>OX442330.1:45000-2545000 GCA_949358125.1 Idaea dimidiata
GAAAGACTTTTAGGGTATCTGTAGTCAGACTACGTACTTTAGTTTTTATTTTTAATAAATATTGAATAGATGGACTAAATATTTTTTTATTGGTTTGGTTGATATTACAAATAAAAAAACTTGTATGTAAAGACTACATCTTCTCAGCTAAATAAGATAAGTTTTAAAAGTTTGGTATAATATAAAATACTACCTTCGCCTGCGTAGTTTAGCGACTAGAAAAGTATACTATTTTACTGTCCCATCTTTCCATCCTAAAGAGTATAAGTATTTAAAAATATTATTTTGACGATTCTATATAAAAACATGATCACTTAAAAAAAACCCATGAGTTCTTGTGGCTTCTTCTCATCGGAGGGTGCGTTCCGAAGTCTCACTAAAGTAAAAGAAAAACGAGGGGCCACTCAAAAAAAAGTTAGTTATTAGTGAACCCTGCTGCATTACTTTTCATTCCACCTTTGCAATTATTAAAGTTTGTTCTTACTTTTGTTAAATTACAAATTTTAAATTTCGTTAAACTTTGTTCATTTTATAATAATTAAATATTTTTACTCATTTTTAAATGATTAAAATCACTCTATCACTTTTGCTAAGAAACTAATGGTCTAGGGTCTATAGTTTCCGAGATATTGACGTTTTAAGTTTGACAGCTGTCATCCAAAATGAAGATCTAGAAGAGCTCTATCACTTTTGCTAAGAAACTAGTGGTCTAGTTTCAATAATTACAGAGATAAAGGGTATTTAAGTTTGAGAGCTGTCATCCAAAATGAAGATCTCGAAGAGCTCTATCACTTTTGCTAAGAAACTAGTGGTCTAGTGTCAATACTTACAGAGATAAAGGGTATTTAAGTTTGAGAGCTGTCATTCAAAATGAAGATCTCGAAGAGCTCTATGACTTTTGCTAAGAAACTAATGGTCTATATTGACGTTTTAAGTATAACAGCTGTCATCCAAAACGAAGATCTCGAAGAGCTCTACCAATTATGCAAAAAAAGTAGTGGTCTAGTATCAATAGTTTTCGAGAAATTGACACATTAAGTCTGACAGCAGATGTCATCCAAAGTGAAGATCTCCAGGAGCTCTATTACTTATGCTAAGAAAGTAGTGCTTTAGTATCAATAGTTTCCGGGATATTATTTAGCGTGTAAACCAAAAATTGCGATCTGTTTTTTTGACTGTACTTCAAAAAAATTGCGGCAATCGATTGCTACGGAATGCGGCTTCGATATGTTCTGCTTGGAAGGAAGTCACTGTAAAAACGATGACGACGTTAAAAGAACGCGACGTTAAAGCTTCATCGATGAAACAATGCTCACCGTAGTAAAACTTCGACGTTCTAAGAATCACCGTAAAAGGAACCATTCCTAAGAAAGTAGTTAGTTGGCAGTCTACTGTCTGTCTGTGTGTCATGTTTTGTACCAATTACAGTAAGAATTCTTACGAAATTGTCTAAGTCTTTTTTTAACCAAAATTTTCTAAGTCCTAGAAAAGTTCCCATTGTAATTCTGAGATATGGACATACTGGGACATGGACATAATGGGATTTGGACAATTTGGGATTTGGACATTCTGGGATTTGGACAATTTAGGATATGGACAAGTTGCACCCGCTGGACATTTTTTCTTATCACTTGTGACTTAACAGTTAGGTATCTTCTAGGTAAGCGTGCTACACCTAAGACCACATCGTCGCTTTCCAGTACAGTTATATGTATACAATCCATGTAAACTACATAAACTTGACCGCAATTTAAGAAGGTGGCCCTGCAGTAGAGCATACTCTTGCAGTAGAACTGCCCAGGAGGGAGTTAGTTAACTAGTTAGTTGACAGTCTGTCTGTCATGTTTTGTGCCAATCACAGTAAATCTTATTTAGAAAAAGTCCTAGTTGTCGTTGTTCTCAGCCTGATGGATTATGGGAAGCGACGTTCAGGGAAATAATCGATAAAACCACCAAATGAAACAGTCAATAAAGCTCACTATTTAATTGAACTTAAATCATTACACTTGAAACTTTCTATGAAACTTATGGGACAGATCGAGAATTGTAAAACGTATTAGCAGAAGTAGGTACCTACAATATTACAATAACTTGTTGCCAAGGCAACTCAACTGGATCGGAATCAGTATTTGACAATCAGTTATTTTTCAGTAAAAAATACTTATAAATGAATTAAATACTTCACTCAAACAGGTGTACCAATAGTTGTCACTGACGACCTATATATTTATAAATAACTGGTCGATACACAGATATATAAATAAAATATCACATGTAGTTGTCTCGAGACATAATATAAAATGATGCATATGGATGAGAAACACATTTAGCTGTAAACTGAGCTATTGGTAAAATATCAAACGATGATCTAGCACTTGACTGTTACCATGAGACTGTTACCTTAATCGCTACTTTCACGATCCAACTGAACCTCGGCAGACAATGGGTAAACTATACACAAAATAAAAACATCAAAAACTGATATTACAATTACACTGTTGTCGTATGACAACGTTAGGTCTTCGCGGTTGATTACGATTCTCCCAAAAGTTCCATCCAAATATAATCAGATAATTAAAGTTGAGATGAATCAGACTTGTAACAATTATTTAACGTAGGTAGGTAAGTACTACTTGGAGCATTATCCCAAATGTTAGTATACTTTCAGTTGGTTCTTGTCATCGAAGCCGGCCGAGTGACCCGCGTTCCGGACGATGAAAGAGTTTCCATCGAAGTGCATACGCCTTTCACCTCGCCTGTAATAATATATTTCAGTATATTCGTATTTAAGTAAGTTTCGGCGCTATTATTTGAGATTAGTTATCCGTGGTTATATCCGTTCCCTGGTGGAACTAGACCAATATTCTACCATAATGCTTACTAACACAAAAAGTTCGAAAGTAATTATGTATTTGAGTTATAATAAATTGAAAAAAAAAAACTGCATCCACAAACACACAAACCGCCCAAAAACACCCGACCCATCCCGGGACCCGCCTCCGAGGCTCCATGAAGCCATCCTTCCTACATCTAAGCATATCTTGGACTTATTGTATAACTAGCTGCGCCCCGCGGTTTCACCCGCGTAAGTCCCGTTCCCGCGGGAATATGGGGATAAAAAGCCTAGCCTATGTGCTAACGGGTTCCCTACGCTACTTCGAAACACTATCCATCGAAACACCTTTCGCCGAAGACGATTGATCGATAGATTGTTTTACCGAATAGTTGTTTCCCCGATTGTTCAATTTCCCTATAGTTCGTTTCACCGAAGGCTCGTTTTACGTAACAAATGTCATTTCCAAACACGCAACCTTCTTTCATTTACTTGACACATGTGACCATAGAAATAAGAGGTAGTAGTACACTAGAAAGTTAACTGCGGCGCAGTAAAAACGAACAGAGAACTTAAATTTTACACGTCCTTGTCTGTATATAGCTCGAGAGCTAGCGCCAATATTTGGGTAGGAATTAGAGGCAAGCTGAAAACTTGTAATATGCCTCCTAATATACGGATATGAAGACCTGCTTAAATTTTAAGTAGTCCTCAAATTTTTAGTAGCCTTTTAATTTTAAGTAGCCCTCTGATTTTAGTAGTCCTTTAATTTTAAGAAACTCTCAATTTTTAATTAAGTACTTAAAATTAGAGAGTTACTTAAACTTTGAGAGCTACTTAAAATTTGAGGGCTACTTTAAATTTGAGCAGGTCTTTTATCCGTATTGGGGTATATTAGGAGTAGCATATTACAGGTTTTCAGCTTGCCTAAAATTCCTACCCAAATATTGGCGCTAGCTCTCGAGCTTTATTTAGACAAGGACGTGTAAAATTTAAGTTCTCTTCCTCGGCTCGTATTTACTGCCGCAGTGAACTTTCTAGTTGTACTACTACCTCTTATTTCTATGATCACATGTGTCAAGTAAATGAAAGAAGGTTGCGTGTTTGTAATGACATTTGTTACGTAAAACGAGCCTTCGGTGAAACGAACTATAGGGGAAATGAACAATCGGGGAAACAACTATTCGGTAAAACAATCTATCGATCAATCGTCTTCGGCGAAAGGTGTTTCGTTAGATAGTGTTTCAAAGTAAAGTAGGGAACCCGTGTTAATCCAGGTCCCCAGCTACCTATATTCCAAGTTTCATCGCAATCGGTTCAGTAGTTTTTGTGTGAAAGAGTAACAACCTCACATACATACATACAAACTTTCGCGTTTATAATATTCGTAAGATGTATATGAAGCATGTACATACACACGGATTAGTAGTGAGTCGTCATAAACGCAAACTCGTCATACTAGCGCAACTCGTCACAAACGCGACCCGTCATTTTCGCAACTCGTCATTTTCGTAACTTGTCATTTTCGCATCTCGTCATTTTCGCAACTGGTCATTTTCGCAATTCGTCACACGAACCTTAAGCATTACATTTCTCTCATTTTACAGCTGTCCTTATATTTGAATCACCCTGCATGATAGTCTTTCTATACTAATATTATAGAGAGGTAACGTTGGTAACATGTATGTATGTATGTTGGGGATAATCTCCGAAACCACTCAACCGATCTGGATGACATTTTGCATGGGGGTAGCTGAGTGTCATAAGCTATTTTGTATCCCGAAATTCCCACGGGATTGGGACTTACGTGGGTGAAACCGCGGGGCGCAGCTAGTGCTAAAATAAAAACAAATGTTGTTGGGAAATTATTATATTAACCTTTGGAGCATCGGAAAAGCTTCGTAAAGAAAGTTGGGAGAAAGTTTTTACTTCAAAGTAAAAAAATAATTATTTACTGCTTACTAAATCTCAAAAATATTACTAAGTAACAGAAAAAACATTAATAATTACAATATTTTTACAGAAAGAGGGTAGGTGGTCTAGTTTAGTTTTTAAACGTATTTATGTAAAGTACGTCGTAATTATCTATTACCATTTCATATCTTATCAATCATATGACGTATGCTATAATTTCACCTATAATTTTCCGATGCTCCAAAAGGTTAATATAATAATTTCCCAACATTTGTTTTTATTTTAGCACTAGCTGCGCCCCGCGGTTTCACCCGCGTAAGTCCCGATCCCGTGGGAATTTCGAGAAACAAAATAGCTTATGACACTAAGCTACCCCCATGCAAAATGTCATCCAGATCGGTTGAGTGGTTTCGGAGATTATCCCCAACATACATACATACATGTTACCAACGTTACCTCTTTATAATATTAGTATAGAAAGACTATCATGCAGGATGATTCAATATAAGAACAGCTGTAAAATGAGAGAAATGTAATGATTAAGGTTCGTGTGACGAATTGCGAAAATGACCAGTTGCGAAAATGACGAGATGCGAAAATGACAAGTTACGAAAATGACGAGTCGCGTTTATGACGAGTTGCGAAAATGACGGGTCGCGTTTGTGACGAGTTGCGCTAGTATGACGAGTTTGCGTTTATGACGACTCACTACTAATCCATACACACCTAGAAACAAACATATTGCGGAAAGCGACTTTGTTTTTCATGTACGATGTAGTGCTTATTCACCTTTCATTCCAATATCCATAACACAATAGTTTACACGAACCTTACGAAAAGATGCTGAGTTTGACCGAGCGATGCAGTGCAGTGTAAGAACGGGCTCGTAATTGAAGCCGATCCGTTGCTGGGACTAGTTCGCAGTTGATACTTATGGCTGCATCTGTGAATCCTTTAACGACAACATTTTATTATAAACATGCAAAAACTGACTGATTTAGATGTCTTATAACGGTAGTCTACCGAATATAAATTCTAAATCAAAGTGCAAATCTAGGTTACATTACTAGGCTACATTCCAGAGTTTAACAAAGTTAAACTATGTTAAACCGGAACTTGTTTGTCATAGTAATGACACTGCCTGAGTAAAATGAGCGAGAAATAGTCAATTGAAATGATAAATAGTTTTTTCATCTCTTCTGTTCGGTAGTATATTAAAGTTAACTGTCATGGGTAGAGAGCTGGGTTAAAAGTGGCTCATTTTACTCGCTAACCTTGTTTGCGACTCGTTCAACTCTCTCTCTCCGCTCCGCTCGTCTTCGCTTTGGAAGCACTTGTATGAAAAGAGGAGTTTGTAATGGGATCGTTCCGTTCCGTTCCGTATGAGGAAAGCAGACATAAGACGATAGGGTTTGGTAGATTTGGACAATGTATACCTGACGAGTCCATCAGAAGTCTGGCTGACTCGCACGTTGTTTATAATCCAGTTATCGATCCCGTCATCGGTGAGCCAATACTGAGCAGCTTGCAGCAAGGAGACTGCTTCGTTCACGTACGACGGACCATGACGTGACTCACTTAATAACAAATTACATTTCAATATTTTAAAGGAAAAAAATATCTTCAACAATTTACTTGCGACGAATGATGTACATAGGTGCTTGGAAAATATATCCGATACGCCACCAAAAATTGACGTTCGTATAGTAAATCATTTTTTAATCAAATTATAAAGAAAAATGTATCGTACAAAAGTGAAAAACGCGTTTTCGTACGTATTAGTATACAAGATGTAACGGGCATGCCCTTTTAAGCCGAAAGGGGGTTGTTCCAGACGTCTGGGCTAACAAATTTAGGTCTACGACTTTAGAAAATTCCAACTATTTTTTGAAAATTTTGAGGTTATGGTTCACTGAAAAAACAGCTGCTTTTAAAAATAATCGTAATTGTAGTTTTTAATGTAGTAGATCAAACTAAATGAAAGGACAAGATAAAGTCAATGACCTCGAACTCTGAGAAACAGCTGATTTTCAAGTAAACTTTACACTGAAAATTTTCGAGAACTTTCCAAAAGTTGTTCGCCTAGACGTCTAGAATAACCCCCTTGGGATTAAAAGGGCTTACCCGTTACACCTTGTATAAATATAGTTTATATAATAATAGTTTGTATGTGTGTGAGTTTGTTACTCTTTCGATTGCAATGAAACTTGGAATATAGGTAGCTGGATACCGGATAAAACACATAGGCTACTTATCCCGATATTCCCTTGGGAACGGGACTAACGGGGCGCAGCTAGTACCTAATCAAATAATATATCCTTACTTGTAAAAGACATTAAGTGTAAAGTCTTGACTCATGTCCAAGAAGGTGTCGGTGGTGGTGCGCGTGCCAGCGGCGTCCACCAAGTAAACGAGGGCGCATTGTTCGGCGGTGAATGATACTCCTTTGTACCACATTTTTGCGTACCTATAGGTATTAGAAACAGTTACGGTAACCATAGTGCCTGCGAATAACATCGGTTGCGTACCAACTTCGTTCTAATAATGCACCGTGGCATAGGTGACCGCCACGGTGCGAGTCGCACAACAAATATATCTTACTTGTTATTCCCCTGCTGATGTCTCGCCTGTATCTCGACCCGCGACCCGTAGTGGTACACTCTGCCATTAGGATGTATCAAAGCTGCAGCGGCACCAGAACGCGACAAAGCGAGTATTATATTGTTCTTCGCGTTGGTGACACGCACAGCGCCGTCAATAGTCATGTCGACTCTGAAAATTGGAATACAGACGTTGTAAACTTTGATTCTAAACATAGAACACGGACTACTTCCTGAAACTTGTGGTCTATTGAGAGCTTCGTACTTACTTAACTCGATCACGAAGTCTCAAACAAACAGTACCATGTGGAGTGACAGAGGCATTATACCCTGCACCTCCAACGGAATCAGTCACCTAAAAATACGAAATATCCTTATTACAAAATTATTAACCTAAAATAAATAAGTAGACACAGAATGAAACGGCACGTTTCGAAGCCTATCCTACTATATTTGATGTGTGATACTTTTTTTGATGTGTGTACTATACACACATCAATAAAAGTCTAAGCAACATTGCCGTTTTCTAAATCTTTTAAACGATTTTTTTCATTTCGTAATATAGACTATTTATTTTACAAATAAATAATATTTTAACATTTATGTGATGCAAAACGAAAAAAAAAACATTTTTTTATAAGTAATTAAAATTTAAAATAGTCGTGTTCAATGGGATTGAACTCAGGGGACTGCGCAGGTGACGCAGGTGACTCAGATGGCGCAAGTGACGCAGGTGACGCTGGTGACTGATGACGCAGGTGACGCCGGTTACGCAGGTGATGCAGGTGACGCAAGTGACGCAGGTGGCGAAGGTGGCGGAGGTGGCGCAGGTGACGCAGGTGAAGTAGGTAGCGCGGGTGACGAAGGTGGCGCAGGTGACGCAGGTGACGCAGGTGACGCAGGTGACGCAGGTGACGCAGGTGACGCAGGTGACGCAGGTGACGCAGGTGACGCAGGTGACGCAGGTGACGCAGGTGGCGCAGGTGACGCTGGTGGCGCAGGAGACGGAGGTGACGCTGGTGGCGCAGGAGACGGAGGTGACGCCGGTGACGCCGGTGACGCCGGTGACGCCGGTGACGCCGGTGACGTACTCGGATGTCTTTCATTTCCAAGTACTTTCTGGACTAAGATTCCATTGAGAGAGGTTGCCGCAAGATCAAATAAATAACTTCATAAATTCTGTGGAAAATCGTTGCCGACCAGTTTTAAACAACAGAGGAGGTCACACCTTATATTAATTCATGTAATTATGTAATAATAATTAAATAAATGAATAATAAATAAAACGGAAAGTTAAAGCCCTTTCTCCGCATGGCTAATAGAGACAAGTCTAGTTTTGTGAGGCAAACGGTTACATTTTAAATTTTAGTTATAAAACAATCTATGTTACAAAATAAAAATCGTACTGAGAAAAATGCATTGTTGCTTAGATTTTTTGAATTGTTGTATTTATTTATTTTAAATTTATTTGCTTACTTCAAGTTCTCTCCATGTATCGGCGTGGTAGATGTCATCCCCGGGGTAAAATGGAGCTTTGCGCTGCAACGGCGCGCGCCACGGCGGCTGCCAAGCAGGAGCGCCAACGAGCTCCGCTTGTCCGAGACCTCCTTCTAGGAATTTGCTGTAGTCTTGGAAAGCCGATAAGTTTGACTCCTCCTAAACACGAAAGCCACAGGTACTCACTGAAGACGCTACATCATATCTTGTTTCGTTTTAAGTCACCTACGCATGTATCTCAATGCAACACGCTATTATAATGATGACTCTTGGGTTAAGAAGTTCAACAAACACCACGCGTGTAATGAATCCGATTCCAAAGCCAACTAGAATGAAATGAACAAACGACAAACCTGGTTGTAAGAATGAGCTGTGTAAACACTTCTCGGTCGAACTGTCATGGTCACGTCTTTTCTAAAATCTGCATTAGCCATTTTAACACTTCTGTTAATTAATTAATATTGGGTAAAATTATTAAACTATTTTGAAAAAATACATGAACAACAGTTACTATCGACAAATGGAAATACTACATAGTCTTACGAGAAGAAAAGATGCCAATCAAATGACCGCTGTCAACGATGTAACGTCAATGATCACTTATTTTGTTGTTCTAAATTCGAATATCTCTTAAAAACGTTCTTACTAAAAGAGGTTAATATTATATTTAAAACCCAACCGCGCATCTTCCGTCGTAATCAGCATTGAAATCCCTCTGCGGCTGCGCTAAGGAATAACCTGGCTGTGGTATCATCTAATTAGCATCCACCGCTACTAGTTGCTATTGACTGCCAAAAAACATATTTCGTATTCTACATTGCTGCTTTGAAGTAATCACCGGTAACAACCACGTTACGTCAAAGCAGCAATGTACTGCAACTTAGCAACTACTAGCGGTGGATGCTAATTAAATGATACCACAGCTGCATGCATTTGAAGCCGACGCTGCCGTCGAGTTCAACTGTCATTAAAACCGGAAACTCAAGAGACCTCGCAGTCAATGACAGCTCAATGAGCTTCACTCGAGAAGTAAGAAAGTTAATTTATTTATTTACTAGGAGCGTGCTGTTTTTACCCGAATGAATATAGGGATCAAAAGTAGCTTAAATATCTTTCTCTTTTAGATTTTTTTTATTATTGGCATTTAAGACAATTTCTTAAACTATATAAGAAAATAATTAAAGGCTAAAAGGAGTAACGTCGTCGTTTTTAATAAAAACTAGAATAGCATTATTCACTTAGATTTATAGAAAAGTTTAAGAAATACCCTGAGCCGGTTTATCAGATTCCCCTTGTATGATATGAATATGATACACGGGTAGATGATGTGTTCCGCAAGTTAGAATGGCGACCGCACCCCATGTAGCAGTCTCTGTCTGATTCCTTTTAAACTGCAATCGTCCAACCAGTTGACGCATTTCTTCTCTATATTGTAATAGATGTTATTGGGTACGACAGTGACGAACTTATCTCCTTCTGCTGTAGCCATAACGAGATAGTCGTGCTTTCCCTTGTGTTCGACGAACGGCTTTTCTTGGACCGCAGGTTTGACCTGCTTCAATGCCGATGTCAAATCCTGTTCAGTTTTCTCCACTTCTACATTAGTCGGGTCGTTTGCAGTTTTTTCTCTCAAGTAAGCTTTTTTCAATCTCTTATACATATTTCTGGCCTCATTTAGTTTCGCCAGGTCGACTCGCCTGGAGGCCTGACTCCCGACGTGGTCGATGATCTTCCCGATCAGTCCGTGGCTCGATGGGCGTTTATGTGTTACCTGTTCCAGCGATGTAACGGACGTCGTAACAACTATTATTGTGATCGCTGCAATCTGCAAATATTGATGAAAACATTAAAACGTTAAAAACTATCTACCCTAAACTATTAAAGTAGTTTGCATGTGTATGCGCATGCGCATGGAGTTGATTTATATTAGACCCTGAGACTAAACGTCACGAGCGCGAGCAAACTCCTACTTTTCAATAATTAAAATTGCGGTTTAAATTTTTGTTGATTTTTCCTACGTTTTTATTACTCTCACTTTTCTTGTTTGTTTGTTTGTTAGTCCGGGCGGAATATTGCTACTTCAATATGAGGCACTTCCGGGAAATAGGTATCCACATCCCGACTAGCTAGCGGGTGCTAGCAGGTGCTAGCGGACTGAAACTTTGGAATTAGTTTAGAACCAGATGACATTGCAACTATTTGCACAAGCACAATTGGAAACAATCAAGATGGGTAATTAATATTTCAAATAATGGCTCCTCATCTTTTAAACATTTTTCAGCGTGAGCATCAAGACGATGCTCGTGCTGCGAACCTTTTATCATTAAATCCTAGGCTCGTTATTAGGTCGCACTACAGACAGACAGCAGGTGGAACCGTGGAGCATGGCTAGTTCTGGATAGTAAATAAATTATAATATAATGTAAGTAACATGGTCGTACGTACAATGAAATTCATCTTAATTTATATTAAAAAACAATACCTAAATTTTATTCACAAACATTAAAATTATGTAAATCAATAATAACACTTATTCAAGTAGTACAACAAGAGAAATTAAACGGAAAATTAAAAATTAACTTTAAAGTTAATAACCATAAAGTTTTATTACTAAAAAAAACTGTAATCGCAGACTCAAAACCTGTCTGCAACTGAATTGTCGATGTCGTCTAAACTGTACACTGTACAGTTGTCATCAGATCTCAGTCCACCGACTACCGAGTACCGACCGCGACATGCTACCGACCTCGACCGCAGCCGCTCTCCAACCTGTATCATACTTACTAACACAAACTTACAAACACGACTTTCATCAGGCTATTCATTGAAATTAAACTCATTTAATGTTTCAATGCTCAACATTTCGTAATGTCATAGATAAATATTTCGTGGATGTCTATTGCTGAAGAAGATGTGCTGTGATGTGATGTGCTGTGTTTTATTATGCAAAATCGCGAAACTATAGAAGAAAGATACCTGTAGAACACTATATTGGGTGTAAATATAATCTAACAACAACAAACACGAGGAAGTGTCGGTGGTCTGTGGCAGCTCCATTGTACAGGTTGGACTATTATTGTATTGTAAATTGGTAGAGCACGATCACGTGTTGGGACATTTGGGAGCAACTTGACAACGTGCCACCAGCTACCACTCCCACCGTCCACCATCACAAACGATCACGTTTTCATGTATTTTTCTCCAAGAAACCAAACATAAATTGTTCAGAAATGTATTTATATTCTCATTAGAATTACGTCCAAACGATTGTTACGAATATGACGTGCCAGCCCTTCGTTAATTAAACTTTTTAGAATAGGTTTCGGGATCGCGCTTTTTGTTGTTCATTAGAATTCTGTATGTTCCGGTTGTATGGGCTCTTAATCCTCATGGATTGGTATGCTATGAGGATATTGAACGGACCATAAATATTTGTTTCCGATTCTGGGTGTGTGTGTATGTGTACCCAACCATTTGTACAGATCTATCTTAAGGTGCCATACTCGAAAGCATAATAACATACACTTGAAATAGGTAGAACAGTTTTATTATATTAGCAATAGTTATCTTGTTATTAAGTAGTAATTGTTTGATTTTACTCACTAAAATATTGTATATTCGCATCTTACGTCCTTCTTTTACACATCTGAAATTTGCTAGCCCTATCCCTGTCACGTCATTGAGTGACGTCACTGTGAGAATAGGGCATTCATTTATGTAGGTAAGTATGTACTTATTTACAAAAAATAAAATTGGGCAAGTGCTTGTCGGGCATCGAGCCACGTGAAGTGTAGGGTTTCGTAGTTTCTAAAAAAAGAACCATCTCAATAGGTCAAGCCATTTTCGAGTAATCGGTAAAAATATAATATAACTAGCTGCGCCCAGCGGTTTCACCCACGGAAGTGAAAAACGCGTTATAACGGGCGCGAGGGGCCGAGCGGTTCTCGAGCGGTTGCACTTTCATTACTCGAGTTCTACAAATTGGATTTCGATGCAAAGTATACCACGACCTTCCTCGAAAATAGAACTATCCCTTATTGAAAACCAGATTTCAATCGGCTTAGTAGTTTTTAATTATATAAGGAACAGACAGAGAAACAGACTAACATACATGAATTTTAAAAATTATATAATTTTTTTCTACTATTTATCCTCAGTCCGCTAGACCACTTTTTTAACCGACTTCAAAAAAAGGCGGAGGTTATCAATTCGTCTGTATGTATAATATTTTTTGTTTGTATGTTCACCGATTACTCGAAGACGGCTTGACCGATTAAGGTGATTATTTTTTTAATGGATAGGTGGGAGCTCCAAGATGGTCCCATAAAAATTTGATGTGGATCTGATGAGGGTCTTCGAAGTGATGAACGGAAATGCCCCTCAAAACGCATTAATCAATCCAGTTGTTTATCGATTACTCGAAGATGGCTTGACCGATTGAAATGATTCTTTTTTTAATGGAAAGGTGGGAGCTCCGAGATGGTCCCATAAAAATTTGATGAGGATCTGATGAGGATCTTCGAAGTGAGGACCGGGAATGCTCCTCAAAACGCTGTATTCAATTCAATTGTTCATCGATTACACGAAGATGGCTTGACCGATTGATATAGTTCTTTTTTTAATGAAAAGGTGGAAGCTGCGTGGTGGTCCCATGAAAGTTAGGTAAGGATCTGATGAGTATCTTCGGAATGATGGACAGGATAGCATCCCAGAATTCAAAAAATTACTCATTTTTGGACTTCTACCAAAAACAATAGACCCCTAAAGAACTAAGTACAGATTGATGGGGCACCTGAAACCACCTTCTCATCAGCAAACTCCTCAATAATTAAAATTATGGTACCTAACAATATTGTTGATTTTTAGGTAGGTAGGTATACTAAAAAGGTTAAAATAAAAAAATAATTTAAAAATAAAAAACCGACTTCAAAAAGAAAAAAATAATTTAAAAAACAAACAAAAAAAAAGAATTTATAAAAATGACCAAAATAAACTCTACATAGGTACAGTGCCACCGACTAATTAATCTGTTTTATCATCTAAAGTCGGGCAGTTTTACTGGTTGGTTCCATATTGTACTTAGTTTGGCTGCCCGACTTCAGATGATAAAACAGATTAATTAGTCACAGTCGGGACCCATTCATTTTACCAATCTAATTTTTCCAATGGGTCCCGACTGTGAGTCATTTTTTACTCATTTATTATGTGTTCTGCGTGTATCGATTACAAAACAATTATTACTTAGCGTAATTTCAAATTACTGGGCTTGTTTTTTTCTTTTTGGTTTTTTTGTTGTTTCCATGCGTATTTTTTAATCGAGTTTTTTATGCAGTCGGGTTTTTTGTTTTTTTTATAAATTATTTTTTTATTTTACGCTTTTTAGTTATTTTCATTTATTGATGGTAGGTAAGTCTCGTAATCTATTCATTTCATTAGGGGGTTATAATGTATACTGTGCATTATTCAGTAGATAACTAATATTATAATTAAGTAGGAAAGTAGGTACTTAATGTTCCAACTTTATTTATTTATATTATTCTATTTCAGTTAGGGATTAGTTATTTATTGTTTAAATTTATTATTATTCTTTTAAAGTTTTTAGGTAAGTAATACCTAAGTGTTATTAGGCTTTTATTCAGTAGGTAGGTACAATTTATGTAAATATTTTTTTGGTTTATATCAATACATTCCTGTCACCTGTACCATCACGGCTTATACTTTGATAGTTCCAAGCGTAACTACGAAACTAAAATAAAAACTTGTTCGTTGGTAATAATAAAAAAAATAATTTATAAAAAAACAAAAAACCCGACTGCGTAAAAAAACTCGATTAAAAAATACGCATAGAAACAACAAAAAAACCAAAAAGAAAAAAACAAGCCCAGTAATTTGAAATTACGCTAAGTAATAATAGTTTTGTAATCGATACACACAGAACACATAATAAATGAGTAAAAAATTACTCACAGTCGGGACCCATTCATTTTACCAATCTAATTTTTCCAATGGGTCCCGACTGTGAGTAATTTTTTACTCATTTATTATGTGTTCTGTGTGTATCGATTACAAAACTATTATTACTTAGCGTAATTTCAAATTACTGGGCTTGTTTTTTTCTTTTTGGTTTTTTTGTTGTTTCTATGCGTATTTTTTAATCGAGTTTTTTTACGCAGTCGGGTTTTTTGTTTTTTTATAAATTATTTTTTTTATTTTACGCTTTTTAGCTATTTTCATTTATTGATGGTAGGTCAGATCAAAATCAAATCAAAATCAAATCAAAATCAAATCAAAATCAAATCAAAATCAAATCAAAATCAAATCAAAATCAAATCAAAATCAAATCAAAATCAAATCAAATATTAATTTATTAACTATGACACTTATTACACATTTCTCAAATTACATATATCAGACATCGATTCTACACTAAGCACAAGCTTGTAGGTAAGTCTCGTAATCTATTCATTTCATTAGGTAGGGGGTTATAATGTACTAGCTGCGCCCCGCGGTTTCACCCGCGTAAGTTCCGTTCCCGCGGGAATAAAAAGTAGCCTTTGTGTTAATCCAGGTCCCCCAGCTACCTATATTCCAAGTTTCATCGCAATCGCTTCAGTATTTTTTGCGTGAAAGAGTAACAACCTCACATACATACATACAAACTTTCGCGTTTATAATATTAGTAAGATTCTGTTAGGGTTTAGTTATTTATTGTTTAAATTTATTATTATTCTTTTAACGTTTTTAGGTACCTAAGTGTTATTAGGCTTTTATTCAGTAGGTAGGTACAATTTATGTAAATATTGTTTTAGTATATATCAATAAATTCCTGTCACCTGTACCATCACGGCTTATACTTTGATAGTTCCAAGCGTAACTACGTAACAAAAATAAAAACTTGTTCGTTAGTAATAAAAAGCAAGAATACCTAATTGTAAATTAACTTTAAACCGTTATATTTCCTAAACGGTTCTTTAAAATGAAAAATGGTGAAAGATACCTAATATTTATTTTTAAAAACCTATTCAACGATACCCATCTTGACATACTTTGACGATTTTGGATTTTTTAATTTTGACAATATGGCGTCTGGTGGTGACATATGTTACTTTGGATTACTGTCATGTCTTTAGTCACACTCGCCAGATTAAGACGAATCGATTGACGTAAGAATCATCAAAATCGGTCCACGCGTTTGGCCTCTAGAACGCCACATAGAAACATCCATACATACATACATACATACATACATACATACTTACATACATACATACATAGACTGATAAACACATTACCCTCCTTTGCGTCGCGCAGTCGGGTAAAAAGTAAGAATACCTAATTGTAAATTAACTTTAAACCGTTATATTTCCTAAACGGTTCTTTAAAATGAAAAATGGTGAAAGAAACCTAATATTTATTTTTTAAACTCTATTGAACGATACCCATCTTGACATACTTTGACGATCTTGGATTTTTTAATTTTGACAATATGGCGTCTGGTTGTGACAAATGTTAATTTGGATTACTGTCATCTCTTTAACCACACTCGCCAGATTAAGACGAATCGATTGACGTAAGAATCATCAACATCGGTCCACGCGTTTGGCCTCTAGAACGCCACATAGAAACATCCATACATACATAGACCGATAAACACATTACCCTCCTTTGCGTCGCGCAGTCGGGTAAACATAGACCGATAAACACATTACCCTCCTTTGCGTCGCGCAGTCGGGTAAAAAGGGACAACGTAAATTAAAATTTTTTTTTTTTTAAATTGTTTGTGTTTTGTGAAAGCAGTCGGGCTATTTTTACCCGACTGCGCGACGCAAAGGAGGGTAATGTGTTTATCGGTCTATGTATGTATGTATGTATGTATGTATGTATGCATGTATGTATGTATGGATGTTTCTATGTGGCGTTCTAGAGGCCAAACGCGTGGACCGATTTTGATGATTCTTACGTCAATCGATTCGTCTTCATCTGGCGAGTGTGACTAAAGACATGACAGTAACCCAAAGTAACTTATGTCACCACCAGACGCCATATTGTCAACAATAAAAAATCCAAAATCGTCAAAGTATGTCAAGATGGGTATCGTTGAATAGATTTTTATAAATATTAGGTTTCTTTCACCATTTTTCATTTTAAAGAACCGTTTAGGAAATATAACGGTTTAAAGTTAATTTACAATTAGGTATTATTGCTTTTTATTACTAACGAACAAGTTTTTATTTTTGTTACGTAGTTACGCTTGGAACTATCAAAGTTTAAGCCGTGATGGTACAGGTGACAGGAATGTATTGATATACCTACATAAATTGTACCTACATACTGAATAAAAGCCTAATAACACTTAGGTACCTAAAAACGTTAAAAGACTAATATTAAATTTAAACAATAAATAACTAAACCCTAACTGAAATAGAATCTTACTAATATTATAAACGCGAAAGTTTGTATGTAAGTATGTATGTATGTATGTATGTGAGGTTGTTACTCTTTCACGCAAAAACTACTGAACCGATTGCGATGAAACTTGGAATATAGGTATAACTGGGGGATCTGGATTAACACATAGGCTACTTTTTATTCCCGCGGGAACGGAACTTACGCGGGTGAAACCGCGAGGCGCAGCTAGTACATTATAACCCCCTAATGAAATGAATAGATTACGAGACTTACCTACCATCAATAAATGAAAATAACTAAAAAGCGTAAAATAAAAAAAATAATTTATAAAAAAACAAAAACCCGACTGCGTAAAAAACTCGATTAAAAAATACGCATAGAAACAACAAAAAAACCAAAAAGAAAAAAACAAGCCCAGTAATTTGAAATTACGCTAAGTAATAATAGTTTTCTAATCGATATGTGTATCGATTAGAAAACTATTATTACTTAGCATAAACACACAGAACACATAATAAATGAGTAAAAAAATACTCACAGTCGGGACCCATTGGAAAAATTAGATTGGTAAAATAAATGGGTCCCGACTGTGAGTATTTTTTTACTCATTTATTATGTGTTCTGTGTATATCGATTAGAAAACTATTATTACTTAGCGTAATTTCAAATTACTGGGCTTGTTTTTTTCTTTTTGGTTTTTTTGTTGTTTCTATGCGTATTTTTTAATCAAGTTTTTTACGCAGTCGGGTTTTTGTTTTTTTATAAATTATTTTTTTTTATTTAAAAATTAACTTTATTTTTTTGAACGACATAAGGACGACTTCGAAGTTTTTTAAACTTTTTTTTAACTCCCAACTCTTTTCTATTGATCTTAGTTTTATTTTAAGGTTTCGTCTACATGAAACCCTTATAGTTTCGTCATGTCCGTCCGCTCGTCCGCTCGTCCGCTCGTCCGCTCGTCCGCTCGTCCGCTCGTCCGCTCGTCCGCTTTGCTCAGAGACGGTTAGTACTAAGAAGCTGAAATTCTGCATGAGTATATCTCACGCCAAAAAAGTGCTACAATAAAAAAACGTCGTTGAGACGGTTGGGGGTTGGGGGTTAGGGGTTGGAGGGGCTGCATTTTCTGCGGGAGGTTGGGCGTCGCGTCGTCTCCGAGACCGGGGGTTTGACCATCGCTCCGGTTCCTTCCTGGTGCAAAGACTGTCCATCGCTGTTCAGCGCGGTAATGCAGCCAGCATTTAAGGCAGTTTTGCACCGGGAACTGTGGGTGGTGGTTTATTTCATTAATTTTGTGTATTTTTTTGAAATCTTGTTGTTGTATCCCTTTTTTTTTGTTAATTTTAATTTTATTATATTTTAGTTTAGTTTTAATTTTCTCTCATTTCATATTCGATGTACTTATTTGATTCGATGTATTTTATTTAAGATGAACTAAAAATACATTTTTCATAAAAACATTATACAAGATGTAACAGGTAAGCCCTTTTAATCCGAAAGGGGGTTGTTCTAGACGTTTAGGCGAACAACTTTTGTTCTACGACTTTTGAAAATTCGAAGTACTTTTCGAAAAATTTAGGTGTAAAGTTTACTTGAAAATCAGCTGTTTCTTAGAGTTCGAGGTCATTGACCTTATGTTGTTCTTTCATTTAGTTTGGTCTACTACAACAATCAAACCTTCAATTACCTTTATTTTCAAAAACAGCTGTTTTTCCAAAGAAACATAATCTCAAAATTTTCAAAAAAAAAGTTCGAATTTTCAAAAGTCGTAGAACAAAAGGTGTTCGCCTAGACGTCTAGAACAACCCCCTTTCGGATTAAAAGGGTTTACTTGTTACATCTTGTATATCCCTTTTTAGGGTCCCTCCCCCATTGTAACATGGGGGTTGATTTTTTTTTCTTGCTTTCCCCATAGTGTGGGGTATCGTTAGATAGTTTTTTTTAAATAATTGTGAGTTTACTAAACAATTTTTCATTTTAGGGTTCCGTTTTCGAAATATTGAGCTTTAAAGAGTTTTAGAGTTTTAGTTTTTAGAGTTATGTGTACCCCCCTTCTAACAGCCAAACGTTTATACTTGGATACGTTATAAGTATTCACAATTGTAGTAAATATAATAAAGTTTAAAGGAAAATTATCACAGCTGAGCTATCTTTTCAAATTTACGAGTACTTGTAATTGAAAGAAATAAAAATAAAAATTTCGAATAAATTCCGTTGTTAAATATTACTAAGGTACTACGTAAGGGAAGTGTTAGTTTTAAAGACTTTTCCAGATTGTAATCTCTGATATTTTTAAAAACTACGAAACCCTACACAGCGCGTGACCGGACAAGGCACGCACTTGCCCAGTTTTATCTTTCCTATATCGGTATGTTTGCTATTTTTGTGTAGGGGACAAGTTGTTTTATTAATATCAATACTTAAATTTCAGATAATTAGGTACATCAACTGACTGGGTTGTAGTAGACGATTGATTGTAAAAAAAATTGATAAATCCGTATTTACTTTATTTTTCTCATAAACACAATGAAAAAAAATCTATGCAAGTTATTCGGCAGATGTATGTAAAATATCTACGTTTCATAGGTATCCAACAAGGTATAACAAGCCAAGGTTTTACTAAAGTTCTTACTAAAGGCTTCCAGGTAGAATAAAGTCAAGCTATTTACTTGGGTCAAACAACAAAATATAACAATATAATTGTTAATCAAGTAAGAAGTTGGAATTTAAGAAAAAACTAAAAATGTCCAATATCGGTTAGTTCATCTTCCACAACTTGGGAAAATATCCCTCAGTGAAGCACTTATTAAAAATTAGACTAACATGCTTAGAAAGGAAACCTGCACATTTTTTCCAAAAAATTGGAGGAATCTTGTCACAACCCGGACCCTTAGAAACATCGATGCTCAACATAAATTTAGCTATCTCGCTCTCTGTCACATTAATAGAATGCACAATGTTTACGGGCAGACTGTCATTAACTGTGTCAGTAATTGTAATATTACTATGTTCATGAGCAGGTGGAGAGAAATTTTGATGGAAAAAGTTATTAAAAGCAGAACATATATCTTCTTGCCTAGTCAGTTTTATATTACCATGAGACATTTGTTGAGGATACCCAGTAGTGTGCTTTCTTTTTGATTTTAACAAACCCGCCGACAAATATTGTATGCAATGTTAGTATCATAAAATACAAATGATGTTGTGTTTATGATGTAAAATGTGTGTAATATTATTAACACAATAATGAGATGAAGGTATCCAAAAGTAAAACAAAAATAAGCCACTCCTTTCGCTTTGAACTCATCAAAATTGTTGTTACAAACTTGAATGTCTTTGTCATTTAAGATTACTAGGTACAGATTTATAAGTTTGCAACAACAATAAATACAACAAGAACGGTTTTGCCTATGATGTACACCATCACACAGACGCAAAAACATTATCAAGAGAAAACAGATTATACAATTTTTTCCACATCGGATGAACAATTTATGGGGATCGGAGGAGAAGTGTCGTTTTTTCTTACAAAGATACGACAGTTTTTTGTCCAGATATATTTGTAACCCACCTCTTTGGCTCTAGATCTACAAGAATTTAATAACATTTTGTTTTCCTTGATAAGATGTTCATTGATATATATTTTTTAAGTTTCTCCTTTAATACCGATGTCTCTCGTTGTCATGTCACGATTTTTCCGAGCAGCCGCGATTAATTAATCTTTGAATGCTCGTTGCTTCAACTTGATCACTATGGGACGCGACCTAGCCGCACTATTTGTACGCCGCGGCTGTACGCGGTGAGCAAATTCGAGATCGCCAGGCTGTATAGGGACGCCCATATGCTGGGCTAACTTCACGATAACGTCGGGGAGCGACTCATCCTTCACTTCCGGGACGCCAACGACCTCCAAGTTTTGTAGTCGAGCCCACTGCTGTTGTTTGTAGTTCTCATCTTCCAACAGTTTAATTCTGGTTGTACACACGTTCAAGCTTTCTTTAAGGGTTTTATTTTCGGTTCTAAGAGATTTTACCTCCGATGTGGTATTATTCAAAAGTTTCTTAAGGTCTTTGATTTCTTTTCGCAGGTCTTCGTATTGTGAACCAACATAGGTTAGGGAATCCTGGAAACCGGAGCACTGGGCAGTGATGGCCTTGAGCTGGTCTGACAGTGAACTCACCGACGATTGAATAATTGATTTCATTTCGTTAGATCTGCCTTAAACAGCTCCTCCAGCCTGCTCTCAGTGATGAAGCTAGAAGTCGACGGCAAGTCCGGTTTTCGACGTAGTGTAATATTGCAGCTTTCAGACTCGGAATCTATCTCTTTTTCATTAGCACGGGTTTGTTGTAATTTTATTAATGTGCTCGAGTCGCCCTTCGTTAACTTACATTTGCAATCAACACATCTCCACCTCTTTTTCCCTTCTTCACTCATAGATTTGTAGCGTTCTGGCGTGAAACTGGCACACGGTAAGTCATATTTCTCCTTACAACCATAGCAGAGTACTGCTTGTTTATTATGCAGCGAAACTTTACAACCCTGGCATATTTGTTCTGTTTTAGTAGCCATTTCTAACCGAAAACTCAAATAAATCACTCACAAAGTAAGAAAAATAATATTATAGTATGTGGGTAAGTAAGCACAGATATGCGTCACACATGCGTCATCAATGACATAGATACAATCCCTAACATTAGTCAACAAGTCAACAGCGAAGAGGAGATAGGGGAGGAGGATGTTCCTAGCAGTTTTTATACTACTAGGAGTGGTAGAGTAGTTAAACAACCTGACCGATTAGACCTTTACAATATTATGTTGTATTTTAAGTTTCTACAGCTAAGAATATAATTTTGTTTGTATTTTTATCTTTTGTGTAATTTTGATTTCATTCACTATTTAAAGACATAGTGCTATGTTTTATATAAAAAATAATTTAAAAATTAAAAAACCGACTTTAAAAAGAAATAAAAAATAATTTAAAAAACAACCAAAAAATAAAAAGAATTGATAAAAATGACCAAAATAACCTCTACATAGGTACAGTGCCACCGACTAATTAATCTGTTTTATCATCTGAAGTCGGGCAGTTTTACTGGTTGGTTCCATATTGTACTTAGTTTGGCTGCCCGACTTCAGATGATAAAACAGATTAATTAGTCGGTGGCACTGTACCTATGTAGAGGTTATTTTGGTCATTTTTATCAATTCTTTTTATTTTTTGGTTGTTTTTTAAATTATTTTTTATTTCTTTTTGAAGTCAGTTTTTTAATTTTTAAATTATTTTTTTATTTTACACTTTTTAGTATACCTACCTACCTAAAAAACAACAATATTGTTACCGTAATTTAAATTATTGAGGAGTTTGCTGATGAGAAGGTGGTTTCAGATGCCCCATCAATCTGTACTTAGTTCTTTAGGGGTCTATTATTTTTGGTAGAAGTCCAAAATGAGTATTTTATTGAATTCTGGGATGCTATCCTGTCCATCATTCCGAAGATACTCATCAGATCCTTACCAAACTTTCATGGGACCACCTCGCAGCTTCCACCTTTCCATTAAAAAAAGAACTACATCAATCGGTCAAGCCATCTTCGTGTAATCGATGAACAATTGAATTGAATACAGCGTTTTAAGGAGCATTCCCGGTCCTCACTTCGAAGATCCTCATCAGATCCTCATCTAATTTTTATGGGACCATCTCGAAGCTCCCACCTTTCCATTAAAAAAAGAATCATTTCAATCGGTCAAGCCATCTTCGAGTAATCGATAAACAACTGGATTGATAAATGCGTTCTGAGGAGCATTTCCGTTCATCACTCCGAAGACCCTCATCAGATCCACATCAAATTTTTATGGGACCATCTTGGAGCTCCCACCTATCCATTAAAAAAAGAATCATCTTAATCGGTCAAGCCGTCTTCGAGTAATCAGTAAACATACAAAAAAAAAAAATATTATACATACAGACGAATTGATAACCTCCTCCTTTTTTTTTGAAGTCGGTTAAAAAGGGGAGATGTTTATAGAAGTTGTCAATGTCTCTTGTCAAACAGTTGTCAGTGACAGAGGTTTGCGTTGGCGCGACTGTTGGCGCGCTCGCGCTGTGCGCACGTGCTTCTCATGATTGTGATTTTCAAGATGGTGATCTCATTGTGTTATCTCTTAGAGAATAAAAGAAAACTTTGTGTAAGACTATAAATAAAAGAACTATATATTTAATATCAAGAGTTTAATTATAATAACAACAAAACAATTATTAAGTACCAATTAGATTTTCGGGTCTAGATCGCGTTGTAAACAAAATTATTTAAGTTTATTTATTAAACTTCAGAATAAAAATGTATTAAAATAAGTTATTTTATTTTATTATGACATTTTCACATCAGAAGATATTTGGTAAGTACTAAATATATTTTGTATAGATTTGACAAGGTTTACAAGTCTCGGTTTATCCATGGAAAAACTGGGTTGGCTGGAATAACATCACAGCCAACATTCACGTACAATGGGTCCACACTGAAGGACCTAAGTCAGGAAAATGTGACTGTCCCAAGATGACTGAAGACTGAACCATAGAAATCACATTCAGTGGCGCGATTCTCGTAATGAAGTTAAGGAAAATTTCATTTCAGGATAATTTCAGTTGCAAGAATGACACATATGTATTTGACACAAATTTCATTTTGAAAATGTGTCTAAAATGTGTCATTCTTGCAACTAAAATGATGCTGGAATGAAATTTTCCTTAATTTAATTTCAGGAAAATTCCGTTTCAGCATTATTTCAGTTGCAAGAATGACACATATGTATTTGACATTTTCTTATTGAAAATGTGGCTAAAATGTGTAATTCTTGCAATTAAAATGATGCTGAAATGAAATTTTCCTTAATTGCATTACGAGAATCGAGCCACAGGTTTTATACTCAACTCAACATATAGAGATGCCCGCGCCCCTCTGATAAGGTCTCTGCGCCCTCCCCTGGGGGGCGCGCCCCCCAATTTGGAAAACGCTGCTACGAGTAGACCGTAATATGGGTGAACAACTTTGTTTTTAAATTTTGAGGTTATGTTCAAAGATACCGTTATGTTTCACTAAAAAGCAGCTGTCTTTTGTAAATAAAGGCAATCGTCAAAGTTTTGATTGTCGCAAACCGAACTCTATAAACGAAAGGACAACTTAATATCAATGACCTCTTACTATAAGAAACAACCGATTCGCACGTAAACTTTAAACCTAACATTTTCAAAAACAACATCGAATTTCCAAAAGCAGCAGAACAAAACAAATCCTAAACCTATCCAAATACTATCCTAATTCTAACGTAATTCCGTTCCCGGTAGGACATGCGGGGGAAGCCGCTGGCAGAAGCTAGTCTCTACGTTCTGACTGAACTATTATAACAACGTAGAGTCCCAAGCCCTAATAAATAACATGAACTTTGGCGAATATGTTCTTTGTGATGTGTAGATATCGATTATGTAAAGGTTTTTTGGAAAATCCCGCGGGATCGGAACTTTCGAGAGTTATATCCCACGAGATCGGAACTTACGCGAGTTAAACGACGGGATACTGTTAGTATTAATGTTCCTATGGCCTTTATATAATTTAGAGAAAGGAATTCAAAGAATTTAGTTTATAATATCAACCTTGTATCCATAAAACGTGTTCTCATTACAGTAAGTTAGTATAAAGGTGAGCATTCATTGTCACACGCTCCTTTCTTATCCATTTGTATAGACCTGGCCAATCTATACTTATAATAAAATCGTAACTTGGCGGTGTCTGTTTTTGATATATATTTTGAAAAAACTATTTTTAGGGGTATGTACTAACGTAACAGACCCCATTTCCGTGTTTAACTTTTTGGCTGTTTGTCCGTTTGGGTGTTTGTCTGTTTTGCTGTGCGTTTGTGCGCGCTAATCTCGGAAACGGCTGGACCGATTTCAATGAAATTTGGTATGCAGATAGCTTAAGACTTCGATTAACATATAGGCTACTTTTTATCCGGATATCTGGATAAAACTTAAATATTGCATAATTTCGTTGTTTTTGAATAATCGGCATCCATCGTCATCTATCGTCATCCATCGTCATCCATCGTCATCTATCGTCATCCATCGTCATTCATCGTCATCGATCGTCATCCGTCGTCATCATCACTTACTGACATACAAATTTTTCCTAACTTCACCTACCTACTGCAGTGCAAAATCTTCGGATTTTTGGATTGCGGTAGGTAGGTGTAAGAACAACGCGGTACCGCAACTTGCGCGGATGAAAGCGTCCGAAATATAATAATAATAAATTGAGTGAGCAACGCACAGCGCCATCTACTCCCTCTATAGTAGGTATATAGGTACTGTGCCCAACCGAGGTAAGCTGCTACTGTACTGCTAAGCTTGTGTTACGGTGATACGGTAACTAGACAACGGATAACTACTTATGTTTATTATTATTTTGTAAATACAAACATATTATACATTGAGATACACCAGATACACAAATATTTGTTTTTAAGAATAAATATTAACCTGAATAAACGAACCCTGAATGTTGCATTCAGCATTGCAGAGTTCGGCTTTCGCCCGCGCCACAGAGGCAGTCGATCCGTAGCCGAAGGTTGCTCCTGGATTACATACAATACCCGGGGGACAGGGATAAAGAATACTGCTAGGAGGAAATAATCATTAATCGTACTTACCGATCACGTGGCCTCGAACACACTATTACAAATTGTTACACACTTTTACTAGTATTTAGCGAAGGCGTTAGGCGCCTGAACACCCTTTATTGTCTCGCAGTAAATGTGTTAAGTAGAGTATTTACCTCGGTACTAAAGCCTGTCTTTATCTTGGGCGCTTGAATCCCACGCTTCACTCAGGACTCTAGGTACATAACATTAGTAATGTTAAGTTTTTAACAACCTCGCTGCGCTCGGGAGTTAACTCTCTAGCTAGAGTCCTTCGTACGCTTTGGATTCAATATGACGCCCGCTATATAAGACAGGGCTTTAGTACCTCGGTGCATAAACTACTATTATATTATATTATACTAGCTGCGCCCCGCGGGTTCACCTGCGGAAGTGAAAACGCTTTGTCAGTAGTCATGGGCGCGGGCGGCCGAGCGGCTCTCGAGTGGTTGCACTTTTTCGTTCATTACTCGGCTTCTACAAATTGGATTTCGATGCAAAGTACCTATACCACGACGTTCCGACCAAAATAGAACTATCCAATATTGAAAACCAGATTTCAATCGGATAAGTAGTTTTAATTGTATAAGGAACAGACAGATAAACAGAGAAACAGACAGACAGACATGAATTTTAAAAATCATATAATTTGGTTCTACCATTTCGTAGGTCCTCTAGACCAGCTGTCAGGATGTCAGTTATAAAATATGCATGCTTTTTGGCACATATCGAGTTTCCAGGTCAACGGCAATTACCATTCGGTTTTCGGCACAATAAATATTAGGTAATACTTTCGGTTGACCTAGATTTGTAAATTTTGGTGAAAAGCAATATTACTTATATAGCACAAAATATAAAGAGAACAGTGTGAAAAATAATAAAAGCACCGTACCATAAAAAGGATAGAATAGAAAACTGGAAGACAAAAGATATTTAAACTTTTATGTAGCGACTTTATGTAGATTACAAAGTTTTTTATTCTTTTACAATGATTGTCAGTCAGTAGGTCAGTATGGCGCGGGCGGTTTATTGGGTTAAAGGACATGTGGCCCACGCAGAAACAGGCGTGTGCGGGCAAGATGTCAACTTTTTAAAATGTGCATAAGTAAGTAGGTAGATTCATTATATCAAAATTAATATAAATTGCATTTTAATATCGTATCATTTCATTGAGGGGATAATTTAATTAATATTTATTTACAAAATTTTACGTTACTATCTTTTAAAAAGAAATAGTAGTACCTAAGAAGACTTTTAATTCCAGTTATATTCGTTTTTATTAAATCAGCACTAAACAATGATTTTCATATGAACCTTTTCAACGATAGTTATATCCAACTTAACTTAGTTTGTCAAGCTTCATTTTTACCCAAAGGGTTAGGATTACTTAGGATACCTAATTATTTAAGGTTGTAACTGAATAAAAATATAATTTAAAAATTAAAAAACCGACTTAAAAAAAAGAACAAAAAAGAATTTAAAAAATTTATGTAAGCGCTGTATGTACTTAGAGGTTATTTTGGTCTTTTTTATCAACTCCTTTTTTTTGGTGGTTTTGAAATTTTTAAATCTTTTTTGTTCTTTATTTTAAGTCGATTTTTTTATTTTTAAATTATTTTTTTACTTCACCCTTTTTAGTGTACCTATCTACCTACTTTCGACTGCCAAAAAAATCAACAATACCTACCTACCTATTGTTACGACGAGTTGAGAACCTCCTCCTTTTTTGTTGCGCGTGGCTGGGCAAGTGCGTGCCTTGTCCGGCCACACACAGTGTAGGGTTTCGTAGTTACCAAAAATATTACCTAGAGATTACAATCTGGAAAAGTCTTTACAATTAACTTACCTTACCTTATACCTAGTACCTAAGTAATAATTCACAACGGAATTTGTTCGAAATTTGGTTTTATTTTTTTCAATTAAATTTGAATTTGAAAAGACAGCTCAGCTGTGATAATAATTTTCCATTAAGCTTCATTATATTTACTACAATTGTGAATACATTAACGTATCCAAGGATAAACTTTTAGCTGTTAGAGGGGGGTACACATAACTCTAAAAACAAAAACTCTAAAACACTTCAAAGCTCAATATTTCGAAAACGGAACCCTAACATGAAAAATTGATTGTGAAAATTCACAATGATTTTAAAAGAGCTATCTAACGATACCCCACACGATGGAGGAAGCAAGAAAAAAAATCCCCCATGCTACATGTGTGGGCGAGAGGTGTGGGCGTGTGGGAGAGAGGATTTACACCCTAAAAATGGTTTTTGTTATTTTATTGTAGCACTTTTTGGCGTGAATAATATTATGTCGTATACTCATGCAAAATTTCAGCTTCTTAGTAGTAACCGTCTCTTAGGAATGTCGCGGACGGACGGACGGACATGACGAAACTATGAGGGTTTCTTGTTCACTACGAAACCCTAAATACAAGGTTAACAACACTCGCCTTGGGGTGAATCAGTCATAGTCAAGCTGGTCTCATTTGGCTATACGTCTGATCTCATGAATAAGGAACCTAAGCGATACCTAAGCGTAAATAAACTTTCAAAATCGTTCGACGCATCTAGAAGTCTTAGAAATGGTGAATGCAGTTGGGCAGAACTCCGATAAAACACTAAATAATAAAAATTCTTGAATAACTTATTATACTTAGGTCATTTAAAGTATAATTGCATACTTTCACATTCAATCGATTGAAACGTAAATTAGAAAACATTTCTTTTAAAAAAATGTAGTCATCTAATCATCTAAGTGTGGGAAACACTTTTAAATATAATATGAAAAGGTAATCGGAAGCGACATGTCAACGTTGTATTAATTTCAATGTAAATTGGAAAATGCAAGCTGGCAGTCTGCAAAGAAGGCCGGTAGATGGATTGAATTTTGTTAATTTGCAGGATTAAAAAAAAAGATTGACGTAAGAAGTATCAAAATCTGTTCATCCGTTTGGCCTCTGGAGGGCCACACAGGAACAAACATAAAACATACAGACTGATAATAAACACATTACCCACGGCTCCTTAGATTGCGGCTTTTATGTTATATTGTGAGTTAATTCAAGTTTTTCTTTTCTTATTTCTAACCGTTGTTTGCACCGCGCAGTTGTGTAAAGCTGTGGTCCCACAGCGCGAAGTGTCACGAGCCGCGCCGCTCACCTCCACGTCTGTCGAGGCCTGTATTTTCGTTGAGTGAACAGTTTGGGCATGTCCGCAATGCAAAACAATGGATGGTACGGCCGACTGTTAGCGACCGGCTAACAGGCGAAGTGGGCGTGGTGTGCTGTACATCAGGTGAAACTGTTAACGTACGCCAAGTGCACGTATTTTACGTATCAACTCATGATAAGGGGTACTGCGCGACTGATTGCGTCTGGTGCCGCGTCCAGGCCGTAGGAACCGAAGCGATGAGGTGTGTCGGCCTCTGACGTCGGCCGTCCTAAACTGATCCGTCGGGAACAACACAACAAACACAAACACGCCTTTGACCATACCGACGTATGGTCAAAGGCGTGTTTGTGTTTGTTGTGTTGTCATAGCGCCCGCCGTGGGACTGCAGGTTAACAGTATTACATTTCTCTGGATAGATTTAATTTTATACATTATTAAAGCAGAGGTTACCTCCCTTCTAATTTAAATAAATTGTTAAAATGTTGTTTTAATATTTATTTCTCTTCTTAACAAAAACAATAGTAAACTTAAATAAATAAAAACCTAGTGAAATATCAGAGATATGTAAAAACTTACTCATTGTGAAATATTGTTAAAAATAAAACCGTCCGGTCTACGACTGTTAACCTTTGTAAGGTAAGTATACAAGATGTAACGGGTAAGCCCTTTTAAGCCGAAAGGCGGTTGTTTTAGACGTCTAGGCGAACAACTTTTGTTCTACAAATTTTGAAAATTCAAACTTTTTTTTGGAAATTTTTAGTTTGTTTCACTGAAAAAACAGCTGCTTTGATTGATTTGATTTGATTGTAGTAGACAAAACTAAATGAAAGGGCAACATAAGGTCAATGACATCAAACTCTAAGAAACAGCTGTTCTTCAAGTAAACTTTACACTTAAAATTTTCAAAAAGTACTTCGAATTTCCAAAAGTCTTAGAACAAAAGTTGTTCGCCTAGACGTCTAGAACAACCCCTTTTCGGCTTAAAAGGACTTACCCGTTACATCTTGCATAATATATTTGTGGATTATTTAAAATTAGCTGAGCCCCGCGGTTTCACCAGCGTAAGTCCCGTTCCCGCGGGAATTCGGAATAAAAAGTCCCAGCTACCTTTATTCCAAGTTTCATCGCAATCGGTTCAGTAGTTTTTGCGTGATTGAGTAACAAACACACATACTCACAAACTTTCAGCTTTTTACCCGACTGCGCGACGCAAAGGAGGGTAATGTGGTTAACGGTCTATGTATGTTTGTATGTATGTATGTATGGATGTTTCTATGTGGCGTTCTAGAGACCAAACGCGTGGACCGATTTTGATGATTCTTACGTCAATCGATTCGACTTCATCTGGCGAGTGTGACTAAAGACATGACAGTAATCCAAATTAACTTTTGTCACAACCAGACGCCATATTGTCAAAATTAAAAAATCCAAAATCGTCACAGAATGTATAGTATCGTTGAATAGGTTTTTAAAAATAAATATTAGGTTTCTTTCACCATTTTTCATTTTAAAGAACCGTTTAGGAAATATAACGGTTTAAAGTTAATTTACAATTAGGTATTCTTGCTTTTTATTACTAACGAACAAGTTTTTATTTTTGTTACGTAGTTACGCTTGGAACTATCAAAGTATAAGCCGTGATGGTACAGGTGACAGGAATTTATTGAAATAAACTAAAAAAAAAATTACATAAATTGTACCTACCTACTGAATAAAAGCCTAATACCTACTTACTTACCTAAAAACGTTAAAAGAATAATAATAAATTTAAACAATAAATAACTAAACCCTAACTGAAATAGAATATATATATTATAAATAAATAAAGTTGGAACATTAAGTACCTACTTTCCTACATAATTATAATATTAGTTATATACTGAATAATCCACAGTACCTATACATTATAACCCCCTAATGAAATGAATAGATTACGAGACTTACCTACCATCAATAAATGAAAATAACTAAAAAGCGTAAAATAAAAAAAAATATTTATAGAAAAACAAAAACCCAACTGCGTAAAAAAACTCGATTAAAAATATGCATAGAAACAACAAAAAAACCAAAAAGAAAAGAAACAAGCCCAGTAATTACTCATTTAAAAATTAAATGAGTAAAAAGTTACTCACAGTCGGGACCCATTGGAAAAATTAGATTGGTAAAATGAATGGGTCCCGACTGTGAGTAATTTTTTACTCATTTAATTTTTAAATGAGTAATTACTGGGCTTGTTTTTTTTCTTTTTGGTTTTTTTGTTGTTTCTATGCATATTTTTAATCGAGTTTTTTTACGCAGTTGGGTTTTTGTTTTTCTATAAATTATTTTTATTATTAGTAGTATAGGATAATAACTAACTAGGTACACGTATTGTGTCGTCATCGTGTATATGTCCTGGGCTGGGACGAGGCTGGGACGAGGCTGGGACGAGGCTAGGACGAGGCTGGGACGAGGCTAGGACAGTCAGTTGCCACTTGCCATGGTTTCCTTCACGGCAAGAGCGAAGAACGTTAACAGCGCTGTTACATTGCATATACCTAGGTAGTAGGTAGCAGGTAGGTAAAGCTACTCATTATAAATACAACACTTTGGCTCCTCAATCCTGACGGACATTTGTATACGATTTTTATTAATATACGATTTTAAACTTACATGGTTATTACCACGTTAATAAGTAATTATGTAATTTAGTCATCCATCATGCAATTACGTAAATTAAAACAGATTACAATTTAATGTTCGAAATGTAGGATGTATTCAGTCACCCACCTGATAACAACTTGCAACTCGATAATAGCATACTGTTTGAAATGTTGGCGTCGATCGCATTTACTAAGTACCTACCTACCTATACGTAGGACACAAACGATTTCAGAAAAATATTGTTTTGGATGTTGGTAAAAAGTATACTCTCTACACAGTTCGGAGTCTTGGCGGCCTTATTTTTCCAGAAGATTGCGTCGTCCATCGCGATCGCGATCGCCTCGTCGCGCGTCGCGCGTCGTGGTGTAGTCGAGCGTCGGACGTCATCGAGAGTGGAAGCGTGTGTCCGTTAGACGATTACTTCGAAACCAGGAGGTCTATTACGAAATGTTACTTCCGAATTATCGGAACCGACCGAAGTTTCCATCGTTGCTCTAATACGAAACGAGTTCGGATTCATTAAGTTCATTCGGGGCCATAGACTATTTGTATATGAGTCAAGTTCGGTCGGAATGAGTAAAATGCCCGAAACGACCGACCGACCGACCGATCGCGGTTCGTAGTAGGAAACGTACGAAAGTTCGGGGGAAACTTCGTATTTTGTAATTTCGTAATGGACTTCCAGTCTCGGTGTTCGTTCGTGAGGTCATATCGGGAAAGTGATCAATGTTTCCACGTCTTCATTTCGATTAATAACGCCTACAATGGTAAGGAACTTATAAAATAATAGAAAGGAATTGTGTATGTTTCCTTTGAAGATTTTGGTGCATATTGCCTATGAGAAGAGTTAGCTCGTTGCGTGAGTGTTGGTCTGACAACGCGAACGGATGAACCTCTGCTAACAGCGGGCCTCAGATCCGTCTCCGAGATCCCGGACCATACCATCAGTGACGGGCGGAGTGATCGTGAAGCGAGAGGACACGCTCCTCATACCTTCAAAGGTAGGAACGTTTCACAACATGTTGATGGGGTATTTTACATAGGTGTACTGTACGTTATAGGCACCTCTATTTCGTAATTAGAATGTTGCTTGTTGTTTAAAATTTAATCGTTGTTTAGTTTTTTAGGGTTTCGTACAAGGGATCCTTTTACTAAGACTTCATTGTCCGCCAGCGTGTTCCACCCTGTTCCGAGGCTGTATCTCATGCATGAACCGAACCGTCAACTATGATAGTTAAACATTATAATGTTGGTAGCTATTTCAGTTGCCGATATAAAAACCACTTGGACGTTAATTTAAATAAAATAATTAAAAATAGAAAAAAAAGTTATCGGATTGAGATCAAATCCTGGAAAAAAACATATTGTGTTAAATTGAGAGAAGTGTCTTGTTTTAATAAAAATAAGTATTTAATTTGATCACAAAAACATTTTAACAATTGTTCAAAATGGTATCCATCAAAACTTTGATTTAGGATCAAAGATCATGCTTTGAAATGTGTGCAAATTTATAAGTGGCAATCCTAATCAAAAGGGAATGAGTTATCTACACACAGGGCTGAAATCTACATAAACATACCTAAATATAGAGCCAAGAAGCAACCTCGTAGCCCCTCTACCGATAATTTTATACGAATTTTTGTAGTTTACTGATCGAAATTTTAAGTTTCGAGAAAATAGCAAACTTAAACTTGCCGTACAAACACGTTATATTTTAGTTTGAAGTTATGTAACTGATGGTACCTATACTATGACCGATTATGATTATTAGGTACTAATGGAAAATGGAAAATGGGATGAAAATGGAAACTTAAAACTAGACCCGCCAACATAACGCATCATCAATTAGGTGCAAAGTATCAATAAGTATAGTATTTTAAAAATAAGTAAACCCCCTGTTTCTCACAGAACTTTTATAGTTTAATACAGCTACTAATTACATACATAGTTTTACGTAACGCCTTAGATGTAAATAAAACCAACACATACATAATTTTAAAATTTAGTTTTTATTAACTAGGAATGAAAAATATTTTTTTATAAACTTTACTTTTATTTTATAACAAAACCTACACTTAATCAATAAAAAGGTTATAATACATTATTGGTTTCAATGCTAATAAAGCTAAGAGATCAATGATAATCTAACTAATATATATACCTAATCTTGTAAAGTTACAAGAGCTGAAATAATTTTTCATACAAATTCAAAAAGGGACGCTTTGGTAGGCACTTAAATTTTTTTTTTAATTTTAAGCATGCAAAATTAAAAAAAAACCTTACATTTTTTTTTATTATCTCAACAAGGTATGAAAATGTTAGTTAACAAATTTAGTTATAATGTTCGTAACAAGTATTGAGGTAACAAGGGCCCTTAAGGTTTTACAAAATATGCATTATAATATGGTTTAAATATGGATTAAACAAAATATGGATTATAATAGTGGGACCTTACCTTATCTTTTTTATGTTTTTAAAGATTCATTGTTGAAATTATTATTTTTATTTAGTGTATTACTCAAATGACCAAGCTTATGAATGGTATCATCTTACTAATATTGTAAACGCGTAAGTTTGTATGTATGTGAGTTTGTTACTCTTTCACGCAAAAACTACTGAACGGAATACGGAATATACCTGGAATAACACATAGGCTACTATTTATGCCGATATTCCTGCGAGAACCTGGCGAGAACGGGACTTACGCGGGTGTTAGTAATAGGATGCCAATCCTCAGCTGTCATTTCAGTTATTAATGATTGAATTGTGTTAAATATTGTTGCTATAATTCAAACGCCATGATTCTTGCGAAATCTTCATTGCGAGCGATCATTAATAGTTTAATTTTAATTACGGAAATTATTAATTTCTGGTAAATCTCGAGTAGTGTATAACACACACATCTTCATGGTTCCTTAATGTATAGGTAACAGATAATGAACATTTTTTATTTGTAGGTTATATTTAGTATTAATTTTCCCACGTTTTTATACGATCACTATTCTTGTTTGTTTGTTTGATCGTTTGTCGGTCCGGGCCCCGGGCGGAATCTAGCAACTTCAATTTGAGGCACTTCCCGACTAGCTAGCGGGCTGAAATCTTGGGAATAGTTCAGACCCAGATGACAATGCAACCTAAAGCTACTTTCCACGAGCATAATTATGGGAAACAATAATAAAGTACTGCACGGAACATAAGCCATTCGTCGCAAACGTGATAGCTTTCATGATGACTGCCACGGAACACTTATTACTCCTAGCTGAGATAGATTAGATACTGCCATAGATTGAATGCTGTCATAATAGCTGTCAACCACGAAAACGACGCTCCGCCACAATGACAACTTATTGTCAAAACTAGTTCCGGCTATATGCAAACGTCATAAGAAGCCACATAGTGATAAGACTTATTGAACTATTAAACTACTCTTTGTTATTGACTTTAAAATAGACAGAAAGGTAAAAAAATAATTAAAAATATTAAGTAATAAATTTAAAAAATCTTTAATCCCACGTTTTTAAATGTCCTAAAAAGAGTTAAATAACCCTGCGGGGCCACTCAAAATGTGGGAGCGTGTATGTTGTTTGAAAATAATTATATTAGGTATATTATCTTTATGTTAAGTAGAGTCCCACTCGACTGCATCCACCATTCCTAAGTCATCATAGGTTACACGCTCAGTCTGGCGTCAGTTCAGTCCGGCTAAGACTGATGCCAGAATGATTGATGAAAAACACGGTTACACGCTCAGTCTAGACTGTAGACTGACAACAGACTGATAAAACTTACGTTAGTCATCATTCGTAAAGTGAAGACGACAGTCAAGTGAGCAAAGAGTATGCAAGTGAGTCACCTGATCCTGCCTAGCCATGGACGTTTTGAAAAAAAAGGAACCTGTGCTATTATAATTATCGCTTTACTTTTTGTTTGGGGCATATTGCCAATGCTTTTACACATGTCAGCTTTGGGTCAACTTGTTGCCAGGTCAACCAGGAAGGCTCGTATCGTAGTAGCATCAGGGTGCAGTATAATGACGCATACCGCATTCTGATGAAGCATCCTAGGTACTGCAGCGCGCCTCAGCAAACATATTATGTTTGCTGAGGCTGGGGTCCCGGATTACTTCGCTATAATTAGAGCTCGCGTCGTCGCTGCTTTTTGGTTTAGGTTAGGTCAACAAATTCAATCTTGCTTGACTACACTATCCTAACAGCTGGATAACTATATTTATAGATTTTGGCTATCAGTGCACCGTGACCAAAACCGTAAATAGTAGATATTTTGTACTAATAGTAGTAGTAGGTAATAATGATTAGTATATAATAATAACATTATTATATTTTTTAGAAAAAAGTTCAGTAGACATGTTTGACAAATAACAACGAATTAACAAATACCCACATACCTACAGAACTCTGTAGGTATGTGGGTATTTGTTAATTCGTTCTAATTTCTATTGTGACTTAATTTTATATGGGTACATTCCTGAAATAAAGATATTTTATTTCATTTTATTTATTTGTATTATTTACTGCTAAAGAAACGCGTAAAAATGAAGCTATAAATGAAAACCTGGCTACAAAAAAAAACCAACTGCGTAAAAAACCCATTTATTTTTCCAATGGGTCCCGCCGACTGTGAATCATTTTTTACTTATTTATTATGTGTTCTGTGTGTATCGATTACAAATCTATTTGAATTATTATTCAGTATTACTTAGCATCATTTCAAATTACTGGGCTTGTTTTTACCCGACTGCGCGACGCAAAGGAGGGTAATGTGTTTATTTTACTTTTCAGTTACAACTGCAGTCGGGTTTTTTATTTATTTAATACAAGATGTAACAGGTAAGCCCTTTTAATCCGAAAGGGGGTTGTTCTAGACGTCTAGGCGAACACCTTTTGTTCTACGACTTTTGAAAATTCGAACTTTTTTTTTGAAAATTTTGAGATTTTGTTTCACTGGAAAAACAGCTGTTTTTGAAAATAAAGGTAATTGAAGGTTTTATTGTAGTAGACCAAACTAAATGAAAGAACAACATAAGGTCAATGACCTCGAACTCTAAGAAACAGCTGATTTTCAAGTAAACCTTACACCAAAATTTTTCGAAAAGTACTTCGAATTTTCAAAAGTCGTAGAACAAAAGTTGTTCGCCTAAACGTCTAGAACAACCCCCTTTCGGATTAAAAGGGCTTACCCGTTACATCTTGTATATATATTTTTATAAAGATTTAGACATTTCTGTCAACCTACAATACTATGTTTGTTTCCAGGATTTAATCTTTACCAGCAATACTATCGGTCGGTACATTAATATAGGATGTTTATGTGATGTGCAAAAACAACAAGGTTTGATAAGGTTTGGTTTGGTTTGGGAGGTAGCCAGGAGGCTAGGGTAATAAATTTTTCAAAACCTAATAATGCTATTTTAGTTTTTGTCAAAATTGTCAGGCACGCGACTGCTTTCAGCATTTTTCGCTATCTCTGATAGTTTAGGATATCCCCCTGAAAGCCCATCGAAATGGTTCACTATACATGTACAGAACAAAAAAAAAATAGATATAAAATATAAGTATATCTGTTTATCTGTTTCTTTGTTACTAATAACTACGGAACCATAAAATTTGGATGTCGAAGGTCGTCGTTGGTATAGGTTTTCTATATCGGAACAGTAGAATCTAAAATTAATAAAAACAACAACTGAGTTTTAAGGTTTTAACATAAGTTTTAAAGTTATTTCAAAGTGTTATTTTTGATTATTAAGTCACTATAGGGCTGTTAGAAGTTAATGAAGATCACAGCTAGTTCAAAGAAAATTGGATCATAAATGAAGTCAGTCAAGGGAGGTTTTTCGTCGGTGCACTTCTCCTTTTACAATATTTCTATTAGAACCTATAATACAATCATCATCTTCCTTGCCTTCATCCCATTTATTTGGGGTCGGCCCTCCCTATCCTTTTCCCCCATTCCACACGGTTTAGTGTTAAGTTGGAGTCAATGTCGAGCGTCTTTAAGTCTTTCTGGACCGTCGTCGTCGTCCATGTCGGACCATGTGGCGGGCGGTCGTCCACGTTTCCGTTTCGTCGTTGGAATTCGTAGGGTTAATTAGGTATTTGACTATATAATATGGTAATCGGGACGGGGCCCTGCACGTGTTTGTAAATGAGAAGTATAAAGTTGTTTATTGTTTGTGACAGGTGGCTACAGTTGAGACCATCGGCGAGACGACCGGCCTCAAGACGGGTAGCACGTTGTCTAACAAAACGGAAAATGTCATATCGCTGTTCCGAGAATGTTTGGACAAATACGCGCACTTCGCCTACGAGTCGGGTGAGCTGAGCATGCGTTTCTAAGATAACTAGCTGCGCACTGCGGTTCACCCGCGTGAGGGACCGTCTCAACGAGCGTTACAATCGCGGCGATATTATCTCATTTCTATACAACGCCCCGCCCGCGCCGCCGCGTTAACATCGCCGTGTGGAGTGGAGACACGTTCATAGAGATTGTATAGAAATAAGTGGCTCGACGATAATATCGCCGCGATTCTAACGCTCGTGGAGACGATGCCTAAGTCCTGTTTTCGTGGAAATATCTTGATAAAAAGTAGCCTATGTGTTATTCCAGGACTCTAACTGTCTACGTTCAAAGTTTCATAGCAATCGGTTTAATAGTTTTTGCGTCTAACAAAGGCTAACAAAGTCACATACATACATACATACATTCTTGCAAACTTTCGCGTTTGTAACATTAGTAAGAATCAGAAATGAACGAACACGCGTCGAAGGAAATGCAATAAATGCACAATGATGTGCCATTAAATAACACCATTGAACAAGCGAGGCGAGGCGAGGCGAGTGCAACTTATCTCACGAGTAGGTGCCTAACTCCTGAGCGTAGCGAGGGCATTAACTGCAGACTGCACAGTCCTCGTTATACCTACTACGCTACTTATTGCATTAGGGTGATATACCTACAGAGCCTACACTAGGTGTGTTACACTAATTATTTAATCAATAAAACAATATCTATACCTATTATGTTAAACACTACAATATGTAATCAAATAGCGAAATTTAAAAGATAAACTACCTACGGTAGGTACAATACCTATTGCATGACAGTAAAAATAACTATTAGTAAATAAACTATAAATGAGTGCGGTCAAAGTATCATCTTCTCCCTCGGTTTGTACGTGTCGAAGAAGTCTCTATAGTGTGGCACGATGACCTGACTGGTCCCCGGAATGCCGCAGTTGGTCAACGCGTTCTCGACCACCTCCTGCTCCAGTTCCTTGTGTCGACATACTTCAGTCAGGAACTCGTACCACTCGTCCCAGTTTATTTCACTTTTACTGACAAAATACATTAAGTATGTTGATTTTTTTTTAATAACTAGCTGTGCTCGAAATGGCGCTTTGTAAATATTGCCTTTCAGATATTTTTATATATTATTACTAGCATCAGCTGCGCTCTGCGGTTTTATCTGCATAAATCCTGATCCCGCGTGAAAATCGGGATAAAAATCCTAAAGTAGCCTAAGTATGTGTTATTCCAGGTCTCCAGCCACCTATATTCCAAGTTTTGCCGCAATCGGTTTAATAGTTTTTGCGTGAAAGAGTAACAAACTCACATACAGACACACATCCTTACGTAGAAACTTTCGCGTTTGTAATATTAGTAAGATTTAGTAAAACAAGCGATCTCGTGCACATAACACAGCCCCGTCTTTGGGGTCGGTCCTGAGGGTTGGTCGGTGGCCCCGTCCGTGGCCCGCTCCGAATCCGGAACCTCAAGAGTCTCTCTCTCCCACTAGGTACCCTGTATGTAACCTTAAACACACCTTGTAACATAATTTAGTACGAAATAAAAAGAAGTGAGACCAAGAATATGTTAGATGTAAACGTCGACAAAGTTCGGCGTCGGTCATAGCGAACCGTCTCGGTTTTTATATTGTTTACACCTTAATTCATGCGAGATATTGTAAACGTTTGTACTTGTGGCGTTGTTGCTCGCCTGCCGCCCGCGCCCGTCGCCGCGTCGCTGCGGTATACACTTGAAAGATGTCTGAGAAACGCGTATGATCTTTATTATTACGATGATGGGTGAAACGCACCTGTTGACAATGTATGTAGGTACACACTGGACGGTTCACATTACTTACGTCTCTTTGTTTTTATACCCGACTGCGCGACGCAAGGTAGGGTTATTCAAAGTCAGTTATAGTTAAGTGTGACTGCCAAGTAATAAATAGGCGTAACCCAATTAATTGTAACACGAGTAACAGTCATATCATCATAACACAAGTAAACAAACACGCGGGGAAACCAACCCGCGCCCGCCCGCCCCGCCCGCCGCCACCTGTAGGCAGGGCCGCGCCGCCCCTATGTGCGATGTATGCGGCGCACACAGGCGCCAAGAACAGAGCCCGGTGTCAAATATATTATTTGACAACTCCATATACCTACACAACAACATATTTTTTGTAGTAAGTATAGCTGGAGAGGATCCGTTTCTGTCAGAATTGACAAAGAACAAAATCGTTGAAACATGAAGATTCGTAAATAAAAAGAAAAAATGGTAAAAACCAAAAATATTGGTTTTAAATATATATTTAACGATACCCCTCTAAAAATAGTTCTTTCGATTTTTATACTCGTATCGTAATGTCTTTGGTAACACTTAGGCCAGTAAAATTGTGTCGTCCGAATGTATGGGCTCGTATGCGTTAAGACGGCGATAGATGAAATTATCGATACTTGTTCGATTGCATAGAAATGAGCGAGATGAAATTGCATGAAAAAATCTATAATTTCTCGTAAAATCAATCATTAACGATGATTAAAATAATATTTTTTACAGTGCAATGAGGAGGTTCTAGTTATTGTATTTTCTAATATTATGATGACTATAAGAAAATTATTCGATCTAATTTTTATTATTAAATATTCTTCGCTTATACGGTGAAGGAAAACATCGTGAGGAAACCTACGGCTTAGTTAGCTCCAGACGTATCGACCAGTTCTTTCCTCCGGAAATGGCTGACTATTCTAGGAAGGTGGTATAGGTAATGGGCAAGCCTACTGCCCCTAACAACGTCCCGGGCACTACAGCGCCATAAAACAGCATGGATTAAAAGTTACTTGCGCTGTATGAGAATCATCTAAAATTCAATAATTAAAAAATGCCAATTATTATTATAAGAAAATAAAGCGGTTAAGGATATAGAAGAAACATTGTTTTATTTTGTAAAACAGGGGTAACTTTGCCAGTATAATAGTGGTATTTAAAGTTATTTTTAATTGTTTTTGAAATGAAAGGGACTCTTCTTGTATCATGTACAATAACATAATTGACCGAACGAGCGAAGCGAGTGAGGTCCAGTGTAGACGGGCCTGGCCGCTTTTATCTTTGTATGTTTGTTCGACGATAACTTGAGTATCATAGCTCCGATCTTCATGAATTTTGGTATGCGCGTAGTTTAATACAATAAAATTTAAGAAGTCGAAGATGAGCCGGATCGGTAGGGGGGTTGGGGAGATAGAGGGTCGTGAGGTTTTAGTTCAGGGCTAACTCCTAGTAAATATATTGTTTAAAGATGTATTTGATGCCGGTTATGAAGAAAAATATTCAATCGGAAGGGATTTCAGCTTCATTCACATCAGTCGCGTCCCTAAATCGAATAGCTGTGATTTTATTCAGGCTTGTTTAGTATGTGGATCTAATGAATAGTCCAAGTTTGTGACCTCGAGCCTCAAGCGCCGAACGCAAATATGGTTAAAATTTGTAGGGGTTCAAAGTTATAAGTTCGGTTAGGCACTACAAATTAAAAACACTGCAAAATTATCGGCCATTTTTCAAATTTTGGCGATTATAACCCTAAAGGTTAGTACCCGATAGTACTTTCTCAGGGCGTTTAAAAAGTAAAAAAAATTTTTCTACAATATGAGACTATAATTGTCGGTGTAGACCCAATAGTTTTCGAGATATAGCCCATCAAAGTGTTTTTTTGAACTTCACCATTTTAGTAGTATTTTAGGCATCATTCGAACAAATCTTTGACCGTTCGGTTGACCAAGTAACATCTATGAGTAAACTGTCTCTGATTATTTTATTCATATTGGCATCAAAAACTTCATTATAATCTAAAAGTAACTAAAATCGGACTCCCAAACTGAAAAGTGTGTGCATTAGTTAATTATTATCTAATAAAATATATGAATTATCGATCAAAAACGAAATTTGTGAATTAACGTGGCAAACCGGATTTGTCGTGACTGCAAGTAAGTGCAGGCAACAGTGACGGTTGCAGCAAGCGCGGACGGGTCAAGTTAGCGTGTCCATCTCATTGCAGTGACGTATCGGCTGGCTCGCCATTGCTCTTCATAGAGTAACAAACAGACTCGACGTTGAAGTGTGCCTATTCTTTTGTTGCATCAGTGAAGAAAATATTTTAGTAATTAACTAAAATGAAATGCAGCGGTTGCCTTGTTGTGGTGTCACGCCATGATGTAAATACTTGTAATAACACTTCATGTGTAAAATCTTACTGCGTCTTATGTACAAGTAAAGGTAGGAGCGATAGTGACGGCACTACATGGAAATGTCCAGCTTGCCACACTACCCAGCGGAAAGCGAGTAAAAAGCCCTCGTCTTCTAAGCCTATTACGCCCTCGGGAACTCCCACATCAAATCCCGCGATACCTCTGGTAACAACGACCACACAAAGCAGCATAGGGGCGCCTGGTGTAGCAACGGAAACAGCTCCTACGCTCCTCAGGCCAGCGTTGGCCTCAACTTCACAGGTAGCCGTTGCAGCGAATGAAGTAAGTGAGCTAACCTCGGTAATAAGAATACTTACACAGGAGATCTCTTCACTCAAAGAAAAACTTGAAAATGCTACTCTTTCATTGACAAGATGCCACGAGAGGCTTGATGAGCTCGGGGCGACCGCTGCTCTTGCTGATACTCGATTAAAATACCTAGAGGAGCGTGAGAAAGAGGTTCAGTCGTTGAAAGCCACTGTTAATCAATTAGAATATGAGATCAAATCCCAAGCGCAGAGTCATGTAAGGAACGAGGTGGAGATCGTGGGTGTACCGGAGCTCCAGAATGAAAATTTATTGCATATTGTTCTGACAACAGCAAATAAAATAGGAGTTGATCTGAGGGAACAGGACATAGACTGGGTCTCGCGTGCTGGTCCAAGATTAACAAAGAGGACAGCTGATGATAGTAGATCGAACCTGTCTCGTCCAATTGTTTTCCGACTGGTTCGCCGTGTAAAACGAGATACTTTTATAAAGGCTGCCAGGTCTAGAAAAAACCTAACTACGTCTGGTCTCCTGAACACCGGAACTGAGCAAAAGATCTATGTAAATGAACGATTGACAAGGGAAAATCGAAATTTATTTCGTGAAGCGAGAAGCAAAGCCAAGCAACTCGGGTTTATACATTGCTGGACTAACCAATGTAATATATATGTTCGACAAAGAGAGGGAAAACCGGCAATCGTTATTAAGTCACGTGAAGATCTTGTCCGGATCTTTCCTTCACAAATTGATTAGGCTTCATAATGTTGCATGTTTGATCATATTATTGGCATTTGTTTGTCTTAACACAATTTATTATATATATTATATGTATCCAATTAGTAATTATCTAATTATACCTTATATTCTATCCATTATTTACATAAATATATGTTGTTTTATGTTAGGATTTGTACTACTTTCTTCATTTATTTATTTGATGTATCATATTTATCCAACTATTAATTATTTAATAATATTTTACATTCTATCTCGTATTTACATTATTTTATGTTGTTTCATGTCAAGATTTGTACTATTTTTGTCATTTATTTATACAGTCTTAATGTGTATTCGATATGTGTGGCAGGTTCGCTATTGTAAGAATTACTATCGTTATATTTTAATATACAATACTCATGGATTTAGATGATATAGCTATTGATGTAGATTCGCTTGGTATCACTTGCCACACTGTAGAAGAACCAGAACAGGTAAAGGCAGTTTTAGACTCTAAGTACAGACTTAGAATATTAGCAGTTAATATAAGAAGTATTAATAAAAATTTTGACAGTTTTCTTGTGAATCTCAAACGCCTGGATATATTATACGACGTTATTGTATTGTCGGAATGCTGGTTAGACGAATCATCTGTCGTTCCACAAATCTGTGGCTATGTGGAATACCATACTAGCAAAATTATAAATCAGAACAGTGGAGTCGTCATTTATGTTCGTAATATATGGAACTCCAAAGTAACTGAACCGGCTTTAGAGGAGGCTAACTGTTTGCTAATTGATATACCTAATGTTGTTACCATTTTTGGAATCTATCGTCCGCCAAGTTTTCGAGATCCAAGCAAATTTATTACTTCGCTGAGCGATTTTTTGGGTGTGGTCGAGCGGAGTCCGAACCTGGTTGTTGCAGGAGACCTAAATATTAATATTCTTTTGGACAGTGAAGAAAATAATTTTAAAAAGGCTAAAGGTCAGGATCTTCTGTGCACTATGGCAGAGCAAGGACTTTACCCAGCAATCACTGTTCCAGCTAGGGGAAGGACTTGTCTCGATCATATATTTATAATGACAAAACTCAACGCAATTGGTCTGCTTTGTGAAACGGATGTAACAGATCATAACTTCGTTATGCTAGGTATTTCGCTAACTAAGTCTAAAAGCAAACAATCTGTTAAAACTAAAATTAAAAGAAACTTGGACCAATTGTTAGTAGATCTTAAAAATATAAACTGGGAGCAGACATTGTTTAGTGAGGAATTTAATGTAAATGATCTAGTTAAAATATTCTCCGAAACTTTACTTGAAACTATTGAGAAAAACACAGTAAGAGTAATAATTCCTAGATCTAAACGTGTATTGAAACCCTGGATCACCCCTGGGTTACTCCGTTGCATGCGTCATCGTGATCGCTTGCACGCTCGTTCTCGTAAAAACCCTCACGATCTTGTACTCAAAGTTGTCTATACTCGCTATCGAAATTTCTGTAATGGCCTATTAACAAAACTGAAAGTAGAATATGAGAGCAGAGAGTTAGATTCAAACAAGAATAATCCCAAAAAACTGTGGAAGACCATTAAAAATATTAGTAATCTAACATCTACAAAAAGAGACCCCACTGAACTTTTACATACTCCGGGTTCGAGTAGTGCAAAGGATTCTCTCGATAAATGCAATTCTTACTTCTCAACGGTTGGGCAGGCTCTGGCTAGCAAGAGTCTTAGTAACCTAAGAACCAATCAGCAAAACCTTGCTCATAATATAAAATCAAATAACAACTTTGTTTGTTCATTCTTCATGCAGCCAACTGACGAGCGTGAGATAGAGGGACTTATTATGAATCTACACAATGACAAAGCTCCTGGCCTAGACGGGCTAACGAATTTACTAATAAAACAAGTTAAAAATTTTATATTAGTTCCGTTGGCTTATATTTTTAACAGGAGTTTATCTACCGGCATATTTCCAAACCATTGGAAAATAGCTTCGATTATACCCATACACAAGGCTGGAAGTCGTGACATTCCTGATAATTACCGACCTATTTCTTTGCTCAGTATCTTTGCAAAACTTCTTGAGAAGGTGGCATGTAAACGACTAGTACACTATCTAGAAACGAATAAAATTATTTCAGATGCGCAATTTGGGTTTAGGCGTAATCGTTCCACCGAAGATGCAGTTTCACTGTTGTTGAGCAAAATTGTACCGTCGTTGGATCATCAGAGAACGTGCGTAGGCGTGTTTTTGGACCTTGCCAAAGCGTTCGACACTGTCTCCGTTCCCATCCTTCTTAAGAAACTTGAAAATGTAGGAATTCGAGGAACCCCACTCCTCTGGTTTTCAAGTTATCTCACGGGCCGGAGTCAGTGTCTTACCGTTGATGGTCTGTCGAGTTCTCTGCATGGCGTGGATTTTGGAGTCCCGCAGGGCAGCATCCTTGGTCCCACATTATTTTTAATTTATATGAATGATATACTAAATCTTGAATTTGATGGGGCTGACATTGTTTGCTATGCGGATGACACTGCCTTGTTGTTCCATGGAACAAATTGGCGTGACACATTCGTAAAAGCAGAAAGCGGTTTGAGGAGTGTGAAACTTTGGTTAACAAACAATCTTTTGACATTAAATACAAACAAAACTAAATTTATATGTTTTCACAAAACAAAAGTGTCTGGGCCTCCCCCGGGTGTTAAAATTAAAATCCACTCATGCTGCGGCGTCAGCTGTTCAGATTGTGATTGTGATGAGATAGACAAGACAGACGTTGTTGGATATCTGGGTGTACTTGTGGATGAGAATCTTAATTTTAGGAGCCATATCGATAAGTTATCTGCTAGAACTCGAAAAATGATAAACGTCATGCGGCAGCTTCGTAATTCTGCGTCGTTTGGTACACTCAAAAACGTATATATTGCATTGTGTCAGTCTATTTTGAGTTATTGTATCTCTTGCTGGGGTAGTGCCTGTAAGACATTTATGATTCAGTTGGAGAGAGCCCAAAGATCGGTTTTGAAGACGATGTTGAGAAAACCTAAAATGTATCCTACATTTGACGTTTATACTGAGACAGGCATACTCACGATTCGTCAACTGTTTATCGCAAATGTAGCTCTTAAGGTACACAAGTCTGTTATAAACTCAGAAATCTACAAGGATATGCTGACTCGCAGAATATTTGGGGTATCTATTCCTCAGGTAAAAACTTCTTTTGCCCGTCGCTTCAGTCCATTTATCTGCAGTTTCATCTACAATAAGGTTGTAGGCTTGTGTGACTTGAGACTTTGTTCCTTTCACGGGGCTAAGATTGCTTTGTCAAAATGGTTGAATAGCTTGGACTATGACTGTACAGAGAAAATTTTGGAAATTTTATCTTAAATATGAGATAACTTACTATTTATTTACTTATATTTTTATTTTATTTTATATAATAATATGTGTGTATAAAATGTAAGTAACATTGTAATTGTATTTGTATTGTATTTATAATTTTGGTAATGTGTGTATGTAAGCATATATGTATGTATGTGGTATGGTATATATATCATAGTATTTTATATTATGTATTATAGTTTTTCATTAGTATCACAATTATTATGTTGTCTTAACTTGTTAAGTTCTCACCTAAGTTTTTGTTTTCATTTAGTAGCTAAATCCTGTATTAGTAATAATCAAAGTTCGCCGACGAGGTACATTCCTACTAGTTAATCAATTTCTGACATCCACGGCACAGATTTAATCTAGTGTGGATGCCATCGTCAACACTATTTATAAGTACCCTCATTCAGCAAACACTACTGTTGCCAAATTTTCCTTTAAGTTACTTTACGTTGTTTGTTAACTGTTAGTATGTAGTTTGTTTTGCTGCAATAAAAACATATTTTATTTTTTATTTATTTTAATCCAACGGCGGTATGAAGTTCCAATCACGGTTGCTGCTGTGGTTGGTCTGGTGAGTATTCAATCCTATTATTATTTATTTATAACAAGTCGCGATCCCGCGTTGTTCTTACACCTACCTACCGCAATGCAAAAATCCACACTTACAATCCTAAAATGATGTCCGATGAAACGCTACGCCACAACATTTCTTGCTGTTGATTTCTTGCAGTTGAATAAAGGGTTATGGATACGTATGCAGCTGCAGGAAGGCAGGATTGAACGCTCACTAGTCACTTACTCAGTCACGCTCACTTGGTCACTTACTCACTCACACTCACTTAATCTCAAAGACTATAGTATTTACAGAGACAATTCTAGTCTCATATTATAACAAAAGTCTACTTTTGAAACGCTCTGAAAAAGTTTCTTCCTCTTCCTCCGGACCTCCTCAGGGTGTAGTGTAGACGTCTTAATTAATCCGCGTTACTTATTTCATTAAAATAAAATACCAATTTTTGCTAAATTAATTTCCAACGATAAAATAGGAGTGCATAGACGCAAGGAGTTCTACGACGCAGCTGAAGAATCCTCCACCGACTGCTGTGCGCCTGGTAGCAACATCTGCCGCGTAAGTGTTCTCCAATCGGAGCCCTAACTAACTACGCCATTACTGCTGGAAACCGGTCACGCCCTTTCGCCCCGCCTCTCGAACCGCTGGGCTGGGTCAGCGCTCACCAATCCACGCGCGCGCGCATCCCACCTGCAACACCTGCGTTGTTATTGGCTATACCTGCTGTAGCTGTGTCCTCAAACCGGTTGGCTGTGTGGCTCGAGATCTCTTTATATTTATAATATCCTAGTACTCACAATGGCAATGGATAAGTCATATTCGGATACAGAGATTGAAACCTCGCAGATGGTAACCCCCCCGAGCTTCGCCTTTCGCGCAAAGAGAAAAAGAGAAGATGACGTATATAGCGACTTAGCTGAGGTAAAAGCGATGCTTTCAACTTTGATGACAAAACAGATCGAAGACTCTAAAAGGAATGATGTAATTCTAAAGGAAATCAAACAAACAAATTTAAATATTGAGAACTCCGTGGCATTTTTGACTACACATAATGAGGAGTTCAGGCGTAGAATTGAGAGCCTTAAAGGACAGATCAAGGACAATAGAAAGTACATCACTGTTTTGGAGGGCAGAATTGAGGATATGCAGAGAGACAGTAGAAAATCAAATTTTGAAATAAAGAATGCTCCAAAAAAGCAAAATGAAAGCAAAGAAGACTTAATAGAAATGGTAGTAAAATTAACAGAAACAATTGGAAGCCGTTTTAAGAAAGAAGACATTAAAGACATTTATAGAATACGAGGAATTGGCTAAGTTATATAACCAGAACCACAAGGAAAAACTTACGACCAAGGTACTCGGTTTTCGTGCAGAGCATACTCATGACATTCCAGTTTATATATCGGAACAACTGACCCCAGAAGCCGCCCGTCTGCACTTTCTGGCGCGGGACTTAGCAAAGTCTAAGCGATACAAATATTGCTGGACTGCCTATGGAAATGTCTAAGTACGAAAAGACGATTCCTCTGCTATTATTCCCACAAAGACTGAGTCCCTTGTCCAACAACTTCTACAAGCAAATAATCTGTGACTAGATCTGAATATTTGTACTAATTCTTTCCTCTTTATATTAGTGATTTTTTGCTTTAATATGATACTAAAACATCAGCAACTGCGTATGTGCCCAGCAACTATATCTCACAAAAGTTTGAAATTGCAACTTCAAGAATTATTCTACTACGAAGCTTTGCAAGTGTTCATCTCATGTCAAACCTTATAATTTAAGATGTTAAGGTTCTTTTTAGAAATGATAGCCTATATAGGTGTGAAATTATGCAAACAACCACACTCCTACATAAAGTTATTGGATTTTTGTAGATTTGTAAGTTCCATGTATAATTCGTTGTTTTACATACGAATACTAGTCTTTTGTGGTGTCAATAACAACTCAAAATGCTATGAATAGTTTATTAGCAACGATAAATGAAATTGACAATACAAATGTAGCACAGTCTATTTTGTGTGATTTACAGGACATAAATAAATATATCAGTGTTAAATATATAGATCTCAAGATCGTTGCACAAAATATCCGCAGTATTTATCGTAATTTTAATGACCTGCAAGTAAATCTAACACTTTTGCAATTTTATATTTTGATATCCTTGAAGAATGTAGATTGGATAAAAATAAACCTATCCCACATGTGCCTAACTACACACATCTAGCAACGAAGTATAATTTAAATCAAAATGATGGTGTAGTTGTATATGTCAAAGATTTTCTGAAATCTAGCATTAAGGAGATTCGTCTAGTTCATGCCTCTTGTATACCTACAGATTAACATCCTTGAGTATGTGATCCTAGAAATATATCGATCTCCATTAAATTCTAATGCCTCTGGTTTTATAGACTCATTATCCAATCATTTGTCTGGTATAAATACACAAAGAAATATTATTATTGCAGGTGATATCAATATTAACCTAATACCTAAAGAGTCGGACAAAACTCAGGACTGTAGTAATAGAGATCATTATTTGAACATGCTGTCCATCCACAGCCTACAGACTGGGCATAATTTACCCACACGGGAGAACAGTTGTCTTGATCACTTTATGCTCAAGATAGATAAAATGAATGTCATAGCTAACATTGCTATATTAAACACTAGCATTACTGATCATAAGACCACTTTTTTTAATCTTGCTAAGGTAAAACATAAATTGTCCTCTCCAAAAACTGTAGAGTTCATAGATTATGATAAGGCTTTGGATGAATTGCAGAATAAAAATTTATCGGGTATTTTGTATTGCAATGATCCTCAATTAGTCATAGATCATCTTACTAACAAGTTGATAGAATCTATACAAATTGGTAAAATAGTTAAGAATATTCCGAGAAAACAACGAACGATTAAACCCTGGATTACACCAGGTTTGTTGAATTGTATAAAAAAACAGAAACAAGATGCAACTTAAGCTTAGATCTGATCCCGACAATGAAATTGAGAAAATTACCTATAAAAGATATCGGAACTTTTGTAATGGATTACTTAAAAAACTAAATCGTAAATATGAAAAAGAACAATTAACTCTATCAGCTAAAGATCCGAAAACATTATGGAAAACTATTTATTCTATAACTAACTTTAAAAATAATAAAATACCAAATAACGAGTTGCTCAATATTCAATCCACGCCTGAAGAGTCAGTGAATTTTGTTAATAACTATTTCTCGTCGATTGGTAAGAACCTCGCGGATAAAATTATCCTTTCAGATATTTCACAAACAGAGAAAATAATTGATCGATCACAGCCGCAGTCCTTTGTTTTGGTAGATTCTGATTTGAAAGAGGTAGAGACTATTTTGATGAGGTTGAAATCGGATAGCGCCCCGGGATGGGATGACATTCCCACGAAATTTATCAAGATAGCAAAAAATGAAGTGGGTGCCTATATTCAATCACTTAGATAACTTGTGTTTTAAACCCGGAACATTTCCCACATCGTTAAAAAGATCCCTTGTTACTCCGGTACATAAGAGCGGTAGGAGAGATGACCTTAATAACTATAGGCCAATCTCTGTTTTAACAACTATATCCAAAATTATAGAGAAATTAATCAATGCTCGTCTTATTAACTATTTACAGAAATTTAACATATTATCGAACTCACAGTATGGTTTCAGGCAAGGTAAATGTACTGAGGATGCTATAGAAGCACTAACATCTAAAATTACGGATTAACTCGATCATTCAAATAAATGTTTAGCTGTTTTTATTGACCTGAAAAAGGCATTTGACACCGTGTCAAACTCCATTTTATTGAGAAAGCTAGAAAACATTGGGGTGAGAGGCCTACCACTAGAATTACTGTCTGACTACCTAAGCAATCGCAAACAAAGGATTAAATTGGGTTCTTACTTGAGCGACGATACGGGAGGCCACCATAACCGACTGACCCTGGCGACGTATAACGGACGCACGCTACGGCTTGACTCTGACTGACTGACTCTGGCGCAACTCGAGGTGGAATTTGGGAAAATAAGGTGGCATATACTGGGGTTGAGTGAAGTCCGAAGAGAGGGGGAGGACACCATAACCCTGGAGTCCGGCCACCTAATGTACTTCCGTGAGGGAGACCAGCAATCCCAAGGTGGCGTTGGGTTTCTGGTAAATAAGTTCCTATCTGACAACGTTGTGGAAGTGTCGAGTGTGTCGAACAGGGTAGCGTACCTTATTGTAAAGCTCACCGAGAGGTATAGCCTCAAGGTAGTGCAAGTGTACGCACCGACCTCGACACACTCGGACGGCGAAGTGGAGGATATGTTCGATGACATATCGAGGGCCCTCCACTTCACCACAAAGACCCAGTACACCGTTGTTATGGGGGACTTTAACGCTAAAGTGGGAGTACAGAATTGCAGCGAATCGGTAGTAGGATTTGGAAACAGGAATCATAGGGGGCAAATGCTCGTCAACTTCCTCGAACGAGAGGGGCTCTTTTTGATGAACTCCTTCTTCAAGAAACAGCCTCAAAGGAAGTGGACATGGCGAAGCCCTGACACTATGACCAAAAATGAGATCGACTTCATCATGACGGACAAGAAGCATATATTCAGAGACGTCTCCGTGATTAATAGGTTCAATACCGGTAGCGATCACCGACTTGTCCGAGGCTCTCTGAATATCAGCTTTAAGGCCGAACGTGTCCGGCTGATGAAGTCCAGACTCCGACCAACTCTGCTCCAAATCATGGCAGGATCTGAAACGTACCAGGCAAATCTGGTAAACCGATTCGCTGCCGTGGAAACCACAACAGGACCTCGAAAATGTGACTCGGATCCTCAGGGAAGAAGGTACGAGATTTTGTAATATGCAGCATAAGGGCAGAAAGTCTAAGCTTTCAGAAGGGACTCTAGGGCTAATGAAGGAACGACGTGAAAACCCACCCATCACTTCGTCGGAAAAGCGGACTCTAAACCAAGAGATCAGCAAACACGTACGACGCGACCTCCGGCGCTTTAATACTCTTTTAATTGAAAGAGCGATCGAGCAGAACCGGGGGTCAAAAGTGTTTATACAATCTCTTGGAAGAAGCCACCTGACGAAGTTGACCACAGCAAGTGGAGAAGTCGTTGCTTCGAAGCCGGCAGTCCTTTCGGAGGTAAAAGACTTATAGCCGATTATACGCATCGCATGCATCTCAACCGGATCCCGAAAATGAGGATCCTAGAGCAACATTAACACGCTACTTCACCGAAGACCTGCCAGAAGTCAGTATTGACGAAATCGAGATGGCTCTTAGACAGCTCAAAAATGGAAAAGCTCCTGGAGAGGATGGCGTTACCACAGAGCTGGTGAAAGCAGGAGGTAAACCCGTACTGAGGGAGCTCCAGAAGCTTTTTAACGCTGTCCTGTTCGAAGGGAGAACTCCAGAGGCGTGGAGTAGGAGTGTGGTCGTCCTGTTCTTCAAAAAAGGAGACAATACCCTGTTGAAAAACTATCGACCCATATCCCTTCTAAGCCACGTCTATAAGCTGTTTTCTAGAGTGATCACGAACCGTCTTGCGCGAAGACTCGACGAATTCCAACCACCGGAGCAGGCTGGGTTTCGGAGCGGATATGGCACCATAGACCACATCCACACAATGCGGCAGATCATACAGAAGACCGAAGAGTATAATCAGCCCCTGTGTCTAGCATTTGTGGACTATGAAAAGGCCTTTGACTCGGTTGAAATCTGGTCTGTTCTGGAGTCCCTGCAGCGCTGCCAAGTAGATTGGCGATACATCCAAGTGATGAGATGTCTTTACGAGGCCGCCACCATGTCCGTCAAGTACAGAATCAGCAAACAAGGCCCATACCGTTGCATCGAGGGGTGAGACAAGGGGATGTTATTTCCCCGAAATTGTTCACAAATGCAATGGATGATATGTTTAAGACGCTGAACTGGAAAGGACGTGGCATTAATATTAATGGCGAGTATATCTCTCACTTGCGATTTGCAGATGATAATATAGTCATTATGGCAGAAACGCTGCAGGACCTACAACGGATGCTGAATGACTTGGCTGACTCTTCTGTACGCATTGGCCTACGGATGAACATGGACAAAACCAAGGTCATGTTCAACGAACATGTTCTACCGGAACCTATTGCGATACGCGGCGCCGTTCTCGAGGTTGTTCAAAAATATGTTTACCTAAGGCAAACATTGCAGTTAGGAAGAAACAACTTTGAGGGCGAGGTGAACAGGAGAATTCAGTTAGAATGGGCAGCATTTGGGAAGCTACGTCGAGTTCTTACATCGTCAATCGGAGTGCCCTGCATACGCTAAAGCCAGGAGAGAAATAATGAACTCAGATACCCTATCTGTAGGGGACCTGAGTGACATTACAATAGGGCAGTTGTTAAAATTCTGCAAAGTAACAGGTAGATTTAGTGGGTCGCCATCACCGTGAGTTACCAGTTAACTCAAAACTATAGGGGTCTTGGGGAACTGGGTGGAATGGTCCCAACATGAGAGGACAGATCACCCGTCTGGTGCTTGCGCTGGCGTCCCCTACTAGAAATAATAATACATCGTCAATCCCACAGTGCGTAAAGACGAAGGTCTTTAATCAGTGCGTCCTACCCGTCATGACGTACGGAGCCGAAACGTGGACACTAACGGCACGGTTGGTCCACAAAAAAGTCGCTCAGCGGGCTATGGAACGAGCTATGCTCGGCGTTTCTCTGAGGGATCGCATCAGAAATGAGGTGATCCGTCAGAAAACCAAAGTCTTCGACATAGCTCATCGGATTAGCAAGCTGAAGTGGCAGTGGGCTTGCCATATTAGCCGTAGAACCGACAACGAGTTCTAGAGTGGAGACCGCGTCTCGGCAAACGTAGTGTAGGACGTCCTCAGGCACGTTGGTGCGACGATTTGCGCAAGACGGCTGGCACAAACTGGATGCGAGAAGCCGAAAATAGATCTAGGTGGCGTGCAATTGGAGAGGCCTATGTCCAGCAGTGGACTGCAACAGGCTGATGATGATGATGATGAACATAACCCAAAAAACAATGCCAAATTCAGATCTTAAATTAAAAATTCATCAATGCAACAAAGTTAATAACTATAATTGCTGCTGTGATGAAATTGAGAGAGTGCTTTCCACTAAATATCTTGGGGTGTTAATTGACCACCGTTTATTCTGGTACACTCAGATAGAATATATTCATAATTCATAATTCATTTATTGCGAACAAGGGTTATATCAGCAATCGAATTAGAAAGTTGGTATGGATTTTTAAAAATCTGAGATATATTACAACAAAAGAATTAATTAACCAAATTTATGTAACACTTGCACAATCAGTAATGACTTACTGTATAGCAATCTGGGCTGGTGCAACTCAAACAAAATTTCTGGAAGCTGAGAGAGCCCAGCGATGTTTGCTTAAAGTTATTTATTTTAAAAAACTAAGATTTTCAACGGAAGCACTTTATGCAATCAGTGGTAATTTGACTATGAGAAAATTATATATTTTAAATGCCATTTTGAAATTTCATCATGTAGCACTGCGTACTTTTATTATTTTAGTAGACGCTTAGTTCCGTACTACCAACAATAGATGGCGCTAGTGTTCTTGCCTTAGATCGCGATATTGTAATAATGTACCCGTTTAGTAACCACTATTTCATACTAGATGGCACAGTCACAACGTGACTTCTAGATCGCGATATCATTGTGGAACCGTATTTAGTATGTGCCATTCATTACTAGATGGCGTTGTAAAATGCATTGTAGATCGCGCTATCGTTGTTGCACCCCGTAGAATGACCTTAGGTCGAGGATTTTGTTTGTCGTGCTCCACCAGGGTACTCACTCGGTACTATTGCTTAGGTTTCTGTATGTGCACTCCCGTTACTACCGTATGGAGTTCTGGGTGTCCTTCAGCTTCCTTCCAGGCATACTACCGCAAGTCGAAACCCCTGTCCACCCGTAGTATTGTTGCCTAGGTATATGTACTTGGTAATATACTTCTAAGACATAGTACGTCTTTCACTTAACCCGTTCACCCCTCCCCTCTGCTACGAGTCTACGCCAGCTGCTACGAGGTTCCAGAGCCACGGACTACGAGGTATTCCCCCCGCTACGGACTCGGCTGCGCTACGAGGTGCTACGGAAGGGCTACACGACCCGCACTACGACCTACTACGTCGTAGAATTGCTACGACCCTGCTACGCGACTCTCCCACTCGTCACGCGTGTTACAATCAGACTTTAAAATTTGATTCATCAATACTTGATCGTAGGAGAAAAGGTACAGTTGCTGTTGTGAAATTTAGAAGAACAAAATTTGCTCAAAGACAGTTTACATATAATTCGGCTCAGTTGTATAATAGGCTAAACACATCTCTTGATATACAGGGTTATGGGTTTCGAATCCAAAACCGTTCAGGGGGTGATTCTTCACATCAAATCGAATAAGTTTTGTTCTACGACTTTTTGAAATATAAAGTAGTTTTCGAAAATTTTAAGTGTAAAGTTTACTTGAAAATCAGCTGTTTCATAGAGTTAGAGGTCATTGACCTTAAGATGTCCTTTCTTTTAGTTTGGTCTACTACAATAAAAACTTAAATTGAATTTATTTTCAAAAACAGTCGTCTTTTTTCAGTGAGATATAACCTTAAAATTTGCAAAAAAAAAAAACGAATTTCCAAAAATCGTAGAACAAAAGTTATTCGTTTTGATGTGGAAAATCACCCCCTGAACGGTTTTGGATTCGAAACCCATAACCCTGTATACCGCTTAGTAAAAAGAGAATGTAAGAAAAAACATATTTAAAAAAAATAAAAAACCCGACTGCCGTTAAAACTGAAAAGTAAAAAACAAGAAGATACCTAAAGGTAAAGAAACCTTAAAAATCGTTCGACGCATCTAGGAGCCTTAAAAAATTGTGGATGGACTCGGGTGGGACTTCAACACAATTTGGTGTCATTATACTTTACCTTTAAAAGGAGTCCCACCCGACTGCATCCACAATTGATTAAGGCTCCTAGATGCGTCGAACGATTTTTAAGGTTTCTTTACCTTTAGGTATCTTCTTGTTTTTTACTTTTCAGTTTTAACGGCAGTCGGGTTTTTTATTTTTTTTAAATATGTTTTTTATTTAACGCTTTTTAGTTATTAGAGATTAGATACAATTACACCAGAGAAACTCATTAACTCTGGATGTGTATACTCCAGTAGCGAGGACTCGAAATCGGTTAAAGATAGGCTATCTAAAAGCCTTCAATATTATAATAGCTATTCTTTTTGAGTTTTGCTGAGACGGCTATGAAGTAGGCAGGTATCCATCTTAAAATATAATTACCGAATCCGAAAACTTCTTCGCGACTGGTGATACAAAGGCTGGCGGTTTCTTGTCCTAGCGGATTAGCCTTGCTATCCATTATCCATAGCGCGACATTTCAAATTTTTAGTTAATTACTTATTGTAAACATAGTAATTGTTATTTATGTTATCTCTGACAAACTGACAAATCAAACATTCAAATTCCTTCAAAAGTTGAAACTCGGCGTCAAAGTCAAATCGAAAAGTTTTTAAGTAACGTTCCGTTGTCTTTGCTCGGTTTTTATGGTCAAGACAAATCTTGCTTTATAGCGTTTTAAATCTTTATTTTTATTTATTTATTATTTTAATGTACCCTATGTCACTCTCACGGTCATGACGAATCTAACGACGTATCGTTTATCTAAATCGGCCCAGCCGTTTAAGCCCTACGACGGCACAAAAATAGGTCACATACATACATACATACATACATACATACACTCACGGCAAAAACATAACACTTCCTTTGGCAGTCGTGTAAAAAGTCACGGAGTGGTTAAAGCCAATGACATATAGGGATATAGAATTATTATTTAAGTTTGTTAAATAAATAAATGGTGATTTGAAATATTTACTCTTTGTCATATATAATAATAATACTCGTAATACGTTAATCACTACTTTATAATATAATATTTACTATGTACGTATTTTGTAGCTATAGAAGAGCGAGGCCACCCGTCACAGGACTATTCTATAGCCTACTGGGTAGGCCTCAACCTTTGTTATTGTTTAGTTTTAAGTTTTTAAAGAAATAAATATTTTGTATACATTTGTATTTTTGTATTTTGTAAGTTTCGTCAAAAACCAGTCCTTTAGGGTCAAAATCGCCAAAATTTGCAAAGTTGCAATATTTGACAAAGTTGCGTTCGGCGCTCGAAGTCACAAACTTGGATTAGTCATTGGGCCACCATCCTAAGCAAGTCTGCAAAAATCACAGCTACCGGACTTAACGCATACGGTGGTGTATAATTTTACTGGACTAACTCGCAAGGTTAAGTAGAATCGATGTAAGAATAATCGAAATCGATTCACGCGTTTGGCCAGAACGCCACACACAACAAATAAACACTTCTTTGCGTCGTCGCACATTCGGGAAAAAAAATAGAGTCGCTTCATGGGTTACGCACACAGGCGCTGCCGAGGGTCGGCGCGGCCCTGTCTGTAGGTACTGCGTTGCGTACGCGAGGTGATCATAATAATTATGCACTAAGCAGGATTGAAAAGTGAGCTTGATTACACGCAACAAGTAGGTATACAGGAACAGCTAGCTGGTCTCGGCCGCGGCGGTGTGGTATCTCGTACTAGTCACGTTATCTCTTACGTTGAAGACTTAAACGAAGCATCATAGAGCGACTGGCTTGAACTTAGTAAGCTAATAATACCTAATTAGCTGCTGCAACTCTGACATGGCAGGGCGTCAGTAGTCAGTACCCATCAGAAGATCGGCCGTGCATAGTGCATACCTACCCACCTACAGCTATATCTCTGTGGTTCAGACAGACCCCTCTACCGTACAATGAACCAGCGAATTTTGGCACATTTAAACTTCACAATTAAATCTTTATTTATACCGAGCAGAAGCATCGCCTTCTGCTCTGCTTAGATATTGAACTAAGAAGATCTCGTTCACTGCAGCTTAGTGGACTACCGTGTGATAGTCTATGAGCCAAGTTCGTGTCTACGTTTAGGTAGGTAGGTACATACATATAGTGTAGGGTGCAGGTAACATTTACCAGTACTTCCAGAAGAGCAGGCCGGTGTCCGTCATGGTGAGCTTGCGGTCGTCTAACACCTTGGCCTGCCGCATCCAGTAGTCCTGTCGGTACAGGGTGATGGTAGTCCCGTCCCGCTTCGTGTCGAACAGTCGCGCGAACTCGTAAAACTGTCCGTCGAGGGTCGCTGGCTCGTCGTCCATCGCGGTCGGTTTATGTACCAACCAACAGTAGATACGAGTCGCAGCTAGTACCTACGCAGAGTTGAGTGGCAGTTACCTAACTATAGCTATTATTTGATGCAGCTATGCTTGTTCCTGTTAACACTTATAAAGATGACGAGACTAACGAGACGAGACTAATAAAATTGTTTTGTAATCAAAGATACATACCTTACATGATACATAGATTTATATTTCTTACCCGTTATGTACCGATTATGGCCGTTGGATAAGTAGCCAGTGTCAAGTTTTATTTTTTTTTAGGTTGAATGGCTTTGTGTGATCACAAATTCTGCCAATGACACGTAGTGAAGAAAGTACAAAAGATTTTAGGTTCTTTCCTCGATTTTACTTTTTTTTTTTTTCTTGTTGAGACGACTACGCGAACCAGCTACAAATACCTACTTAACAAACACAAAAACACATTAACAAACTAACTACAAGACGACACAGGGTTAGGTAAAAAATATATACTTTAGGATTTTAGGATAAAGATATTTTATATAGGATACAAATTAGATATCAAGCTAAGATATCAAGTTTTATAAATTTTTGTAAGTTGTTTGCAGAGTTTTGACGTTGAGAGTTGAGGTGATGGGTTGCGATATTTTCATTTTCGTAAAACCTAGTTCAAATATCTAAAGTTCAAATTGTGGTTCAAATGCGTGTAAATTGTTTAATTTCGGGAGCATGTCAATCAATTTAGTTTTGTGAATGTGTACGAGTATAGGTAATGAAAGTAAAAACCTGTTCAAAACATGGACTTTAGCTTGAACAGTCTCTCGATTTGACTTTTAAGAACTACGGCTTGATTGATAAGATGCAATTATAATGAATAAACTACCTATAGATTATCCAATCCTCTCGTTTTAAGTGTCCACCTATCAAATGGACTGACAAAAATCAACGCACGCATCATTTTTAAAGTAACATCAATATTATAAATGAGAAGCAAGGGGATCAAGCTCAAAGGATGGAGAGCTACTTGAAGCGGAAGGTGAAGACGCTGACACGACATTATAGCTACCTAGACACTTAAGTAATATCCGAGGTAGGTCCCTACTTACTGTACGTGGATAGGTTCCTTTCTGCTAAGTTATATACACATCTCTCGGATAATTACTGCGTCTCGCGTATCATATAGAGAGTAATAGACGATAATGCTACGGATTACCTCACTTTTTTAGTATCTGTGAAAGTACAATACTTATGGTAAATAAAATAATTTTCCGGCTTTAGTCGCCTATTTTTATAAGTATTTATTTGCATTTTATCAGTGTCGTAAGTTTTACGTTTTAAGATCTTTACAGATTTCTTTAATCGCGGTTTAAACTTTAACCTTCTTTCTCACTTAGGTATAAACGCTGGTTAACAGCTACATAACCAGAGACATGTCACATCGTTATCTTCGCTCCTAGAAGACTGTGCCCTTTTTAACCGACTTCAAAAAAAAGGAGGAGGTTATCAATTCGTCTGTATGTATAATTTTTTTTTTTTTTTTGTATGTTAACCGATTACTCGAAGACGGCTTGACCGATTAAGATGATTCTTTTTTTAATAGATAGATGGGAGCTCCAAGATGGTCCCATAAAAATTTGATGTGGATCTGATGAGGATCTTCGGAGTGATGAACGGAAATGCTCCTCAAAACGCATTAATCAATCCAATTGTTTATCGATTACTCGAAGATGGCTTGACCGATTGAGATGATTCTTTTTTTAATGGAAAGGTGGGAGCTTCGAGATGGTTCCATAAACATTTGATGAAGATCTGATGAGGATCTTCGAAGTGAGGACCGGGAATGCTCCTTAAAACGCTGTATTCAATTCAATTGTTCATCGATTACACGAAGATGGCTTGACCGATTAATATAGTTCTTTTTTTAATGGAAAGGTGGAAGTTTCGAGGTGGTCCCATAAAAGTTTGGTAAGAATCTGATGAGTATCTTCGGAATGATGGACAGGATAGTATCCCAGAATTCAATAAATAACTCATTTTGGACTTCTACCAAAAAGAATAGACCCCTAAAGAACTAAGTACAGATTGATTGGGCACCTGAAACCAACTTCTCATCAGCAAACTCCTCAATAATTAAAATAACGGTAACAATATTGTTGATTTTTAGGTAGGTAGGTATACTAAAAAGGGTAAAATAAAAAACTAATTTAAAAATTAAAAAACCGACTTCAAAAAAGAAACAAAAAATAATTAAAAAAACAACCAAAAAAAAAAGAATTGATAAAAAAGACCAAAATAACCTCTACGTAGGTACAGCTAGTGCCACCGACTAATTAACCTGTTTTATCATCTGAAGTCGGGCAGTTATACTGGTTGGTTCCATATTGTACTTAGTTTAGCTGCCCGACTTCAGATGATAAAACAGGTTAATTAGTCGGTGGCACTGTACCTACGTAGAGGTTATTTTGGTCTTTTTTATCAATTCTTTTTTTTAATCATGTTCTCTAAACTAAAGGTAGGTTTTGTTTTGATAAGTACTTATATCAAATCGGTCCTGTTGAACCCAGAAGGGTCCAATGTGTCCTTTGTCCAACCGACAAACACTAAAGTGAAAAAAGGACAGACTGAGATCTCGATTTTTTTGATTTGATTTATTGTGACATAAAGTTGACAGACAGAGACAAACGTCACATAACTTGGTCATCTGTTTATAAGGAGATACCTACGTATTCAGTCTTGATTGCCGTTGTTGCGACATAAAGTAAGGGGGTGAAAATATAGTCTCAATCCAACATTGCGAAAACATAAGTATAATCACTACATTACACACACAAACACACAAAATACACTATAATCGCTATACTCTCTCTCGCTGTCTATCTCTCAGCTCTCTACTTTATTACCTACTTATAATTTGGTTATAATAGAAGAATATATTATGCAACGAACGAATCCCTATCTTTGTTAGGTCCGCGCCGCGCCGCGCCGCGCCCTTCGTTACATTTAGTGAAAGGCGCTTCGCTTCATGGTTACCATTCCAGTAACCAAGCACAGTACCTCACGTGTGATCGTTACCGCGGTAACCATAACCGATAAATACTTTGTAGCTACCATTATTATTTAGGTTTTTTAATATAATACATTCTTAGAGTTTTTATATTTTAGCCTTCTGTCACAAGATTATTCGTTGTAATATGATGTATTTGATTTAGGTATATACCAAGGATTAGGCTGGATTTATGACAGACCTACCTATCAGGGTCCGATGATTGGAACTCTTGTGATTGAAACAATCTACGTATATCTATCAAGATTAAAAAAATACTTACATAGAAGTAAAAAGTGTTCCGCTACATTATGTTTTCGGTCCCTTTCTAATAACACTATTACGAGTAAGAGTACACTACTAGTAATAGAACTTGTTTGATCATGTTGGGTATGTTTACTGTAAAGTGAACCACCTGAGCCAGTCAATAAAAAGCTGCAAAGCTTGACCGGTAGATGGCGCTGAAACCAAGCCTTAGTTGGTAAACAATTAGCAAGGAGAAATATGGCCGGAAAATTATATCGTGACACGTGATTCCTGTGTAGCTCAGTGGTTAGAGCAGTCGCCTGGTTAGTGAAAGGACGCAGGTTCGAATCCTGTCATAGGGATTTTTTGGAAATATATTTCCTAGCTAAAAATATTTCTAAGTTCTTTGATCAAGATATACATAGGTAGCTAAAAACGCATAGTAACCACAGAGCAAATATAAATTAGAGATGTTACAGAATCATACATAGACATAGATAACTCTATGAAACTATGAGACAATGCGCGGAATGGAGGGTTTATAATTTTCATCTACATGTCCCGCGGGATCCGGGATCTTCTCCCGACCCAGACTTCTACAACTTCTACTCAGGTTTGATGTCTTCATTGGCCGGTAAGCAAACATCTTTTATTTAAATTATAATTGCATCTATTTCATTGCGGGCAAAAATGAGTCTAGAATCATTAATTAAGCGACGGGCAGTGGTCCGGGGTCAACTTACCATATTTCACAAACATTTAAAAGTTTTTCAAAACCTGGACCAGCTCGATATTGCTCAAATAAACGACCTTAAGCTAAGATACGATAAGTTGAGTGCTCAGTTTACTTCCTTTGATAGTTTACAAACAGAAATTGAAATGTTATCAAGTGATCTTAACACAGTCTCAGCCGAAGAGAGTACTGAGAGGGAGGAGACTGAGACTCAATTTTATACTGCCTTATCACAGGCAAAAGCATTAATTGATAAGAATGAGGAGCATATTTTTGAGGTAAATAAGTGTATTAAGTTAGAAAAAGATAAAGAACAAAATAGTCACACAAACATCTCTAAAAGGGTACAATTACCTACTATCAACCTTGGGAACTTTGCTGGTGAACAAGGAAAATGGATAGACTTTAGAGATACCTTTACATCCCTAATTCACAACAATGAAAGTATAGATAATTGTAGCAAATTTCATTACTTAAAATCCTGCCTAGGGGGCCCTGCGGCAGATATTTTTAAAAGTATTAATATCACAAATGAAAATTACTTGATAGACTGGGAGCTCCTATCCAATAGATATAACAACAAACGTCTTTTAATTAACTATCATCTTAAGTCACTCTTTGCACTTGAGCCGGTAAAGGAGTCAGACAAATCTATTAGACATCTTATTGATACTCTAACAAAAAATTTAAGACTTCTTAAAAATCTAGGTGAGCCCACAGAGCATTGGGACACTATTATGATACATCTTGGATCTTCTAAATTAGATACTTCTACATCTACTAAATGGGAGGAAGCTCGGAATGCCTTGCCTACCTCACCATCTCTCGAAAACTTCTTTGATTTTCTGAATGGCCGTGCCACCATTCTAGAGAATTGTTTAGATACTAGTAGCGCCAATGCGCCACAAAAACGCTTCAGTAATAAACAAAAGAATTTTTTGACATCTACATCTTCCACATCTACTTCTTCTGTACCGGTTGTTGGGCTACAATGCAAAGCCTGCAATCAAAGTCATCGATTATATTTATGTGACAAATTTAAATCTATGGATGTTGAAAATCGTATAATTAACGTCCAGCGATGGAATCTCTGTGCTAACTGTCTGCGCAGTGGCCACCGCACTTCTGACTGCAACTTAGGTGGTTGTAGAATATGCCAACAAAAGCATAATTCAATGTTACATCGACATAGGCAACAGGTCATAACCAATCATCTGTCATCTACAAATACATCTAATATGGTTGACCTGTCTTCTAGCCATTCTGAAAAGGATAAGTTACCTTCTATCACAATGTCCACCATAGTGGACACTCAAGTTCTACTTTCAACCGCTCTCGTAGAGGTTATTTGTAAAAACAATAATAAAATTATACTGAGAGCATTATTAGATAGTGGGAGCCAATCTTCTTATATAACGGAGCATGCTAAGGCTAAGCTAGGCAATTTCTTAACTATTAAGGCCCCACGCTTGGTTTCCGGTATAAATAATACAACTTTAATGATTAACGAACAATGTCAACTTACTTTAAAGTCATTAGTGAGTGAACATCAATTTAAAGTAGCATGTTTTGTAGTACCAACTATTACTGACCAGTTACCTAACATAATTTTTTTTTTGTACTTTGTTACGATCGGACGTGTATATTATTTAATGTTGTAATTTATTAAATTTACTTACTTGCAAAATCGTGGCCTAGACAATATTCCTAACTTTATTATCTGGGTCATTGGGTTATTAGTGTATTGACAATTTATTGGTCAGTGAATATTTATAATGCTATTTATTATACAATTATAAATGGATCGCACTCCTTTTACCCCGAGCCGGTTAACGTGCCGCAGCCCTGAGCGCCCCTCGCCTGCGAGTGCGCCCCCGCTCGCGCCCAAACCGCACGAAGAGGGTATTAACATGGTGAGCACTCCCGAAATTCAATCCTGGATGAATACAATTGAACAGTGTCTAAATGAAGTATGCACTATTGTTTTGGAAGGAAAATTGAACTCGGACCAGAAGCAAAAAATTGCCGGCTTGTGTCGTAAAGTCGCGGGCGGGACCTCTCAGATGGCCGTACAATACCAGTCCCTTAAGGCTAAAACTATTCGTGTCCAATCCTCTCTTCAAGCCCTAAATGAAAAACAGGACCTCTCGAAACGGATTCAAGACCTCCAACAAATTATTGAAGACTCTACAAAATCCATCCCTGCTAAAGTTACATTCGCCGATATGATAAAAAAAGGTTCCAACGATTTCATACAGCCCACAAATCTAAGCTCTGTCGCAATCTATCCCACAGACAAAATGAAGACCAGTGAAGAGACAAAATCGTTAGTCCAAAATATGATTAAACCGGGACAAATGAAACTGCATGTTCGGGGTTTGCGCAAGACGAGAAACGGCGGTGTCATTATTAGCACTGAGACTAAGGATGACATTGAGAAACTGAAACAGGCAACGCAGTTGACGACCTCTGGCCTTACTGTAGATGAGCCTTATAAACGCAGACCAAGAATAGTTATAATTGGAGTGCCCACGTCAATGCAGGATTCAGAGGTCTTTGGTTGTGTGTACCAACAAAATCTGGCCGATAAACTTCAAGGTACGACTCTTGATTCATTTTTGTCCTCAATTAAGCTCAGTCACAAGTCTGGGAAGAAAGACGCCGAGACCTGTAACTATGTGTTAGAAGTCCCGGCGCATATTCGTAAGGCCCTAATTACCAACGACCGAGTCTACATCAATTGGTCATCGTGCCCTGTAAGAGATTTCACTTTGGTTACAAGGTGCTTTAGATGTCAGCAATACGGACATGCAGCCAAAACGTGCCGGGAGGAGGTCAACACCTGCGGACACTGTGGCGAAATAGGCCACGCAATAAAGGACTGCAAGAAATCAGCCGAGTCACCAAAATGCGCTACGTGCTTCCGTTTTAAGAAGCCCTCTAATCACAAAACTGGTGATTCTTCCTGCCCTGCCAAAAAATTAGCGGAAAGTAGGTATATTAACTCTATAGATTATGTGGGCGCCTAAGAGCGCCTTTTCAAAGTATTTTTCTGCGCATTCTATTTTTGTATTTATATTAAATAATGACTAATAATATTGTTTCCGATTTAGATAATTTCTCTGTATCTGAGTCCTATAGCTGCGATGTTGAGGAGTGCAAGCAGTATCTCTCGTCCTATGATCACCCACTAACCATTCTAACACAAAATATACGTAGTATTTCGTGCTCTAAAAATTTCGATAATTTAAGTATTTTTCTACAAAGATTAGGTACTAACTGCGACATTGTTGTTTTAACCGAATGCAGAATAAATGATCATAGCATTATCCCGTCTATGGCGGGATATGACAAGTATAGCAGCAAGTGTACTTATAACCAAAACGACGGGCTGGTGGTATATGTTAAGAGCAGCTTAAATGTCTCTGTAGAGGAACCGAGCATGACTGAATGCAATCGACTTTTAATTAAAATTGGATCAGACTTTACAATTTTAGCTATTTACAGACCCCCTGCTTTTAAAAATGTCAATAACTACTTAAACTGTTTAAGTGACACCATACAAAAATTGTCATCCACAAAAAACTTAATGATAATTGGAGACATAAATATTGATATTCTACCAAATAAAATGGGCAAAATCAGCTCCGATGCCGAAGAATATCTAAATATTTGCTCATTCCATGGACTACTTGCTGCACACTCGTTACCCACATTTGACAGTGGTTCTTGCTTAGATCATGTTATGCTTAAAACCAGTTTGCCATCTATTACTCTTGTAAATAACTCATCGATCACCGATCACAGAGCTGTCCTACTAACCTTAAACCGTAAATTGTCAAATCGTCACCGCACACATATGTCTAAAAAAATCAATTTAAATGGACTAGAAAACGATTTATGCAACATTGACTTTGACCCAGTTTTTTCCGATGACGCGGATATGTGTATGTCGAATTTAATAAACATAGTTCAACAAGCTATTTTAAGAAATACGACTTATATTCGTTTGAGTAACAGAAATAACAATATTAAACCCTGGATCACACCAGGGCTTATTCGGTGTATGAGGCATAGAGACAAATTACATATAAAGGCCAAATCAAATCCAGCTAATTTGTTGCTACAGTCCTCTTATAAAAAATATCGCAACTTCTGTAATGACCTCCTTAAAAAAGTTAAATGTAATTATGACAAAAATGAGTTAGAAAAGGCTGGATCAAATGGTAAAAAAGTATGGAAGTACATAAAATCTGTAACGTACTTAAAAAAGCAGCATGAGTCGTCTTCAAGGTTATTACAAGCTAAGTCTTCACAATTAGAATCTGCAAACAGCGTAAATGATTTCTTCGTAAATAGTGGTAAAAACCTGGCAGAGAAGATCGAGATTCATTCTCAGTTTTCACATCCTTATCCTCAGTCAAATTATATCAATCCATTGAGGTCGTTTGCGCTGTTAGACATCGATGAGGCTGAGGTCAACAGAATCATCATGGGATTAAAAGATGACTCTGCCGTAGGTTGGGATAATATATCTAATAAAATCCTAAAACGATTTAAGCACATCCTAGTTTCTCCCCTCACACGTATTTTTCGAAGATGCTTATCCGAAGGTATTTTTCCAAAATTTCTTAAAAAAGCCGTTGTTGTTCCAGTATTTAAATCAGGCAGTAAAGAACAGAATTCAAACTATAGGCCTATCTCAATACTACCGTCAATCTCTAAAATTTTAGAAAAAATTATTAATAACAGGCTGGTCAAATACTTGGAGAAGCAAAACATATTGTCGGGAACTCAGTTTGGTTTTAGGCCCAAGTTATCAACCGCTGACGCTGTTCATCATCTCTCTGATTTCTTGGTTGGGGAACTCGATAAGGGAAAACGGACAATAGGAATATTTCTGGACCTTGCTAAAGCATTCGATACAATTTCCATTCCCATCCTATTACAGAAGCTTGAATCTTTAGGAATAAGAGGAACACAGCTTAAGCTTTTCGCTAACTATTTAGATGAACGTACGCAATGTGTAAAATAGACAGTGTCATCAGTTCTGACATGAGGAATACCTCTTTTGGTATCCCTCAAGGAAGTATATTAGGCCCTACGCTATTTTTAATTTACATTAATGACCTTTGCAACCTGAATTTGGGTGGTGGTAAAATAATATCCTTCGCTGATGACACTGCTCTACTGTTTTCTGCAAACACAGTTTCAGAAGTTTACGAGCTCGCACAACAAGGGTTTAATGATGTAAATAATTGGCTTCAGCAACACCTCCTAACACTAAACACTGATAAAACTAAATTTATTCAGTTCTTTATGCGCAAATCAAGTTCGGCACCGCCTGTTCCAACATTATTTGCTCATCACTGTGAGGTCCCTTTGACTAATCTTTGTAAGTGTCCGATGATTGCCAACACTGACAAGATAAAATACCTTGGAGTAATAATTGATGAAACTCTCTCATTTAAGTACCATATTAATGCTTTATGTGGCAGAGTACGTAAGTTAATATTTGTCTTCAAAAACCTTCGCTCTATAGCTGATCCAAAAATAATCAGACAAGTTTATTTTGCTTTATGTCAATCAGTATTAACTTATTGTATTACGTCGTGGGGTGGTGCGGCTAAAACCCTATTACTAACTGTGGAGAGAGCCCAGAGGGCAGTCTTAAAAGTTGCTACTTTCCGACACTTTCAATACCCTACAGATCTCCTCTACATGTCTTGTAAGGTACTATCAGTGAGACAATTATTTATAATGAATATTGTGCTCAAACAACACTCTTCTCTTCCATACTGCACTGAAAATACTAACAAAAGACGAAAAGATAAAGTTTGCCCTCAAAATAAGACAACAAATCATGCCTTCTCTCACAGCTTCTTCCTGTTTCTTGGACCACTGCTCTACAATAGATTAAATGCAAAATTAAATATTTACCCCCTAAATTATAACTTAACTAAAAAAGTAGTCCAAGAAGCACTACAATGTATGACTTACGATGATACAGAAAATTTACTTAATGTTCTAAAATAATTATAAATTATAGAAATACCTACCTCTTATACCTAATGTTTAGAAAAAGAATGTTATGTTATATACCTACTCGATTGTTGTACCTACTCTTTTACTCTTTTATGCACTATCATTTATTGTAGTATAATAGTTTCGTATTTTGTTTGTAAGTGATTTAATTTTAAAACGTAATTTATAAATGACCTACTTCACCTGAAACACAGGTTTCACCTAGTTCAGGTATATGTATTATTTATAGTCTTCATAGTAATGTTTAAGTCCTAGGTATAGTCTATTATGTAACAAAAGTTTATGAAATAAATATTTATTATTATTATTATAAAGGTCACCTCCCACATAAACATTCCTACAGAAATAAAGTTAGCGGATCCAAAATTTTATTTACCTGCAGACATTGATATGTTACTTGGAGCAGATATATTTTGGAATTTAGTTATGTCTTCTCGTATTGAGCTGGGCTCAGGTGAGCCCATCTTGTGTGAGTCAAAATTAGGTTGGCTTGTTTCTGGCCCTATCGGGGGCAGCCCTCCTCAGCATCTTAAGTGTTATTTTAGTAGCAATTTGAAATTAAAAGATAAAATTGATGAAAATGTTATTTGTGAAAGCTTATTTAAAGAAACTACCAGGAAAATTAATGGTAAATTTTGTGTAACTATTCCTCTTAAAGAACCTTCTACTGCATTAGGCAATTCATATACCATGGTCAAAAATAGATTTTTTGGAATTGAAAGAAAACTTTCTGGTAAATTACAAATTAAAGATAGATATTTACAGTTTATAAAGGAGTATGCACACTTAGGTCATCTTAGTAAATTAAATTTTAAACCATCAATGGGAAACTATTTACCACATCATTTTGTACTCCGTGAACAGAGCGAGACAACTAAACTACGCGTAGTTTTTGATGCTTCTGCTAAAACATCTTCTGGGAAGTCATTTAATGACATTCAGTATACGGGTCCTACAATTCAAGACGATTTATTTTCGATTCTTCTCCGCTTCCGTCAGCTGTTCGTTGTTACGGCGGATGTACAAAACTTTTACAGATGCATAGAAATTAATCCTTCTCAACGAAACCTTCAACTTATTATTTGGAGAGAAAATAATAGTGAACCTCTTCAAACCTATCAATTGAACACCGTCACTTATGGGACAGCTTCAGCTCCCTTTTTAGCGACCCGCTGTCTTAAACTGCTTGCTGATGAATGCACAGATGCTGATGTCAGTATGGTAATACAACATGATTTTTACATGGACGACTTACTTACAGGAAATAAGTCTGCTGAAAAATTAAAACAAATATGTGCATCTGTAACTAACATATTAAATTTCAGCTTCTTTCCCTCTTCGAAAATTCAGAACGAATATACCTTCTATTTTTGATAATAATGACATTGTAGACTCCTCTCAAGAATTGCATCTTTCTTCTGAAGCTAATACATTAGGTCTAAAATGGCATCCTACGACTGATACATTACAATTCTCTATCAACATCGATTCAAATGCTCCTGCTACTAAACGATTAATTCTTTCTAATTCAGCAAAATTGTTTGATCCTCTTGGACTTTTGAGTTTAATTACAGTCGTACCTAAAATGATTTTACAACGATTATGGAGCACTAAAATGGACTGGGATGAACCAGTACCAAATGACATTTCTAAGCAATGGTTTCAATTTATTAAAAATGTGCAAACTTTAAAATCATTACAAATTCCTCGCTTCGCTATGTGTAACAATCCAGTTACTATTCAGCTTCATGCCTTCTGTGACCTTCTCAAGCTGCGTTTGCTGAATCCATCTATATACGTACCGTTGATTCTTCTGGGCACATCTTGGTGAGAATTCTTTGTGGTAAAACCAAACTCACTCCTCTGAAACAAGCAAAAATTACTATCCCTAGATTGGAATTGTGCGGGACCTTATTGGCAGCGCGGCTTTGTGAAAGGGTAACAAAGGCACTTCGTCTTAATATAAATGAAACTTTCTACTGGACAGATTCATCCGTAGCCCTCTGCTGGATTCAATCTGAACCAAAACATCTAAAAATATATATAGGAAACCGGGTTAAGGAAATCCAAAAACTCACATCTGTACATCAATGGCGGCATGTACCTGGTCATTTGAATCCGGCGGGCTTGTCGTCTCGTGGCGTGGATCCTCATCGGGTTCAAAACATGGCTCTGTGGTGGCAGGGTCCATCCTTTCTAAATAAGGATTCTTCTTACTGGCCTACTTCAGTCTCTAAGTCCCTTGTTGTAGTAATACCTGAAACAGAAAAATGTAACAAAACTAGTATAGATTTTAATATTATTGACTTTGAAAATTTCTCTATATTACAAGATTACATAGAAGTACAGCTTATGTTTTAAGATTTATAAATAATATTCGGAAGTCAAACTCTAAACTCACCGGCAATCTGTCTATTGCTGAATTAAATGAATCTCTTAATTTACTTATCCAAACAGTGTCAACGTCATAGCTTCTTGCCTGAAATACAAATGTTAGAAAATGAAAGGGACTTACCTTCTAAATCATCTATTTTAAGTCTTACTCCCTTCTTAGATGCAGATGGTGTTCTAAGAGTTGGTGGACGTCTTGATTAATCTTCTTTAGACTGGGTTCAGAAACATCCCGCCATCTTACCTTCTAAGCATCGCTTTACAAAATTACTATTTGAATATGAACACCATCGGCTTTTGCATTGTGGCCCTCAATTACTTCTTTATTCTATTAGAGATAGGTTTTGGCCTCTTAGAGGCAGAGTTCTAGCTCGAAGCACAACTACCGGCTGTGTTCGGTGCCGTAAACTTAAAGCTAAGGCTGTAAGTCCCCTTATGGGCAACTTACCTTCTGAAAGAGTTACTCCAACTCCACCGTTTCTAGTATGTGGCACTGACTTTGCGGGTCCGTTTCTCATTACTGACCGTAAAGGTAGAGGCTGTAAGGTCACTAAAGCCTATTTATGTATCTTCGTCTGCTTCTCTACTAAGGCTGTGCACCTAGAGGTAGCTAGTGACTTGACAAGAGACAATTTTATTTTAACCTTAAAACGATTCATCTGCCGCAGAGGTAAACCTAGTACCATTTTTTGTGACAATGCAACAAATTTTGTAGGTGCTCGCAATGAAATAGGTGCTCTTTTTAAAAATCATTCATCCGATTTTTTCGATTTTACGGCCAGTGAGGGTATCAAATTTGTGTTTTCTCCGGCTTATTCCCCTAATTTTGGCGGTTTATGGGAAGCGGGCGTGAAATCTTCTAAGTTTCACCTAAAGCGCATATTGGGCGTAGCGCATTTAACGTTCGAGGAGTTATCAACACTGTTTGCACACGTAGAATCCATCCTAAACTCTCGCCCCATTACTCCCCTCACTTCTGATCCTAACGATTTAAACCCTTTGACTCCCGGGCACTTCCTCATCGGCAGACCGCTCACCTCTATTCCGTCACCCGATATGAGAGATGTTAAACTTAATCGTCTCCAGCGCTACCAACAGCTCGAGCGCTATCGCCAACATTTCTGGGATCGCTGGCAACACAACTATCTCATGAAACTGCAGCAACGATCGAAATGGCGTTCTGATGAGCCATCACTTCAAGCTGGCGATTTAGTCATTGTCCATGAAGACAACACACCTCCTCTTCAATGGCGAATGGGTCGAAACCAGAAACTATTCCCTGGATCTGACGGAATTTCAAGAGTCGGAGATATTCTAACTACCAGAAGAGTCATTCGTCGAGCTCTTCGAAAGGTGTCTCCACTTCTACCCGCTGCTGACAACGTCTTCGGGGATCCACCTTCTGCGAGCCGGGGGCAGGATGAACGCGCCGCGTTTTGAATTCCCGCGCACTAAAGTGACAGTGGCTATATAAAAACTTTAGAATAAGTATAAAATCGTAGAGTAAATTGTTGTTGGTGTTAGCGTACCTTCCTTCTAAAAACTTCTTCCGAAAAATATGGACGAACTTCCAAAAAATATTAAATAAATTAATATCTTCACATCTAGCAGCTCATCTTGTAAAAATTAAAAGGATTACAGAAATAAAAGTTTACAACAAAAATTATTCGCGTCTCGTCTTCATTATTCTGTGATTCAAATAGTATATTGAGTATACAAAACAAGTATATTGAGAATCAGTTAAAATATCAAGTAAATTTAGAACAATTTGTAAAATCCAAATTAAATTTCTTAATAGATTGAAAATTAAAATAAAATATACACTTACCTACAGCAAACATTAATTTTTTTTTAAATATTTCGGTTAAACTGATTTGAACTAAATTTGGTACAGGGATAGCTTAGTGGTAGAAATAAGATATAGGGTACTTTAAATAATCATACGGGTTGGGCAACGCTTAATTGGTATGTCATACGTGATGCGTCACATACGTTACGGGATAGGAATTTATGCGGGTGAAACCGCGGGGCACAGCTATCTATCCATAAAAGTTAAACTTTCCGAATAGGAGAGATGAGAAAACAATTATTATCCTTCTGTCCCGATGCCATTACTCGCTACCTTTTCATTTTTACAAAGTCATCGGCTTAGACATATAAATGTATAGCCTATAGTAGCCTATAACGGCGATAAATGTTTCAAAGAAAAAACAGAACGAACCCTCTTACTAAGTGTTGAGGTATTGGTACGGAACCCGTATCTAGTACACAAGTTTTACTCGCACTTGTCCGGTTTTTAAATTGGTTCATTTTGCAAGTTGTCGCCTTCGAAGGTAGTAACAAAGTAGTACTAACTACAACAACCTACTATTCGTTTAGTGATCGTCACAAGACGTAGTAGTTATGTGTGTCAACATAATGTGTCATGTCCCCCAGGGCTGGTGTACTGCAACGCGACGTTCGACTCGTTCCTGTGCTGGGCGCCCACGCGCGCCGGCCACGTCGCCACGCAACACTGCCCCGTGGCGAGACTCAGCGATACGACACGTGAGTTATACTCACCTCACCTTTACCTACCTACCTATGTACAGGTACCAGTACATACACACCAGTACATACAGCTACTTATTCGAGTAGCTACCCACATCATACCCATATTAGCCAGGATAATGTAACCTAGAGTGCGTTTCTCGAATGGAGTTTCTTATAGAGGCACTAGGTAGGTAGTCCTCCGGATTTTCGCTGAGATCTTCGGATTGTTTGCCTTTCTCCGGATACCGGCTAGTTCTTCAACATATTGCCCCTTTTGCTTTTACCTACCCTTTTAATTATCAATGTTGTTAGAAAATCGACATCGGTAGCTACCTTTCTAGCTTTGCTACCAATTTCATACCGGATAAAAAGTCAAATGATTTTGTTAAATATAAAAATAAACTATAAACCTTACTAAGGTTGTCAAGATGGCTTTAATGATTTGGATAAGTTTTACTGTACTTTCCATCAAGTTGAGACATTATTAAACATCTCAACTTGGTACTCCAAAATAATTTAAAAATTAAAAACCTGATGATAAAACATATTATTTAGTCGGTGGCGCTGTATGTAGAGGTTATTTTCGTCTTTTTTATCAATTCCTTTTTTTTTGGTGGATTTTAAATTTTTAACTTTTTTTTGTTCTTTTTTTAAGTCGGTTTTTTAATTTTTAAAGTATTTTTTTATTTCACCCTTTTTAGTACCTACCTACCTACTTCCGACTGCGAAATAAATTAACAATACCTATTGTTACCGTAATTTTAATTATTAAGGAGTTTGCTGATGAGAAGGTGGTTTTAGGTGGCCCATCAATCTGTTCTTAGTTCTTTAGGGGTCTATTCTTTTTGGTAGGAGTCCAAAAACGAGTAATTTATTACATTCTGGGAAGCTATCCTGTCCATCATTCCGAAGATACTCATCAGATCCTGACCAAATTTTTATGGGACCACCTCGGGGTTTCCACCTTTCCATTAAAAAAAGAACCATCTTAATAGGTCAAGCCACCTTCGAGTAATCGGTGAAAAAACATTTAAAAAAATATATATATATACGCTTCGAATTGAGAACCTCCTCCTTTTTTGAAGTCGGTTAATGAAAAAGGATTGTCAACGATCGCCTCCTAGTCTACCTATAACGTCTTTAAACAAGTAAGGAGTAACATTACAAAGCGATGTTACAAAATTACAGACAACTCATACTTACCTAACTTAAATTCCCAATGTGTGTTGGTGTGTGAGGGTGTGTTGGCACACACACACCGTGTGTGTATCAGATAGGTGATCAGTCCGACGGAAGTGATTATCTGTTTCTAAAATGGGTAACACGTCAATTGCAGGCCAGATCTAAAATACTTCGATATCATATGTTTGCTTTGCGAACGAACGCATACATCTGCTTCGGAAATTATTAAATAAATGTATTTAAAAGCTATTTTTATATTTACGAACTTAAAGGTGCTCTCTCACCGCGAGCATTCACTTGTAATGTAACATTATAGATTCGACTTAGAGCATTATTACAGTACTACCTGTCGCATGTCGCATGTCGCATGCCGCATGCCGCATGCCGGTCGGTGCCTGATTACACATTGTATCATTGTAACCTACAAGGTTGGCGGCGCGGCGCGGGCGTTCAGTGCTGCACTGTATCATGTAATGCTCGAATCTGTAATAATGTAACGTTACATTACACGCGAATGCTCGACGTGAGGGAGTACCTTTATTATAATTATATTTGGTCAAATGTTTTCGGAACTAGGTATATATTATTACATTACTCGTACTCGTATTATACCTACTCGTACCAAAGCAGAACCCAACGTTCGCGTTGATACAAAACATATGACATTTGGAGAGTATGCTTTGTCATATCATTGTGTAAGTACTAGGTATCCACTAGCAAACGAATATTAGAAGTTCCCACGGAATCGGGACTTACACGAGTGAAACCGCAGGGCGGTATTAGTTTGACAGTAGTCGCTTAATTGTGCTTATTGCAGCCGTTTTAAACATCATGTGGTCACCGAAATAAATTAATTACACATTGTAAAAAATATTCATAATAATCCAAATTTTCAGTTAAGATCAACAAGTGTCTAAAACTCCAAACGACAAACGCCAACCAAGTTATTTTATTTAAACAATCACTTCTTGTTCATTTCTTCCTTTTTCCCGTCGCGTCGAGTCGCGTCGGGGATTAAAAAGTGAAACAAGGTTAGGATAGAATCAGGATGACCCGCCCCCTACTGTAATTTACCAATTTTCATGTCTGATTTTCATCGATTAAGAGAATTAAAAGTTATAGGGTTGATAGGGTATTGGACCCCCGCCCCCCATTCCGGGAGGTTTCCTTCTCCTGAAAAGAAATCGAAATCGGAACTGAAACCGACACGGGAAACGGATAAAAAAACAATCCCGAAAACAAAATCGAAGAAAACAATTCGGATACGTAAATTAAAAAAAAACAACCTTCTTAACCAAAAAAGAAAAAGACGAATCTTAATCCAATGCCAAAATATCAACACAAATGCACATTTGGTCTAAAATTTACTTTCCTTACCTCAGTCCGCATCTATCAAATATGTAAGTATATGTACAATATATTAGAATATTTTTTTTATGTATAATATGTATGTAATTATGTATATACAAAAGAAAAATAAATATAAGTAGTAGGTATGTATATCCGTTGTCTAGTCACCGTAACACAAGCTTAGCAGCTTACCATGAGACTAGATGTCGCTATGTGTTGGTCACAGAATTTTTTTTTTATTATATTCTTATCAAAATAAAAAGGACTTAGGCCGAAGTCAGAGTCTGATAAAAATCTTTAGATACTCAATAGATACTGTTATTTTTCAAGTAGCTATTGAGGGTAAAGTACGCCCGCCGCCGCCGGATTTTATGACCTACTTGATTTGACTCCCAATCAGAAATCGATGTACCTATCCCGAAATCACTATAAGTAACACAATTCTTTTGTGTTTTCCTTTGAACCAATTTCCATAGAGGTTGTTATCCCCAATTTTACACTCTTAGGGGCTGAATTTCTTACTTTCTTAATGGATACATACACATCACAAAGAACACACTCTAGGACTAGCGGTATAGGCTAAAATAATAATTTATGTATAGTTCAATCAGTCAGTCAGGACATTGAATTTTATATACTACTAGCTGTGCCCCGCGGTTTCACCCGCATAAATTCCTATCCCGTAACGTATGTGACGCATCACGTATGTCATACCAAGCGTTGCTCAACCCGTATGATTATTCAAAGTAGGTACCCTATATCTTATTTCAACCACTAAACTATGCCTGTACCAAATTTCGTTCCAATCGGTTTAACCGTCATTTTTACCCATCACGTATGTCATACCAAGCGTTGCTTTACGTACGATCATTTAAAGTATCGTATTTATACCCTTAAAGTAATCCCTGTACCAAATTTCATTCTAATTGGTGCGATCGTTCCTGTTGACCCATCACTTATGTGTCACGCCAAGCGTTGCTTAACCCGTACGATCATTTAAAGTACCCTATATTTTATTTAAACCCTTATACTAACCCTGTACCAAATTTCATTCCTATCGGTTCCGCCGTTCTTGAGATATAAATAGTATAACTAACACGACTTTCGTTTTTATAGCTGCGTCCCGCGGGATTTACCCTCGTAAGTCCCGACCCCGTAAGAATATCGAGATCAAAAGTAACCTATAACCTTCCTCGATAAATGGACTATCAAACACAAAAAGAATTTTTCAAATCGGACCAGCAGTTCCTGAGATTAGCGCGTTCAAACAAACAAACAATCAAACAAACTCTTCAGCTTTATAATATTAGTATAGAGTATAGATAGTGACTACTTATTGGGTAGGGTAGGTATACTGTAGATGTGGGTACCTATAGTACCTATATATACCTATGTGAAATGAACCGACGAAGCATGTTGTAGCCGCATGCTGCGCCATACGTAGATGTTAATCTGTTTATCTATTCGCACAATGTAGACCAACATTGTTTGTTGCTTTTTGCTTCAGAGCAATGAGACGTTTTTTAATTAAGACATAATATTATTAACGAGCTTAACGAGCAGACCAGCGAAGGTCTGGATCATGTGGGAATATAGTTAATCCTCGATAATGAAAATTTCTATTGGTAGATAAAAGAATATTTGAAATCGGTCTAATAGATTCAGAGCCTCTTCGTTACAAACAAACACATGGTTCCTGTCTATAATATTACCTATATTATATTATGTAATATAGACAGACAGACGCTGAACGAAGTACTGTATTCTCAGGTAAAGCTTTTCGAAGGTGCGGAAACGACGGTCTGTGGCTGGGAAAACGCTTAAACGAAAGCGACCGCATTGGCTGGACGAATTACACCCCATGTTTCCCTCCAGAAGTTCAGAATTTATTTGTCAAAGTTTCCAATGACGAGAATGACGCACAGGTAAGTGCATTATGTAGCTGTGTGTGTGTGTGTGGGAGAGAGAGGGTGAGGGTGTGTGTGTGTGTGTCCACTGTAGGTACCATGAAGTGTTTGTATAAACCACTCCGGTACGGTAACAAGTGAGTTACAATCGCTTGGGGAGAATATTTTATTATTATAATAATAAAATTATCATTTGTATTAAGTACTAGCTGCGCCCCGCGGTTTCACCCGCGAAAGTGTAAAACGCGTTATCACGGGCGTGGGCGGTTCTCGAACGGTTGCACTTTTTCGTTCATTACTCGGGTTCTATTAATTGTATTTCGATGCAAAGTATACCACGACGTTCCTTCCTCGAAAATAGAACTATTCAATATGTAAAACAAGATTTCAATCGAATTAGTAGTTTTTAATTGTAAAAGGAACAGACAGAGAATTTTAAAAATTATTAATTTTATTCTACTACTTATCCTCAGTCCTTAAGTCCCCCCTAGACTACTTTTTTTTTAATTTACTTCCAAGTAAGTACTGGCTTTTTTTTGAGTTTCTCTATATTGGCCAGTTCGGCATATGAAGTCATAAGATTCTGAAAACAAATTACTTACATGTCAATTATATAAATCCGTAATTCAAACATACACAGCATATTATTAAAATTAAAACCAAATTAAATTCGAAAAATGTCAACTAACAACAAATACCTACCTACATAGAAAATATAAGTCATAACAGCCACAGATTTCCATTATCAATCAATTTGTTTTCGTTCAAAAATTATATAAATATCAAATCGATCATATTATTATGTAATGTCCACAAAAAAAGAATAATAGAAATTTCATTCATTATAATATTTAATTAACGTTTATTTTTCATTCAAATACGCGGATATAGAATAATAAGCTTTTCAAACGAGAAACAATTTAAGGCTGTATTTAAATTTTTGAAACGGCAACTCTTTTATGGATAGCGGAAGTTTATTGTATATTTGTGGTCCCACGCAAAAAATACTCTTTGTCATTTTTTCAGTTCTTCTGTATTCGCTTCGCAATGTATTTGCCAATCTTTTACCTTTAAATGCTGGTAATTCATTTATATTTATTTTTATATGTAATGCTGCCTCAAATATATACATTGAAGGTATAATTGATTGAAATTGAAATTGAAATCATTTTTTTTATTCTCAGACATTTACATCCATAGTGTTAGTAGTATAGATAAATAAACTTAGTAACTAGTGTTAGTGAAAAATAAAAACATTATCTGGCATGAAGTCCCACCCAATGCCTAAGCAGGGGAGAGTCCCACCGATCCCTAAAAACACCCAGAAGACTGTTGGAGGTGGCGCGGAGCCGAGCGAGAGCGGAGGCAGCTCGCTTTCTCACTACGGCATAAAGTCACCCGTGAGTGCCTCCGCAAACATCCCGGAAGCGCTACCTGTATAGTTAAAATCCCGAAGTATAGTTAAAATCCCGTGTTTTATAAAATATTTTTAATTTTAATTTAAATATTGCAAATACATTTTTTTGGGCTATAAGTGCATATTTAACATTAGTTGAATTGCCCCTACATAGAATTCCATACCTAGCTATTGACGATGCATAGGAGTGGTAAGCAATCTTAACCGTCTCCAAGCTTGCTACTTTTTGTCCTCTCTTCCTTTATTATAAGTATAGATATAGATATCATGAAAAAACTTTTAATATATTTCGTTAGCTCTGCCACCAGTAATGCTTATCACTGTGCATAATAGCGTAAACCTTTTAAATATTTTCATATAAATATGCCGAAGTAAGTTATCGGTAGTTCTCCAGGATCCCTCCCTATATTAAAATTTGTGATACTTTACTTCAAAGTAGGTACTTAATACATTTCAATGCGATTTTTGTTTACAGTTGAAGTTTGAGATAGCTCAGCGGACGAGGTACTTGGAGATCGTCGGGTTCAGCATTTCGCTTGTAGCGCTACTTTTGTCATTGTATATTTTTACACATTTCAGGTAAGATTGCTGTTTGTGCGTGTTGCTATTATTCTAATTATATTATTTTTTTATCTCTAAGTATATAAAAATATGTCCAATAAAAAGTAACACCACTGAATTTTATCGACAACCATTCAAGAAGAAATCATGCTTTGACATTTATTTGTGCTCGATTTAATTAGACATAAATGTTTTATAAGTAGAAAAAAAAACAACCCTTGAATGAACAAAAAGCTTATTATTGGAATATTTTTACAGATATGACTTGAAAAGATCGCAGCCACTAGTTTATATGCCACATATTACCGTGGTAGGTAGGTAGGTACATAGACTTGAATATAACGCGTTCACCTTCAACATACTCGTAGAATATGGCTCGCCTCCTGAACTGTTTTAGTTTCCGTGAACGTGTAAAGTGTATCGAATGAGGAGTTGACGAGGAACGTTCGAACGCAGGTCGCTCCGCAACAACCGCACTCGGATCCACCTGAACCTGTTCTGCGCGATGACAGTGCAGGTCTTGATCCGGCTGACGGTCTACATCGACCAGGAGTTCATCCGCCGCAACGCCGGCAACCAGCCCGCCGGCGAGCAACTCAGGGGGATCGACAACATGGTAACACATCTCCTTTCTAATACTTAACGGTTTCTGCCATCTTTTCATATTATATCCGAATGGGTATAATATGAATTATTTATTAAACTGATGGGAAAATTAGTTTGTATTGTTGATAGCATAGAACATTATAGTGCCTACACGGTACTAGCGCTTTGTTTTTCTGGCGTCTACAGAGTTGGTCTGTAAACAACAATCCATGGAGTCCAAGAATGTATCAGAAATACATTCTTGGACGATATAAATAGGACCAATTAGTAAAATCAGACAATAGCCTTCCTAGAGAGAATGTAAATGAAGCGGTTTGGTGGGAAAGTGTGATCGCGACTCGTCCGTCTCGCTTCATTTCCCGTGGTAATCAATTTCAAGGTAACATTTATTTTGGTGAACTGAGTCGACTAAACGATAGCACTTATCTTACTCCACCCAGCTATTTTACCCAGGCATTAGGCAAAGAGAACAGAACATTCCTTGAAAAACCTTTTCATTAAAATAATATATGTACGAGTATGTGCTCGGGATTATACTTGGGAAAGATACGAGAAGTACTCTCAGAGCTGAAACAACGATACCTAGTTGTAATAAGCTGACGAAGCTGGACACGGATCGGAGTCATCGTAAATGTTTTTAGCAAGTTACAAATTTTACAAATATTTATTTTATCAAAGTACTACAACAAACAAGCATGAAACAAATAATCTGCATAGATAATCTAAATGTATGTACCACGGCGGGAATCGAACCCGCAACGTTCAGTGTCCGTCCACAGAGGTAGAGGTTTATCTTAGAAGTATAGTTAGGTACTATCAAAACAAGTCGCTAAGGGCAATAGATCTTATAAAACATAGTAGGTAATATCGTGATTACATTAAGTATGTTTGGTATTACTAAAGTTGTAGAAGCTCTTGACTGTATGTATTGCATTCGCATCGTATCGGGGTGGAAGCCGGTGGAACTCAAGTCTCAACAATATGCATCGCCCGGAATACTCGTACCGGTACGAGTACAAGGGGAGTTCAATCCGTCTGACTGGTCCAGTATGTTTGTTGTCTAGCGATCGCGATCGTTTTTACGACTAACGCATACCTACCTGTGTAGGTAGCTCAAACCAATCTTAAATGAAAATAAACCGTAAATTTAATCATAGCAGAATGTAAGATCAATTATATTACAACTGCGTCATTTTAACAGCGTTTCCTTATTCGGTGAACTTTCATGGGCTTTCTGTGTCATTGATGAGGCCATAAAAGTTATGCTTTGATGATTTAGGTACAATTGTAAATGAAAATATTATTGAAGACGTAAATATAAGTGTAGGTAAGTAGAAATACCTACTTGAAAATTATGAAAGTTTGCATCATCTCTATAAACGTTACTGAATAAATGAATAAGTATACTTACAATTAGTAAGGTTTCAGTTTAAAGCAAGCGGTTTTGGAGTTGGAGGGTAACTTTGACGATATTTACGTTTTTTTTAGATTATACCTGTTCTTGACATTAAATTGTCTTTACTTTCAAAAGTATTTAGCTTGATTCAAGTAAATATTCGATAGCATGGCTATCTCAAAATTTGACAAAATAAGATTAGGAAAGCGCGTACCTTGACGGGACACGCGCATTCGCGCACGTTTTTAGATTTAAAAAATAACATTGATTGTCATTCTTCAAAAGTCGTAGAACAAAAGTTGTTCGCCTAAACGTCTAGAACAACCCCCTTTCGGCTCAAATGGTCATCGTCGTACATAACACCCTATATACTACTATCGTGATTATCGTGAATACATTTTGAAGTAATCAAGTATAGCTGTTATAGCTGTTTAAACTAGTTTTTAGTTAGAACTCGTTTACCCTAGTTAAAACTTTACCAAATGCCTATGGTAATACTAGAAATACCTAGCCAAAACTAGAATTTACCACTTACATATTTTATTTTCAGAAAAAAAAAACTAGTTGTAGCTCTGAGTTTTAGTTAAAACGAGCACTAGAGAAACTAATTTGGGGTTGAAAGCAAGATATTATAGTTTAAAAATATTATATTTTAATATATGTTCCTCCAAGTTCATGGGTATGATAATCCCATGAAGTTGGAGGTCGCGTCGCGTCGTCGTTGTCGGTTAACCCGTTCTAACTGGTTACTATTTTCAACTTAACTACGGTCAGACCCTGACTAGGATAGGTTAGGTTATTGTTAGAGCATGATTATATATTATTATTATTATTTATTTATTTATTTATATGCAGCGCCAATATTATAAACTAGCTGTGCCCCGCGGTTTTACCCGCGTATATTCCTATCCCGTAACGTATGTGACGCATCACGTATGTTATGCCAAGCGTTGCCATACCCGTATGATTCTTCAAAGCACCCTTCAATTTTAAGTCTAAGCAGAAGAAAAATATTGTTTGTTGCGAAGCATATTCTGCATCAGCCACAAGTTTGGCGAATGTGAAATTCAAATACATGTTTTATTGAACCTTCTTCTAAGGTTTGTAAATAACAGAATCACGATACATTAAGTTTTGTTCGATACTTTTTTACTTTGAAAATTGTGCTGTATTTTCTATATTTTACTCTTTTCTCCTCTATTATACTATATATCGAAACAATTTTTTATTTAATACAAAGGAAATAATCAATACTTTTAATTGCTTATGTGATAATTTTTAATATTGCTTAATTTCCGTAAAATTATCGAAAAATGATTTGAGACTTACGCCTTTTTAGTTTCGTGTTAAAAGCATGAAAACCTTCAATCTAAAATCAACTGTATTACAACGCATCTAAGTAGACGTTGCGCCAACCTCAGTCCGCCGTCTGGCGCCGTCGAAGGTGGACCTATGTCAGTTTTCGCTCCCAAATAATTACGTAATCTATTTTAAATTATATTTCGTATAGATTCGACCTTTTTACATTTTTTCCGGCCAATATGAAAATAATTGTTATGTTATGACAGTCATGTCAAATCATACCTACTGTCATAAAACTGTCTAGCATTGTTTATTTATCTTTGATATTTGATTGTTGTTGTACTAAAAAAAGAAAGACTAAATAATTACACAAGAAATAAATACTACAAAGATATACAATACAAATAATCTAAGGTGAATGACCATTGAGTCCAAAAATGCCCATCACACTGGTGGCATTACCCCGTTGAATCGCCAACGATACTATTTGTACTTAGTGTTGCAATCAGAGTAACTGTATTTACTAGCAATTTGCAATAAAAAAGCTTTTTCCAAACGAAAGCTTGCTAAAACATCAAAAAGAAATCTAAATATCGTAAGAGAGGCGAAAAAATAAATCTATTTACCTTTTCCATTGTCAAAATGAAAATTGAGATAGGTACTTACCTACAAGGATTTTGCGGAATTAATATAATAAGTATCTACACTTCATCAAGGTAATGCAAGCTAATAATCGACCATTACAAATGAGAAAGTAACTCTATCAGGCCGCTAAACCGATTTTGATAAATTTCGATTCAAAGATAGATGGTACTTTGGGAAAGGTTACTTTTGAAATTGATATTCCCGCGGGTTCGGGACTTACACGTGTGGAACCGAAGGGCGCAGCTAGTACTTACATAACTACTAATCTATACTTCTGTAATCTATGTATATCTATAAAAATCTTTGTCCTGACTGAATTACTCACTGACTGAACCGCTGGTAGAGAGAGAAATGAAATTTGGAAGGTGTGTTCTTTGTGATCTAGGCATCTGATAATAATATTATTACAAGTGATTCAACGAACAGTGGACCTCGTGGGAACTAATTATTGAAAGGGCTCTTTATATCATCATAATAGAGCAGAAAAATCGGATCACATAATGTTTAGATTATATTTAGTACATCCTTTTGTGGGGGAATTACCCCAAAAATTAAAATCCCCCACAACAAATAAAATCTATTTACTAATAGAACTTGTATACCTTTCAAGTTTCATTAAAATCGGATCTCATAGTGCGGAGATAGCTGTTACCGCTTTTAGTGGGAGAATCACCCCACCAATCAAAAAACCCCAACGACAAAAATAGTAAGTTTACACATCTACGGCTCAACAAAGTAATTTTACACACCTACTGCTCTACAAAGTAATTTTATTTGACCACTAGCTGCGCCCCGCGGTTTCACCCGCGGAAGTGAACGCGTTATCACGGGCGCGGGCGGCCAAGCGGTTGCACTTTTTCGTTCATACTCGGATTCTACTAATTGGATGTCGATGCAAAGTATACCACGACCTTCCTCGAAAATTGAACTATCCAATATTGAAAACCAGATTTCAATCGGATCAGTAGTTTTTAATTGTATAAGAAACAAAGAAACAAACAGACAGACAAGAATTTTAAAAATTATATAATTTTATTCTATTATTTTTCCTAAGTCCACTAGACCACTATTTTTTTAAATTACTTCCAAGTACAGACTTTTTGTTCTCTCTTTCTTTATTATAAGTATAGGATATAGGATAAGAAAAGGTCAACGTAAAGCGAGCCTTTATTCCCTAGGTACATAAAGTGCCATTATACACCTAAGTAGGGCATAATAGTAGTATATGCACCGAGGTACTAAAGCCCTGTCTTATATAGCGGGCGTCATGTTGAATCCAAAGCGTACGTATCTTGAGCGAAGCGAAGGAGTTATGTACCTAGAGTCTTGAGTGAAGCGTGGGATTCAAGCGCCCAAGATAAAAACAGGCTTAATTAATTAATAATTGCGCTTGAATCCCACGCTTCACTCAGGACTCTAGGTACATAACTCCTTCGCTTCGCTCAGAAGTAAGTTTTTAAAACCCTCGCTGCGCTTGGGAGTTAACTCTAGAGTCTTTCGTATGCTTTGGATTCAATATGACGCCCGGTATATAAGACAGGGCTTTAGTACCTCGGTGCATAAACTAATATTATTTGACCAAAGAGGTCAACGTAAAACGAGTAATGACTCGCTAAATATCTAATGAGATATCTGGGAAGTAAAATGCGCGTTTAAGCCCTAGGGAATTAAGTAATTTAAATTTGGAACATTAACATTTGCTTGTATTACAGGTATTTAATAATAAAAATCAGACTGGTACATTCAGGCCCAGGGCCAAATGCACATTGCAAACAAAAATAATTGTCTTTTGGCCGCATGGTAAGGTGATAATAAATTGAAAATAGAAATACCGGAAAAAGACGATCAATTTTGGAAAAAAGAGATGGAACCGAAGTTAACAAGTTTTTACATGGAATGCTTACTGCCTGAGTTGATAGATCCACGCCATCCCAGAAAAAGAACAATTCTCGATCCAGATTACATAACCGTCAAAAAGAGTGTTTGTCAAACCTCTTAATCTGAAATCCCATCGAGAAAACGACTACTTCCGCCTATTGAAAACCATTCAATAATTGTTACACCACCAGTTCAACGTAGGAAATTGGAATTTCATGAAATGTAAATACTTAATTATTTGTAAATAAAAAGAAGTCAGTTTTGTTTACAAATGAAACTTTTAATCCAAGAGTAAATAGTAATAATATTAAAAACCTATTTGTGAAAACTGTAAAATGAAAAAAATATGAATAAATCCATAGTTTTTCTGTTCGTTGCGCTGATATTGTTGTATCACAACATTTTTGATGAAGTTGCAACAAAACCAATTTTTCATCTCTCCCGTTCGGAAAGTTTAATTTTCATGGGTAGATATCCGGGTTGAAAGTAGCTCATTTCATCCCTAAGGTGGAAATTTAAAAATATTTTTTAATTATTGCAACTATTTGACAAATTTTAAGGGGTATTTAAATAATTAAGTAGCTCTCAAATTTTGAAAGTCCTCAAATTTAAAGTAGATTTAAAATTGATTAAAATTTGAGGCCACTTAAAATTTGAGGGAAACTTAAATAATTAAGTAGCTTTTAAATTTTGAATGGCCTCAAATTTGAATTGGATTTAAAATTGATTAAAATTTGAGGCCACTTAAGACTTGAGGGCTACTTAAATAATAAAGTAGCTCTCAAATTATAAATATGAGGCGCCTTCTATTTTCTCATAGAGGGTAATAAAAAGTAGAGTGTATCACACTACTCTAGAATCCCTCACTTCGCTCTGGATTCAAAAAACCACCCTCACCGTAAAAATATTATTTTGCTTCATTGTAATACAATCTACTAACTATTCTCACAGTGGGCGATGAATATTTTTCATTCGAAAAATAGTATTCGCTCCCGAGGTAGACATTCTAGTATTACGGTATGAATCACGTTTGTTGCCTCAGATGAGGGAGGCCGGAAGGGCTCCGAAACGTCGGGCTTGTATTATAAAGCCAACAAAACAAACGCGATTCAAACCGAAACACAGTTTCAGCACGCTAGCTAATTGGAAAGTGTATCAAATTGAATTTGCAAGATTCCGCCCGGACTCCGGACAGACAAACTAACAAGAAAAGTGAGAATGGCACGACAATGGTCAAGTCTGTAATAAGTCAAATAGGTAATTGGTCAAGTCCACTATCGACAAGTTATGAATTTTTCCAAACATGCCATTAGCCTGGTCCACACTGTACGATCCACATGCTCCAGAATCTTTTATCCTATTTTCTCCCTCTCCGCTGCTTGAGCGCGAATAAGATAAAATATTCTTTAGCGCGGGGATCGTCCGGTGTGGATGCGGCCGATTATTCCCAGCTGTCCCCTCTAGCCTTGTCCCCGGGGTGACAATTCGTGGCGACTGTCCCCTTTGAAAGCTGGCTAAAGGGGACAAATGGAATTATGTTTCTCAGTTGTCACGGTGGGGGGGGGGGGACAGATGGGAATCTGTTCTCCCATTTCTACCCCGCATGTGTGTGTTATAATAAAACTCGCTGCGCCCCGCGGTTTCACCCGTGTTCGTAATAAGTAGGTACCCTAATGTACCATTATTATTTTAATGAACTTTATAAACGCTACCACTTGCATTCATAGTACAAAATATTACTATGAATGCAAGTCGTAAGGGGTTCGTCGGTTAGGGGTGAAGTTTGTAATGAAGATCTCGAGAAGCTCTATCACTTATGCTAAGAAACTAGTGGTCTAGTGTCAATAGTTTCCGAGATATTGACGGTTCAAGTTTGACAGCTGTCAACCAAACTGATGATCTCGAGGAGCTATATAACTTAGGCTGAGAAACTAGTGGTCTAGTGTCAATAGTTTCGGAGTTAGGTTAGATCGTTTTTTGTTTTTACTTCGATCGTCTTTTGTTTTCCACTAATCTCTTCTATTAACTTTTTTTTCCCAAAAATGTACAAAGTCTTTTTAGTATCTTCTTAGTGGGACTACTTCACCTCTAGAGTATATAAATACGTATGTAGTCGACTCGTCCCAATGTCTAAACTATCGTCCCTGGTCCCAGTTTCGAAGGGGACGACTTCACCCCTAATCCAAAATATTGCTATAAATGCAAGTCGTATGCGTTTATAAAGTTCATTAAAATAATAATGGTACATTAGGGTACTTATTACGAACACGGATGAAACCGCTGGGCGCAGCTAGTTCTATTATAACACCAACATGCGGGGTAGAAATGGGAGAACAGATTCCCATCTGTCCCCCCCCGCCCGCCGTGACAACTGAGAAACATAATTCCCATTTGTCCCCTTTAGCCAGCTTTCAAAGGGACAGTCGCCACGAATTGTCGCCCCGGGGACAACTGGGGAAAAATTCCTAGTTGTCCCTCCGGGGAACAGGGCTAGAGGGGACAACTAGGAATAATCGGACGATACAAGTTTTGAAGATACAAAACAAAAAACTTGCAAATTATTAAATAAATATTATTGCACGACATATACAGACAGCGCAATCTAGCTCCAAACTAAGCACTGGTCTTGTACTAGGGGTATTAGACCACGAATATACTACATATTATACCTCATTTTTTTTGTAAATACATACATATTATACAAAGAAAGACACCCAGCTCAGATACAAATATTTATTTTTAAGCATAAATATTTGCACCCGACGGGAATCGAATCCGCAGCCTTCCGTATTGCAGCCAGGCCCGCTAGGAGTAATAGTGTTCCGTGAGCCAGGCGGTCGCCCGACGCACCAATGAGGTCGTATTATAAAATACTTGACACTGGCTACTTTCCAAACGACCATAATCGGTTTACAACCTATGAAAAAATATATAACAGTTTTTATTTCGCGCGCTGGGCGCTAGATCAAAAAAGTTGCGATGTTCGAAAGTGCATACGTGTGCGTGTGACTCGTGGATGTAGGGGTAAGTGGGCGGGCCGTTCATGACATATTTTTTATTGGAGCTTCCTCTTAACCACTATACTATCCCCGTACTAAATTTCATTCAAAGCGGTTTAACCGTCATTTTTACCCATCACGTGTGTCATACAAAGCGTTGCTTAACCCGTATGATCATTTAAAGTATGACCCTATATCTTATTTATACCCTTAAACTAACCCTGTACCAAACTTTATTCTAATAAGTGCGATTGTTCTGTTTGACTCATCACGTATGTGTGACGCCAAGCGTTGCTTAACCCGTAAGATCGTTTAAGACCCTGTACCAAATTTCATTCCTATCGATTTCGCCGTTCTTGAGATAAAATACACGACTTTCGTTTTTATTAGGTATAGCTTGCGTTCCGCGTACTAATAATCAAATTATCAAACTCTTCAGCTTTAGAATATTAGTAGTTATTGTGAGTCTAAGATAGACATATGCTGTTGCAGGATATTTTTTATGTCATGTTAAGCGGAACAAATCCGTCATACATGATTTCTGTGTAGCTTTAACCATTCAGGTTGCACACGCGACAGAAGCTTGAAAATGGAGTAACTTTTCCCGTTTTTATAACATTTCTCTTCACTGCCTCGTTCACATTTATCGAAGCGTGATGAATTCGTTCTATAGCCTGCCCAGGAGTATGAAGTATAATTATACCAAGTTTTGTTAAAATCCGTCCAGTAGTTTTTGTTTCTATAACGAACATGCAGACAGACAGACAGACAAAATTTTTACTGATTGCATTTTTGGCATCAATATCGATAACTAACCACACCCTGATAGTTATTTTAAAAATATATACAATGTACAGAAATGAGAGAAATGACCTCTCTACAGATTTATTATAAGTATAGATAAGATAAGATGAGATGAGATGAGATAAGATGAGATGAGATTAGATAGAAGATAGACAAAAATATATACAATGTACAGAAATGAGAGAAATGACCTCTCTACAGATTTATTATAAGTATAGATAAGATAAGATGAGATGAGATGAGATTAGATAGAAGATAGACAAAAATATATACAATGTACAGAAATGAGAGATATGACCTCTCTACAGATTTATTATAAGTATAGATAAGATAAGATGAGATGAGATGAGATTAGATAGAAGATAGACAAAAATATATACAATGTACAGAAATGAGAGAAATGACCTCTCTACAGATTTATTATAAGTATAGATAAGATAAGATGAGATGAGATTAGATAGAAGATAGACAAAAATATATACAATGTACAGAAATGAGAGAAATGACCTCTCTACAGATTTATTATAAGTATAGATAAGATAAGATGAGATGAGATGAGATTAGATAGAAGATAGACAAAAAAGTGTGATAATGAAACTAGCGTTGTGTCTAGTAAGAACTATTATAGCTTTAACTGATATTAAATTTTGAGCATTAGTTCATTTTAGTTGGTGTTTATCGTAAACAAAACCTAACCTTCGAAAACGGAACCCTAAAATGATAAATCGATTTAGAAAACCTACAATTATTTTAAAAGAGCTATCTAACGTAAACTAGAAATAAAACATCCCCTCTTTTACATGTAGGTAAGGTACCCTAAAAATGGTTTTTATTTTATTGTACCTTCTTCTGTTTTCTTGGCGTGATAAATACTCATGCAAAATTACAGCTCCTTAGCACTTAGCATCTCTGAGCTAAGCCGCGGACATACAGACGGACGAAACTATAATTTAAGGGTTGCTAAAAATTATGATATTTCAAAAGTCGTAGACCAAAGATGGTCGGCTGGACGTCTAGTCTAGAACAACCCCTTTCGATCGATATACTCTCGCTCTCGTTGCATAAACTCGTATACCTTCCAACAATAAGGGAGTGTACTTACCTGCCAGTTACCAGTATCGTACCTACCGTCTAGTAACTCCGGTGTTGCCGTACCCGCTGCCGCTGCTGCCGCTCCTAGGAGGGGCCTGCCATGCCGGCCGTCTTGTGGGGACGCTAAACATATATAACATGTATTGTATGTTGCAGCCGTACCTCTGCGAGACGTCGTACATCCTGCTGGAGTACGCGATCAGCTCCATGTTCATGTGGATGTTCATCGAGGGGCTGTATCTCCACAACGTGGTCACGGCGAACGTCTTCCAGGAGCACATCTCCCACCGACTGTACGCCATCTTCGGGTGGGGCTTGCCCGTTATCGTCACCGCGCTCTGGGCGACCATTACTGCTTTTTATTACAATAAGGAAAACGTTAAAAGGTACCTATGTATAATTTACTTAGATGGTGGTGATGTTAGATAGATGAATGTGTCGTTTCACCTGGAGCTTTCACCTATAACGTAATGTCAGGGGGTTGGTGTTCGGCGAAAGGGCTGTTATTTTCTTTGAGTTCGTTTATATTATATGACCTTTATTTGATCTCGAACGTAAAGACTAAAGGGTTGAACTGATTTTGATGGATGATATCAGTGAGTAGTGATAGCAAGTCCTCTTATTTATAAACTAACTAGCTGCGCCCCGCGGTTTCACCCGCGCAAGTCGCGATCTCGCGTTGTTCGAACACCTACCTACCGCAATGCAATAATCCACACTCAAACGGTCGCCCATTGAAGTACTGTTGAAGCCAGGCGCTATCATCCAAATCGGTCGAGCCGTTTGACCGTGAAGAGGGAACAAACAAACAAACAGATTTTCGGATTTATAATATTAGTAGGATTAATGCGCTGCATAACTTTCCATCGTTTGTCTTTTACTGACACATGAAGTTTCAAAGTTGACAGACAGAGACAAATAAACGTCACATAACTTGGTCATGTGTAAATAATATTTTTTAAATAAGGATGTAAGTGGTAACATATTCCACAATAAATAGATGACGTATTGATGTCAGAGATAAGTTTAGTATTTTATTATTGTATCAGAAGTTGTATAATGTCGTAACAGGAAAGTGTTCTATTTTAGGTTGATTGAAGTACCTAATATAATATAATGATTTGTTATAATAACTTTTTCATATTTATATTTATAGATGCTGGTATGGTTATAATTTTCTGCCGGAGTATTGGATCATGCAGGCACCTAGACTGGGTGTCATTTTAGTAAGTATGCATACAATTTCAACTATCATAATAATATTATTAAGTTGCTCTTGGTAAAGAATTTCAAATGTCAAATTCAAATTTTTGACGATCGGCGTTTCCTTAGAGCTCAAACCTATGGGGTAGAGGTACATTAATTAATAAAGGCATTCCTGAAACACAAGTTATGGATTATTCAACTGATTTACGTGATCTAAAGCCACGATGTTAGTATTTTCGTTTATTCTCCGCTAGATTAAAATGTTTTGTATATTAAAGTTTCACAGTTAAGAGCTCCAAACCTAAAAAAAACTGGGCAAGTGCGTGCCTTGTCCGGCCACGCGCAGTGTAGTGTATCGTAGTTTTAAAAAATATCAGAGATTACAATCTGGAAAAGTTTTTAAAACTAACACTTACGGTCACTTACATTACCCAGCACCGAAGTAATTTATTCGAAATTTTTATTTTTATTTCTTTCAATTACAAGTACTCGTAAATTTGAAAAGATAGCTCAGCTGTGATAATTTTCCTTTAAACTTCATTATATTTACTACAATTGTGAATACTTATAATGTAACCAAGTATGAACGTTTGGCTGTTAGAGGGGGGGTACACATAACTCTAAAAACAAACTCTAAAACACTTTAAAGCTCAATATTTCGGAAAGAAACCATAAAATGAAAAATTGTTTTAGAAAGCTCACAATGATTTTAAAAGAGCTATCTAACGATACCTCACACGATGGGGAAAGCAATAAAAAGAAATCAACCCCCCATGTTACATTTGGAGGAGGAGGAGGAGGTTTTATTACAAGTTCATACATACTAAATACGAAAATAATATTTAGCCGACCTAATATAACGACAGTAGGCAGGTAGTTATCACCTGCCGTTCGCCTACAGACTTAAATATACAAGATGTAACGCGGGTATGTATGCCCTTTGAAACCGAAATGGGGGTTGTTTTGGACATCTAGGCGAACGACTTGTTCTACGACTTTTGAAAATTCGATGTGCTTTTCGAAAATTTTAGGTGTAAAGTTTACTTGAAAATCAGCTGTTTCTCAAAGTTCGAGGTCATTGACCTATTATGTCCTTTCATTTAGTTTGGTCTACTACAATCAAAACTTCAATTACCTTTATTTTCAAAAGCAGCTGTTTTTTCAGTGAAACATAACCTCAAATTTTTTAAAAATAGTGTTCGAATTTCCAAAAGTCTTAGAACAAAAGTTGTTCCCCTAGATATCTAAAACAACCCCCTTTCGGCTTAAAAGGGCAACATACCCGTTACACTTTGTATATATTATTTACTAGCTGCGCCCCGCGGATTCACCCGCGTAAGTCCCGATCCCGCGGGATTATCGGGATAAAAAGTAGCCTATGTGTTATTCCAAGTTTCCAGCTACCTATATTCCAAGTTTCATGGTAATCGGTTCAGCGGTTTTTACGTGATTGAGCACCAAACATACATACACACATACTCACAAACTTTTAGCTTTATAATATTAGTAGGATATGATTACTTTACTTATGCTATGTGATGTGCCACGTACAAACTTACCGATTATTTTTATCCGACTGTATAAGACGAAATCTTGTTGAAATAACGAATTATGCTAACAGTTACATTTTTTTTACAAAATTTTCAGATAAACCTAGTATTTTTGTTGAATATAATGCGAGTCTTAATTCTAAAACTCCGAAGAACTCAGAGTACTGAAATAGAGAAAATGAGGTTAGTACTTATATTATATAAGCTAATGTTATTATAAGCTAGGGAAGCTATGGGACTTTTTATAATCTATCGAGAGATTTATTTATTTGGTTGTTTGTAACAAATGAGCTCTGAACTACTGAAACGATTTCAAAAATTCTTTCATCAATAGATAGATAGGTACATTATCGAGAAATTGGTACTTTTATTCCGATATTCCCGCAGGATCGGGACTAAAAGAAAAAGAATAAAATAAAAGAAAAAAGAAGAAAGATTTTGTCAGAATAAAAAGTAGCCTCCAGCTACCTATATTTTAAATTTTATCGCAATCGGTTTAGTAGTTTTTGCGTGAAAGAGTAACAAATTCACATACATACTTACAAACTTTCGCGGATAGTAAGATTCATGACATTTTTCAAAATGATGAAGATGTTAAGTGTGAAATGTTCAACCACTGTAAACAAAAAAGTGATAAAACGTGTAATATCTCTTGATCGTCCTCTCCTCATAGAGTTGTTTAGTTCTGTACTCGTCTAGTGCATAGTGTAGTGTAGTGTAGTGTAGTGTATTGTCCTGCTCCTGTGTACCTCAACTACGGCGTACGCGCTACGTACCTACGTAACGTACAGGAAGGCGGTCCGCGCCGCGCTCGTGTTGCTCCCGCTACTCGGCATCACCAACATCCTGAACATGACTGAAGCGCCGCTTGACGGACAAGTGTGGCGGTTCGCGCTCTGGTGCTACGTCACGCACTTCCTCCGCTCCTTCCAGGGATTCTTCATCGCCTTCATCTACTGCTTCATGAATGCTGAGGTAAGTTGCAATATCGATCGACTCATTTATAATGCTAATCTTATAGTGGTAACATTGTAGGTGGGAATGTTATGTTGAGGGTATCAACTTAAATACCCAGCGCATTTAACCAATTTCAATAAAATGAATTATGAAGATACATTGGAACTGGCGATGGCGTGGGGTGCATGCATCTAGTATTATTTAGCGTAAGGCTGTTTACATAATAATGTTTAAGTACCTATTTGGAACAAGAAAAAACAGTACCACATTTAATGTTTCTATCACAAATAAATAGTTACGTTACAGCGCAATATCCTACTAATATTATAAATCCGAAAGTCTGTTTGTTTGTTTGTTTATTTGTTTGTTTGTTTGTTTGTTCCCTCTTCACGGTCAAACGGCTCAACTGATTTGGATGAAAATTTGCATAGGGATAGTTTAAATGATGGAGAGTAACATAGAATACTTTTGATCCCGAAAATCCCGCGGGATCGGGACTTACGCGGGTGATAACTATCTAATAGATGAAAATTTGCATAGGGATAGTTTAAATGATGGAGAGTAACATAGAATACTTTTGATCCCGAAAATCCCGCGGGATCGGGACTTACGCGGGTGATAACTATTTATTGGATGAAAATTTGCACATCGATAGTTTAAATGATAGAGAGTGACATAGGATACTTTTGATCCCGAAAATCCCGCATGATCGGGACTTACGCGGGTGATAACTATTCAATAAATGAAAATCGACACAGGGGTAGGGTAAGTTATGTAGAGTGGCATCATGATCATCGTCATCCTTCGTCATCGTCATCGTCACTTACTAATGAAATACAAACTTTACTTTACTTCACCTACCAACCGCAGTGCAAAAATCCACACTTAAACGGACGACCAGGGAAGTACTGATGATGCTTCAACAGTACTTCAATGGGCGACCATTTAGGTGTGAATTTTTGCATTGCGGTAGGTAGGTGTTCGAACAACGCGGGTTCGCAAATTGCGCGGGTGAAACCGCGGGGCGCAGCTAGTAACCTATTAAATTACAGATATAATTTTCAAATCTGAAAGTTCGTTTGTTTGTTTCTTCCCTCTTCACGGTCAAACGGTTCGACCGATTTAAATGAAAATTTGCATAGGGATAGTTTAAGTGTAACATATGATACTGTTGATCCCGATAATCATGCGGGATCAGGACCGCGGGTGTAACTGCGGGGCCCAGCTGATTACGGAGATTACAAAACAAGCAATCGGTGGACAAAGGAAGGCATTTGGCCTATAGTGGGACAAAACGTTGTGTTTGATGGAGTCTCACCATCAGGCGGACTTGCCTGGAAGGAACGAAAACATTCTGAAACGTCCTAGTAACGTAGCTACGAGTACGCGACGACGTGGACGCGACGTCGACCTAACATGTACATTGTACGTAGACCTACCTAGAGGATGAATTATATTAGACTGTAACGGACGCGGTGCGGGCCCCGGCCGTGTCCCGTACGAGGCGCGGAATATGACGCGACACACGCTCTCAAAACTTCGCGAATATTTTATATGACGCTGTTAATTTGTTTCATGAATGAACGAGTGAATGAAACGAAAATCATGTCGCACCAATACCGGTCCGGGTGGGAAGCGATGTCATCGAAGTTGTTGACCTTACTATGTTTACTTAGGCCAAATAAATATTTTTTCAAAACTGCTAAATTAATACGAAAATCGATAACCATAAGAAAAACTAAGAAAAATAATGTTTTTCCCTTAGGCGACCTTATCGCTAAGAGGCATATCTCCAAGGCAACAAACCAGTAAAAAGAGCATCCTGCGAATGATTGAACGTCCTATTCGACTGGAAAGTCGGATTACTTTTACTTAGCTTACTTGGTTTCAAGCTAATTGAAGCCATTAGACACATCACCGGTGCGTGTTCCGATTGTCGAGAGTAGGTGCGGTCTACAGCAAAAATGGTTAAAAGTATATTCACAAAATCCATAACAATAATTTTGCCTGCATCGTACCTACTCGATGACCTTGGAACGATCCAGCTTTTGTCTCCGCCATTATGTTCGGAATAAGGCCAGCTCTTCACTCCTGAAGGGTCCTGACGAGTGCCGACACGCGACGACTCCATTCTACTAACCGTGCACCTGAAACTTACACGTTTTTACGAAATAATCGCTTTCTGCGTAGTTTCTAATGCTCTATGTATACGTTGCCTTCGATTCCGTCAAACGTTACATTATGAATAGTCCTGCAGTCAATGAAAACCTACCTACTACGAATTGTCCTAGCTTTAAAATATTTGTAATATTTAACTCACAACTGCATGGTCTGTAAAATCGGGTCGTACAGGCCGAGTGTTGTCGAAAACACCGAGAATTCACTTATCTATTCAAGAAAACATTTTTCTACGCGATGTGAAGAGTACCCTGTAGGTAACATTTTAAGTGCTACATATCATTTTTTGTTGCAAATATTATATTTGTGTAAAATTCTAGGATGTTCTTATATATTTCGAAGTGCGCACTTGTTTGCTATAGAGACGAGATTTTGCTATACAATTTCTTGAAAAGGTTGATACGTTCTTTCGTCAACCTCATCGTGTGGGACATCATTAGATGGCACTTTTCAAGTCGGTGGGCGTCAAAAATCCGTTTTCAATTTGGGGCTCCGTCTTCGAAAAATGATATGTTCCTTACTTAAAAATTATAAATCTGAAAGTTCGGTTGTTTGTTCGTTTCCTCTTCACAGTCAAACGGTTTGGATAAAATTATTTTTATGCTTATGCATAGGGATAGTTTAAGTGATGAAGAGAAACATAGGATACTTTCGATCTCGATAATCCTGCGGGATCGGGACTTAAGCGGGTGAAGCCGCTAATCGGAAATAAAACCGGAAGGATTAAAGCAATATTAGGAAGTTATATTGTATTGCTTTAACTGAACATAATCGATCACATATGGAAGTTAAGTGCGTGACTATCGATAATTGTAAGTCAGGATCGAGCTAGTGGCGAGTTCAGGCAACGAGGGCGCGGGCGGCGGCGGGCTTCATCGGCACGTTCATTCGCGTATAGATCTACTGTAAATTAAAATGACTACATGAATACCTATTAAAATGTAGGAATTAGGAGCGACGCGCTCACTATCAAACAATGGCTGGAGTTGTATTTTGAAGTCGCACCTATAGATTTAGTTGAATATAGATTCAGCGTGTTCTGCGTCTATCGATTGGATTTGGATTTGGCCACAACTGAATTCTTAGAATATATTGATATTGGTATAAAACAGCCACTTTATCAAATTTCAGCTATCGGGACGTAGCATAAGATCGCTTGTCGTACGAATCGACCGACGGGACGGTAATAAACAGCAAATAATTTACTTTTCCGGGGGTTTAAGAGTTTGAGATCGATCCAGCCCTGACAAGGAGCAATCACATAGATAGGTTGTGTGGGAAATTGGGCGGTGCTCACTTAGTGCTGTACGGAGCCGTGGGCGACCTACTGATTGGCAGCGAGCCTAGAACGGCTCGTACCTACGGACGAAGCGAGCACCGTCCAATTTCCTACACAACCTATCTATAATGCTCCTGCTCTATTGCTCCTTGCCAGGGCTCGGTCAATCTCAAACTCTGAAATCCTTGGAAAAGTATATTTGCAGAACATAAGAGAATATGAGTTAGCCAGGCCAATGTAAATTAATCATCTAATAATATGCTTTAAATCGGTTGATATCCTAAAACGAGCCAAATAAAGTCACTAGTAACGCCACCCAAATTGAGCTCAATTTTGCCACCCCAGACTTTGAAGCTTTTTTGAAATCATGTTTCTGCCGTAGTCGGCTAAACCAACCAAGGGCTATCCCATTGAGTAGACAACCCTGTCGCGAAATTTGACACATGACTTGTCAAAGCTCAAGGCCGATTTGTAGAAATCAGGCGAATTAACTTACTGTGTATAATTTATTGTTGACCGAACGAGCGAAGCGAGTGAGGTCCAGTGTAGACGGGCCTGGCGCTTGTATCTTTGTATCTTTGTATGTTTGTTCGACGATAACTTGAGTATCGTTGCTTCGATCTTCATGAATTTTGGTATGCGCGTAGTTTAGGTCCATAGAATTTATGAGTTCGAAGATGAGCCGGATCGGTAGGGGGGTTGGGGAGATAGGGGGTGCAAAAAGAGAAAATAATCAAGTTCTAAAAATGTGTCAATAGATGGCGCTCAACATACCTCCTAGATCGCGGTATCGTTGCGTTTGCTTGCGACATATACTCCAAGATCTGACATTTTTGTAGGGAATGTTAACGTCTATTAGTGATCAAAGTAAATAATTCATGTTTATGTTACAAATTGTGGTCGATTGTCGTAAATCTATACTAATACTAATACTAATCTTCTATCTATCTATCTTATAATATTATAAAGTTGAAGAGTTTGTTTGATTGTTTGTTTGTTTGTTTGAACGCGCTTATCTCAGGAACTGCTGGTCCGATTTGAAAAATTCTTTTTGTGTTTGATAGTCCATTTATCGAGGAAGGTTATAGGCTACTTTTGGTCCCGATATTCTTACGAGGGTAAATCCCGCGGGACGCAGCTATAAAAACGAAAGTCGTGTTAGTTACACTATTTATATCTCAAAAACGGCGGAACCGAAATTTGGTACAGGGTTAGTATAGGGGTTTAAATAAAATATAGGGTACTTTAAATGATCGTACGGGTTAAGCAACGCTTGGCGTGACACATACGTGATGGGTCAACAGGAACGATCGCACCAATTAGAATGAAATTTGGTACAGGGTTATTTTAAGGGTATAGATACGATATAGGGTACTTTAAATGATCGTACGGGTTAAGCAACGCTTAGCGTGACACATACGTGATGGGTCAACAGGAACGATCACACCAATTAGAATGAAATTTGGTACAGGGATTACTTTAAGGGTATTAATACGATACTTGAATGATCGTACGGGTAAAGCAACGCTTGGTATGACATCATGCCCATCACGTAGATGGGCAAAAATGACGGTTAAACCGATTTGAACGAAATTTGGTACAGGAATAGTTTAGTGGTTAAAATAAGATATAGGGTACCTACTTTGAATAATCCTAAGGGCTGAGCAACGCTTGGTATGACATACGTGATGCGCCACATACGTTACGGGATAGGAATTTATGCGGGTGAAACCGCGGGTCACAGCTAGTAAGGAATAATTCTTTTTGTGTTATCGTTTTTACACGACTGCCAAAGGAAGTGTTATGTTTTTGCCGTAAGTGTATATATGTATGTTTGTATGTGACCTATTTTTGTGCCGTCGTAGGGCCTAAACGGCTAGGCCGATTTAGATAAACGATACGTGGTTAGATTCGTCATGACCGCGTGAGTGACATAGGGTACATTAAAATAATAAATAAATAAAAATAATGATGTAAAACGCTATTAACCAATATTTGTAAAGACCATATAAAACAGAAAACGCTTAACATTGTTCACTCAAACAATATGTTATATTCTTTCCTAAATTTACATTTGAAAAGTATTGCTTGTAAAGTTTTACAATTAAGTTTTAAAATTTATTAATTATAAAATTATCGTGTCCCGCCCGACTGCATCCACTATTCCTAAAGCTACTATAAGCATCTTGTTTTTCACTTTTCTGTTAAAACTGCAGTCGGGTTTTTTATTTTTTTTAATATTTTTTTACTTGTCTTTCGTTATATTATTCGTTTAATAATAATTCTTATTTTGTAAAAAAATAAAGCTGTTGGTGTTAAAATCCTACAAAAAACAAAATCTCTGTAAATGGATTCTCGTGAGGTCTCAGTTCGGGGCGAACTACTAGTATGATGGTAGGTAATACGGAGTTTTGAACTTGCTATCGCGATATAATAAAGTATCGTATAGTCGTATCTAGAATAAAACACCAGTTCCACCTACATACATTCTAAATATATTCAAGTAGGTACTACAACTACAGCACTTATTACCCAAGTGTAAACAATCCACCCTTTTATTTACGCTCTCTGATTCACGTTCCCAAATTTAAATGTTTGTAATAGGTTTAAAACAAGCAATAAGTTTCGTTATTTATTAGCCTGCGGGATTGCGGTGTTAGACTGCTCGTTGCTCTGTTCCTTTCGAGGTTCGAGCATTGTGTAACTTTATGAAGGTTGGGGAAAAACAAGTTCTATTATGCCACTATGCCAAGACTCAAGACGCGGCGCGACAAAACAAACTAAGAATGTCGATGACCATAAAAACATCGACAACTATTTATTAGTGGTTTTTAAATAGTACAGCTACATTAGTATAAACAAGTACCTACTACAGACAATAAGAGATGAAGAATATTACATGAAATTTTACCGCATAGAGCTGAAGGAAAGTGTTTCTCCCCTAAGACCCCGATCCGCGGAGGCACCGTTCTAGACGACCACGATTTCCAAATTTATTGATAACTAGCTGTTACCCGCAACTTCGTCTGCGTAGAAATAATGCATATACGACTTTTTCGTTCATTACTCGGGTTCTACTAATTGGATTTCGATGTAAAGTATATCACAAGCGAGGTTACTCGAAAAAAGACTATCCAATATTCGGATTAGTAGTTTTTAACCTTCCGAACCGCGATGTTGAATTTGCAAAATGTTGAATCTCACAATGTTGAATTCACAAAATGATTAATCTCAAAATGTTAAATTTTCGGATTAAGAATTAATTCAAACGGATTCTGGCATTCGTATAAGGAAATTATCGAAATGGGATTAAAATCTTATATAATAATAACTTTTGGCCGCGATTTTTAAATTAATTATATTAGAACAAACAGAGAAACAGACAGACAGATAATATGAATTTAAAAATTATGTAATGTCGTTCTGCTACTTTTTTTAAGTCCAAGCGTTCATTTAAAGTACGCTGGCTTCCTTTGCGAAATATTTTCAAAACATAGATCTCGTTTCATTCGAGTGTGCGTGCGTAGGTCCGGCAAGTCCTGCGCAAGTCGTACCTCGACTGGAAGGAGATGCGCTCAGACTCGCAGCGGCATCGCGACTCCAGGAACACACGAGCTCGGACAAATACGAACGGGTAAGTTTCAACTTTAAGGTTTCTACTGTGTGTTTCCACAACTACAACTGAACCTTTTTGCGTAACTTTAAGCAGTGGATTTCCTGACGATGTTTTTTCTTCACTGCAAGAGCGATGTAAATAGAAATAGACATCGATGCTCGGTCCTACATTCGAAACCACGACCTTCGGAATTAAAGTCGAGGTACCACTAAACTAACACCGCTTCGCTCAACAGGTAAGTTAAACCGGGTAAAAGACGTGCGAGTAAGTACGCGTGTGTTACCATAAGTACGCGTACTTAGCGGCTTGGGGCGGCGCGGGCGCAAGTTCACTGACGACGCGACGGACGATTCAACCGGTTTGCAATCTTACTCGTAGTTCATGTCGATGTCGGCTCCTGAGCCGCGAGCCACCATTTTGCTTCAGTTTTTGGTTAAACGTAAAACATTTTCTATATAAGGGATTTCCAAACTTATCCAATGAACTTTATTCGCTTTCTTCAGGGTCTTCGAAATCTTACTAATATTTTAAACGAGAAAATTTGTACGTATGCATATTATATTATGTATGTATGTGACTGTTATTCTTTTAAGTAAGAACGACTGAATCGATTGCGATGAAACTTAAAATATAGGTAGCAGGATACCGGGAGTGACACAAAGGCTACTTTTCATCCCGATATTCCCGCAGGAACGGGATTTTCGCGGGTGAAACTGCGGGGTTCAGGTAGTAATCTATATTTTTAAACTGCAAATGTTTGAAAACGAGCCGCACCCTGAGGTTTTACCCGCGTAAGTCCCGATCCCGCCGGAATATCAGGATAAAAAGTAACCTATGTTTTAATCCAGATCTCCATGTTATGGGATAGGAATTTATATTTAAAAATGAATCCATATATCCCTTGGTAAAGGCATCACGCGTAAACGGCCGTTTTCGCTAATTATTTTTTTGTTGTGTTTGCTATTGTCAGCAGAAGGTTCTTATGACAAAAATATCGATATTCCCACAGAATCCGAACTTACGCGGGTGAAAACGTGGGGGCGCAGGTAGTGGGAAATAAATATTAATGTATAATTGGTAAATATAACGTCCAGTAGGTATCACGCGGCTATTATGGAGCCCGTGATAATGGAGGTATTTATTATTTATTTATTTTTAAATATGATGGTTTGTGACTAATACACGTATTCACAAACTAGCCCACGCGCGTGGTTTAATGATTTCTCTTGGTCTTATGAATATCAGTTGAGAGAGCTTTCCGAAGAGCCCTGTAAGTAAAGTTTCAAGTTGTGAACGCTTATTGTCATGTAAATATTGTATAATGAACCTCGAACCATTTCAGGGAAAGACAGATGAGCATTATGGAAATGTTGAATCCGTGTCGATGGTTAGAGCGGCAGGCAGACGCTCGGCGCGGGCGCGGGCGTCGCGGCCGCGCCCGCGGACCACACGTTGACCATGATGAACATGCCGATATGACGATGCAGCCGATTGCCGAACGGTGAGTTGTTTGTAATCACTACCAGGACCTGCAGACTGTTCACTGCAGCTTGTCGTCACGCATTCATATAGTTATTTACCTTTCATCATAGCTATTATAATTCTTAAATTTTAATTAATTGTTTAAGTTTAATTAAAAGCTATATTCCTATATTATGCTAGTTTGCTCCGATAAACTTGCGAATGATTCAGCCATGGGACCTATATTATGTATAGCAAAAAATTGGAATAATTAGAATATGTATCTCTTCAGCGTGGAAACACGATAAATAATAGGGGTTAAAGTATGAAATTGCCGTTTTATTGCAATAGGTTCTTTGAATTGACATAGAATCTTCATGGTTTGAGGTTTTCGAATGAAACTTTTTTCAAATGGTTTCTGTGATGTTCTTTTTTAAAAAATGTGAAACATTTGAATATCGACTTTCAATTGTTTTTGTTATTCAATTTAGACAAGAAAGATGGATACTGCGAAAATTCGAGTGATTTTTGAATACGAGTTCCGACGCGGAACTAACGCGGCAGAAACAGCCCGCAATATCAACGCTGCGTTTGGAGAGGGGTCTACTAATGAACGCACCGTGCGATTTTGGTTTAAACGCTTTCGTGATGGAAATTTCGACTTAAAGAACGAGCCACGAGGAAGACCGCCCACACAGGTGAATAACGATGAATTAAGAGAGATAGTGGAAGCCGATCCTAGGCAAACTACCCTGGAATTAGCGGCATGGTTTAACGTTACCTTACCCACTTTATTGACTCACTTGCGTCAAATCAATAAAATAAAAAAATACGAAAAATGGGTGCCTCATGATTTGACTGATCTGCAGAAAGAAACGCGTGTTGAAACTTATGTTGCCTTGTTGAACCGGTACAGAAATGAAGGAATATTGGATCGAATTGTAACATGTGATGAAAAGTGGATTCTTTATGATAACCGGAAAAGAAAAATGCAATGGCTGACCCCAGGTCAAATGCCACAACAGTGTCCTAAAGCAAAACTTACCAATAAAAAGGTAATGGTAACTGTTTGGTGGTCTCAGCATGGTGTTATTCACTATAGTTTTCTTCGATCTGGTCAAGCAATTACGGCAGATGTCTATTGTGCCGAACTCCGAACCATGTTGACAAAACTAGCAGTAAAACAGCCCCGACTCATATGAATCGATCTTCACCATTATTGCTCCACGACAACGCGAGACCTTACACAGCACGAGAAACCATTTTGACCCTTCAAGAACTGCACTTAGAAACCATTCGTCATCCTCCGTATTCACCAGACCTTGCTCCAACGGACTACCATTTTTTTCGTGATTTGGACAATTATCTACGTGACAAGAAGTTTTCTTCCCAGGAGGCAGTACATAATGCTTTCACACAGTTTGTGCAGTCTAGATCGTCGGAGTTCTATCGCAAAGGCATTAATAACCTTCCCATTAGATGGCAGCAATGTATAGATAATAATGGCAACTATTTTGATTAAATAAATTTGTTAAAAATTTAAAAAATAAACAATTAAGATTTTCAGTACAAATCGGCAATTTCATACTTTAACCCCTAATATTAAAAATACGATGGAAAATAATTATGAAAAACATGTTTTAGAGATATTTTGCTAAATATCTTTGAAACCTGCCAGAATTTCATATCTATTTTTATATATTTACACTAGCTGCGCCCCGCGGTTTCACCCGCGTAACTTCCTATCCCGTAACGTTAATGATCCTTCACGTATGTCATACCAAGTGTTGCTTAACGATCATTCAAAGTACTATATAATATTTCTACCTCTAAACCAACCCTGTACCAAGTTTATGAATATCGGGTCACCTGCTCTTTTTCACCCATCACGTATGTTGTACCAAGTGTTGCTTAACCCGTACGATCATTCAAAGTACCCTATATATTATTTCTACCCTGTACCAAATTTCATTCATATCGGTTTACGGGTTGTTGAGTTAGAAATAGAAATACACGACTTTATTTTTCAGAGCTGCCGTCCGGCGGTTTCACTTGCGTAAGTCCCGATCCCGAGGGAATATCGGGATCAAAAGTAGCCTATGTCACATCTGGATAATGTAGTTTTCTATTAGTGAAAGAATTTTTGAAATAGGTCTAAAAGTTTCTGAGATGACCCCCAAAATACATACATACATACATGTTACCAACGTAACCTCTTCAAAATATTAATTACCAACATAAAACAAAATATTAAGAATCAAAAGTACAATGAGATATTGCAAAATAATTATTAAAAAGCACTGCAGTTTGGTGACACTACCGTCTCGCATGAAGCCGACCGATTGAGCCGCGCGGCATGATGTCTCACAGAGCTGGCTGGCCACCCTCATCATCGTCGCCCGCTACGTGTATAATATGTACGCTTGGTACTTATTAATTATTTATTGTGGAGTTATTTTAAAACTGTAATATCTCGTGAGATATTCATTGAAATGAAGTGATGTTAAGGACAATTATGTTTAAAATTAAATACTTTTAATGAATAACGTATTTATTTGGATAAGGATTAATATCATATTTACAAAATTACCTTCGGAAACAATGCATTGTTCTACAATAAATTTCATTACTCTAAAAGATGTTTATATTGAGTCAACCTTAAGAGTTAGACATATGCTGTCGCGGACTATTTATTAGATCCTATTTAGAGGAAGAATTCTCTCATAAATGGTTTTTATGTAACTTTGACCGTTTACTCAGCGCACGCGACAGAATCTCGGAAATGGGGGATTTTTTTCCCGTTTTTGCAACATATTTCATGGATGCTCCGCTCCTATCAGTCGTAGCGTGATATAATATAGCCTATAACCTTCCTCGATAAATGGACTATCAAACACAAAAAGAATTTTTGAAATCCGACCAGCAGTTCCTGAGATTAGCGCGTTCAAACAAACAAACAAACAATCAAACAAACAATCAAACAAACTCTTCAGCTTTATAATATTATATTATATATTATATAAGTATATAAGTATATAAGTATAGATATTATAATTTACGTTATAACTATTTCTTGAATAAATGCTTAACATTATTTTGATAGACTAGTTAACTTGTAATTATTTGATTATATTTGATTATTTGATCTAATATTTCTCATAGTCAGTCTTACATGCATTGCGAACACTGTACACACTATATACTAGTATATACACGACGTACAGTACACTACAGATCTGAAAACCGCTGGCGCTATTTCTGTCACAATTTAATTCCACGCTATGAATGGCGCCTGAAGGTGTATTTCATGGTGTATCTGTATACTGTATAGCCTCGATATAGGTAAATTAGACAGCAGCAGCTCACAGCTGTCGCCGAATACCTTATCAGGTTCACTAATAAATAGCTACAGGTAGGTGTACTAATATTAGTTGTATGTTTGTGAATATGCTTTTGAATTTTTTTTTATTGCAATACCAAATCATAAACTTAATAGAAAAAGAATAATACTGATTTCATGAGCTTTGGCGAGTTTATAATATCGACGCTTAAAAGGTAATAGGGGATAAGCGACACTTTGGTCCAAAATGACTTTTAAATGCAGTCTTACTTGAAATTTTCCGCTCTATCGAATGCGCTCACTCCCGTGGCTCTACGTTGATATTTTTGTCGCTTGAATCCAAGCACTTTTAAATGTCATTTTGGTATTACCGACCGTATTTTAGGCCTTTTTTACCATAAAGGTGCTTGTACCATCGTAAAAATAGCACTATTTTTGACTTGTAGTCGGTAATGTCTCTTTACTTTTTACCGGTGTTGAGATTCGGGGTGCTTATGTTTCATTACCATAAACATGTGTTTGAAAAGTTAGAACTTATACCTCTTTACCTTTGTCATCAAAAGTATGAAGCATCGGTTATATCCTACTACCATTCATAAGTTTACAATATAGTTGCCGCTTATACATAACTACCAAAATCGAATTTAGTAATGACCTGTCACTTATACCCTACTACCACTTGCAACGTTACAACACCGTTGACGTTTATCCACTATTACTAAAGTATAATTTAATGTTAAAGTGTCGGTTATACCCTACTACCAATTACTATTTTCATACAATATTGTCGCTATTGCTGTACTACCTCGTAATGATAATTCGCTCATTGGTGCTTACGCAAACATGCATGCGTATCCACGCCTTTTCTGAAGTACCTTTTAAGAAGATACGCCTGAATAAGTACATTATATTATTTAAAACATTATTTTTTGGAACTCTGTACTTTTTATAATTGTTTTTAAGTCATCATCGTCATATCAGCTGTATGACATCCATTGTTGAACATAGGGCTCCCTCATCGATTTCCAGCCAAGGCGGTTAAATGCAGCCTGCATCCACCCTTGGCTCGCGGTCTTAACCAAGTCATCCGTCGCGTCGGTGGACGGACGCGTCGTTTTCCGGTTAATGGTCTCCACTCGAGAACTTCGCGGCCCCATTGGCCATCCGTTCTCCGGGCTGTATGACCTACCCAGCCACAGCCTACAGTCACGTACAATGGGTCCACTGGAGGACCTAAGTGCGGAAAATGGGAGCCCAAGAAGACTGAAGACTGAATGACCTACCCATTGCCACTTCAGCCAGCTAATCCGTTGGACTATGTCGGTGACACTTGTTTCTCCACGTATCTCCTCAATTCTGATTCGATCCCGTAGAGAAATACCAAGCATAGCTCTCTCCATTGCACGTTGAACGACTTTGAGCCTGTACATAAGGCCTATCTATGGTGAAACACCACGTCTCAGATTCGTATGTCATCACTGGTAACACACACTGATTGAAGATCTTTGTCTTCGGGCACTGAATTATTTTGGACGGAAAGATGTTGAAAGTTTCCCGAACACTGCCCATCCGAGTGGGATTCGACGATTGACCTCTTTCTCTAAGTTGGACCTAAAGCTGGACTGTCTGTCTCAGGTATAAGTAAGCCAAGAACTTCGAGAACCAAGTTCACAACTATAACGGGGGCAGGCACAACATGGTCATTTAACATGACTTTCGTCTTGTCCATGTTCATCCTAAGGTCTATCCTTTAGGAGACTTGATTAAGGCCTTCTAGCATATTGCCGAGCTCTTCCATCGTCTTTGCCATGACTACGATATCGAGTGATGTATTCGCCGTTAATGTTGATGCCAAGTCCTTTCCAGTCTATGAGCTTGAAGGCGTCTTCCAGAGCGGCCGTAAACAGTTTCGGAGATATGACATCTCCTTGTCTGACGCGTCTCTTTAAGAGCCTTCGAAGTCTGTTCCTGTACTCGGATTGGCATGATGGCGTTTTTATACAAGCACTTCAACACTTCGATGTGTCGATAGTCAATTCGGCATTGCTGGAGAGATTCGAGCACAGCCCATGTCTCGATCGAATCAAAGGCTTTCTCTTAGTCCGCAAACGCCCAGCAAAGTGGCAAGTTATACTCTTCGGTCCTCTGTATAACTTACCGAAGCGTATGGATATGGTCTATGACACTGTAGCCTTTTCGGAACCCGGCTTGTTCGGGCGGCTGGACGTCATCAAGCCTGCGCTCGAGACGATTCGCGATGACCCTTGAAAACAACTTATAAACATGGCTCAAAAGCGAGATGGTTCTTTAGTTCTTTAATAAGGTGTTGTCACCTTCTTAAAGAACAACACCACCACGCTTTTGTTCCATTCTTTTGGCGTTGTACCATCAAGCAAGACGGCATTGAAGAGTTTCTGAAGGACTTTAAGTACCGGTGATCCACGCGCTCCATTCAGAAGCTCTGTTTTTATCCCGTCTTTGCCCGGCGCCTATGCTTCAGGGCCTCGGATATCCTATTCAGGATATCTCGGACATCAGTTTGTACGACTGATTTCCGAGATATCCTCGGTGTAGTGTCGGGTCATTTTAACTATCGGGTCTCTAGCTAAACTGCTAGCAGGTTTAGCGACCGAATCGTATAACTATCCATAGAACCTTTCGATTTCCCTCAACACTTCGGCTTTAGTGGAGGCTAAGCTGCCGTCATCTTTCTTCAGCTTCGTCATCTGGCTTTGCCCAATAGACATATCAATTGCGAACACTTTGGAGCCCTTGTTCCACTCGATCGTATCGAACCAATATCGTGACGTAAGGATTTCCAAATTCGTCTATTGAGCCGCCTATGTGAGTCCACATCATCGGGAGACTGTAGTCGCAGTGATCTCCGCTCAGCCATGAGGTTAAGGGTGTGATCAGAGAGTTTCTGAGGCCTATTTGTACGGCGGGTCTTAAAGTACTTAGACCCCACCGTAGGGGCAGTTTCTACAAACTTGCTATTTATATCGTTCACCAATGCAACATTAGCTAGGCAGTCGAAGCGGTTAGACAGCTCAAGTTGAAAGCTTTTGAGGTTTTGGATATGGGCACAAGTAGGACGGAGCGTGGACTTCATCAACCGAGACCGTTCAAGTTTAACGTTCAATGTGCTGCTGGTTTTTCACTCTGTGGATCACAGATAAATCATTGAATAATTTTCCGTTTCTTGTTGGTCATGATGAAGTCAATCTCATTTTTCGGGGAACCATCGGGACTCATCCAGGTCCATTTCCTGTGAGGCGGCTTCTGGAAGAACGAGTTCATCATAAAGAGTCCCTCCTTCTCCAGAAAATCGGCCAGCCTGTGTCCGTATGGTTGCGCTGCTCATAACCAAATTGCCCCACTGTCAACTCATCATCGCTTCTCTTACTCAGGTTTGAGTTTGAAATTCCCCGTAACAACAGTGAAGTGAGTTTTAGCGATATGGTAACGCTATCATGTCCTCATACATGGTCTCAACTTCCTCATCTGGGTGTGTCGAGGTCGGTGCATATACCTGAACAACTTTAAGGGAATATCTTTTGGATATTCGAAGTGTTAGGTATGCGACCCTGCTCGACACATTTTCGATGGTAATAATGTTGCCAACGAGGGATTTGTGAACGAGAAACCCTATCCCATTTTGGGATTTTAGGTCTCCTTCCCGGTAGAAGAGCAGGTTGCCGGACTTTAAGATTATCGTATCCCTCTCGCCGGACTTCCGATAAACCTAATATGTTTCATTTTAACCTACTCATTTCTTTTTCCAGCTCATCTATCTTTTCGCCTTCCCTCAAAGTGCGGATGTTGTGTGTTGCCAGGGCTAGTGGTCTCGGTTGGGGGTGATAGCGCAGCATCTGCCGGAGATTGTTAGCACCCCTAGTCCCGCCGTTACCGTGGCCACCACCGTAGTCAGAAATAGCGAGTCCGCCGGGGACTCGGGGCCTGTTTCTTGTCTGCATAATCATGAAGGGGGTTGCAGTACTCGCCACGCTTGGCAGGCGGGTTGGCGAGCGCAGTAAATGATGCGATGTAATACGCCGGAAGACGCTGCTGCTAATCTTTTAGTGTTTGTCCCTCAGACGAGTCCTACGTCTCCCACGGGAAGAGACATTCTAAAGCCGGTACCCGCGGCATTTCTTAAGCCGGTATCCGTGTCTTTAGGTACTTTTTTGTAATAATATTAGTAAAAACGTACTTTTGTTTTCATTAACTAACTTTAATATTAGGCAACACCTGCTTCTCCATCCTTGGATTTTTCCAAGTACGGAGGGAGTGTCGGCGACGCTATATAGGACAGTAGGTGTATCTGGGTTAGGTGTAATTTTAAGGAAGAATAATGTCGCTTGTGAGTCTAGTGTTTTTAAGACTTAACTTTTAACCCACATTACCATATGCCCTGATAATGTCGTATGTAGGATATCCTTCTTTTCCTCTTGGTATAGAAATTTTGATGTGCGGATGTACCACATTACCTTATTAATTAAGACACTTACGGTGTCGTTAATGTCTAACTTCCGTAAAATGTTTTTGGTAAGCAATGTAGTTTGTCCTTTATTACCCTGGGGCATAATAATGCGAATAGTCTCGTATCCTTCTTTACCTAATAAAGCTATTCTACAGGCATGTGACTTATGCTCTGTTACCTTATCGTATGTAGATATCAAATGATACTAAGGCTTCTGTACTCTTTGGTTTTTTCTGGGTAGATGTTACTTATGCCGTATTACCTCAAATGAAAATCAAGACCATTTGATTTAAGCGCCATCAAACCAGGTAATACAATGTCTAATCAAATAAAAGAAAATGCCAATTAATGCTTGTCTTTCTCTAGATTTCAAAACTGTTTCCATCTTACAGATATGACAATTAATTTAAAAGTAATGGCCATTTTTCTGAAATTTGAAACTTTAAACTGCTCTCCTGAACAATTTGGTTTTTGTCGCTTAGCCCCTATTACCTTTTAAGCGTCGATATAATTAATTACCTATCTATATGTAATTTCTATATGCAATTTGACGCATTTATATCCTAAATCTTACTACCTTATCTTATAAACGCGAAAGTTTGTATGTCTGAATGTGACTTTGTTACTCTTTCACGCAAAAACTACGTACCGATTGCGATGAAACTTGGAGTATAGGTAGCTGGAGACCTGGAATAACACATAGGCTATACAATTTTTAAACTTACAAGATTTCTTTTCACTATTATTAAGTATTAGACTTTCGGGTCTAGATAGCGTTACTTCACAAAATTATTTTATATTTAAGAAATAAATTTAAAATTACCCCGACGTTTTGGCTAACGGATTACACCGGCCGTGGTCCCGGAATGACTGAGTTAGTACTAACAGTGGGTACTAACGCGATCTAGACCAGAAAGTCTAATACTTAATAATGAACACATAGACTACTTTTTATCCCGCGGGTGAAACCGCGGGGCGCAGCTAGTTCAATAATTATACATACCTACTTAGTTATATGGAGCGATAAATGATTAAAAAGTAATAAGAATAGCTAATTTTTGTTAATTCACAACTACGATGACTATGATTGTGCTGTCCATTAATCTGCCTCTGCGATGATATCTGTGGCTGGTTTAATACTATATAATGTAAAGCACACTAATACACTAATAGCACATTGTATGTATCCCTAGGCCCTAGATAGGCGGGTACCTACCTACCTATCACATACAGACTTATCGTATTGTATCGTATATATGTATATATATATATATATAATTATATTTATACTCGTACCGCTAACGTGATGTTTGTGGGGTGTAGGGGTGGCGCGGAGCGGCCGAGCACGAGCGCCGACTTCCTGGAGGAGGCCATCAAAGTCGACGCCGACACGAACGTCACGTGAGTATCGAACCATTACATATATACCTGCTAGCTGCTCTACACATGTTGCGGGTTGTCTTAGGATCCGGCCGGGTACCGGTTAGAGGTGCCGGATATCCGATTCTGCCGGGTAATTTTATAGACTAAATATAATGATAAAAAATACTGTTTCAATTACGATGTACATAAATGGTTCCTACTCACTTACACAGACGTTCACATTCCATCTGGTCGAATTCATAAGGAAGAACGAGTTTTATTTTAAACTAGCTGTGCCCACGACTCCGTCGTGCAACTCCTTGTTGAACTACTAAGGAATCAGCAGTTATATGTATATATATATGTGTTATTGTGAGTCAACCATAAAATATAGACATGCTGTCGCAGGATAGTTTTTATGTCATTTTAAGCGGAACAAATTCGTCATATATGATTTCTGTATAACTTTAACCATACAGAATGCACACGCGACGGAAGCTTAAAAAATGAAGTGACTATTCCCATTTTTATCAATGAGTCTATTAAAGTTAGGTTTTATAACATTTCTGTTGACTGCTCCGTTCCTATTAATGTTCGGGATGAAGGAAGGAGAGGCGCGGGAGGTGGCCGACACCCCCCCGCACCGCGCGCGGCCGACGCTTGGCAAACGACCGCGCCAGCGGTCTCACGCGCAGCGCGCTCATTATAAATTACCATCGTATTAGTTTCTGAATTACCTTGTGTATTTGCCACATAAATCTACTTGTAAAGTATCAACGTGTTGTTTCTTATGTAAGTACCTTCAAAAAAATATTTTAAAAAATCTCGGATTTTCCGTTTTCGAGAAAATTAATGGGTCCTCCTAAGGCCTACGGGATACAATGCCGAATACTCTACGAATAACATGTTGTCTACTACGGGTACCACAGAGTACGTATACTACGGGTACCACAGAGTACGTCTACTACGGGTACCACAGAGTACGTCTACTACGGGTACCACAGAGTACGTCTACTACGGGTACCACAGAGTACGTCTACTACGGGTACCACAGAGTACGTCTACTACGGGTACCACAGAGTACGTCTACTACGGGTACCACAGAGTACGTCTACTACGGGTACCACAGAGTACGTATTGGGGTATATTAGGAGAGGTATTATTACCTACAAGTTTTCAGCTTCCCTCAATACCTACCCAAATATTGGCGCTAGCTCTGGAGGTATATTCAGACAAGGACGTGTAAAGTTTAGGTCCTCTCCCTCGGCTCGCTCTTACCACCGCTAAAGCCACCGCTACCGCCACCGCCACCGCCACCTCAGTGAACTTTCTAGTTGTACTCGGTGCCATTGGTATCGTTTTCTTTTTTAATTAAAAAATAAAATCAAGGTTATATAATATCTACGTTTATTTGAATGAGGGTTTATATCAATTTAATAAAAAGATGCAGTTTATAATGGTTTATTTCTTTGTACACTTGTAGGGACAACGTTTGACCTTCAACCAGTTCGACAAGCGAGAGCGTGCTGCGGCTACAGTCGATCACAATCCGAGTCATCGACCAAACAACACGAACGAGACTGCCGAACCCACTGATTGCCCTCTCTGACATCGATGATGATCAAACACGGACACATGATTACTTTCATTCCAATGAGGGAGATCATCTCGTTATAAAAGACCCAATCGGGAAACCGTCATCCGAACATAATGAGGATGATGATGATGAAATTGTCGATGATAGTACCTGGGTCCACGATTCATATAACTTGCATGACACTACTCATGTTTGTGGTGTATGTTCGATTGATGATATACCATCACTGGTACTTCATGAACTATAAGTTTGAGTAGAATTCATATAATTGCCTGAATACTTATAGCCGTATTCACAGACGAAACGATCCTATGCGTGCGTGACGAAAGGCTCCTATACCCGCTAAACTGGAAATCCCTGTCGTATTTATCGAAAATTGTTGACTACTTTTTTTCTGACGCAATGCATCCTATCCTATCCTACTAATATTATAGAGGTGAAAGTTTGTGAGTATATGTGTATGTTACTCAATCGCGTAAAAACCGCTGAGCCGATTGCGATGAAACTTGGAATATTATGTAGCTGGAGACCTGGAATAACACATAGGCTACTATTTATTCCGATAATCTCGCGGGAATATGACTTACGCGGGTGAAACTGCGGGGCGCAATTAGTAAGAATATATTTGTTTGAAGCGTTTGGGATATACCAGAGATAGGCAAACTTTTTCCCTCGCATGCTCATATAACGCTAAAAATCTATGGCGGGCCAAGTATTTGAATCCTATTATCTTATTTCATATCCTATCCTATCTTTTTTTTACTAATATTATTAAGTAATGCGAAAATTTTCAAGTGTCTGTATGTGATTTTGTAACTCTTTTACGCAAAAACTAATTTTGCGATGAAACTTAGAACATAGTTTCTAAGTTTCATCGCCTGAGAACTGGAATAGGAATAATACTATATATTTCTATATTCCCACTTCTGCTTATGTGATTGTTCCCCCCCCCCCCCCCCCTATCCTATAACAATAAGAGTATGTCTAGGATTTAGTTCTAAATTTGTTCTATCGAACGCAGCCAAAATTAGAATTTGTTCCGTCAAAATGAAAGAAGGGAGTTGTTGGTTTTAGTGCTACCTCCAGCCAGCGGGACACTTTTTATTTATAGGTCACAGAAAGTTGAAATGGATGTCAAACTTTAGTTCTACTATCATTTATCACGATCTAAGTGAAAACGATGTACTAGCGTAAATAATTTAAAAAATAACTAGGTTCAAAAGAACCTCCAGCCAGCGGACAACTTTTTCTATGAAGCTATAGGAACCTTAGTTCCAAATTTAAATTACTTTATGCCCTAGGTGCATAATGAGCACTTTATGCACCTAGGGAATAAAGAGTCGCTTTTAGTTGTCCTTTTTGGTCAAATAAAGTAACTTTGTAGAGCAGTAGGTGCGTAAAAGTACTTACCTATCTATAATTAACATTTTGACGATAATTAGAAATAAGAAATGTTGTACCTATTTGTATTACAATCATTGTGATTAATATTATTAAGTGACACTTATGTGTTGAATAACTATAAGTACATAATATTTGTAGTATAGAACTGGTAGTACCAGAAACCAATATCAATTTGTTTGAGGTGAGATTCGAACCCGCAACTTTACGAACCTGGAATTCTTTTACACGCATTTATTTTCTTACGCAAACATCTTACATTAGATTAAGCAAATGCAATTCAATTAAGAACTTAGTTATCGATAGGTAGGTAATCTGAAATAAGCAACGTTTTTTTTCAATGAAGTTTATCAAAGCTCATTTAATATTTGGAGCTATTTTTATACCTACTCTTTATTTATTTAAAAAACCGTGATAAACAGATGTATTGACTATGTCGTTCGTATATATTTTAGTTTTTACTTTATTTCTTTTAACTGTAGGCCGAAATATAGTAGAAAAATTGTAGTTTATACATGTCTTACTCAGCTAACTAAGTTAAGTTCGAAATACTAAGTGTTAAAGAACTAAGAAAAACAAAGGCCAATAATTTTTCACAAACTTGTAGAGCTCTCTCTCTGGTAGGGTTTCCCACCAGAGCTACAGGGGATTCCTTTAGGGATTCTACAAGAAGTTCTCCTCTAAGGCATTTTTACAATGTATTTCCATAAAGTTTTGCACCGTTTGGTACCCACCTCCTGACCATAACGTCAACGACTTGTATTTACCATAGAAACGCAGAATTAGGCGAAGAAAACGTTAGCATTCGATGTTAGCATTTCACGGCTTCTGTAAGTAGTATAGATAGATAGATAGCGCTATTGTCCTCCTTCTAAAGGCCTCTAAGACTTCTGCTGTAAGTTGTGTATATAGGGGGAGGGAGGGTGCTACATGGGTGGGTACTTCTAGTAGAACCTCTAGAGGAAATTATACCTAACATTTGTTAATCACTAACATGTTTTAATTTTTAACTATTTGTATTGTTCTAAGTCCTATAAGTCCTGAGACTTTTGTAGACTTCTTTAAGTCCAAATGTTCGAGTTTCGAAGCTATTTGAAGGGGTTAAGAAGCACAAACGCTACGATGTAAAAGTTTGTAAACAGGTTTTATTATGAATCTTATCATAGCTAGTGTAATCTATCTACGTATGGTAATATATAGGTATACTCGTAGAAAGATGATAAATATGTTAAGAGTTAAGAAGATCGAATGCGCACTATTGCGTACGAGCTTCAATAAAGGGTAATTATATTTTAACTGTGTTACTGTTAAATTACAATAAGAGTTAAATGAACACTATCGTATCTAAGATTTTTTAATTTCAGACTATAAATTGACGTTTTGGTTCTTATAACATGCTATTTTTCTTCAGGAACAGGAAGATGTGTTTAATCATGGTATAAAATTAAAAAAACAACGAATTTAAGGTCAAAAGTGTTAAAGCATTTTTACTTTTGCTAAAAATGCATGTCCATTTTAAGTCACATTGTAAATCCACAATATCCTAAATAATTTAGTGTAATATTACTAAAGTTTTAAATAAGTATAAGTAAAGGTAAGATGCTGAGGTACCTTCTACTTGTACTTACACGTAACATAGAGTAGGTAACAGAACAGGGATTACACCCTGAATCATATGATACAATAGAGGGGTTATTTGAAGTTTTTATTAAGACTGTGCAAAGGTGTCTATTTCGAAAAACATAAAGAAACAATATGTCCATACCAAATAGGTACGTAACAAAGTATTTTAGATGTAAGATCGAGTTAGATATAGATAAGTACCAACCTACATACAAGTTGTTCCCACTGGGAGTACTGGGTGCACTGGGAGCACTGGGAGCACTGGGACCACTGGGAGCACTGGGACCACTGGGAGCACTGGGAGTTCATGAGCAACAATCCTAGTCGTTCCTACACCGGCTTGATGTTGGTAATACTACGCCGGCAACGTGTTCGTGTCGATGACACTTATGCATCCTGGTGTGATGTGTCTGTCGGTGTTCCCCAGGGCGGCGCGGGCGTTCTATCTCCCCTTCTTTTTTCTATTTTTATTGAATCTATATCTTCTAACCTCACTTCTTCCTACCACATCTATGCAGATGATCTCCAAATTTACACCCAAGTTCCACTAGACTAGTAGTTCGCCCCGAACTGAGACCTCACGAGAATCCATTTACAGAGATTTTGTTTTTTGTAGGATTTTAACACCAACAGCTTTATTTTTTTACAAAATAAGAATTATTATTAAACGAATAATATAACGAAAGACAATAAAAACGATAACATAACAAGAATTATTCCTAGTTACGACAATCGACCATAATTTGTAACATTCCCTACAAAAATGTCAGATCTTGGAGTATATATCGCAAGCAAACGCAACGATACCGCGATCTAAGAGTGATGTCGAGCGCCATCTATTGACAAATTTTTAGAACTTGATTTTTTTCTCTTATTGCACCCCCTACCTCCCCAACCCCCCTACCGATCCGGCTCATCTTCGAACTCATAAATTCTATTGACCTAAACTACGCGCATATCAAAATTCATGAAGATCGAAGCAACGATACTCAAGTTATCGTCGAACAAACATACAAAGATACAAAGTTACAAAGATACAAGCGCCAGGCCCGTCTACACTGGACCTCACTCGCTTCGCTCGTTCGGTCAATAATTTGAATGACGGAATCGCTGCAATTAATTCTGATCTATCTAAAATCTCAGAATGGAGTAGATCTTTTGGCTTAACAAAGGGTTTATTTACCCTTTGAAAACGCAGGTCATTGTGCTGGGTAGCTCCAGATTGCTACCTAAGATAGTTTGGACTAATGTGAGCCCAATTATGTTTGATGGAATCTGCATACCTTTCTCCAAAACAGTCAAGAATCTTGGTGTCTTGATGGATGCGGAGATGAGTTGGCAGCCCCAACTAACTGAGTTAAGTCGTAAAATTTTTGCTGCTTCCGGCTCACTTCGTAGACTCCGGAACTTTCTACCGACTGCCACTAAGGTTAGTTTAGCTCAATCCCTTATGCTTCCCATTCTTGATTACGCCGACATCTGTTATCTTGACTTGACTGAAGAGCAGCTTGATAAACTTGAGAGACTCCAAAACGTCTGTATTCGGTTCATATTTGGTTTGCGCAAATATGACCATGTGTCCGAATTTCGATTGAAACTCAAGTGGCTGCCAATCCGCTTTCGTCGGGATGTTCATACTCTGTGTTTCCTTTACAAAGTTCTTTTCATGCCATCCTCTCCTCTGTACCTTAGAGATTCCTTTAGGTTCCTCAGTGAGACCCATGCACGGCAATTACGCTCAGCTGATACTCTTCTCCTACGTGCTACTGGTCACAACTCTACTTTCTGCAACAAATCTTTTTCCTGTCGATCTGTATTTCTATGGAATTCTCTGCCACAGTCTATCCGCTCTGCCCAATCTTTGGCAATCAATTCCATTTTCAAGACTATGGTAACTGAACACTTCCTCCACTCCAATCTTACCAAGTTCTTTTTTTTTTTTTTTTCTTATATCCATATTTACAACTCTTATATTCCTTTTATTCTTTATTAATCTTGATTGAGTTCACCTTATTCATGGTTTATTTAATGTTAGTAGGTAAAAGTAGATATTATGTATTCATAATGTGGTATTTATTATTATAACATAAATGGGCCCTACCATGCTCGTTTCTCGTTGTTTTGCAGGGCGATAGTAGCCCGACAACAGTCCTGCAAAAAATCGGTACCATGCACATGCTTAACTGAACGATTTAGGTCTACTCTATTGTCTCTGGCCTGCAAACTCATCGAAACTGAATTTTGTTTGGCAGTCAGTTGACAAACAAAATTGTTGGACTGTTGTGTTATGTTGAATATAGTGCTAATTTTATAGATTTTTCTTGTTTTCGCGATTTTGTGTTGAAATAATACTCATTTTTCGTCTACCCTGAGGATGGAGCCTCTAAATTGGCTTAAAAACACATAGAATCGGCGGGCGTTGCAACAATGCTGATATGATACCTAGATGCTGATACCCAGAGATATGATAGATCTATTGCTGCTTAAGTAATAAAAACAATGTGATTAGATAATTATGTCGATGTCTTATATCAAAGAAGTACTCCCAAGAAGCCCCTAACTATTGAAGCTACGAGCCGCGGCAGCGCAAACCAGGGAACAATTGCTGCCAGGCATCAGTACCTACCAACTCGATTATTGCATAGATAGAGATACTTACCTCATTTTCCAGATATTGAAACATTGGGCCAAATGTAAAGTATTGCCACAGCTTACATAGTAGTTGGCGCCTCGGCGCTTGTAAGCTAATAATAAAAGAAATCCACATAATTTTTTTTTTATTTTTCATAATAACTTCCTACTTACAACACATAAAACGGATAGGTACCTACCTATGTATGTAATAAAAACAAATTGTCTAGGTACTTGCCATAGAAAACTAACGAACAAAAATGTTTATATATATACTAGCTGTAACACACGACTTCCACCGGTATTCTTAAACAATTCCTTCAACTTCCCTCGACTCTACTTATCCTCACTCCATAAAAATCGTATTCACAGTGGACAACTCTCCTCAAGTTCGGGGTGAGGAGAGAACTGAAACTTAATGAAACGTTTGACAGTAAGTCACAATGTTTCAATAAGTTTCCATCAAGTACCAAACTCAGTGCAGTAAAAAAAAATGCAATATATGAGATTGCCCAGTTTCCTGGAGTGGTTGGCTGCATTGACTGCACACATATACTTACCTATAAAAGCCCCATGAGACAACACACAGAGACTTAGAAATAGGAAAGGCGAATCTCTATAAATGTACAAATTGTTTATGAGGCAAACTTACAAAAATTTTGTAGCTCGGTGGCCAGGATCGGTCCATGACTATACAGGATATTTGCTAACAGCCCATGTTGCAAGCGACTTGAGAAATGTGATATTCAAGGCCTTCTTCTAGGTTTGTTTACTCCAGTATTAAACCCAAACAGATTAAAACTACAACCAGGCAAAAAACTACAAAATTTTTGATTCAGTAGTTTTAGAAACATGTATACTATAAATACTTTTCGTCAGATTTTTTACAAGTCCTTGGATAAACATCTTTAGATGCACTCTGTCTTTTAGAAAGTAGCCTATAATTAAGCACTAAATTGCATATTAACATTCTGCATTATTATAACATTAATAATTAGTAATCAGTTTGGTACAAATGTTACATAGGAGTCATACATAATACATAGACAGTAAGGATATCCTATTAACATTATAAAGCTGAAAGTTTGTATGTATGTTTGTTACTCAACCACATAAAAACCGCTGAACCTATTATGATGAAACTCGAAATATATGGATAGTTGCCTGGAATAACACATAGGCGTTTTATCCTGATATTCCCGCAGGGATCAGGACTTACGTGAGTGAAACCGCGGGGCGCAACTAATAAGGAAATAAAACTCTCTTTCATTTCAACTAGTTTTAATTGAGCAGCTTGCCGTTCCAGGCAAGTTTTTTTGTACAGTTTTGCTATCCATTTCCTCCTCTCTGCCAGCTTTAATCGATGGAGTTCCTATTCTCTCTCTTGTTCCCTTTTATAAGTAGCCTCCCGCAGGTTTAAACTCCTCTTGAAAAATCTGCACCTGAATATTTCTTTCTCCTTAAAAGATAAATTATAATTATATTATTTTCAATTTACGTCTGTTTTACACTGACTGCATGTTGCAGGCAAATATAAAAATTGTACTTATTATATATTTAGTTTAATTTAAAACACTATATGTAAACAAATAAAATTATCTAGGTTAATTATCATATAATATTCTACTTTTTTAAATAAATGATACAGGAGTGTTTGAACATGAGCACTATCTCATCTGATGATAGAAGTGATGATGCTGACTCATCTACAATCATACAATATTGACTACTTTTTACCCAAAAATTAGTTTTTGTTTACTTAAGGCATCACTAGTGTTTATTAATATTATATTTCAAGAACAGATTCATGGATTCAAAAACCCGCTCCCAACCCTGTGGGAGTAAGAGAATAATACATACCAAGTTTCATAGTAATCAGTTCAGTATTTTTTGCATGAAGGAGCAACAATTTTTTCTTACAATATCACTTACTAGTTTTTGAAGAAATACTTGTAGTCTGTGCTTCATTAGTCTCTTCAGTTTGGGCCAAATAACATTATACTCTTTATTGTCTAATTAACATCAGTGAGTACAGCTGTGTCCTGGCTTATTGATGAACCGGCTGACTTTTTTGGTGGGGCCCACCTCCAGTACGCAAACAGTCTGACGAGACATTTTCACTGCACTGAATTTAATTGTAACAAACTAATGCACAAGTCCGATGCCGAACAAAACCAGACGCAACGCAATGCAAAGAATGAATTGCGATGTAGGTAATTAAATAAAAATGAGCCCTTGTTTGCATCGTGTTTTTCATTTCTTACCGGCGAGATGTAAACCGATTATGGCCATTTGGAATTTAGCCAGTGTCAAGTTTTTTTTTTTAATAAAATGGCTTTATGTGATCACAAATTCTGCCAAGGACACGTAGTGAAGAAAGTACAAAAGATTTTAGGATCTCTCCTCGATTATACTTTTATTTTATTTATAAGTATTTTAAATTTGCAGAGTTTTGGCGGGAACGCGGTGAGGAGATGTGTTGCTAAGTTTTCATTTTTATGAAACCTAGTTCAAACGCGTGTAAATTGTTTAATTTCGGGGGCATATTAATCAATTTAGTTTCGTGTTTTTTATTAAAAATTTAGCAACACACAGAATATGTGTTGCTAAATTTTTAATTATCATTAAATATCCGCGTTCCCGCCAAAACTCTTAAATTACTATTAAACCCTACGAGAAATAAATAGAATTTATACTTATTAGAGTTTGTTGATTAAACCTTTATTTATTTTGAGCATGAACTTTGAGCATGAGCAAAAGTTTTTTATTTTTAGAGTAGTAAATACTTGTGACACTATTATTATCCATAACGGCTTCGGAACGCGCCCTCACAGACATGAGAAGCTCTTGGGTGAATCTACTAAAAATTATTCTTCACATAGAAAAAAATTATCTTTCACAATATCTCGAGAATAGCCTTTATTTTAAGTTAGGTCTATAAATACATCAAATAGATGCTGTGTTAAAACAAAGTTAGGCTAAAAAACACAATATATTCGAAAATAATGTTAAACACAAAAATGTTGGTGTTGGTGACAATGACGATCTATGAGGATAATGATGTTTTTGCAGATTGTAATGACGGACTGTTGCCGACACTGACGAATATATTGTGAAGTTTAATTATTTTGATATTAATAATGAAATAAAATACAAGAATAATAAACAAAAAATGTTATAAATACTAGCTGTGCCCCGTGGTTTCACCCGCATAAATTCCTATTCCGTAAGGTATGTGACGCATCACGTATGTGATTAGCCAAGCCAAGCGTTGCCCGTGTGATTATTCAATGTACCCTATATCGATCCTTAAAACAACAAATGTCGTAAAAGCCATTTTGGTCAAAATGACTTTTAAATGCAGTTTTGTTCAGTTTTTGAAGCTCTATCGATCTGTATAATTGAAATGGGCAAATTCGCAAAAAAATGGCGTTTACGTCCAATATTTTTTTAGTTTTTGTTAAAATATTTTTATAATTTATGACGTTAAAACCAATATCGAAATCGAAACCTGGAAATTAAGGGCGTAAAAGACACAAATTGTTAGTAATGTGGTTAATACTACATTTTACGATTATATCGAAGTAAGTAATATCTAAGACAACTTGTCTCAATATCCAAGACTTTTTAAAAAAGGCTTTTACTACAATTTTATAGAATTGGTTTTACAAATCAAAAACGTTTATAATGTCGTAAAGGACAATATTTCATTAAACCGTATTATGTTAATGTTTTAGAGCACACAGATTTTTGACCGAACGAGCGAAGCGAGTGAGTTGTATATTTGTATCTTTGTAACTTTGTATGTTTGTTCGACGATAACTTGAGTATTGTAGCTCCGATCTTCATGAATTTTGGTGTACGCGTAGTTCAGGTCAATAGAATTTATGAGTTCGAAGATGAGCCGGATCGGTAGGGGGGTGGGGAGATAGGGGGTCGTGAGGTCTCAGTTTTGGGTGTACTCCTAGTTAAGGTAGCTCGGTCTCAGTTTTGGGTGTACTCCTAGTTAAGGTAGCTACTTTTAAGAAAAAGCACCATAACAAAATTGATTGACCGAACGAGAGAAGCGAGTGAGGTCCAGTGTAGACGAGCCTGGCGCTTGTATTGTTTGTTCGGCAATAACTTGAGTATCGTAGCTCCGATCTTCATGAGTTTTGGTATGCGCGTAGTTGACCGAACGAGCGAAGCGAGTGAGTTCCAGTGTAGACGGGCCTGGCGCTTGTATCTTTGTATGTTTGTTCGACGATAACTTGAGTATCGTTGCTCCGATCTTTTTGAATTTTGGTGTGCGCGTAGTTCAGGTCAATAGAATTTACTAGTAGTTCGCCCCGAACTGAGACTTCACGACCCCTATGTCCCCAACCCCCCTAACGATCCAGCTCATCTTCGAACTCTTAAATTTTCTATTGACGTAAACTACGCGCATACCAAAATTCATGAAGATACTCAAGTTATCATCGAACAAACATACAAAGATACAAAGTTACAAAAATACAAACATACAAAGTTACAAGCGCCAGGCCCGTCTACACTGGACCTCACTCGCTTCGCTCGTTCGGTCAATGAGTTCGAAGATAAGCCGGATCGGTAGGAGGTTGGGGAGATAGGGGGTCGTGAGGTCTTAGTTCGGGGCGAACCCCTAGTTTAGATCAGTAGAATTTATGAGATTGAAGATGAGCCGGATCGGTAGGGGGGTTGGGAAGGTAGGGGGTCGTGAGGTTTCAGTTCGAAGCGAACTTCTAGTTAGGGTAACTACTTTCAATAAAAAGCACCTTAACAAAATTGATTGGTAGACGTAGTGTGTAGACGAGCCTGGCGCTTGTATCTTTGTATGTTTGTTCGACGATAACTTGAGTATCGTAGCTCCGATCTTCGTGAATTTTGGTATGCGCGTAGTTGACCGAACGAGCGAAGCGAGTGAAGTCCAGTGTTGACGGGCCTGGCGCTTGTGTCTTTGTGTGTTTGTTCGACGATAACTTGAGTATCGTTGCTCTGATCTTCTTGAATTTTGGTGTGTGCGTAGTTCAGGTCAATAGAATTCATGAGTTCGAAGATGAGCCGGATCGGTTGGGGGGTTGGGGGGTTGGGGAGATAGGTGGTCGTGAGGTCTCAGTTCAGGGTGAACCCCAAGTTTAGATCAATAGAATTTATGAGTTCGAAGATGAGCCGGATCGGTAGGGGGATTGGGGAGGTAGGGGGTCGTGAGGTTTCAGTTCGAAGCGAACTTCTAGTTAGGGTAGCTACTTTCAAGAAAAAGCACCTTAACAAAATTGATTGACCGAACGAGCGAAGCGACTGAGGTCCAGTGTAGACGAGCCTGGCGCTTGTATCTTTGTATGTTTGTTCGACGATAACTTGAGTATTGTAGCTGCGATCTTCATTAATTTTGGTATGCGCGTAGTTTAAATCAATAGAATTTATGAGTTCGAAGATTAACCGGATCGGTCGGGGGTTAGGGAGATAGGGTGTTGTGAGGTCTTAGTTCTCACTCGAACGAACTCATAAATTCTATTGACCTAAATTAAGCGCATACCAAAATTCAAGAAGATCGGAGGTACGATACTCAAGTTATTGTCGAACAAATATACAAAGTTATAAAGATACAAGCACTAGTCCCGTCTACACTGGATCTCACTCGCTGCGCTCGTTCGGTCAATTATTGTATAATTTTCTAACGACCTCACGACCCCCTATCTCCCCAACTCCCTACTGATCCGGCTTATCTTCGAACTCATAAATTCTATTGACCTAAACTACGCGCATACTAAAATTCATGAGGATCGGAGCTACGATACTCAAGTTATCGTCGAACAAAGATACAAAGTTACAAAGATACAAGCGCCAGGCCCGTCTGCACTGGACCTCACTCGCTTCGCTCGTTCGGTCAATTAAAACTTAATTTTCTAAAATTTTACTTCTTTTCTTGCAAAAATTTATACTTTCGATGAATACTTTCAATTTTTTTTGATGTTGATTTAGTTGATGCTGTTTTTGTAGTTGTAATTTGTAGTTGTTTTTTAAGTTCTTAAAAATTATAGTTCTTACCATACTTTAGATGAGTTAATTCATGCTAAATGTTAAATTTACAGGTAAATTTTAAAAAAATGTGTCACATTTATTACAATAATTTTAACTTTCGTTAATTATCTTTGTCCTTTATTTCAAAAAAACCTTAATATAAATATTCTTAAAGTCTTTTACTCCAAGTTGGCGTTACCTGCTTAACCTGCAAACCTTAACCTGGTACGAAATTTAGGGCGTAAAGGCCAGTGAAGACCAAATATTTTTGTAGTAAAAGCCATGCTATCTCGGAAACTAGCGTAGACCCCGCCATTTTAGGCTTGTAATATTGTACACATGGCAATTATAATAAAATAGAACTTTAATTTGTTATTATAGCTTTAATACTTTAGAAGATATTGTAAAAACAAAGTTACCCATTTTAGTTTTTTGGCTCTCCTGAAAAGTGGCTATTTGGCTTTTACAGCCTTTGTTGTTTTAAGGATCGATATCTTATTTCAACCATTAAACTCCTCTGTACCAAATTTCATTCAAATCGGTTTAACCGTCATTTTTACCCATCACGCGTGTCAATTATGTTTAAAATTAAATACTTTTAAAGAATAACGTATTTATTTAGATAAGGATTAATATAATATTTACAATATTACTTTCGGAAACAATGCGTTGTTCTTCAACAAATTTGATTCCTATTAAAAATGTTATACAAGATGTAACGGGCAAGTCCTTTTAATCCGACGGGGGATTGTTCTAGACGTCTAGGCGAACACCTTTTATTCTACGACTTTTAAAAATTCGAACTTTTTTTTGAAAATTTTGAGATTATGTTTCACCGAAAAAAAGATGTTTTTGAAAATAAAGGTTTGATTGTAGTAGACCAAGCTAAATGAAAGGACAACATAAGGTCAATGACCTCGAACTCTAAGAAACAGCTGATTTTCAAGTAAACTTTACACTTAAAATTTTCGAAAAGTACTTCGAATTTCCAAAAGTCATAGAACAAAAGTTAGACGCCTAGACGTCTAAAACAACCCCCTTTCGGCTTAAAAGGGCTTACCCGTTACATCTTGTATTAAGTGAACCTTAAGAGATAGACATAAATGCTGTCGCTGACTATTTATGAGATCCATTCTAGAGAAAGTATTCTGTCATACATGGTTTTTAGATAACTTTGACCGTTTACTCAGCGCACACGAGTCTCGGAAAAGGGGCACTATTTTCCGTTTTTACAACATTTTTCACGGATGCTCCGCTCCTATTAGTCGTAGCGTGATGTAACATAGTCTATAACCTTCCTCGATAAATGGACTATCAAACACTTTTTTTTTTAAATTTGGACAAGTTGTTCCTGAGATTAGCGCGTTCAAACAAACAAACAATCAAACAAACTCTTGAGCTTTATAATATTAGTATAGATTACAAAATTGAACCTAAAAAGGTCGGTGCTTGCAAAAAAATAAATAATGTACTATGAATTAGTCTTTGAACAAATTTTTTTATGAAAGTCTTTTAAAGTTAAACATAAATATTTTTTCTGCATGTGGACTTTATCGCGGGTAATAAATTCTTTTTTACCAGCGCTTATTACGCTATGTACTACATCTTCTGTATAAAAGTTCTGTATGCGTTTAATTAAAGATAATCCCGTTATCTCTTTTGTATTTTTTCGTATTTCACTCTCTTTAATATCTGGTTCTTGTCGTAAGTTTTTTATATCTTTTAGTTTTTTTTTTACTTTCTCAATTCGCTTACGTTGCTCTTGTCTCTGTTTTGGTTACCCGCTATGATAAGCAATTATCTTTTTCTTTTTTTCAACTCAACATAGCGAACTTTTTTAACTTCTGCTTTAGCTTGTGAAATATCACACAATGGGTCAACTTCTTTGGTATTCAGTATTGGGACTTCAGTATTTGTATGGTTTTCATTGTTCTCATTTTCTACAACAGCTTTAATATTAACTTTCTCTAATGAGAGATCAATTCTTTCTTTACTAGACTCTTTCTTTTTCCTTTGACGATATATCTTAGAATTAGCTTTCCATCTTTTCCTTTGTTCCTTTATTTCACGAAAAGATTTTTTCTTTCTTTGCTTCTTTTTGTTTTAGATATTTTTCTCTTCTGTTTTGTTTTTCTATTTCTAATAACTCAGGATCATTTTTAATTTCGTTATATCTTCGTTTCTTGCAAGTTTTCTGAGCAAATCTTCTTTTCTCCACATCCTTTTTTATTTTTGGGAGGCATTTTTGGAGGGTCATTTACGGGGGTCAGTTTTAGTTTTTACGATCTGCAAAAGGCGTAGTAAATTAATATGTTATATATCAAACAAACAATTTTAACATGCTCACTACACGCTCTATTGCTACGTCTCTCTTATCTAAAATGACCACTACACATAGAACCGAACACATAGGTGCATGATTTAAAATTTTAAATGTTTAGGTAAATGAACATCCGCTGACATAGTGGTTCTCTATCCTCTTACTTCTCTAATTATACAATGTATGTATATTCAAAGAAATCTACATAAAACTACGTAAATTTTTAGATAACTGCCTAAATGTTATAACTACTCTTCAAAAAAGTTATTATTACATAATTTTAACAAATCTCTTTTATTCCATTAATCAACAACTGTCGCTCCACTATCATTTACAAATTGGAAAACTAATAAGTGCTCTGGATTATCAGAGTGCCCTATCATGTGTACATATTTGTATCGATCGTGATTAAATTTTTGTAGTTTCAAATTCTCTTGATCTTCGCAAAGTGCTTTACAGCGACCATCTTGAAATGTTACATCAAACTCTTGTAATATATTAGTAAATTGCCTAGGATTTACACTAAGCCTATTAGTGTCTATTACTAACACTTAATACGTTAGCTTAATCTAAGTAAAGTTAGTTAATAGCAAAATAACCTATAAAAAGACATTGTACATTGTAAAATGAAAGATAATCAAAAAAATCTGTCTGCCTGTTTCACGTAAAAACTACTAAACCGATTGAGATGAAATTTCGTACATGGATAGATGGAAACCTGAATTAGGCCATAGGCTATTTATATCGATATTCCTACGGAATCGAGACTTAGGTTGGTAAAACCGCGGGGTGCAGCTCTAAATTTAATAATATTAATGCGAAAGTTAATCTTTTTGTACATAAAATTACTGAACCAAACGTATGAAGCTAGTTATGTATGTATATAAGTATATGTATAAATAACCATACAAAAGTTATGATTTCAATTGTAAATCGTACATTAAAATCATTATTGGCCACAATCGTCATTGTAATAAAAAATATCATTATTAGCAACAGATGTCATTGTCGTCTCTTGTAATGTTGGTAATAATGATGGTGCCGACAGTGACGAATACTAGAAAGATTGCCGCCACGACCGAAATACGTTAATGAGAACAAAAAACAATCACTGCACGTCAAATATTTTGAGAATACTTCACCATCGTTGATAAATAAAAGTTAACTATGCACACATAATTAAGATATAGCTATATAAACGAATGACGTTTGGAATGCCAAATTTTGGAGAATGATATTCAATCACTTACCGCTCGAAAAATGAACGTCCTTTCTCTGTGATGAGTGGCGGTCGACGTAGGGCACGAGAGGGGCTCAGTCTTGAGTCAAATGTGATATTTCGGGCGCGTCCCGTTTTTTCAGAATTTTGCAAAACAATCGTGTTGCCGAAAATGACAGATTTTTTTAGAACATTTTTTGACTTAATTTTTAATTAATTTACAACTTAATTTTTGTGTATATTTTGTATGAAATTTGTTGGGTATATATTTAGCAATATAAATACCCACGCGGGTCTACTTTACTAAACATTTATTCGATTCATGATATAAAATATCTAAAACCTAGCAAATGCGACATCTGAAAAATTTACGTTTTTGAGAGTTTTTTTCTGATAGTTCCTTTTTTTGTTAATTAATCACGGAATGGCTTTGATTGCTTCTGTAGAATTTATTAAAGCAGTAGATTAAAAAGTAAAAGTCCTGAAATTGTTTCATAACAAGGAGTATTAAGGAGAGACATTAATTTTGGGGGTCTTGAAGATCCACCCTCTTGCCACGAGATAATTTGAGGGTGCGTTCCGAAGCCATGGTAGTTTTTTGAGGTAAGTAACTGGAAATAATGAAAATTAGAATTCAAATTTTTAAATTAAATTTAAAATAAAATTCAAAAGTACTACAATAACTCTAAAGTCTGCGTACATTGGAACTTTTTGATACAAATTATTATGAGGCGGTAGTTTACAGTAACTTTATAGAATATAATTACATCTCAGTCAACCATGAAAATGCCAACTGTAAAGTTAGCGAAAGCTCTTGTACTGAGTAATAATGCCGTTATTAAATAAAACGCGAGTAAAACCCGGTAAATATTGTGTTTTATTATTATGCAAAATCGCGAAAACTTAAGACAAAATTAAAATATTTAATAAAAATGAAACCATCAAAACGTTTCCTTAGACTTTATTATAAAAACTTTTTAGAAATCTTCTCATGTAGGTACCTTCTTAGTACAGAAAAAAAACCTATAGATAGAATAAGTGCTTGTCTCTGAACGAGTTCTGAACCTATTTCATAAATTTTATTTAGTTGTATTAAACGTTGAACACTAATAAATTTAAAATAATACTGCTTTGAAAAATCATTAAATATTATTTACAATATATTTATGAACAAATAATATTTTTTTCTGACCGCATCTTCATTTTAAGTTGAACGACATAAGCACGACTTATGGGTGGTCATGGTACGAAATTCCATACAAAACGCGTTAAACGTCAGTGAAAACTGCACGACTTATAAGGTCGCTACTGCGCATGACTGAACGAGAACGCGACGAGTTCGCGACGACTTATAAGACATTGTGGTTAGGGCCAATATTTGTTTATTAGGATATTTATATAAATATATAGTATATATATCGACGCTTAAAAGGTAATAGGGGATAAGCGACACTTTGGTCCAAAACGACTTTTAAATGCAGTCTTACTTGAAATTTTCCACTCTATCGAATGCGCTCACTCCCGTGGCTCTACGTTGATCTTTTTGTCGCTTGAATCCAAGCACTTTTAAATGTCATTTTGGTATTACCGACCGTATTTTAGGCCTTTTTTACTATAAAGGTGCTTGTACCATCGTAAAAATAGCACTATTTTTGACTTGTAGTCGGTAATGTCTCTTTACTTTTTACCGATGTAGAGATTCGGGGTGCTTATGTTTCGCTACCATAAACATGTGGTTGAAAAGTTAGAACTTATACCTCTTTACCTTTGTCATTAAAAGTATTAAGCATCGGTTATACCTTACTACCATTCATAAGTTTACAATATAGTTGCCGCTTATACATAACTACCAAAATCGAATTTAGTATGACCTGTCACTTATACCTTACTACCACTTGCAACGTTACAACACTGTCGACGTTTATCCACTATTACTAAAATATAATTTAATATTGAAGTGTCGGTTATACCCTACTACCAATTACTATTATAATACAACACTGTCGCTATTGCTATACTACCTCGAAATGATCATTCGCTAATTGGTAATTACGCAAACATGCATGCGTGTCCACTCCTTTTCTGAAGTACCTTTTAAGAAGATACGCCTGAGTAGGTACATTATGTTATTTCTAAAACTTTATTTTTGTAACTCTGTAACTACTTTTTATAATTGTCTTTAGGTCATCATCATCATCATATCACCTGTAGGACATCCACTGTTGAACATAGGCCTCCCTTATCGATTTCCAGCCAAGGCGGTTGAATGCAACCTGCATCCACCGCTGGCTCGCGGTCTTAACCAGGTCATTCGTCCATCGCGTCGGTGGACGTCCTACGCTTCGTGTTTCGGTCCGTGGTCTCCACTCTAGAACTTTTCAGCCCCATCGGCCATCCGTTCTCCGCGCTATTTTACCTACCCATTGCCACTTCAGCCAGCTAACCCGTTGGACTATGTCGGTGACCCTTGTTTCTCCACGTATCTCCTCAATTCTGATTCGATCCCGTAGAGAAATACCAAGCATAGCCCTCTCCATTGCACGTTGAACGACTTTGAGCCTGTACATAAGGCCTGTCTATGGTGAAACACCACGTCTCAGATCCGTATGTCATCACTGGTAACACACACAAATTGAAGACCTTTGTCTTCGGGCACTAAATTATTTTGGACGAAAAGATGTTGGAAGTTTCCCGAACGCTGCCCATCCGAATTAGATTCGACGATTGACCTCTTTCTCGTCTTCCTCTTTCTTGTCCAGCTAGATAGGTCCAGCAACATGGTCATTTGACATGACTTTCGTCTTGTCCATGTTCATCCTAAGGTCTACCCTTTAGGAGACTCGATTAAGGCCTTCTAGCATTTTGCCGAGCTCTTCCATCGTCTTTGCCATGACTACGATATCGCCGGCAAACCGAAGACGAGTGATTTATTCCCCGTAATGTTGGTGCCAAGTCCTTTCCAGTCTAGGAGCTGGAAGGCGTCTTCCAGAGCGGCCGTAAACAATTTCGGAGATATGACATCTTCTTGTCTTACGCGTCTCTTTGAAGGAATGGCCTTCAAAGTCTGTTCCTGTACTCGGATTGGCATGATGGCGTTTTATACAAGCACTTCAACACTTCGTATCGATAGTCAATTTAACATCGCTGGAGAGATTCGAGCACAGCCCATGTCTCGATCGAATCAAAGGCTTCTCATAGTCTACAAACGCTAAGCAAAGTGGCAAGTTATACTCTTCGGTCCTCTGTATAACTTACCGAAGCGTATGGATATGGTCTATGACACTGTAGCCTTTTCGGAACCCGGCTTGTTCGGGCGGCTGGACGTCATCAAGTCTGTGCTCGAGACGATTCGCGATGACCCTTGAAAACAACTTATAAACATGGCTCAAAAGCAAGATGGGTCTTTAGTTCTTTAATAAAGTGTTGTCGCCTTTCTTAAATAACAAAACCACCACGCTTTCTTCTGGCGTTGTACCATCAAGCAAGACGGCATTGAAGAGTTTCTGAAGGACTTTAAGTACCGGTGATCCACGCGCTCCATTCAGAAGCTCTGTTTTTATTTGTTTTTATTCTAATCTCGTACTGACTAATGTCCGTGATATCCTCGGTGTAGTGTCGGGTCATTTTGACTCGCGGGTCTCTAGCTAAACTGCTAGCAGGTTTAGCGAACGAATCGTATAGCTATCCATAGAACCTTTCGATTTCCCTCAACACTTCGGCTTTAGTGGAGGCTACGCTGCCGTCATCTTTCTTCAGCTTCATCATCTGGCTTTGCCCAATAGACATATCCCCTGCGAACACTTTGGAGCCCTTGTTCCACTCGATCGTATCCTTAATACGCAAGGTATTAAGGAACCGATATCGTGACGCAAGGATTTCCAAATTCGTCTATTGAGCCGCCTATGTGAGTCCACATCATCGGGAGACTGCAGTCGCAGTGATCTCCGCTCAGCCATGAGGTTAAGGGTGTGATCAGAGAGTTTCTGAGGCCTGTTTGTACGGCGGGTCTTAAAGTACTTAGACCCCACCGTAGGGACAGTTTCTACAAACTTGCTATTTATATCGTTCACCAATGCAATATCAGCTAGGCAGTCGAAGCGGTTGAAAAGCTCACGTTGAAAGTTTTTGTGAGGTTTTGGATATGGGCACAAGTAGGACGGAGCGTGGACTTCATCAACCGAGACCGTTCAAGTCTAACGTTCATATTCAATGTGCTGCTGGTTTTCACTCTGTGGATCACAGATAAATCATTGAATAATTATCCGTTTCTTGTTGGTCATGATGAAGTCAATCTCATTTTTCGTGGAACCATCGGGACTTATCCAGGTCCATTTCCTGTGAGGCGGCTTCTGGAAGAACGAGTTCATCATAAAGAGTCCCACCTTCTCCAGAAAATGGGCCAGCCTGTGTCCGTATGGTTGCGCTGCTCATAACCAAATTGCCCCACTGTCAACTCATCATCGCTTCTCTTACCCAGGTTTGAGTTTGAAATCCCCTATAACAACAGTGAAGTGAGTTTTAACGATATGGTAACCCTATCATCATGTCCTCATACATGGTCTCAACTTCCTCATCTGAGTGTGTCGAGGTCGGTGCATATACCTGAACAACTTTAAGGGAATATCTTTTGGATATTCGAAGTGTTAGGTATGCGACCCTGCTCGACACACTTTCGATGGTAATAATGTTGCCAACGAGGGATTTGTCAAAGAGAAACCCTATCCCATTTTGGGATTTTAGGTCTCCTTCCCGGTAGAAGAGCAGGTTGCCGGACTTTAAGATTATCGTATCCCTCTCGCCGGATTTCCGATAAACCTAAAATGTTTCATTTTAACCTACTCATTTCTTTTTCCAGCTCATCTATCTTTTCGCCTTTCCTCAAAGTGCGGATGTTGTGTGTTGCCAGGGCTAGTGGTCTCGGTTGGGGGTGATAGCGCGGCGTCTGCCGGAGATTGTTAGCACCCCTAGTCCCGCCCTACCGTGGCCACTACCGTAGTCAGGAATAGCGAGTCCGCCGGGGACTCGGGGCCTGTTTTTTGTCTGCATAATTATGAAGGGGGCTGCCAGTACTCGCCACGCTTGGCAGGCGGGTTGGCGAGCGCAGTAAATGATGCGATGTAATACGCCGGAAGACACTGCTGCCAATCTTCTAGTGTTTGTCCCTCAGACGAGTCCTACGTCTCCCATGGCATTCTAAAGCCGGTACCCGCGGCATTTCTTAAGCCGGTATCCGTGTCTTTAGGTACTTTTCTTTAAAAATATAAGTAAAAACGTACTTTTGTTTTTATTAACTAACTTTAATAATTAGGTAACACCTACTTATAACACCTGCTTCTCCATCCTTGGATTTTTCCAAGTACGGAGGGAGTGTCGGCGGCGCTATATAGGACAGTAGGTGTATCTGGGTTAGGTGTAATTTCAAGGAAGAATAATGTTCTTGCTTGTGAGTCTAGTGTTTTTAAGACTTAACGTTTAACCCACATTACCATATGCCCTGATAATGTCGTATGTAAGATATCCTTCTTTTCCTCTTGGTATAGATATTTTGATGTGCGGATGTACCACATTACCTTATTAATTAAGCCACTTACAGTGTCGTTAATGTCTAACTTCCTTAAAATGTTTTTGCTAAGCACTGTAGTTTGTCCTTTATTACCCTGTGGCATAATAATGCGAATAGTCTCGTATCCTTCTTTACCCATTTAAGCTACTCTACAGTCAAGTGACTTATGCCCTGTTACCTTATCGTATGTGGATATCAAATGATACTAAGGCTTCTGTACTCTTTGATTTTTTCTGGGTAGATGTAACTTATGCCGTATTACCTCAAATGAAAATCAAGACCATTTGATTTAAGCGCCATCAAACCAGGTAATACAATGGTTAATCAAATAAAAGAAAATGCCAATTAATGCTTGTCTTTCTCTAGATTTCAAAACTGTTTCCATCTTACAGATATGACAATTAATTTAAAAGTTATGGCCATTTTTCTAAAATTTAAAACTTTAAACTGCTCTCCTGAACAATTTGGTTTTTGTCGCTTAGCCCCTATTACCTTTTAAGCGTCGATATGTATATACTAGCTGCGCCCCGCGGTTTCACCTGCGCAAGTCGCGATCCCGCGTTGTTCGAACACCTACCTACCGCAATGCAATAATCCACACTTAAACGGTCGCCCATTGAAGTACTGTTGAAGCCAGGCGCTACCGCGCCTGGCATCATCAGTACTTCCCTGGTCGTCCGTTTAAGTGTGGATTTTTGCACTGCGGTAGGTAGGTGCAGTAAGTTAAAGTTTGTATTTCGTCAGTAAGTGACGATGACGATGACGAAGGATGACGATGACGATGAATGACGATGATGATGATGCCACTCTACATCACTTATCCTACCCCTGTGTCGATTTTCATTCATTGAATGGTTATCACCCGCGTAAGTCCCGATCCTGCGGGATTTTCGGGATCAAAAGTGTCCTATGTTACTCTCCATCATTTAAACTATCCCTATGCAAATTTTCATCCAATAAATATTATCACCCGCGTAAGTCCTGATCCCGCGGGATTTTCGGGATCAATGGTATCCTATGTTACTCTCTATCACTTAAACTATCACTATGCAAATTTTCATCTAATAAATAGTTATCACCTGCGTAAGTCCCGATCCCGCGGGATTTTCGGGATCAAAAGTATCCTATGTTACTCTCTATCACTTAAACTAACCCTATGCAAATTTTCATCTAATAAATATTATCACCCACGTAAGTCCCGATCCCGCGGGATTTACGGGATCAAAAGTATCCTATGTTACTCTCCATCATTTAAACTATCCCTATGCAAATTTTCATCCAAATCGGTCGAGCCGTTTGACCGTGAAGAGGGAACAAACAAACAAACAAACAGATTTTCGGATTTATAATATTAGTAGGATTTAAGGTAGATTATTTATGGTGTATTTTAATTATTTATTATATTTATCACAACGTGACCTACCAGTACAACTAAATAGTCCCTTTTCCATACCAAATAAGGTTGCCTAGAAGAAATCGCTTTAAGCGATAAGGCCGCCAATTTGTTTAACATTTATTTAGTTTTAAATGTGTTGTTTTTGTAATATTTTTGTGATTGATCAAATAAAAGTGTTATCTATCTATCTATCTAAAACTAGAGACACGAACACTCAAAAATTTTGAAATAAAATTTCAACTATGTTGCCTAACGTTAAGGTAGTTTTGTGCTTTGATTTATGAAAACGCTCCGACAGAAGATACACGGTAACCCTGTGTATGATCATGTCTATCTAATCTACGACAACAAAAGTGTAAAAGGACAGATAGTGTGATTGAATTTCTGTTCTCTAGTATTGTTAAGTATGTATTATTTCTGTACGTGAACAACTGAACTAATAAGTACAGAATGCGAGCTGACTACTGCGGCAGCTAGCTAAATGCGAATTAAGTCCACTGTCTAGTCAGCAGCTCGCACCACTCGTGCCGTGTGTGTGACCTTACCACGTGATGTGTGCCGTGTGACCTACACTTAGTCGGTAACATTTTACGTAATGAGAGCGTCGCAGAAGCAGTGCAATATTGCATTGTAATTATATTTTATTAGCAGCTGCGCTCCGCGGCTTCACCCACGTAAGTCCCGTTTCCGCGGGAATATCGGGATAAAAAGTAGCCTATGTGTTATTCCAGGTCTCTAGCTACCTTTAATCCAAGTTTCATCGCAATCGGTTCAGTAGTTTTTTTTGCGGGAAAGACTAACAAAGTCACATACATACATACAAACTTTCGCGTTCATAATATTAGTAAGAAGTAAGATAAGATTGATTCATATTTAGAATTAAGGATCTTAAATATGCAAAAAACTTTCTGTTAATGTTTCATGTCTGTATTTAATATATTATATGTGATTTTACTGTTTCTTTCTTTTATCGTTAAATATACTTTACCATACTAACCAGCATACTGCTGATCCATACTGCTGATCAGTGGCCCAATTCTGTAAAAACATAGCATGCGACAAGCAGGCTTGATGCTCGGGCATTGCAGAAGTCGATTTGTTTCATGAGCAAAAATAAAATCTATTCCATAACTTTCTTAATACTGATTGGCTGAGGGAAGAGGAGCTATTTAAATAATAAGGCTACTTAAATAATTAAGTAAAATAACATTTACAGAATACGAAATAACGTACAGCTCCTGCACGTCGCCTGCATTCCGCCGGCATTCCGCATGCTATGTCCTAGCGAATCAGGGCGCTGAATTCGTTCAAAAACAAGAAATATCTCATTCTACTACTTATGTAACGATTCTAGGAAGCTACAAATATTTGCAAAAAGCTGCGGTGGGATATCGGAATGAAAAGTAACTTAAAAAGTCTTCAAATAACAAACGCAAATACAGCAGGTTTATCTTATTCTGTCTGACGATCAGTTCGTGTAAACATTCCCGTTTCATCATCAGATCAGTTCCATGCTACCATATTATTGTCACCGACGATTTGCTCTGTCATTTGTCAGTGGGATACCATACCACTCGGGTGTATTTGTTTAACTTATAATTATCATCCCTATCCCCCTACCTATCCCGCTCATTCTTTTCAAAATTATATTGACCAGCGAAGCGAGAAACGTTTAGTCGTGACATGGGTCGGGCGCGTGTTTGTTTGTATGTTTGATCGAGGATAACTTGAGTACCGTTACAGTGGTCGTTGTGTGATTCATGTTTCTTAGTACGGTGGGTATTGCCATTCAAACAAACAAGCGCCCGACCCATGTCAAGACTAAACGTTTCTCGCTTCGCTCACGCTGGTTCGATCACTTTAATTTTATAATTAAGAAAAACACTTTACTTTTATCACAATCTATATTTTGTACACAAAATAACGTCAATTTCACAGTATTATAATTAAATGCACAGTTGATATTTAACATTAAAGGTAAATACCTAAGGTCAAAGGATTTAGCCAGGGGCCCTATTTTTGAATCGCTCGCGTCACTTCGAGTGACTTTAATACCTCTATTTCTGCCGATTTTCTTTCGTTTTCTGTATTTTTTCTATGTGAATCGCACAACCGCAACGAGTGGTATCAACCACTCGCCGCAGGAGTCCGACATCGAACGAAAACCAGCAGATATCGATTTTTTAAATCGAACAAAGTGCAACGAGCGATTCAAAAATAAGGCTCCTGGTCTCTTTTACTCGTATTAAGTTATTTATTATAGGAGACGTAAGACCTAGTACAGGATATTAGGTATTATCATAGATAGTGGGTATAATAAACAACAACAATCGAATTTTGTATTTCGTAACAAAAATACTTTTATGCACAACGCTATTAGCAGAATGTCCTAGAGCAAAACGGCCTAGTACAATTCAATACAAATTAAATAAACATGGTTTTGACGGGATTTTCACTGTCTGATATTTGATATTACAGCGAGTAACTTAGGCTTCTTATTATTTTTAAGGGTTAGGGGTTAGGGGGTATAGGTCGTTCCCCTCGAAACTGGGACCGGGGACCACTTGACCTCTTTCGGATTCGATAGTAGTCAACTGGGCCCAAAGGTAGTTTAGACATTGGGACGAGTTAACTACATTCTCACACGGGACCTAGACTTTTGTGGAACAATTCCGTTTACATAAATAATTATGAATCAATGTGATCGTATTTTGTTTCTGTTTCGATCGTCTTTTATTGTTTTAGTTACTAAATATATTTCATGTTCATTTTCTCGTCAACAAGAATAGCTTAGACATAGTGTACAAGTACATGATTGATTGATTAATTGACCATTCAACTTGTACTCTCATATAAGATACAAGTTCAAATTCTTTGACCTAGGTTGTAGTAGGTACTAATTATTATTATTTGAAAACAGAATACTAATTTACCATATTGTCTAGTTCTAGAAATATTATACAAGGAGAAATGCATCATCACAAGTGCGGCGAGAGCGAGGTACAGGTTCGAATAATCCTGGTCAAATATTTCTAGTAAAATGCCTTGAGCAATAAACATAAGAAATGACACGGATATTCTGTTAAAATGTTGCTTAACTTAGGAATTTTAGAATATCAAAGCGCAGCAGCAGCTGGGTTCTCACAGTCCGTGATATTATGAACGAATGCGAACCAGACGGCCGTGGAAGCTCCGTGATGTCACGGACATGAGAGGACGACCAAACAACAGGAACAAAACGGAATAACCCTTTGTCTGTAGCGAGTCTGTTTGGAGTGTGAATGAAGGACCACCTCAAGAAGTCAACGTTAAAATCCAAATGATTTCCATATAATACTATTTTACTGATATTATAAAGCTGAAAGATTTCATGTATGTAAGTGTGTTTGTAACTCAATCACGCAAAAACTACTGAACCGATTGCGATGAAACTTGAGAGAATACCTATAGGTAGCTGGAATAACACAAAGGCTACTTTTTATCCTGATATTCCAGTGCGAACAGGACTTACGCGGGACGCAGCAAGTTGTTATATAAAACACGGTATTCTAATGTTTGCAACAAACACAGCTTAAACTAAGCCGGTTAAGGTACATTGCATTGTGGTGTAATGTTGGTCTATAGTTGACCGAACGAGCGAAGCGAGTGAGGTCCAGTGTAGACGGGCCTGGCGCTTGTATCTTTGTATGTTTGTTCGACGATAACTTGAGTATCGTTGCTTCGATCTTCATGAATTTTGGTATGAGCGTAGTTTAGGTTAATAGAATTTATGAGTTCGAAGATGTTAAAATCCTACAAAAAATAAAATCTCTGTAAATGGATTCTCGTGAGGTCTCATTTCGGGGCGAACTACTAGTGGTAGGTAGAGTGGATCTATACCACGACTTCATTACGAAGGTCGTTTCGGTCAGTTTTGAATCTCGGCTGACCGCGAACCAATATCTTAGTTTAAGAATAATTCAATGTGCGCTATTATCCTCGGCATTACGGTGAAGGAAAACATCGTGAGGAAACTCAGAGCTTAAAGTCACGAAGAAACGTCCACTTACGGAATCAGAGTAAATACCTTAACTATAACTTTATACTTTTCACCACGTTTTTGGTAATCCATCGTATTTCGACTGGATTAAGTGTAAGTATGTACTTATACGACAACATAAATGTTTATTTGTAAACAACATAGCGGGACCGAGAGCAATCGTAGAGGTCAAAATTTGACCTGCTATATTTAATATAGCATGATTTATAGACAAATAAATTAAATGTTTCTAAAGTATAACCTAACCTCATCCTGTATGTAAGTATGTATCTAGTCCGAAAGAATGAATGACACTATCCGTCGGCATCGTCTCCCGCTAGAGAGAGAGTGGACACCTGTAACATAAGTACGTCACCAAACCAAACAGAGTTCGCTGTTCGGTGAGTGAGGATATCAGAGATATCAAAGCACGCTGAGGATATAAATATGTTATGAGGAAATGCTTTCCAAAAATTCCGATCTTGATAGGATTCGATCCTGCGACTAGTGGTATTCCATTCGACTGCGACACTTAGCCACCACTAGAGCCAACCCGGGGCTCGACCGCGCAAGCTTCGTCGGGTTTAACTCGACGTCGGTTCGGGAGAGACACTGCGCAAAGGAATATATTTATATATTATGAGGATCCTATTAATTGAAGTCAAAAGTCAATTAGTAGTTCAATCAATAGCCTAACCAGACATTTGATCAACACACGGAAACAACTTGAATACTTCCTCAAAACAAATTAAGTTTCAACGAGCTGTAATTTAAAATATTACAAAAAAAATTTGGATAAAATACTGACTTTCTGAATGACACAACCTGTCTGTGACAGTAACTACACATACATGAGACATGGATGTCATTGAATGCGGTCAGCGGTGCGAAAAGCATCTCCAGCTTCTTACCATCATAAATATTATTATCAATAATTATTATGAATGAATTGAACAATAAATATATCTAAAAAAAATAAACTCTTGACTCCTGCTTGGTCACAATACTACTGGAACGTTTCCGTGGCGGTTCAATTATGGTTGTGTCGAATGTAAATAGTGTAAAACCTAATAAAACACTTTATTTATCCGGTTTTATCGCGTTTTTATTCATTATTTGAACCGAGCTTTCGCCAACTTTACAGTTGGCTTTTGTCAACCTTGAAAAAGCCAACTGTAAAGTTGGCGAAAGCTCGGTTCAAATAATGAATAAAAACGCGATAAAACCGGATAAATAAAGTTTTATTATGCAAAATCGCGAAAACCATAGAAGAAACAGTGTAAAACCTCTTTAGGAAAAGGCTTAGGGTTTAGGCTCTTAATTTAACGGCCAATTAAGCTATTTGGTTGAACTCATTGGGCATAATATAAAATCAAATACTTAACGACATTGAACAAAGCCTTTAAAATAAGTTATAAGTAATAAATAACGCATTTAAACAATTTTCTATATCTATAACATTATCAATATTTGTCACTTTATTTCATTTAGTCTTATTTTTATGTATTTATTTCCATTGAAGTGTAAAAAATAATATATTTTAGATTAGGTAGGTATATGATTACTATAAATAAATAAATATTGCACGACATTGCTGCACACAGCGCAATCTAGCCCCAAACTAAGCACTAGGCTTGTACTATGGGTACTAAACATTTTATAATACATAAGTACATATGATACATAGAAAAGACACCTAGATCAGATACCAATATTTATTTTGAACCATAAATATTTGCACTCGACGAGAATCGAACCCGCAGCCTTCTGCATTGCAGTCAGACGTTAGCCCGACGCGCCACAGGAGCTGTCGGGCATACGCCAATATTTTAAAGGCAAAATTCATCTCCAAAAATAATCATCTCCAAAGAGCCTCTAGGTCAATACCCTAGGGCTCTAACCAATTAAGCCACGCGAGCTCCCACCTCGTGCAGCGAATTTAAGGATATGAATTTTCCCTTGTCAACTATTTTTCGACCAAGGCTCGATTGAGACGCCATCTACAAGTAAGTAAGTATCACTTTTCAGTGGTCACCTGTGCTAATGATTAACTTTACAGTTCGCTATGAGATGTCGCTCTTATGCAATATAAAAAATACAATACCTGTATGATATAATTTAAAAATTGTCATTAAGAAGGTCAATTCAATTCAATAATTCATTAATTGAATTGTATACACTGTATAATGTAAATTAAAAAAGTAGGTAGGTACATTATATTACTTTGTCAATTTTTCAGATTCCTTTTTATTACTTTGACTTTTTGATCTACCTTTACTGTAGAATGCGTCTAGGAAAAGACCTGAAAAGAGAAAATATGAATAAATACAAATTATATTTTTTTTTATTATTTATCAAAACAAAACAACGACTTCAAAGAGCACAAAATAATTGACCTGCAGAGTGGCTCGACTTATCTGTATTACTAGGTTGGCCCAAAAAATGGTTGTAGTTCGGCTGCCCGACTTCAGATGACATAACAGATAAGTCGGTGGTACTGTATGCAGGTGACGTTCCCTATATTTCGTGGTTTTTGAAACCGGATTTTATTATATCTATACAAGATGTAACGGGCAAGCCCTTTTAAGCCGAAAGGTGGTTGTTCTAGACGTCTAGACGAACAACTTTTGTTCTACGACTTTTGAAAATTCGAACTTTTTTTTTGAAAATTTTGAGGTTATGTTTCACTGAAAAAACAGCTGCTTTTGAAAATAAAGGTAATTGAAGGTTTGATTGTAGTAGACCACACTAAATTAAAGGACAACATAAGGTCAATGACCTAGAACTCTAAGAAACAGCTGATCTTCAAGTAAACTTTACACTTAAAATTTTCGAAAAGTAATTCGAATTTTCAAAAGTCGTAAAACAAAAGTTGTTCGCCTAGACGTATAGAACAACCCCTTTTCGGCTTAAAAGGGCTTGCCCGTTACATCTTGTATACTAATATTATAAAGCTGAAGAGTTTGTTTGATTGTTTGTTTGTTTGTTTGAACGCGCTAATCTCAGGAACTGCTGGTCCGATTTGAAAAATTCTTTTTGTGTTTGATAGTCAATTTATCGAGGAAAGTTATAGGCTATATTACATACGCTACGACTGATAGGAGCGGAGCATCCATGAAATATGTTGCAATAACGGGAAAAAAATCCCCCTTTTCCGAGATTCTGTCACGTGCGCTGAGTAAACGGTCAAAGTTACATAAAAACCATTTATGAGAGAATTCTTCCTCTAAATAGGATCTAATAAATAGTCCGCGACAGCATATGTCTAACTCTTAAGGTTGACTCAATATAACATATTTTAGAGTAATGAAATTTATTGTAGAACAATGCATTGTTTCCGAAGGTAATTTTGTAAATATGATATTAATCCTTATCCAAATAAATATCCAATTTTAAACATAATTGTCCTTAACATCACTTGATTTCAATGAATATCTCACGAGATATTACAGTTTTAAAATAACTCCACAATAAATCTATATATATAAAAGAAAGTCGTGTTAGTTACACCATTTATAACTCAAGAACGGCTAAATCGATTTGTCTGAAAATTGGTGGGGAGATAGCTTAGAACCAGGAGAAGGACATAGGATACTTTTAATCCCCGCGGGAACGGGAATGGGAACGGAACTTACGCGGGTGATAACTATTTATTAGATGAAAATTTGACTAGGGATAGTTTAAATGATGGAGAGTAACATAGGATACTTTTGATCTCGAAAATCCCGCGGGATCGGGACTTACGCGGGTGAAAACTATTCATTGGATGAAAATTTGCATAGGGATAGTTTAAATGATGGAGAGTAACATAGCATACTTTTGATCCCGAAAATCCCACGGGATCGGGACTTATGCGGGTGATAACAATTCAATGAATGAAAATCGACACAGGGGTAGGGTAAGTGATGTAGAGTGGCATCATCATCATCGTCATCGTCATCCATCGTCATTGATCGTCATCCATCGTCATCGTCATCCTTCGTCATCGTTATCGTCACCTACTGATGAAATACAAACTTTACCTTACTTCACCTACCTACCGCAGTGCAAAACTCTACACTTAAACGGACGACTAGGGAAGTTCAATGGGCGACCGTTTAAGTGTGGATTATTGCATTGCGGTAGGTAGGTGTTCGAACAACGCGGGTTCGCAACTTGCGCGGGTGAAACCGCGGGGCGCAGCTATAATATAAATAAAATAAAAGGTCACTCGCGACGAAATTAGAACTCGCGCCTCTGCGGCAGTACCGCAGCGCCTTAACCGACCTCGCGTCGCGCAACCAAAACGTCGCGAGTGAATTTTTCCCTTGAAATATTTCTAGTTAGATATGCTTCTAGCAATAAAAATAATTAACGAAGTAGGTAATCAGTGCTTGAATGAAAATGATAAGCCTGACCTGCAAAGACGAGCACGGCTCCGAGCCACTGCCTCGTGAGCAGGACGTTGCCGAAGATGATGACGGAAGCGAGCACTGTGAAGAACTTGCGAGTGGTCGTCACCACCGAACACGGCAGCGGACCGAACTCAGCCACCTGCAACCGTCCGCGTCGTTACATATACGATACATACATACATAGTGAGCGCCGCGACGCAACCTTACAGCAGTTACCTACTTGACTTGTCTGTCAAGTAGGACTTTCATAAGTTCCACAGTTAAACCGTTCAATAAATTACTCAAACACCTTTAAAAATTTACTAATACCGCCGCCGTTGTTATATTACCATGTAGGAAATCTTAGTCAGAAAGCTGGGCTAGTCTATCGACGAGCTAGTTAAGATCTTTAGTAAATAAACTTTCTTTCTTGAAAGATCTAGCCTTTTAAACAGCGAATTAGTACTCAAAATCAACACAGTACTTCATATAATAATATGGTTTGTAATAAACCCAACCAAAATAAATGAAAAAACTTAGATGAAGAAGCTCTCTTCGTTAATATGCATGATATTTATTACATTCAATAAGCAAAGCAAGCACTTTGACAAATATCTCGCGATTAGATTAGATTAGATCACACGTATTCTAACAGCAAAAAGCTATGAGTACACAAAGTTGAATTTTGGGAAACAATTGTAGACGATGTGGTTAAGATCTGACAGAAATATTATAAGCTGTGGTGTGTAGGGTATTTTTCAGCATTTTGACACTATTTTTCTTACTATCCTCATCCCGAAAAAAATTGAGATCCATCCCGCTAATTCTTAATAATTGGTCACCGTGAGGTGTCATTTTTATATATTTTATTTTTAGAGTTTTAATCAGGCCACCCTTTATCGAAAAGCTTTCACGTGATCAAGATTAAATTAATATTTCGTAAATTTGTTTTTATCGCTCAAGGCATATTTTACTAGAAATTTTTTTAAACGATAAAAACAAATTTACGAAATATTAATTAGGAAAAAGAGTGACATCTCTTGGCCAAAGCGTTAACTGTAAAGTTAATCATTGGCGCAGGTAAATCACTGGAAAGTGATCCTGTAGATGGCGTCTCAATCGAGCCGTAGTCGAAAAATAGTAGACAGGGAAATATTCATATTCTTAAGTTCGCTGCTCGAGATGGAAACTTGCGTGGCCGAGCGGTATAGGCACTGGAATATTGATCCAGGGACGCGAGTTCAAATCTCGCCGCAAGTGTATTTTTGAAGATGAATTTTTCCTTTAAAAATATTTCTAGTAAGATTAAAGTAGATGAAACCACGGGACTCAGCTAATAAGATAGTGATCTGTACTCACCATGAAAAATATAAAAAGTTGTCCTAAAGCGCCGAGTAAAGCGAACCCGGTCAAATAAACGATAATCTCCGGGTATTGAGTGACGAAGCTGATGAACCTGAAGATTTCCCCGGTGAAGACGACACCCGCTGCAGACATCAACGCAGACCTGAAACGAAACAAGTTAGTACAGTAACTGTAGGCATCACAAATCCTATCCTACTAATATTATAAAGGTGAAAGTTTGTGAACATACGTGTATGTGTGTTTGTTACTCAATCATGTAAAAATCGCTGAACCGATTGCGGTGAAACTTGGAATATAGGTAGCTGGATACCGGGAACAACACATAGGCTACTTTTTGTCCCGATAATAGTGTGGAAACAGGTCTTACGCGGGTGAAACCGCGAGGCGCAGCTAGTCTAACATAAAAGGGTTGGTTTAATGCTTTAACAGTGAAAATTGAATGAAAAAAGTTAAAAACACTACAAAAAGTAGGACAAAAACTAGTCTATTAGTATGTATTAATCCAGATTCTCAGATAACTGCATGCCAAGTTTCATTGCAATCGGTTTGGTAGTTATTTTCGTGAATGAGGCACAAACATCTAAACAATTGAAAAAATATTGGCCATTTAGGCACATCACTACCAAAGTTTTATAATGTCCTTAGCCCAAAAACAGTTCCCTTTGTGATACCAGCACCAAATATTAGTGTTTATATTTCGTAATTTGATTTTTATTGCTCTAGGCATTTCTGCTAGAAATATTTTAAAGGAAATTATACAGACATGCACTCATGGCGAGGTTTGAACAGGTACCACTTGCCAGTGATTAATGATTATGTTCTTTTCTTGCAATGATTATGTGATTCATATTGTCTCAAATTTAGAACTATAGTGAAGCAATAATCAACACTTTATTATATATAATCCTTACTAACATTACAAGTGCAAATAAAGTAACTGTCTGTTAAAATAAATTTGTAAAAGATTCATAATAAACATACCATAAATTTGTATTCAACATCATTGCGTAAGCAGTAGGTGAAGATTCAGCTTTGATTCTTTCCTGAAAAATTTAAAATGATAGGTAAGTAACTACAATGGTTTTACTAAGAAGTGTTTAATGATTTTTTTACACATGATTGACATATGTTTAACCACTATCTCACCTGAACGTAAGTGATGATAATATGGTCTAAGATTCTTCAAATGTTACATGTTAGACTCTAAGATAACTCTCTAATGTAACACTAGAAGAAGGCAAATTAAAAGGATATTGCCCAGTGTATGGATCTATATAAATGTTATATAAATACCTGTACTGCTCCAGTCAACCCGTCCATTGTAAGAGACAAGATCAGTAAGAGCTCTCCAATCCCCATTCGATTGGACTCCTCGACAGTTTTCTTCTCTTGCTTGTCTTTGTACATGAACATCACAACTCCAGTCACAATGAGAAGTACAAACAAATATTTCTGTAACGGATATGACTTGCGACCGATCAGGACACCCAATATCATCACAGGGATAGGTTTGGCTGCTTTACCCACCACCTGGAAGCCATAACATAACTTATTTATAGCCCCTAACAAATGTTATAAGTTGACATGTCTGTATGTTAGTCTGTCTGTCTGTAACATCGTAGCTCACAACCGGGTGAACCGATATGTTGATTGTTATGTGTGAACGAAATCAGCTTTGCTGTTCAAAAGGTCAAACTAGGAAAAGTTTTCAAGCATGAGTGGGATATCAAATGAAAGAGCATAACTTTTGTGCCAGCAATATGGAATAATATCAATATTTTCAAATTGTATTTGAATTGATTAAAATTGTCTTGATGAGTATATATATTCTAGATATTTGGATTTCCAATATTGCCAGAAGGACACTACAAGAACACAATGTCTAGATAAGACACTGGGAACTAAAGTATTTATGTTTGATTCTGGTCCTGGATGTTTCCTATGTATCCTTTGTATGTATAATAATGTAAGTATATAAAAAAAAAAAAAGTAAATAATTATATAGTACATCTGTCACCGGGAAATAACATGAACTTTTGTAGGATTCTAAACGAGAGATAAATTGAATTATTTTACGACCACATTTTCACAAATCAATAAACCAACCTCAGACGTAAAATAATAAGTGAGGAATAACTACCTGCCATGTGCATTTTAAGTGGTAGAACAAGTCACATGTTCCTTCTCCTTTCTCTCCACTGCCATTGTTCACCACGGAACATACACAAATCAGCTCATGTAAAAACACATGAGTGTAGTTTTTAACTAACTAAACGTAACTAAAGATTTACGAAAATGTGGTCGTAAAATAATAAAAATTTTCTCTCGATTACAATCCTACGAAAGTATATAAATTAGAAAGTTCTTGTTATTTTCCAGTGACATATCCATGACATTTTTTAATACCAAACAACAAAGCTTGTTGCTTGGTTTGGGCCTAAATAGCCTGTGTGCAACGTTCGGCAATATTTTTTTTGTAGATTTATTGATGTGGTCACCTGTGTGGGATAGTTGATCCACTGCAACGCCAAGTTTGAGCAAAGCATCGCCAGGAGGTACGTCAATGCAGACGAGAAGTAGTAAACCCTCCGGGTTGTGTCAACTTCATGTTTCCACGACAGCTGGAGAGAGAAATCAAACTTTAACAGTTGATCAGAAACATAACCACTTGATTCGAAGGCAAGAGGTTTTAGGTTATGAGGCCTAACACATTCGAAAATAATAAAAGCGACTAATAAGAAAATAAGTACGGAAACAGTCTAGTCTAGTTAAAGTTAGGTATCTACTTTGAACAAGAAAAAATGAACTAGTTACTGGTACGAACTCACCATGAGAATTTGTGCAAATATATAGTTTACCACACACTGTATTACTACTAGCGAAAGAGCACACGTAAATCTATCGTTTTCGCCATACTTTCCCCTGGTTATCTTCTCTTGTAACATACCAAAAATAAAATAGCAAACAAAAATCGACGCCGCATAAAATAAGAAACGAAATTCACTTCTAGTTTTCATGATTTTATGTATGAAAACTACAATAATAATTAATTATAAATTTATAACACTGCACAGTTCGTGTTTTAACATTTAAATGGACCTCCGCTAGGAGTAATAGTGTTCTGTGAAATGGACACGTAAGTGTAATATTAAGTTGTTTTCTTTCTAAAAAAAACGAAAGTTAATTGCGGCAAATGCATGGACAACACGTAATCAAAAAACAAAATATTTTAGTTGTCAAACAAATGTCAAGACGCAGTTCTTCTTTTATTATATGGCTATATTCCATTTGGACATTCGCCAGTGTCAAATATTTAATATTTGCAAAGAAGATCGGCGTTTTTCCTTAGAGCTCAGACTTAGGGGCTAAAAGCATTCCTAAAACACAACAGTATGGATTTTTAACTAATTTACGTGATCTAAAGCCACGGTGTGAGTATTTTTGTTTATTTTCCGCTAGAGTAAAATATTTTGTATAACAAAGTTTCACAGTTAAGAGCTCCAAACCTAAAAATGGCAGCTCAATCTCTCCTACCCTAAGAGAATAGTGTAGTGCTCCTAACTGTGAAACTTTAACATACCTACTATATCTTTTAATTTAGCGGAAATAAAACGAAAATACTAACACAGTGACTTTAGATCACGTAAACCAGTTGAATAATCCATACTTATCTTATGTTTTAGGAATTCATTATTGTACCTCTACCCCCTAGGTCTGAGCTCTAAGGAAAAACGCCGATCTTTTTAATTAAAATGTTAACTGAGAAAAAATCCATGTTCATTGACACCCGTGGTCTATTTATTGCCATGATTATTGGTTCAAATTATAGATATCTGTATTATGTATTAACACATGATTACAAAAAAGCCCCTGAGTTTCTTGTGGCTTCTTCTTATCGGAGGGCGCGTTCCGAAGCCACACTAAAATCTTTAGATTTAAGATGTAAGTATCCGGTTCATAAATAACCGATAAGAAATTTTAATAATAAAAAAGTTAATGGCCGATGCAAAATTATCCAAGTTGTCATCGTATGTATCCCTAAACTCTGGAATATCTCGTTATACCTATAGTAATAAATTAATAATATTTAAATGAGTCGGGAGCACCGATCTTTTAACCGAATAGATACAGCAAGGCATCCTGTTTAGCTTGGGACGTAGCGCAGTTCACCCACAGACTTATAAATTAGAAGTATGTGAGTTCACCATTCATAGATGTAGGGCCGGGTAGCGGGCGGCGTGACTACAGCGGTCATAGTGTTGGTAATTTATAATTGCTAATTATCGATAACTTAATATATTTTAACGATGTTTTGTGTTATAATACTTATAAAACTTTTGAAAAGTTTATAAATGTATTTACCTACTATAAAATTAGTGAGTACCTATAGCCACCTGCAACTTCATCATCAGACCCTGGTGACCATCGAGCACAAAAGTAAGCTTAAGTACACAAAATTAAGCTACCTACTCAAAAATATTTGGACGCCTGTAGGCAGAATTTCTGTAACTTTATATTTTTGTAACACCTTATGTATACCTACGAAATTCTTGACCAAATAAATTATCTTTATCTTTACTTGTCAAGACGAATCAAACGACCCCAAGCTCGACGCGGTTATGTCTTTTGATTAGTGAGTACCTATGGCCACCTTCCAGCTCCATCATCAGACCCTGGTGACCATCGAGCATATACCCTGCTCAGTTCCGTTCGTGGGTAATAAATAAAATATAAAACATAATATTAGTCGAATCGATAATTTTCGATAAAAATTTCCAGTCACTAGTTACACGAATTTCAAAATTTGTAGATACTTTATTTAAAACACCAATATTATTTTTTCATTGAGTGAGGGCGTTGTGTATCGAAATTTCAACCGTATTTCCACGTGTTACAAGTTCCTAGCCATTAGTTCCGCTGTAGGCTAATAAAAGATTGTTTTAATACTAACTTATTTGTACAGTTGTAAGAGGCGCTAGTGTCAATTATAAATCTGAATATCCGTATCGCAAATAGGTAATTTTGGCGGTTAGTAAACCGCAAAAAAACCTTGATTTAGTGAAAAAGAGAATGGTGATTTTTTACGGTGATTCCTTTTACGGTGATTCTTAGAACGTCGAAGTTTTACTACGGTGAGCATTGTTTCATCGATGAAGCTTTAACGTCGCGTACTTCAACGCTCACCCTTTTTTTTCGACGAACAAGTTCTGCAAAGATAAATTTTGCAGTTGCGAGACTCAAAATGAAAGTTTATGTCACTTACCGGTGGAAAGTTATGAATCATCTTTTTGGTAGTTAGATGTCTTATCGATCTTCCCACACCATTTTATTGCACAGTTAACCATTTCTATGGAATTCTCGTGTTAACAATATGGAATACATAATGTACTTAAATTGGCCATACAGCCAGTAAAACTGCCCGACTTCAGATGATAAAACAGATTAATTAGTCGGTGGCGCTGTATGTAGAGGTTATTTTAGTATTTTTTATCAATTCTTTTTTTTGGTGGTTTGTTATTTTTTTTTTTTTTTTATTTCATTCTTTTTAGTGTACCTACCTATCTACTTTCGACTACCAAATAAATTAACAATACCTATTGTTACCGTAATTTTAATTATTGAGGAGTTTGCTGATGAAAAGGTGGTTTCAGGTGGCCCATCAATCTGTACTTAGTTCTTAAGGGGTCTATTCTTTTTGGTAGAAGTCCAAAAACGAGTAATTTATTACATTCTGGGGAGCTATCCTGTCCATCATTCCGAAGATACTTATCAGATCCTGACCAAATTTTTATGGGACCACCTGGGGGCTCCTACCTTTCTATTAAAAAGGAACCATCTCAATCGGTCAAGCCACCTTCGAGTAATCGGTAAACAAGTAAATTGAATACAGCTTTTTGAGGAGCATTCCCGGTCCTCACTTCGAAGATCCTCATCAGATCCTGACCAATTTTCTATGGGACCACCTTGGGGCTCCTACCTTTCCATTAAAAAAAGAACCATCTCAATCGGTCAAGCCACCTTCGAGTAATCTGTGAACAAATTAATTGAATACAGCTTTTTGAGGAGCATTCCCGGTCCTCACTTCGAAGATTCTCATCAGATCCTCACCAAATTTTTATGGGACCACCTCGGGGCTCCCACCTTTCCATTACAAAAAGAACCATCTCAATCGGTCAAGCCACCTTCGAGTAATCGGTGAACAAACATTAAAAAAAACGCGACGAATTTAAAACTCCTCCTTTTTTGAAGTCGGTTAAAAACACAAAATAATACTTAATAATAAAAAACTATGAGCCAAAGACTGCACTGCTGTTTGGCTTATTAACCGACTTCAAAAAAGGAGGAGGTTCTCAATTCGTCGCGTATATATATATTTTTTTTTTTTTTTTTTTTTTTTTTTTTTATGTTTGTTCACCGATTACTCGAAGGTGGCTTGACCGATTAAGATGGTTCTTTTTTTAATGGAAAGGTGGAAACCCCGAGGTGGTCCCATAAAATTTTTGTGAGGATCTGATGAGGATCTTAGAAGTGAGGACCGGGAATGCTCCTCAAAAACCTGTATTCAATTCACTTGTTCACCGATTACTTGAAGGTGGCTTGACCGATTAAGATGGTTCTTTTTTTAATGGAAAGGTGGAAACCCCGAGGTGGTCCCATAAAAATTTGGTGAGGATCTGATGAGGATCTTCGAAGTAAAGACCGGGAATGCTCCTCAAAAACCTGTATTCAATTCACTTGTTCACCGATTACTCGAAGGTGGCTTGACCGATTGAGATGGTTCTTTTTTTAATGGAAAGGTGGAAGCCCTGTGGTGGTCCCATAAAAATTTGGTCAGGATCTGATGAGTATCTTCGGAATGATGGACAGGATAGCTTCCCAGAATGTAATAAATTACTCGTTTTTGGACTCCTACCAAAAAGAATAGACCCCTAAAGAACTCAGAACAGATTGATGGGCCACCTAAAACCACCTTCTCATCAGCAAACTCCTCAATAATTAAAATTACGGTAACAATAGGTATTGTTAATTTATTTGGCAGTCGGAAGTAGGTAGTTAGGTACTAAAAAGGGTGAAATAAAAAAATAATTTAAAAATTAAAAAACCGACTTCAAAAAAGAACAAAAAATAAATAAAAATTTAAAAACCACCAAAAAAAAAGAATTGATAAAAAAGACGAAAATAACCTCTACATACAGCGCCACCGACTAATTAATCTGTTTTATCATCTGAAGTCGGGCAGCCAAACGAAGTACAATATGGAACCATACAGCCAGTAAAATTGCCCGACTTCAGATGATAAAACAGATTAATTAGTCGGTGGCGCTGTATGTAGAGGTTATTTTCGTCTTTTTTATCAATTCTTTTTTTTTACTGAAGTTGTATTCGATACGGATCTTTTATATGACATCTAAACGTAGCTTATGTGGTGAACATTAAAGACCCTTTAAGAGGAATCTATTTGGCTTATTGTTGGTCTGGAGTCATCTTATCTTACTTCTTACTAATATTATAAACCCGAAAGTTTGTGTGTAAGTATTATGTATGTGATACATTTATTACTCTTTCAAGCAAAAACGACTGAACCGATTGCGATGACACTTGGAATATAGGTAGCTGGATACCAGGAATAACACATAGGCTACTTTTTATCCCGATATTCCCGCGGGAACGGGACTTACGCGGGTGAAAATGCGGGGCGCAACTAGTTCATTATAAATGGCGGCTTTTTTACAACATTGGGTCATACTGGTACAACTCCTTATAGAAATATTTAAGAGGTAATAAAATGATGCCAAGTTAATGTAAAAAGTAAAAATATTTTGTTTTGGAATATATCAAGATTTAGTACATATTATTATTATTAGCAGAAGTACAAGTAGGCGAGTTACATTAGGTAATACGTAGGTAGGTATAGAGAGTTATAGATAAGCAAGGTACCTACTGTTAGTAAATTAACCTACTAAAAGAACATTGTCCTGGACAAATTTGTATGGAGGTACTTCTAAGTTGGTAGGTGCAGGTCCCTTTCTCGCTCTGCCCACGTTGTCGTAATGACTGCCGTGGCAGGGACAATAGAATCCACCAGCAAAGTCGCCAGAGTTCGGGATGGGGACACAGCCAAGGTGAGTGCAGATCCCAATAACCACGAGCCACTCCGGTTTGATGCAACGTTCTTCCGGACTCTGAGGATCACGCAAGCTAGCCAAAGGCGTTTGAGCTTCCGACGCAATGTCTACATCAGTTCTGTGTTTAATAAAAAGCGGTTTCCCTCGCCACTTGAACGATCCGCAAGCTCCGGGTACAATTTTACTGATGTCTACCTCTATGGTCGCTAATGCTAGGACATCGGCTGCCGCTGACATATAACTTGCAAAATCAAAAAGTATTGTCTTAGTAGCATATGAAGCACCTAGTAAGCCGAAGAAGCCGACGACATAAGTATATCCCGGTTTGCCATCTCCGGCGCCCCAATCTGTTTTCCTAACATCTTTATATTCGTCCTTTCTGTAAGGATCGAAGTTAGGAAATTCTAAATCTCTGTGCAGCCGAGGGCAATCGTCTCTCTGGAACCGCACTTGTGACCACAATATTAAGCTCGGAATATTGTGTGGATGAACGGGGAAGCATTTTTGGATTGTGGTTCCTGATGGCTTCACATTACCACACACTTTTCTGTTGTCTTCCAAATCGATCAACTGAGTAGATCTGTAAATATCTTTGTAACTTGAATTATACCAAAGTAGACCACGTCTAAAGAGACAAAAACGTTTAACTAAATTCATCTGAATCACTTTTATTTAAGTAAAGTAATTTAAAAATGTTGTTGTATTTGCATGTTAATGCATCCCCTATGTAGTTTTGATTGCCGTTAGTATTAGTACCTATACATATATAAATTACAGTATACACAAATTAGGATTTTTGTTTACAATATTAAAATATTTTATGACGTGAGCTGAAAAAGTTTGACGAAGTCAAATAAACAAACTTAAGTACTGTTCAAATAAAAAGTTAGGTGTTTAAGTAGGTTAAAAACCTCTTTGTAAATAAAATGTCAAAGCTTAAAAAATATAAAGTAGGTAGGTAAGTACACACCAGAGACAAGTCACATCACGAAACACTTTTACTCCTAGTCCACGGAACACTATTACTCCTAGTCCACGGAACACTATTACTCCTAGTCCACGGAACACTATTACTCCTAGTCCACGTAACACTATTACTCCTAGTCCACGGAACACTTTTACTCCTAGTCCACGGAACACTATTACTCCTAGTCCACGGAACACTATTACTCCTAGTCCACGGAACACTATTACTCCTAGTCCACGTAACACTATTACTCCTAGTCCACGGAACACTATTACTCCTAGTCCACGGAACACTATTACTCCTAGTCCACGGAACACTATTACTCCTAGTCCACGGAACACTATTACTCCTAGTCCACGGAACACTATTACTCCTAGTCCACGGAACACTATTACTCCTAGTCCACGGAACACTATTACTCCTAGTCCACGAAACACTATTACTCCTAGTCCACGGAACACTATTACTCCTAGCGGAGTCCTAGTCACATCGTGGTCTTCGCTCCTAGAAGACTATGCACTTGACAACTTTTGAAAATATCAACTTTAATCATCCTACTATAAAATTATAAATGTTAAAGTGTGTTTTTGGATGTTCGGATGTTTGTTACTCAATCACGCGAAACTACTACAGAACCGATTGCGATGAAAATTGGAATATACCTAAGTAAGTTGGATACCGGGAAAAACACATAGGCTAAATTTTATCGCGATATTTCCGCGGGAACGGGACTTACGCAGGTGAAACAGAGGGGCGCAGCTAGTGTTCGCTAAGTATTAGGTCGTTTTTGCTTTGATATATCAAAACGGTCCTGTTGAACGTAGTTGAATGCAGTGTGTCCTTATCTAACTAACCGACGAAAACTAAAGTGAAACAAGGACAGACTGAGATCTCTCAAACATCAAGCCGGACTGTTTTTTTGACGAAGTAAGCTTTCTAGTTACTCTGTAGTACTACTTCTATGGTACACACCGAGAAACTTCTACTTAGCCAGAGTACTTAAGTACCTAAGTAGATACATACTAAGTATTTTGATTTTCTACCTCGAACGGTAATTACTAGTAGTTCTGCGAACAGTATAGACCTCGCGAGCATGCGAACACTAACTTTTTAGAAACAATTAGTGCCTATGTATTTTAAACACAAGTACCTATACCCTCCTTGTTGGAGAAGGTGGACGACTTCCCCCCAATCCTTCGCAGTATAGTATTTTCACAGTATGGTATTTTCGCAGTAAAATTGGTACCGAATTGTTAGAATCAATGTAGGTAACCGTATAATACCGTAGTTTACAAAAATAACAGGGATTGCGGTCGCCCGCGCCGGTCGCCAATTGAAGTACTGATACGAGTACTTGGTACTTTCCTGGCCGTCAGTTTCAGTGTGGTTTATAATGCCAGCTCTTTTACTCAATTGAAAGACCATTTCTCTGTTTCCCACAATTTAAGACATAAAGATAAACTCGCTTTACCTAATTCAAACTTGGCTTTACATTCCACTGGTCCATATGTTATGTGCATAAAAATATATAACACAATTCCACAACATATTAAAGATGAGACTAAAATAAATAAATTTAAAAAATGTTTACATAAATATCTATCAGAAAAGGCCTACTACAGTCTTAAAGAATTTTTTGAAGACAATACATATAATAGACATAAGTAAATATTCCCTCCAAATAAGTACAATAAATTTGAAGTACCTATATTTGTAATTAAATTATATTTACAGGTAATAGTTTTTATGGAAATAACTGTAGTAGTTAGATACTAGTAGACTTTAAGTAGGTAACTACTAACTTAAATTATTAGTTTTAAGCTTAAATTGCAGTGCCCAACCGGGTTCATAATGTAAACAAAATGTCATTTTGTAAACCATTACCTTACGAAGCAATAAATAATAATAATTATTATTATTATTTGTTGTTACCGTTTTCGATTCTCGGGGCTATGGAGCACCCGGACCTTTGGAAGGCGTGCGTGGGGCCGAAGCCAACACGTAGAGGCCCGTTTTAGTAACATTTTAATTTCAAAATATGTGATGGACACCAAACCGGCAATTATCCCTGTCTGCACTATAAAATGCAGCCAAGGACAACCCCCGGGTCGGATAGAACTATGAATAAACTACGGGTGAAAATTACTTGGGCTATGGAAATGGGTTGGTAGTGGATCGGGTATTGGGGGGAACTATGGGGAATATGGCGCCTGCCGTAACAATGTTAAAAACACGTAAAAATGGCAGACGGAGACTCGCCAACTCACAATTTAAACTGGGCCACCCTAAATAAGCCGAGCAAATTACAGCCAGGGGGCAACAGGGGCGTGAGAGGCTGAAGGATGGAGGGACCTCACTGGATTTTAAACCATCCTAGGTCGAGATCCTGTGGAGCGGGCCAACTCATCACTGACGTGAGGCGTCCATCTTTCGAGCATTTCTGCTCTCGCGACTCCACTCTGACCGGCCGGTGAAGGCATTGCCTTCAGCGGTCCCCCGCCTCTGGCTTGCCTTCAAGGCAAGCCAGAGGCGGGGGACCGCTTCCTCGTCAGTGTTCACTCCGACCAGCCAACTAAGGCAAGCCGGAGGTGAGGAACGGTGACTTCCCCCTGGAGCACTCGGGAAGCCGCGGGGTCGCTACTCCCAGACACCTCGCCTCAAGGTGCCCTGCGGGATTATTGATATTATTATTATTATTATTGCACTGCAGTAGGTAGGTAAAGGTAAAGTTTGCATGTAAGTAAGTGATGATGATGATGATGACGATTACGGGATGTCGATAGATCACGAAGATGATGCCACTCTACATCACTTATCAAAGTTACCATACGCCTGTGTCCATTTTGCATACAAGTCTATCTCGATTTGTAAAATATTTATCACTCGCGTAAGTCCCGATCCCGCAGGATTATCGGGATCAAAAGTATCATATGTTACTTTCTATATCTTTTTATCCGGATACCAAGTCCGGATATCCGGATAAAATTATAAAATTGCGTTATTTCCAGAGATATGTAAAAACTTCTAGATACGTAATAGGGCAAATTACTTGGCTACACAAATGCAAGCTATCTAGCCAGAGAAGTCTTAGTTCCATTCCAGCTCACGTCACGATCACCCGCTTGTTGACACACAGTACATTTAGTTCACTTTCACAACATTATTCACAGAAAACAATGCCTTCGTGCGTATTTAGGCGATGCACGAATTATACTCCAAAAACTGGCAAAAATATTTCATTTCATACGTAAGCGAAGCTGTATTTATTTATTTTAGTTTATTTTTTGAAAAAGTTTTTTTTCCAAAAACTCAACGAAGTTTTTGACTTTGACGTTTTATCATTCTCTCCTAACCGCTATGAGATGTCATAATAATATTATGACATATAATATTATGACATCTCTTTCTTACGTCATGCAAGTAGCATTGAGTCTTTATGTTTTAGAAAGAGATGACCATAGTTTCGTCTATTTCTTCTTTAAATTATGTGAATGAATATAAATAGTGAGGTTGTACATATCATACTTTGTGGCGCTTTTCAATAATGATTTGTTCTGCAATGGCGTCTCTATGACTTTAATAGACTCATTGGTTATTTCGTTGTTTTTTAACCATCGCCATCCATCGTCATCAAAAATCTTGCCTTTCTTCACCTACCTACCGCAATACAAAAATCTACACTTAAACGGACGACCAGGGAATACTAATGATGCGGTGCCAGGCGTGGTAGCGGCTGGCTTCAACAGTACTTCAATGGGCGACCGTTTAAGTGTGGATTTTTGCATTGCGGTAGGTAGGTGTAAGAACAACGCGGGATCGCGACTTGCGTGGGTGAAACCGTGTGGTGCAGCTAGTCCATAATAACGAAATATTGTCGTCTAATTGAAAAATAAATCATGCAAAATTAAAGCTTTAAGTACTAAGTGTCGCTAAGCTAAGCCGCGGAGAGATGGACAGACTGGAACTATAAGGGTTTCTCTTTAACTACAAAACTCTAAAATGAAAACCAGTGTGCAAAATACTAAAAAAATAGAGCGCAAATTCGTAACATCAAATTAAATCTAAAATAATATTGTCCCTGGTCAGATTAAAAATTTGTATTCAAACTCGATCTAGATTCATCTAATCCTAAGCATTTTAATGTAAGTACCCCATAATAGGTAATGTATCTACTGCATAATGTTAGTACAATTAACTTTTCACTAACGATAATCACAATTAGCGTAGTAATTGCGCGACCATTAGGTAGGCATTGTTGCAACATATCCTACCAATAATTACCTAGGTACTCGTAGACAGACATCTACCTACTTTTCTCTATGCATACAATGGAGATGTTAAATACTTCGTTAACAATTACTAAACTTTTCATGTAAACAATACACGATGAAGTACAATAGGTCATGTTTCTACTCATAGGTTCAAGGTACGCTATTTTACTTGCACCTTTATAGCTTTACATAAAAGTGACATTTTAGATGGATATTTATATTAATATTATATGAGTAAGTCTTGTACTTTACTTATCTGATGATTATCTTTGAAATTACGGACAGAATAGCATCCCAAAATGCAGTAAAGTAGGTACTCAGTTTTGGACTTCAACTCAAAATAATTGGCCCCTAAGGAACTAGGTACTAATACAGATTAATGAAGCACCTGAAACCACCAACTCATCAGAAAACTCCTCGATAATAATTATAATTACGGTTACAATTTTGATTGTTTAAGTGGCAGTCTTCTTCTTCTGTCGTGTCAAAGACTCAAATTACATGTGCCCAGAACTTGGCGATGGACAGTAGGCAGTGGAAAGTGGGTAAGGTTGGGTAAGGTAGTTACACCAAAAAGGGTGAAATAAAATATAATTAATAATTTTAAAACCGATGTTTGGTGAGGATGGTTATATGCTACTTTTGATCCCGATATTCTTACGGGGTCGGGACTTGCGAGGGAAAATCCCGCGGGACGCAGCTATAAAAGCGAAAGTCGTGTCAGTTACACTATTTATATCTCAAGAATAGCGGAACCGATAGGAATAAAATTTGGTACATGGTTAGTTTAGGGGTATAAATAAGATATAGGGTAGGTACTACTTTAAATGATCGTACGGGTTAAGCAAAACTTGGTATGACATACTTACGTGATGCGTCACATAAGTTACGGGATAGAAATTTATTATGCGGGTGAAATCGCGGGGCACAGCTAGTCTAATAATAAATAACAATTTGCTATGGAGTTTAAATTACCTACCTACCTGTATCATCCCCGAATATGGCGTAACGCAGTAGGTATTCACACGGGCCTACAGCGTTACTGCGGGCGGCACGAGTCTATTGCATATCGTGTACGTAATCGAAGGCTACATCTCCATGTCCTTAGTTCACTTGGAACTCGGTGGTGGAGGTGCCAAGGCCTGTGACTCTGACGTAAGACGTGAAAGTGATCCACTCGACGCAACGGCAGTCATCGCCACGCGCGCATAGCCTCCGATCGCTCTCTCAGCTTTACCTAGCACTTACATACATCTGATGCGGTAAGCAATCCACAACACGATTTTTTATATGAAATTTGCGATTTTTAGGAGCGTAATATTTAATTTGTTATTTAGTTTTATGTGTTGCATTTTAATTTTATTTTTTTAGTTTATCAAAGATAAGATATATGAGTAGTTAATTAATTGTAGTTTATGCATCTCGATGCTAAAGCTCAGTAGTATAGAGGGCGTCTCATATTGAATCCAAAGCGTAAAACTCTCGAGTACCGTCGCGAAGGCGTAAATTTGTTATTGTTCATGGTGTTAAAAATCATCTATTAACATTATAGCAATGTTTTAAAAATAGCAAAAATTGTAATGCCGGATACTTCTCAGTCGTACTTATACTAAAATTGAATTGAAATTCATAATATTTATTACATATTATGTACTACCAACTTAAATGTCTATATAAGAAATTTTATTGTATAGACTTCCGAGATACAGGACTCGATCCTAGTTCGGGGTCTGATGGTGATTCTTCTTTTTACTTATAATTAATTACCTACTTAACTAGAAATTTGATACGTTAGTTTAGGAAACTATATCTATTGTAAGTAGTTACTTTAGTGTGGCCAATAAAGATAAACTACCTACCTATGTGTTTTAACAACGCCGCCGCCGCGCCGCCGTTTGGAAATCCGTTTTCAAGTTCATATTTCATGATCGCTTTGTGTTGCAAAACCCTAATGTGACTTACAAAGTATGAATATGAATACCGTCTACGCTTACCTACTACAAAATAATGATTCAAAATTGACACACATAATAGATAGGGTCATCGAATTACTACGGAAGTAGTTAGGTACCCACTAACGTTCCTCTATATAGGGTACAAACAATGTGTCGCTCAACATGCCGCGCAACGTTAGCTGCAACGTTGCTTGTCGTGTCTCGTCACATGTCCTCTCGAGACGCAGTTACCTACGTAAATATTCTACCTACGGGTATTCGGTATGTGGGCTTGCCCCCGCTAGCGTAGCACTTGCCTCGCAATATGTTACAGCTATTATTTGACGGTATCTGTGGCTAGTCGGGCGGAAGCCATACTAAAATCCACTTAAAATCTAATAAAAGTAAAGCTAAAAACGAAACAACCTTTCCTACCTAATAGATTAGGGAGTCAATTTTTTACAATAAAGTCTATAGAAAATAGTAAGTTTATATGTATATTACCTATACGTTTTATGAATCAAAGTTCCTGTTGAAAGTTGTTTACAACAACGGCGAAATAAACCCAGAAACTGATAAAAGCCCACAACATTAGGAATAGCAGGACAGTCGTTGCAGTTGAAATTTTCTTAATAACACAGGCGTTGTCCATGAAGAAGCACGAGAGTGGGGCTCCGATACATATGAACAAAAGTATAAAGACCGTAATGAGCAGCACCCACTTCCCAGCGGCGATCAATCCTTGACTATTGCCCGGCACTCCGAAGAACAGCATCACACTTCCGACTAGCAATAACAGCGAGGTGATCCCGAGGGTCATAATCATCGCTTTCCTTACGCCCGGATCGACAGAGTTCACAAATTCAGCCATGAAGCTTTTCTCGACGAGTCCGTATAGAATGATGCTGGCGACGCCGAAGCCGCCGGTCGCGAGCCCCAGGTACGAGATGAGGTAGGAACCGTACTTCGGTGAGAACATGCCGCAACAGCGAGGTATCTCCGGCATGTCACACATAGTTCCGATACAATACCTACTACCTCATACTATACGACTGTGCTTAATATTTACAACAAACACAGATAAACAATTACTATCTAAACAAATTGTACATTTTTCTTTCTTTGAAACAAATAACTTTTAATATACCATTTGTCAAACACATACATCCACCATACATCATCATAACAATCGAATACGTAGGTTAAAATGTCATATTTTTAGACTAGCTGCGCCCCGTGGTTTCACCCGCGGTAGTGAAAAACGCGTTGTCAGTTGTCACGGACGCGGGCGGCCGAGCGATTCTCGAGCGGTTGCACTTTTTCGTTCATTACTCGGGTTCTAAGTACTAATTGGATTTAGATGTAAAGTATACCTTTCTCGAAAATAGAACTATCCAATATTGAAAACCAGATTTCAATAGGATTAGTAGTTTTCAATTGTATAAGGAACAGACAGAGACACAGACAGACAGACATGAATTTTAAAAATATATAATTTTGTTCTACTACTTATTATAATTCTAAGTCCCCTAGACTCTAGACCTATTTTTTTTAAATTACTTCCAAGTACAGACTTTTTGTCCTCTCTACCTTTACTATAAGTCTAGAAGAAGATGAATATAATAAGTACGAGGTTTAATAACTAATAGATCATTTCAAAGAAAATTATACTGTAGCGATAACAGAACATTCCACTGCATTTCAGAATGATAATCTCAGTACTTATTTTGGGTACGTTTGTAACCGGCGGGCTCAGTCTGCCGGTAGACGACCCGGTCCGCGTCGACCTCCCAGTCTACGACAATCCTCAGAAAGACAACGACGAGCAGCCCCAGAACAACTTCGTTCAGGTCATGCCGCATCAAATACTTATGGAGAATTATCCTGGGGGATCACCTATTGATTATTCCGCCGGAGGCTTCTTGGCGCAAAAGTTTGGACACCTTGAGTCTCAGGTAAGACAGAGAATATAGGAAGAGAACAAACCCTACCTGTACGGTAGATATACCCAGAGTTATAATTTCGACAACTCAGAAAATTCTACTAATGTGTTAGCACTAGCATGCACAAGGTACACGAAAAGAAGAATATTATAAATGTGCCGATTTGTGTGTATGTTAATTAACGAACGTTTATTACTCCTTCACGCAAAAGTTACTGAATCAGTTGCGATGAAGCTTGGTATGGAGATCGCTGGGGATCTGAATTAACACATAGGCTACTTTTTATCCCGATTATTCCGCGGGCTCGGTAGTGGGTAAAGCCGCGAAGCGCTCTTAGTAATCAATATATTTTCAGGCTGATTTTGGTGGGCCTTTCCAACCAATAACCAAGTTAGAGAGTGCAGTGCAGGAGACGGAGGGCCTCGGGAGTAAAGCACTTTCTTTTAAAGAGAACATACAAAATGTTGTAGCTGGATTATTTCAGGTATTTACTCTTAGCTAGCTCCATTCTCTAATTCAATAATTATTTATCCTACAAAGGTGAAAGTATGCGATGATAACACAACTTTATTACGCGTCATTTAAAGCAGGTCTGAAGAATATGGACAAAACAAAGGTAAGTAATGCCGATTCAATACTGAACCTATTTTATTGGACGTCAACAAACAAACATGAAAAGGTGAAGGAGTACGTCTACTTGGGGAAACAGATCACTCTAGGCGGGGACTCTATGAAGGCCGAGATTAGATAACCGTAGAAGACAGATGGCTCGCTTGGGCAGCTTTTGGAAAGGTGAATGTGGTGTTCGAGTCCAAAAAACGACCACAATCCAGAGATATGTTAAGAACTTCTATAATAGGCTCATTGCCACAATCACGAATAATAGCCATTCGTAGAGCAGCCAGGAAACGGTTTTTGCTCGGGATATCCCTACAAGACTGAATGCGCAAAACTACCATCCGAGACTGCACCAAAATCGTAGATGAAAGATACCGCGTCGCAGAGTTGAAGTTGGCGTGGGCCGGTCACGTGTGTCGAGGGGAAGACAAGAGGAGCCAAGCGGTGCTACAGTACCTGGAGTCGTGGAGAGTGTGGGCACCAGCCACCAGACAGATGATACGATCACATAAAATGACATGTTGACATCGGGAACCAGAGACAGAATGAAGATGTAGATATGTAAACATCGGGATTAACACCTGGGGCATGGTTGGATTCGTGACTTACACAGGTGAAACCGCGGGGCGCAGCTAGATTCTTATAATTACCTAAACATAACCTATACCTGTGGCCAAGGACAATTTTCAATTTGATAATTATTTATAGTTAAAGATAAGATTTCCAAAAATTTCCGCACCCGACAGGACTTGAACCTGCATCTCCGGGGATCCGTCCCGATAATTATTTGTTTTGTTATAGCCCAAACCCTTAGTGGACACAATAAGTGAATCTGAAAAGTTCGGCAACGACGGCGACAAGTTCTACAACGCTGGTCGAGCTATCGTAGGGGGCGCGAGCGGAGTCTCCAACTTGGTTAACACAGTTCTAGAGGTAAGTTATACTTAGGTATATACTTGACTAACATTCTCAGAGTATTGAGGTAAGGGTACATCATCGGTACCTACACACAGTACGCGATTTAAGGGCCTATATACAATTATATAACCCCAATAGCGTGACAGGGATAAAGCTAGCGAATTTCATGTGTAAGTAAAGGACGTAAGATGCGACTATGCAAAATTGTAATGCGTAAAATCAAACAATTGCTAGTTTCGTGATAACTAATCGCTAATCTTGAAATTCAAATCTTTCAGGACCTGTATTGACCTAAGTATAGTTCAGTTCTTATACAAAGCTTTATTAGTCTACGGACAATATTGACCGAGTAATATCACTTATTTGTACAATTGAGAGGGAAGTTTGGGATTTTTTCCTATCGAGAAAATTTTTAGGAATCGTTTTTCACGTTAATCATGACTTAGTAAAAACTTTTATTTCAAATAACTTTTGTAGTAACTTTTGTTCATCCAAGAAACATCAGTTCTGGCCTACTATAGCCGCTTAAGGGGAAACAGTAACTTCTACCTTATACTCCATACAAACGTAGTCGACTGTTTCTTCCTATGTCTTCTTCTACCCTATGATAGTTGTTTTTTGCTATTCAATGATAACAGAAGTAAAAAACTTTTTAAACTAACACGATTGGAACTCATAAGTATTTACTTACACATTTTCCCGGGTCTTAATCGCGTGATTTTACGTTATTTAATTTTCCATACGTAATTGGCTTTCTGTTTTATATTTTTAGTATCTATTATGTGTATGTAGCTGTGGATGTCCTTTAAATAAATAAATAAATAAATACCTCGACGTTTCGATCATGTTATATCATCTTGGTCTCGAAGGGACTCCCCGTAAAGTTTAGAAAAATTAGAATATGAAAAAGAAAGAACAGTACAATCATACGAAACATACAATCGTAGAACAGTAAGAGTTATTAGAGTTAAAACTAAATCTGAAGAATATCACAAATATGTACTTCCATAGTTTTTATCAACATTGACCCGGGTAAATACATTATCAGCAATTACTGAAACGTTCATTAATAAATAAGTTAATTCATCAACAAGCATTTCATAGATAATAAATATTAAATGTTAAGTTTAAAGCACACTAATTTATCTTTCTTCACTTCTTGTTCATCCAAAATTGCCTTGGAGAGATCGCTTTATGCGATACGGCTTTCCATTGAGCAAACTAGTTTTAAGTTGTTTATATGTGTATTTTTCTTTTTATTGTAATTTCACTTGGTGTATACGGTGGTTTCACCAGGGTTTCACTACAATAACTAATCTACCTATCTACCTAAATATATAAAGCCAATTTTCAGCCAAATGTAAAAACCTTTGCATATTGTTGCAGGTACCAAGTGCAATATTCAAAAAGATAACACGTGCAGCTACCGAGAAACTAAACAACTTGGGCGGAAAGTTGATTGGCTTGTAAATAACTTAACATTACTTCGTCTACTTTTTTTTACCTTCTATGTATAGTGTACATATAATATTAATATGTTTTAGCTATTTAAGTTTTCAAATAAACAGTAAAACAGTGTATTTTCTTGTTCCTCTCCATAAAAACAATAGGTACCTAAGTCCCTATTGTTACCTATTAACCTCTGAAGTTCTACCTCCTAAAAAATCTTCCAAATCATCACTAGAAAAGCTGCGTCCCGATCCCGTATGTCCTGATCCCGTATGTCCCGATCCCGTATGTCCCGATCGATCCCGAGAGAATGTCGAAACAAGTAGCCAATGTTACTTATAATTTATGAAATCAGACCAGAAGTTTCACACAGCCTATTCGTTAGAAAAAAACAAACCATACCTTTTATAATATTAGTATAGTTATATAATAATTAGAGTAAAGAAATAAGAAATGCAAAGAGTTTCATGTTTATTTTGACCAGTAAAATAACTGAAATAGGTACATTCCGTATCTATCTAACATGAGACGTCTTATTTCAAGTAAGTTTTCTAAATTACAGTTTGTAATAACAAATTCAAATAATATATAATAAATGTATATCTACATAAACATTATAGATGAGCCAGGGCTATTGTGACTTGTTGGGCTAAATAAAATCAACGAAACTTTGCCCGGTCTTACAGTTTCACCAAAAAGTTTTCAATTGTCTCGTTTGTGACGATTTTTACAATTTAGAAAAACACATTATTTATAAAATACTTCTAAACAGTATGATTCTCTAAATGATGATTTTTATATATTAGTTTTTATATATTAGTTAAAAAATTGAGTTGGATCGTTACAAATATTATTAAATGACAGGCTATTTCCCATGTTTTAATTTGGTTTCATACGGAAGTTTAAAATAGTATATAACGAACGATCCGTCAGATCGTTAGTTTAAGAAAATATATCGATTGGATTGCAAAGAGTCGTCACATTATTATTTAGATTTATATTTTCAGCTACAGAGGTATAGTAACCCATTGGTTGTCCAACAATAGCCCTGATTCATTCGCTTAGTTTAATAACTTCAACTCGCTTATATCCGAAATGCTTTATATCTTTATTTACATATAAAAATAACCTTAAACAATTATGTATATGTAACATTTTCATTTCATCCGCGTAAAAAACTTCAAACAACCGCTTAGAAACTATTGCAATGTAACGAATGTGAAGTAAGGTGTGATGTATATAGTATAGATAATATAGAATTGTTTGACATGACAAACATATACACGGACATCAATAAATTTGAAACAAATCAAATGATAACAAAATTATGCCCTATAAAAATGAGTGTGAATAATGTCTGTGTATTCCAATTTATTGTATTTATATATATCTTCAAAATGCTTTGTCCTCACTGACTGCCTGATTGCTAGATCAACGCACAGTTTAAACCACTGAAAGTAGAGAGAATATTTCGGATAGTTGAGACCCACGCACTCTACGTTATGTTATAGTATATTATTAACCAAGGGGATAAAGCAGTGTTTTCTGTCGCGAGTGACGACTTAAATGGACTCGAGGTTTACTGCCGAGCGCAGCGAGGGTGTTAAAAGATGAAATTACGAGCGAAACGAGGGATTAAAGACTAGTCCTGAGTGTAGCTCGCGATGTAAGTTCACTCTAGACTAAGACAGCTTTATCACCGAAGAAAATACTCTACTTTTCGTACCATTTGCGAAAAATATAAAGACAATAATAGAGGATAATTCCCTGTTTTTAACTGATTAATAAAGACTATTGGTATGTTCTCTTTTTGTGCCTTAGAATGTGACTCTTTTGAGCAAGTGGTACGAAAAAGCTATAATTTAATTTATAAAGATAACAGAATATGACAGTAGATTTATTAGTAGGAAATCAAAATAAACACTAGTGAAATATTATACATGTGAGGTTTCCATAATACAGGAATATTAGAGACAGTTTGACTGACAACAATTTAACTTGGTTGAGGCATCTCTAGAACTACCATCACCACACGGGCGTAAGTACTATTGCGGCCGCGACGCATTGTGGGTTATAAAGGGCTGAAATCTATACTCCGTACTTTGACTTTACTAAGCAAAAACTTTGACTTAAGACCATTTTTGGTATTTATAAAGCGATCTTTGCAACTATCCAAAGTTTTTGCGTAGTAAAGTCGAAGTTTTTCAAATTTTGAATGTAAACCAATCAAAAATAACGAACCAATATTTGCTTCTATGTTATGACTATGAAGTTCTTTTTATTTTGTTCGTATATTTATTACAAAATGAATATCTAATATAAATTAAAAGTTCATGCTAGTTTTTGCTAAGCTCGGTCTGACAAAAGTCAAAGTACGCACTATAGATTTCAGCCTAAGATACTTACTGTATGGGTACTACTTTGATTATAATGAATGAGTGCAATGAAAGCCTCAGTAAGGAAATGTACAGATGTATATGTTTATGGTAATACATATTATATATATTCATATATCTTTGTCCTAGTGTTAACGTTCCCTCTTTTCCCTATCTCTAAATTTGCGAATTACTTGTTAGTTACAGTCACCTATCATATTATGTAAGACAAGTATAATACAGGAATCTACTTTCTTTCTCGTTTACAGTACACGTTAAAAGTACTTATATTCATCAATTATTTATTATAATTTACATTGGAAACTATCGAAATATACTTATTTAGCAAACTGGGATAAAATTAAATAATTCTAGAAAACAAAATAATTTATAAATTTACAACAAAAATCACAGATAACCTTTTTTGTAAAATAGATTGAAATAAGTATTGAGTTATACAACATTGTAAATCCAATTTGTCTCATTTCGTCACAATTACAGACATCACACACGATAGTAGAGCATGCAATGCACCACTCGTTCAGATACTATGTACTAGTACTAGAGCAGTGGTCTCGAACCTACCGATTTTTCGGTATTTCTACCGATATTGACCCTGTCCTACCGAAATACCGAAATGCAATGATTTTCCCACGATTTCAGAGTATACATGGAATGATCCCTAATTTTATTCCGATTTTACTGTACTAAGTTGGCAGCCCTATTTATTTATGTTAAAGTTACGGGGAATACTTCAAAAGTAACTAATGGACGAGTAGTTAGTTTGGGGAAAATACCCTTAAGTTCTACAACCATTTTATATTTCGTGGACCACCCCTTTGTATAAGAGAATTCCCGCTGGGGAATATACTTGTCTTGTCTTTATAAACAGGAATTCGAATTTATTTTGTTTCATTCATTGTTTTAACATTGGTATAATCCAGATAGTAAAAATGATTATATTTAATGATAAGTTTAGATTGTAAGTTCGTTTCATTATAGATCGTAATTTATTTTTTATATAAATAAACAAATTTGATTGAATATTGTATAATTTTTGGCATATACCGATTTTGGGCATGAATATACCGATTTTAGTGGGCAACTCTACCGATTCCATCCTCTGACGTTCGAGACCACTGTACTAGAGGTACAGTCTCAAATATAATAGGGGTTAAAGTATGAAATTGCCGTTTTATTGCAATAGGTTCTTTGAATTGACATAGAATCTTCATGGTTTGAGGTTTTCGAATGAAACTTTTTTCAAATGGTTTCTGTGATGTTCTTTTTTTAAAAAATGTGAAACATTTGAATATCGACTTTCAATTGTTTTTGTTATTCAATTTAGACAAGAAAGATGGATACTGCGAAAATTCGAGTGATTTTTGAATACGAGTTCCGACGCGGAACTAACGCGGCAGAAACAGCCCGCAATATCAATGCTGCGTTTGGAGAGGGGTCTACTAATGAACGCACCGTGCGATTTTGGTTTAAACGCTTTCGTGATGGAAATTTCGACTTAAAGAACGAGCCACGAGGAAGACCGCCCACACAGGTGAATAACGATGAATTAAGAGAGATAGTGGAAGCCGATCCTAGTCAAACTACCCAGGAATTAGCGGCATGGTTTAACGTTACCTTACCCACTTTATTGACTCACTTGCGTCAAATCAATAAAATAAAAAAATACGAAAAATGGGTGCCTCATGATTTGACTGATCTGCAGAAAGAAACGCGTGTTGAAACTTGTGTTGCCTTGTTGAACCGGTACAGAAATGAAGGAATATTGGATCGAATTGTAACATGTGATGAAAAGTGGATTCTTTATGATAACCGGAAAAGAAAAATGCAATGGCTGACCCCAGGTCAAATGCCACAACAGTGTCCTAAAGCAAAACTTACCAATAAAAAGGTAATGGTAACTGTTTGGTGGTCTCAGCATGGTGTTATTCACTATAGTTTTCTTCGATCTGGTCAAGCAATTATGGCAGATGTCTATTGTGCCGAACTCCGAACCATGTTGACAAAACTAGCAGTAAAACAGCCCCGACTCATGAATCGATCTTCACCATTATTGCTCCACTGTAGCACGGGCTCCGAACGCAGTCGTTGTCCCCCCTCCCGACCCTCAAGCTCTCGCGCCACGGTCGCCTTCGTCGGCGCCGCGCTCGCGCGCGACATCGCCTCGTTCCCCGCGCCCTCAGCGCACACGCCGCCTCCCGGCTCGCTTACTTTAGTAGCGGGTAGTCGCTAGCCCGCGGTCGCCGTATACAGTCGTGTTACGGACTGACGTGATCCATGTTTTCCGTGTTTTATACCTAAACCTAGTTTAACTCTGTGTTTAGTAAGTAAATGTCTCAATCTCAGATACGAGTGGTCTCATTTGTACTTTAGTACCCGACACTCCCGATTGCAGACACCATATCCGCGGGTCAGTGCGGCTATAAAATGGCTACCTACCCAACGTTAGGCCGGTTTTCGTTTTCTGTGTTGTGATCTTCAACGATTTTGTCCCGACAAGTGTTTTTCCGAACTGATAATCAACAAAGTGACTCAGTTTTACATTGTCGAATCGTTATCAAGCACCAAACCGTCAAATTTCTACAAACAAAGTGTTTTTCAAAGAGTTCAAAAGATCGTAATCATCATTTTTTTTTCAATAGTCAAGTTCAATACCGAGTGTATACCGACCTACCTAACTCTGTTATAGTGTGTTCCGTACAAACTAAACTATTTTACAAATCAAAACCTGGGGAGTTTTGGCGGGAATGCGCTGAGATGTGTTGCTAAATTTTCATTTTTGTGAAACTTAGTTCAAATGCGTGTAAATTGTTTAATTTCGGGGGCATATTAATCAATTTAGTTTCGTGAAGGTGTACAAGTGAAAATTACAAGTGAAAATCGGTGCAAATCATGGACTTTAGCCTAGTGTTCTCTCCAAAGCTCCGTGAACAAACATTGTAAAAAATGGCCTCCTTTTTTCAATGATTCCCTTGACTTGACTTTAACTATGACGACTTGACTGTTTCGTTCGATGCAAATAACCTGCAATTATTGATAATACTTGACACTGGCAAATGTCCGAAAGGAAAAGCCATTTTATAGAAGAAGAAATCAAAAGCTGTCAAATCCTGTCAAAAACAATCACCACCTACCTATTTCATAGTTCAAAGGTTCATTCAGTGATTGTCAAACTTTTTTCGGTAACACATCCAATTTCAAAGTTCAAAGTTCATCCAGGGATTGTCAATATTTTTTCGGTAAGACACCCAATAGTGTCCGTAGGTACTTGGACTGACTTTTAAACTTCATTAGTGCTAAACTTTCTATATTGTGTGTGTTTTTGCGAACTTATTAATGTACAATGGTGCTCACACGCTCGAGAGCGAACAGTGTTACTGCGAATGACAATATGTCCCGGCAAACGGCCGCGTCTTCGTCACGTGACGAATCATCCTCGTTGCCCTCGGGGCATGCCGAGGACACGCCGCCGATGCCTCCCGCACTTCAGCACCTTGTCAACATCCCGTCGTCTTTGGAGCACGCCGTGGGCCACGAGCCGCCCGCGCCTGCTTACGACCACACGCCGCTTGCGCCTGCTAACGCAGTATTCCACGAGTCGTCCGCGCCCAGCGCGCCTGTCATCATGACCAACGATCAGCTAAGTCTGTTATTAAGTACTTTACGTCAACCAGTTGCATATACATCGCCGCCTCCGATGCCACCTGTGCTGGCCAGTTTTTCTAAGTGTACGTCACGTTATGACGGCACCGGCGATGTACATTCTTTTATTGATGCGATAGAAATATATAAAGCATGCGTCGGTATTGACGACGCCATGGCCTTGAAGGGCTTACCTATGCTTCTTGTCGGCTATGCCGCAACTTGGTTTCAAGGAGTGAAACATTCCATATTCACTTGGGAGGAAGGAGTTACTGTTACGTCAGACATTTGGACCTCGCCTTCCACCACATCGAATTTACAGGGAAATCTTCAGTAGAGAACAAGGCAGTTCCGAAGCGACCGACGCTTTTGTGTGCCGCATACGTGCGCTTATTGCACAATTACCACCCGGAACCTTACTTGAGAATCCGGTTCAACTCAACATGACATATGGGTTACTTAATCGCCGTATACGAGAGAGAGTTCCTCGTGATACCTTCAGTACATTTATGGAGTTGCTTCAACGGACAAGGGTCGTTGAAGACTTATTGATGGAGGGTCGCGCCGCCACGGCTCCTTTGGCTCAACGGCCTGCTCAGCAGCCGCTTATCGCCCCACCGGTGCGCGCGCCCGCTGCCGTCCCCCCGGTGCCCACCGCTGCACCACCGGCAGCCACCGTTCATCATACACCAGTTTCTACTTTTGCTAGGCCTCGCTGTATATATTGTAAGCAATATGGCCACTCACGCGATAATTGTATACGTTTAAAGAACAAGGTCAAAACCGAAGATACGAGTATCGTCACCTGTTTCGGGTGCGGTGCCCCAGGTTTTATAAGGGCAAACTGCCCGCACTGTAAGAAGGCGTCTACTTCTACTACCACGCCTGGACCTTCTACTACGGCGTCGTCCGCGTCCAGTGCGTTCCAATCCGTTTCAACCGTTGATAAATTTGCGATAGATCCGCGAGTGAGACCAGTGTTAGAAATAGAAATTTATGGTAAAAGTGGTAAAGTTATTATAGACACCGGTGCAAAACATTCGATTGCTAGTGTTAGCTTATATAATCACCTGAAAGCGAACAATCATAAATTTAGTTTTAATTATATTGATCTAATGTTTGCCGATGGTTCTGTTAAAAATCTAAATGTTGAGATTACTCATGTAGATATTAATGTTAAGGGTTTTATTGTTTCAACTTTGTTTATTGTACTTCCCGAGGCTACTGAGTCTCTATTAGGTATGAATTTTATCCAGGATGCTGGATTAGTACTGAATTTTGGTACAAACGCTATGATCCTAAACGGTATTACGTATCCATTACTTTTTGTAGGTGATAAGGGATCCTCACGTTTACCGCCGCCGTCGCTGTCAACTGCGTGTTCAGTTTCGACTCTCCGAGAGGGTGAGGCCACTCTTCTTTCGGTGCCGGAGAGACAACAGCTGACGACGCTATTAGCTGCCAACGAAGATATTTTTCGTTCAGGGGGAGATGCAACTCCTTTCGCGGAGCATCATATCGATACAGGTGCTCATGCACCTATCGCTATGCCGCCGTATAGGCTCACTCCGGCGAAGAGGACTATTTTGGAGCAGGAGCTGGACAAGCTCCTGAAGGATGGTATCGTGGAGGAATGCGAGTCCGCTTGGGCTGCGCCCGTTGTCCTCATTCCTAAGAAGGACGGTACCCATCGCTTTTGTGTTGACTATCGTCGTCTCAATGCCGTCACTAAGTCTGATGTGTATCCTCTTCCGTTAATTGACGATTTGCTACACTCTAGTAAACAAGGTTCTTTTCTAAGTACTATTGATCTTCGGTCTTCTTACCATTTAGTAAGGGTCGTTCCTGAGGACCAAGACAAAACTGCGTTTATTACGCCTTTTGGGACGTACAGATTCGTCAGAATGCCGTTTGGCCTTAAGAACGCTCCATCAACGTTCCAGAGGTTGATGGATCGGTTTCGTTCTTGCCCTTCGTTAGCCAAAGTAACCTTGCTTTGTTATTTAGATGATATTTGTGTAATATCTGACTCGTATGAAGGACATCTCAAGGACCTTCAGTCAGTATTCGACCGTCTTAGGGAGTTCCGACTCCAGGTCAACCGAGACCAGTCACATTTTGTTCGCCCAGAAGTGAAATACTTGGGACATGTGATTACGCCTTCCGGCATTAAAGCCGATAGCGCTAAAATAGCGGCTATTTCTAATTTAAAGGCTCCGTCTAATTTGAAACATTTAAAATCTTTCCTAGCGACATGCTCCTGGTATAGAAAGTTCATACCTGGATTTTCTCATGTTGCCGAGCCACTCACTAAGCTTACCCGGAAGCGGCAAGCTTGGCATTGGGGTGAACAGCAGGCTGAAGCGTTCTCTAAATTAAAGGAGCTTCTCACCTCTGCTCCTGTGCTCACCCAAGCTAACTATCAGTTGCCTTTCATCCTTCGCACGGACGCGAGCAATTACGCTCTTGGGGCCGTGCTCGTTCAAGGAGAAGACAAGGAGGAACGTCCGCTGGAGTATGCCAGTCGGCTGCTTACGTCAGCGGAGCGTAACTACTCCACAACTGAGAAGGAAGCTCTTGCCGTAGTTTGGGCCGTGGAGCGGTTTCGAGGCTACATTGAGGGACATCCGGTGATCGTCCGAAGTGATCACCAGCCGCTCAAGTGGCTCCTCACTCTAAAATCGCCTAGTGGCAAACTGGTCCGATGGGCCCTAAAGTTACAAAGTTTCGACATCAAATTTGAGTACACGCCCGGTAAAGCCAACGTCGTCGCCGACGCATTCAGTCGCCCGTTTTGCGACGTTGTAAACGTTACCGAGTGTGGAATTTGTTCCGTAGGTATCGACGTGCCCAGACGCAGTCCAGAAGACTTGCGAGCTGCCCAGGTCAGTGACCTTGAGGTTAACAAAATAATTGTCGCCTTAGAGGGTTCAGATGACACATCCCGTTGGACAGACCGAGGGTATTATGTTAGTCAAGGTGTTTTATACCGCTGTGATTCAGATGACGAGGTTGAGGAACCTCAGCTTGTGGTACCCGAATCTCTACGAGAGGAGATTTTACGCGAGTACCATGACGCTCCTACTGGCGGACACCTTGGACTTGAAAGGACTTTAATTAAACTCAGGCACCGTTACTTTTTCCCTAGCATGCGAAAGTATGTTGAACAGTACCTGAAGTCCTGCGATGCTTGTCAGAAGTACAAGCCGACAAACATGAAACCAGCTGGATTGTTGCGTACACCAGCCCAGCATCAGCGTTTTGAGGTTCTTGCCATGGATCTGTTTGGTCCATTGCCCGAAGGAGGCCAGGGGGAGAAATGGATATTTCTCGTTGAGGATACTGCTACCAGATGGGTGGAGATCTTCCCTCTCACGGACGCTACAGCCGAAACCTGCGCTAAGGTGCTCATTGAGGAAATATTCACGCGGTATGGTTTCCCGCGACGTGTCATTTCAGATAGGTTATGTATGTTTTTGGGGTTGATCAGAGCCTTATTCCGGTTTATCACCCAGAGGCCAACCCCGCCGAAAGAAAGAATAGAGATATGAAGCAAATGCTTTCGATTCTCGTGGGCTCCGAGCACCGCCGTTGGCCTGAAAAGTTGCCCGCAGTGCGTTTTGCACTTAATACCGCCTGCAATCAGACAACCGGTAGGACTCCAGCGTTTTTAACGTTTGCCAGAGAACTTAGGTCTCCGTTGGATAACGAGACGGACGTGAGAGAAGTAGTCTCTACGTCTAATTTTATACCACAGATTACGCCGTACCTTGCGTCGTTTGCGCGTACGTTACAGGAGGTTAAGTGGAGGGCCGAAGCCCAGCAAGACGTTCGGAAGGTCACAGCTGATAAATCTAGACGGCCTTCGCCGATTTATCAGGTGGGTGACCTCGTCCTGGTGCAGAGCCACACGCAAAGTCGCGCCGCGAGTGGTTTTACAAGTAAATTCGCACCTAAACGTGAGGGCCCTTTTAAGATTTCGCGTGTTTTCGGTCCCACTTCTTTTCAGGTATCAGATGAGCGTAATGTGCCAAAAGGAAAGTACCATAGTAACCAGCTGACACCTTATAGTGGTAAATCCAGTGTTCAGCGGTTGCGTAAACAAGGTGCCAAGTCCCGCTCGGGTCGTTCGCGTAACTTGGAGGTCTGTAGCACGGGCTCCGAACGCAGTCGTTGTCCCCCCTCCCGACCCTCAAGCTCTCGCGCCACGGTCGCCTTCGTCGGCGCCGCGCTCGCGCGCGACATCGCCTCGTTCCCCGCGCCCTCAGCGCACACGCCGCCTCCCGGCTCGCTTACTTTAGTAGCGGGTAGTCGCTAGCCCGCGGTCGCCGTATACAGTCGTGTTACGGACTGACGTGATCCATGTTTTCCGTGTTTTATACCTAAACCTAGTTTAACTCTGTGTTTAGTAAGTAAATGTCTCAATCTCAGATACGAGTGGTCTCATTTGTACTTTAGTACCCGACACTCCCGATTGCAGACACCATATCCGCGGGTCAGTGCGGCTATACCACGACAACGCGAGACCTCACACAGCACGAGAAACCATTTTGACCCTTCAGGAACTGCACTTAGAAACCATTCGTCATCCTCCGTATTCACCAGACCTTGCTCCAACGGACTACCATTTTTTTCGTGATTTGGACAATTTATCTACGTGACAAGAAGTTTTCTTCCCAGGAGGCAGTACAAAATGCTTTCACACAGTTTGTGCAGTCTAGGTCGTCGGAGTTCTATCGCAAAGGCATTAATAACCTTCCCATTAGATGGCAGCAATGTATAGATAATAATGGCAACTATTTTGATTAAATATATTTGTTAAAAATTTTAAAAATAAACAATTAAGATTTTCAGTACAAATCGGCAATTTCATACTTTAACCCCTAATATTATCGGCGGTATTCATTTTACGCGATAATAATAGCCGCCGCTGCGCTGCAGCGCTGATAATATTGTTACGTCTACCTATTGTAAAAATGAAATGACAATATCGACGATGAGTGGATGAGTGGTAGATGATTGAAGCATAAAACGTCAAGTGTAAGTAATTGAATGAGAGTTAGTGTTACTTGAGTGACTTGTCTTCCTTCCGACGCGACGCGACGCCATATCTACAGCTAACTACTGAGATCTCAGAACACATCAAACGATTTGGGTTGAGATCACTGGGAATAGCACGTATTTATAAAGAAATTAAATACATAAACGACTGAAGCTCCTTACATTTGAGACAATAGAACTAGAAAATAAAGTGACAGACCACAATAAATTAACGAAGATCAGATAACAGATTGAAAGCTAGATATCAATAGATACATTTATAAATAACATGCCTACCTATATGTAAAAATAACATATTGACTAATTTACATTGTACAAATATCTTTACGGGAGGGTCTTTAATATTTCTATAATTAAGTAATATTGTGGTCGAGGCGAGGCGACGTCGATGGTCTTTTATTAAGTAAGAGAAGGGAAGTGAGCCCTTCAGTATTTATAGTGATACTAATATACTATATGTATAATACAATTACCTCATTGCCGTAAGTACCGTAAGTAGGTACCATATTACAATAAAGGTACTAACTTTGTTACCTTCATTAACATGCTTCACCTGCAGTAACGAGATAAACAAAAGTTTTTGATCAGTAAACCTTTGAAGAATTCATGTTACAGTCGTTACCAGTTAAGGTTATGGATGAACTCAAGGAAGTTATTTAAAGATTCAACATTTAATAACACTGAGTCGGAGGTTCGGGCAAGCTACCCAAAGAGCTTCGTTTCGAAACCGAAGCTGATTAGCATACTTAAATTAGTAAAGAAATTTTGCGAATGGTATAGCAGCTGCATGACATTTACAGGGTTTAGTTGCAGAATAGCTTTCCAGGTTACAACATGATAGGCTTCGAGGCTTATCAATATCCTCTTGAAGCGTATCAGTAAAGGTAACGGGTGTCTCTCTATGTGTACTCGTATATAAAATGTATTTACATAAATTTTACAATTTTTTAAGTTTTTGTAATCCATTTTGTATTAGTTTTAAGTTTCATTTTCTTTAATTGCCTGTTTCTTTTGTGATTTTATTTAAATTTATACTGGAAGAGGTTTGAGATCCGGCTCTTTTTTATTTTTCCTCTACAGAAGCCTTATTTTTGAATCACTCGTTGCAATTAAGGCGATTTAAATAATTCTATATCTGCTGATTTTCGGTCGATGTCGGACTCCTGCGGCGAGTGGTTGAGTGGTTGGATAAGTCGTTGCGGTCGTGCGAATCAACTAGAAAAATACAGAAAACGAACGAAAATGAGTAGAAATCGAGGTATTTAAATCAGTCGAAGAGGCTCATTTAATTCAAAGATAGAGCCCCTGCGGCCCTAGCCAACATTCTTATCGAATAACGAAATCCCCAATCGACAGATTTTTTGAATGAAATTGACATAAGCTCGCGAAAAATCAAGCGTGACCTTATGTTGATTTCATACAAAAAATCTGTCGATTGGCGATTTCGTTATTCGATAAGAATGTTGGCTAGGGCCGCAGGTCGATAGCAAAACTGCTCGCTTGAGCCTATGTCGAACTTTACTACGTAGTAAAACAGAAACGAAGTTCGTAGTTTAACTACCCTAAACTCAAGTGTAGTAAGTAGGTCTTACTTATTGAAGTATCACGATTCACGACACGAAGCCTACCTGATAAAGGCATGTCCTCTTTGTGTTCGGTCCGTGGATATAACACGACTAGAAGAATGTAGATGGCGGAGGAACAAGACCCGAACTGTCCGGGAGGACAGTGGGATAGTGGTTGCACCGGTCAACGTTCCAACCGAAACACGGACCAGTTCGCTTGGCGATGGCGCTATCACGTACACCGGGGATTTACATTTTTATAATAATTTACTGTATTTATACAAACTGTATTTCTACTTACATTATATTTTAAAGCTTCTTAATTTAGGTTTAAGTACGTAGATGGCCGTTTGGGACAGTTACCTAATGTATTAATTTGATTTAAGTATATTCAGCGTATTTTTATAAAAACCTAGTTATTTAAAAGGTCTTTTAACAAGGACGGGTCGATGTTTAGATTGAATAAAACAAGTAGTGTATAAGATAATAATGAAATACATTTTTTTAATAAGAACCCATTTATGCCATTTAACATGGAATATAACATTGCATCGTTCGTATGTCCGCCGCGGCTTCGAATGTTGTCACGGATCCGAGAGGTCCAATTTCCAAAGACTTTACTGCAGACATACTTACTGCATGTTTTATTTTAAAATTTGATTTATTTAATGATTGTTGTTCAATTTTTGTCTTTTGTCTATAATTTGATGTCTTTTCGTGATCCTATTTACCGTCTTCCCATATAATATCTTTAGATAAATAAAATACAGGTGCGGTGGATCGAAAAATATGCTTAAGTTGTGACTAGCAAACGCAGATAGAACCATCTGAAAAAAAAAAAAATACACACCTACTGCTCTACAATAGTAGTTTATGCACCAAGGTACTAAAGCCCTGTCTTATACAAGATGCAACGGGTTAGCCCTTTTAAGCCGCAAGGCGGTTGTTCTAGACGTCTGGGCTAACAACTTTTGTTCTACAACTTTTGAAAATACGAACTTTTTTTTTTAAATTGTGAGGTTATGTTTGACTGAAAAAATAGCTGCTTTTGAAAATAAAGGTAAATGAAAGTTTGATTGTATTAGACCAAACTAAATGGAAGGACAACATAAGGTCAATGACCTCAAACTCTAAGAAACAGCTGATCTTCAAGTAAACTTTACACTTAAAATTTTCGAAAAGTACTTCGAATTTCCAAAAGTCGTAGAACAAAAGTTGTTCGCCTAGACATCTAGAACAACCCTCTTTCGGCTTAAAAGGGCTTACCTGTTACATCTTGTATAGCGGGCGTCATATTTAATCCAAAGCGTACGAAGGACTCTAGAGAGTTAACTCTCGAGCGCAGCGAGGGTGTTAAAAACTTTAACTCTACTATATCTAAATAAAAGATGTAACGGGTAAGCCCTTTTAAGCCGAAAGGGGGTTGTTCTAGACGTCTAGGCAAATAACTTTTGTTCTATGACTTTTGGAAATTCGAAGTACTTTTCGAAAATTTTAAGTGTAAAGTTTACTTGAAGATCAGCTGTTTCTTAGAGTTCGAGGTCATTGACCTTATGTTGTCCTTTCATTTCACCTTCAATTACCTTTATTTTCAAAAACAGCTGTTTTTTCAGTGAAACTAATCTCAAAATTTTCACAAAAAAAAAGTTCGATTTTTCAAAAGTCGTAGAACAAAAGGTGTTCGCCTAGACGTCTAGTACAACCCCCTTTCGGATTAAAAAGACATGCCCGTTACATCTTGTATAAAGCCTCAACTTTTTTTTCATCGGCTGAGGCCGATGTTTGCTTTCGTCATTTTCATGTAACATTGTTAAATTTAATTAATATAGAGCTGTAAATGTATTTCATACACGTTGCATTAGTCTATTGTTTTGTTATTCGTTAAATGCTTATTTATGTAGCCTTTTTATTGTTTCGCAGTAGATGTGTAAAGTAGAGTATTTACCTCGGTAATAAAGCCTGTCTGTATCTTGGGCGCTTGAATCCCGCACTTCACTCAGGATTCTAGGTACATAACTCCTTCGCTTCGCTCAGGAGTTAAGGTTTTAACTCTCTAGAGTCCTTCGTTCGCTTTGAATTCAATATGACGCCGGCTATTTAGGACAGGGCTTTAGTACCTCGGTGCATAAACTACTATCGTAGAGTAGTAGGAACATCGTGTCGGGATAAAAAGTAGCCTATGTGTTATTCCAGGTTTCAAGCTACCTATATTTCAAGTTTCACGGTAATCAATTCAGCGGTTTTTACGTGATTGAGTAACAAACACACATACGTTTCTATGTGTATACTCACAAACTTTCAGTTTTACATATAATATTAGTGGAATAGGATTTTTACGGGGTAAGACTTGAGCAATGCTAACTTTTGTGCGATAGATGAGAGAAACGAATTGCAATCCTTACCAGTTCCAGGTGGAGGCAGTGGTTCTCCACAAATAATTTCATGTTCCGTGATGAGACACGGATACGGAAAATTGTCTTTTTCCGTTTTCATAAAACTGGTACCGTGTTTGTCGAAGTGCCTCTCACACACCCGTTTAGCGATTTTTTAGCGATCCACAATTCGCGCAGTTTGTTGATTTTAGGAAAATTAAATAGTTGAAAACTATCACCAGTTGATTTGCATTTAGCAACACACATTTTGTCTCATATTGTTAACGAACAAAGAAAACTGACTCAAATAACGATAAAGAATTAGAGGGTTTGGATCTCAACTCAAGCAGTAAAGTGAGGAAATGCACAAAACACAACTCTGAATCCATTCGACCAGTACACACTTTGAATAGAAATCAAAAGACGCCATTTTTCGATGAAGACGCTTTGGTTGGGCGTAGGTTACCTACGCTCATTCATTGTTCATTCTAACAACACTGTCGAAATCTGTCTAATGTCATAGCGTCACCACGGGAAACTTGGAACCAAAGACTTGACTTTAACTATGACGACTTGACTGTTTCGATGCAAATAACTTTCATAATATATTAATAATACTTGACACTGGCTAATTTCCTAATGGCCATAATCAGTTCACAACCGATAAGAAATAAAAATAAACTTGGAATCAAGCCCTTTGACAAAGCGTGCCCGTCTTCGCTCTCGTCACTGATCGGTCGTCGTTACTTCACTCTGATTAGCCGACAATTTGACAGTTACACGCACTATTACCTACACGCTCCCGAATACACCCATATAAATCTGTTAGACTTGACGTTCTAATTCTCGATCCACGACATAATAATATATAATATAATATATTGATCCATCAAAGTTTTGCTCAATTTCGTAGACTAAAGGTTTAGTCGTGATTCCATCGTGCAAGTTTCGCATGCAATCTATTTTATATTCTTAACTGAACTGTGTATGTTAAATTCACAAATTGTCGCGAGCGAGATAAACAGCAAATGTGCCGTCATCGATGACGTATTTTCGCACGCGTCGCATGCAAGACTTGCCCGATAATCGCATGCCGTACTCGTGTACTCGTATAGTGAGAGAGACGTGAGCGCATCGTATATGGTAGTATAGTATATAGTATAGATCTACCGCGTGGTAGTGTCTGTGTTGTGTCGTTCCCGTTCCCGTTCCCGGTCCCGGTCGCGGTCGGCGTAGTGTTTGTTGTGCGCGGCGACGGCTTGCTGCGTGCGCGGCGGCAGGTCGGTGAGCGCCGGCGCCGGGCCCTCGTCCACGTCCGCGCGACGGTAGAACAACATGTACGGCGTGTGACAGCGCGGGAGAGTGTTCACGTGCTTCTCGTCCGCCAGAGACACCACCTGCAGAACACGGGATCACTCGCTATTCATACTACACGACTCATTCAAATGCTTTTCGAGGGACTTCTCGGACACAAAAACCTGGTCTTTTTTATGAAAATCTATTTAACGAACAAAAAATCTGCCCTGGGCGTCCCGCTCAGCGTCGACTGTGGTTTGTGGTATGTATTTTTTCTTTAAAATATTTTTAAAACATATTATATGCCTTCATCTCCTAAACATCAAAGCATAACTGTTAAAGAGCACCACTATAGAAAAAGTATGTGAAAAACTAGATTTTTTGATAACATGACCCACGTTTCTACTGATAAACTATAACTGTAACCAATAAAAACGGTTTTCAATACTTTTCTGTAGTTGTCAATTAGTTAAGTAAGTGTATTTTAATTTTTTTACTGGAGTATTAACTAATTCTTAATACATCTGTTCTATACGAGGTGTAACGGGTAAGCCCTTTTAATCCGAAAGGGGGTTGTTCTAGACGTCTAGGCGAACAACTGTTGTTCTACGACTTTTGGAAATTCAAAGTACTTTTCGAAAAATTTTATGTGTAAAGTTTACTTGAAAATCAGCTGTTTCTGAGAGTTCGAGGTCATTGACCTTATGTTGTCCTTTTATTTAGTTTGATGGTTTACAATAAAATCTTCAATTATTTTTATTTTCAAAATCAGCTGTTTTTTCAGTGAAACATAATCTCAAAATTTTCAAAAAAAAAAGTTTGAATTTTTAAAAGTCGTAGAACAAAAGTTGTTAGCCTAGACGTCTAAGAACAACCCCCTTTCGGATTAAAAGGACTAACCCGTTACAAATTGTATAGTGTTTTAATTTCCTTACAGTCAAAATAAAAATAGAGTAAATAGTTCGAGTGAATGTCCCCCTCGACCTCGATTTGACCCTCGAAGTATTCTTGACATTCACCCCTTGGGTAACGCTAAAAATGTAATTTTTAAAGAAATTCTTCCCAAAATTCACACCCAACAGGTATCGAATTTGCATCTCTGAGAATCTGCGTCCCAGCGTCTTATGCACTATTTGGCGATAGATGTCGTCAAATCGATATTATCAATAGCATCTCCTTTTAGGATTTTTTGTTTACGCCCGAGTCACTAATACTTTTATTTTTATCTCTAGTTTGGAAAGCATTTCTTTAAAAATGAGTCATAAGTACAAGTAAAGGAAGCACTTGTGAAAGCTAAGAATGTAATTAACCTCGTCATTGTACATATGCCAGTAGCCTTGGTCCTTGGCCAGCGTGTAGTAATGTCCCGAGTCGAGGGTGGTCCCATTGTGTACGACGGCCGCGTACAGCGAGTAGGTCGCCTGCGCCGGCGGAATGGCTCGCGCCGTCGGAACGCTCACCGTGTAGTTGTGATACATTGGCTGCATCAGCTTTGCTTGCACGCCCAACTTCGGATCGAACCTGCCCACAAACTCGATATTACATTGTGTTCCAACTAAACTAAACATACCTACAAGATAAATCTAATAAAAATATTTACTATTTTCGTGAAGGAGGATTTTTTTTGTCGATTGGCTTTATTGTCTTTAAAACTAAACAACTGGGTGCGTACTATTTGAAGAAACGGATATACCACGTATCGTAATTCAGGGTTTCGTAGTAAAAAAAAACCTTTATAGTTTCATGTCCGTCCGTCCGTCAATCCGCGGCTTAGCTCAGAGACGCTTAGTACTAAGAAGCTATTATTTTGGATGAGTATACAGATTGATCACGGCAAGAAAACAGTATAAGTAAATCATTTACCTAACTGCCAAATGGTTATACTTGGATACATCATAAGTATGCACGATATTAGTTTTATAATGAAGTTTAAAGAAATAGTATCACAGCTAGCTGTTTTTTCAAATCCATGAGTAATTGGAAGCAATAAAAAGTTAAATTTGGAACAAATTCCACCGGACAGTAAACAACAACGATTATATATAGAGGACGACACCCGCCGCAGCTCCAGCCCCCTCACGACCAAAATTATTGTAACATGATCAAAACGTTGAGGTAAGAAAGTAAATACACGAATAAAACCCTTTAAAATGTAACTGTATCAACAAATGAGGGAGTTGTTTGAGTTTAAAATGTTTATTATTGTAACAAATTCCGTTGAATATCACATACTAGGTACTAGGTAGGTAGATGTTAGTTGTAAAGATTTTCCAGATTGCAATCATTGTTATTTTTGAAAACTACGAAACCCTATATTGCGCGTGGCTGGACAAGGCATGCATTTGCCCAGTTTTTGTAAATATTAAGATACGTATAAACGAACCCAGAACCAAAAACAAAAATCAATGGCTAGCTTAAATATTAGGATCAGGCGAGAATCGAACCCAAACACCTGCGTTGCAGCCGGGAGAACGCCCGACGCGTCACAGGAACAGATCTGTTTTAATTCGTTTGCAGAACAGCACATAGTGATAATTATCTCTCAGACAAAAACGTTATAAGGTACTTTTTCCTCGGCAGAATCCATTCTGTTACTGAGTGTGTACAATATAGTACACTGAGTTTTCGCTTCGCTTTTAATTCACTCTCTATTGTGATATGGCACTTACAATTAATTTCCGTAACTAGCCCTATAACGGGGTAATTTTATGTGACTTTTAAGTCATGGGTGACCTTATGACGTTATCCTATACTATACCGTTAATAATGTATTACCTATTACAAAAATAAAGTCACATCTAGTGCATAGTGATTTCCATATATCTTTGTTGCCCATCCACTTCCTTACAACAAAAAAAACAGCTAATTTGGTTTGCGGACAAAGAGTGAAACTAAGCAATTAGAGTACTTGAAGAAAAGTTTGACGTAGCAACTAGCGCCACTGTCAACTGAACAAGGAGTTTGGTCTCCGGATATTGGACTGCGATCGATTCATTGCAACACTTTTGAAATATACCCACTTTTATTTAAATTAATAGTTTGTATGCCTAGCAGATAAAAATTTTGTTTAGATTAATAATTCTCAATGTAAGTGAATTGTAAATTCTTTTTTGAGAAATAAATATCTTAAACCATAAACCATATTATATTAGGACATATTTCTAGCTGTTGTAAATTTGTAACAAATGTATTTTTAATAGCGTTAGCCTATCTCATTGTAGTTCGCTAGGCGCTACGACTTAGACCGGTGGGTCATAAAACGCATTATCCGGTTTTAATCGCGTTGTACTTTATAAAGGACCTGCCTGGAAATTAAGCCCTACAACATTGTAACGATGCTGACGCTTAACACACTACGACTGAAACTGTAGAATGAGTTTTATTTCGGTGCAAAGTCGCAAAAAACAGAAGAAATATCTAATGTTTATTTAGACCGATTATACAAATAGTATGTCAAGAATGTCTTACTTAAAGTTTTTGAGCACGAGTATGAGGTAGTTGGGCGTGGTCTCTAGCAGCACGCTCCGTTCGGCGTCTCGCAACCCGCCGCAGTCGTGGCACTCGTACTGGTTGTCGCCCGAGAGGCGCTCCTTGGAGCAGTAGAACTCGAGCAGACTCTGCACGTTGTGTTGGAGTCCGTCCCGCTTCTCGGGATAGGCCAGTTGGAGGTCTCGGAAGACGTCGCGAGACACGGAGAAGGAGCGACACTCGGTACACTCGACCCGCGTCATCAACACTCCCCCGAACATCGCGTCCACGAAGGAGTCGCGCCGCATCGTCGCCGTCTCCGAGTGTCGCGCGCGCTTCTTGGGCACCACGCTCTCGAGTTCCGAGTGCAACAGCGTCCGTTTGCTGCCGGCTGTTACGTTACAACGATCATTATTAAACATGATTCCTTTCACACATCGAACTCAGAACAAACCAGAATCCGCGAGCGCTTTACAAACTGAAGAAACAAAAACTACACTGTGTCGGTGTAGAACTCTATTGAAGTTACTAGTGCTCTATGGCTCGTCGAGGCGTTAACGTACTTTTGAAAATGCTGATTCATTTTCAAAAAAAAAAAAAACCAAAAAGTGGTAGTTCTCCTGATTTAGCAACATAACGCGGGTGGGAAGCGAGGTTAGGCGCTGGCCGTTCGCTTAGTTTTTGGACACACGGTAATGCAGTGCATTAAAATAAATCGGACCGCGGCTTTCGGTTTGTTCTGAGTTCGATGCTTCCACCATTTCAAATATCGGCTGTGTCACCTCTGACATCATCTAACTTCTCCGAGCAATCGATTTGACCATCATCTTTGTCTATCGTATTGTTGTTGATGTTTTACAAACTAAACAATATTTGTGAATTATTGCATTCAGTGGTGTCAAAATTCAAGCCACGAATCACAAAGCGAGTCGTTTCGTTAACTGTAACATTGCTCCTATTGATTCCATATGGATTCATTAAAATATTTTAATGAACCCACAGACACACAACGATTTTCCAAACATTTCAACCCACAATTACAGAACAACTACTTGCCTTCAAATTATTAGATTACATTTCATCTAAACACTTTAATTGTACAAACTATATACATAAATACATAAACAAAAACTTACAGCAAATTATAATAAAGTTACAATAGGCGAGTTTATCACTACATTTATATGTATGTTAGTCTATAAGGTATATTTGTAATAGGTTTATTGGGTGTTTATGTCTATTGCATTATATTGGTACCTCGCCTCGGTTAGCTCCAGCGATACAAGCTTGTGCTAAGTGTAGAATCGATGTCGGATATTATATGTAATAAGTCCCAAAGTAATAATAAATAAATATTTCATTTGATATTAGGATAGTATACATTATGTGTGCAATTACCTCCGCTGCCTCCCGGACGCGGCGACACCGACCTCCTGCTACTCGTGTTGTCAACATCATCCATTTCACTGAAACACAAGAAACAACTAAATTTATATTACATGTACCTAAAACGAGGGAACTATAAAGGTCTAGTAACGTCGGCCATTGAAATAATGCTAAAACTAAACGCGGAGATATTAAAACAAAAAAAAAATTGTAATATTTTCTATTCAACACCGCGATAGATAACAGTTGAAAATTTTACAAAATAAATAAATAATTTGTTCCATAATGACATCCCTAACACCATACCAGCTGGAATCTCGGGAAACCGAAGGACAAGGATAGTATAACAATAAATCGTACGACTTACTTGGTGGAGGGCCATGTAGGATAGTTTTTTCTAGTATTATTTAGCTGTACGGTTTTTTTGTAGTCTAAGTTAGCCTCAGAGCTATGTTCGAACGACTTCAGTAGCTCGAACAGATAACTGTAAGAAAATATTAAATTTCATTAATTTATGAATAAAAAGATCGCCCATAGGCGATAAGGCCGGTCATTGTACTACTTTAGTTTTAAGGTCTAATCTGTAATTTTGTTATAATTTATGTTTTTTTTTTGGTATAATAAAGTGTTATAATCAATCGATCAATACAATTTATACAAAAATGAATTGATTGCAGCGAACCGTATAAAAAGAATAAGCAGTTACCCAAGAAACTCTGAACTATCGTGTTGAGTGTCGTTCGTGAACAATGGAGGCTTAACTTCTTCCAGGAACTCGTCCGGGTTCATCTCGGGGGCGACGGAGAACATCATCTTAGCGAAGAGGATGCCCATCTTTGACCAGTATGGTAACGTGCTCATCCGGACCATTACGTGTGTACTGAATCTGAAACGAGTTGTTATGTCATTATGTCTTTATCATTTTATTATGACATGATCATCTCGGCTACATTTAATTTCATTAAGTTGGTAGGTTCGAGAATTGGTCTGTGTCGTGAACGAGCCAGTTGCAATTACTGGCGAATTATCGAGCACCGTAAAAAATAAAACAAATTAAAACACGTAGTTAATTACTTAAATTACTTAATAACGGGGTATTTACCATGTTTAATTATTTATCCGCGGAGCTCGATATTTCACTGGTAATTTCAACCAGCTTGTTCACGAGACTGAATAATGCGGGTAGGTGTGATGGATGACAGCAGTTATAAGGCGTCCATATCGGACTACCTGCTTTCTGACACGAGTTAAGTCATTTTAGTGACTAGCTGCGCCCCACGGTTTCACCCGCAGATATGAAATTGAGGGTGAAAACGCGTTATCACGGGCGCGGGCGGCCGAGCGGTTCTCGAGCGGTTTCACTTTTTCGTTAATTTCTCGGGTTCTTCTAATTGGATGTATTATTAATTTTTCAAGTTAATTACAAAATTTGTACCTATCAACACAGTCAGGTCGTCGTAGTAAAAGTCAAGTCAAGAGGTCATTGTAAATTGTCATTGGCTCTTTACAATGACGGTACGCGAGTTTTGGAGAAACGCTAAACAAACGCTAATTCCAAATGGCCATAATCGGTTGAACCGATTATGGCCATTTGGAAATTAGCCAGAGTCAAGTACTGTTAACATACATATGCAAGTTATTTGCATCGAAACGGTCAAGTCGTCATAGTTAAAGTCAAGTCTAGGGAATCATTTGTAAACACGGCGGCCATCGTTATAGGATAAGGGGTTCCGCTGAGTGTAGGCACACGTATCAGTAATGGTAACAACAAATAATAATAAATCATGTGACGAACACACAGCGCCATCTAGCCCCGTGGTAAGCTGCTAAGCTTGTGTTACGGTGACTAGACAACGGATATACTAGTTATATTTAAGCGATAGCGGATTATTTACAAATATCTTCGTACGAAGCGACCCTGGTTTCGCTAGCTTTGGATAACAATAAAGTGTGTGGGTGGGTGCAAGTCTTAAGCATGTACTATACTCGTATTAGTGCACAGCAGTCTACTCGCTTCGAGCATACAATAATCTAGTATAAAATGTAATACTTAAGGGGAAAGGATACCTACTCGTTCTACATACAAATGTACGGTTGTAGTCAAATGTTGTTTTCTTACTGGATAAAGACTTTAGGAGCAAATATGTATATGCAATAAAACGTATATCAGCCATGACCATGCCCCTACGTTTTGATTTCTTTTTCATATTCATTTTTTAAATTTTATATTTATTCTAAGAAAATGGAATAGAGGCATGGATGGTTAAGGTCATGGCTGATATAGGTTTTATGTCATAATAACATAAACATATTTGCCCTAATGTATTTATCCAGAGGGGAAACAGTCGATTAGCTACGTTGGTATGGAGAACGAGTAGCTATTCTCTTAAGTTAAGTTAATACTTATGTTACTTTCGATTAACATTTTCATTTTATTCTATTCTTCCAAGTCGCGTTGCAATTCGCAAACTGACAGTACTCAACTTTGTAAATGCAATATAACGTCAAATTAATAATAAGCAATACTTATAACATGTTATAATACGAATAAGTTCTAACTCAATTTATAATAATAGTGGCAGCGCCCCGCGGTTTCACCGGCGTAACTCCCGATCCCGCGGGAATAATGGGATGAAAGTAACCTATGTCTTAATCCAGATCTCCAGCTATATATATAGTCTGCACACGGATGCGTTTTAGCGCAATCGGTTTTACAAGTTTTATGCGTGAATGAAACAAAACTTAATATTTAAACATTCGCATTTATAATAGGACTAGAGGGATCGTATCAGAACATTTCGCTAAGCACAATACATCTACAAGCGCATACTATCGCAATAAAAACTACATTCGCTGTTAAAAATAATTATATCAATACTAGCTGCGTCACGCGTAACTCCCGATCCCGTGGGTATATCGAGACCAAAAGTAGTGTATGTTACTCTTCGATAATGCAGCTTTCTATTCTAGCCATGGAAATGATTGCTATTTTAAAATAATTGTTATCGTTGAATTTTTATAGCAATGTCACTCACTACTGCTATTGTTAGTGCTATTATTCACTTTCATATGTGACAATTATTTTTAGCAATTATATTCTGAAATGATTTTTCACATTGTGATTGTGATTAATCGGCGATTTCAATGAAGTTTTTCTCATACTTTAACACGCTTAGGTCTGTCAATGTCTTTTCTCTTGAAATGAAAAATCAATGTATCTTAATTTTTAAAAGTCTTTCTTTTATGTTTTGTAATATATATTTTTATTAAGAAGTTGGCAATGAGGAACTATTTAATTTGCTCGCAATACAAAATAATGAAGCTGCCCTGCGGCGCGCGGCGTAGGCCTGTGCGCCGTTCAAAATAATAATAAGAATGCATAATTAATCAGTTAACATTAGTCTTTAACCAAACTATTCAAGATGGTGATTGCGATTTTTTTGGTATTGTTACACAAAATAGCAGTTTAAAAAACTAGCACTAGCAGTCTTAATGTTTTTTTTTGCATGTATTTGCGATTTTCAAATCACACTATGATTTAAAGAGTGACATGCTGCTATTTATCGCATGGGTTAAAAATGTGTTCTATCAAAAATAATAGCACTCATATGGTTAATAGGTGAAAGTTTGTTTGTAGCCTCTTCATACAAAAACCGCTGAAACGTACATGCGATGCAACTCTGTACATTTGCAAAGTCGGTGTGCACTTTCTCCTAACATTCCCACGGGATTGTAAGCAAGGTGTCGTTTAACAAAATTCATCAATAACGGTTCAGATGTTTTGGAGAAAAACGTAACAGACAGACAGAGTTACTTTCGCATTTATAATATAAGTAAATATGTCTAATAAGTTAAGAAAATATCACTAACCCGCTAAGAAAAATCTTACGGAAGCGGAGCTACTAATTGATATAAAATTTATAGCATTTATTGTAAAAAAAATACTTGTACACCAGCAGAAAAGTGCAAAAAAATGCAATAAAGTTCGGAAGCTGATAAAGTACATATATTTTTTTAACAAATAATTATTGTTTTTATTATATAGGTAATTGTTTATAGATGAAAAAAGCCCGCGTGTGTGTGTGTGTGTGTGTATGTATGACTAGAGAGACAAGGTACGGAGTATAAATACTAACAGTCTGGTGACCCGGAGCGCCTGTATGACGCTGTTCATGTAGCAGGTGTTGCCGAGGTTGAGGAGGCCGACGGTGCGCGCGGGCGCTATGACGCGCGGCGCGGCCCGCGCGCTGCGCGTCACGCGCCACGCCCGCGACAGCGCGCCGCCGCTGCGGGACGGCATGTGCTCACCGAGCCGGGACATCTACACATACATACATACATTATACGAGTATTACACAGGTATAGCAGCTGCCAGAGCGTGCAGCGCGATCCTTATCACCCAAATATCTGAGTTATGGCAGTTTTAACTGTGCATTTTCGAACCGTACGTATGTAAACAAAACTAAGAACTGTACAGTTGAACTAACAAATTAATTGTTCCAAGTAAAACAGTACTCTAAAACGTATACGAAAGGAAGTAGCTGTAAGAAGTCCAGATCTTATCCAATTTTGGGGTAGACCCCCAAAATAACCGAATGCTTTTAGACCTGGGCTATAGATAGCCCAGGTCTAAAAGCATTCGGCTATGGTATCCAGTGTCAGTCATAAAAAAACTAGCAAAAGATGACAAAATGTCTTACCTAAAACTGAACCTGCATTACTCACCGAATCACAGCCATCCTCTGTAAATAGTAATCCCAAGCCATAAATCGAGCGTGATGTGATGACGATGAAATGGAACAAGGAATGGAATTGTCAAAATATCCATGAACGGCCGGTGAATCTAAGTCAATGGGTAAATAATATTAATTATAACTTACAACGTCCGCGTGTTTATTCTTGAAGAGTTCAAGCGCTTCCCCCTTGAGGGTGCTGTTGAAGTGGTCGAAGAAAGCGGTTAAAACGTCGACGATATTCTGTAAAAGTTGCCGGCTGAACTGGCCACTGTCTGCCGCGAGGTTCACTAACACACGCTCCACGTGCCCCGATACCTGCGTACAATAACACAATCATGTTTCTCGTTTAATGAGCTCGCTCAGTCATTTCTGCGATACTGCGCTGGATGTGTGGAATGACGCGAAAGGACCGTGTAAGAAACTCCCTTGCATCAGGAGCAGCCCAAATGCGTGCTGCGGCTGCACGCAGAGCGACCGTGTGCCGTCTCAGTCGCGCACGCGTGTGTGTGCGCGTGCAGACCACGTTCAAACGTTTTAGGGCTAGAACACATTTTTATAAGTCTGTCGAACATACCTTATCGAGAGCATCCATAGACTCCCTCAACGAAGCGAGCACGTGCAGTATGACGTCGGCGGCCGACTGATTCAACTCTGCCAGCTTCTCCAACGCCGAGAACAAGGTCTCCAAGTTCTCACATGATACTTCTATTAGAACCTCAAAATGATCATTCTCCTAGAAATTAGAAAATATATACGATTTTAAACTAACATGGTTATTTTCACCACTAAAATTACTTATCAACGAGGTATTTACCATCTTTAATAATTTATTCTCGGAGCTCGATATTTAACTAGCAATTTCAGGCAGCTTGTTCACGAGACTGGAGAATGTGGGTAGGTGATGGACAGTTACAGGCGTCCATATCGGACTACCTACTTTCTAAACGTCTGGTTATCGGTCCCCTACTATTGTCACTAACTTCATTATTTACTCGGTCCTGCATTCGACAGACCACACTCACAGTATCTGGTCGCAAACTTTTTGTAGTGTTCTTCGTGGGTTTGCATAATTTAACTACCGGATTCCAGGCTTTCGATAATTGAAACCCATCTTCCCTGTTGAAATTACTATACTTAGTAATTTCAGTGGCTTCACGTATCATACGGGGTTTGTAATGGCGTTGTGTCGAAAGTACCTGCGGCTTGTGAAACTCAATCCAATGGTTTGGTCCGGCATCTAAAAGGTGTTCAGCTATAGCCGACTTCTGGATATCATTGTTAGTTAAATTATGCAAACCCACGAAGGACACTACAAAAAGTTTGCGACCAGATACCGTGAGTGTGGTCTGTCGAATGCAGGACCTAGTAAATAATGAAGTTAGTGACAATAGTAGGGGACCGATAACCAGACGTTTAACTCGTGTCAGAAAGCAGGTAGTCCGATATGGACGCCTCTAACTGTCATCACCTACCCACATTCTCGCCTCTTGAACAAGCTGGCTGAAATTGCTAGCGAATTATCGAGCTCCGAGAATAAATTATTAAAGATGGAAAAAAACACTCCGTTAATAAGTAATTTTTATTAGAAAATATGTCGATAAGAAGCGACTTTGGCTCTCTTTCCTGAATATAATAAGTATTATTTTTCATTTTATTATGGCCCTTTTAAATTAGCCAGTGTCAGATGTTTTATGATATTTGATATCATAATAATATTTATTTCGGAAAGATACAGATAAGTATCTTTCCGAAATAAATGGGCTGGGCCATCCTCGACCGATCGTTGTCCGGCTGGCGAGGCGAGCCGTACGTGATGACTTGATGAGCTACTCCGGCAGGAGTCATTTCAACTCCAGTTTGGTAAATGATGCTTATAGTACTTGTTTTATTGTAAACTAGCTGTGCCCCGCGGTTTCACCCGCATAAATTCCTATCTCGTAACGTATGTCACGCATCACGTATGTCATACCAAGCGTTGCTTAACCCGTATGATTATTCAAAGTACCCTATATCTTATATCAACCACTAAACTATCCCTGTACCAAATTTCGTTCACATCGGTTTAACCGTCATGTTTACCCATCACGTATGTCATACCAATACCATATTTTTTCAAATGAGACCGGCAGTTCCTGAGATTAGCGCGTTCAAACAAACTCTTCAGATTCATAATATTAGTATAATCATTAAGTTTAGAGATGCTGGCTAGGATTGGCAAAACCAACCTAAATATTATTGCTGTGTTCTCTGCAATCTCCAAAGCCACATAGTATAAAGACAGTGTTTATTTAAACTACAATGTAATATCATCATAACAATCTTACATAAAAAACTGCACCAGTAGTTAGTTGTATTAAGAAGATGTGGCTGCTCCTAAATGTACAATGTAACATAGAATAGTTATTATTTTTGTAATATTAGCAGGATATTTCTACATGGTAAGTCCTACACACTGTCATATTTGGCTTATAAAAGTAAGTGTTTTTAATATTTTCTCTAAAGTTAAAATAAGTTGTAATTGCTCAATAATTTTAAGTCTATTCTGTACTATAAATCCCACAAGCAGACGTCTGTGTTTAGTAGGTTATTTAGTGGATGTTATTATTCTTTGTACTTAATCCTTTTAAAATTAAAATAATTGTTAAGTTATTTGGTTGCCTTATATATTCGAAAAACCCTGCAGACAATGTTATAACATATTACATCACAACTATCTTACATAAAAAACTGAACAGGTAGTAAGTTCATTTTAAAAGATTTGATTTCTTCGAATTAACATAAAATAGTTGTTAATTAATACTTTAATATTAGCAGGATGCTTGAACCTGATTAGTTGTATGAAGAATCTTCACTATCTAGCGGGCATGATTTGTGTGACTATTAATTGTTTAACAGAAATTAAAATAATTATTAAGTCTAACTGGGCACACACTGAGAACGAGCATATATGTTACTAATGTCAAATTACATAACTGTGGGACACACAGACCAAATCCTGCCTAGGGGCCCTGGGGTTGTGGGGAAGCATTTTCTCACACCACATGATACTAATTATTTTATATCTATTATATTATGAGAAGTCTAGTTATCACTACCTTATTTTATAATGATTGTTAAAATGAATAAATATTTGAGAATAGGCTTGCTAAATGCTAGATCTCTAAATACAGGTAATTTATTTATTAGGTTCACCAACAGTAAGATACACTAAAGCTAATACAGAAAGTAAAATTTTTCTAAAGATGGATAAGCGCGCTTACCAATTATAAGTGTACACAACGTTACCATAAAAAGTTAAGTATGATTAAAGTTTCCTAACAGTTCTGACAAAAACAAAAGATTACGCAGTTTGTATGTACCTACTGGGTGTCTTTACAGGGAGTAAAGTAACCGATAATAAACCATAAGCATTTAAGATAAGAAAAACACAAACAAGCTAGATCTAAACAGACTGATCAAAATACTTCATCAATTTACTTTTGAACCAGGCTGCAGAATCGTGGAATATGTCAAGGTTGGGTATCTTAGTGTTAATCTCATTGTATTTGGAACAAGTTCTAGCAAAGAAATGTTGACGCCCAAGGTTGGTCCTGGACCAGGGTAGAGAAAAGGTTTTCGTTACGGGGCAGCGAGGAATCTTACTGGGGACTGATAGGCAGACTTTATTTAGAAGATGTGAGCATTTAATTTTACCTCTAAGAGTTTTAAACAGAAAAAGAAAGTCCAGCAAAAACAGGCGGTTTCTTAGGCTTATCTAATTACAGGTCTTCAGGTAAGGACGAATTGCATGTGAACATCAGTTGTCTGTTGCCTGATGTACCTACTTGCCATAAACGAAACGTGGCTTAACATAGGGGAGGACTGCATGGCACCGGCCATACCCGGTTACCTCTTTAGACATAAGGCCCGGTCAAAAATTAAAGGTTTATATATAAAACAAGGGATCAATTAGGTACGCCTAGATGTTTGAATGCTTCGTTTAATGCATAATTTTATGTGATAAGTATTTAACGTAATACTGAAAGATTGAATAACTACATAAATAGGTACATTTGTTTTGTTTCTGTAAAATAAGTTACAATGGGTGTATTCTGTTTGATAATAAACGTTTTTTGATTTGATTTGATAAGTTATTATATTACGTTTGAAAGAATTGTATTTGCATAAACGAACAAAACAAGTTGAACGCGAAAGTCGATGTTTGGCACTAATTTTCTATATCCACACACTACAATTAAACATTTACACAAAACTACATACATAGATTAATATGGCCCCGAAATTAAATGATTTACACAAATTTTAGCAAGCAATATTTCACAAGTGAAAATTTAGCAACACATCTCCTTACCGAGTTCCCGCCAAAACTCCCAAAGTGCGCATTATACTTTTTTTTTTTATTATTTTTTATCGGTTGTGAACCAACTATGGCCATTTGGAAATTAGTCAGCGGCAAGTATTATTAATATTTGCATCGAAACAGACAAGTCGTCATAGTTAAAGTCAAGTATAGGGAATCATTTGTAAACACGGCGGCCATTTACAAAGATTGTTCACGGAGCTTCGGACAGCGCTAAAGACCATGTTTTGCACCGATTTTCACTTTCATTGCATTATACACCTTCACGAAACTAAATTTATTAATATGCCCCCGAAATTAAACAATTTACACGGATTTGAACTAGGTTTCACAAAAATGAAAATTTAGCAACACATCTCACCGCGTTCCCGCCAAAACTCACAAAGTTATTAAGAGAAGAGTTATGAGGATCCTAGAGCCTCGTACTCGCACAGCCTTTGCCAGGCGTCTTCCTTTTTTCCTGTCACCATATCTTTATAATTATATGTGTGCTAAGCTTAATATCAAACTTGACATGCCGGCAAGACAGGTGGCAATAACAATAGAAAAATGGCTCGAAGACCTCGACTATGGCCGAACTGAGGAGATTCTTCTTGTCACATCATAACTATAGCAATATAACTATTGTAATCTCCCTTTTTTCCCATCGTTCCCACTTCGATACACTTCACATCTAACAATATAACACGTGTAGCTATACAACAAATTCACTTCAGGAGAGGGGGAGAAAATCTGCGTATCCAGAGTCTTTGGACCCTGGGGTAACGTAGGTTCCCTGTAAAGTTTCACTTTGTAGCACTCACACTGTTATGAGGAAACATACTATAGCACCCATTTTCAGAAATAAAATGTATACTTAAGTGTTTCCCGCTTGCCGGGCGGATGGTTTTCCGAGAATATATAAAATCTATATCATTTTGTTATTTTTTTTTATCAGGCTTCTGCGAGACAAGCTTTGCTTAGTGCAGGTGCCGCTGTAACTTATACCTTAAAAAATTTAATGTTTACCATATTAAATATGTTCCAAAAGTACCATATGTAACTATAGTATTGATATATGTAACTATAACTATTGATTAATTGATAGTATAAGTTTCTTTATGTATTACCGTTATGGCAAATAAATTATTATTATTATTATTATTAGTACGGTTTTTTTTTATTTCTTATCGGTTGTGAACCGATTATGGCCATTATGAAATTAGCCAGTGTCAAGTATTATGCAAGTTATTTGCATCGGAGTTTTGGCGGGAACACGTTGAGATGTGGTGCAAAATTTTCATTTTTGTGAAACCTAGTTCAAATTCGTGCAAATTGTTTAATTTCGGGGGCATATTAATCAATTTTGTTTCGTGAAAGTGTACAAGTGGAATGAAAGCGAAAATCGGTGCAAAACATGGACTTAGTGTTGTCTTCAAAGCACCGTGAACAATCTTTGTAAATAGACGCCGTGTTTACAAATAATTTCCTAGACTTGACTTTAACTGTGACGACTTGGCTGTGCTAGATTTATGAAATTATTAGCTAAAGTTCGGCAAGACAAGCTTTACAAGTAAACATCGAAACAGTATGAATTGGACCTAGAAATCTAGTCTGGAACACCTACAGCAGTGTTCATGGTGCTTTGGACTATGCTGACGCGTTAAAAGGGATGAAATCTGACTTTTTATCGCTTTTGAAACAACCACGCAAAGTATAGCTTGTAACCACCAAATTAACGAAGAAACAGTGTGGAATGGACCAAGAGATCAGTCTGGAACACCTGCTTGAGTGTAAATTGTGCATTGGACTATGTTGTTGTGAAAATATAATGAAATGGAATCAGAGATATGCAAAATGGAATCAAAGAAAGGTTAGAATAATAGGTTAATAATCTTGTTAGGTACCTATAGGTAATTTCATTCTCAAAGTATCTTAATATCTTAATCTTAATAATATTATAAACGCGAAAGTTTGTATGTATGTACCTATGTGAGGTTGTTACTCTTTCACGCAAAAACTACTGAACCAATTGCAATGAAACTTGGTGGCTGGGGGACCTGAATTAACACATAGGCTACTTTTTATCCCGATATTCCCGCGGGAACGGGACTTAGCGGGTAAAACCGCGGGGCGCAGCTAGTATTAAAATATATAGGAATAGAAATTTGTTTGTTATATTCATATATCATTGTCACATTGAACTATTCAATAACAAAATCATTGCTTGTTTCAGATATACATACTAATCACAAAGACTTGTTAAAATTTAAGTATACTGTGTAGCACAAATACTGTCAAAATGAAAACAGGTTGATAAGTGGGATGCATCCTGGAACATTGCATGAATGAAAAGAAAACACAGCATAGCCAAAGCCAAACCACTACACTCCGGAGATGTATGTTAAAACATTATTTAAATTTGTTATATTCCAGCTCTTTAAATAGCTATCCATTGTCCAACAGAAGTCACGGTACTTTCTAGGTCTCAATAATCACCGGCTAAAAGAGGTGAATTGCAGAGACCTCGATCGCAGTAGATGATCATGTATTGAGCATTTCTACACCTCACATCGGTTATACCACTTTACCTAATCACCAGGTATAGGTACTCACACCATCCTTATCATCATTTAGGGCAGTATATTATGTAGGAATGACCTTAACATGCTACAAATTATAAAGATACACGAGTTTTATTAATTGTCTTTGTTTTATATTTTCTGTTTGAAAAAATCAGCAAAATTACATTACATCTATATCTATACTTATAATAAGGGAGGAGAGGACAAAAAGTCTGTACTTGGAAGTAAATTAAAAAAATTAGTGGTCTAGGGGACTAGGATAAGTAGTTAAGTAGTAGAACAAAATTATATAATTTTTAATATTCATGTCTCTCTATCTGTTTCTTTGTTTATCTGTCGGTTCCTTATACAATTAAAAACTGCTTATTAGATGGAAATCTGGTTGTCAATATTGGATAGTTCTATTTTCGAGGAAGGTCGTGGTATACTTTGCATCAAAATCCAATTAGTAGAACCCGAATAATGAACGAAAAAGTATAATCGACCGCCCGCGCCCGTGATAACGCTTTTTCACTTCTGCGGGTGAAACCGCGGGTTGCAGCTAGCAATAAATTATTTACTCAAAAGCTTGAACAGAAATACGAACTCCTTATATATGTACAACACTTCTTCCTTTTTCTTCTTTAAAATGGCTTTTCCATTCGGACATTTGCCAGTGTCAATTATTATCAATATTTGCAAGTTATTTGCATTGAACGAAACAGTCAAGTCGTCATAGTTAAAGTCAAGTCGAGGGAATCATTGTAAAAAGGAGGCCATTTTTTACAATGTTTGTTCACGGAGCTTTGGCGACAACACTAAGCTAAAATCCATGTTTTGCACCGATTTTCACTTTTATTTACACTTGTACACCTTCACGAAACTAAATTGATTAATATGCCCTCGAAATTAAACAATTTACACGCATTTGAACCAAGTTTCACAAAAATTCAAATTTATCAACACATCTCCTCAACGCATTCCCGCCAAAAACCATAAGAATAAGAATAAGAATATTTTTATTGCCATAACTGTGTACATTAAGGTCTTACAATAGTATAACGTTTCAACAGTTTACTCATTTCGAGCATGCAATAAGGTAAAACAGTAGTAGGTACCTACTTAAAATAAAATTTTAATCCTAAGGTTAATTAAACATATCAATAATATTGTAATTTAGTCACTTTTCATAATTATCGAAAAACTCTGCAAGATTATAAAAAACCTTAGAGATGAGCCAAGCTTTCAATTTGTTTTTGAATATAACACCATTTAGTAATTTTAAGTGTAAGGGTAAGTAATTGTAAATTTTTATTACAGTGTAATATGAACTTTTATAAAAAATATTATTATTTACTTGAGGTATGCTAATATTATATTTATGTTTATAATACAATAGATAGGTACCTATCCGTCATCCACAGAGTCACAAAACAAAAATCAGCTGTTGAACGGCGCGGCCCGGGCGGCCCATTTGGAATATGTTATGTGTCACATAAACACGAGGGTCAGGTTGTTTCATTTGACAAATTACTTTGTCTAAGATTTGTTTAATGATTAACTTTATTTCGTATTTATGAGTGAAAATCTGCCTTATCTAACTATGTATTGCAAGAAATGCTATGCAAAGTTTATAAGTAAGGGGGTGTATGTATAGTACAGTTCAAATGCATGGAAAGCAACACCGTGGTCTGAACCACGTAGGTTATTGTTTGCGCAGTGCCTGATTTCGATGGAAGATGAGCGGTAGGGTCCCGGGATGAAAACACAGGCCACTCCTATTCCCGTGGGATCGGGGTTCACGCGAGGGGCAGCTAGTGTTTTATAAAATGTAGTAGTTGTGTACCTCTAAAGCCTTAATGAAGGCCATGAGCCAGTCGGGCAGCGTGGGCGTGGCGTGCCAGTCGTGCAGCCAGCGGTAGAGCGTGCCGAGCGCGTTGCGCAGCCCGGCGCCGGGCTCAGCGCGCGACACCAGCCAGCGCGCCGCCGACTCCGTCGCCGCCGCGTCCGACGTCGCCAGCACGATCAGCACCACCGACGTCGCCGGGCACGCCTCCACTTCTACACCCAACACCCAACAGTACAAATGATTTACTAAATTATAATACAACTCTGTTTAAGCGACCTCTTATTCAAATAAATCTCTTTTTCCGGTTTTAGGGCTTTGTAGTCAACAAGAAACCCTTATAGTTCCGTCATGTCCGTCCGTCTGTCTGTCTGTCTGCTCAGAGACGCTTGCTACTAAGAAGCTGTAACTTTAAATGAGTGCTACAATAAAAATAAAATAAGCTTTTTTACTGGTATCTTCCCCACATTATCAAATGGGGTATATTAGGGGTTAAAGTATGAAATTGCCGATTTGTACTGAAAATCTTAGTTATTTATTTTTTAAATTTTTAACAAATTTATTTAATCAAAATAGTTGCCATTATTATCTATACATTGCTGCCATCTAATGGGAAGGTTATTAATGCCTTTGCGATAGAACTCCGACGATCTAGACTGTACAAACTGTGTGAAAGCATTTTGTACTGCCTCCTGGGAAGAAAACTTCTTGTCACGTAGATAATTGTCCAAATCACGAAAAAAATGGTAGTCCGTTGGAGCAAGGTCTGGTGAATACGGAGGATGACGAATGGTTTCTAAGTGCAGTTCCTGAAGGGTCAAAATGGTTTCTCGTGCTGTGTGAGGTCTCGCGTTGTCGTGGAGCAATAATGGTGAAGATCGATTCATGAGTCGGGGCTGTTTTACTGCTAGTTTTGTCAACATGGTTCGGAGTTCGGCACAATAGACATCTGCCGTAATTGCTTGACCAGATCGAAGAAAACTATAGTGAATAACACCATGCTGAGACCACCAAACAGTTACCATTACCTTTTTATTGGTAAGTTTTGCTTTAGGACACTGTTGTGGCATTTGACCTGTGGTCAGCCATTGCATTTTTCTTTTCCGGTTATCATAAAGAATCCACTTTTCATCACATGTTACAATTCGATCCAATATTCCTTCATTTCTGTACCGGTTCAACAAGGCAACACAAGTTTCAACACGCGTTTCTTTCTGCAGATCAGTGAAATCATGAGGCACCCATTTTTCGTATTTTTTTATTTTATTGATTTGACGCAAGTGAGTCAATAAAGTGGGTAAGGTAACGTTAAACCATGCCGCTAATTCCTGGGTAGTTTGACTAGGATCGGCTTCCACTATCTCTCTTAATTCATCGTTATTCACCTGTGTGGGCGGTCTTCCTCGTGGCTCGTTCTTTAAGTCGAAATTTCCATCACGAAAGCGTTTAAACCAAAATCGCACGGTGCGTTCATTAGTAGACCCCTCTCCAAACGCAGCATTGATATTGCGGGCTGTTTCTGCCGCGTTAGTTCCGCGTCGGAACTCGTATTCAAAAATCACTCGAATTTTCGCAGTATCCATCTTTCTTGTCTAAATTGAATAACAAAAACAATTGAAAGTCGATATTCAAATGTTTCACATTTTTTAAAAAAAGAACATCACAGAAACCATTTGAAAAAAGTTTCATTCGAAAACCTCAAACCATGAAGATTCTATGTCAATTCAAAGAACCTATTGCAATAAAACGGCAATTTCATACTTTAACCCCTATTATTTATTTCATGTTTACTTTATCGTATGGGGTATCGTTAGATAGCTCTTTATTTTAGATGTGCTTTTCATTATAGAGTTCTGTTTTCGAAATATTCATCTTTAAAGTGCTAGTTTTTAAGTCATCTGTACCCCCTTGTTCGTGACGTGTTCACTATAAATGAAAAACGTATGTACAGTACATTATGTAACTAAAAAGAGCGGGTTAACCAACGCCTGGCGCAGTCATTACCTGGATATAAGTGACCGATAAGTGATTAAGTTGCAAAAAAAATAATTTCTCAAGCTTCTCCGTGCTTCGGAAGGCACGTTAAACAGTTGGGCTAGGTTGTTATCTCCGTTAGCAGTCGTTAGATCAACTTAGAGATCTTAAGGCGACCTAAAAACTCTTAACTTACTAGCCACAGTACTATACGAAAAGAAGAAGTTTGTAAACTCACGTGGGTCTGAGATGTAGTAGTAAAATTTCTCCAAGATAGCTATAACAACCTCATGCCGTACATCTTGGTGTACCAGGTTGATCATTCGTACGAGGAAGTCTTCCACAGACTGCAGAAGTTCCCATAAATGGTCTTCTTCATATCGGGCTCGAGCTGCAAATTTGGGAAAATAATTGTACTATGGGCTTGACTTAATTTGAGTTTTTATTTTGTGTCATTCTAAGATTTATGTTTTTTTATGATTTTTATTTTTGATCTTGTGTAGTTTTAATATGTAAGGCATTTTGCTTTCAGGCAAAATCCTTCCTTCTTATATGTAAGGGTATACTTCATTTGTATAAAGTACTTGTACATCTCCGGCGAGCAAGAGGAATCATTCGCAACCCGCTAGTGATAAGGACCTTAACACATTAACAACTCCGGGTCTGGTGCATTGGGATCATAACAAGTTCCTCAATTACATCGTAATTAGTAGGGATAGAAAGCACCTATTTTGAAAGTAAGTATACTAACCGAGACATTTGACAATATTCTGGCAATTCTTGATGAGTTCACTCGGCGGAGGCAGGTAGTGAGGCTGCTCGTTCACCAGCTGGATGTACTGGGCCAGAGCCTTAAGGACCTGGTTGCGATTGTCATGGACTAACTCATGCTTCTTAACGGCCATTGTGATGCTGCAATTAATATAAATAACTGTTTATGAACTGTTGAAGTCCCCGACCCCGCGAGAATATCTGGATCAAAAGCAGCTTATGTCCTTCTCCTAGGTTCCATAAAGTTAAAGGTTTTAACTGTGTGTTTCCGCAATTATGTGCGTTTGTGCAAGATTTTAAGCCGTGGGTTTCCTCACGATGTTTTCCTTCACCGTAAGAGCGATGTAAATAGCGCACATAAATTTTTCTTAAAGAAAAAGACATTGGTGCGCGGCCGGGATTCGAAACCACGACCTTCGGAATGAAAGTCGGGGTATCTACCACTAGACCAACAGCGCTCTAGGTTCCATATCTCTATACTAAATATATCACTAGCTGACCCCGCGCACTTTGTATCGCCATCGATTGGAAAAGAAAATCATACCAAGTGCGAGTTGAGTCCATACATATGTGCGACGGTATGTGGTTTTTAATTTTTTTTTTATTTTACTTTATTTATGCTGCAAGACCTAGCTTTTTACCGAATTTCATAGTTGTATGTCGACGGGAAGCACCATATTTTCAACCAAAAAATTTGGGTATGTCACGGAAAAATGTTCCTTTTTATATGAAAGAAAAAAAGACTTTATTTTATTTTTTACCAATTCGGTCTTTTGTTTTTTAGATCAGTTCCAGCGGGGCAATCTCGACTTTGGGAAATTTCGACTATTCTTGTGTGTTGAACTTGTGTAGAAATTTATGAAATAGTGCCATAATATCTATGTAGAAATTTATGAAATTGCTTTTTTTCCTCGTGGGTAGCCTGATTCCCCAGAGAACGCGTCCCCGGGTGGCGAATAGGGGAATGCTTAATGCAAATCTCCGTAGGGTAGGAGGGTAATAAAATACCTCCCGCGGACCACAAGGCCGGAGAAGGATACTCCGTTATCAAACCCATGCCCCGGGCTTCGTTGACATATTCGGAGTAGATACCGAGGGCAGTACTGCGGGTCTAGGCTGGGACACGTAGAAAAGTCGGTGGCGGATGAACCCCTAGTGGGCCAACGGTGGCGCTTGCGCCTTGAGTAAGGTAATAGTCTTAATAGACAATGAAAAACATAAACAACAACAATTCGCAAATGACAGCTACCACTGAGAAGAAGGAGACTACTGGCAATAAAACTAACACAACAGATATTCCACAAAGGGATGTTCTCAAACTCCAGAGCTCGCTCTCAATCACTAACTGAAATAAACCAATCAAAGAACACTGATAAGTCAAAGCAACCTAATGAAAATTTTAATAAAAATACTGCATCTCCAATAACAAATACAGACCAAAACAACAGAAAACGTCCCAGAAGTAGTCCTAACAATCATGAAAAACAAGCATAAAAACAGACTAAATACTGGCTTAGTCAATCCCAACCAATACCCACATCAAATTCATTTGAGACCCTTAGCTTAGATGCAGATACCGACACAAGAAGCCTGAAAACCACGAAAAACAACAAAAACCGCCTCCAATATTCGTCGACCGTGTCGAAAACATCAAGCCTTTGCAGAATTTTCAGGATGAGAATGCAAAAGGAAACTATGAAATTAGAGTATTAAACAATAACAGAGTCAAAACTCAAATAAAAATACCAGAAGCATTTAGAAAAAATATTAAATAATTAGAAACAAAAGAAACCGAGTTCTACACCTACAAACCCAAGCAGGAACGCTTATTCAGGGTAGTACTTAAGAATATGCACCCATCTACTGATACAGATGATATAAAATCTGCTCTAATAGAACTGGGGCACCATCCTACAAAAACATCTGGAATATTAAACAAAGACATACGAAAACACCATTGCACATGTTCATTGTAGAATTAATGACAAAAAGCAATATTAAGATGATATATAACACAAAACCTCTTACATTGTCGTATCAAATTCGATCCACCGTCAAATTTGCCACCTCAAACCTAAATGCATAAAATGCGCCGGCGACCATCAATCTTCAAATTGCAGTCTCAAAGAAAGATCGGATTCCGTAAAATGTGTCCTATGTGACGGAAACCACCCCGCCAACTATAAATGATATATTGTTTATAAAGAATTATAAAACAAAAATATCCTCCCTTACTAACACCCAATCAAAAACCCCGGCTAACCAAAGAAACAGAAAATCATGTACTCATTCAACTAAAATCAACCTGTTAGCTACGCAAATATACTCAAAAAGAGAGACGAACCCATCCTAAACAAAGATTTCTACCATAACAACCAAAACAACTAACTGATATGAAACAACTAATGCAGATGTTCAGAGAAATAATGAACCAGATGTGTGCTATGCCCAACCTTCTTACCAACCTCACGTCTGTAATAGCAAAAAAATCGATCAGTTCAAAATAGTTCTTTGGAATACCAATAATGGGCTGACAAACCACTTTTTGGAAGTGAAAGTCTTTTAGAAACAAACGACGTTGACATATTTTTGGTATCAGAGACTCACTCCCAAATAAAAGTCATTTTCAAATTCCCAAATACAAACTATATCATTGCATGCACCCAAATGGAAAAGCCTACGCTGGTTCGGCGATCCTAATAAAGGAGAAAATAAAACACACCGTACTGGAACCCTATCACACGGAGAAAATTCAAGCTACAAACATATCGATCTATGATCTATTTGGCCCTCTAATTGTATCAGCTCTCTACATTCCTCCTAAACTTAATATGAAAAGTTCTGATTATGCTTCTTTCTTCCCAACGCTTGGACACCGATTTTTAGCCGGAGGCGACTATAACGCAAAGCACACAGAGTGGGGCGCAAGATTGTCGACGACAAAAGGTCGCCAGCAAACCTTCCACGAACTTAAGTTATAGGTAGCATCAACCAACATGCTCACCCACCTATTGGCATCCTAAGAAAAAACCAGACTTGGTAGATTTCTTTGTAAACAAAGGACTGCACACCAGTAATCAAAAGTGCAGTTCAAGCCACAACCTATCTTAGGACCATACACTAGTTATGTTGGAGCTGAAAATAAATGCAACCAACAAACCCAAACCTTCCAAGTTTTGCAGCAAAAGAACGAATTGGCCCTACTTTCGAGAATTGTTAGAGAAATCCCTTTCACAAAAATCTCCTTACAATCAGACTCAGACATATTTGAAGCCATAAAATACTTTAACAACATAGTACAAAAAGCTGCCTGGACAGCAACACCTGAAGAAACTGATAATAGTAAGCCATATACTTATCCACAATCAATAATGAAACAGATAAGTGAAAAGCGTAAAGCAAGAAAAATTTGGCAGGAAACAAAATATAAGGAGGATAAAACAAAATTTAATAACTTAGCTAAAACCTTCAAGATATCCCTACAAGCTATTAGAAATCACGGAATTGATAGGTATCTGAAGGGCCTAGATGCATCACAAGCAACAGACTATATCTCTCTGAAAAGCAGCAAAAAAACTAAATAGACCTAATCAGACAGCCAGATAATGCTTGGACTCTGACGCAGAAAAATCAAAAACTTTTGCTAGACATCTAGCCAATGTATTTACCCCCAACAATGATCTTGGCTCCACGAAAATGGACGAAATAGCTGACAAGCTAAAAAAATTCACCAACTAGATTTACCCATCAAAAAATTCACTAAGCATGAAGTAGCTTATAGCAGAAAGCTATAAGGAAACTGTGCATTCACAAAGCCCCTGGATACGACCTCATAACTGCTAAAGTAATAAAAGAACTTCTGGAAGTTGGTGTCAAGTTTCTGCTACAAATCTACAATGCAATACTGCAAAGAAAAACAAATATAAGTAGTATATCCGTTGTCTAGTCACCTTAACACAAGCTTAGCAGCTTACCATGGGCTACCATGGGCGCTGTGTGTTCGTCACAGGATTTATTTATTAGTAAAACTAATAAATTCCGCATTCGAAGACAAACAATACTGCTCTGCAGTCTTTTTGGATATATCCCAAGGATTCAACAGGGTGTGGCATGAGGCAATTTTATATAGAATTTAAAAAAACCTGCCCATCAACTATTACAGATTTATTGAATCCTACCTAAACAAGAGACACTGCTACGTAAAACACGGTGACAGCACGACGGGCCTACATACTGGTATATAAATGCATAGTCAAACCAGTGTGGACTTTTGGTGTGCAGCTATGGGGCACAGCCTCAAATTCCAACATTGAGATACTACAATGCTTACAATCGAAAATCCTGCAACAAATAACACAAGTGCCTTGGTATCTCACAAACAAGCAACTGCATCACGATCTATTGATCAAGACTGTAAAGGAACGCCAATGAAGTAAAACAATGGAATTGGATTAATATAACAAACTCATATGTACATAATATGTGTTATTAATTATTCAGGATGATGCTAATGAGCAGATGTAATAGAATCAATTACTACTGCAATGTCTACATTTCTGTAAAATACCTTTCAAATATTTGACTGATTCTTTATGATTGTTTTTTAAAGTTGGATTCTGTATTACTAGCTCACGCAGACTAAAACCTTGAGTTCTATGGAGGAGCTCACCTTTTGTTTGTTCCGTATAGTACGCAAATCACTCATCCAAGTTCCCGTGACTGGCACTAAACATTGCAATATAGTCTCTACCTTTTGTATCTATAGTAATACGATCTTGTTAGTTTCATTATGATAGTTTACAGCCACGATTTGTAACAATATTGCCATTCGCACATTTAGTTTCGTCAACAAAGCAGTGACCATTGACTCGCGATAATAGCTGCGCACGTCGAAAACGAAAACTTCGATCGAAATTCACCTTGTTTCTAGGGCTTATAAGTAAAGTGTAATTGAAGTCACTTTTATAAACATTATTGAACTGTAAACATTGTAGATACGATAGTCAATTGTATAAATATTCACGAATCACACCACAATAATTTACAAGACTGTGAAAACAAAAACCTGAATCACTGGCAAAATCCATTACACGATGATCCACAGATTAAAAATACACGAAGAATTATCGATGAAAGAATGGTGAAAATGTTGCCATTGGTTTACAATTAATAACGCCGACTTGCAAAATTATTTATGCGAATGAAGAACCTAGAATAATTGAAAATGACTTTGATTGACGAACCATGAATTATCTCCCTAAAATTTGAATATTGGAAAACACTATCTATTTTTGACCGAACGAGCGAAGCGAGTGAGGTCCAGTGTAGACGGGCCTAGCGCTTGTATCTTTGTAACTTTGTATCTTTGTTCGACGATAACTTGAGTATCGTAGCTCAGATCTTCATGAATTTTGGTATGCGCGTAGTTTAGGTCAATAGAATTTGAAAGTTCGAAGATGAGCCGGATCGGTAGGGGGGTTGGAGAGATAGGGGGTCGTGAGGTCTCAGTTCGGGGCGAACTCCTAGTTATCTTTTAATTGCTGGCTGATTTTTACCCCAACGTGTGGTAGACCGGAATATAGTGGCAATGACAACCAGATAGTGACGTCAGTCGTTGACAAGATGTTGATGGATCGGGATGGCCGTTGTACAATATCGAACGATACCTCTCTTTATTTCTCGCCGAGAGGCCGAGGGCCGCCCGTCGGCGAGTACTTACCATTGTTCACTCTCGTCTATAATCATTTGCGGTTAGCATTGACGGGGCTTACGCTGTTTCCCTATCACTTTATAACGCGTATCCTTATATATATATTACTAGGATATAATATATTACTAGGAGTTCGCCCCGAACTGAACTCTCACGCCCCCCCCCCCTCCCCAACCCCCCTACCGATTCGGCTCATCTTCGAACTGATAAATTCTATTAACCTTAACTACGCGCATACCAAAATTCATGAGGAGCGGAGCTACGATATTCAAGTTATCGTCGAACAAACACACAAAGATACAAGCGCCAAGCCCGTCTGCACTGGACCTCACTCGCTTCGCTCGTTCGGTCAACTACAAATATATACTCCAAGCGCGTATCATACAAATAAAAAAAAGAGCATTGGAATATGACATTACGAAACATAAGTGGATGTAACGTAAATAGACGGCTCTCCGTTTATCTATAAAAAACGTTAAAAATTAATAATTATTAGCATGTTCTACAAGCATAGTCCTAAAACCTTGTAGGGGATGCAAAAAAAACATGTGTGCACTGAAGCTCGCGGAGTTTACATCAATACTCTCGGCGTTCCTAGCGAGAGAAGCGAGACTACGAGTCTCGTGTCGTTTTTTTGCCCGAATCAAAGGAAGAGAGCGAGAGCAGGCGAGAGAAAGCCGAGAGCTTAGCACTCGCACTTGGGTTGTTATGGCATATATATACATGACATGTACTTTCGATGGGGCTGTATTGGTCATGAACTTTTGCCTTTCCATATGATACGTTAACTCAGTGGTAAATTGAAAAAAAAAACCTTATTGATTGACCGACTGACTGAGTCAAGAAATTAAAATTGATAACTTTGGCAGAAAACGCGAGCGTTTTTTTTTACAATAAACACCGTTCTAAAACAATATAAAATAAATAATGTAAAAACCAGAAAATCTAAAAGCCACGTCTCCGGCTATTTAATTTTATAACATAAGAAACACTAAAATACGTTACGTATGTGGCAAATTGTTTGTGAAGAGAATAATGGATGCTTCGGCATCAACCAAAACTGATCACAACGACGTCGTTGGTTTATATTTAAAAATAGAAAAATCTGTTTGTCCCTCTAGAGTAAAGCAAAGGAACACTGTAAGCAAGTATACAAAGCTTCCTGAGTTCGATATAGATCCTTTTGGTAAGTACTTTGGTTGTATCTTACAGTTTTATTGTTATCTGAAGTAGAAACAGGTAGGTACTCAAAATTTTAAAATAAATCTCCACCAACGCCGATGAGTAGGTACCTACTCTATCTCAACTCTCAAATATAGGTAGGTTCATCTAAAACCCAAGTTGTTCATTAATATTCAAAAAGTTAAACTTTGTAAAGTAGTGATGGGACTTGAGTGACTTTTTTCAACTCAAGTCACTCGCTTCTAAAATACAATTAACTCATGTTTCACTCAAGTGAAAAGTACACTCCAGTCAAACAAAAATCACTTGGAACTTAAGGAAGGTTTTGCAACTCTTATCACTTGTTTCTAAAATATTAGTATTAAAATTAAACACTTTCCATGTCATTTCACAAAATTTTGTCTAATTAGTATTTTAAACTCCAGGGAACAGATAATTTGAATGTGTAGAGTTGGCTCAGTTGGCAAGTTTTAACAATTCAACTCCGAGTCGCTCACAAATCGAATCATGATTTTTTTGAGTTTAGTAATAGTTGAACAAAACCTACTCGTTAATTACCACTCAAGCCCAATTTTCAAATTGAAACTCAAATAAATAAATAGATTATAAACTTTATTATTGCATTTCAACTGCTTGTGATCAGTCACACTCAAACCTCCACAAGATTAATACTAAAATAAAATGATGCAGAATGAACGGTGTTAGTCTTTTGGTGGATACCCTGACTTTAATTGTGATTATCATGATTTTGTGGATTTGAAACCTCACATTACTCTCCGTACCCTTTGCCCCAAAGATCACATGGTGGACCTGATAGCCGAGCTTAAAATAGGCTTTGTGTTAAACCATCTACACTATTCTAAATCATGCCAACAACCACTTGACGCAGTTTTATGATTACTGGTACCAAGAATTCATATGAATACAAATTAATAATGAGTCTGAACAATATTTATTATGGTTGACAGCACCATGGTCTCGTGAAAGCTATTCAATGCAACCGCGGCTCCGTCGCATCATTGCTCTTGAGGAACCACTGGATATAACAAGTAGATCTCTGAAACACGATGTGCTAATGCCACCTAAGACAATGTATTCTAATGTAAGCAAAAGGAAAATTGTCACAATTACTGAAGATGATGAATACGACCTTCATCCTAGATTTTGTAAGTAATTACATGAAGAGCTAGATTGTGACCACTGGGAACAGAGAACATATTATGTTTGTGCATTGAACACACATTTATGTTATATAGTATAACTAGCTGTGCCCCACGGTTTTGCCTAAGTCTCTATCCCGTGGGATTATCCGAATCAAAAGTATGTTTTTTTTGCATAGATTTTCTTTGCATGTTTTTTTGGATAAAAATTTGCATAAGATAGTTTACGTGATGTCTATCACGTAAACTAAACGTTGATGAACCGTTTTACCATGAAGAGTCATAATCAAATATACAAACCAACTTTAAGAAATATAAGTATTAGTTTTGGATATTGCATGCATAAAACAAAAAACATTTGTACTTTGTTTTATTAAGTAAAAGTATTTTTACCTAGAATCAATTAGAATCTAACAGCGGAACAAGGCCTGTACTTTAATTCTATGAATGAACTGATAATCTGTCATAATGCCCTACTATAGCGAAATATTATTCTTCTGGTTGACAGGTTTTTTTTTCGTTCGTCTGTTCGTATGTTAATTACTAGCTGCGCCCCGCGGTTTCACCCGCATAAGTCCCGTTCCCGCGGGAATATCGAGATAAAAAGTAGCCTATGTGTTAATCCAGGTCCCCAGCTACCTATATTCCAAGTTTCATCGCAATCGGTTCAGTAGTTTTTGCGTGAAAGAGTAACAACCTCACACATACAAACATAATACATACATCCATCCATTCAAACTTTTGCGTTTATAATATTAGTAAGATTATAGTAGAGCCCCAAAAACGTCACTTAGTATTACTTAAATATTTGACCGGCTTCTGTTAAAATCAGTAATTAGTAAGTAGGTACGACAATTTTTGACAATGTATGTTCCTAACGGGCGAATACGAAAACTGCGCAAAATTTGAGTTAACTTAGAGTTTGAAATAGAACTTAAATTTTAAGTAGTTTCAATTTGAGTTCTACTCAAACGATTTTAAGTAGAACTCGCACTTTACGTAGTGTTTCTGTATTCGGCCATTTTAGGAACAAAACATACTATCAAGAATCATAAGATCACTTCTGTTTAATAAATGTATGTCTTATTATAATGCAGCTAAAGACAGAAAATCTAATCCAGTGACAACATCAAATAGATCATCTGAGGCTAACTTCAAAGAGAAACAATTTTCACAAAGAACGACATCTCGTGTTATCAGTACACTAAATTGTGAGTAGAAATATCACACCACTACTAGTATTTTCTCCGACTTTTTAAATTTACACGATTTGTTAATATAATTACATTTTACCAGGTCTTAATCGCGTATTATTATTTATTTTCTTATCTCGACGTTTCCAACTTTTTACAATGATTTTGGTCGCGAGGGGACTGGAGCTGCGGCGGGTGTCTCCCTCTACATAACCGTTGTTGTTCATAATTGTCCGGTGGTGGGTATTTGTAGATTTTTGAACGTCAGTATTCGCACAGTCCTGGGGTAGTATCGTCGTTCAGTGGAAAGGACACGCGGGTCATGCAACTCGATCCAGTGGTTTGATCCTGATAATAGGTGTTCTGCTATCGCAGATTTCTCCAGCTGGCGGTTTTTGCTGCAACTATGTATTCTTTGACTCGTACAGCGATGGTCCGCTTCGTTTGACCGATAAACGAACTACAGCTACAATCAACTGTATAAACACCTGGCATCTGGTAAGGAATACTGTCCTTGCGGTGGGTGATCTTAATTGCTGCGACATCTTTTCCATCGCAGATTAAATGGCCTTAATGGAATAAGACCTCAAAATTGACCCAATCTTGTCCCTTATGTATAGTAAAAATGCCGGCTGCCTAGGAACATCCGGTGGTTTCCCCCCACGCCCACGTCCACCTTGTGATGTATCCATTCTTCAGCAACATGGGATAATTCTTCAACCTGACACTAGGGGTCACTTAATGGATGTGCCCTATTTACCAAATGCTGATGATGATCAATCATTTTGATCTGATGATCAGATGTTTTGGATAGTAATTTCACGTGGGATCGGCACCTTACTGGTTTGAGTCAAAGGATGTTTGCGTCTAATGCCTAGCTCAGGAGGTTGCGGAATTTTCTTTCTACCGCCCCTCCAAAGTTATATTAGCTCAATCCCTTATGCTTCCCATCCTCGACTACGCAGATGAGTGCTTCCTTGATCTCACCGAGGAACAACTGGACAAGCCTGAGAGGCTCTATAAACTTGCCATACGGTTTGTTTATGGTCTTCGCAAGTTTGATCACGTGTCGGAATTTCGCAGTGAGCTCAAATGGTTGCCTATTCGTCTGCGTAAAGACTCTCACATTTTATCACTTCTGTACAGAATTTTATTTCTGCCTTCATCTCCATCTTAAGTCTCGTTTTCAATTTCAACACCCTCCTTCTGAAGCTGTCCGTTCTTTAAAAGCTCTTCTTTTTAGAGTTCCTTTTTGCTCTTCCTCTTTTTATGGAGATTCCTTGCTCCTGGAATCTGTGAGCTGTGAGCTGTGGAGTTGTTATACGACAGTCAAAATCCTTGGATTTTTTAAAAACTGCGTGTATAACCACTTACTGCTGATTGCTGATAAGCGTCGAGTCCTATGAATGTATCATTTTTGTATTGTGTATTTAGTTTATGTATGTATAATTTATGGTTTTTATATAATTATATATTTATTACCCTTTTCAAGTGTAGAGAGACACCTACCTCTCACCTATCTTAGCTTCCTTTCCATCCAAAGGTTGTGCCCATTGTGCCTCCTAAATTGAAGCCTTATTTGTTTCTATGTATTTATCTTGTAATTTTATATGGTGTGTACGATAAAGAATTAAATCATTCATCATTCATTGATATATTTGCAATCGGCGCGAATCGAACCCGCAACCTTCTGCATAGCAGTCGGGCTTAGTCGTACTGGCCTCAGTACGTCGTCGTACACTATCCTAAATGGTTGTCGGGCTTAGTCGTACTAGCCTCAGTACGTCGTCGTGCACTATGCTAAATGGTTGTCGGGCTTAGTCGTACTAGCCTCAGTACGTCGTCGTGCACTATGCTAAATGGTTGTCGGGCTTAGTCGTACTAGCCTCAGTACGTCGTCGTGCACTATCCTAAATAGTTGGTGTTCCGATACATAGGCCGGTGCCGTCACTGAAGGAAGATCGGAACTCGATCAACTGCAGTCTTACTAGGTACTTTAATTTTAGAATCATAGATTGTTTCACTATTGTTCTAACCATGCGACAATATAAATCACATGAAGTGATCATGATCAAAAACCCATGAGTTTCTTATGTCTTCTTCTCATTGGAGGTCACGTTCCGAAGACACACTGGATTGATGACGATTCCAAACGATCATGTGAATCTTTTGAATAAATATATTTTGATTTTCTCCTCACCTAAAACCTAATAATCCACGTGGTTTATTAAACAAAAACATTATGCTAAAACGTCGTCGTCGGAAAAACGTGATAAAATTTAATTCCACTTTCAATTATCTATCTAATTACATAACAAATTGTATTGCAGTTGGTTCGATAGTTTATAGGGTTGCGTACCTCAAAAGGTAAACTTTTAAAAAGATCATTCGCGTCACCGCTGACTGACTGTATTTATACCAGGTACTGAGTCTAACGTCCCTATTAGTTGTATCAAAATCTAGGTTCTGTTTTAACATGATAAAAAGATAAATGAATTTCGAGAACTTTTGTTGCTTGTTGAAGTAACAACTTATTTATTACACATGCTTAACACACACACGTAATTGTTTTTCAGATGCTAGGGAAACCCGACCAAGTGCCAAATTGCAGAATGCATCCGATAGTAATCCTGTTATACCTAAAACTAGTTATGGGAATAAAAAACCTAAAATTACTGTAGAAAAATTTAAATCAAGAAACACTAAAGAGAAAGGTATGTATTACAGTTTATGTATGTACGGAAAAAATGTGCCAATTTTGCCATATTTTAGCTAATAACGTGCATAAAAGTGCTTTTGTAGCAGCTCTAGGCTGCTATTGAGTAACAGTATTCACATTTCATCTCAGTTGTGTTGTAGGTATATTGATTGGTGAATTTCGTCGTTTTGAAAGCAATAGTATTATATTAGTAACACAACCTTTCTCTCATACTTAAGAACAACCTTTTATAAAAATTCTAATTTTAAATTAATTGTAATTCACGTAATAAAAAATAGAGTAAAAATCCCACTGATCGTAATCAGTTTGAGCTACAAATGGATTGATACTCGTCGTAAATCGTAAATATATTATATATTTGAAAACAAGTCGCTACTTCAATGTTTTCGTCCAAGTTTTAAACTCCACCGCGGTAATTAGGCCGCCATTTCCTGCCTTTGTGCCATTTTTAGCGTTCTATGTGGAATAGTCTGAAGAAATGATCAGTGGCGCGACACGGACACCTAAAAGCAAAACTATATTTTTTTATTTAAGTAAATTGAGTGTTGAAAACTAAATATTTTATCTGATTTGCGACAAACCGTTGAAAATACTTTAGCTTTGTGACGGACACTTATAATATGTAGAGAGTTCGTTTATAGATACCTGTACTAACTATATTAGGATAATTATGTAAAGTTTAAACTATCATTTCTTGTTTTAGAATCAAACAGAAGTCGCAAAAGTGTCAATCCACCTAAAACTAGTGTAAGTAAAAAAAATCTGTCAAGTGAAAGTGAAAAAGAAATTAAAGCTAACAACGCAAAATTAAACGAAAACGTTAAAACACACCCCAAGAGATGTGTGGAGAAATATCAACGAAGTAAGTCACCGATTTTACAGAAAAACAAGCCGTCTATTAAAGATTTTAAGGAATATAATCCACCGTTAACCGTGATACATGTACCCTTAGATGGGAAATATTTAAAGCCAGAGTTGAAAGCCAGTCAGTGTAACGTTTCTATTAAAGATGATGAACAGAAGATCGATCGCGCCACCGACACTGAGAAAGTGTTGCTTAAAGACATGAATGTCAGCACCGAACCGCAGCCGGTAAAGGTGGATCAAGTTACAGATATGCACAGCCACAGTATGGAAAATCAAATCTATTACAAATGCACGAAGAGTACAGACGTTCAAACCGAAGTAGTGAAAGAAGCGTTCGATAGTCTCCACATACCCGACGTGACGTTAACGACAGATAAAACAGTAGCCAAAGTGGAATATCTCGACCTGCACAGCAAATCGTTGCCTAACCTTCGCACCCCTCCATTTAAGATAACTCCTAACAAACGAGATAGAAATACCTTCGATACTAACTATTGCAACAACACGTCATACATTATAAGTAGAGCTACGTTGACATACACAACAAAGCAAAAAATTAACTTCAAAGTAGTCGGTAGTGATAACACGTATTCTAATCATACAGCTAGTCCTCTCGCGTACCCTATGAATGTAGTCTCCGTGTTTAAGAATCAGATGAAAAACGATTTAGATGAAAGTGAAACGAAAGGCCATAAGCGTAAAGATAACAGCGGCATACACAGAGCGGCGACCGACGACACGAACTCACTCGATCCTTCCTATGTCTCTAATAGCAATAAATTAATGAAACCGTCTGATATAATTAGCACAATAAGAGTCAATAACGGGTTGACGCAAAGCGACTACATTTGCGAGCAGTTCCAGCGGGAACTTAATTTTATTGAATCATTTCTGGAATCGTTGGAGTATCTAGAGAGTTGCTCGCTCTCCGAGACGTGTTTGAACGAGGGTTTAGTTAACGTCGACAGTTTAGTGAAACACTCGAGTCTGTTCGAGGCCGACCGTCTACATCTCGACCTCCACATATCGGACTATGATAACTTAATTACAAAGTTAGAAGATGGCGATATTGCGACCGATTCCGAAACAATGGCATCGAAGAATCTCTTTCTGGTGAGTGTTATTCTTTTCCTTGTAAACATTTAGAATGGTCGGGCGTTCGTTTGTTAATTCAATGCGCATCACTCGACGAGGAATTCGTCATTGTTTGAGATATTGCAGTGAAACGAGTAACGGCGTACGATAACTAATTAGATAATTACATTCTTAGCTAACAGTATCGATCACTTATCGATCGGTAAACTAAGTTATTGTCGATAAATTTTTAAGTTACGTGTCTTATATTCACGATTGCAGCTCAACATTCTCATTCGCGATGAGCAAAGACGAGCGAAGAATCTTTTATTTGTTCTGAAAAGGCGGGAGGACGCTCTGAAAGACTTTGCCAAATCTCAGATACTTTACTTAGAAAATAAGAAGAAAAACTACAGTCAGGACTTCTCAGTTCTCCAAAAGAAACAGCGCGGAGCGTTGCTCAAGCTACAGCACGAGTGCGGTGAGATGCAGCGCATGCGCAAGGCGCTGCTCACACTCTCGGAGAGGCGTAAAGTCGCGCTCATGCGGACCAAGAAAGATCTCGAACTGAAGCTCAAGAATAATGTCGACGTCGAACGGATCATTCTAAGCAAGAAGAAGCTGAAGCGAAATGCGGGAGTCGACAGGACGGCGCCTTTAAAGTGCTTCGACTTGTCCAGTAGTGGATGTGAAGAGAGCAGCGCGAGTGGGAGGAGCGGGCCGGTGTCGGACGAACCGCGATCGAGCGCAGAGAAGAGCATCCAAACGGGAGAGACGATCGTCGCGCCGCCCGAAAACTCTGTAGCCGTCGACGGGTCATATCTGAACATACTATTCCAGAACTTGTCCCTACCGCAGATATTCAGCGGCGGGAAGCAATACGAGGTGAACGAGGAGGCCTTGAAGAACATAGTGAACTCGACGACTGGACGCCAGCGGGAGACGGTCGAGGCGGACCGGTCGATTGAGTCTCCTCCGTCGTCGAGCTCGGCCTCGACCGCGCGGAGCTTACTGGACGAGCTCGAGCTGTACTACCGCGGCATGAACGAGGACCGCCTCTGTGAGGTGACCGATGACGCGGTGCAGGCGGAGCCTACTGCGGTGGTGGATGCGGGTCCCGGACCCGGTCCCGCTCCCGGCCCCGCTCCCGGACCGCTCCCGGTCCCGGCCGGCGCCGACCGAGTCGCTCCCGTTCACTCCGCGACGATCGTCACCTCATCGACAACCTCGCCTACTTTCATCGGTAAGTCTTTTATTTGATTTACAACACCTCAAATCTATTCTTGATATTGTTTTATCTCTCTCATCTGGCGGTTAGTAATTAATAATGTAGCACGCTCATATCAGTTGAACTAAATTCGACTAAGTTAAATGTTAAAATTGTTCGGAACAATAGTGTCGATGTATGACGATTCAAGAATGCAATCCTCGAGTTATTGCGTTTTTCTTTTGGGATCGATGTAGTTATTAGTGGATTTCTTAAAATTATTTTTGTGTACGGTAACAGGATCAAATTAAACAGTGTGCGTGTTTGTTATCTTTGCAGAAACGTCAAGCGTGAGCGGTGCATCACTCTGCGGCGGCGATCCGTCGATGTCGTCTCTGAGTGCGCCTATGACCGTGTCCGCGCCCGTGACCGTGACCGTGACCGCGCCCGTTACCATGACCGTGACCGCGACCGCGCCCGCACACTTAGAGGCTGAGGAACTCCGCCGGCAACAACTAGCCATAGAAAGAGAGGTATTTCACCAACTGTGTAGTGTTAGTATATTATAAATTATTCCTCGAAATTGAAATTAAAAATATTGTTATTCTTTAAATATTATCTGTACTAATATTATAAAGCTGAAGAGTTTGTTTGATTGTTTGTTTGTTTGGTTGAACGCGCTAATCTCAGGAACTGCTGGTCCGATTTAAAAAAATCTTTTTGTGTTTGATAGTCCATTTATCAAGGGAGGTTATAGGCTACTTTTGATACCGATATTCTCACGGGGTTGAATCGGGACTTACGAGGGTAAGTCCCGCGGGATGTAGTCGATAGGAATATAATTTGGTACAGGGTTTGTATAAGGGTATAAATAAGATATAGGGTATTTTAAATTATCGTACGGGTTAAGCAACGCTTGGCGTGGCACATACGTGATGGGTCAAGAAGAACGATCGCACCAATTTGAATGAAATTTCGTACAGGGTTAGTTTAAGGGTATAAATAAGATATAGGGTGCTTTAAATGATCGTACGGGTTAAGCAACGCTTGGTATGACATACGTGATGCGTGACATACATACGTTGTGGGATAGGAATTCATACGGGTGAAACCGAGAGGCATAGCTAGTTTATTCCGAAGATGAAACTAGACTACGGACGATTCATTCAAATGAATGTGTTATCGAATAAATATCGTCCAGTGGGAGACTTTACACTGCTAAACTGCCACATTTTCCAAATTATCGAGTTTTTTCATATCATCGGATTGGTTTTCGGTTTCGAGTAAATCCGATCGACCGTTTAGCTTTTTAAAAGATTGAGAGGTATCACGACAAAGACAACGATTTTGATTAGTATTGTTATTTTGACGTCGTTATCGTAGATAAAGGAGTTGGAGCAGGCGCAGTATGGTGGTATGGTGGTGGTGCGCGAGATCCCGGACAAGCCGCCGCCGCCGTACACGCCGCCGCTCGAACCTCGCACCGCGGCCGTGACCGCGACCGCGACCGTGACCGCGACCCTGACCGCGCCGCGCCGCTACCGGCTCGCGGCCGACACCCGCGCCACGGTCGCACGCCTCGTCGCCACACTCCGACCGCCCGCGCCTCTCACGGACACCGCTCACACTGACGCCTTCGACGTGTAAGTTGCAAACACAATGAAGACAATTGAAGACTCATAGCTTACATATTTTATACTAAACGCAGCTCACCGTCGCGTTACCTATCATATCTATACCTAGACTCTTTGTGATCGGCCGAGTACTACTAAAAAGACGTATTATTTTCTCGTAAGAGGATAATACTTATGAGCAGATAACTGTTTTTTTTTTTCAGCTTTAGTAAGTTGATATAATTTGCTTTTCCATCTAATGTTAGACGAAAATTTACTCAACGCAAGCGACTATTTAACTCCATGCGTTTTATAACGCTGTAGTAATTAGGACATTCCGCGCTACCTTGCTCGTTTGTCGTTGCTATGTCGTCCTTTTGTCGTTCAAAAAAATTAAGTAAATTTTAAATGATAAATACCCCGACTACTTTTAAAAACCATAGACAATTTAAAAAATCTTTTATTTTTGTTTTTGATGTTTGTTTTTATTTTTAACCGACTTCGAAAAAAGGAGGAGGTTCTCAATTCGTCGCGTATATTTTATTATTTATATCTATGTTTTTTCACCGATTACTCAAAGGTGGCTTAGCCGATTGAGATGGTTCTTTTTTAATAGAAAGGTGGGAGCCCTGAGGTGGTCCTATAAAAATTTGGTGAGGATCTGATAAGGATCTTCGAAGTGAGGACTGGGAATGCTTCTCAAAACAAAACGCTGTATTTAATTCAATTGTTCATCGATTACACGAAAATAGCTTGACCGATTGATATAGTTCTTTTTTTAATGGAAAAGTGGAAGCTCCAAGGTGGCCCCATAAAAGTTAAGTGAGGATCTGATGAGTATCTTCGGAATGATGAACAGGATAACATCCCTGAATGCAATAAATTACTCATTTTTGGAATTCTACCAAAACGAATAGACCCCTAAAGATCTAAGTACAGATTGATGGGCCACCTGAAACCACCTTCTCAGCAGCAAACTCCTCAATAATTAAAATGACGGTAACAATATTGTTGATTTTTTGGCAGTCGAAAGTAGATAGGTATACATACCTACCTGTATACCTACTAAACAAAGGGTAAAATAAAAAAATAATTAAAAAAATAAAAAACCAACCAAATAAAAACCAAATAACCTCTACATACAGTGCCACCGACTAATTAATCTGTTTTATCGTCTGTTACTGGCTGGTTCTATATTGTACTTAGTTTGGCTGACATTTTGTGAAGTTTTTTGTAAGTCGCATTTGAACCACTCATCGTGATCAGTCATTACTACTACTACTACTAGTACTATACTCGGAATTTTAATTCGATTCCAGATTTGACAATTTCAGTGTTGCAACATTATGACAAGAACTAAATAGTGACGTTGCGAAATTATTCGATATGGAAATTGAATATTTCCGGATCGATTCTTCTCGTTTACAATTTTATTCTCGTAAACTAAGTATATCAGGAAATTAAATATTTCTGAACCGATAATTTAGTTTTGACGATTAATTAACGATATGAGGCTTTTCTTTTATAATTGTGTGTGAAATAAATAAAAAAATGTGATCAAGAAGGAACATGACAAATAAAACAGATAGATGTATTATGGTAATAATTTATTTTATAAATTGTCGCCGTCATCGCTATCGCTGTCACTTTCTGTAACATTTATTATAAATCTGTCTGTGATATTGTCAATTAACATATCTAGCCTACTCATTTTTTCCTCTTCTTTGACAACATGGGATACGCATTTAGACCATTCGGTAGCCGTAATTTTTTGAATGCCTTCCTGAAATAAATTTCTCACGTCTGTCAATTTGAAGGTTTTATTATTTTGAGCTACATGCCCCTTTACCTGCGCTCATATCAATTCGATAGGGTTTAGCTAGCAATGGTAAGGGGGCAGTCTTAAAACCGTGATCCCATGTTGTGCTGCCATTTCGTCTACAGCGTACTTATTAAAAGACTCGTTATGTGGAATCAGTTCTAAAAGCGTAGCTTTAACCATATCTGGTTCGTAATGAATATTTTTATTTAAGAGCCAATCTTGAATGGCAGCTTTTTTCCAGCTCATTTTTGGTGCCGTTTCCAATTTTCGGGAGTGGTAAGGTGCATTATCCATGACCACAATTGAGTTTGATCTTAATTTTGGTAAGACTCCAGCGAACCACTCCTCAAAACAAACTGCATTCATCTCATCATGGTAATCTTCACAATTTTTCTTTGCTTCAAAAATCATGAGCCCCTCTTCCAGGTAGCCTTCTTCACTACCTATATGGCTAATTATGAGACGTTTGCCTTTTCCAGATGGATTTTTTAATCCAGTGGTCAGTCCCTCCAAAAACGCTTGTCGAGATGATGTGACTTTCTTGTCCATCCAAGTTTTTTTTACAGTATGACCTTAAAATAAATATAGTACATGAACATTCAATATTACTATTAAATTTAATGTAAAATGTATATAAATTCATTTTGTGTATAAATGTTAGCCTTACCTGCGTTAACCCAAGTTTTATCTTGATAATATATATGTCTCCCTTCTCGTCGAAACTGACATAAAGATCGCAAGTAACGCTGGCGCCATGTTATTATATCATTTCGATCAATAAGTGTGCTCTTGCGTGACCGTGCAACAAATATAAAATTAAGATGCTTCACAATTTTTCTGTCTTTGGAAATCTTGGGCATTTTTGAATTTGGACACTTGTAAAATCTAAAATAGTAAATTTTATAATAGCTTGGAATCATTACTTATGATGAAGGTATAAAATAATGCTGTCTGACTGATTGACTGATTGACTAACCTTTGCAATGGTTGGAGGTTCATTTCGGTAAAAGAACTGATGAACAATTCTTCGTATTGCAGAGAATGTAAATTCATCAATTTTATCTTTGAAACTTCGCTTTGATCCAGTTTTTTTAGGAGGAGTTGGCGGCGCACCTTTATTTACTTCCTTCAAAACGTTACAAACAGAGCGTGAGGTTATTCCCAATATGTCAGCAACTTTGCTCATACATTCATTTTCTTCCACAACTTCAAAGGCCTCCAATTGCGCAGAAATTTCATTTTTCACGTATTTGTAGGCGTTGCGGATCATTACATTTTCAGTAACAGTGAAAGCTTTTCGTGGACGTTTTTTTCTTGGGGACAAGAAAACATCCACGTCTTTTTGTGATGTACTTGGCTGAGGATCCATTTTGATGGAAAACCAAACAAATAGATTCACTCAAAGTTCACAAAAAACTATAAACGTAACAACAAACACAACGTAACAACACTTTAACAAAAACCCAACAAAATAACAAAATATCGATTCGCAATGAAATAAGATATTCGTGCAGTCAGACTGGGAGAATGAAGCGATAAGTTGTGATAAGTTGTGTAGTGATATGTTAATATTTTTGTTTTAAAAACAAAAATATTATCTTATCACTACACTATTATTATGTGGTATCATTATTTCACAAAATGACAGTAGCTAATGTCAAATCTGGAATCGAATTAAAATTCCGAGTATAGTCATTTTGCTTACCAATTTTCTATTAGTTACCAGTTTTATTAATAACAAGTTAACCATAGAGATTAACTAATAATAAGCAATAAATAGATTTGTATAAACGGCCAGTTCCATCTTTCCCCTATCACAAATGTTGGGTGCCCGCAGATGGAGTATAGAAACTAGTCATTCATGTCGGTGGTCGATTTATTGAACAAGTATTAACCCCTTCAGCAATTACAAATTGTATCCTATATACTAAGTACAAATATCAAACGATCACGTTAACACGTGATAATTACGAGATACGATACAAGCACGTATTTCCGCGGTAGCGATAGAATATGAAGATGTGTGTCCGCCACAACCAATATACTAAATTATTCGGTAGTTATTTGCTGCAAGTATTTGTTGACGGTAACGTTATGATGTACATATATGTCAGGTTCATCGAAGACTTCTGCTCGGAGGCGGTGTCCCGTCACGCGGCGGAGTCGAGCTCGGCCCCGTGGGCCGCGTGCAACATGCAGCCCGCGTGCGGCGACCGCGACACGCTCGCCGCTCAGACGACGGCCGAGCTGGAGGACGTGCTGGCACCCGCCAAGCCTACTGTCTTATCAGGTATATATCTACCTTTACTACGAGTTATACACCCGCCTATCTCCCGATCCCGATCCCGATCCCGCGGGAATCGCGCGGGCGCGTATGTTAGTTTACTTTATCCTCGATAATCTTGCTTTCTATTGATCGAAACGGTTCATTGGTTCCGATAGTCTTTTAGGGGGATATCCTAAACTATACATATAAGACTATAACGGAGTTGCGTCTCCGATTTTAACTTAAACTAAAATGACATTAGTAGATTTTTGAAAAATTTATTACCCTTGCCAGGAATGGAACCTTGTCTTTTTGCAAAAAAATAAACACCCTATTACATTGTGCCGATCGATAGATAGTGTTGCTGATAAAGATCAAATCCTGGAACCAAACAGTGTATAGTAAAACGACAGAAATGTCTATTTTTTATTAATAAAAATAATATAATATCGCACTAGGCTCATACCAGAATGCCTGTGCTATGGGTACAAGTTAGGTAGACAATATATTATAATATGTATGTATGTGTCGTGTGTACCAGGCGTGAGTTGCCGTCGGTCGGACCACATCGACGACATCCTGTTCGCGGAGTGGCGACGTGTGGAGACGTCGTGGACGTCGCTCCACGCGGACGAGGCTCACGTCAAGAGTCAACTGTTCGAGACCATCTTCCAGCGGCTGCTCTCTGACACCGTCGACGAGTATCGACGCACGCGAACACGTACGACGACGGACGAACACACCGACCACCACCTGCCCGGGACGTAGACCCCTTACCGAATAATACTCACTTTACTGTTTAGGTTCTTAGAATGAGTTGTACGAGTATCTCAGTACATCTACATTATTAATTTATTAAGTTTTTCTCTGTATAATTCTCATCCGCGTTCAAACGGTTCTAAACTTACATGATTGTTGTTTTGTCGTAGGTTTTCGCCATTTTACATAATAAAGTACAATATTTACGCGAGTAAAACCCGGTAAATATTGTGTTTTATTACATGATTGATCCAGGGATAAGTGCAAGTCAGTTTTTGAAGATGAATTTTTCCTTTCAAATATTTCTCGTAAAATACGCCTTGAGCAATAAAAACAAATTACAAAATATGATTGTTTTCACTAAAAATAGTATTATATAGTAGAACAGGGTATTTATTTACCATCTTTTGATTTATTTTATGTGTAGCTCGACATGCTCAATACCTCGTTATTTATATTTTTAGTGTTCAAACGATCCGTTATTGTAGAATTTTTACAGCAAGCCATTTAGTCCCACGTTTTTATACTCTCACTTTGTTTGTTTGTCGGTCTGGGCGGAATCTTGCAACTTCAATTTGAGGCAACGCTGAAACTTTGGGCATAGTTCAGAACCAGATGACAATACCACCTAAATTTTTTAAACAAAAATAAAATAATATTAATAGATTTAAAAAATCTAAAACCCCACATTTTAGAAAGTTCTAAAAAGAGTAAAATAACCCTGCGGGGCCAAACGAGGACCACTTGAGGGGCCACTCGAAACGTGGGGGCGCGTGGGGTTTTTTAAGTGATCAAAAGATTTCTCTTGCGTTTTCCCAATGTTTGATTGAAATTATACTCATTTTCCGATTTTAACCAAGTTTCCTCTCTTTACACGAGTCTCGTAATATAGGACTTTGATAAAACATAAAATAATAAAAGCATTACAATTAAAACCGGGAAATAAGTAAGTATTATTGAAAACTCACATGCTGTTAATATGGGAGCAAGCAATTGTCACATTTACAGGCCGGTAAACAGGCAGCAAAATAACAGACTATTTACCGCTTGCAAGTGAATGCTTCATATCGTGTGTTATAGACCAATCACACTCAATCTAGTAAACCAAACGCAAATTTGATGATTATTATTATTTCTTATCGGTTGTGAACTGATTATGGCCATTAGGAAATTAGCCAGTGTCATGTATTTTAATATATTATGCAAGTTATTTGCATCGAAACAGTCAGGTCTAGGGAATCATTTGTAAACACGGCGGCCATTTACAAATAATCTTCACGGAGCCTTGGAGACAACAATAAGTTAATGTTTTGCACCGATTTTCACTTTCATTCCACTTGTACACCTTTACGAAACTAAATTGATTAATATGCCCCCGAAATTAAACAATTTGCACGCATATGAACTAGGTTTCACAAAAATGAAAATTTAGCACCACATCTCCTCAACGAGTTCCCGCCAAGACTCCCAATTTGATGATAATCTGACAGCCTAAAAAATATTTTTTATTCTCATGATGCTTTTTTACGAGCCGAGCCGTTAGCTTGTAGCCAACATAACTGTATTGGTTACAAGCTAACGACTCGATTAATGGCAGAATGTAAGTGATGTACAATGAAAACGTTGGAATGTTTGACTTGCTTATTTTTTAGCTAGCAACATCTCTATTTTTTCGATATAGTTTTGTAGATTCGAATAATTAGCATATATAAAACCCATAGAATGACAAGTACCTACCGCAAAGGTTTCTAGTTAACTATGAAATAAAAAAATGGGATATCGACCATGCCTTTTAATGTGTTCGACATAATTATTGTTGTGAAAGTCAACATGGAGTATATAGGACCTATTTGTTTATTTCTATTATTGTATATATCCCTACCTACCTGTGTATGTAACTCTTTTTTAAGTATACAGAAATGTATCAAAGGTGTAAAAATATATATACTAGGACAAATTATTTAGTAATTAAAACATTGTAAAGGTAACGCAAGAAAAATTAGCTAGTCAAGCTAAGTTTCTTAGATAAGTAATAAATAAAAAAGAAATATTTGTAAGTGATTTTAAACGTCCTTTCTGTCGCCTCCAATTTGATACCTGTTTAGTAGAAATGATGGAGTGAAGCGACCCCTTGGTATTTATTTGTAAGTCCGGTCCGGCAAGATTCGAAGCTTACAAAAGCTTCGAATCTTGCCAGGGGCGATTTTTTGATGATGCATTTCTCTTTGTATTCTCAAATATTTCTTGTGTACTAATTTTAAATTACGTTTCTTATCATGCAGTTGCGAAATAAAAGCGATGAATCAAGTATTTTCACAGAATTTAATCATGATAAAAAATATCACATAGTGCATACATTTGACTCGACTATACTTCAATATTTTTAATACATACTTTACAAATAGTCAAATGCAATTAAAATACTACGATAACTTTATATATCATTGTTTTTCTTCTTCGTTTCATATAGTGGTGTGTCTCACCTCTAGTGTTATCAGTTGTCAGCTCGCCCTCATCTAACTCGACCTAACGACCACTATCAGAGAAGACAACCGGTACCGACTGCTTAACGTACCGCGAAGCTCCAAGGAGCTCGAGTAATTGATTTTCTTTTGTCACACAAATTATCGGACACCCCTCCACGTAATGAGCCAAGCGTTGCTTAACCAGCACGACCATTTAAGATCGACATATACAGCTAGACCAAAGAGTTCCTCCTTTCATTGTGACCTCTGTTTACTGTGTGAGGGATTTTAAAATGATCTTTATTCTTTTGAACGAAACATCAGTACGGGTATTCAGAGAGCTTCGGTCCGAAACCGAAGTTCGACTTGTCATGCCTGTCACTGTTATTGAGTCGCGCTGAGCAATGTGAAGATTTCCGACACATCGGATTTGGGCCGAATCTCTCTGAATACTCCTGCAGAACATTTGTATCTTTGTAGATTTATCTTAAAATATAATATTAGAAGATATTCACTGGCTTAATTAGAGCGGCTTGCAGTTCAAATCGTCTATAAATAAATACAGGTATAAGTAAACAACATCCTGTGTTTAAACAAAATACTTAAGCAATTTAAAAGTAAATTATTTATTTTCGTACATATATTATAAAAACTTATGTAAATTATGTTTAACCACACAGGTCATGTAAGTCCTTAAAAGAAGTCAAAGACTTATTGAAAAATATGGCAGACTATTTATTGAGTACTGGTACATTTACCATGAATTAAAATACTTACACTATAACGGTAACTGTTTCACCTTGTGCACAGCGCACACGCTCTGTCTGGTCACTATTCTACAAATATGTCGCAACTATGTCCCAGCTCTTGTTATTATTTATTATCCAAAAATGGTTTTCAAGCAACTTGACCCAACACAGATAGCTTTGATTTAGTTAAATGTTGAGTCACTAAGTCACCAATTTATAAATTAAATTGAAACACTGTCACGATAGTCGGAGTCATAAAACTAAAGCATAGTTGAGACGTTTTGGTTGTAGATTAGGCCGCGAGCCGTTATTTGCGTTGCGGACATGCCCAAACTGTAAACGTTATAATAGTGTACGTATTACGTACCAACTCATGGTAGAGGCACTGCTAGGATACGTAAACCTTATACAAATTACAAGACTAGCTAATGATATCCAACCTAATCGTATCAATAAATAAACCTAAACACTAATAAATACAACGAAAAGCAATTAAAAAATACCTACACAATTCAATCTGACAATACATACATTTTAAATGCCATTATTAATGTAAACATTCATCATAACAATACATATAATATACTAGCTGCAGCCTGCGGTTTCACCCACGTAGGTCCCGATCCCGCGGGAATATCGGGATAAAAGTTGCCTATGTGTTATTCTCGGTATCCTATATTCCAAGTTTTATCGCAATCGGTTCAGAAGTTTTTGCGTGAATGAGTAACAAAGTCAAACACATACATACAAGCTTTCACGTTTATAATATTATGAAGATTCATTCTAAATTTAGATAGATTTTAGATTAAAAACTGCAAAATTTACAATTATGTTTACTGCTGCTAAGTTGTACCTGTATGTATGTAAATTAATATACACAAAAGTGTCCCGTTTTACAGTTCTCGTTTTTCGGGAAAACGACACAAACTACAACAACATTCATTTTGATACGTGTTATGGTTTCAAGCCATGGTTCTTGGTAATTGTTATAAAAACTATATTTAGTTTTTAATCCCGACACCTGTCTAGTATCAGTTTGTATCGTGCTGTGTGCAGCGTGCAAAGAGCACACTAGTGATTTGTAGTAAAGTACATATCGTGCTGATACTACGTATCAGGTATCGGGATTAAAAACTAAATATTATTTTTTTAACATACTTGTTATGGAGTTCCGAAAAGTAACGCCTAATTAAAACATAGAAATGAAAAACCAGCAAATATAACGATACGTCCATTTCAAAAAATACGCGTTGGTCAGATGACAACTAAAGTGAGTGATGTTATCAAAGCTACCACCTTCAGCCGCAGCTTGTACATACGCACCATTCAATGCGTATTTTCCATCAAGTTCAATAATAAATATGTCGAGGAAACGCATTGAATCGAGAAAACTGGGGCTGGAAATGGAATGATAACTTCTTATCACCCATATTATAATACCAAAAAGCCAGCCAAAACGGCTGCGGAAAAAGATGCGGATCATGTGTTAAACCTGGATTGTGTTGCTCTACAAGTGCATACATCGTCAAAGCCTTAGTTGCTTCAACAAAACTAGAAAATAATGATGACTTTCATTATGATACTGATTTGTTTTAAATATTCATTATAATATTTATAATACAAACGCACTTTTGTAATTTTTTATGCGCCCGCGAATACAAACTGACGCATCATAGATTGAAAACTATAACTCGTATCAAAAAAAATGTCGGTACTTTTAGTAGACAATTTAGTAATAAAGTTTTTGACTACTACCTAGCTTGTGTGTGGGAGGGCTGTAGCAGGTTGCGGGGTGGGGTGGGGGGGGGGGGGGGGGTCAAGGGAGGGTCGTGTTTATTAATGTGTTACTCATATGTACGTACAACATAGCAGCAGTAAAATATATTATAAATGTTGTCGCTAAAAATCTAGAATGAATAGACTAATACCCATATTTTAATATGGACTAAATTTTAGATAACTAAGCCCAGAGTTGCGCTGGCTAGAGTTTACCTACTTTTTATCTCTCGTGACAACGTGGGACTAACGACTAACACTGTTAGCAAAACTTGGTTTACTCCATTGAGATATTAATATTATGTACTAAGTAGTACTAAAGGTGATATCTCTGAAACATATTCACGAACCGGCAAAAGTGAAATGAGGAAAAGATAACTAATATTTTGAATATTAGCTATCCATATTTACTAATTTAAAAATAAAAAACATGAAAGAATTACTTCGTTTCTGGTTTATAGAAGTAAACGCACAGTTAAGGTAAACGTGCGATGCGAACTCGTACTCGGATGTGACGTCATCACATGGGGCTCATGTTCGTTTTATTATTTGAGGAGCGTTGTAAATGACGTCATGTGACTGTTAGTGGGTCTCAATATTTATTGTGAGTTTAAATGCCTGTAAAATCAAAACTTTTGCCTACAAAAAAACTAGTGTTTTTGTGTACATACAAGCTTTACTGTAACAAATTTTCCACCGATTTGACATACCTATTAACATTCTTCATTGAATGAAAGGTAGCGTTTTACTTCAGTGGCTCGTTTCTACTAAGTATCTTCTTTGTGATACTCACTTATATTAAACACATACCATCCTCGACCTAGATTTTCAGCTGGCAAACTACTAGTAGTGCATAGAATATTAAAATTAAACGCTTAAACTAGAATCTAAAGTCTAATATGTTCACAATACTATATTATTTGATAATCTCATGAGACACTGGAGAGCTGCTCTATTGAGTCTCGTGTGTAATCTCACAGTAGCACTTGGGCGTGATACACCCTCACTGGCACAGAGTTTCCTGAAAGGCCCTCTATCTCTAGAACTTAGTTTTATATTTAGTCATCAGCCTTGAGAAATGATTCAAGTGGGTTAGGGCCCTTTCTTCTTGGGTTCAATGGCACTTTTGTCGTCTCCGCTGAAACAAAAATAATGATTTCATATATCTACTAAATTTTATTTTATTTTCATGCTTTCATTGATGATATGACGAGAGGTGCCGGATCTGGGGCCTAAATTTCACTTATTGTAATCACTTGTACCTAGTTCAAATTGTCTTATGAGAGTAGGTAAACACTAGACTTTGTCTCTCTTCGCGATGTTGGATTGAAATTATACTCGTTTTTCAGGTTTTAAACGCGTCGTTCTTATTATTTTTAGGATTTGACCGATGCTCAACGACGTACTGAGATCTTTTTTTGAGGACAATTTTTGCTCGCTCCTTGTGCGGTAGCTTTTTTCAACCCAAGTACTTCGTATTGAGGAATTCCCCGACGCGACGTAAAATGTAAATATTTTTTTGGCATTTTTTATAGGAACTAGTTTTAGCAAAACATTAACAGCACTTAACAAATTCTGCATTATACTTGTTGGAAACACTGATTAACGTAAGCTACTTTTGATCCTGATATTTCCACAGGGTATACGTATGTAATTGGATAATTAGTGCTATAATATAATTATTTGTAATTAGGTAATTAGTGCTAAGTATAATGTAAATATTAATTTTGACTCACTAGTTGGTCCCTGAAAAGCCTGGTTAACTTCCAAGCAGGCCATCCACTCGGTAATACTGATCTTGGTGTCGTGATTCACGTCGCAGTATCGCGGTAGTTTCCTCCCGCACCGCTTCAGAGGTTCCACGTTCGATATCAACTGGTGGTACGCTTTCCACTCCCGCCGTTCCAACGCCTTGTTCTTGTCCTTGTCTAACATCACGAATGTCCATGTCGCTGCTTGCTCTTCTTTTGAAGCGCCCCATTTCACCATTTCCCTACAATGTTTGTTACTGTAAAGTGTTGTTTTATGACAATAAAATATGGAAATGTAGAAAAAGTTACCCGGGTCCCGTGCCGTTTGTAGACGATGTCATTTTCGACAGAAAATAACTCATCAAGTCGCGAAGAAAGTTTGCTTTCATCGGTTCAGGACATCCTGTAAGAAACATAATTATATTATTTATTGTATCAAAAGAATTAACTATTACGTAGCTAGCTACTAATTAGCGTTTAGTTAAACCTATATTCGTAGTATACCTAGTCATGTTTGAAGCTTCGATAAATACCAACATCCAGCTTCTAACTCAAGAGGATTGATCCCATCGATGCGGACAACTCGAAGACCCATACATATACATACAATAGTTATAATCTTAGCTTACTAATATTATAAATGTTAAGTTTGTATGTATGTATATGACTTTGTTACCTACTCTTTCACGCAAAAACTACTGAACTAGCTGGGAACCTGGTATAACAAATAGGCGCAGCTAGTACTATACATTTTTTAATTATAATGTTACTAAAACGGGCCATTACCTGTTGGCTTCGGGCCAACGCTCGCCTTCTAATCCATAGGTAATACCGCCTACCTACGAGTATAAATGTTCGACAAATTGAAATACCTCTCATAGGGCTGGCGTGTTGCGGCGCAGTGTCGCAGTCCGGACGGCGGTCCTTGACGGAGGAGCCCGGGATGGGCTTGCCGGTGTCCTGGTGCACGCACCAGCAGTACCCGGTGGAGCGGTAGCACTGCGCCCGCGCGTACCTCCCGTCGCCGGTGCACTCGGGCACGTACAGCGCCGCCTCGCCCGCCTTCTGAACCATTACATACGATACGATTACATTCACACGGCTAGACGACAGACCTTCAGCCAGTTTTAACTGTTGTACGTAAACTCGAACTGTTTAACTATATGTATATGCATGTACCTACTACATACATAATAATATTAGTTACTCATACCACAGGACCTTAAAACCATTTTTTTTGGGTTTTATTGGTCCAGTAGTTTCAAAGATTACCTCCAATATAGTTAGTTACCTCATACATACCATGTTACCAACGTTATGTACCTTTTTATTATATTAGTATAGAGCATTGATATAAATCACTTATAATAATCAATGGTACAGGTAGATGAGGGAAGATTTATTTGTTTATTATTTATTTGTATTTGATTTATAGGTAAGAGGGTTTGTGTTGTTGTAGACTTATGTATATCCAACAGGTTTATGCTAAGGCCACTATCATAGAGAAATACCGCTATTTATATGCACTAATCTAAACACAATTTTGACGTTAATGCATTGCATGCACCTACCTAGGTAAGGTAGGAACTATAGCAGTCGCGCAGCAATAACTTTGTACATATTTCGCATGAATACATTGTTTTGTAGCACAATTCGCTTTTGCATAAAATTTTCTAAAAAATATTTCCAAATCCACACAACATACCATTGGACCACCGGAACATTATTTATACGGTCTAAAATAACTAACTGTTGATAAGCCGTTTGTTTGTGTAGGTATATTATGTGTCCAAGTTACACGCACAGGTTATACGTTACACTATGATAACGAACACATCGTTAATCGACGTCAGACGGGATATCTACAGTGGATACATCATCGGTATTTTGACTGAAAGATATGTCTTTCAGGCCACCTTTGATGAGACAAGTCACGAATTGTAGGAGGGGATATATGGGTGATGGGTGGGTAGTGGGAATCTTACCTGTTCGTCTAATACCGCCTGCCGGTCAGTAAGACAGTCGTTGGTGTCGTCTTCTCTCCTGGATTCTACATCAGACCCATCAGGTGCGAACGAATTTCTAACGATGCCTGGCAACACTGCAAATTGTACTCATTCAGTATTCAATATATATAGGTCGGTTAGGTTTCTATAATAAATGAAGAGTAAGTCAGAGTAAGTTTATTCCAAGTGTTATGGCTTATCGGGCGACCTGAAAACTCTAACACTAGGTGAGCCACACGCCACATCACTACACGAAAAGAAGAAGGAGTGTTGAGTCAATAGTAATGATTCACTATTCATAAAAACTGACTATAAGGACTGAGTAAGCTACTTCTACTACTAACAATTTCAATCTAAAATATGAAGTAAGTACTTTGTACTTGTGATTACCGCAAATGACTGTAAGTTAGAAACACGAACGAATACTTGAAATGACTGCCATAGTGCCGCTTAGAATATAACACGAGCGTAAATTACGAGTGCATTGCAGTGAATGTCAAATTGCCCACATTGCCCACCCGACATAGACTATGAATTAATGCGCACATGCATCGGCTCACTCACGAATAACACTGTCTATAGTATATTGAGAAGTCAAGTGCTGTTCTTGACTTAATACGATTTGTGTTACTTAAATCTATAACTAGTAATATTAGATGAAAGATTTATAAATTTATTTCACCAAAAAATAGAAACCTACTTCATAGATGTGTAGTAACATAGACTACTTTTGATCCCGATAATCCTGCGGTATCGAGATTTAAGCGGGTGAAATTGCGGGGCGCTGCTAGTGCCTATTTAAACTATTTTTATACTGGTGTTATCAAAGTCCTACATGATCATTTTACTGTTTTTTTTTTTTTTGCCTGTCTTGATACTGCAATTAGTCTTTGATAGACTATAATCAGTATACGTGTGCGAGTATAGTTAAGGCGCACTAGCCACTGCTAATGCTTCTTCTAAATTTAGACGACATCCAGCCTTTTCAGTCTGCGTGTCTTATTTGTGAGATCTATCAGCTGGGCAGCAAGGGGATTGGGATGAGCCACAAGGCGTTCAATATGACTCTTTTGGTATTTAGCAATTTCCTCTGTGATTGTTGGCATCTCTAGGTACTCATGAGTTTCGACGTTTCTCGTGAACCACGGAGCTTTGCATATGTTGTGGAGTAGAGTTTTGCACACGTTGGAGACAAGCTATGTTGCTCTTACTGGCCACTCCCCACAGTTGGATTCCGTAGAGCCAGATCGGCTTAAGGATTGCATTGTATAGAAGGAGTTTGTTGTCTACTGATAGTGTAGAGTTGCGAGACATTAACCATGAAAGGTTTCTGTATCTCAGGTTCACTTGGTCTCGTTTATGCTTGATGTGAGTCTTCCATGTTAGGCGTCTCTCAAGATGAAACCCAAGGTACTTGACACAATCATGCTGCGGGAGCGTGTCGTTTCCTAGCTTCACCTCAGGGCATGTCTGCTTTCTAAGTGTGAAGGTTATGTGGCATGACTACGTCCAAGAAGGCAGCTGAACAGTACATTTTGCGTTCAAAACATTGTCTAACGGTATCGTAGACCCGATGAACTTGTTCCGCCTCAACTCTGGTTACCCTTCAAAACGCATTTTACTGATATAGGATATATTTATTGTATAGGTTCGTAAATGGATTTGCTGTAAGATGTCCAACGTAGGATGATTGTCGTATGTATAATATGTCACCGTAAAGTAATAAGTAGTTAGGATTCCAAACGAGATATAAATTGTATCGAACACATTTTCGTCTATTTATAAACTTACGACGTCTCGTAGTAAATTTATAAACTACCGGATATCCATTCTAAACGGTTCGACCAATAACAGAAGAGCTTTTAATTACGCCTCTTTAAAATACGGAAAGTTACACACTGCTCTCTGATTGGTCGATATCGACAAGGGTACGTATTAGAAAATCTAAAAGCACGAAAAAAAACTATACGGAGCACCCCGACTAAGAAAGGTTAGGTTTAGGTTTGCAGACTGACTGACTGCAATGCAGAAGACAAGGGAACAACACACAAATACATAGAGCACAGATAAGCGGGCTTATCGTTGAAAGCAATTTCTTCCTGGCAACCCTTGCATGGAATAGATCTGTGTTAGCTTGAGAGGTAATGAATGACAATAGGTTATTTTACTTATTTTGTTATAAATGTTTGTTACCTGAACTAGGATCCGGAGGCGGCTCCTCTTCGTTGTAATCAGGCTCGACTTCAGGTCCGCTATCTTCGTCTGCATTCAACGACATGAAGAAACGGAGAGAGACTATATATTATTATTATGTTTGCGCACACGTCTGTGTTGCAATATCCAGCGGTAGCCAGTTATCCAGGTAAGTACCAAATCTAGGTTATACCTAATGACGTCCGAACACAGTCATCTGTGACGTAATTGATGTCATATTATGACGTCGGAAGACCCTTAAAAGGACCTCAATTTGTCATCGCCTCGGAACGTTATCTTGAACCTCTTCAACTCTCGTCAATAAATCGTAAACCCATACCGATTAGGATTCGATGCAGAAGTCCCGATTCCGCTTGAATATCGGGATAATAATTAGTATTTATGTTTTAATCCAGATTTCCGACTATCTGTATACCAAGTTTGATCGTAATCGGTTAAATAGTTTCTGGGTAATTGAAACACAAACATCCGAAGAATTAAACTAAGATCGAAAGTGTGTTAGCTAAGAGTGACGTCAGGGACGACGCGACACGCGACACGCGACGCGAGACGCTCCGCCATGTCATACGTGTGTTAAAGTACTTACAGTCCGGAGCGGGTGGTTCCGGGTTAGACAGCAGACACTCGGCCCACTCCGCGCTAGCGATCTCTCCGTCTCCGTCGGCGTCGCAGCCGCGCGCCCAGGCGCGGGCGCAGCGCTTCGGCTTCACCACCTACGACCAGCCAGTCAGTTAACGTCGTGTACGTACGGGGATAAATATAAGGTGCTCCTTCACCGGGGTCATTCGCGTTTAAAAAAGTGTAACGTTACAAATTAGGTCATTGCAACAGTGAGGAAGGAAAACCGATCATTACAGTGGCGCACCCTAGAGCGATACAATGTGCAATATCTTGTAACATTAATGAAAAGTCAAATCTATATCACATCAAATCTTTCTCTCACTATAACAGCGATATGAGAAGATTTTTGAATGTTAATTATATATAATTAATCATTGAATAGGTACTCCTGATTATTAAATAAACGATATTTACGTAATAGTATGGTAACCTCGGTTTGTATTTGTTTGAAGGTAACCTACCTAAAAGGGCAATGCAAATTAAGTTTAACTTAAAACTAAATAATTTACGCGCCACGTTTTAGGGGGTCGATGATGTTCTCGTCACCTTTTTAATGAGTCTCCGTAGTCCTCTATACTCCGACTTCTGCAGCGAGTCACTTTTGTCGCGGTCCAGCTCCCGGAACTTCCAGCCGGCCACGGCGCGCGGGTCCGGCCCGAGTCCGGACTCGGAACGCGCCCGCTCGTACTCTCCACTGAATATCTTAATTAGATTCCCGTTGAACAGGATTCTGTCTGCTCGTGTGCAACCTTTACATAATACAGATTTAATGGGTATCATTCTCTAAGTCCAGATAGTAAAGTGAATTAATATTCTTTTATTAGGTAGGTACAGCAACATACTTTATATTTAAATTAAAATTAATTAAAATTAAAAAATATTATTTTATGTCATTTTTAGGGTATTTAACCAAAGAGTAAAAACAGGAGAACCCTATTACTGAGATTCCGCTGTCCATCTGTCTGTCTGTCACTGGGCTGAATCGTGATAGCGAGACTGTTGAAATTTTCACAGTTGATGTTTTTTCAGTTGGTGCTATATTATTATGTCTAACGGCAAATACTTAAAACCAGAATAAAATAAATAGTATTATTAAGTGAGGTCCCACACAAACAAAGACATTAGTTTTAACTTACTTCTTTTATTTCTTTGACCACGGACTGATGAACGCCTCCGCGTGTGAGATTTACCTATAAGAATAAAATGAAAAGAAACCAATGAGTACGGTCCAGTTTAAAAAAGTGTGTGTGTGGTGGGGGTGAGTGACTACAACACGCAGCGGCAGCTACGTGGTCAATAAAGATCTCCAGTTATCTGCATACCAAGTTTCATCACGATCGGTTCTGTAATTTATGCGTGTTTGAAACACAAACAAAAACATCCTTATACCACATAAGAAGAATTTCTAAGTTTCCATAAGTCCATAACACTTCAACAATCCACATAGCGGAAATATAGTTTACCTATCTGAAAGGCTTTATAAAGTTATTTATTTGGTCAAAAATGTCGTATTCATAAGGTGTTACAATATAGTTATAAACTTACAGAAATACTGTCTACAGGCGTCCAATTATTATTTTGATGAATTAGTGCAACAATAGAGTGAATCTAAATTGCTGAAATTAACATAAAGGTTTACCTTACCAGGGCCCTGATTCTCTAAAAATATAGCATGCGACAAACAGGCGGGATGCATGAGCATTGCAGAAGTCGATTTGTTGCACAGGAGTAAAATAGCCACTAAACTAATTACGAATACGTATTAACGTACATCTTCTGCACGTCAGTCGCCGGCTTTGCGGCGCATGCTATGTCCTTGCCGAAACAAGCCCCCGCCCCGTTAAACTAAATGTTGATTGTGGTAACAGCAGGCTTTCACACGCCTGCTGTTACCATAATCTACATTTAGTTAAAAGTGATGATAATATACGGTGTGCGGCCACCCGGACACCGTATATTGTCATTACTTTATCACCAATGCGCGGAAGGCGCGCGGGCGCGGGCGAGCAAAATGCATTGTTTATTATCGACGTCGTCGTCGGTTCCAATGTACCTAATTTAGTGGTTAAACGAGCCGGTAGCGTCATTCAATGTGTTCGTGGTGAGGTAGACGCTCTTGTGATTTAAATATTTGTTGTGCATTGGTTGAGGCTAGCCGCTAGCCGCTAGATGCCGCTCGCTAGCAATCGACGCAGGACCGCCTCGTCTGTCGAACCGGTCGGTAGCGCGGTCCCGTCTCAGGAGCCAACTAGCCAACCGGTGATGTCCTACGCAACACTAGCCGCCTACTACGACTCACCTCAATTTTATTTATACCTTTAAATACTTAGTTTGTCCTGCCTGACTGTCAATACAACTGGAGCCAATAAACAGATTAGGGTCAAATCTGTTGCTTATAGCTCTTAGGGAATTCCAACAGCATAGGGACTTACGCGCATGAAACCGCAGGAAATACTGTCTATAAAATGTTTGGTCCTGACTAATCGAATGAGTGATCAAAGCACAGCCTCAACCGCCGCCCGCGCTGGTAGTAGAGAGACTTTGATGATTTAGATATCCGATAAGAACGGGGTTTTAGGGATTCCCATAGGATTGGGACTTACTCGAGTGAAACTGTAGGATCCACCTACCGAACCTTTCGAAATCAAATTTCGGTGTGTAAAGGATCATCTCATCTATTAGGTAGTTGATCTGTGAATCGACTTGCAACTAAACCGTGTACACTGTAGGTGCGGTGTTGCTTCTTCACGGTTCGCCTTTTGGTATTCTAGACGCGATGCATATATTATTAGGTATTTTATTAATAGCTGCGCCCCGCGGTTTTACTCGCGTAAGTTCAGTTCCCGCGGGATTATCGCGATAAAAAATAATAGCTTATGTGTTATTCTAGGTTTCCAGCTGCCTATATATAAGTCTCATCGCAATCGGTTCAGTAGTTTTTGCGTGAAAGAGTAACAAAGTCACCTACGTCTATACAAACTTTCACGTCTATAATATTAGTAAGATGTATTCGTATATTAATCGATTTAATATTATAGTCGATAATAGATTTATTGTGTGTAGTATACCAAAAGGCGCAAAATGACTGGGGCTCACCGTGTTAAAGCTGCACGGTATCTAGAGTCTATATAATATACAGTTTGGTTGAACAGAATACCCTGTAGTTTATTGGCAAGCCTGCGCCCGCGCCCGCGCCGGATTACAACCAGTTATATTATATACCATTTAATGGAGATCGTTATCTTCGAGTTTCTTAATTGAATTGTCGTCGTCGGCGTTTTTATACAACCACTTGCGTACTCTATATTAAAGTGCAAGAGGCTCGGGTATTAACTAAATAAATCAGACCAAGTTTAACAACCGGTATTTCGACGAAAACACTCGGTTTGTTACATCGTTTCATAGTAACGTAAACAGGGATATACAAGATGTAACGGGTAAGCCTTTTTAAGCCGAAAGGGGGTTGTTCTAGACGTCTAGGCGAACAACTTTTTTTCTATGACTTTTGGAAATTCGAAGTACTTTTCGAAAATTTTAAATGTAAAGTTTACTTGAAGATCAGCTGTTTCTTGGAGTTCGAGGTCATTGACCATATGTTGTCCTTTCATTTAGCTTGGTCTACTACAATCAAACCTTAAATTACCTTTATTTTCAAAAACAGCTGTTTTTTCACTGAAACATAATCTCAAAATTTACAGAAAAAAAGTTCAAATTTTCAAAAGTCATAGAACAAAAGGTGTTCGTCTAGATGTCTAGAACAACCCCCTTTCGGATTAAAAGGACTTGCCCGTTACATCTTGTATAGACGAGGCTGCCGTATTTCTTCTTCTAGACGAGCGTGTTACATCTTGACCACATCATTAGGTGATATATAGTGGTCAAACGCTCATTTTTCGTGTGAAAAAACCTGGAGTAAGGAAATATTAAAAAACTTGATTTAATTTTATCTATGACATTGTATTCTTTGTAATCTAATATTTTTTATAGTCAGTAGGTATAATGTAAAATCATTAAGTTGACATTAAGATCGATTTAAAATAATTCATTTCTGATATTTGCATGTTAAGTTGCTGGTGAAATATGATGAACTATACCTACTATTTGATAACATCTGTTGTAACCATATTTCGTGCAAATAAATGACATTCATTCATTCGAATATCGATATTATTTTCCCATCACTAAGGATCTAACTACCTATGTTCCCAAAAATAATGTGTTAAATAAAAAAAGGTACAGAATCGGGTTCTGGTGCGGCACTCGGTAGACACCTCGGCGCCTTATCTACTTTTATATATCACCAATGGTAAGTACAATATTATAATGAAAAGGGTGATTTGTGACACACGGGGAACTTTGGTCTTAAAATAATTTCTGTTGTTTTTTTAAATAAGTAGGTAACTAAAATAAATAACAGAGTTTAATAGCATGCAGAATACTACCTAATAATAAACAAATAGGAAGTGTGTTAGCTCTATGAGGTAGATATATCGTAAAGGTATACTGAATGTGTCAAAAATGGCAATACGTCTATACGGATCTATGCTTATTTATCTGGTTCTACTAACGTAGATATATTCTGTTTCCACAAAATGTAGACGTACTGTACTTCGAAGAGTGTAGCTAATATATCGGATAAAATGGTGTTATTATTTTAACTCTTTGTTAACGGCTTCATTAAACTTTTAGCCAGGTAGGTAGACATCAAAGCTGTACGGCCGCACCCGCTCCGACAAGCTCTGCCGCGTTTTTTCTATCATCTCCCAAGCGACCAGACGAGGACGGGCTATCGCTCTCACTTCTTGTGACTTACAAAAAAAACGACTCTAAACGTTCTAAGGCGTCGAGCTGTCTGACACGAACCGCTCATTCTTAGAAAACCACTTAAAATCCGGGACTCTTTTAGAAATATGAAACTTGCCATAACTTTTATTAAGTAGACCTTTTGTTGAAGATTAACTTCGGTAATTGATATGACAGCTAGTTAATAGCTTAAATCGATTGCAAAACTACTTTCGAGATGTTATTAAAGTTTGAAATAAGAAAATGAAGACATATACAAGCTAAACTCAAAAAATCCTTGTCGAGTTCATCGAAAGTTGTTAATTGTTTCAAGATTAAATGTTGTTGAATATTTTATTTGTGTATGGATTAGATTACTAAAGGTATACGAGTAAATACGAGTGTATATCATATATAACGCATACGAACAAACTGAAAATCCTTGTCTAATTCATCGAAAATTGTTGATTATTTCATAACGAAATGATATTGATCTTTTTTGTTATAGATTGTAGGTGAAATTGTTTATGTTCTAAGTCTTTTATTATTTGATTGGTTGCCAATTTGGACTGTTGATATTTTGAACTTTTTGTGTTGTACATCGTTGGATATGTTTCTTTGAAATTTTGAATGGTTGATTATACGGTGTTGACATTTTTACGTACCCCACCCGTTTCCACATTTTAGCGTAGTTTAATGACCAAAACTTGTTATTGTTGTAAGTCTATCCACATCTAAGGCCGTTTTTACCGTTTTGCTAAAATGTGGAGGTGACGACGCTTTTAGACATATTTGTCGGCAAACTACACTAAAATATAGGAATCAATATTACCTACAATCTGTAACACAAAAAAATGTCAACACCGTTCCGTTATGAAATAATCAACAATTTTCAATGAACTCGACAAGGATTTTCAGTTTAACTCGTATGCATTATACCTATAGATTTAGTATAAAGTCTAGTCTAAGTAAATTGGCATAGGGCATAGGCGCCATTCGAGCAAATGTTTCAAGGAATACTGGATTTATCGACAAATAAATGATTGGCACTTATTCAATTCATGTATTTAACGTAAATATGTAGGTACGTTGTTAGCGTAATAATGAATTTCGCGTATTCGTGGTACACCTATCTATCTCAAGAATGTCCATATTTTCTATTGGTGTCTTTATCTAATTTTTACCCGACTACGGCCAAGGGAGGCTAGGTTTTTAGTAAAAGCGCATGCAACCTTTAACTTGACATTGTTACTTGAAAGAGGTATTCATTTTTGCTCATTTTTTTTCAAGTAGAAAGCTATATACTTAATCTAAACGGTATATATTATTTAACTTGCCATAGGAAGTCGGGAATGAACAGGTATAATTAATTTCACGAGCTACAGACAGGTTCAAATATGTGTCCACTGGGGTTATTTCTACAATGGTTGGTAACAAAGTAACTAATATTACGAACTACAGATTAAAAAATTAACTGACAGTCAACAAGTGGACGTCGTGAACGTATTCCTAGAAGGTTTTACTTGTATGGCGGTCGTACACTCTGGTCAAGTTTCGCCTAGAGGTCTCGCGCGAGAAGCCGAGAGCAGAGTACTTACCATGTACAACTCTCGTCTATTCACTTAAGATTATGATGATCAATGAACGGATAGACACGCTGGAAGTCGCTTCCGCTGTTACGCACAAGTGATGGGTAGGCAAAGTTAGGTATGTATTTACACGCGTATGATACAAATAAAATTTAAAAAAAGTTACGTAAAAGAAGGTACGATGCATAGCGGCCATCGAAAGAAAATGCGGTTCGCTAAAGAAAATATCGGAAAGTAATTTAGCCGATATTTCCTTTAATTTTAATCTAATTATAAAAATCATTTTTTATTTTAATTACTTATCTACTTTGTAGTTATTTTTGTTGTTCATATCTTGCGCTCAGCAGTTCTCGCGGGACTTGCCGAGAAGGCGAGCCGAGAACAGAGCTACCATGTTCACTTTCGCATTCGCCCTGTCTCGGAGTGTCTTGACGAGAGTGTATAGCCGGCATTGTGGAGTCATTTAAAACCTACTCCTACCATCGAGTTATGGTCCTACTCACCGGTCACCGGTCAGGTTTCATACAATCGACTTATGAATGCGAGACGCGTAACTTATGCACCTTAATTGAATGGTAAAGTGTCCCATAAGTTTTTAGTTTCAAACAATTCTATTTTAATAGATGTTATTTCAATAGCTTCTGGCATAGGCTTTATACGTAATATATAATATTATTATATCTACTTGTTTCTTCTTCAATATTAAAGCTGTTCTGCAATAACATCTAAATATGTGGGTTTAATTTTGGCTTTCACTCCACAGATATTGTAAATATTGTTAATATAAATAGAGTTTGTTTTCTGGCAGAACCTGTGCAAGGCAACAAACATTACTGCGAATTCCGCGTAATAGAACTGTAATTGTTGATAAGACACATACACTTTTATTCATTAAAAGAATAAAAGTGTATGTGTCTTATCAACAATTATATTTAATAAACTAAAGAACTCGCGACACTGTTAAATTTTCGTTTTTTAAAGTAGAACTATTTGAAGGTTTAGTTAATAAGTTGTATCATGTCATGACTTAATAATGTTAATATTTTTTTGAATGACAGGACTGTTTCATGACATTTATTTGATTTCGAATGAATTTGACATTTTCGTATTGCTACTGTAACAACAATTTATATTTGTTTGTCTGGATGCTGTGTGCTTGCCTGTTTGACACCATCTCAGCAATAATTTTGTGTGGGGGTTTGATGTGTGAGTTCGTGTGTGTATTTGTATGTATATATATATTTACAAAAGAAAAGTAATTATAAGTAGTATATCCGTTGTCTAGTCACCGTAACACAAGCTTTGCAGCTAACCATGGGGCTAGAGATGGCGCTGTGTGTTGGTCACAGAATGTATTTATTTATAATTAATTAGTTAGTATGATATTTTGAATTTGTATCTACACGTTTATCAATAATTTAAATAAAAAAATTATAACATTATATTCACGTGCCTGACTATGGCGAAATAGACGCACTATTATTGTTTTGTAAGACCTAATTATTATTTACTATCCATTTTGTGCGAATCAATAAATGATTATGATTATGATTACGGATATCGGGAGGGATTATTGTTACCTATAGATATACATATAAAAGGATTCTAATAATATTAAAAATGACGTCATCATAAAAAGCACACCGTACATAGGTAGGTATGTATAGCTTACTTAAACAACGACGTAAAACAAGCGCTATAAATAATAAACAAACAGAAAAGTGAGTTGTATTTCATTAGGTACCTAAACAATTTTAAAGATAATTTTAATAATAATAATTCTTCCAAACAGAGTATCTATTAGAACTTGCGAATGAACGCGTTGCGTTGGGAACTTGCGTGGCCGAGCGGTATAGGCACTGGAATATTGATCCAGGGACGCGAGTTCAAATCTCGCCGCAAGTGAATTTTTGAAGATGAATTTTTCCTTTAAAAATATTTCTAGTAAATATGCCTTGAGCAATAAAAACAAATTTACGAGAGTATCTATTGCCGAATTTAATAGAATCAAAATGAAGAGCGAAATATTCTGTATGATCTAACTAAAGTTATTTGCCACACGCCGCCTTTACCTGAGTTTATTTTTACAACAAAAATCATTCACCTTAGTTCATCTCAACATCAGACCTACCTGATTCACTTCTGAACCTGATTACCTTCACTATAAATTCTAAAATGTTTGGTTGTCTAAGAATTTTCCGTTTTCCTGTAACTGATAGATCATTCGTCTGTTATTTGTTATTGATCTCTTATTCTATGAAGATTGAAGTATACAGATTTAGGATTTATATCAATGGAGTTGAAAAATAATTTATACAGTTTCTACTCTTATAGAGATAGGCCGACTACTTGATTTTCAAATGCAGCAATGCAAATAATTATAATACGGAGATATATAGCTTAGTCGTCATCACTCGAAAATTTAAAATTTTGCACTTTTCGCACTTCGAAAGTTTTAACGAAACCTTGTAAAACTTAAAAAACGGTAGAAAAAATAAATAGAAAGTAGCTCAGCTCTCAGCCATAGTTTAGACATTCTAAGTGCCATTAATGTGACATGTTTTGTTTGTTTTCTTTATTCTGACCTTCTAAATTAATACATTTATACCTTCTAAATTTAATTTATTCTCGCATTATTTTTGTTACCTGTTGTCAGTGTGTTGTACTGTTGGTGTACCAAATAAATAAATGTGGGGTTCTTTTGGTAATAATTATTGTTAGTCGATGAGTAGGTAGTCGGCGGATCACTAGTTTTCTAATTCTTGTTGCGTGATGTGATTTGCAGATTGTTCCTGTTTAGAAAGTGAACATTGGGCGGCGGAAGGCGACGATTACCAGACTAATAACGGACGATGTCTTGCCTGCGTAGGACGACCCTTGTCTCGGCCACTCGGACCTCAAGGGTAACACACCAACCAGCCATTATGTCGACTTAGGTATGTAGCTCTACATATTTAATAAATAACAAAGTAAAACATCTATTTAAAATGTAAAACCACTCTACTGTGTTAGCAATCACAACCATAGTGTACCTAATTCTTAACCGTCTTCCACAAAAAGAAGGAGATTCTCAATTTGGCACGTATATTTCGTACGTTAAGGTTCCTTGCCCAAACGCTAAAAAAGGGACCCTATTACAGATACTCCGTTGTCTGTCCGTCCATCGCCGTGGGACATATTAAATGCTACCGACTGTTATTCGTCTACCTACATAGTATCACAGGGCTATGGAGTCCCGGACCTTTGGAAAGCGTGCGTGGATCCGAAGCCACACGTAGAAGCCCGCATCAATAACAATTTTACTTACAAACTATATAGTGGACACCAAGACGGCGATTATTCCTGTCTGCACTATACAATGCAGCCAAGGACAACCACCGGATCGGATAGAACTATTGAGAAATCTACGGATGAAACCAATGTAGGCTAAAGTGATGTGATTTACGTTATACCATCTGTTAATAGAGTTAATCATTTTCATTTCCTATAGACTTAAATGTTTATCCTCAGACCCCAGCCTAGGTGTTATCTCAGCATGGTATAGTAAGATGATAGGTACACCTACCTACCCAGGTTGGTAAACAAGCAGAGATTGGCGTCTTCCGCAACATGGGCCCCTGACCCCTTCGTAGGTATCATGACGATGTGTAGGTACAATTGTAATACCTATCACAATTTAAGGACCTACCTATTGTTTATTTAGGGACAACTTGTGAAACTCCTACCCTAATACCACGGAGGAAAGCACGGTTTAGTACCTATTGACCAGACGATCAAACTGCACCGTCGCGTCGCCGCGTTACCGGTAATACCACCATCGCAGGTGAGTCGCAACGATTGCGGTGTGATGCTCTAATGGTAGATCTCTCTATTTTTATTCCAAATTCCGAAGGCCATCCGAGAGTTCAAATCCCGACCTGAGATCAAGAGATCAAACTTGATGGTCGTCTTTCCAATTTAGATGGAAAAAGAGGTGAAAAAGCACCTTCTATCGACTCCGTGTCCCGTTGTGCCACCTGGTTTTTTTTCTTTTCTGTATTATTATTTTGGTATTACAACAAAGAATAAATCCGTCTTAATTATATGGAACGGTTAATTGAATCAACACCGAGTACTTATTACAATATTCTTATTACTTATACTTTCAAGTTATTTATTAATGAAGTACACTTATAAACGATTCAGTATCTGAAACCGATCAATATTATATATAGTGTAAACATTGGAATCCGTCTGGAAGTCTGTTTACGAAGTATTTTCAGCCGTGTATACAAGTCAGCTTTCGGGAGCGCCACATGCTTAGAATCCGCCGGCTAGATAACAACAATTGATTAATTAGGATGTTTATATACGGGTATCCATATTATAAATTAACATCCATTTGCCAAACTTTCAACGAACTTGTGTTGGTTTGTTTATCGTGAATAGTACCTCTATACCTACCTTAGTACCTACTTTTATCAATATTTTACATTTTACAATTCCGTAAGTATCAGAAAGGTAAAAAGGGGACTCTTTAACTACGACTCAACTGTCCATCTCCGAGTAGTGAGCACTTGGTACATTCCTACATCAATATTAAATTACCTAGATGGTACATATTCTAACAACGACAGCGTCCGAATTTTGATTCATAAAGGCAGAGATATCATAAAGGAGTATAATTTCCCGAACAGTATGACTTAAAGACTGCTAAAGCTCGTCCGTCATAATTGGCCTTTTCATCTTATTTTTAGATGAATTATACAGCGCAAGCAACTTTTAATCCATGTTTTAATGGCGCCTATAGTGTCCGGGAACCCTCGCAGCCTAGTCTGCTACGGCCAGGGGAAATAATGTCTGGAGCTTACTAAGCCGTTGGTTTCTTCTTCTAGTGTAAGTAATATTTAGAGACCAGTCCAGTTCTGTAATAGGTACTTAGCTTGGAATGTCTTACCAGTTCTAGTGCAGTCTGGCTTTCCGTTCCTGACTGCAGTATCCGGCAAGGGTTTCCCGTCGGGTGTGACACACCAGCAGCCGGCCCCGGCGCCGGCGGCCGCGCATTGCACCGCGGCATACGTGCCGTCCGTCCTGCACCGAGGGATGTACGCAGAGCGCTTCCCGGCGCCCGCGCCGCCGCCGCCGGCGCCGCTTTGTGCGCTCAGCGCATACCGCAGGGTCGTCAGGCACGATGATTGCTCATCTACACAATAAAATTACACGCTCTTAATATTTTATGATTTCACTTAATGTATCGTAGGTACATCTGCACTATTCTACGTAATAAATGGTGTTACTAAAAGACAAAGTGTTATAAGTAAGTATAACTGTAGTGATCTATAAACATGTAAAGGTCAAATATATAATACAAAGCCTTGACTGATTGACTAAACTATAAATTAAAGCAGAACCGTTGGACTTAGAGACATGAAATATGTAGTGTGTATTTCTTTTTGTATAGTATAGATAGGTATTCACTTAAATAGTGTGTTTGAAAAATCTCGCGGGATCAGGACTTGCGCGAGTGAAACTGAAACGACAAGATGCTGCTAGTAGGTTAGGTAATATGAATATGATTCAGTAGCCGCCAACCTTGGCGGGCTGTTAATATGACTCTAACTATGGTTTATAGGTAACGACCACAGGTAACGACAATTTATTCGACTAACTGTTCAGTTACAAGATGACCACCTCTTTTTGGGAGAAGTCGGTTATAATACCATCAGAGATAATCATTGCAATATGTTTTATGCTATCCTACTAATATTATAAAAGCGACTGTTCAGATGTTTGTTTATGTTTCAATCACGCAAAAACTACTAAACCGATCGCGATGAAACTTGGTATGCAGATTGCTGAAAATTATTTTTTACCGTCCCGATATTATTCATTATCCAACTTGTAATATAATATACCGAACCTCGCACATAAAGAAAAAGTGGAACGGAAGAGCAGCAATTGACTAACTCATAAACATCTAATGAAGTAGTTCTAACGTATCAATTAATGCAAGAGTGACTAATACAGCTTTACGGAAGCGACCAGTAAACTCAACGTTCGGACGTAAATCAAACTTGAAACTTTAAGAGTTAAATCAAAATCTATCTCGGGTTCATCGACTGAGTACTTACTGTGTCGATTGTTTCAAGACGGAATGTTGTTAAATATGTACTTATTTGTGTTTGGATTGTAGGTATTTTGCTAAAAATATCTTTTACCCTTTTTAAAAAAATATTATTTACACATGTCTACGTTATGTGACGTTTGTCTCTGTCTGTCAACTTTGAAACTTCATGTGACAGTAAGAGACAAACGATGCAAAGTCACGCAGCGCATTAATTAGCGTTTATAAGTAAGGGGGTTAGTAGTTACAATGATGGAATTGTAATAAATAAATCAAATAAAGAAAACACTACGAAGCGGGAATTATTTTATTGAGGAAAAACAAACAAAACACAATTGAGAAGTTCTATTCTTAAAATCAGCCAGTACATGTACTTATGTTTTCTACAACAAAAAATATTGTATACCAATTTACTTTTCTTTGAATAAAACTAATTAAATTAAAGTTGAAGATCCTGTATTGCTTAGACTTGTATATATAGCTATTTGTACTAGCTTCGTATGGCACATAAAAAATCGCCGTGGGACGAAACTAAAAAGCTTGTTTTCACAAGATATAGGAACTTTTACATTTCTCTTCTGAGAAAACTTAAAACTGAGTATGATAGCAAGGAAATAGAAAAAAATGAGAAGTGTCCTAAAAAGCTTTGGCAAACGATAAATACTATATCACACAAAGGTTCAAAAGTCGCTACTAACTCTGTTGAAGAACTTATGAAAATAAAATCTACCGTCAAGGACTCGCTCAACAGTTGCAATCAATATTTTGCCACTGTGGGAGAAAATCTTGCAAAGGATATCTTGGTGGGGATCTCAGAGAGTCAAGAGTCTCTTGCGCAGAAGTTACATATAAAAGCGTCTCACCCTCACTCATTGTTTTTCACCCCAACCGACAAAACTGAAATATTAACTCTTATTCGGCAACTGAAAATTGATAGCTCCCCAGGCCTAGATGGGATTAACAACAGAACCCTTAAAGCTATAGGTAAAAATATTGCTGATCCACTGGCCCACATCTTCAACAGTAGTATGGAGTCGGGTATTTATCCCAGTGTGTGGAAAGGGGCAGCTTTGGTCCCCATCCATAAGACTGGTGCTAGAGATGACCCCCACAACTATCGCCCAATCTCATTATTAAGTAGTGTTTCTAAACTTTTGGAACGAATTGTCAATAGGAGACTGGTTGACTTTGTCGAGTCAGGAGGGCTAATCTCAAGCACTCAGTTTGGTTTCCGAAGGGGTAAATCAACAGAGGACGCAGTTTTACTCCTAACTGACCTAGTTTCCGATCATCTGGATGCTGGAGATAAGTGCATTGGAGTCTTCTTGGACCTATCCAAGGCCTTTGACTCGGTATCCATACCTATTTTATTAAAGAAGATGGAACATTATGGGATACGAGGCAGGGCTCATGAATGGTTCAATAGCTATCTGACAGGTAGAGCACAACAGGTGAAGGTTGGAGAGCACATAAGCGATCCCTTACCTATTTCCTTTGGCGTGCCCCAGGGAAGTATTTTAGGACCGTCCCTATTCTTATTATATATAAATGATCTATCAGCCATCACTTCCCTGGACGCTGAAATCATATGCTATGCCGATGACACAGCACTTGTCCTTTGGGACAAAAGCTGGACTAGGGTTTATCAGAAGACTGAAAGGGTCATGTCCATGGTAGCAGGATGGATGCGCAGTAACTTACTAACGCTAAACCCTAATAAAACCAACTTCATGTGCTTCCATAAAACGGCGGCCTCTCGCCCCTCAGGTCTAGCTAAAAATGCAATTTCACTACACTTACCTATGTGCACGGAAAATATTTTGGGAAATAGGTGCAAATGCGCAGTAATACAAAGAACTAAAACAGTCAAGTATCTCGGAATTATTATTGATGAGAAATTGAGCTTTAAGAGTCATATGGAGACGACAGCGAGTCGAGTTAGAAAACTGATGCATATTTTTAGAGAACTCCGAGAATGCGTGAACCCTTTGTTACTCAAGAGAATCTTCCTGGCACTATGTCAGTCGGTTGCAATTTATTGTATCCTGGCCTGGGGCGGAGCCCCAGCCTCTACCCTTCTGACGTTAGAGAGAGCTCATAGAGGTGTACTCAAGGTGGCAATGAGAAAGCCGAGACGGTATCCCACAACGACTCTTTACCAGGAGGCTCAGGTCCTCAGTGTAAGAAGACTTTACCTTCTAAGGGTTGCCCTCTTTGTTCATAAATCCGAAGCAACCGTACAGAGACGCATGAGACGAAGTAATAAAAGGGTATTTTTCATGAATGTCCCCTCGGTACGAACCGCCTTCGGTAGTCGTTTCAGTAAACATATTTTCCCGATAATATACAACAACCTTTCGGATAAATGTGATCTCAAGCAGTGTACTTTGGCTTCTGCTAAAGCCCTACTGACTAAATTACTTATGACATTGACTTATGACGACTCAGAGGGATTAATGACGACTCCTAGGTGACCCAAAGGGGTATCCCAAGAAACAAAAATATGTCACATATAAGCTCTATAAGCGAGTTGACGCCTCTAAATAGGCCATTGAATCAGCTCTATAATAATACTATAAGCGCTTATATCATCGAGAAAAGGCGCACATTACGTGGCTAATTAGTGATGTTGTGGCGATATATTAGCTCTGTTGAATTACATCTAGTTTCTATAATAGTGATAAACAGTCACAGCTTCCCACTTCTCTGTGATAAAACAATGATGAAATTGTCTTTATATCGCAAAATAGCGTTATACTGGTCACCGAGACCAAATTACAGAGCTACTTGGCTTTGAACCAGTGTCAAAAACATCAATATGGGAAAAGAAAGATTGAAGTGACAGGAGTGTTTACCACGGTGAGTGTTGTGTTTTTATTTATGTAAAATGGTGTGCGCTAGTTGTAAAAAATTAAGTATGTGTTAATTCACCATTGTTAAGTGATAGAACATGCGGTGTGAATTTCACTGAGTAACTATTAAGTGGTTTATGCTAAATTTTTAATGCGCCTCTATTTTGGCACTGTTTTATTACAAAATTTAATTAAAAATTTATAATTTTTATCATTGAACACATTTATATCACTAGTTGGTGATATATGTGATTGCTTTGTCACTAATAGCGGCCATGATAATAACGTGTTTTGGGAATTGGGGTTCCCTAGAGAAAAGCAGTACCGACAAATTTTACCTTTGTCATCATTGTATTATGCTGTTTATTTCCTCTCCTTTCTCCCTTCCTGTTTTGTCCTTTTCTAACCGAGCACTTTTTTCAGGAGACTGACACATTTGGAACTATCAAATGCGTATATCATCACCACCGCATTTAAGAATGCAACAAATTCTTGTTCGAGAGGCACAGAAAATCCACGGAACCCCTAAGCTGCCGGCACACCGCAGAGTTCACGCATCCGCCCCCGTATCGTTTGAAATCACCCAACGTATCAGACTCATGTGAACTCCTGAAGACTGATTTCAACACTACCAGAAGATGGGCGCAAGAGCGGAACGCAAAAACTCCTAAAGCTTGGGCATCACCATAAACCCTACACTAAGCCCCCCTAAGCCCGTTGGGTTTACGCTGCCGAGGCGGGAATGCGAACGGAGTAATGCCTTCCTATCTATGTGTGGCTGGAGAGATTCGTCAGAATGTGAGTGTGGAGCTCCTATCCAGGACATTGAGCACATTGTGGTGGAATGCCCCCTCACAAAATACTATGGCAACCCAGCAAACCTGTACTCCCTGGAAAATGACGCCATCTCCTGGATTAGATTGTTGAGGGATAAAATTATATGATAGATTTTATATTTAAGCTTTACTTTTGATGATGTAATACATTGTGAACGGCTGTATTAAAATTATGCCATACGAATAAATAAATATATCCTTTAATATACAATTATAATAAATAATTATGTTAGAATCAAATTTTTCACTGTAATAAAAAAGATTAACACAAGGCATACTTGGATACTGTATTGCACCTAACAACGCGGAAACCAATTGGTATGAAATTTGAAACAGGGTCAGTTTAGAGGTAGAAATAAGAAATAGGGTACTTTAAATGATCCTACGGTTTGAGCAACGGTTGATATGATATAGTGATGGGTCAAAAACAACGGCTGGATCAATATGAATGAAATTTGGTACAGGGTTAGTTGAGAGATAGAAATAAGATATAAGATACTTCAAATGATTGTACGGGTTAAGCAACGCTTCATATGACATAGGTAATGGGTCAAAAAAAACTGGAAGGAGCTTGTTATTTATTTCTAATAATCTCTTGACGGCTTGCTGAGATACGTTGAATTCATTGGAATCAGTCACGACAATATAATATTCTTCAGAAATTTTATTACTTTTGTCTTCACTAGAATAAAAAAAACATTGCATTTTCTACGGAACCCTCAATGAACACTTATTTCTTTGACTCAATTTTCCAACATGCGTAATGGAGGCAACAGATAATAAAAAGGTACAGAAAAAGTTGATATAACACGGATAAGCTCTATAAGTAATGAACTTACCAACAATCTATTACAGTTTAGCACCATAATTTCAATTATAAATTCATTTTGTCACTATAAAAATCTTGAACTATAAGTGTTCTGTACTCGCTCTTAGGAAGCTAATTAATAATATAAAGAAGTTAAAATGTCTGATATAAATTGCCTGAACTATACAAGTAAACAACGGAATATTATTTAATCAATTAGAAACAAAAGGTGACGTGATAACATGTTATAGTGCCAATCTGCTCTGCACCGCCGTCAATACATCACTAAACTATAAAAGTTACACAACTGTAATAATTTTGCTATTTAGGCCTATAGCTGCGTAACTGGACAGCAGTTATAGAGATAAGTAGTAATAAAACGGTATTATTGAAATCATTATAACGCAGCTTCAAAACTGTAACTTTATTAGTGACATACAGCACTATATCACTAATTATGTTACTAATTGGCTTATAGAGCTAAACAGCAATAAGAATTCAGATATATCGCAGAAAGGCGAGATAAAAAACCTTATAGAGTATTTTTGTCACAATTTAGCGATATAATTTTGGATTTATATCACTCTTTGTTACTTGGGATCCTACATCCCATCCTCATCCCTAAACCCCCCTTTTCTTTTATCATTGCTAGGTCTACGTACCAACGGTCTTAAGACTGTGGTGTTACGTGGTGATCCCTGATTTTCCTTAGGCCCCCACCCCCCTTCCCCCTCCTTCCTACCTATATTTTATATTCATTTTATTATTTATTTCCTAATTATTTTCCTATATATACATATGTATCTGTTTTTAAGATAAACCGCTCATTAAATAATTGTATTTTTCTTTCTTTATTTTTGGTTTAAAAAACAGATAAATGTACCTACTATTGTTTTCTGATATATTCCCTACACAGGACAGGCTCAGCCTAGTGTGGAGGGATAGTGTAACTGTGCATTGTACATTTCTGTGATAATAAAGATTTATTATTATTATTATTATTATTACTTTATTGATGTTGTATTTGTCTGGAACCTGCACTAAAATGTGGGTTACATGGTAAGTTTTTTAATCTTAGACTATATTTACTCACGTTTTAGTTCCGTGTATTTGTCATTTTTTGTAAAGAAAGAAGTCTTATATAGTTGCTATTCAATTAAAAATGAAGTATGCTAAACTAAATTATCTAAACGCAAAATTATATAATATGCACGCACAGCGGCCGGCGCGGCGGGCGGGCGTTCGGCGCGGCTCTAGGAAACTTCGAGAAATCTTCTTTTCACAGATACCACAGCTTTAATCAGTTTGTGTTGCCAGTGATGACTTACGGATCCGGGACATGGTCGCTAACTATGTAAAGTTGCTCAGCGATCTATGGAGAGTGCTATCAATCAAAATCAAATCAAATCAAGTTTCCAGGAGTTTCCCTGCGCGATAGAATCCGAAATACGAAAATCCGTAGGAGAACCAAAGTCACCGACATAGCTCTCAAAATTGTGGCAATAGGCAGGCCATATAGCTCATAGGACAGATAACCGCTGGGGAGTAGAAGTCCTCGAGTGAATTTTTGAACTTTTTACGAGATTTAGACTTTGCGGGTAAAACCGCGGGACCTTTAATTAATATAGGGATAGTTAATCTATTTTTTTTAATTGATTAAAAGTTTTGTTTATTCACAACGTCAAATTATGAGGTTTTCTAAAGAATCTGATTTTTGCCAAAGATGGCGAAGTTCAGATTCTTTGAAAAACCTAAAAGCAGAATTTATAAATAGCTGCTCACTCAACTATCGATATTTCAAAAGACAATCGTACTCGTATATATACACCTAATACAATACAAGTATCAAGGCATAGGGTGCAGTAGTTCTGCAAGATATCTAATTGTCGAAGGTCACCGGTACAAAGAGGGTTTGATGTTCATTATCTACATGATCTATACTATACGATGGTTGTCGGATAATAGACACTTGTAATGATGCGCAAAATGTGTATGATCATATCTAAACTTGTAGTTATGTATCTGAACTTATATTTATTTATAAGAACTTTTGTCACAGCGAAACAATAAATATTTACTTTACTTTACTTTTTACTTTCAATCTACTGTTAATGTGAGTATTCATATATGGTTTGGTTTCACCAAAAATATAATTGCTATGCTAATACGGGGATTAAAATATACATAGCATACCTATTTGTTAATCTAACTAGCTATGTGCATTCTAAGTTTCATAGCAATTGACAGTTGAATTACTTAGTTATTTACTTAGATATAAACTTTCACCTTTTTATTTTTTTAGCAGGAGTAAGTTAGTGAGGAGCTGATTGATCCCTACTTGGTTGGGTGACCGATAGTTTGTGTGGCAAAAAACATTTTCTCGAGCTTCGACCTCTTTGCTTCAAATGGCAAATTCGGCCATTTGTCCCGGTTGGTATCTCTGATAGCAATCGTTAGGTCAAGCTAGCGGCCTTAGGTTAGGATCACTTCATAACTTTAACACCAAGTCAGAGACAGCACTACACAGTTGTAATCTCTTATAGCAGTCGTTAGCTCAAGTTAGAGGCCTTACCACGAGCTGACAACTCCAAAACTAGGTAAGAGACACCACTAAGTATACGAAAAGAAAAAGTAGGAAAAGTTGTATATTACCATCGCAGGCACCTTTCCTAGCGACTGTGACAGGTTCCCCTGAGCACTGGACCTTCAAAAGCTGACACCGTGTGGAGTACGTCCGGCCGTCGGTTCCACATACGGGGCGCCCTCGCCCGATGTTGGCTTCGCACGACGCCACGCGTGAGAGACAAGCCGCAGGTGAAGACTGGACAACACAACAAAGCATAGAGTTTTATGTGAATTTAAACTTTGCATTCCGAATGTTGCCAAAATATGTGAGAAGCTATGTAGCTATACGTAGCTTCTTACATTTTATTAGATGTTTACAGTTATTTATTGAAACAAATAAATTTGTAAATAAATTTTAGAATAGTTTGAACGGTACATTTAATTATTTACAAGTCAATCCAGTAAACAGGTGAAAGAGCATCGTGTGAGTGGATGATTTATTTTTATTTGCCTGTCAGATTTGCACCCATTTTTCATCGATTAGTCTGACTAAAGGCAAGTTGGAATAAGCAATGTCTAGCAAATTTACGAATAAATCGTCTTTCGTCAAGACACTCTCGTGCAAAACAAATAGGTACATTTATGCTAAGAATATTTAGCCACTGGTTATTCTAGTTCGGTAGAAGATAAACATACTTAGTGGAAAATTTTAAAAACCTGTGCGTGTAAAGTTCCAATGAAATGGAAAATTTATCGTTGAAATTTTAAAATATGTTCCTCGAAAGCAAAGTCATGTTGCATTAAACACGACATTCAGAAATACCTAGGTAGTACAGAAATTAGTAGCTAGGTACCAACATCTATTATTTTTCAAAACGTTATATACCTAATACCTACTTAGGTAAAAAATCCTCAAAAATTATTATAGGATAAGTAAAAGAAACAAATACATAAGTATCTACTGAAAATACTAATTTAAAATAAATAAATATAACCTCCTTACTCGCTATCGTTATTAACTAGTTGCGCTCCGCGGTTTTACCCGCGTTAGTCCCGATCCCGAGGGAATATCGGGATAAAAAGTAGCCTATGTGTTATTCTCAGTATCCAGCTACCTATATTCTAAGTTTCATCGCAATCCGTTAAGCCGTTTTTGCGTGATTATAAGTAACAAACATTTAAACATCCAAACACACCGACTTTCACATTTATAATATTAATAGGAAAGTAGGATTAACCTAATTATTTTGCAAATGACATACTTCCCTGAGATTTTTGTAATCAAATACCCACCTAAGTAAGTGGTAAGTAAATAAATATCTATATTATACCTATTAGGTATAATTTAGCTATCACTGAGGTGCGCTTGCGCCAGGCTAGCTATAAAACAATGAATCCAAAGGTTAAATTAAACTGTTTTTTTTTTGTTATAATAAGATCTGATAGTTTGCTAAGAAAAGTATTTTTTAAATAGGTAAGTAGGTACATTATTTCTTCTATGGTTTTCGCGATTTTGCATAATAAAACACTTTATTTATCCGGTTAAATCGCGTTTTTATAAAGTTGGCGAAAGCTCGGTTCGTTTAGAACAATTAAGAAAAACGCGATTCAACCGGATAAATAAAGTGTTTTATTAGGTAAGTACGTGTTTGACCGTATTTTGTCTATATAATATTAGAGTTTACTTAATTTAACTCAAGCTGGTGCAAGTGGAGCTTAGAGATAACTACCTACCTAAATTGATAAAACTATTTCCAAATAGAAAATACAAATAAGGAAGTCAATAAATAAAAGCTCACTAGGTATGGTTCAGCATAATAATACTGTGCTAATGATTATAAGAATAGGATAATGGAAACATTATAATTTACCTTAAAATCAGCTGTAGCTCCACCGCCAGCAAAATAAATAACGTTGAAGAACAACAAATGCGACACTATTCCATGGATATGCATGATTATCGTATCAATAACTTGGTAACGAAATAAATAAAGAATAGTAGGTAGGTAGCCGCAAATATCAGTGATTTATTACTTCTACACTATTCCACAGATCTAAACAGTACACCTGTCGATGTCTGTTGGGTCGATGATGAGGTCAGAATGACTTTTGACTATCATATTGGCATAGTACGTCCGTCGCGGTCGGTCTTTGTTACAATAAACGTTGGGTTCGATCGATGGCGCGTTCGACGTGACGGAACGACGAGAGCAGAATAAAATACAATAAGGATAAAATCCCGGTGATGCGCCGCCCGCGCGCCCGCTGCTGCGCTGCGCCCGCCACGAGCAAAAAGCGCAGCGCGCACGCATCCCTCCCCCTCCCCGCCTCGCCTGCCCTCCCCCCCCCCCCGCTCCCCAGCCAGCTTCTGCTACTAGAGACAGCTGGATCACATCGATCGCCAACCATATCTTACCACTCTGCACAATATAGGTACCTAAGCAAGCAACCATATGACATTTGCTCGATGTTACCTTACCTATATTGAGAAGAATTATCTTACAGACATCATATCTTTAAACCTTCTATTCTGACTGGCTAAAATCTATAGTTCGTACTTTAACTTTGCTAAGCAAAAACTTTGACTTAAGATAATTTTAGGTATTTATCTTAGTAACTATTAAAAATTTTGGCTTAAGTAAAGTCGAAGTTTTTCAAATTTAGAATAAACCAATCAAAAATAATGACCTAATATTTGCTTCTCTGTTATGACTACGAAGTACTTACTTTTTATTTTATTTGTAATATTACAAAATAAATTTCGACTATAAATTCCAATTCAGATATAGATTTCAGCCAGATTCTGAGCTCAAAGTTTCAGAACGATTATTAAATTTTCAAACCTAAAGCAAGAACGAGTACCTAACTGGCACCTACCATTTTATTATACCTATACTATATCTACCTACGGCACGCACTATAAATAGGTACATAACACAAAAAACAATAAATTTTAATGCATCCCAGTTAGACTTGTAAAACTGGCATAGCATAGTCAAACATATAGCCTATAGATCTTTTTAAAATGAATTTTAAATTATATACCATATGTTTCACGTTTCAGGTAATTTTTATAATTTTTTTGTTGGATACTGCAGGGCCAGGGGCTGCCAAGAAGAGATCAAACTATCACTATCACAAGAGGATGAAGACTACTCGCACGGCTGGCAACTCGTATACCAGAACCTTATGTTTACAATTACAGAACACATTACGAGGTACATGTTTTTACACAAAATATATGAGCGTTTGAACACTATCTCACCTGATGGTAAGTGATGATATGGTCTAACTAAGATGTAACACATCTATAAGAAAGAATACGATAGTATCACAAGATGAAGCCGACTTCCGGACGGACGAGTCCGCTAAATGGTAACAAGCCGCGGTCGAAACCTCCCATCAAGACGCTCCTTTTGATCGTCTTTTGCGATGGACACAGCATACGGTAGCCATATCTAGTGCAAAAAACTGCCACGTACTAGCTACTAATACTAGTTTTTGCGTGAAAGACTAACACAGTCACATAGGTACATATAATATACAAACTTTCGCGTTAATAATTAGTAAGATAAGTAAGAAGTATGGCTTCATCTTGTTTCTTCTCTAACAAATAATTAAAAAAATGTCACTGGGACTAAAAAAACTTGATTCAATAAAGGATTATCAAATAAGGGCCTTTGTGTTGCGCGTTTCGGTAAAAAGGCATTCTAAGTATAATCATCAGTATTAATCAGAGTAATAGATTTTAGAGGACTGTTTCACATCCGCGTCTGTGGAATTTACCACTAGTTGTCGTCCACGTGTGTCCTGAGCGGTGCTCAATGAGGAATCACTTAATTCGTGATACCTCATTCAGAAGCTTCGTCGGCAGCTGTTTACTAAGGCTAGTGCAGCCACTAAGATGGAGGTCTTAATGCCGACTACTCTCTACCTTCACTCGTGTTACCAGTTTCTCGTATCTGCGTATCTTTCAGGTCAGCGCGCCACATGTTTGATCATATCATCATCACTTATCATAAAATATAATAAGGTACCTATTATAAAAAGAATATGGCTTGATTTGAATCCCGTGAGAAATTCACAAATTTCTTTACCACTTACCATTATATACTCCTAGTAATATAATATACTAAAAATAATATACTCACGTTACGTGGAAAACTAAATGTTTAGGTTATAAAAGTTTGTTAAATATCATATCAGAATTTTGCTTAGGAGCAGATGCTCCTACGCAAAATTTTGGTTTCGTAGCAAAAGCGCTAAAGGCTATGGGTTTTGTGTCAGGCAAACATCTATTGTCTATATCAATAAAATCCTCAGTTCTGACTGACTTACTGATGGATAAACGCACCGCCTCAACCGCTGATAGTACAGAGCTGAATTTTGGGATTGAGTTCTTTTATGATTTAGGCATCTGAAATGTGTCTTCCGTCGTGATCGGCATCGAAATCCCACTGCCCAAAGGAATAAACTGCGCGGTTCAAACCATAGCGCTAATTTGCCTGCGTATGAAGGCGACGCCAGCGACGTCGAGTTCTGGTTTCATTGAAACTGGCAGCTCAAGAGACCTCACATTTTGTCAACTTCAGCTCGCCACAAATCGTGCTTCCTCCGACCGGATACAGGCCCCTGCCGAGCAGACATTATTCAATGGTATTTCGATGTGAAACAGAAGGAATGCTACCGATTTTTCTGGGGTGGCTGCCAAGGCAATGGAAACAGGTTCGAAACAAAAGAAGAATGTCATGACTATTGCCACCTAAACACGACGTTCCTTCCAGGTAATACACCTTTAAGACCAAAAACATAATGTATGTAGGCATAGCTATAAAACTATGTGTATGGGACCTTTGGGCTTAAGGCAACCATAAATCTGCCAGCTTTGTGCACCTGCTGAAAGATTTGGCGCAGATTTTCCCTTCGGGGTTAGAAGATCGGATAAAGATAGAGCCAGAAAGCTTTTTCTAAGGACACGAGCATGAGTGAGAAATACTATAGTTAGGTATTGGTATTTCTCACTCCCATCTTGGACACTATTCAAATTTAGGATAGGTAATTAGGTTTTTAGTGAAAATCGAAAAAGTCATCTTCATTTTTAGCGAACTACTAGTATTCAGCAGTAGGTATAGTATTAGACATTAGTTCATTTAATAGTTTAACAGGTACAAATAATATATCCGTGGTTCGTTTCATAAATAAAGTTTTTCCTTAAATAAAGTCTATTCTAGTTTGATACGTACCTACGTACATGTTTTGCACTTCTTTTATTATTACTTAGCATTATATTATTTCAGTGAAGATCCCTGACTTTTGTCAGCTCTCATTCGACTATGGATCTTGTTTTGGTTATTTTAACCGCTGGACTTGGGATCATTATGCCAAGTAAGTGTATCTTGTAAAAACTATTTTTTAGTCATATCGTATGTTTAGGTATATAGTTATAACATCATTTTGAGTGTATTGTCTGCAATTATAATAAAGTTGAAAAAAAACAATTGGCGACAATACTATTCCAGAACAGGCGTTTCAGAGGAAATGGGGTCAAATATAGTAGCATTCGCGTGTAAAAAAAAGTGGAAAATGCCTGTTTGTGGGGTTCAAATCCAAACACCTAGGTTTAGGTTTCTGATTCTTGAAACTTTATAATCAGGTTTTGTGTGTAGAAATATAAGCCAGTCAGGAAGTTCATTTTTTTCATGTATTTACCTACCTACTAGTACACACACTTATAGGTAACGTAATCTATACTAACATTATAAAGAGATTTGTTTATTTGTTACGAATAGGCTCCGAAACTTGTGAACCGATTTCAAATATTCTTTCACCAATAGCAACCTTTAATCCGCTGGACTCTGCTACTTATTAAATAAATGAGTGACTTCGATTGTCAGGACGTGCAAGCTCCGCATATACTCGGGTTGTGGCGGCAACCAGAACAACTTTGAAACTCAGAAGGAGTGCTCCGCCACCTGCCTCACTGCACCCAACAGCACCTTGAATCGCTCCTTCGCATACACAACCTGCATACCCTATAATATAGTCGATATGTTGTAATATTTACTAGGCATATTTATTTATACAATATCCGTAGCAATTATAAGTAATTAATAGTTAGTTAGCTTATTTATTCAAGTTGGATAATTTAAATACATTAAAATATAATCATTTTTTAATTTTTCATTTATTAGCGTTGTTAAAAATGTCGGGGCTTATTTGGCCACAATACTTATATTATATCAACGCAGCGAGCCCAAACCTCTGGTCTTAAAGACATAAAATTTGGTCATAATATGCTTACTTACTATTTTTTAAATCGGTCTAATAGTATCGGAGCAAGTCAAGCCCCATATAGAACCGCGAATTTACGAGTTCATCTTGTACACCTTCCCCCTCCTCCTAGATCGATACGAAGATAAAGTGGACACATTATGACGTTCTTTAGGCTACCTACCAGTCGTAGCAGTCAATTGGTGTTATTAATGATTAGACTACAATTGGACACACAAACGTGGCCACGGTTCAACCTTTATAAGACCTATATGCGTGATTTTCCCATGTTTCGAAATAGTGAATATCGCTTTGTACCTACCTAACTACCTACCTATGTAGGTAGATTGTTTTCAATTTCATATTTTATATAGGTGCGACAGTCATAAAATTTTCACATATTTTATACAGAGCTATAATTTACAATTCTATTTGAATACAAAGCAACGCTAGCACCATGAACATCGGCCCAGTTCTATATTTTTTTGCCATTTTCTTGATTTTGCTTTACATGTCTGAAGCAGTAAGTAAAGTACCTACCAATTTTGATATTTGACTTGTTACAAATTTCTAGCAAAGATTTACGCCTGAATTATACAGAAAAGGCTCAGTGACGTTACGGCGCAAGTGCGGCGCAGATGCGGATCGGCAGCAAAACAGGCGCATTACAGTCGTGGACCGGAGATGATGACGATGAGACGATGCAGCTTTATTAAAAAGGTTGACTTTCGGCGATCACTCCTTCCTTTTTGACGTGGCATCTTGTCTGTGCCGTATCGTTTCCACGACTTTTCTGTACAGTTCACAATTTAGACCTTGCAAAGAAACATTTGAAGAATTACTTTGATTTCTTGAGATTGACTGACATAAAACTAACTGCTGTAACGACAAACATGCAGTTTTACATGGTCTAGCTAGAGCATTTGACATTTTGTCTAGCTAGACACCAGAATAGTAAAGAAGACTTAGATTCCTAATATTTTAATTTCATAATATTTTAAGTATTTTCTTTCTACAGCAGGTTGGAGATAACGTAACAAAGTCAACAGAAAACGTAGTCCTAAATGAATTAAGCATTTTTCATTTCATAATGAAAAACATAATTGAACAAACAAAATTTAATCTCGTGCAGACGTTTGATTTATCATCATAATAAACAATCACAATAATTAGGTACCTACCTACTTATGGTATATACGAGGATAAGTTTAGTTTTTGCGGTGTTTTTTTTCCGTTTTCAGTGTACAAATTGTGCAGCGCGAAGGACTTCCGATCCAATGTCTAAAGTCATAAAAATAGTCATGCCAAAAAGGAGATACTCGTATCGCTTTATAAAATCAAACAGTACCTACTAATGAACATATACGACATGTTTATCAACTACATACTATCTTGAAAGAACGCCATATGCAAAGTAAATAACATGAAAAATTAAATGTGAACAGGGACCACTGCCCGTGAAACCAGAAGTAAATTCAGAAAACAGCATGTCTCCACAAGTACAGATCGTAATATCGGCACTTAGAGATAATATAGTCTTGAAAGACAAGTTCCAATACAAAGCACTGTTGGAACAACTAGAAACTATTTTCAGCACTACTGAAAAACCGTCGCCCAAAGTTTGTAGAAAATGTAGATTGCATAAAACATAAACGTCATAAATAAAACGTTTTAATATCGTTTGTGTGGTTTATTATTTTATCAATAATTAATGACGTAAATAATTTACAATCCACATATCTGATAAGTGACCTGAAGTCGGGCAGCCAAATTACAATCGATTTCCATCTATTCCAGTATAACTGCCCGACTTTAGATACTTAACAAATAAGTCGTTGGCACTGTATGTAGGCGAGGCTATTTTATGCCTTTTCGAAGTCAGTTTTTATTTTTCTTTATATATTTTTATTTCATCTTTTTTAGTGTTTTTCATTCAAGTGCCACTGTAATCATCAGAATTACCAAAAAGTACAAAGTACTTTTAATCATTGAGGAGTTTTCGGTTGACGAGGTCATAAACTCAGATTATTCATTAGGCCAACATCATAAAACTGCCTGCAAAAAATGCACAGCTACCGGATTTAACTCATACGATCCCATATCGCATTCGGGCGACAAATTTACTGGACTACTAATCTGTACCTTTAGGAGTCGAACCTATAGGTAGAAGTCAAAAAAGTTGAAATGTATTGCATTCTAGGATGCTATTATGCTCATCATTCCGAATGTTCTCATCAGACAATACCAAAATATGCTTTTTGGTAATTGTTAACCGACTTCTAATTGTCTTATCTATTGAAAGTAATCCAAAACTGAGCAATTAATTTAATGTTGAGGAACAAGAGTGTTCATCACTCCGAATATAGGTTCTGGTGAGTATATACCTACTCACCAGAACTGTGCATTAGACAATTAGACAATCACCAAGTTTTTATGAGACCTTCCTTTCTTGAAGTCGATTAAAAATGCATAAGTTCAGATTGTTGCTGGAAGCCTTCGGTCTACGTTTCTGAAGCCAAGGATTCCACTAAAATTGCTCTTTTAGCAACACCCAGGGATGATGACCTTGGCCATGCATAGTATCCAAGGAGGATACTATGCATGTTCTTCTGTCATCAACTGTCGAAAACTGACGCAAAGGTACCTACTATGTCAAAAATATATCAATAAAATGTTATTGTCTTTTAGAATAAAACTAAAACGCAAAAAAATTGATAAAGTATACAATTATTTAAAAAAAAATGTCTTACAACAACGATTTTCGGCCGTACTTCATTACAATTAGGAAAGAGGAAGAAAAAGGGGATAGATATGCTCGTATGAACATGGAAGTAAAGCACACTGCGATCAAGGAACCCCACAACCCTTTTCTTAAGAAGACTGCCTTCACGCAGACCTACCCGACGAAGCTGGTTCCAGCTACACCAAGGAAAGCTTGCTGCTTCTACTGCTCCTGATGCTTGACGAAGCCAACAATTCGATCCTCGATGATGCAGGAGCCATCAAATAAGACTAAAAAGGCCTCACTTCATTTTATTTTTATCCTTTTCTGCAAATGTTTCAGTGGTCTCCAGCCCGTAAGAATTATCGCTTGCCATAAATTATCGATTAACGCATATATATTTTGTCTACAATGTTACAAATATCTTGCGGAGTATCTTTCCTTTGAATTAGTTGATTTATATCTTTTAAAACCAAATAGAGAGGCTCGGACATAGTACTTACCTAATAAATAAATGTTTTTTTTTTAATCTTTACCTTTTTTTATAGTTGATATGTAAACGCTTGACCACTATCTCACCTGATGGAAAGGGACGATGGTCTAAGATATAGCAGGCTTACCTAGAAGAAACCTGTTCACTCGCGACTTGAAGACTCCCAAGTTGTAAACTCCTGGGAAGAAATAGGTACTCAGGCAACCGATTCCATTCCCTCGCTACTACTCTACTACTCTACTCTACTAATTTGTTCTTAATTCATTCATGGGTTTGCGGTTATCTTTATGATTATCATATAAGATAAAGTAGTAGATTACGAAAGAATTTGCGCACAGTTGCGAAACTGCTTTAGAAAGGTTAGTGTTACAAAAAATAAATATATGGTGTTATTATTACCCATATAGACATAAAATAATGTACTTAACACCGACAACATTCTTTAAATGTCTTAAACTACTCCTACCCTAACCATACTAACTATTCGGCTAGATAATGCCTTCTAGTGTTACACGATAAACTTATTTACAAGATTTTCACAACTCAAAAATCATAGTTAATAAAGAAATATACCTAAAGCCACGGCACTTCATGCGCACGCGCAGCGCTGCCTTGGTTTACACCACGCCACGTTACACTTACACCTCCCAACGTACGCTCAGAATACATAACAGTTCGTAAGTTAATACCTACCTAAGCCTATAACGGTAAAATCTCCAGTCATCATATAATTATTTCATCATCATTATTATAACTAACATTGTATGTAGATATCTATTGTTAGGTAACTACTAGCTGCTGGTGACGTCTCACGGCAAAAAGTTAAAACTACTTGCCTATATTTTCTCGACAAACTAACCGCCTCGCTTATCAAGAGTAGTTATCGTGTTATCAAAGTGCACTTGTCTAAAGCTATAATTAAAATAAAAAATAATTATGTCCATTTAAGTGAAATAATAACCATGGTTATCGATGAAGATAAAGAGCAACACGACCTTCTACAGGTCCGGAAGAAAGACGAGGTAACAGTGTCAGTAGACAAGTCATTTTATTTGAATCTATCATATCTTATTAAATTTGTGCTATAAAGTTAAGCTTAATTATTATACCTACAATGCCTAGGTAGTGGAATTTTATATGTACTTAACTATATTTCGATTTGATGTTGTTAGGATAGTAACAGCTGCAGTGTACCCATAATAACGTAATAAAAATAGTTTACGAGCTAGGTATAGAATCCTATAGTTCAGGTTAGAAGAGAGAAGATCTAGTATACCTACTTACCGCATTATTTATACTGCAGTGTTGTAGCTTCCTGATTGAAGTATCATGTCGAATACAATCGAAAGCCTTTGAGAGGTCGTAGAAGACGCCATAAGCATCATGCGACTCTTCCCAATTATCAAATATGTTTTCAATTAATGCAATGCCCGTATCCGTAATCGAGCGATCATTCATTGTTAAAACCATAACCAAGTAAATTATTATTATTATCAATAAAATGCTTAAGTAGCTTGTTCAATATATAAAATATATTTTTCACAATTGAAATTGTGATATAATTATAAGGTCTAAGATTATGGGTCTGACGTAAGTACGAACAGATTAATGGAATTACTTTACCATGTTTCAATTATTTGATCAGGTGTTTTCAACACAATCAATACACCTATTAAATATACAAGCTATTGGGTAACATATTATGACTTCTACGAGTATCAAGGATTTAACAATAGGGAACAAACAACTGAGATTTACAAAAGTCCACAAGTCTTACTAAAATACAATAATTTTAAACATATTTGAATTGAAATGCTTCATTAATTATTCGTTATTAATTACATAAATACTCTTATATATTTATTCTTTAATACGTCAAGTACACACCAAACATAAAGCAAATATAACTAGAAGTTTCCTATGTTTGAACTGGGCCGGCATTCTATAACTAAATTGTCTCAAAATCGCTTCTGCATCGTTAGATTTTTGTCGAAAACGTATTAGTAAATTTTGAGAAATTACCTGAGTATCACAAACATTTTTAAATTTTCAGTAATTTCTTGCAAAACTATCAACTTCTGTCTTCCGTCGTCGTCTTGTTATGTTGAATTGAAAATAAAATAGAAACAACAAAAAAACCAAAAAGAAAAAAACAAGCCCAGTAATTTGAAATTACGCTAAGTAATAATAGTTTTGTAATCGATACACACAGAACACACAATAAATGAGTAAAAAATTACTCACAGTCGGGACCCATTCATTTTACCAATCTAATTTTTCCAATGGGTCCCGACTGTGAGTAATTTTTTACTCATTTATTATGTGTTCTGTGTGTATCGATTATAAAACTATTATTACTTAGCGTAATTTCAAATTACTGGGCTTGTTTTTTTCTTTTTGGTTTTTTTGTTGTTTCTATGCGTATTTTTTAATCGAGTTTTTTACGCAGTCGGGTTTTTTGTTTTTTTTATAAATTATTTTTTTTATTTTACGCTTTATAGCTATTTTCATTTATTGATGGTAGGTCAAATCAAAATCAAATCAAATATTTATTTATTAACCATGACAGTTATTACACATTTCTCAAATTACATATATTAGACATCGATTCTACACTAAGCACAAGCTTGTAGGTAAGTCTCGTAATCTATTCATTTCATTAGGTAGGGGGTTATAATGTACTAGCTGCGCCCCGCAGTTTCACCCGCGTAAGTTCCGTTCCCGCGGGAATAAAAAGTAGCCTATGTGTTAATCCAGGTCCCCCAGCTACCTATATTCCAAGTTTCATTGCAATCGGTTCAGTATTTTTTGCGTGAAAGAGTAACAACCTCACATACATACATACATACAAACTTTCGCGTTTATAATATTAGTAAGATTCTGTTAGGGTTTAGTTATTTATTGTTTAAATTTATTATTATTCTTTTAACGTTTTTAGGTACCTAAGTGTTATTAGGCTTTTATTCAGTAGGTAGGTACAATTTATGTAAATATTGTTTTAGTATATATCAATAAATTCCTGTCACCTGTACCATCACGGCTTATACTTTGATAGTTCCAAGCGTAACTACGTAACAAAAATAAAAACTTGTTCGTTAGTAATAAAAAGCAAGAATACCTAATTGTAAATTAACTTTAAACCGTTATATTTCCTAAACGGTTCTTTAAAATGAAAAATGGTGAAAGAAACCTAATATTTATTTTTAAAAACCTATGCGATACCCATCTTGACATACTTTGACGATTTTGGATTTTTTAATTTTGACAATATGGCGTCTGGTGGTGACATATGTTACTTTGGATTACTGTCATGTCTTTAGTCACACTCGCCAGATTAAGACGAATCGATTGACGTAAGAATCATCAAAATCGGTCCACGCGTTTGGCCTCTAGAACGCCACATAGAAACATCCATACATACATAGACTGATAAACACATTACCCTCCTTTGCGTCGCGCAGTCGGGTAAAAAAACTCACATTTCGGATTTAATCGCGTTGTGTTTAATATTTCTACTTGAAGGATGTCTAAATACCTTGAAAAAGAGATTATTGAAGAATTCGGTATGTTAATAAAATACTAGCTGCGTCCTGCGGTTTTACCCGCGGAAGTCCGGATTACCGATACTAGGTATATACCAAAACTCATCGTCTTTTTTCTTTCATAAGAACCTTTTCCTAATAAAAACAAACACAACAAAAATAATTAGCGAAATCAGTCCATCCATTCACGCGTGATACGTGACTTCATCTAATAGAGATATATTTTATAGGTATACAAGGTGTAACGGGTAAGCCCTTTTAAGCCGAAAGGGGGTTGTTCTAGACTTCTTTGCGAACAACTTTTGTTCTACGACTTTTGGAAATTCGAAGTACTTTTAGCCAGGTTAGCCAGGTTGATAGTGGCTCATTTTATCGCTAGGGTTGAAAGTAAACTTCATTTTTTAATTAATGCAACCATTTGACACTTTTTTCTATAGAAATATTGTAAAATACAAGGAACCAAAACGTCAGATTATAAGTCTGACATAAAAAAACGCTGTATTTTTTTTGTTTGGCTTTGATAATTGAATTACATACTCTTCTATTCTGCCACATCATGATTGCTTCTTTTTTTTTTTGTGTGTCGGCATGGCCGCATAAATGCACGTCGTAACTCGATTATATTGTAGCCAATAGATAAATTTGCGAAAATTTTCTAATCTTGGGTAGTGTAGTGTATATTTTAACTGTTTTCTTAATCCTAAAAAAAATAGTTTGTGTTTTTAAATTGTTCTAAATTTACTTGATATTTTAACTGATTCTCAATATACTTCTTTGATGAAAAGTAAAATGTTTAGCTCGGGTGAACGTCACGCATTTCACTTTCGAACTATTGGTGCTCGAACGATACGATGCAGAAGCGATGTTGAGACAGTTTAGTCATAGAATACTCTTGTTGTCCTTTACGACAAGTCTGTAACAGTAGATATTATTAGCAACTATTATTAATATTATTTTTATCTATATGTAGCTATAAACCTACTGGTATTTACAGTGGGTAGCACGTGTCTTTTGTTTCATTCCTCTAATGGCGTCATAATTTCTTAAATATTTTCACCTTTATCGAAGACAATAGGACATGTTCTATACAAATTAATGAATATTCTACGTATTATGTGCTTGGGTACTTACTGTTGTACAAGCAACTTAATTATTAGAACACACGATAGGTATGTTATGTTAGTAATCCAGTCACTTTGTAAAAGGGGGGGGGGGGGCATATACGAGCTAAAATGTTCAGTTTAGCTCGTATATACCTACCCCTTAAGAGTAATGGATACCTACTCTGTTCTCCATGCAAACGTAGTCGACTGTTTCCTTAATTAGGGAAGATATGTTTAGTATGCCAAAAAACCTATATCTGCCATATATGACCATGACCATGACCATGCCCGTTTTGACGTATTTATCCCTCGTAAATCCGGATCCCGTGTGAATACCGGTATCAAAAGTATCGGTCCACTAGTTTCAGTAGTTATAATAATTATTATTAGTGTAGAAAACAATTTGAGTGATCGGATATTTGTACTGACTACAAATTAGCTATATGTAGTCCCTAATAAAGATAGGTAAATAATGAGTAATAACCTACGCGATTACATGACCTACGCCCAGCTTAACCTACTTATATAAAGACTCGCGTCTTCGTCGAAAGTAATCACTCTGGCAAAGTAAAATCTTTGACAAGACCGAGACAAACTACATTGCTTAGCCAAAGTACCTAATTACTCGACTTGTCTATATATACTATATTTAGACAAGTCGATGTTAAGGTCGACTCCACCACCAGACTGCAATAAGACAATAGCAAATCTACGCAAAATCGCAAATATCGTTTTTTGTTTGGGTAACTTTCGACATCTTTCGAGGCCTTCGATCGATTTATGCAGAAAATTTATAGATTTATACAGAAAAAGTCGAGGTTGGTTGCATCGATACTTATTCAAAATATTTACCGACATACTTGTGACGCTATTTTAGTCTGAGTTCGGTATGACTACTGACAAAAAGAGAATGGCAAAAAACTTGCTGTTTCATCATGGCTAGGATATTTTGTATCAAGTTGGATATACGTACATAAATAAATGATACACATTATATATGTAGTTACATAATACGAAGGTATAGAGATACGCAAAAAAAATGTTTACCTACAGATCGGTTGGTCCAGTGTTCATTTTAGTATTCCGTACCCAATTATTATTGTGATAGTGGTATCTACGAGATCCTTCGTGCGCGAGTCCGACCCTACTTCGAATCTACAAGTGTTTAGTTTGATTGAGGGCTACACCGTCCAAGTCTACTTCAGGGCAAAGACTTCTCCACACTTCACTTTGCTTTGTTTAAGATATATTTGTTATCTTCTTATTTACCTTAATGTTGTAGATAAAATGAGAATTGATATCGAGAGCGGTGTTGTTCTAGTGGTAGATACGCCCACTTCGATTTAGAGGATCGTGGGTTTGACATCTAGCCGACCACGCATCGATGTTTTTTTTGTTAAGAAATAATTATGTGCGCTAATTATATCGCTCTTACGGTGAAGGAATAATACATCGTGAGAAAAACGACATGTTCTACGACTCATCGATCGACCTACTACTCAATTTACTACCAATTGACTGAGAAAATCCCTGACACTCGCATTTCCGCGCTGAGAGTGTCGCTGCGTCGTTATTCTTAGTCACACCGTCAACGAATACATTCTGGAAATGGAAAGTTACCTGTGTTTTCCTGACGTCTACAAATTAGGGACCTTATAAAAATGTTATATAAATAATTTTATTTATTTTTTATTTATTTCTCCAGAATAACATTTAGTGCTTAACTTAGCTTAGGTTTAGGTTTAAACATTAATGGTTCTTCATAAAATATAATCAAAATGAAACAGGGTAGGTGGTTTTTTATTTGTTACTATGGAGTCTGGAGCCTGAACAGAGATATTTTTTTTTTTTTTTTATCTTTTAAGTTAGTGGCTAAGTTAGCAGTATTTCAGATCAATCTTAATTCCCTTAAAAAAACAAGTTCATAATGTAGATAGATAGATAGATCAATGCTTATTGTACCAATAATGACAGAAAAATACAAAGAATGAACGTTACAAATTTAAAAAGAAAATAAAACTGAAATTAAACCTAACTTATTAAGTTAAAACTATAACTAGAAGTACAATTCGCTAGAGGTGCAATTAGCGGCGTTATCGGTAAAAGCGATATCTTCCAAGTAGACGTAACGAGGTAGCAAGTGTTTGGTTAACATGTAAACCGTACCTAGATCTCGATTATCAATTGGTACGGCGGCGCGGGCGCAGGCGTGTCGTAACGTAAGTCTAATAGCATAGCTGACATGACGGAGCTCATCGGCGTTCGGTGCTCGGTGGTTGACGATGTCGATTGACGGTTAACACCAACCATCTGTCCAGTCGACATCGACAGTCAGAAGCAAGCGCACTGACTATTCGCACGCCGATCGGCCTGCGCTCGCGCTCGTGCTCTCCAAACCTCACAATAATTATGTCACAGTGAACAACTCACAATAGTAAAACGTATAAAGTTATCGAGTGCTTCTTTCCAAGTCCATGTAACTAACCACCATGGAAGAAAGTTCAGGGGTTTGTATCACTTTTTTAATAATGATAAGGCAATTTCATAATGCGACTGCAGTAAAATTGGTGTTAATTTTCATTGCATTGCTTGTGTGCTGTGCTTTATTTGAATGGAGAACCTTACTTTTTACTAATATTAGGTATAAACGAGAAAGGTTGCATGTATTTATGTCTGTGAGTTTGTTACTCAACCACGCACAAACTACTAAACCGATTGCAATGAAACTTGGAATAAGTAGCTGGGGACAACGGTTATTTCTATCATATCTAAATCATAATTAATTATGAATGATCTTTATGTCTTGTCTGGTTTGTATATGTACCAAATGTACTAGTTATGTATTGTTTAGGTAGGTATATATCGACCTATAAGTAATTAATACGAATCTACCTACTTACTTAATCGAGTACATGCAATCTTACTCAATCGGTAAAAGGAGGGTTTCGATTTTGAACGCGATGTATTATTTGTTTGTTTTGTTTATAATGTAGGTACGTGCATACAAACTTTTTAATTCGATTTGTACAATATGTATTTTTTATGTACTGGTATGTATTCGATTTAAATTCTTCAAAACCGAAATATACAATATGTATTTAAACCAATTATAATAATATTTTAACCAGTAAGAAACTAGTTTAAGCCCCAAAATGTACGGTTTTCTGCCCTTTCCTTCATAATATGATACTACAATCTTACAATTTTATAATATTCTACTAATACGCGTTTACAATATTAGTACTTATCTTACTAATATTGTAAACGCGAAAGTTTGTATGTATGTATGTGAGTTTGTTACTCTTTCACGCAAAAACTTCTAAACCGATTGCGATGAAACTTGGAGTAGGTAAGTAAAGATTGCTGAAGACCTGAAATAACACATAGGCTACTTTATATCCCGATTATCCCTCGGGAACAGAACATACGCGGGTGAAACTGTCACATAAGTACATACATACATGCATAGGTAGGCATACATACAAACTTTCGCGTTTACAATATATATATTAGTAAGATAGGATGTATAATGCTTTCACGCGCATGCTAAATACCAATATTTTAGCCGCAAAGCGCATCCACTTAACTAAATTTAATCTTTACTTATTACCGGGTTTTACTTGCGTTTTATTTAATAACGGCATTATTAAAACCCGGTAAATATTGTGTTTTATTATGCAAAACCGCTAAAATCTTAGGCAAAATGAAATCTAAACTTGTCTTATTCTGCTTTCGGTATACAGAGGGACGTATATATACTCGTATTCTTATCTCAGTTAAATCTTCAAGATTAATACATTCTTATGAGAAAGATAAACGCGAGTGTAAAATACAATTCACTTGTTGAACAATACAAAGATATTTATTTAAGTCAAGTGGCTACGGACTTGCGTCTAGGTACTTAAATAAATAGTTAATTCAATGAAATTTAGAATATGAATGTTTCCCTGTTTACTATTTTTTCGACTTAGGCTCGATTGAGTCGACATCTACAGGATCACTTTCCAGTGATTTACCTGCGCCAATGTTTTCACTTTCATTACACTTGTTACACCTTCACGAAACTAAATTGATTAAAATACCCTCAAAATTCAACAATTTACACGCATTTGAACTACGTTGCACAAAAATGAAAAATTAGCAACACATCTCCTCAATGCGTTCCCGCGAATACTCAAACATCAATTACTCAAAGATACCCCATTTGACAAAGAATGTTGTCTATACCTTCTTTTTCCCACGTTTTATACGCTCACTATTCTTGTTTGTTTGTTTACAATATGATATGGTGGTCACTGATCTCCATTTTAGTTTCATTTTCAGTCCATTTTCGCACTGATCGGTGGTTCTAAGTCACCAATCTAAGAACATTTGGACTAATGAGACGAATCTAACGATACCTTAATTAAAGAAATCCATCTTTGGTTTGGCAAATACTAGGGAATAATAGTTATTTGTTGTGCAATGCAGCAAAGTTGGTTATTGCTGCGAGTACTTGAATTGAGACCTGAGCAAACCAAGCATTCTAGGATTGAACTACTCGCTATGCTCGTGGTTTAAATTTTAAATCCCGAGTGAAGCGAAGGTTTCAAAGGTACGAGATGCAATAAACCTTTGCTGCCGCGTGAAACACACAATTTTCAACCTCACTAGAGCGGGGAAAACACTAGATGCTAAAACGCTTATAATCAGTACCCATATGATGCCACCAGTCTGTGGCTGGCTAGTGCGATTATTCAAAGAAAAGAAGTTGATGCACTGACATGAAATAGGTACATATTAAATTTATTTTAGTCAAGTTAGTCACTCAAGTTCACTAACATGGGAGTGAGTTTTGGCGGGAAGCGTTAAGGAGACGTGTTGCGTGATTTCCATTTGCATAAATCTAGTTCATTTATTTTCGTAAAGGTGTACAAAGGTAAAAAAAATAAAAGTATAAACATGGTACAAAACATGAACTTAAACCGTTGCCTCCAAAGATCGCGTGAACCGAGATGGCACAAATATACAAACATTCTATTTACAATTATTTCTTTGAATAAGTACCTATTCGTGTGTTGTACAAATATGTTCTGTGGTATGAGTGAAAATACTTAATGTCATTATGACATCTTGAGTTAAACACTAAACAGTGAGTTTCTCTGATTTCATTCTTATCAGTCATTTGAAAGGGGTTTGAACTCAAAGCTATTGATGCTTTGACCTGGACCTTGTTCAATTAAGTACCTACTGGCAGTTCAATCGTCTCAGGTCAGTCCCAGGATAGGTTCAAAGGTAGTCGTATATAAGCGCGCTTACTAAATCTTTTATATCTTACTAATATTTATAAACGCGAAAGTTTGTATGTAAGTATGTATGTATGTATGTGAGGTTGTTACTCTTTCACACAAAAACTACTGAACCGATTGCGATGAAACTTGGAATATAGATAGCTGGGGACCTGGATTAACACATAGGCTACTTTTTATTCCGATATTCCCGCGGGAACGGGACTTACGCGGGTGTAACCGCGGGGCGTAGCTAGTTATATTATAAACACGAAAGTAACACCTTTTACGCTTTGACGCCTTATCCTCTGAACCGAGTTTAATGAAAGTAAGTCGTAAGTTAAATTTAAAAAAATATTTTTTTTAAATTATTCTAAAATTGTTTAAAATAATTTAATTGTTTGCTATGACCAGGGCTAGGGCCCTAATCATAGCAAACAGTCTAGGTCTATGGTAGCCTAGGTAGTCTAGGGGACTTAGGATAAGTAATAAGTAGTAGAACAAAATTATATAATTTTTAAAATTCTCATGTCTGTCTGTTTCTCTGTCTGTCGTTACACAATTAAAAACTTCTAATTCGATTGAAATCTGGTTTTCAATATTGGATAGTTCTATTTTCGAGGAACGTCGTTGTGGCATACTTTGCATGCAGGATGAGGAGGAGAAGGAGTAGGACCCTAGTAATGAACGAAAAAGTGCAACCGCTCGGCCGCCTGCGCCCGTGATAACGCGTTTTCACTTCCGCGGGTGAAACCGCGGGGTGCAGCTAGTAGATAAATAAATGAATTGAATTGCTCGTGCTCGAATGCCATTCATATCAGTGCATGTCGCTCCAAGGCACCTGTACATTTACTTACCCATTTAGAATTAGTTATAGAAGCCGAGGCATTGAAACGTAAAAAAAAGTATTAAATAGTTAAGGCATTTTGGTTACAGAATATGGATAGTGACAGCATTATTGACGAAATGCGACTCTGATTTGATTACAGAGCTCGAGGTGATTGCATCAACTCGCAGTGCGAGCGTGCAATACTCGATGGAAAGTCAACGGTAGAACACGTCGCGTCGGTCGGATCGGTCGGTGTCGGTCGGTCGAACTCTCTCTTTGCAAGGTCCGACACTAAAATGTTAAAATCAATTTGTTCGACACATAAAACTTTTACTTACCGTAAACCACAAATCGTAGGTAGTTAGATTGCTTCTTTATTTACGAATGTTTCTTGTTTTCATGTCCAATATGACCATCTAATAAAGTATGTAAATAATGACCAATATACAAACCGAAAACTCGTTCTCAATGTGCCTTTAAAAACAACTTTTATTTTGGGAGGATCCGAGTAAATTCGAAATTAAAGTAGAATGCCCATTATCAAAATTGAAGATAATAATAACACAGTTTTTTTCTTGCAAAAAAAAACCCACTTTTGTTTATCATTTAAGTACCGTATATGTGTGTGTAGTATGACGTGTACCAGCTACCGCACCGGTTTGATCGCTTGTCATGTCAATTGAGAAAATAAAATAAAAACTAGTTGAGTAAGTAGATACGTAATCGTATCATCCTTCTTTATCTCATTTTTGCGTTGCGTCCTACGGTTTCACCCGTGTTAGTCCCGACCCCGTGGGAATATTAGGATCAGTAGCCTATGTCACTCCTCGATAATGTAGTAGTCGGTAGGCAATTAAAGAAATTTTGTATTCATTTAAAACAAACTTTTCTATACAAAATATAATATTCATTTTAAACGAATAATGGTCGCCTTATTTATATATCAGATGACTATTCCTCTTCTAGTCTTTAATTGAGACCAGTCCAGTTGTATGATACCTCCTTTTACAATCAATACTACAATACAACACTGAACCTAGCTATTCATAGTTAGTTTTTGTTATTACTGGACAACAATAAGTAATATTACATAGGTAGATAAGTGTAATAAGTTACTAAATACAAATATACATAACACGATTAACAAGTGTCACTAACATCATTTTGTTGTAAGTACTGGGCACTAAACCATTACCTTATGAAGCAATAAATGATTATGATTATTAAATTTAACCACTATGCATGGGAAACTAATGGTTGGTCATTTGTCCCATTGCGACCTATAATCGTGCAATAACGTCAAATTAAAAAATTGTGACAGAGATTTTTATTTTTAGATGTGTACCAGAAGGACGCAAGACGACTACCTATGCATTCTAGAGCAAAATATCAAATATTTGCTATTACAAGTAAAATAGACAGTTTATTAGAAAAATTGTGCGAGCATCTAAGCGAGGCTTTAAAGATATTCCTTAAAACATCACAAAAGACCAGATTTTCATACCTACCGAGATTTTTTTAACAATCATGTTTTCTTTTTCTAGTTTTTCTATATTGATCTAGATTATTTAGATAGATTAGAAATTCGCTGGCGTTATACCTGTAACAATTTGACGAAATGGTACAATCAAAGTCGGGGCGATCTCGAACGGAGCCGCCGCGGATCGGGGTCATAAGGGAGAAACCCTGAACAACGACCATCATTATGATGAGGCTACGTACGAAAAACGCCCAGTTTTTTTTGCCTTAAAGTAAAGAAAAACATTGTATCGGTCATTGCTAAACTTCCGCGAGGTCATTTATGTTTTAAACGCAAATAAATTTATTTAAATGTATTAAATAAGACTAGTTTCTGCCAATTATTTACTACTTCTTATTTAAAAGTTCGTATTCAGACCGTAGGAATTTTTCCCTGAAAATGTAGAAGTTCTTATTTCTTACGTTTATTGCTCAAGGCATATTACTAAAATATTTACAACTTACAGGTTTCCTTTATCGATTTATCAAAGACAGTCTAGTCAATGAAGTAGAATCTGAAGATTTTAAAATAAATATTAAAAACATGTGTACAAAATAAAATAAGTATATCCCTCTCTATAAGTATGCAACAGTTGATGTAACCAATAGTTAATAGCAAGCATGTAAGTAGCATTTATATACTTCGAATTCGAAAATCGAATTGCAAAAGAAAGCCCCAACCTTCTGTATTGCAGTTGGGCACCCACAGAGGTCGTATCTACCTATCGAATAACAAATCTACTTTCTTCAAACTTCGAATCAATCCAACACAATACTGTACCTAACGATATAACAAGAAAGGAGAGAAACAATTAAAATAATTGGCTTGTTAAAGTTGGTGGTGCTGCGTTGTTTGGAGTTATCAGAGCGTGCTGTGTCGAAGATCGAACTCTCGCGATCATGCAAGCAAATGGATTAGTTAGGGAATCAATCATATACACATCGTACGGTACGGTCTGAAGGAATAGAACATTCGCCAATACGGAGTAGGCTGCACTGGTTTGTTTTACTACCTAAGGTCCCTTAAATTAGCTAAGTATTTTAAAACATTGAGACGCATCTATACCCAAAATAAGTAAAATTATGAATCGGAAATACGAAAATGAGTAAGATTTGCTTGTTTCCTCATCTATCACGGTCAAAAGGAACGATCGATTTGCATATGAGAGTGACAAGGAATTTTTGATCCTGATAATCCCGCGGGATCGGGATTTTCGTGGTCCGTAGATAAAATATTTTATCGTAAAGATGATCTTCAATAGTTTACATTATGACATCTACTTCACAAGATAACGATATAGCTAATCTGTGTTCATGTTATTTAGATGCTGTCTGTCATGCACATTTTTATCTTGTAAGTACACTAGCTGTGCCCCGCGGTTTCACCCGCATATTAGCACCACCTGTACTAATACTACAGGTGATGTCTCAAACATATTTCTTGTTCCTTTTACTCGAAATAAATAAGTATAAAAAGCTGCTGGCGCGCTGTCAATGTTACGATTTTGATGTAGTGTGCGTGACTTCAGTGGCTTGTTTGATACAACTTACAACATCAGTCCTCCTTCCGTTGCCATATCTACTGTTAAGGTTTAATTAAGGTTGATGATCTAAATACTGTAGGTGTTCTGTTTATAATAATGATCGTAGATCACAATAGTTAGATCATTTTCACATAGGATTTGAACCGATTACAAAACTAAAAAAAAATTTTTAGTAGAAGACTCGTACACACTTAACTAGTGTAATTGATGTAATTTATCACTAAAATCGTAACTATGATTTTAGCGTGGCTTCAACGCGCCCTCCGATAAGAAGAAGCCACAATAAACTCATGGGTTTTTTTTATGTTCATGTGTTAAATTACAATCGTCATACATAATACAGATATCTGAAATTTGAACAGGAACAATCAATAATCATGACCCCAATATTGGATCCTTTTCATTAAGATATGACCACGAATCATAGTACGCCTTTTTATACAATTATCTATACTTATAATAAAGGAAATTCTGTATTCCGAGGATATATGTCATATATATATGCATAAATACTAAATCTGATATTTATAGTTTTTGATGGTCTCGCTTTTTGATGCCTATTTATGTATTATTAACTGGCATTCTACGTAATATGTTAAAATAGTTAATTATTGGTTCGTATAAACAAAAAAAAATCTTTCTTCGTTATATTATTAGTATAGATTCAATTCTCTACAAACTTCCTAATGATAGTAAATAATACTTACCGGTTTATGCAAAAACTGACAAAAACATCCAATTTTATCACTTCATTGTAAAAAAATGAACCACCAGGGTGATGATCCATCAAACTTAGCACAATGGGGGCTACCATGGTGTCGGATTTATTTTTCTCCTGCTATTAAAAATAAATAAATTCAAATTTAAAAATCCAACCACCTTAAAATAATAAATAAATAAAAAAACAGATTTTGTAATTAGTATTTGATAATTTTAAGCAGTGTTTTATTTTTATTAGAAGGACAATTATTTAGGTCCTGTGATAAGGACACCATGGGAACTCCCAATGATCTGCCCTTCATATATATTACATCTAAAATTTCTGACCATAAACTCAACTAGGCAAAAAAAATTACTTACATACTTAATCCGCGCTACCTTGCTCGTTAGTCGTTGCTATGTCGTTCAAAAAAAAAGTAAATTTTATATAAAAAATACCCCGACCGACTACTTTTAAAATCCGCAGACAATTAATCCGCAGACAATTAAAAAAATCTTTTTTTTTTGAGTGTTTTTCTTTTTTTTTTAAATTAAATGTGTTTTAATTTTTTTTTTTAGTTGAACGACATCTCGATGACTTCGCGACGACTTATGGTAGGGCCCATTGTCTAATATTTTTATTGTCTGTTTTGACTTTTATGTAAGTTAGTTTTTTGTTCGTTTCTTAAGTTAGTTTTTCATCATTGCTGATGAGTAAGTACTATTATTATCCGATTTGTTTCTCAGTTAATTGTGGGGGAGTACATATTGAGTGACGCAATATTTATTAGATTGTATGTACGTGAGGTTGTGAAGACTGAATTAAAAACAGACTTAAATGTAGATCGCAGGTCGTTGTATTGTATACACTGCCATCTAGCTCCAAACTAGGCGCGTACTTTGGGTAGATATTTTGTATAGTAGACAACCAACAGGTTAGGTAGGTATTACTTTTTGTAAATCCATAGTTCGCCACGAACTAATGCTAATATTATAAGTGACTAAATGCATATACCTACAGAATTTCATGTTTGTGCCGTTGACCATTGAAGAGATATCCTGTTTGGAGCCAACCCTGAGTATATGATGAGTTCATATTTATTTATCATAATAATGCATTGTTATTGAAATTAAAGCAGTATCTATGCAATATTTTAAAGGTCTAAGTTTAAAGGAAGTGTGGTTCAAACCAAGATTTTATTACCCATAACGGGATAGGTGAAACTAAAAAAACTTTTAAAAAGAAAAACTTTATATTATATTTTGTTGAAAAACGCCGTAACCGGCTAATGTTTAGGGGTGAAAAAAAAGTTCATCTTTTTATCCACTCGCTAGCTTATTAGCTCGTTAAAAAGTCCTCTTAGAGAATGTTAACATACTCGTTTATTAACTGTCTTTTGCGTCGCACAAAAGAGTAAAAACACTCGTCTATTCTTGGTGGTTCCCATTTAGATGCTCCAAAGTACCCCCTTCAGAAATACAAGCTTAGCTATAAATGCATAAGTTCTGATCAAACTAGGTATGTAATTTTATTAATCTAGGCCGTTGAAACAATTATTAAGTACAGAAGAAAATATAAGGTACTCTGTCAAAAACATTGTTTGACCATCCTTCGGCAGTCGTCGGGTAAAAATAACACAGTTTGTGGTTTATACGAGATATTTATGGTTTTTGATGGTCTCGCTTTTTGATGCTTATTTATGTATTATTTGAGTGTAATGAATAGGTAGGCTAACTGGCTTTCTACGTAATATATTAAACTAGTCAATTATTGATTCGGATTATCACTATCTTCTTTTCTGGATTGTTAATCTTTATAGCTATCTTATTTACTACAACATCGTGATAAAAAGTTGCTGTGTTTTAATACATATCTCTAACTATCTGTATACAAACTTATTTTGCAAGCGGTAAAGTAGATCTTACGTGACTGAAACACAAAAATCCAAAGAAACAAACATCTATTCTTTCGCATTTCGCATTAGTGTGACATCAGTGCGAAGTCGGGTCGGATTACTAACAGTTTTAATCAAATTGAAAACACCTCTGCTCTTAAAGTCGGTTAAAAACCGTCATAATAATAATAACAGTTTAAAACATTGTAGGTATTGAATTAACTACTATAAGTAAAGAGTCTATCGTCTCATCATAAGACAGCTGAACAAATAAATATAAACAAACTAATTTATATTATAAAGATAATATTAGCCACGAGTTAATTAGGTATTGTAGAGAATATGTTAAAATAAGGCACAGATAATTTACAAATAGGTAGTACGTTACCTTAGCTAACTATTCAGGGGTACATGTACCTCTAATTGAGAACCACTGGAGCATGCACTATTCTAACAACAGGGAAAATCTTGAAAAAATAACAAAAAGGTTGTTTAGGTAAGTATCTATCAAAAACATCGTTTAAAGATGGTTTTGCCTTCACATAATTTGCTCAGTTCGCCTTGACCCAGACAGAGCAGCCGAGCATAACGCTGCGCCGCATCTAAACTTGGCACCTAGCTTACACAACTCCCACAAACTGATATTGAATGCTTAATACTTAATACGACTTTCCTTATTCTACTTTGCTTAGAAGATGTCGTTCGATTGTTATTCAAGTAGCCAGGGCCACTACTTGGATTCTACGAATGAAGTAACGAAAAAAAAAGTCTTCGAGAAATAAAATCTCTTATTATAGTATTTTACTGGTTGCGACCCGCGTTTTCGTCTGCGTAAGTCCCGTTCCCGCGGGAATAGGGATAAAAGTAACCTATGTGTCATTCATGGTATCCAGCTACCTATATTCCAAGTTTCATAGAAATTGGTTCAGTAGTTTAGACGTGAAAGAGTAACAAAGTCACATACATACATACAAACTTTCGCGTTTATAATATTAAGTAAGAAGTAAGATAAGCAATAGTAAGATTCGTTCGTTCGTAGAATTAAAGTAGAGGCCATGTCTTGTGGGAAATCCACAAAAGGCTACGTTTTTCCACTTGATAAAATATTTAACTAACCCCGATCTATCGTGCAAAGTAGAAATCGTGCTTATCATCGGTAGTTTAATGTAGTGTAGTGGTCTGTACGTTATCAATCACTATCACCATAGGAATCTAGTCATTTTGCAAAACCTAGATGTAGATTTAATTAGAAGATTTTTCTTTTGTTTTCTCGATGTTAGATTGAAATGAAACTCATTATTTACTTACAATTAAACACCGGTTTAATTAAATCGCGTCGATTGTATTCATTAAGTATTTTATCAATGCCTAAGTTTCAAGGTATTTACCTCTTCCCCATGAAGGCATGTGAAGTAGAAATATTATTAAATAACGGGGTATTTACTATGTTTCATTTTATTTATTTTTTTACACGAAGCTTGACGAATCGTGAACGAGCCAGTTGAAATTACTGACGAAATATCGAGGTCCATGTAAAACACAATTAATAATGATTTATTTTATTTTGTTATTAAATATTTTAGGTAGTGAAAGCAACTATGTAAGTTTAAATTGGAGATGTGGTGTAGGTACTAACAATAACTTTATATTTATTTAGGTTTTTTTTATAAATTTGCCTGCTTGCAGTAGGTGCAAACTGCTATTCTTGCTTCCATCTAGGTTACCTGAATAGAACCGGTATGAATGGCTATAGCTTACGTAACATGATTACAAATAATGATCGAACATAGATCCATTAATGAATTTATATCTTGTAATGTGTAGCTAGCTCTCTACAAGACAACTATCAGAGTTCCGCGGTTTCACCCGACACCGCGGGATTATTTAAAATCCTTTACTTAGTGAATACCTACTTAGCACAAAGATCAATTATTAAATGTCTCTAGGACTGTTTGGACTCTGCGTTGACATTACGTAAGGTAACGTGAACAATATACGGTCATATCGCTTTAATCGTAAATATTTCTTCCCAATATCTTCAAACAAAAACACAAGTTTGACGTGTGAGAGCAGCGGGTGGGCGGGCGGGATATCTGTCCCCGCCCAAGATCGTTAAGTTTAGACGGCCCACAGCGATGGTCGAGCTACTGGCTTGAATCGATAAGTCTTGTGCATTCGAACGTAATGTTTCATTGAGCAACCTGCTGGTTTACGATAATCTTGGAGTCTTCATGTCTGAGTGAATAGGTTTCTTCTAGTCGACCTTATCGTCGATTTTGTTTTTAACAAATTCCTTGCCTATACCATGTAAAGACAGTCCATGTAACTGGCTAATGCCCGGTTTCTAAAGTCTGTTTGTCGGTGGTTTATCTATTATTATTATCAATTCGATATCGCTATTGGTTCGATAACTAGCGTCAATGCGTTTCCGAACAGCGGAGTGACAGTGATGGCTCATCACATGCATAGAAAAACGGAGACAGATAACTGGAGTTTATTTCAAGGATATCAATACGTAGTGAGAGTTTTTGTCAGATGTTCAGAAACCGGGCATACGTTTACTAAATAAGGTATCTACTTAGTTTATCTTCTCATCGCTTGCGATATTTCCGGTTGCATGCCTCTCGTGAGCCCGAGGTTCGCTAAAACCTAAAATTACTTAGGGTCGGCTCAGTTGGCTAGACCAAGAAGTTTATCCGCCACCGCGCGGGGAAATCTCGAGGTTTATTAGTTCCCCATAGATTCCTTAGTCGCCTTTCACGACACCCACGGGAAGTGATGGAAAGAAAACCCTATTCTATGGCGGGACTAAACGACTAAAGTTTCCCAGATTACTACTACAAAAATGGACGAGCAAATTGTCATGAGAATCTTAATTGCTCTGCGGTCCAACTGAGTAATAGAGATTGAATTAAACTCCAGTTTGAGCTGGATCGTCGGTCTCGTCTGTTTCTATGATTAATGCTGAACGGTTGGCAGATTGTACCAAATTTAGAGTAACAATTGAACCTTAACCCTACTTTTGATGAAAGATTGCCCGTTGCATCGCGATCGTGTCTACCAACTGTAACAAAACAGTGATCTACACAAAATTATGTCGACTATGGGTTAAACCGAAATTTCATATATCAGGTTCATCGAAAATTGTTGATTTTTATTTCATATCGGTTATGAACCGATTATAGTCATTTGGAAAGTAGTCATTTGATTATAAATATATACTTAATCAAAGTCAGTGTCAAGTATTTTTTATTATTTACAAGTTATTTGCAGAACACAGGCAAGTCGTACGAGTAATTGTAAATGGCGGCTATTTGCAATGACCTTTTACATGAGATTTGGTGACAACGTAAAAGTCCATGTTTGACACTGGTTTACTTCTTTATTATATTTGTAGACTTTCACGAATGTAAATTTATTAATTTAGGATTCACGAAAATGTAAATTCAGCAACACATCTCCTCAACGCGTTCCCCAATTGTTGGCTATTTCATATAACGAAATAGTGTTGTCATATTATATTTCGATATGAAATAAATTATAAAGTTGTTTCCTACATTTAAGTGCAGTTTCTAGACAAATAAGTCCAAATGTTGAAACTTGTCCATATTTAAACCAAAATCAGTCTATTTTTGACTTAAATATGGATAGACTTTGAAATCAAGTTTTAATTAGGTAATTTTATTTGTTGCAGAAATTACCCTACCCGAAAGCTGTTGGATTTATAGTGACCAATGAGTTTTGTGAAAGATTTTCGTATTATGGACTCCGGAGTAAGTTTTAAAATATCATAATTCTAGGTCATTCACAACACGATCGTCTGTTGTTGCTACTTTGATAGTCTTTTGTTTTATATAATTCAATCGATATTTGTTTCCATTTTGAACGTATTTTCTGCGGCTTTTTGTGGACACGGTACTTAACTACACAGGGGAGCAAACACACCGGGCCACTGCGCTGGAAGTCGGATTAAATTTTCCCAAAATGTGTTGAATGATTAGCGCTCGTCCGGCATCCAAGGGGCACACATTCTAATTCTGTTCTCTCTGAAAAATATTTCTATTAAGAATGCCTTGAGTAATACGTAAACATAAGAAATATTAAGCGATTAATAACTGTTTACATCTATGTATTGAAATGTCTTGTCTTAACATTTATCAAATACTAGTACTAATTACATGCAAGTTAAGTTTCACGCCATATAACTAAGTTGAATGACCATTGCGTCCAAAGTGCCCATTACACTAGCGGCATTGCCTCGTTGAATCGCCAAACGATATATTCTGGGCTAAAAAGAGCCCCGATCGGGGGTCTAGACCCTTTTCCCTGAGACGACGCCCCAACTCAGCCACAAACAGCCTCGCGTCAGAACCCCAAGAACCCGCGGTCTCAACGGCAAACGGAATGAAGTCTAGTCATACGCTGATTTCAGACATGTGAATTTGATCCGCTTTGTCTTATTATTATGATTGTTACCTAATTATTATAATTTACCTGTGCTGTGCTTTCTTATCGGTAACCTACATAATATAAAGAACAGACTCTCCAAAATTGAGTTCCCAATTCCAAATCTCTACATCAGACAAAATTCGGTTTCTCTAAATTCCATTGTTTTGTTTCAATACTAGCTAAGCCCCGCGGTTTCACCCGCGAAAATGAAAAACCACGGGCGCGGGTGGCCGAGCGTTTCTCGAGTGGTTGCACTTTTTTGTTCATTACTCGGGTTCTTCTATTTGGATTTCGATGCAAAGTACACCACGACGTTCCTCGAAAATAGAACTATCCAATATTGAAAACTAGATTTCAATCGGAATAGAAGTTTTTAATTGTATAGAGAACAGACAGAGAAAACGACAAACATGAAATTTAAAAATTACATTATTTTGTTCTACTACTTATCCTAAGTCCCCTAGACAACTTTTTTTTTTAATTTACTTCCAAGTACAGACTTTTAGTCCTGTCTTTCTTTATTATAAGCATAGATACACTCTGCTAGACTCATAACCTCAACAATATCTAATCTACTTACTTTACCAGTCCAATCAATAGCGACGTAAATTACTGTGTAAATTAGCCATTGTAACATCAAGTGTGATCGGGAATTAATAATACTCTACTTTAATAGGAATACTTTACGGTTTACGTACTTATATCTATATTAAGGGCTTCTTACGTAAGTCAATTGGTATTCGGACCATTAAAAATTAAGTCAACCTCGTGGAAAAGGACTGAATATTTCTTTTTTTTTATATAAAACTAGCTGCGCCCCGCGGTTTCACCCGCGTGATTCGGTCATAATTTCTAACTTTTTAATCTAGCCATTATTCTTACTTGTACGTAGCTTGTAACGTTTAAATCTTGCGAAATCGAACCCACAATCTATGATAAGGCCTTCGAATCTTAATAAAGAAGCGATAATGCGACGGGGAAAATGGAATGTTATTCTCGAGTGAAGAGAGAGAAACTTATCTTTGGAGATAGATTGTCACGTTTGTTGTATAAGTCCCCTTATATCATTGTTTTATTTTGTTGTATTTGTTGTTTTAATAGCGGCTACAGAAATACATAATCTGTGAAAATTTCAACAAAGTCAAAGTCAAAAGTCAATTTTTATTTTATTTTATTGAATGCAAGTAATAGTGTTCCGTGATTGCATGTGTTGATCACTTTAAATACGTCGAATGTTCTTACAACTATGATTCTAGTGTGTAGACACAAGAAGGAGCTCGTAAAAATGATTTATTCCCACATAATTTTTGTCCACATATGTAATAACAGCGCTATGCGTTGCCTGACCCACAAGACTATTCAAGATCGGCTGGTAGGCTTGCCTAGAGGCTAGCGACTATACAAGGTGTAATGGGTAAGCCCTTTTAAGCCGAAAGGGGGTTGTTTTGGACTCCTAGGCGAACAACTTTTGTTCTACGATTTTTGAAAATTCGAAGTACTTTTTCGAAAATTTAAAGTGTATATTTTACTTGAAAATCAGCTGTTTCTCAGAGTTCGAGGTCATTGACCTTATTTTGTCCTTTTATTTAGTTTTGTCTACTGCAATCAAAACTTCAATTACCCTTTATTTTCAAAAGCAGATGTTTTTTTCAGTGAAACATACATAACCTCTAAAATATAAAAAAAAAAGGTCGAATTTTCAAAAGTCGTAGAACAAAAGTTGTTCACCTAGACGTCTAGAACAACCACCTCTCGGCTTAAAAGGACTTACAAGTTACAATTTCGTAAAGTTGTTTTTATTGCTCAAGGCATATTAACTAGAAATATTTTTAAAGGAAAAACTAATCTTCAAAACTTGCGTGGCCGAGCGGTATAGGCACTGGAGTATTGATCCAGGGACGCGAGTTCAAATCTCGCCGCAAGTAAATTTTTGAAGATGAATTTTTCCTTTAAAAATATTTCTAGTAAGTTACACTTTGTATAGCGAGTCACGTGACATAAAACCTACCTGTTTGTTTACTTCGATGCATACCAAGCGACTACGCGCCAAGCACTCGGTGCGAGACCGTACGTTTTAGTTAGATAAGTCGCTAGGCGACTCGCCTGTCTCCATGCGCTAAGCCAGCCTCCTGCTTATGTAGTCGTAGCCTTCATGATATAAATGTATGTATCTTTCAGCCATACTCTCGTTGTACCTGCGAGACAAGTTGGGGTTCACGGACGACGGAGCGACGGTGCTCTACCACGTGTTCACGATGTTCGCTTACTTCTTCCCATTGTTGGGGGCCATGATCGCAGACAGCTGGCTTGGGAGATTCAAGTAAATATTCACTAACTATGAACACTTTTTTACAATTTGATTGTTTTGATCGCTTTTGTTTATATTTCAAGTTGAAGTACGGAGCTAGCTAGATAGATAGATTTACGCTCTGTATTGTACCAAAAACACAACATACAAGATATAATAGATTTATGTTTTCTAAATTTAAATGGGCAGCTTTATCGCCAATGCCCGATCTCTTATAGGCTAATTATATCGCTCCTACTATATCGCGTTGTAGATAAACCTCGACGTTTATATGTAGTAAGTTTAAAAATGAAGAATAATAATTTAAAAAATAATAATAATTTATAAATAATAATTTAAAAATTAAAATACCGACTCCAAAAAAGAAACAAAAAATAATTTAAAAAACAACCAAAAAAAAAAGAATTGTTAAAAAATACCAAAATAACCTCTACATAGGTACAGTGCCACCGACTAATTAATCTATTTTATCATCTGAAGTCGGGCAGCCAAACTAAGTACAATATGGAACCAATCAGTAAAACTGCCCGCCAATCAATCTGTACTTAGTTCTTTAGGTAGAAGTCCAAAAATGAGTAATTTATTGAATTCTGGGATGCTATCCTGTCCAGAATTCCGAAGATACTCATCAGATCCTTACCAAACTTTTATGGGACCACCTCGGAGCTTCCACCTTTCCATTAAAAAAAGAACTATATCAATCGGTCAAGCCATCTTCGTGTAATCGATGAACAATTGAATTGAATACAGCGTTTAAGGAGCATTCCCGGTCTTCACTTCGAAGATCTTCATCAGATCCTCATCAAATTTTATGGGACCATCTTGGAGCTCTCATCTATCCATTAAAAAAAGAATCATCTGAATCGGGCAAGCCGTCTTCGAATCGGTGAACATACAAAATAAAAAAAAATTATACATACAGACGAATTGATATCCTCCTCCTTTTTTTTGAAGTCGGTTAAAAATCATAAAAAAATTGTGACAAAATTTCTTAGCTTACCTAACCGAGCTTTCGCCAACTATACAGTCGGGTCAGTTGTCAGTCGTTATTTACAGTCGGCTTTTTTAAGGTCGGTCGGTTAAAAATCATGAATAAAACGCGATTAAACCCGGTAAATAAAGTGTTTTATTATAACGTGAAAAGTTTACGTAGGATCTGTTTGAAGAATATTTTTAGGAAAATCCGAGACAACAAAATGTTCTAATTAATAAAACATATTTGTTTTTTCTTTTTTAGGACTATTTTGTATTTGTCTCTTGTATACGCGCTGGGATCCATTCTCATATCGGTGACTGCGATACCTGCGGTCAATCTTCCTCCCATGTAAGTATAATATTAGTTGTATTATTGTATAAATAGTGATGTTCAATCTCTAAATAATGAATGCGTACAGAAACCGTGACCATAATTTATTGTACGTCCATAAATTGAATTGTATTTATAGGAAATCAAAAAATAACGCTTGCGCGGTTTACTCTTTGTATAAAATTATTACCATACGTTACGTGATATTACATAAAGCGAGGTTCTGTTACGTCTATATCTTTATTCAATTTCTTTATTTTCTAAATAGGTAATTTAACAAAATCGGTAAGTACCTTCATAGGTGGCCTATCTTGCGCGTCGAGCGAAGACCCGACGACAAAAAAGTATTAAAAATGTACCTATAGTACATCCGTTGTCTAGTCTAGTACCCATAGTACAAGCCTTGATATGGGGCTGGATTGCGCCCGCTCTGTGTGTAACGTCGTGCATTACAAAACAAAAGATAATTAGATAGAACAACACATGGACCAATAAAAATTATAAGTATGTAGGTATCTATAAAGTTACACGAAATGTTCATAACTTTTTATTTGCCAACGTCTTCTTTAGATATAATTGATTCGATATAGGTTATTGTAAGGTATGTACGAGTAGCTCTAGGTATATGCTGGTCATATTCTTGTGCTTATGTTTTTCAGGGAATTCACAATAATAGCTTTACTTCTGATAGCATTCGGCACGGGTGGGATCAAACCGTGCGTCTCAGCATTCGGAGGAGATCAGTTCAAGCTGCCAGAGCAAGCGAAGTACCTCGGGTATTTCTTCTCTTTGTTCTACTTCGCCATCAATGCAGGGAGCTTGATCTCTACCTTCTTGACTCCTATACTGCGAGCAGACGTGCATTGCTTCGGAGAAAATGATTGCTATTCGTTGGCATTTGGTGTACCAGGGATTTTGATGATCGTTTCTTTAAGTAAGAATATCACTTTATTAATAACTAGCTGCGCCCCGCGGTTTCACCCACGTAAGTCCCGTTCCCGTTCCCGCGGGATTATCGGGATAAAAGTATCCTATCTCCTGTTTCTAAGCAAGCTACCGATCAATTTTCAGGCAAATCGGTTCAGCCGTTCTGAAGTTAAAAATGGTGTAACTAACACGGCTTTCTTTTACTCATATACAAGATGTAACGGGCAAGCCCTTTTAATCCGAAAGGGGGTTGTTCTAGACGTCTAGGCGAACACCTTTTGTTCTACGACTTTTGAAAATTCGAACTTTTTTTTTGAAAATTTTCAGTTTATGTTTCACTGAAAAAACAGCTGTTTTGAAAAAAAGGTAATTGAAGGTTTGATTGTAGTAGACCAAACTAAATAAAAGGACAACATAAGGTCAATGACCTCGAACTGTAAGAAACAGCTGATCTTCAAGTAAACTTTACACTTAAATTTTTCGAAAAGTACTTCGAATTTCCAAAAGTCGTAGAACAAAAGTTGTTCGCCTAGACGTCTAGAACAACCCCCTTTCGGCTTAAAAGGGCTAACCCGTTACATCTTGTATATTATTATACACGTATATACATAAGCTTCTGACTGCGCTATCGCCTGATTGTCCTACAGAAAATAGAATTAGGATGGGATTTTCTGCATACTTGAATTATTTTTTACATGTTACATTCAGTTGTCTGAATGGACCCTACAAAAATAAATGTGTGAGTGTGAAAAGGTGTGCGTCTGAAATCCATTGCTCGTGCGCTGTGCTGTCCACTGAATGTGAGATTTTTGATTGAAAACGCCGTTCATATGGCAATCACTCACTCGCAGTTTTATGGAAACAAAATGAACACCTCTGTTTTTTATTTCAGTTATCTTCGTTATTGGGAAAAGGTTGTACATTATTAAGAAACCATCCGGCAATATTTTGGGAAGAGTAACCACTTGTATTGGTGTAAGTATTTTTAAGACTTAAATTAATATTTAGTCTTCTTTTTATTTTAAAAATATTTGACGGCTTCTGTGGCGCGTCGGGCGTACGCCCGAGTGCAATTCAGAAGGCTGCGGGTTCGATTCCGGTCAGGTGCAAATATTTATGCTTAAAAACAAATATTTGTATATGGTCTGGGTGTTCCATCTATGTATAATTGTATGTATTTACAAAAAAAAAGTATAATGTGTAGTATCCGTTGTCTAGTACCCATAGTACAAGCCTAGTGCTTAGTTTGGGGCTAGATAGCGCTGTGTGTAATGTCGTGTAGTATTTATTTCTTCTTTTCGTGTAGTGGTGTGGCTCACCTAGTGTTAGAGTTGTCAGGTCGCCTTAAGGCCTCTAACTTAACCTAACGATTGCTTAACGTGCCTTCCGAAGCACGGAACATATTTAAAATATAGTACTTTCACACCTACCTAAACATTGCCAATAATTAATGAATATTGTTATTATCTAAACGTTGTAACAATTTTCTTGACATTCTTTAGCAAACCTCTATAATATAAGTAACTTACTTAGGTATATAGATAATCAACACAAGAATTTATCTAATTAGGTTTAGTGTGAACATACTTGCCGTTTGTGGTTACATTAACGTGTCTACTTATATATCCGACGCAACAGCGCGAGTGCCGCGCTAAGCTACGTCATCGGCCACTTGAAATGCAATAAGCTAGTAGGTACCTACCTACCTACTTTAGTTTACTGATAACATTTTAGCACAGGGACATTTCGGATTGAGCAAGAAAGAATCACAGAAAACAGGCCACTTTCCAACTAAGTACTGAAATATCTGACTATAGATTATGTATTACTTTATGTAAAATTAGCTGCGCCCCGCGATTTCATCATTTCCGTAAGTCAGCAATATCGGGATAAGAAGTAGCCTCTGTATTATTCCAGATCTCCAGCTATCTAATAAACTTTTAAATTCACACGATTTGTTAACATATTGAAATTTTACCGGGTCTTAATCGCGTTCTATTGTTTATTTTCTTACCTCGACGTTTCGATCATGTTACAATGATCTTGGTCTCGAGGGGACTCAAGCTATCTATGTCCCCTCCATCTATGTTCCAAGTTCCATAGCAATCTGTTTCGTGTTTTTAGTTACTCAGTCTATTAATCTTTACATTTTTACAAATGATATTTCTCTTTTACAGCACGCTGTTGTACAGTCTTGTAAAAGCAAAGAGAAGAAGAAGCATTGGCTCGACTATGCAGAGGACAAGTACGGCAAAGACCTCGTCGAAGATGTCAAGTCTTTGCTCAGAGTTCTGGTTCTATTCATTCCGCTGCCGGTCTTCTGGGCACTTTTCGATCAACAGGTCGAGACAAAAAGCCATTTCCATAATTTATCTTTCTTTAATTTCTCACACTCAATTTTCGTATTAAAGTATTGAAATTAAACTTAATTTTCAAATTATAATCGCGTGGTGAATACTTGTAGGATTATTTCGATGCTTAACGTTTCGAGACCAGTCTAGGTCTAATTTTTAGGACAGACTATCCCTTACAGGTAAATCTTTCAGGTTTATCTTTTTGTTCAGGTATCAAAACTTTGAGTATTGAAATAGTTCTAAAAGTAATAACACTATGCAATTAAAACCGAAAACAGAGTTTCATGTATATTTTTAATGTTTAGGGATCGAGATGGACTTTCCAAGCAGACAGAATGAGACAAGACATTGGCAGTTGGGATCTAAAAGCTGATCAAATGCAAGTTCTAAACCCATTGCTGATATTGGTGTTTATTCCTCTTTTTGAAGTGGTGAGATGTACCTATTTTTAAATTGCGTATGGTTTTGAACATATCACTTAGACTTGAATTTGAATGTTTACGTTGTTGTTTTTAGGCCATTTATCCATTGATGACGAAACTGAGACTGATAAGAAAACCTTTACATAAAATGATTTGGGGAGGTTTATTCGCGTCCGCAGCGTTTGTCATCTCGGGAATCGTGGAACTACATTTGCTGGTTTGTAGAGTTTCTCAGAGGTCTTACTCTCAACTCTAAATTGCAGGAACTAACTCGGGCACTTCTTAAATAACATTCCAGGCAACAAAAAATCATTAAAAGCTGAGTTACGCTTCGTAATTCGTATTCGCTGCGATGAATTAGCAAAATCTGGACCTTTTTTGTATTTACATTTTGCTAATTCGGGTTAGCTAGTTCGATATGGCTGCGCAATGCGCCTATAATTTTTTATCTGTATTGGTAAGTCTGGTTTGGTATTAGTTTATTGAACTATAAACAGTTTAAAAAAGTCAAACGATTCAATTGTTGGACCTAATCGAATGGCACGAGTTATTTAGAGCTGAAAGTAACGTTTGTTCTTCATATTTCTTTCCGATGATTTGTCTGTGATTATGTGATACGCTTAGAAACTACTGGTTCGATTTTGATGATAATTGGTATAAGTATGTACCTACCTATATTTTGAAGTTGGACAAGATAGAAATAAATAGAAAACCAGCGGCGGTCACTAGATTGTTTATTAATTTTATTGCAGCCTACTTACGGTACACCTATAACAGAAGGTTTCTCGCAACTTAGAGTCTACAATGGATATGACTGTAAGTTCACTCTCAAGACGATAGATCCGACAACACAAAATGAAACGATCGAACAGATCGGTCCACTATCGGTGTACGAGTCTTTGAACATAGTTTCATTAGAACACCAGACTCTCCCGTACACGTTGACTGGAAACGGACAGTGTCAAGACTTAGCTTACAACGGACTATTCCAACTACAAGACAAAACAGCTAGTTCTTATTTCATAGGAAGTTCTGTTGTCAATTTTACTGACGATAACGAGAAGCTAGTCAAAGAAGATAAAGCCAAAGTAAGGTGAGACAACATCATTCATAACTCATCGTGCGACTCGCACCGATCGTAATACTTGCGATAGATCTCCTCCCAAAACTCAAACATTCGTTTTTCCTTTTTAGTACCTGTTACAGTAATAACTTTACCTAAAACTAACATATTATCATTGTTCACAGTGGTCGGTGGCCATGTAACATTTCCCTTATTAGTGTTCGGTGTGGGATCTCCAGTTTTTGCGAAATTACTCCAAAGTGATGTGATTAATTTTATGAATTTGACATCATTGCTGTTTTGTGATTTGGCGGCTACGTAATTGTCCCAAATAGGTTCACATCTCAGAAGATAGCATATTTCATCACCACTAGCTGCACCTTTTACTTTTATATTCGCGCCGGCCATAACATTTGCTTTTACAGCGCTAAAGTTTCCGACGTAATTAAACTTAAATACATACATTTTATTGTCGTCGTTTTTTATATACTCTTCAATAAATTTGTAAATTGGATATATTATGACGTCAGAAGCATACTGGACAAATCGATCGATAGAATATTCTGTTAATCCTTGTTTGAAATAGTACCGCATTATGTTTTGTGCCACTTGTTCATAAGTAGGTGATGTGTGATTAAATCTACACTTAATAGTGAACGGAACTACGTATTGGAATCGTTTCGCAAGAGATTCCAGGTAGCGTGGACTATGTATAAAGGGAATAACTTCGGTTATACCTTCTTGACTGCCGAAACCTATCATGATCGGTTTAGTGATTTTTGAGGCAATCCGCGCGAAATGTTGAGGATCATTGACTAAAATGGAAGTGTTGGATTTCTTCTCTACTATAGGTAAAAAAGGAACTAAAAGTTGTTGACTATTAACATTTTGAAAACTGTTATAAATTCCATGCACAGCAGAAATTATATCTTGTGTAGATGCCTTTTTAATGTTTTTGATTCCTTGTTGGTGTAAATTATCCATTAATTTATCTCTTTCCAATTTATAATCACCTTGAAATAGAGAAAGAGAAAATAAGGAACCGCTATGTAATATGACCTTATGAAATAAATGTCTATGTCTTGACGTTAAGAGCAAAGAAATAAACGTGGCCCCGCTTCCACTGCCCATCATAGTAATCTGGGATTTATCTCCGCTAAATTGTTTGATATTCTTGTGTATCCATTTGAGAGCCATCAAAATATCCTTTAGTCCCATGTTTGCATGGTGATCTGTATCATTGAGTTTCAAGAAGCCGAAGACGCCGACTCTGTGAGCCACCGTTACCAGAACCACATCGTTGTCTATAAAGAAATCAGCTCCGTGAATGTGACTGAAGCTCGAAATAAAACCATAGCCGTGTATCCACACGACTACAGGTTTCAAATTATTTTCTTTGGTGCTAAGAGTCGGAGTGTAGATGTTTATGTAGAGACAATCTTCATCTCCAAATTTTGTATTTCTGTGTGCGATCTGAGATTGCGCGCATGCTCCATAATACTCAACTGTTGCATTTAAAGGTAAATTCCACTTCTTTAGGGGTCTTGGGTTTTTAAACCGAAGTTTCCCAAGAGGTGGCTTAGCGTAGGGTACGCCATAAAACGAGTAGTAAAGTCTACCATCGAAAATGGTCAAATCACTCTTTCCCAATATTAGTCCCTCTTTTATTTTTACTTCCACGTTATGGCAGTTTCCATACACGATAAATACACACAAAACTATTCCAAACATGACCAACGTAAACACTGCGCACTGGTACTGTTATAGTTAAAAAAGTTTAATCAAAATTTAATTAAAAACGTTTGAAAAGGTGACGCTTGATAAGATTTTGAGGTACCTAATAAGTCGATGTTATGTTTTCGCATATTATGACCTCCGGCTAAACAATATTTACTTCCTTCACTTATTTTAGTAGCAGGGGTTTCATTTTGTCATGTTGGACGATTAGCTCTATACAAGTCGGTATGTATGTACCTATTATGTTTTTTATTTTCAGATTTTTAGTCAATAGTGAAAAAAATGTAACAATTAGCGTGGTAGATACAAAAAAGAATCAAACAAGAGTGACGCTGCAAAGCGATGATATTATGCAGAAAAATGTAACGAAAGGATCATCTGATATCATAGTGGACGGCGTCACCGTCTTGAGAGATGTCCGGTTTGACATCGGAGGAGTTTACGTTCTCAACATTTATTATAATGAAACCGGTAACCCTGTAAGTACACATACTAGGCCAGCTTCAAATCCTACTTGATATTCATAATAATTTCTAATTCTGTAGGTAGGTATGTACCTTGTTACTTTGTCACGCAAAAACTACTGAACCGATTGCGATGAAACTAAGTATGCGGAAAGCTGGAGATCTGGAATAGCACAAAGATTTATGTATATTACCAAGGGATCCGGACTTATGCGGGTAAAATCAATCACATACAGTCGTACATGAGTAAGCACCGGACCCTAGGCGCAGCGTGCGAATTCGACTCGTACTTGACCGGTTGGATATTTTTCTATCGTGTTTTTTTACCAATCATGTTTTCACGTTTAGTACAATATACTACTTATTCTAAATCTAGTTTTTATTTTATTACGTGTGTATTCGTTAATTTTTCGGAGCAAATTGACTATGGTGGACTATAATCTTGCTATGATTGTTTCAGGTCGCAAATAAAGTGACAATAACTCCACCTAACAGCGTACATATCCTCTGGCTGATCCCTCAGTATGTTATTATGACGATGGGGGAGGTTATGTTCTCAGTCACTGGCCTGGAGTTCTCTTTCACTCAAGCCCCTATTTCAATGAAGTCGGTCCTGCAGTCTGTCTGGCTTCTAACTGTCGCTTTTGGAAACGTCATTGTCATTCTCGTCGTCGAAGGGAAATTTTTGGATGCGCAAGTATGTTCATTCCCAGCCAACACATAAGCCAGATAGTAGCGAAAATATACCACAATAAGCAGTGTCAAGCTTTATTACTTTTGTATTACAGCTGATGTTATGGCTTTATTTTGAATAAGAGAGTTCTTAAATTAAAATAATGTTGTAAGCTTACTAAATTCTGTATAAAGTTCGCGGTATTTTTTTAAGCTGAATAGTAATCAAGAGTAGAATCTGCTAAACAAGCGATATTCAAATAAAAGTAATTGAAACAGCTATTATCTGCACAGTAGCTGAAGTTTTTGCATTGTCCTGTATAACATATTTAAGCAAAGCAGTTAAACAGCAAAACGCTGAATATTAGATGAAATATTTTCTTTAAGCTGCATAGTGTACGAAATGGTACTAATTTATTCAGATGCTGAATATTTTAGATTTTTTCTTCTTTACACAGCTGACTTCTGCATAATTGAAAATAAACTCCTTGTTTTACCTAACTTATAGCGCTATAAGCGTACAATTGTCTTTATGTTCAGCTTAAAACAATATCAGTTACAAATGTGGGTATCTTAAACAGCAAATAAGCTGAATAGCTGAATAAGAGTATACTGCATTATGTAATTTAAGACCTTTCTCTGAGAAATGTATAATTATTGTACTTTAAACCAAATAATTTCTGGATATGTAGTCGTATGTGAACTATTATGCAGAAATAAGCAAAATAATCACTGAAATAGACACTTTTATTCAAATTGGCCGTCCGCCATTAACTACCGATCGACATAACCTCTTTTTATAAAAATCGTCAACATTTATCTTATTTAACACTTTGTTTAGTGAGTAGAGGAACATTAGCAGATATACAAAATTTGATTCTCATTATTTACTGGGACTTAAATTTGATAAAAAGTAAAGATAATTTAATTAAATAATATTTCACATTTGTTTACCTTTTAAATTGTAGCTTTATCATAAGGCGCTCAAAAAATGTACAATAATCATATTGATAATTCACAGTAAAGTGCCATGCGTTTATATAATTCACCTCAAACTTACTTAAAATGTATGAAACAATTTACTTACCAAACTTTTGAAGACGTACAATTTTTTGAAGTATAAGTAACACAAAATAATTTCGTCACAATGAAAAATACATTTATACTTTTTTTACTTACAAAATTTCTTTGTAAGACTACTCCTGAGATCGGAATTTTGAATATCATTTGAAAATCTGAACTCACAAATTAACATCTGCATAAAATATGTATAATTTCTGGACTAAAGAAAAATCAGAATTTATGCAGAAGATATTCAGTGTGTTGTACATTTATTCAGCTGCTATGTGGCTGTTAATCAAATGTTATCCAAATTGAAGCAAGATATTTTGTGCCCAAATTGCTTGAATATCATCTGTATAAGCGCTTACACAGAAGTTATGCAAATACTTATCCAGCTTAAAGTCAAAAGAATTGCTTTTACGCAAAATTTATTCAGCTAATCTGTGTTGGCTGGGTTGTAGTTATCTGACTTTAGAATAAAATTGTCTCTTTCTCTTTTGGCTTTTCACTTCTGAGACTTTTAAATTTTTCTTTGAAGAAATAAGTAACCGACTTCAGGATCGGGTTGCAATCCTGATGACGTTAGCTTATTCTTTAACTATAAAGCTTTAAATCTTAGGACTTCCGAAGATTAGAATATGACTAATAGGTATTATAAACGCGAAACTTTGCAAGTGCCTATGTTTGTCCGTTTATGACTTTGTTACTATTTGACGTAAAAACCCGTAAACCGATTGCGATAAAACTTCAAATATAGATAGCTAGAAACTTAGATTAAACATTTGTTACCTTTTATCCCGTTATTCTCGAAAGATTGGAAGTTAGGTACGCGGGCGAACCTGTAATTTTATTAATTCGTTGTTCACAGTGGAAAGAGTTCTTCCTGTTTGCGGGTCTGATGTTAATCGACATGATCATCTTCATGGCAATGGCGTTCCGATACAAGTACGTGACTTTGAAGTCAAGCTCGGAGGAGCTCAGAGCGCCGGTCGAAGAAATCAAACTGCCGGAGAAGGCTGCCTTGCCAGATAAAGTTAACTAGTTTTATCATTTAAACATTATAGTCTCCGAGCCCGTGAACCCCAGACCTTCGTTATTTTGTAAAAGTTTGCTCCCAACACAAGTAAGAACGATGGACCATTATGAAGTTAGGGGTTACAGTGGCTTCGGCAGACGGTATTAAATGTGTGTAAAAATAAATTCTATAATAAATTGTTAATTTTATGTAATTTCCTTCGTAATATTATTAAAAAATACGTCATTCATTGCTTGACATTGAACATCGTAACAACTCCTTGCCAGACACACTTAATGTTACCCACATTACACTATACAAAATAACGTAGCTCTGGGGTTTACCAGGTTCTTGCTCTGCTACTACGAGTATATTGTTAGTTTAATGATGACAAAAGGATTTATTATCGTCTAACTTTAACTCATTTCTAGATAGCTACTACTTAATATGTACTGTACATATCTCTACCCAAAATAAAATTTGTTTTTTACCAATATTAATGTAACGTCAACATTCTATATTAGACTTAGTAGTGGCTGTGCAAATTTTATTTTATAATTTTATAGCTGTTAAAGTTTATGCCTTTACTTAAGTTAAATAAATTTAACAAACATTCCAGATGGTTTTTAATTTAAAATGTTTCAATAGGCACGTGCGTGCCTTGTCGGGTCAGGCGCAGTGTGGAGTTTCCTAGTTTCCATAAAGTAACTCGGATTGCAAATGGAAGTCGAGCTATCGACATACATATGGACCGTGGAGTCTTAGCAATAAGTGTACGTACGGAACCCTAAAAATTATGACAACTAAGTGCGTCGAGTTGCGGTTGCGGAGAATATCGGAAGATATACCTACTTGAAACGTAGTACAACTATTTCCTCCATAGATGACATTAAAGCAAATAACAATATTATAAAACACTTTATACACTCACTTACTTAACAATATTATGTCCAATTGTCCATGCTATATACAAAGTGTAACGGGTAAGCCCTTTTAAGCCGAAAGGCGGTTGTTCTAGACGACTAGGCGAATAACTTTTGTTCTACGACTTTTCAAAATTCAAACTTGTTTTTTGAAAATTCTGAGGTTATGTTTCACTGAAAAAACAGCTGCTATGAAAATAAAGTTAATTGAAGTTTTGATTGTAGTAGACCAAAGTAAATGAAAGGACAACACAAGGTCAATGAACTCGAACTCTAAGAAACAGCTGATCTTCAAGTAAACTTTACACTTAAAATTTTCGAAAAGTGCTTTGAATTTCCAAAAGTCGTAAAACAAAAGTTGTTCGCCTAGACGTCTAGAACAACCCCCTTCGGCTTAAAAGGGCAAACCCGTTACATCTTGTATAAAACATAATAATCTGCCTGACCACTATGTTCCAATTTTTGATTGATTGATTAATTCTTTAATGCAATACACCACATTTAAATAATTACAATAAGAGGAAAATACTTTGAAACAACACATACACACACTTACATTAAACACAAATACATTTTGTTAAATTGTAAGTAAGTATTTTTAACTTTTCTATATTTTGTTTCTAATTACTGTTTTATTATAATGTATAAATTATTACCCATAGAACTACAACATGGGCAGGCGGTCATGGCAGATATAGGTTTTATGGCATAAACACATAATATTTTCCCTAATGTCTTTATACAGGGAGGAATCAGTCGATTACGTTTGCATGGAGAACACGGTAGGTATCAAACAGAAAAATATTTTTATTATTAATCAGTATAAATATACATAATCTCTTTAGTATAAATATAGAAAATTCTAATGACACATTAATAAATAGGTTACCTATTACAATTCAAAAAGCAACTTCCTGCAAATATAAAATACTGGCGATGCAGTTATCCAAATAGCGATGTCAACTCTCCCAGGGGATGAATTAGTTACAAAAGAGTTCACAAGAGCACAATCTGGTTGCGGAATCGTCGTTAGCACATTAAACAATTAATTCTGGGGTAATTTGTGTGTTGTTCCCATAGAGCGGCGCGGGCGCAGGCTGTCGGCGGGCACCAGTGGAGATGCCTCGTGTCTCGTGCACTCTGTGACAGCGGTTAACCCCTGTCACGGGCATTTATAAAAATGGGGTTGTTTTTAACTTGTTCCCAAACTTTTACATTGGTTTATTTAATAAAACTATTGACCATTCGCAAGGTTATGTTAATCTGGATTTTTGATCAAGAATAGGTGATTTTATAAGTGCATCTTCAACTACATTTTTAATTACCTATAGAAGATCTTCTAAATAATAAATGAAAGTAAATAATTATTGGTACTATTAATTTACAATAACTTAAGTTCTTTGGTGATTTTATAATAAATTGATTTCGGTGGATAATTAGTTTCAACCATTCTACTAATCAAGTTCGTTTTCCGTTGCCTGGAAGAAATCGATTTAAGAGATAATGCCGCCCATTTGTTCAAAATTTATTAAGTAAGTATTTAAAGTGTGTTGTAATACCTGTTTGTAATTTGTTGTTGATCAAATAAAGTAAGTAGGTATTATCTATCTATCTAATCACTGATCAATCACACTAATATTATAAATGCGAAAGTTTAGATGTTTGTTTGAATTGTGTTTCAATCACGCAAAAACTATAAACCGATTGCGATGAAACTTGGTATGGAGATAGTTCGAGGCTACTTTTTATCTCGATATTGTTGCGGAAAGCGATTTCAGGCGCAGCTCAGCTAGTAAGTAATTAAGTAACTAACCAAAACATATAAAAGTTTGAGCATCGTAGTCCCCTACGATACGCCCGCTGCCGGATCTGTCGACGACTTGTTAATAATTGCGTATAATAAATGCTTAAATACAACAAACAGACATACAAATACGGATAGGGGTGTTCACAATGAGACTGATTTAGTTTCCAGGCTATTGACTCAGATTCATTTCTAGATAGTCACAAAGATGGGACGAACCTATCTGTGACAAAACACAAATGAATCGACAAGTTTATTGTTTTACTGCAGTAATAAAAACGAACAGTAAACTATCTAAATTTATTAAATTTAATTAACAATAATAAACGATCACGTCATTAGTTTTAAAAGCTCCTTTAATATAAATTAAATATGAAAGTTCTGAGCCGTTAAGGCAAGGTCTAGTGAACTCTAAACAGCACAATATCTAATGTTATTTAAGCCTAGACTTAAAGACAAATAAATGATTTATGATTTTATGTGTTTAAATTAAGACTTAGACAAACATTATTGATGTTATTTAGGGATAAGGAAAAGACCTACCTATAATAAAGATCTCGAAACACGAGCACTGAGTAAATGCTAAAGGCATCACGTGATTTAATCCGAAAAATGAATTTCATTTCAATCCAACATTGCGAAAACATAAGAAAACATTTCTGGGTAATGATTATTTTTATTTTCAATTGGCAACCTACATTTACGGAGCCGCGTTCGAAATATAAATAAGTAAGTATATTTGGCGACACGGATTAATTAAGTGCAGTCAGAAAAACAGTATTTGGGGAGGCGTCAGACGCGTTGCGGGCACTTTTCGAGACGCGTGCGGGCACGTCGCGCGACACGCGTCGTGGCGACTGCGACAAAGCGGCGCGGACCACGTGGGCTCGCTACCCGGATAATCTGCCCGAACCATATGCACGCAAATAAATAAATTAACCAAACAGTTTGAATAAAAAATGCGCTTTAAAACTCGCCCTAATTAGCATATACGTTTAAAAATTAAGACTCTTGAGAAATAATTAGTCTACTTTATGTAGATGTCTAAAGATCTCGAAACGTAGGGGATTGATAAAATGATAAAAATAATAAAAGCAACTTGAAAATAGTTAACACTACTTTACAAAGTTATTCTAAATTTTACATTTAATTTATTATTTTCTTTAGTTTTAGAGTTTCGTATATAGAGTATTCGAGTTATGTAAATTTCACACTATCTCACAATTATCTATAATTTATATTTACAGGTATGTTTTATGTTTTTCCCCTTCCATCTTATTCCTTCTTTTCCTTTTCCCTTCCCCCTCCTAATGGATTGGTGTTTGCGTACGTATTATTGTTTTTTATTTTGTTCTTTGTTGCATTTAGCTTCTCTAGAGTGACAATTCATAAATTTTATTTTAATTGTTTAAAAAGTATGTATCTATATTGGCAGTCTGTTTTACCTAAATGTTATTTTAAAATATTTCTAAGTGCTGTTGATTTTGTAAAAATAAATAAATAAACAAATATTGATTGGAAAAAATAAAGCAAATCATTTAGTCTGTAGGGCTTAAACTGCGCATATAAGCTCTAAGATTTCAAATAATTTTACTTTGGAACGTTAAAATTCATGAAGCTGTGGTAGTATATGGCAATTTCGTTTTCGCCACCTAGACATAACACAATAAAAAAAATGTGTTCTGTAAGTAAGGGTATAAAAAGATTTAGTTTACGTAACGTTTGTTATTCATCAGCTCAGGCCAATGACAGACGGTGCCTGTTTTGTAAATTTAAAGAATAAAAAAGAGTATAAATAAAAAGTTGCAACTTATTTTATACAAGTAGCATCGCTTCAGCTTTCGTGTTAATCTTTTGTTTATTTTATTGTTAGGTTATTCATTAAATGCATATTTTTGGAGCCTTTTTTACTTTCTCGCAGTAGAGGTGTAAAATGGAGTATATATACCTCAGTTATAAAATAATCTAAACACAAACAGTAAGTAAATTCTGTGAAGAACACACAACTAGCTCATGGTAGCTGATTAATAGCAATGGTATTTATTTTCCTGTTGTATAAAATTGTACATAGAGATCAGACACCCATATAGCCTATCTTAGTCTTGGGCGGCTTGAATCTCACCCTTCAGTCAGAAATCTAGATACAAACCTTCGCTTCGCTCAGGAGTTAAGCTCTAGAGTCCTTTCGTACGTTCTGCATTCAATATGACACCCTCTACATAAGACAGGGCGTTTTATTACCTCGGTGCATTAACTACTATTAATTTTAATTTATCTAGTATTAGTCTTTTATTATTGACTACCAGTGTCCCGTCCTTTCACGCACGAATTGCCGATCAAGCAGGATTTTCTTAAAACCCTTTCTTACTATACATCACAAATAACTGACCCTCCAAATTTCAGTTCCTTAGGTCCGGTGGTTTGGACTGGGTGTTGATATTAGTTCCGTCAGTCAGGACTATGAATTTTATATTGCTTATATGACGTATTATACAATATTGATGCTATTTTCTAATCGATGCCGGCCGGAAAAACCGACCAATAATCAGAGAGAAATAATTAAATGTAATTAATTAATTATTTCATTTCTTCTATGGTTATCGCGATTTTGCATAGCTTAACCTTTGCATAACCGAGCTTTCGCCAACTTACAGTTGGAAGGTTGACTGCCAACTGTAAAGTTGGCGAAAGCTCGGTTCGTTTCAAAATCATGAATAAAACGCGATAAAACCCGGTAAATAAAGTTTTATTAATTAATTATTTGTTTTTTTTTAACTAAAAGTAGGTAGCTACCTACCGTACCCACTTTCAGTTAAACGTACCTACATAATTTTGGTATATACAAAACTACAGTTCCCAGCGTAAACTCGTTCATTTTACAGGAACATCGAGTTGAAGGACACTCGAGGGTGAATCTCTGCACCAGACACCCTTGGCCCTTGACGTAAACACAAACCGACAAGAGCTCTCACGCGAAAAACTATCAAACATATTCGAGAGGGGCGTGGCGCGTGTGCAGGCCGCGTGTGCGACGGGCGCAGGTCGAGACTCGCGACAAATCAATTACAGGGTCGGCTGGGGCATTGCATTGCTTCCCAATCGGAATTAGCACCAAATTATAGCTGTCGCCAAATTACTTGTTTGTACTTAGAGGGTGCAATACTTACTAATTTATAGACCGGCATGCATGCATAGTTAACTTCGACGCCGACGCACCGATCACCAGAAATAAACAAATGCCAGTGGTTTTAATTTTGCATTCACATTCTAGTTCAAATTATTAAAACCACTTCTTGGACTAAGTTCAGTTCGTAGTTCGTATAGGTACAAATTGTTATTATAGGTTTAGGAAAAATATAATAATAACTAGGTAATGCTAATTTATTTGTAAAATTTAAAGGAAGTTTGAGATTTTTTTTCTATTGAGATAAATAAAAAAACACAGGAATCGTATTTTCGCATTATTAATGAATATAATTAATAAATATCCTCGACTTTAAGGGGTAAGTAATAAATAAATATTTACTTTATGTCTTTTGTAAATACTGCACATGATACACCCAGATCAAAAACAAAACTTATTTTTAAGCATAATTAGTTGCACTCGATGGAATTCGAACCCGCGACCAGACTTTTGCCTGACGCGCCACCACGGAGGCCATCAAGTATCCTCCTAAACAGTTTTATCAAATATTTTATATAATCAAAGCCTTAATTACAAAATTCAACAGATTGAGAAAATGTGGTACGCTATGGTATAGAGCATATAGCCTCCATCTATTCATTTTATTAGTTATGTTACTTTTTCCTAATGTATTTGTCATGCGTTTGACTTCATAAAGTAAATATTTAGTATTTTGGACTGTAGTTAAATTAAAAAAGAATTTAGCAGCAGCCTGAGGTTTTAAACGCATTATTGTAGTAGATATATGTATTGTATCGCAGTCGGTTCAGTAGTTTTTGTGTGAAGAGTAACAAACAGACTCATTTAATTACTTACTTACAAACAACATTTATTTATCTTATTAGTAGGATAGGATAGTAGGTAGAATGGTTATCTTCCTACAGTAACTTTTTCATAGAAATTAAACTCGTTTATTCCGGTTTTAATAGAGTACATTTTACTATCTTAAGCATTTATAAAAGTTTCGAGATCTTCACAGACCTCTTCCTCAGCGATAAACTCAGGGGAAAAGGTAAGTTAGTATCTTGAAACTGGCATTGTCAGAAAACCTAATAGGTATATCAAAAGCAATAACGATTAAAACTGGCAAAAACTAGTCGGATCCAACATCACTAAATCAAAACTACTCGTACCTAACTTCTGCTTGGTTATCCAGAATTTAAATTAACTTTCCAAAACCGTTCAGTAAGATATTAGGTATGTATTGAAGGGTGTAGTGTAGTTAGTTGTAGGTAGAAGTAGGTCCAACTGACGTGGAACAGGGTTCTGCGGTTAATGGCCGGGCTGTCATCTGCACTCCTCCGCCAATAAGAGGGGCACCCTCCTCCTCCCTACGACTCTCCCTGAAAAGTACTATACTAAAACCGCTAAACAAAGCCGAAATTCGAGATTTTCCACGGCTTTTCCGAATAAGGATGTAAGGGCTCTTTTAACTTTTTGATCTTTTGAATCCCTAATGAAAAATATTAATAAATTTGGTAAATATGGCCTGGATTACTAGTCAGACGAAAAATAGATCCCTGTTCAAATTTATGAACCAATATATTGTTCCTATTTAACCATATGTATTAAAAAAAAAGTTTATTTCCTTTAGATTATTGTGCAACATTAAATGCACGTTACATGATCATTTGGCTACGTCTTAGGTGTTTGAGTGTGGCTTCGGAAACTCATGGGGTTATTTTATGATCATGTGTTAAATTACAACCGTTATAATACAGATATTATCTATAATCCAAACAAGAGCAATCAACAAATTATGTTCGTTGTTTTACTTTACGACGTATCTTGTCGATGCGAAGAAGACTTTATAAAATTATAAAAATGGATACATAAATCGACTTGGCTCGCAAATGATTTTCCAAGTTGAAATTATCCTGAATTTCTGCGTAACGCATACGTCCATGTGCGAGACGACTGCGGAGGCCCCGCCCCTTTCTACCCCGAAGTCTCGAAAGCGCCACCCCCTTTAATACAATTGACACACACACACGGAACACTTCTAGCTCTTCTTTGTACAGTTATAAGCTTTATCGCTTCTCTGTTAGGGACTGATTTGAACCGGTCGCGTCACCGACATAGTTAACTAAGTTTACCTACAATAATAACCACCCTTTATATTACTGGTATAAAATTATAAAACGCACTTCGCACGAGCTCAGTCTCGTTTCAGTGGAACACTGCTTGTGACAGGGTAGGTTTCTCCGTAAATTGTTTCATAATGTCCGGTGCAAGAGCTCAGCTAGCAGACTCATCGACATCACCTCCGCTCAGGTATATATTTTAATTATGAACTTTTGATTGACTTTTATGCTTTAGCAATACTCATATTTCAATTGAATTGACATACCGGCCCGCGGCTTATTTTGTAATGTGTGTTTATTTACACATGTGTAACTCATTATTACTATACAAAATCGGCCTTGATAAAGTTAAATTAATAAAGAAATGGATCCCACGCTTTACTCAGGACTCTAGGTAAATAACTACTTCGCTTCGCGAGAGTTACATTTTGAACACCCTCGCTTCACGGGAGTTGGGTCTAGAGTCATTCGATTTGGATTCAATATGTATTATGTTATTAAAACACTTTATTTATCCGGTTGAATCGCGTCGTCGCCCTTTTTTGTTATTTAGATTTTTGTTAATACGTGTTTTGATGTAAAAATTGTTTTATAATTCCGAGTAAAATGAGAACCCCCATAAGTTTCTTCGTGGCTTCTTCTCATGTGAGGGCGCGTTCCGAAGCCATGGTAGTTTTTTGAGCTAGCTAGGGATAAAAATGAATATAATTTAAATTGAAAACTATTACAATAACTCTATAGTCTGCGTACACTGGAACGTTTTGTTACAAAAAAAGATGAGGCGGTAGTTTACTGTAACTTTTTAGAATGTTAAAATAGACAAATTACATCTCAGTCAACCTTGAAAAAGCCAACTGTAAAGTTGGCGAAAGCTCGGTTCGTTTAAAACCACAAATGAAAAAGCTATTCAACCGGATAAATAAAGTGTTTTATTATGCAAAATCGCGAAGACCATAGAAGAAATCATTTATGTTAATTTTGTTTTTTTTTTAATCTATTTAATAAAGAGCTTTACCGAACAAACGGTAATGTCGCTCATTTATGTGAGAAATGTTGTGTTAATTTAATGTTAATTTACTCGCGAAGATGGGTTGAAATTTAACTCATTTTTCCTGTTTTCATCGCGTTGCTTTTATTATATAAGGCTGAGATTGCATAATTACATCGAACTTAGCTTAGCTTAGATTAGCTAGCATGGATTAGAAAATGATACTTAATACAAAATGTCCTAGGTTAATCTCTCTAGTCTGTGCTAGGTACCTAAGGAACTGCGCAAGCCAGTCTATGCATTTTATTAATGCCCTATGTTTGAAGCGCTTTTCAAAATGTAATTAATTTTATAAAAAGTATGAAAAGTTATTCGTTTAATTAGTTAGGGGAAAGTATTGTCCCTCTTTAAGTGGGAGCAAAATATCTTAGCGGGCGGCAATGAGATTTGAATTTGGAACATGTATTTTTCATAGAAATCATACGCAAATTGTATGAATTACTTACTGGGTTTTTTAGATACTTCTGATTCAATTAATAAAACTCAGTCTCTTATTAATTTCCTCATAGAAAGGAGATGAAAAGTAGGGGTTGAACTGAACCGCGTGTCTGATAAGTACAGTACCTACAGGTTAAGCAACACATTTGTGTCTGATAAGACGTGAAGCATGGGTGTCCGACCGTACAGGTAAATGTTGGTGAAAAGGTATAATTATTTTGGTAGAAAAAGGCAGGTTTGGTAGTTTTTGTTAAAAATTTGTTAAAATTAAATCACGCAGGAGCAAACATTGGAATAAAAAGTTAAAGTTAGGTACTTTGAATATCTCGATTCGCTCAGGATTCTACTTTAAAATCCCTCGCTACGCTCGGGATTATACTGTTGAAACTTTCGCTCCTCTCTGGATTCAGATTCTCGCCGGAAAATAATATTTTCTCCCTAGGTGTACAATCTCTTATTTATAGGTTAGGGGTATGTAGGTAGGTATAGTATATTTCTTTGCATTTTTTCGATTTTGATAGGCAGGTATCTACTCATCAATAATCTATAATTGTAGAGCGCGATGCGAATGAATTAGTAGCTTTCAACAATTATTTTACATTTCACTATCTATATCTATAGGTACTTATAATAAAATCGTAACTTAGCGGTGTCTGTTTTTGAAAGATATTTTGAAAAAACCATTTTTAGGGGTATGTACTAACGTAACAGACCCCATTTCCGTGTTTAACTTTTTGTCTGTTTGTCTGTGCGTTTGTGCGCGCTAATCTCGGAAACGGCTGAACCGATTTCAATGAAATTTGGTATGCAGATAGCTTAAGACTTGGATTAACATAAAGGCTTTTTATCCGGATATGAAGTCCGGATATCCGGATAAAAATTTAAAATTGCGTAATTTCGTTGTTTTTGAACCATTGGCATCCATGGTCATTCATCGTCCAAGATCGTCATCGCTCGTCATCCATCGTCATCATCACTTACTGACATACAAATTTTGCCTTACCTAACCTACCTACTGCAGTGCAAAAATCCTGGCTTTAACAGTACTTCAATGGGCGATCGTTTAAGTGTGGAATTTTGCATTGTGGTAGGTAGGTGTAAGAACAAACACACACAACTGTAGGTATACCTTGATCTTCTTACTGTAAACTACAGCTCTATTATCGTTTTTTATGTATGCTTATAACAAAAATAGGTAAGTACTATGAATAAAGAAAAAAATTGAGAGAAAAAATCAAAATAACCTCCACATACAGCGCCACCGACTAATCTGTTGTCATCTGAAGTCGGGCAGTTTTACTGACTGGAGCCAGTAAAGCTGCCCGACTTGTAGTTTGGCGCTGTTTTTAGACTTGTAGAGAATTTTTTATTTATGTTTGTTCACCGATTACTCGAAGATGGTTTGACCGATAGAGATGGTTCTTTTTTTAATGGCTAGGTAAACTGTGCCTAGCGGCAATAAGCAAAATGGATATAAACGAATAATTTGTAAAGTACCTAAACAGTGCGGATAGACTAATATTTAATAGAGAAAACTTCCGTAACCAGCGAGAACCGTCGGATAGACTACTCCGGGCTAAAGTTCACGTACGCGGAGGGGTCGGACGAGGAGAGCTCGTCGCTAGCCAGCGAGCTGCCGTCGTGCGTGTACGCAGCGGCAGCGGCGCGCTCCCGCCTGCAGCTGCCGTTGGCGGCTTATGTGCATCAACACTCCAGGTCCTTGCATTCCGGTGAGCTGAACGACTACTCAATATTATAAGGCTAGCTCCGCATAGGCAGCCGGCTGTTTAGCGGATTTGTGGTTTTGCTTCGCGCTTCCTGACAAAAAAACTAACATGTTCGTTTACTTCGATGCTAGGTACTTGCTTGTGTGCGGTTTTGACAGTCGGCTGCTAACCAAAAAGTTGCGGAGTCTAATAACAGAACACAAATATGAGAACTTCATTCGCGAATATGCGACATTTAGTTTCTTGTTCCCGGCGGGGATCGAACCCTTGCCCCGCAATGGTCAGATGTTTAACCACTAGTTGTAACACTGCACAGATGTGCTGCTGGAGTCTACAGCAGAGCCGGAGTACCAATGCAGCGGGTCTCCGTACCGCGTGCAGCGAGCGGCGGCGAACGTTCGCGAACGGAGACGAATGCTGAGGTCCGGACCCAATGGGTACCACTACTTTACTAAAACACCTTTCAAACAATATCCTCACTGGAAAGGCTATTTTACTAAACCGCTAAAATAGTTCTTTTGGGAAATGAGATCTAAAGTTTTTTTCTTGTTATTGATTGTCAATATATTCTTCACTTCAAAACCTACATCAATCAACGCAGAATTCAAAATCCAAGCCAATGATATTCTTCTTCTTCTTTTTCGTGTACCGGTGTGGCTCACCTGGTGTGACCTGGTGCAGCCAATGAGCTCCTGTTATTCCTCCTCCAATTATATGATAAATGGGCAAGAGCGTGCCTTATCGCGCCACGCGCAGTGTTGGGTTTCGTAGTTTACAAAAATAACAGGGATTGTAACCTGGAAAAGTCGTTACAACACCTACCTAGTACGAGTAGGTATGTAATATCCAATTTAACTCAATTTGTTCAAAAGTTTCTTTCTTTTATTTCTTTCAATTACACGTAAATTTGAAAAGACAGCTCAGCTGTTATAATTTTCCTTTAAATTTAATCTTATATATAAAAATGAATCCATATTTCGCGTGGTCACGGCATCACGCCTGAACGGCTGGTTATAATATAATATGTAGGTACTACTATCGTGAATAAGTAGGCAACCACTTGGTTTAGAGAAAGGGGTAAAGATGACTTTTAAAACCCTAAAATGAAAAACCGTTTTTTGAAATCCACAATAATTTTAAAAGAGCTATCTAACGATAGCCTACACGATAAGATAAACCAGAAGAAGAAAACCACCCCCCCTTTGATCTATGAGGAAAGAAATCAAAAAATCTATTTTTTCAATTTTTCATTGTAGCAGTTTCTTCGCGTGAACAATATGTATACTCATTCAAAGTTACAGCTTCTTAGTAGCAACCGTCTCTGAGCTAAGCCGCGACGGACGGACGGACATGACGGAACTATAAGGGTTTCTTGTGAACTACGTAAACTCTTTTTGGCCAATGTGGCGCTTTAGCAATGTAACCTTTCCACTGACGATATAATAAAAATTGTTTTTGTTATTTGGTCTGGAATGTTTTTCCTTCATAGATCTGGAAAACACCACGAGGACATCGACAAGTCTGTGGACTCACCACGGTCCGAAGGCATGGGGAATTCGCCAATATGACTGTCTCTAAAAAAGGGTCCTTGTCGATTATTTGTCCAGCAATGGGACAAATTAACGGGCTATTTATTTATAATAAGTAAATCGCTGGAAAATGGGTCCTTAGATGCGCTCAAACAAGCCTAAGTCGAAAATAGTAGACAGGGAAACACATATTCTTTAATTCATCGCTCGGGTAAAAACTCGTTTGGTGTAAAGGTTAAGTATTCTGCAAGATGCGAGTTCAAAGTTCAAACCTCGCCACGAGTGACTTTTTGAAGATGTGATTTTCTTTGAAAATATTACCGTAGTTGAAATTTTAATACTCTAGCTAGGTCAATAAGCATCTTTCAGCCACAGCCTCTTTAGTACCTACCCTATTTTTGAGATGAATACCTATCTCTATAAAAGTTATTTCAAATCCCATGGGAATATCGGGGTGTGTTATGTATATAAACCTTCCTATTGAATCACTCTATCTTCTATACTTATCTATCTATATACTTATAATAAAGGAAGAGAGGGCAAAAAGTCTGTACTTGGAAGTAAATTAAAAAATAGTGCTAGGGACTTCGGATAAGTAGTAGAGCAAAATTATATAATTTTTAAAATAATAATTCATGTCTGTCTGTCTGTTCCTTATACAATTGAAAACTACTAATCCGATTGAAATCTGGTTTTTAATATTGGATACTTAGTTCTATTTTCGAGGAAGGTCGGGTTTCCAATTAGTTGAACCCGAGTAATGAACGAAAAAGAGCAACCGCTCGGCCGCCCGCGCCCGTGACAACTGACAACGCGTTTTTCACTTCCGCGGGTGAAAACGCGGGGCGCAGCTAGTCTACTAGAAAATTGCATCAAAATGCGTTGCGTAATTTTAAAGATACAAACACGCAGAAAGCGGAAAGCGTCTTTGTTTTATTCTATGTAGGTAATGTTACTTGTTAAAGTCGAGAATATTAACTAAGTCCTAAATGATGTGAAATATGATTCCTCAAAAATGTCTCGATATTCACTAGCGCTATCCTTGTCACGACATGCGGAGATGTTGTGCCCTTAAATGTAAGGAAATTCAGCTGCTTAAAACGTCGTGTAATAGAAAGCTATAATGTGTGCATTATGTTGTGATTTTAGCAGTATAAACTCGGCATTCGATGAACTGCGAGTCCATGTGCCGACGTTTCCCTACGAGAAGAGACTCAGCAAGATCGACACGCTGCGGCTAGCGATCGCCTACATTGCTCTATTGCGTGAAGTGAGTTCAACAAGTGGTGTGGTGTGCTCAAGTGGTTGGCTGTTTAACTAACTAAGGGCGTTTTATAGACAAGTCGAGTCATTACTCTGGCTAAGTAAAATATCTGTCAAGTTTTCGCAGACGTTGAAAACCTCTGACAAGACCGAGACAAAATGTATACTTTGCCTAAGTAATTACTCTACTTGTGTATATAAACTGTCATTTATGTGTACCTACACGGGATTGGCTAAATTGCCCACGCAGGTAAAACCGTGTCATACGTGCCCTGCGTGAATGAACTTGTATGACACGACAACCGCCCTAACCCGATGTTCTTGATGTCCAGTGACCTTCAGGCAGACGAAGTGATGAGCTGAAAAGCTCTTCTAGATATGTACCTACTGTAAATAGCTTAGTTCAATAGAACAACCCTTTGTCTACAAAGTAGGTACAAGATGTAGTACTTTGTCCGTCGGAGATCGCTATCAGTGGCTGGCAGTCTCCTGGAATCACCTTACCATCACATGCTCCACTTGAAAATCTGATGCTTTTTGAACCTGGTTAAATGCCTAGGCATGTCTTTCTAATAAAGTGTTCGTGATGTCTACCTACTGTACTGGATGGTTAGCAAAAACATTAAAATTAGACGGTTGTATTTTTCGCTCTCACTTATAATGACCTAAATACATCTCAGTCTTGCTTCAAACTGAAGGTACTTAATTTACCCTTACTTTAAATAGTACCTATAACCTTCAAAATCAAAGAAGTTATCATTAGACTACAAATGTCTCACGATACGTCCCCGGAATTTAAACTACTAGTTTTATATGACACATCATCATTATCATCATCAGCCTGTGTAGTCCACTGCTGGACATAGGCCTCTCCAATTTCACGCCACCTAGATCTATTTTCGGCTTCTCGCATCCAATTTGTGCCAGCCGTCTTGCGCAAATCCTCGCTCCAACGTGCCTGAGGACGTTGGTTCTACGTCCAATGTGTCGGTTCTACGGCTAATATGGCCAGCCCACTGCCACTTCAGCTTGCTAATCCGGTGAGCTATGTCGAAGACTTTGGTTTTCTGACGGATCAACTCATTTCTGATGCGATCCCTCAGAGAAACGCCGAGTATAGCTCGTTCCAAATGACACATCACTGCTAGTCAAATTATAACTACTACGTTTACTGTTAGTTAGGAACACTTTTCCACAATGAGAACAATTCTGCTTCCCTCAGGTTTTGGACGCCGAATATGATCCGTTGACGTACGTAGAAAAATGTCTTCGTGGCGAAATCAAAGCTGATCGAGCGCACTGGAACACTAGCGGTTAGTTGAATACGAACCTCTACTCATTTTGCGTATTATTAAGGGCACAACGATTTAATTTAAGATGTTAGATCTTTAATTGATATAAATGATTGTAATAAAGTTGCTTAATCAACTCCTATAGTTCCTACTAAACTCGTTTTTAAGTTTTAATAGCACAGGAAGAGGTTTGTGAACACCTCGAAACGTAAGGCGTAATTGACAAAATGCTTAAAATAAATAAATATTACAGAACGTATACCTACAGGAGGACACCCAACGCAATCTAGCATTAAACTAAACAAATACACACTTTTAATACAAGTACCTACATAAAAAAACAACGCAATTAAAACCGGAAAAATGAGTTTAAGGCGGCGATAGATGATAAGCAACGGTCCTTGTCCTATTGCATATAAATGAGCGAGATGGAATTGCGTGAAAAAATCTACAATTTCTCGTAAAATCAATAATTAACAAAGATTAAAATAATATTTTTATAAAATGCGATGAAGGGGTTCTAGGTATTGTATTTTCTAATATTATGATGCCTATAAGAAAATATAGCGGTTAAGGATTTAGAAGAAAAATTGATTTATTTTGTAAAACAGGGGTAACTTTGCCTGTTTAATAGTGGTATTTAAAGTTATTTTTTAATGTTTTTGAAATGAAGGGGACACTTCTTGTATCATGTACAATAACATTAAACATTGTTTAAAGATCTATTTGATACCGGTTATGAAGAAAACTATTCAATCGGAAGGGATTTCACATGAGCCGCGTCCTTAATATTAATCCATCATCGCGAAAACAAAAGAGTAATCTATCTTAGAGTATACATAAGCAAACTATAGAGCGCTGGTATGCGAGTATGAACTGTAACTGTTCATACGGGTGTATGAACAGTTAAAAATGACAAAAACTATGTCATCAGTCACCTAGGGTTACGGCCATTGACTGTTTCTCTCGTTAGAATTTATTCTTGTAATAATTATTTTGGTGAAATGTTCAGTGCCGCGGTATAAAAATGATTCGCAGATCACTATTCAACCTCAACATTTGAATATCTATGTTTATAGCATCTGCTTACATTTTGCGCAGTAGGCAAATACCCATAGGCGCGCTCTTTGCTTATGTATAAACTCCAAGGAATCTATCTGTAACGTGTCTTTTGCTGACGAAAACTGTCACACAAAATATCAACTTCAATAAACGATAAGTGTTAGTTATCGAAATTTAAAGTTTATAAATCATCAATTTTGAGTATTGTTGTATTGTTTCAGACCTGACAGCGAGATTGTCCTGGATAAACTGGGAGAACCTGGGCGTGAACCCGCAACGTAGGAGCGTTCTCACGTCGCTCGCTCTTAGCTCGGATAACCTGCAGTACACACACAACTAACGATAAGCCTAGAGAGGACTAATCCGGACTAGTTAGCGCGGATTTACTAATGTATATACTAAAATGGTCGATATCTTCCATGTAGCTGCGTAAGCCAGCTATTGAACGCAGCTCAAAATTTGAGTTCTAATTAAACAATGAAGCAGCTCCCAAACTGAAAAAAATCCGTTAATATGTTATAATTTTAAATTTAGAAACTGCACAATTAAGTACCCCTCAAATTTCAAGTGGCGTATCTGCATTCGGGGGGTGTTTTTTAGTGTATCATACTAAGATTGAAATAAACCATTGAGTTTAAACCGCCTTCCAAAGGAGGAGGTTATTAATTGGACGTTTTCAAACTATGTTCACTGCATCGATTTGGCGACACGACACGAGGCGTAATTTTTTATTTTTTATAGATATTGTTTTTTATACATAGATATTTACAAATTTGTTCCGTTCCGTCACTATCAAAAATAGTAAGTACTAGCTGCGCCCCGCGGTTTCACCCGCGTAAGTCCGGTTCCCGCGGGAGTATCGAAATAAAAAGTAGCCTACGTATTATTCCAGGTCTCCAGCTGCCGATATTCCAAGTTTCATCGCAATCGGTTCAGCGGTTTTTACGTGATTGAGTAACAAACACACATACTCACAAACTTTCAGCTTTATAATATTAGTAGGATATTAAGTTTGTTGATCGAGTTGACTCGATACTATGAATATCATCTTGTACTTTATACTCGTACACTTTATAGGGACCATCTGATAGACGTTATTTTCAACTTTCAACTCGCTAGTTCTAATCGTACCTAATTGAGGAAATCAACGCGACGACGGTACTTTTTGAGATGTACAGAACCCAAAAATAACGAAATTACGTTTAAAAATTTAGGCAACAAATTATATTGAGTAGGTAGGTTTGATTTTCAATTAACATTTCGGTGCAATATAATAGTCTTAAGTAATTGTTTATATTATAAGTTAGATTCAACTAGATTAGATGTCTTATCTTAACATTATCACTTTATAATACGTTTAGTTCAATCAAACAGAATAGAAAATATGTATTGCCATCAAAACACGACATACAATTAAAAATACTTTATATAAAACTTATAATATTTTGTGGTCGCCATTTTGTTTTTTATGTCAGCTAAGATTTGGATTAATGAGACAACTCTCAAATCAAAATCGATAATACTGAAGGAATCCAACTATACTATTTTTTTAAAAAAATTAGATTTAAAAATATGTAAATAAACATCTCTTAAATAGCGACAGCTTTTTGTTTACTTTTCCTTTGTTAATTGACAGTCCTATAATTTCTTCTATGGTTTTCGCGATTTTGCAAGACAAAACCACTTTATTTTGGGGTTTTATTAAATAAAACGCTAATAAAACCGGAAAATAAAGTGTTTTGACAGTTCTATGTTTACATTTATAGTGGTTTGAAGGATATAAAAAAAAAACAAACGTATACAAGATGGTTGCGAACCTTTCTTGCAGTCAGGTAAAAAAATAGCGAATGTTCACCACTACCACTCAGTTGTCTAAATGTAAAACAAATATAATTAATATTTCTTGTGTGTTATTGCTCAAGGCCTTCTCAAGTCATATTTAAACTTATATTATTATATTTAATATTTTTTTAATTAATTATTAGAAATATTTTTGATCACCCGAGCCAGTCAATAGTTATAAAACTTTAATGGTAGATGGCGTTGACACCAAGCCTCAGTTGGTAAACAATTAGCAGGGAGAATATCTCATACAGTCGGATTCTCAAAAAGACAAATGGTACAGTTCCACACAACATATTTATGTGTTCCAACTCAAGTTTTTATTTTCAGTATAAATGAAAGACGATCGACTAAAGAGATGAAACATCTCATCATGATCTTCATTTCAGATGACAGCTGTCATTAAAAGTGAAGAGATATATTTCTATCACTTATGCTAATAAAGTAGTGGGTTTAGTGTCTAATGAGGGGCAAGGGTTCGAATACTGTCATGGGAATTTATTGAAAATATATTGGCGAAAATATTTGTAATTTAAAATATAACTATTTTAAAAAATATCCGATTATTCCCAGTAGTCTTCTTCAGCCCTGTCTCCCGGGGTGACAGCTGGGAATTGATCAGTTACCAATCCACCGAATAACACTAGTTTAAAACCATTTCATGAGCCAAGATGGCGCTGTGGGATGTTCATCGAATTTATTCAGTATCATTTTAATTAACGTTTTTTAAGTATTGAATCAACACGTTACAATTATTATTGTAGGCAAGCGTACGTACAGGCCTACTTCTTAACAAATACTATAATCTTTATGTAAATAAATGTTAGTAAGTAATTAAACTAAAAAATAACAACACGTCACACTGTTTCATTTGCATGTATTGTTTACTTGTTATGATATTGATTAGACAAAAATAGCCTTATCAATAAACGTGGAGTAAGGTCGGAGTAATGAGAACATGCTGTCTTTTTCCGTGACAAGAACTTTTCCACATTTATTAATAATAATGAAACTCCCATCTTATTCCACATTTATTAATAAGGCTAAAAGAGACTAGAAATATTACCAAGGAAAATATACGTCTTCAAAAATTCACTCGCAGCGAGGCTGGAACTCGCGAATTTAAGAATATTTATGTTTCCCTATCTATTTATAAGGTAGGTAAGTATGTATTTTTATGGGCGTCAGTTGCCTGAAATAAATGGATTATTGACAGTTAACGCCCAGTATCACGGGGCTATGGAGCCCCGGACCTTTCGAAGCCGAACCAAACATGTAGAGACCCGCATCAATAACAATTTAACGTGCAAACTATAATTATAGACTTAAGCACTACGGACTAGTTTATGGAATAGTTCTTATCGGTAAAAGTCTAAAGGCGTCCACGAACCTTCAGTTTTAACTTTACAGTCGATCTGTTTTATTCCGATTTTACAATTAGATTGTCAATTCAACTGTACAATTCTCAGTTTATCTACGGATTAACTGAACATTTTGACTGTAACAGTTAAAACAGACGGTGTAGTTTTAAAGCGATTTTACAATATTTTATAACTTAACTTATTAAGAGGCTTGAATTGGCTCCACTCGGGTAAAACCGAGGGGCGCAGCTAGTACGCAATAATAATGAAAAAATTATGTACCACCTACCGCATTTGGTGTTTTGGAACGTCCAACTATATTTATACTTACTATACTAAGATTACACTAATATTATAAAGAGAAAATATTTATTTGATAGTTTGTTTGTGTGGTAACAAACAGAGATAGATCGATTGTTAAATGAACGAGGGGAAGCGAGACAAACAATAAGCCTTCTTTCCGCGTATGTCTAAAAACAGTCTTCAAATTGACATAATCTAATCCTACTAATATTATGAATGCGAAAACTTAGTCGTTCGTTTGTTTGTCAAAAACTAATGCACAATAGATATATGACATAAACATAGTAATGTCTTTATCCAGGGAGGAAACAGTCGACTACGTCTGTATGGAGAACGAGTAGGTATCCATTACTCTTAAGCAATAAATAAGGTTAAAGTTATTATCAGCCCGTTTAAAGACTTAAAAACATAACACTTCTTTTGGCAGTCGTGTAAAAACTGTTTCAAATTAATAGCTTTTCCCGGTTAGATAACTAGAAACTAAGGCCAATCTTCGACCGCGAACACATTATGAACATTATGCCAAACGACTCCGTTCCCGGCCGGCGGATGCCTCGAAGGAAGCAAGACATGCCTCAAGAAGGTCCTGCCCTGCGTCAGACCGAGGAAAATCTTCCAATTCTTCTTCCTACCGAAATTGTATGGGTTTTTGAAGTAGTTTCTCTGTATTACTCTGAGTTTGGCGTTAGTATGTGACTCGACGCTCGTCTCGCCGCGGCCGATGTTCTTGCCGTGCATCAGAGTGAGGGCTCCGAGGGCAAATAGCACCGCGATGCAGGTCACGGCCATGAACATGACGGCTTTCCGTTTCCAAGGGTGTGCGGCGACGCGCTGAGCCTCCGTCACCACGGGGAGAGGCAGCTCGTGTTCCCGAGGGGAGTTCACCTCGTCGTACTCGACCAGATCTTTGACCGGTATCATCGCCCCGGTCTGGTTGATCCGCACCGGGTGCCCTATCAGATCCGGATCGTTGTTCGGTATCAATCCTCCTACAAACGAGTACAAATCAACGAATTGATAAATGCTTCATTGGAAAAAGAGTAAAGGAGCATTATCTATCCTCACTGTAGGTATATCATCATAACGAATGATGTATACAAAGTGTAACGGGTATGCCCTTTTAAGCCGAAAGGGGGTTGTTCTAGACATCTAGGGGAACAACTTTTGTTCTACGACATTTGAAAATTCGAACTTTTTTTTTGAAAATTTTGGGGTTATGTTTCACTGAAAAAACAGCTGCTTTTGAAAATAAAGGTAATTGAAGTTTTGATTGTAGTAGACCAAACTAAATGAAGGTCAATGACCTCGAACTCACAGAAACAGCTGATTGTCAAGTAAAATTTACACCTAAAATTTTCGAAAAGTACTTCAAAGTTTCAAAAGTCGTGGAACAAAAGTTGTTCGCCTAGAAGTCCAAAACAACCCCCTTTCGGCTTAAAAGGGCTTACCCGTTACATCTTGTATAATAATATGTATATATATATATAAAAAATAGGCATAAGATCTTTCTCCTGATCATAATCATAACAAACACAACGCAAAAAGAATTATCGAAATGGGTCCAGCCATTTACGCGTGATGCCGTAACCAAGAGAAACTAGGATTGATTTTTATATATAAAGAAGATGTGTATTGTATATGTATAATATATTTATGTATGAGTATGTATGGCTTTTTATTGTATTATATATACGTATTTGTGGGTTTATTTTCTTCTCTTTATCATTTTCTGTATACTTCATTACCTTCCACTATATATTCTTTTCTGTCACCTGAGGTTTGTCGGAAGATAACTCTAAGCAGGGTTAGACTCACCTCTGTATACATATATATATATATATATATATATATATCTATTATGACTGTTAAATTGTAAATGTTTCCTTGTGTACTAAATAAATAAATAAGAAACAAATATTACAGATACAGATAATTCATTATTCGGTCTTATTCGCTCGGTAAATATTATTTTTAGCATTTGTTCAATGCTTGACGTTTCGAGGACCTGAAGTAACTCCGGTTAAATCCAAAAAATGTGGAAAATTTCTTTCGAAACTCGCAACAAAAGAGAAATCTAAATATTACAGAAACAAACTTAAACGGTACTGTGTTATAAGTATCTTTTAGCACTGTGTCTTAGATCAATCTTAGTTCAAAGCGGTTAAACAATTTTTTGTAATTCTGCTTCATATATTAATATGTAAAATTGTTTGTATACTCTGCAAAAGAAGATTTAATATATACATATTATATATGTTCACCTGTATCATTGAGCCAGATGACTGAATAGCCGAGATCCAAGCCCGCGATTATGACGAATGTAACACCGGCTAACATGTAAGCCATGTACAGGTAGAAATATCTGAAAATCAAGAATACACAATTATTTATACTTTATCCATGCAGTACTCAACTTTTCATTGCTCATTTCGAATAAATCACATAGTTGACCGAACGAGCGAAGCGAGTGAGGTCCAGTGTAGAACGGCCTGGCGCTTGTATCTTTGTAACTTTGTATCTTTGTATGTTTGTTCGACGATAACTTGAGTATCGTAGCTCCGATCTTCATGAATTTTGGTATGCGCGTAGTTTAGGTCAATAGAATTTATGAGTTCGAAGATGAGCCGGATCGGTTGGGGGGTTGGGGAGATAGGGGGTGCATAAAGAGAAAAAATCAAGTTCTAAAAATTTGTCAATAGATGGCGCTCGACATCCTTCTTAGATCGCGGTATCGTTGCGTTTGCTTGCGATACATACTCCAAGATCTGACATTTTTGCAGGGAATGTAAACATCCAATGATGTTCAATGTAAATAATTCATGTTTATGTTACAAATTGTGGTCGATTTTCGTAATTAAGGAATAATTCTTGTGTTATCGTTTTTCTTGTCTTTCGTTATATTATTCGTTTAATAATAATTCTTATTTTGTAAAAAAATAAAGCTGTTGGTGTTAAAATCCTACAAAACACAAAATCTCTGTAAATGGATTCTCGTGAGGTCTCAGTTCGGGGCGAACTACTAGTAACTAACTGAGTTCAACCAGATAGCTACGACCAAATAAGTGTGTGACGAGCAGCATTTATAACCTGTAGCGTGTAAATCTAAACTACATGCATGCACAAACGAAATAAAGCGTGTGTAATATATAAGATACACACAATACATACGAAAAAAGAAAACTAACCGGCCAAGTGCGATTTGGACTGGTGCAAAAGTAATCCAAAGACTATAAAGTCAGTTGACTGCTCATAAGTATTCCCTCACACAAAAATAGTACTCTCGGGAAAGAAAGATCAAACACGAGTTTAAGTATAGATAGGTAACGCATCGACCGATCACAAAGAGTCAAAGTATAGATAGGTAACGTAATCGCCGATTACAAAGATTGATTAAATTATCTCTGCCCGCAACGGTGAGTTGTGTTCGGTAGAAAAATTCGCGGTAGTATGTAATGAGTAGTCAATTGGGTTTATTATTTTTGATTCCAGGCAACGATGCAGTGACAATAGATTATAAACTGAAATAATAAGCAACCTTGCGTTATAATATCCGACGCAGTTGTTAAGCCACGGGCAGTGGTGATCCATCGCCAGCACGCATCGGTCGCAGACAGAGCAGTGGTGCGTGCGCTGCGGCTTCGGGGATATGCACTTCTTGCAGATACTGGCCACGTCCGACACGTGGAATGTCTGAAACAAACGAACGTTTCACTGACGCAAATGGGCTGATTCAGTTACTTAATTACTCAACTACATATAGTCATTGACCGAACGAGCGAAGCGAGTGAGGTCCAGTGTAGACAGGCCTAGCGCTTGTATCTTTGTAACTTTGTATGTTTGTTCGACGTTAATTTGAGTATCGTAGCTCCGTTCTTCATGAATTTTGGTATGCGCGTAGTTTAGGTCAATAGAATTTATGAGTTCGAAGATGAGCCGGAACGGTAGGGGGGTTGGGGAGACAGGGGGTCGTGAGGTCTCAGTTCGGGGCGAACTCCTAGTATAGGCGTCAAATCAAATCAAATTAAAATAGTTGACCGAACGAGCGAAGCGAGTGAGGTCAAGTGTAGACGGGCCTGGCGCTTGTATCTTTGTATGTTTGTTCGACGATAACTTGAGTATCGAAGCTCCGATCTTCAGGAATTTTGGTATGCGCATAGTTTAGATCAATATAATTTATGAGTTCGAAGATGAGCCGGATCGGTAGGGGGGTTGGGGAGATAGGGCCCCGAACTGAGACCTCACGAGAAGCCATTTACAGAGATTTTGTTTTTTGTAGGATTTTAACACTAACAGCTTTATTTTTTTACAAAATAAGAATTATTATTAAACGAATAATATAACGAAAGACAAGAAAAACGATAACACAAGAATTATTCCTTAATTACGAAAATCGACCACAATTTGTAACATAAACATGAATTATTTACATTGAACATCATTGGACGTTTACATTCCCTGCAAAAATGTCAGATCTTGGAGTATGTATCGCAAGCAAACGCAACGATACCGCGATCTAAGAAGGATGTCGAGCGCCATCTATTGACAAATTTTTAGAACTTGATTTTTTCTCTTTATGCACCCCCTATCTCCCCAACCCCCCAACCGATCCGGCTCATCTTCGAACTCATAAATTCTATTGACCTAAACTACGCGCATACCAAAATACATGAAGATCGGAGCTACGATACTCAAGTTATCGTCGAACAAACATACAAAGATACAAAGTTACAAAGATACAAGCGCCAGGCCCGTCTACACTGGACCTCACTCGCTTCGCTTGTTCGGTCAACTAGTAGTTCGCCCCGAACTGAGACCTCACGAGAATCCATTTACAGAGATTTTGTTTTTTGTAGGATTTTAACACCAACAGCTTTATTTTTTTACAAAATAAGAATTATTATTAAACGAATAATATAACTAAAGACAAGTAAAAAAATATTTAAAAAAAATAAAAAACCCGACTGCAGTTTTAACAGAAAAGTGAAAAACAAGATGCTTATAGTAGCTTTAGGAATGGTGGATGCAGTCGGGCGGGACACGATAATTTTATAATTAATAAATTTTAAAACTTAATTGTAAAACTTTACAAGCAATACTTTTCAAATGTAAATTTAGGAAAGAATAAAACATATTGTTTGAGTGAACAATGTTAAGCGTTTTCTGTTTTTTATGGTCTTTACAAATATTGGTTAATAGCGTTTTACATCATTATTTTTATTTATTTATTATTTTAATGTACCCTATGTCACTCACGCGGTCATGACGAATCTAACCACGTATCGTTTATCTAAATCGGCCTAGCCGTTTAGGCCCTACGACGGCACAAAAATAGGTCACATACATACATACATACATACACTTACGGCAAAAACATAACACTTCCTTTGGCAGTCGTGTAAAAACGATAACACAAAAAGAATTATTCCTTACTAGCTGTGACCCGCGGTTTCACCCGCATAAATTCCTATCCCGTAACGTATGTGGCGCATCACGTATGTCATACCAAGCGTTGCTCAGCCCTTAGGATTATTCAAAGTAGGTACCCTATATCTTATTTTAACCACTAAACTATTCCTGTACCAAATTTCGTTCAAATCGGTTTAACCGTCATTTTTGCCCATCACGTATGTCATACCAAGCGTTGCTTTACCCGTACGATCATTCAAGTATCGTATTAATACCCTTAAAGTAATCCCTGTACCAAATTTCATTCTAATTGGTGTGATCGTTCCTGTTGACCCATCACGTATGTGTCACGCTAAGCGTTGCTTAACCCGTACGATCATTTAAAGTACCCTATATCGTATCTATACCCTTAAAATAACCCTGTACCAAATTTCATTCTAATTGGTGCGATCGTTCCTGTTGACCCATCACGTATGTGTCACGCCAAGCGTTGCTTAACCCGTACGATCATTTAAAGTACCCTATATTTTATTTAAACCCCTATACTAACCCTGTACCAAATTTCGGTTCCGCCGTTTTTGAGATATAAATAGTGTAACTAACACGACTTTCGTTTTTATAGCTGCGTCCCGCGGGATTTACCCTCGTAAGAATATCGGGACCAAAAGTAGCCTATAACCTTCCTCGATAAATGGACTATCAAACACAAAAAGAATTTTTCAAATCGGACCAGCAGTTCCTGAGATAAGCGCGTTCAAACAAACAAACAAACAAACAAACAATCAAACAAACTCTTCAACTTTATAATATTAGTATAGATTTACGACAATCGACCACAATTTGTAACATAAACATGAATTATTTACTTTGATCACTAATAGACGTTAACATTCCCTACAAAAATGTCAGATCTTGGAGTATATATCGCAAGCAAACGCAACAATACCGCGATCTAGGAGGTATGTTGAGCGCCATCTATTGACACATTTTTAGAACTTGATTATTTTCTCTTTTTGCACCCCCTATCTCCCCAACCCCCCTACCGATCCGGCTCATCTTCGAACTCATAAATTCTATGGACCTAAACTACGCGCATACCAAAATTCATGAAGATCGAAGCAACGATACTCAAGTTATCGTCGAACAAACATACAAAGATACAAGCGCCAGGCCCGTCTACACTTCGCTCGTTCGGTCAAATATGTACATGTACAATTCAAAGTTCTGCCTGACGACTGTATAAATAAATTATACAATGTGTAACGGGAACAACTTTTGTTCTACGACTTTTGACTTAAGGAAATGAATATGAACGTAGAACCCCAACCGCTGGTTCTAGAGACAAGAAATTTGGAGAGTGTGGTCTTTGTCACAATATATAAATAAATAATATTAAGGGATCAGCATTTATGCGGGACGCGGGACACAGATAGTCATTTATGAATAAGACCAGAAGTGTTAAGTACCTACTAAATATTATAGTACAATCTTACTTCTTACTAATATTATTATAAACGTAAAAGTTTGTATCTATGTGAGTTTGTTACTCTTTCACGCAAAAACTACCGAACTGATTGTGTTGAAACTTTGAATATAGGTAGCTGGATACTGGGTATAACACAAAGGCTAATTTTTATCCCAATATTCCCACGGAACGGGACTAGTTATAAATAGGCGCGACTAGTTATAAATAGGCGCAGCTAGTTATATCTTTATCATTAGGTCTAAATGGTATATTACCGAGGGTGGATATCCGGGCGAAGTGACCACTCCCATGTAGTAATGAAACAGTATATTTAACAGCAACCAGTTGCCAAAGATCACCAGGAATACAGTAGTGTACGGGCAGCGGTCCCACCAGTAAGGAAGTCCCACCCAGTAGGCCACTCCGACGACCGCTGAAGTTAATACTGTCACGCAGAAAACGAACACCTAGAAAACATACAGTGGATTGATAAGGTATTTATTGGAACCACAGTAATCTGATTCATATTATGAACCCGAATGTATGTAATGTATGAAACTATGTTACTCTTCTACACAAAAACTACAGAACTGATCGTGAAGAAACTTAGCATAAAGATTAGCTGGAGACCGGCTGTGGTATCATCTAATTAGCATCCACCGCTACTAGTTGCTATTTACTGTCAAAAAACATATTTCGTATTCTACATTGCTGCTTTGAAGTAATCACCGGTAACAACCACATTACGTCAAAGCTGCAATGTACTGCAACTTAGCAACTACTAGCGGTGGATGCTAATTAGATGATACCACAGCTGGCTATTTTTGAGGAATCAGAACTCACATGTATATTGCAATACAAACCTTGCCCAGATATTTAGCAAAATTATCCACAAACCAATAAATTGGTTCCAAACAGAAATCAATGGCGTAGTTGTAGCTCATATGTTCGTTGTATGTTAGACAGCAAATTGCAAAAGTTACTCTCGATGCCATCAGGGGTATGTACGCTCTGAAATAAAAGTTTCAATGTAAATCTTAGGAAAGATAGATAACAATTTCATTAGATATAAGATGCACATTGTCGTACCAAATACCTACACAAATTACAGGAAATTAAGGAAAGAAGAACTTAAAACTAAAGTGACCTGTTAATATAAAATTAATATAATAATAATAGTACTTTGATGAAATATATTTTAGTTGTTTTATGTTTCGATAAAATTGTTCATTGATATGTTGAACTTTTGTCTAAATGAAGCTTATTTCAATTTAGCTTATGGTGATTTGTGTTACTTAAAATTATGTGATTTCTTTTTTATTTTATTTGTTAATAGCTTTGGTCAACAAATCATTTTCAATTCTATTCAACAAAGTGGATTAGTAAAAAGCACAAAAACAACTTACACCATTGTAGAATTAAATTTTTTTATTCTGTGAAAGAACCTTTTACAAGGTATTTTCCAATGGATTACAGCCATCTTCCCAGTTGACTGGAAAATAAACAAGGATTATTTAAGTATAAGGATATAATTGTATCAGTAAAATCAAACAGATTTCAGCCATATTCATGTTGTTGTATGGAATCTCAAATTTCTCAGCTTCAATAAACATTCAATAAATGAAATAGGTACAGAACTAATTGTTAACAGTTAAACGTAGTTTAGTTATTCTGCATTTAAAATATTTTCCAACTCTCACTGGTTTTTGTTTTATTAGTCTTCAAATTTAGTCAATTTTTACACAAAATTCATAATTTTAACTTCATTGGAGTACAAATTGATAATTGCAATTCTATTGCTCGTAGAATAACGTCAATAATGCACATATTGCATGGTAATGGCTTTTTTTTGGTTCACTTTAAACTGGCTCAAATTTTTTTAAACTGTTTCTCGGTAGGTAAAGTTAGGCAATCTAAAAGCTTTAACATTCTCTAAAGGTAGTAAGTGACTAGGTATTGCAAATAATACCTGAATTAGAGTCTACGAGAGTTAAATCATATCGTAAAAACAATGCATAAAGTAGAGATTTGTAATGCGACTCACCGCCTATAGAAATATATCTATGTCTGTACAAATCCAATTCTGTCTATTTACTCTTTAAACCCTTCACCTTTTTATCACTCAGCTCGTCCCATTTTCGGATTTAATTGGAGTGTTTTTTTATAAATAATATTTGTAAACAATTAATTAAAATGAGAATCCGTCCGAGATTTTTTATAGGTACTGGAGTTTTTTTTCTGAAGAAAGCCTCGTCCGTCAAAACTGTCAGTGTCACTCGATCTTGTCACAGAAAATAAATAATAAGAATAAGCCGGACCGGATCCAGAGACAAGAAAGTCGCCTTCGGCTTTCTAATTCAACAAGAATTCAACTGTATATTATAATATATAGTATAGTATTATAGTATATTAAAGTATTATTATTTGTGTTTTTGGGTGACCAATTTAGGTTCGATTTAGGTCCAGCAATAAGGAGATTATGGTATGGCCTATTTTCTAGGGTTGTCACAAGTGACACTACTAACAATATTACTAAAACGTAGTAATTTTATTCTTTTTGAATATTACCGGTCGATTACCTTTTGCTCGTGCTTTTTATTTCTTATCGGTTGTGAACCGATTATGGCCATTAGGAAATTAGCCAGTGTCATGTATTTTAATATAATAGGGGTTAAAGTATGAAATTGCCGTTTTATTGCAATAAGTTCTTTGAATTGACATAGAATCTTCATGGTTTGAGGTTTTCGAATGAAACTTTTTTCAAATGGTTTCTGTGACGTTCTTTTTTTAAAAAATGTGAAACATTAGAATATCGACTTTCAATTGTTTTTGTTATTCAATTTAGACAAGAAAGATGGATACTGCGAAAATTCGAGTGATTTTTGAATACGAGTTCCGACGCGGAACTAACGCGGCAGAAACAGCCCGCAATATCAATGCTGCGTTTGGAGAGGGGTCTACTAATGAACGCACCGATTTTGGTTTAAACGCTTTCGTGATGGAAATTTCGACTTAAAGAACGAGCCACGAGGAAGACCGCCCACACAGGTGAATAACGATGAATTAAGAGAGATAGTGGAAGCCGATCCTAGTCAAACTACCCAGGAATTAGCGGCATGGTTTAACGTTACCTTACCCACTTTATTGACTCACTTACGTCAAATCAATAAAATAAAAAAATACGAAAAATGGGTGCCTCATGATTTGACTGATCTGCAGAAAGAAACGCGTGTTGAAACTTGTGTTGCCTTGTTGAACCGGTACAGAAATGAAGGAATATTGGATCGAATTGTAACATGTGATGAAAAGTGGATTCTTTATATAAAGAAAATATACTTTGTTGAGACTGTTTTAGTAAAGCAATTTATTGGAAGAATATAATTTTATCAGTAAGACATTTTGACAAACTCTTACAAACATTTGTTTTAGATAATAGACAACCAATATAGGTTGTATACTAAAGAGATAGTATTTATCTCTTTACATCCTCCGAATTTTTGAAGAATTTAGACATAAATTCTTCAGTCCCATTCTGGCTTTATATCGTTCGACGGAACCATCAGGGTTTCGCATGGCCTCTTGCCATTTTAGTTTGTTCGGAGATTCGATTGCCTCCTTGTACGTCGTTGGTTCAGGCGGTTTATGACAACTTTCAATTTCTTCAGCAGCAGCTAAGATAAAATCGTCATAGCGTTTCGGTGCCCTGATTTGTGACCTATCCCTCACGGATCTGGTCTGTCGTTGTACGACTTCTTCCTCATTATTTACATTATTTTCATCAGTATCAGAACCGGAAAGCGATTCATAGTCACTTTCATTATTTCTTTCTAAAGTTCTTTCAGCTGAATCTTGTTGAAGGGTTTCGTCGTCATTTTCATTATCAGGAATCTTGTCGTCAAATGTAACAACTACTTGTTTCTGTACTCTTTTTTGTGAAGTTTGCATAGGTTGTTTATCTTTATCGTCTAATAGGTCGAAGAGTTCGTTATTGTTTTGCTCGTCATAGAACATTTTCTTCATAACTCTAACATCTTTAGAAATCATAATGTTATTCTTCGATGGTATGAATATTCTGAATGCTTTAGATGTTTCAGAGTACCCTGCAAACATTCCTGGAATTGCTTTCGGTGCAAATTTATGCCCATTTTTGGCTTTTAGTAATACGTAGGTTTTGCTTCCAAATACGTACAAATGATTTACGCAAGGCTTTCTGCCTACCCATCGTTCAAATGGTGTTTCATTCTGTATAGCGCTATTTATGCTTCTGTTTGATAAGTAGTTTGCAGTAAATATAGCTTCACCCCAGAATTTGGATGGTGTTTGTGCGTCAATAATCATCGCTCTCGCCTTTTCTACGAGGGTACGGTTTTTTCTTTCGGCAACTCCGTTTTGATGAGGAGTATAAGGTGCGGTGAGCCTTCGCTGTATCCCGCAACGTTTTAAGTATGTATTAAAAGCATGGTTCACGTATTCTGTGCCATTATCTGATTGTAGGAACTTAATTTTCTTTCCAGTTTGAGTCTCTGCTAATTCTTTGAACTCTTTGAACTTTTCTAACACTTCGTTCTTGTTTTTCATTGTGTATACTCGACAGTATCGGCTGTAGTCGTCAATAAATGTGACGAAGTATTTGTTTCCAGCTACTGTTGGCGTTCTGAAAGGTCCACATACGTCGCTGTGAATGATTTCTAAGTGTTCAGTGGTTCGTTGAATATTTTTCTCGCGAGGAGCAGGAACTCGATGCAATTTAGCTTGTATGCAGGTATCACATTCTGGTAAAATCTCAGTTGCATCAAAATTAAGTCCAATCAGTTTATCATTTTTCAATGCTAGTTTCATATCTTTACTGTTCATATGACCAAGTTTCCTATGCCAATCTTGGAAGTTTGATGAGTGCTCTTTTTTAGTAGAAGTTGGAGTCATATCATCGTTATCGCTGACAAGGTTGTTGCGCTCATGTTTTGGTTTGATGTAGTAAAGACCATCTTCATGTTTATGAGCAGTGAAAAAAAGAGACTGTGCCTGTTCCTTTTATTTCAGCCTTATGGTCATCTGACGCGAAGTTCAGTCTTCGGGAAACACTCTTCATGGTCCCGAACAAACTTTTCTGATAAGTCATGTGTGAAGTGCAACCGCTGTCTAAGACCCATTCATTGTTAATGTGGTTCTCGTTACGTGTGAGAAGACATTGCGTAGCAAAATTATTTTTATAAGATTTGCTAGACTGATCTTTCTTCTTCCAGCACTCGCAGCAAATTTTATGTGTTCTTCGTTTGAAGATATTACCTTTTCGATGACATATTTTGCAGGATGCGTACAAAGCTTCTTCTGAGGTTAACGGTTCAGGTTCATTTGAAACGGTATTACAATGTCGCGCTTGTGCATCTTCAATTATTTTAATTCTAAGCTCGTCTGGCTTTGGAAGAGTGTCTCGTGACTCGATAGCGACCCTGAAGTTGTCGTATTCTGATGATAGACTGTACAACATCAATATCGTTAGAAGATCCTCATTTATTTGTACGTCCATGTCTGCCAGTTTATCTACTGTGTCCATAAACTTATCTAGGTGGCAGCGTATGTCTTGTTGATCGAGTTTCGATAGTATCAACTGTTTTAATAGTGAAGCCTTACGCGCAGGTCCCTTGCTGGCGTACGTTTGCTTTAGTTTGTCCCATAATGCTTTCGCAGATGTGCAGTTTTTTATTTGCTTAAGCTCAGAAGGAGCGATTATAAGTATCAGCTCAGATCTTGCCTGTCGGTCTCCTTCTTTGTTAGCCGCAATCTCAGCATCAGCAGTTGAAGCGTCAACGTATTTCCATAGTTTTTGCTTGACTAGTATAGCCTCAGCCTGTATAACCCATGTGTCATAATTTTCTTTCGAAAGAGGGTCGATTTTTGAATTCGACATTTTTGTTAATTTGCGAAAATACTACAACACGGTTTTTACATAATTTAATTTCTTTTTTATTTACGCTCTGCTACCATATAAAGAAAATATACTTTGTTGAGACTGTTTTAGTAAAGCAATTTATTGGAAGAATATAATTTTATCAGTAAGACATTTTGACAAACTCTTACAAACATTTGTTTTAGATAATAGACAACCAATATAGGTTGTATAATAAAGAGATAGTATTTATCTCTTTACACTTTATGATAACCGGAAAAGAAAAATGCAATGGCTGACCCCAGGTCAAATGCCACAACAGTGTCCTAAAGCAAAACTTACCAATAAAAAGGTAATGGTAACTGTATGGTCTCAGCATGGTGTTATTCACTATAGTTTTCTTCGATCTGGTCAAGCAATTACGGCAGATGTCTATTGTGCCGAACTCCGAACCATGTTGACAAAACTAGCAGTAAAACAGCCCCGACTCATGAATCGATCTTCACCATTATTGCTCCACGACAACGCGAGACCTCACACAGCACGAGAAACCATTTTGACCCTTCAGGAACTGCACTTAGAAACCATTCGTCATCCTCCGTATTCACCAGACCTTGCTCCAACGGACTACCATTTTTTTCGTGATTTGGACAATTATCTACGTGACAAGAAGTTTTCTTCCCAGGAGGCAGTACAAAATGCTTTCACACAGTTTGTGCAGTCTAGATCGTCGGAGTTCTATCGCAAAGGCATTAATAACCTTCCCATTAGATGGCAGCAATGTATAGATAATAATGGCAACTATTTTGATTAAATAAATTTGTTAAAAATTTAAAAAATAAACAATTAAGATTTTCAGTACAAATCGGCAATTTCATACTTTAACCCCTAATATTATGCAAGTTATTTGCATCGAAACAGTCAGGTCTAGGGAATCATTTGTAAACACGGCGGCCATTTACAAACAATCTTCACGGAACCTTGGAGACAACACTAAGTCAATGTTTTGCACCGATTTTCACTTTCACTCCACTTGTACACCTTTACGAAACTAAATTGATTAATATGCCCCCGAAATTAAACATTTTGCACGCATATGAACTAGGTTTCACAAAAATGAAAATTTAGCACCACATCTCCTCAACGAGTTCCCGCCAAGACTCCTGCTCGTGCTTGGCTTTTTTAACTTAGTTTGACATACGTGTCGCCGGGCACGAAATCTGTTTATGTGACAATCGCCTCATCATCATCCGACCGATGTTCCTGATTGCATTCCTCTCGGGGGCCCGGGATCCACTTTCCTACATCCTCCACTTCGCACTTCTTCGGCGTAAGGGCTGATTTGCGTGAAAATGGATTATTTGCACGCATATCAGCCCTTACACGACGTCAAACCAGTAGGTATTTCATAGGTTTTCCCGCCGCACTGCCGCGGCCAGACGGAGTCGCCATAGCAAGACGTTTGTTCCCCACGTAAATAGCCGGTTTCGGTAAAATGTGATTGATGACGCGGTTTTTTCGCGTCACTCCGCCATCTAGCACAGCATCTTCACCACGCCTCACTACCATACAAAAGGACTGGTCTAATTATAATGATGATGGTTTTAGACCTGTCCCTTAAGTTTACCAGGCTTTTTGTGTCGGAAAATGCCACCAGTAGTTAACCTCGCCACTTAACCCAAGCTGCCGAAATGCGAGACCTGACTTTGCTACTAAATCGCCTTCTCTGTGGTTGAGTCCAAGAGATTCGCGGAGCTACAACGCGACCGTAGCGTAACGAATTCCCGATGAGGGTTGGTGTCAGTCAGGTGCCCAGACGGCGCGGCGGGTGCGGCGGCCGATCGTAAAAATATTGACAAAACTATTAATTCAATTATCAAACTACTCCAAGTAAGTTAGTTGGGGCTACAGAAACATGCAACCGACCGAGAACATCGCTCTGGTGAGAATGAGAAGATCCTTACTAACATTATAAGCGACGTTGGAGAGGGACATTAGGCCTTATATCCCGATATTCCCCCAGGAATGAGCCCTAAACGGGTGAAACCACGAGGCGCAGCTAGTATAATAAAATTAATACTTAGTACAAGAAAGGTCGTAAGGTTGAATGGAATGAAAGACGGGGTTTCCACCACTAGGTTCATGTTACCAAGTTGTTAACGAGTGTGTTACGTGTTACCTAAGTACAACTAAGTATCTATAATTATGTAAGGAGTTTTAGTTTTGGTGAAAAAACTAAATGGCTTTACATTGAATCGATGTCTAAATAGGCACTGGAGGTGGGGTAAGTAGGCGCGGGCGCTTGCGCGGACGGATTTCGAGAGCCCGGCGCTTAACTCTGCGAGCGGACAAACGGATAACTAAAGATTTAGTAAAAGAAATTCGTAGAATCGGAGTGAACTACCGCCACCACCATCTGCATTGCTAACTTTGTTTTAATATTGAAGCAGGCTCCGCTATTCGCACGGTTGTGTAGCTCTATCCACGAGTAGTGAGTGGTCACTCAGGACATATCCCTCGGTTCGAATCATTTCATATTGGTGACTTTTTATAGGTTTTATTGTTGTATAGACTGTGACATGTAAGACAAAATCGTGAGTACCTATTAACTTGTGCTTTGTCTTTCCAATTTATGCGACTTGAATTTTAGGCTTCTAATATTATGTGTAAGTTTTTAATTATGTAGTTTGTGTATATACTTAATAGAGATAGTTATTTATATTGGGTCCACAAACGAATTAAGAAGTACTCAGCTGTAATGAATTTGACTTTTTATATCGGCTAGATGTATTAAAGGTAAGTAGGTGTTACATATTATTGATAGTTATAGGTACCTAGTACCTACGTAGTTGGAAAAGTATAACTCATAGCTACTTTTATTATTTACTGCAGAATATTATTATTATAGCAGTATTATATTTAGTTATTCTTGTCAAAGTAACTAGACCTAGCATTTACCCAATATTTTTTGCGAAGCACCAATTTTACAAGCGTACAATTGGTGCTTCGCAAAAAAAAAAGTATTACCTAGGTACGCTTGTAAAATTGGTGCTTCGCAAAAATATTTACTGTATTTTATACTTACTATAGCTGTGCTGGGTAATAGTTTTGCAAGTATGCTATGCAACTTCTATAACTTTCTCATTTGTAGTTAGCTATATCATAAAGTAGTGTACTCATAACTCGAAGTATTTCTACGAAGGTTTAATTAACCTATGTAACGAATACACCGAAAAATAAATCACCGAATTTCATTTGATCGACCATACGTCATATTAATCTCAAAGAAGACCGTTCAAAATGGACCAGCTATGTTCCACAGTAACACATTTTGCACTTCAAACAACAAATACGATTTTTTTTAATTCCTAAAAAAATAAATATAATGGATTATTCAATAGGTTTACGTGATCTAAAATCTAAAGCCACTGTGTTAGTAATTTCGTTTTATTTCCTCTAAATTAAAAGATATTGTATGTTAATATTTCACAGTTATGAGCACTACACTATTCTCCTAAGTAAGGAGAGATTGAGCCGCCATTTTTTTAGGTTTGGAGCTCTTAACTGTGAAACTTTAATATACAAAATATTTTAATCTAGCGAAAAATAAACGAAAATACTAACACCGTGGCTTAAGACCAAGGAAATCAGTTGAATAATCCATATATTGTATTTTAGAAATGCCTTTAAAATTTCATTCATGTACCTCTACCCCCCTAGGTCTGAGCTCTAAGGAAAAACGCCGATCTTTTTATCTATAAAACTGTATCAATACTTTTTTCCTAAGAGCCACTGTCACTGAGGTATACCTACACTTAAAATTCGGTGAAATGTTACTTCGACTAAATAATATGGTAATTGGACCGGTTATGTATGGTCGATCAAATGATATTAGCTGATTTATTTTTCAGTGAAATGTTACATCGCATCGGTTAAATAAAGCTTCGTGGAAATAAGGCATCATTCAATTGAAAATTGAAATAAAATCAGTTATTTGACTTTCGGCATTACGTACGGGAACCGACAAAGCAGATCATTAATCGATTTGTGATATGGTGATTTATTATACTAATTAAAAAACAATTAATAAGTATACCTATGAATGTACCTACTTACCTGTATCAATTTATTTTTATTTTGTAATGCAGAAAAATTGACATACATGTATGTAAAAAAACATAAAAAGGCCTCTCGTCCGAAAGTAGAATACCTATGTGGTAAGTGTAGCGGCTTGTTGTACATTTGTCACATAGCTAATTTGTCCCTAAAAAAAGTATTACATGTGTTAATTTGCCGCAATTCTTTATTTTGTGATAAATCATTTGTTTCATATTTAAAATCGTCACAATGTTTTTTTTTCTGTATAGGCAGCAGAAAAATCAAATAATATTAAGAATTAAAAAAAACTAGGCAAGTACGTGCCCTTTTCGGCTACGCGCAGTATAGGGAACATAACTGGGATTACAATCTGGAAAAGTCTTGATTTTTATTTTTATAGTGTTTCCTACACTTGGATATACTTCTAAATAATAATATGTCAATTAACAATAATTATTAAGTATCAAAATAGATTATTCCAAATATTTCATCGTAATTTTAATGTTGCCCTAACCTACACTCGGTATTCTACAGTTTACGCGCGTAAAACATAACCTTTTCATGTATGGGAAGTCAGTTTAATCATGTCGATGGTACCCATGTTTAGCTATGAAGAAGAAAATTTATTGCAGGTTAGATTCGAATATAAAAAAGCTCGAATATAAAAAAAACTATTATACGATCATGGAAGGCCAATATAATTTTGTAGATACCCATTACCCATTATATACCCCTTTTGACAGCCATGTGGTTTGGAGGAACCCAACAGGATCGGAACTACCGGAGCCCTATGGGTTTCGGGTTCTCAACCAGTCCAAATATCCTTATCCTATCCTATTCCTACTAATATTATAAAGCTAAAAGTATGTATGTATGAGTGATTTGTGTTTGTTACTCATACTCAATCACGCAAAAACTACTGTACCGATTGCGATGAAACTTAGAATATAGGTAGCTGAATACTGGGAATAACACATAGGCTACTTTTTATCCCGATATTCCAGGAACGGGACATACGCGGGTTAAACGGCGGGGCGCAGCTAGTAAGTTTATAATATCAAAGGCTCTCAGAGGGAAAGGTCCTAGCGAAATAATAGTAATTTATGTTACTAATGTATAAATAAGTCGCTCATCCCTGCTCGTTTCGCGTAAATAACCAAACTAACCTTAATGAAACGAGGGCCTGCGCAAACTGGGTTACTACGTTGACTAAAATAGACTTTTGCCAGCTACCTTTATCTATTTAGTTGTTGAGTTTAAATATAGGTTATTTTAGTTCAATATAGGCCAGTCGGCTAAAAATAGGCTATGGGAAATCTTTATCACTCACTCGCTGAGGGATCAACGCACAGCCTAAACTGAACCTCTGATAACTATAGTACTAGCAATCCACGATGATTTAAAAAGGTTCCACGAACGAGTCATCGGGGATTGCTCTGACTATAGTAACGGCTGACGGCTTCGGTTTCCTGTTCAGGAGAAGTATAAGGGGTGGGTTCCAATTTTGTTGATCGATAGACATGATGATCGATAACCATACAGTAGGGGGCAAGATAATCCTAATTCTATCCTGTTTCATTTTATTCTGACTTATCCTGCTTCCTGAAGGATATGCTAACGAAGCTAGTATGTTATAAAATCCCTACTGCTGGCTAGGTAGCAATATAAAATGTACATACTTAATATCAATAATAATCACTTTCAAATAAAAAAAACAGATTTGCTGTTAGACTTCGACATCTAGCATCTACTATGATTAAATAATTTAGCGAGGAGACTTGTAATTAGATACGTAGGTGTACCTATTTCTTTTTCATTGCTTTTTTTTTAAATATGGCTGTGTATATTAGAAGGCCTTGTGCGGGCCCAGTGCCCGCGCGCGTGCCCGGTAAAAGCTCCCACGATTCGCCCTTGACCCCTGCATGCGCGCACCCCGCATCCCTTCAACCCCCTCACACTTGCCGCCCGCGTTCAATGATAGGTACCTTCCCTACCCTCCGCAGTTCGCGCAACTTCGCATCTCTGCGTTAGTACTACCCTGAAACTACGTCAGTAGATACCTGCGATCTGCGATGACAGTGAGTTATACTATTTACCATAGTCAAATGTTACACTACACTTGCTGACGCGTCGTTACTGAGCTCTACCTAAGTTGGAACCGTAACCGTTTTAATAAAGTTGGTTATATATTAATTAATTTACATTTTTCCTGGGTCATAGGTACTTACTGTACACCTAATATGATCGCAAGGTGTAAAAAACTGGTTCAATACCTACGAGTCAGATTCGCGCAAAAAGGGTTGTATTATACCGAACACGAGAATAAACAGTGAACCATGCTAAATCCCTGAATATAACTGACACCAGTTTATCACTAGATGGCGCCAATTGTAAAAATAAATCGCGGTATCGCTTCGTATGTACATATATTTTCAAAACACTATTGTTGTCAAATTTAGCTCTTAAATATTAGTTTTATTTTATTTTAAATATTTGTTAATTTAACGGCTATAGAAACACATCTGTGAATAATATTAATAGGGTTAAGAAATCTAAAAACCCACGTTTTGTTTTAAAAAGATTAAAATAACCCTGCGGGGCCAAACTCAAAAATGTGGGTGCCAATAAAATGCATGCCAATAAAATCACCTAAGCATCTTAGGTGATTTTATTGGCATGCATAGCATACCTACATATTGTTTTGAGTGTAAATCATCAAAATGTACCCCCACGTTTTGAGTGGCCCCTAGTTTGGCCCCGCAGGGTTATTTTACTCTTTTTTAGGACATTTAAAAACGTGGGATTTTAGATTTTTTAAATCTATTAATATTATTTTATTCTCGTGTGTTATTTGATAGTCTGCTGTCAACAAAGTTGTAAGTCAAAGAGTTTTTCATGGCCGTGCCGCCATACCACATGATAAGTGGCAGCATGCGACGCTCTACGTGCGCCGCAGTTTTACGCTGCGCTGGAAACTCAGCGCGTGTTCAATCAAACCTCATTTACTTTGTGGCTCTGGACGACGTTTGCATATAGCCGGAACTAGTTTTGTAGTTGCAAGATTCCGCCCGGGCCGCAACAAACAAACAAGAAAAGTAAGAGTATAAAAACGTGGGAATTAAAATGGTGTCCGTTTCGACTGCATGACTGGCAACATTAGCGTGGAATGAAGAAATGAAAAGGACCTAGTCAACATTACAAATGGTGTCCGTTTCGACTGCATGACTGGCCACATTAGCGTGGAATGAAGAGGACCTAGTCAACATTACAAATGGTGTCCGTTTCGACTGCATGACTGGCCACATTAGCGTAGAATGAAGAGGACCTAGTCAACATTACAAATGGTGTCCGTTTCGACTGCATGACTGGCCACATTAGCGTGGAATGAAGAGGACCTAGTCAACATTACAAATGGTGTCCGTTTCGACTGCATGACTGGCCACATTAGCGTGGAATGAAAAGGACCTAGTCAACATTACAAATAGTGTCCGTTTCGACTGCATGACTGGCCACATTAGCGTGGAATGAAGAGGACCTAGTCAACATTACAAATGGTGTCCGTTTCGACTGCATGACTGGCCACATTAGCGTGGAATGAAAAGGACCTAGTCAACATTACAAATGGTATCCGTTTCGACTGCATGACTGGCCACATTAGCGTGGAATGAAAAGGACCTAGTCAACATTACAAATGGTGTCCGTTTCGACTGCATGACTGGCCACATTAGCGTGGAATGAAAAGGACCTAGTCAACATTACAAATGGTGTCCGTTTCGACTGCATGACTGGCCACATTAGCGTGGAATGAAGAGGACCTAGTCAACATTACAAATGGTGTCCGTTTCGACTGCATGACTGGCCACATTAGTGTGGAATGAAAAGGACCTAGTCAACATTACGAAGGAATTTATAAAACACTAACAGAACTGTCACGGTTTATGCGATACAGCCTGCCGAAACGTTTTTTAGGGTGTAAAATGGGGGATGATTGTATTTCTGGTTTAGCCCATCCTGTGGGGTATAGTTAGATAGCTCTTTTAAAATCATTGTGGGTTTTCAATCGAGCATTTTTCTTTTTATGGTTACGTTTTCGAAATATATTATTGAACCTTAAAGGTCTAGTTTGTAGAGTTTTGTGTACGCCTCCTCAAACAGCCAAAACTGACTATACTTGGATACGTCTTATGTGTTCGCGGTAGTAGTACCTACATGTATATAAAGGAAGGAAAATTATCACAGCTGAGCTATATTTTCAAATTCACGAGTAATTGAAAGTAATACATGATAATACTTAAAAAAGTAAAGTTTCTAACAAATTCCGTTGAATATTACATACTAGGTAGGTGTTAGTTGTAAAGACTTATCTATAGATTGCAATCCATGTTATAGGAAACAACGAAACCCTGCGCGTAGCCCAACAAGGCACGCACTTGCCACATTTTTATTCTTTGGGTGCGGAACACTATCAATACGCGATATAAAACTCCGAGCAAAATGTAAATATGCAAACAAACAGTGTAAGTTTAAAAACTTTATCTAACATCCCGTGTAACTCCTCTACTTTGTTATTTTATAAAATCTCTTTTAGAACCAAATAATTATATTGTCTGATTCTGAATGTATTAGTAGAATATGAATAGTTTCACTCGAACAAAGAGAACCGTATTCAGGTGTATTTGATCGATTGGGTGTCTACAATAATTGTGGTACCTACCTTCATCATTTACCTAATAAATAAATAATGATACGTGATGTTTGCAAGTATTAGGTTCATTGGTAACAAGGCATAATTATATGTAGGATGGACCAATGTCCATGACATGAATTCTATAACTAACACATCAGCATCGTCTTAGCATTCAGATTTATCTCGAAATTCGAAACGTTTCTCTATATTTTTCGGATATTTCACAGTTTTTATCTGCAAAATTACCAAAAATCACAAACGTTTTTGAGAAATACCAAACGAGTCTAAGACGACGTTGAAACGATTTAGTTATTAGAATACGTGCCGTTGTAGTTTCATATACAAAGAAGTACAACTCATGGTCATCGAATAAAATTGTTGTGGTGGTGACATCGAATTGCTAGTAGTTCATTGCTATGACATGTTATTGATTTTTTAAATTGAACTTTCGAGTTGCAGCTGCGCTGTGCGTTGTAGGGTAGGTAGGTAGGTACTTGTACATTTCGTACCTGCATAGCTGCAGACTTACTTTTGTTTACAAAACATTTTATTTTTGGACGGATAATGCCTACTGTAATGTCAAGATTTTCTCTCTGGATTAGTTTTATTCCGTTGGTTCGTTAGTTCGTTCGAAGAATTAAAGTAGAGACCCTGTTTACTTGTTAGGTTTTACATTTATTTGATTACTTTATTAGTTACTTTTACCATCTATGTTTTTACAGATGGAGCTGTTGGTCTAGAGGTAGATAGATACCTCGACTTTCATTCCGAAGGTCGCGGTTTCGAATACTGACCAATAACTATTTCATTTAGAAAAATCCTTTAATTTCGTGCTTACTGTGAAGCATAAATCCGCGTGAATCGTGAGTAAATTTAAACTTAAAGTCAAAAGCATAGGTACTAGACTCATTGGGTACTAGCATTGTTATAAGAAAACAAGTGGTACTAGTCAAAGAAGTTATATGGTACTAGTTCATTGCCAGTCATGTTATTGGTGTAAAATTTAAATGAACTTCCGACCTGCACCGGGGGCGTTTTATATCGTAGGTTTAAGCGGTTTAGGTACCTACTCGTAGGTTCCGTATACCTATTTAAGTTTACCCACGTTGTAGCCTGGGAGAAATAGCTTTCAGGGATAAGGCCGGACTTTTTGTGCAACTTTCTCTTGGCTCTATGTATTCGTGTTTTGTTGTCTTGTCTTATGTTGTTCAGAGCTTTCTGTGTCTATAATAAAACACGTCAACCTTGAAAAAGCCAAAGCGCCAGGCGAAAGCTCGGTCGTTTAAAAATCATGAATAAAACCCGGTAAATAAAGTGTTTTATTACTTACGCAAAATCGCGAAAACCAAAGAAGAAATTATTTCTGTGTCTATGTTTATTGTATATCAAATATCTATGTGAGTAAATGTGTTACTTTCACAGGTAAAATGCCCGCGCGTATATTAGGGTCACGAGGGGGTGGTGTAGTGAGCGTCGCTGACAGTCCACTCGCCACTTTTGAATCGTTGACACAAGCCGCTGTGATCGCGTGTGTGGGGGTCGCTATTGTGGTCTCTAATCTTCTGATTGTGGCAGCTTTTCTCAATTTCAAAGGTAAGTAAAAAATATGTGTAATGTCAAATGTGTACATATCTACCAAAATGTATGTATACAATTTGTAACGGGTAAGTCCTTTTAATCCGAAAGGGGGTTGTTCTAGACGTCTAGGCGAACAACTTATGTTCTACGACTTTTAAAAATTCTAACTTTTTTTTGAAAATTTTGAGGTTATGTTTCACTGAAAAAAACAGCTGCTCGACCTCGAACTCTCAGAAACAGCTGATTTTCAAGTAAACTTTACACCTAATTTTTTCGAAAAGTACTTCGAATTTCCAAAAGTCGTAGAACAAAAGTTGTTCGCCTAGACGTCTAGAACAACTCCCTTTCGGATTAAAAGGCCGTTACACCTTGTATAATATGTATATATATAAATATGATTATCTAAAATTTACCAACCTCATTACATAACTACTTCGATTGAGATATTGAATATTTCAACTATATACGACTCGACTACTGCGCGCCGAGCTGGATGTCGTTTATTACAAATAAAGCAGTGCATCTCTGCCTATTTTGGTGTTTTAAAAAAAAACAAAACAAACCCCAGGTTAGGTTAGATCATGATTACACGCGATGCTGCAGTAAGCTCGCTTCGCTTCCTCGGTAAAGCACGTTATACTTTAAATAATGTTCTAATAATAATCTAATCTTTTTTTATACTAGGCTAGCATTTGACCTAATCTTACCTGATGGGAAGCGACGACGTAGCATGCTTACCTAAAAAATAACTTTTTCATATATAACCTATTCTAATCGGAGTTCTATACCTATTTAGTTTTTATCGAAGTTCGAGTAAAACGCGCATTAAGATGACAGTAGTAGTTCAATTGTCCGGTAGTTCAGTCAACCGTAGGTGAGTTGAAGTCACAGAACACTATTACTCCTAGCGGAGGTTGAAGTCGTTCATAGGTGTTTCATTCATTAGTTAAAACAAATATATGTGAATTGACATTTAGTTAAGTAACTTTTTATTCTACGTTTAGAATTTTATCTTTAAAATGATTAGACTCGTAATATAGCGATACTTACTAGTACATTTTGTATTACGAAAGCTACGAAGTTAAACCACGTTAACACTGCTGCAAAAACACGTGAGATATTATTTTACTGATGCGTTTTTGCGGCTAAAACGCCCAAGATTTACCATCGTCGCTTCACTCGCTTCACCGTGACGCAACAACGAACATAGCCAGTTCAAGATTATCCCCCAAAGTGGATTGCCAACATTTTTAAGGGTTTCTTCTGAATTTTTACGTCACTGATTTAATGCTTCATTAATTACGTAATCTTCTTACCGAGTTGTTATTTACATTTCAGGTTTATCGAACGAGGTGATAAACTACTACTTGCTGTCGCTGGCGGTGGCTGACCTGCTGTGCGGTCTGTTCGTGGTGCCTCTGTCGGTGTACCCCGCGATCACGGGCCGATGGATGTTCGGCGACCTGATGTGCCGGCTGGCGGGCTACGTCGAGGTCACGCTCTGGTGTGTCTCCGTCTACACCTTCATGTGGATTTCAGTCGACAGATACCTCGCCGTCAGAAAGCCTCTCCGCTATGAGACGGTTAGTGCAACGGTAGCTATCTTTCAATATGTTTGTAGCTTCTTCTGTGACGTACATTAACAATTCATTATTGAACATCCTATCCACATAGCGAGCTCTCTGAAAGCTTCAGTTAAATTCTTAATTAGATTCATTTTTGACCTTTATATCTCTTTAAAATATTATGTTTACGATACATCGTTACATGCCTACCTATCTTTAGATAATAATTGAACGATATGAAGTTTTAAAACAATACTATAGCTTGGCAGCATGTTTAACTTTTTGCGAGTGCCTGTAAAGTAGATAGAGATTTAAAGTTACTTTCGATTAATTAAGTACTATACTACTTTAAATAAATTAAGTCTTGAATGTACGTTTTAGGCCAAACGATAGAATTAGCCCATAACTAATACACGTACGGGTTGTTTGTCAGGTACAAACCCGCACTCGTAGCCAGTGTTGGATGGTGTTCACCTGGATATCGGCTGCGATGTTGTGTTGTCCGCCACTGCTCGGCTACAAGAAGGAGGCTAACTTCGATAAGGAGACATTGATATGCATGTTAGATTGGGGCACCACCTCCGCCTACACGGCGACGTTGGCCATCCTAGTCTTGGGGCCGAGTGTTATATCCATTGTCTACAATTATTTTTATATATTTTCAATGAAACGTAAACTTAGTAGTGGAGCACCGATTCACGATAAAGAGTACGCGACAGCGTTAGCAGAAAACCTCTCAAATCCAAGTCATTGGATGAGCTTTTTGTTAGTTACCGTTTTTTGGCTGAGCTGGGCGCCATACGCCGGAGTGCGTCTTTATGAATATGTCACAGATCAGGAACTTAAGATACCGATGCTCCATTTCGGTGTTGTCTGGATAGGTATTTTAAATTCTTTTTGGAAAATCATCATTTTGATTTCATTAAGTCCTCAATTTAGGCTAGCGTTGCGTATATTATGTCTCACTGCATGCTGTCGAACTAAGGGCAGGCTTCAAGCCGAATTGATCGGCATGGACAATGACGACTGAACAACTCAACTCATAGATCGTCGGTTTAATTTAGGGACAAAACAATAAATAACTAAGAAATTCATCTTCCAGCAGATCGTAATAACTTAACTATACTTAATTCACAATATTTTTAATACAATAATATGTGTTTTAAAGATCCATAATATAATAATACTTAGAACCAAATCGGGTTCAACAAAGTAAAGGTAAATGTGAGAATTAGCAAAAACCAAAGTATAAGCTTAGTTCTGCCTTACTAGGAAACTGTTTTAAGAGCTAGATAAGATAGTGCAAAACAATAGATTTTGTAGTTTGACCCTTAGATTAAATTATAATTTCGATGTTATAAGATTATAAGAGTTTGTAACTACAAAACAAATGTAATAATTATTCTAAATCTAAATTTAAAATAAAAAAAAAAAGAGTTTCTAGGTATTATGATATCCAAAAAGATGGCCTCTTTAGATAGCAATCCAATAGTTAATAGAGGCATGGCGAAATAGTCTAGAATTCTAGATAGACAGACCGTGATGACCCAAGGTTTCGGTCTCGATATCGATATTCGTTCGTTTGTATTAAAACTGTTTTTGTTTGAATAATATTATAAATAAATAAATATAAATAAATTTAAACAAAAACAATTTTAAACCTTAGAAGGAAATATTATACAAACGAACGAACGAAAAAAGTTTTCGTTTGAAATACTCTGTATTGGAGACGTTTTCAATTTACGTACATATCTTCTATCAAGCAATAATCGCTAGAAAATATTATGTATTAATACGGTATTTACTTGTATCTACAATATTACAAGAGATGGGCCGACTATGGTTTTTGCCGATTAGTATGCAGATTCGCCGACTAATCGACAATGCAAATCATTATGTTTCGGAGATATTAGGATTAATCGTCATCAAAATTTCCAAAACAATGGTTCTATACATGTTAAACTGATACCCATGTTGAGACATTATTTAATAATACATCCTGGTTGTAAAGTTTTACTTAACGTTTTTCTAACTACTCACTTTCTAACTGTAGGTACAACTAATTCAATAAAGTATGATTTCATTGCATAATAATTGTTAGTTGACGACTAGTCTGCACTATTTGGATTATTAGTCGATAAAGCTACCGAATAGTCGGCTTTCCTGACTAGTCGGCCCATCACTAAATATTTATTTTAATTTCGAAGGATAGGAAAGATGAAACCTAAGACTAGACGGTCTAAATATTCATTACATTCCATTATCATTAGGTGTTATGCCAGGTAATCATTATTATGTTGTAATGTCTGCTCATTAGTAGTAGGTAAACCTACCTACGTCATTGTACTGTGCGTGTCTTATTTGTTTCGAGATATCGATAACGTAATAGATTTAAACAAATGTTATAGAATATTTAAAATCGGAAATAGAAAAAGAAGAATAAGTATTTACCTAGTTTATTATTGTACAAAAACTTATGTAAGATAATTTATAATTATTATCGGGTTACAATCGGGATGCAATATCTTCCATATCACTTTAATTAATTACGATTTTATATTAATTATTTTTTGGCTAGTAAGTGAAAAGTGTATAATATCGTAGCTGTCCACACATCACACGGAGTTGTCTGGCGGACGTTGTGTCAGCTCCGATCCGTGGTTGAGGAACGAACTGCATTGACTTTTTATTACCTTTTGCGCACGATTTAAAAGTCTCCTCGTAACCGAGACTAATGACACATGATTGAAACGTCGCCGTCGTCGAGGTCAGAAGATAAATACCTAATAATACGCGATTGAAATCAAACGATGGTAAAATGTAACTATGTTAATATAACTATTATTCTGAAAACGATACAGCGGCCAGCTCAGCCAAAAACCGTGACTTTTTGCTAGATTTGTCCGTTATACACGTCTTTTGGTAGTGATCGACCAGAGTACCTAACGTCCGACGGATTGTCCGGCGGACGCTGCCAGTACCTATAGACAAACTATGTGAGCTTGTGTGGACCAGATCCGGATCAGTGTCCATTGGATATCAACTCTAAACAAACATCAACTCAAATACCTAATTACAATACAAAATACAAGGCACTTGTCCGGCGGACAAGTCCAGGTAATGTGTAGGCAGCTAGTATAAATAAATGACTCGTGTAATGCTAAGCAATTTAGAAACGTAAGTATAAAACATAATATTCGTCTCGTGTTTTGATTGTTATACTTATTAACTTGTTTGTTGTGTCGATAGGTATACTCGTACCAAGTGTGATATATAGTGATTTATTAAAAGGGTGTGCCATTTACCTAAATAACTACGAGAGCCTCACAAAGAATTCACCAATAGAACCATGTCTCCAGTTATGCCTGACGTGACCATAAGTCCCGCTTTCAGGCAGCCTGTCCCCGTGTCCATAGAGAGGTCGACATTGTCCCGCTTTTGCAAACAGTTTAAGCAAAATTTTCATAAGAAACTTCGAATGAATCAACTATTGTTTTAGACCAGGAGATAGTATTTTTTCATTTTAATTGAAAAACACTAAATATTTCATTACTAAACAAATAACTAATAATATAATATTACGAGTACATAGTATGTATTTTTCTTTTAATGGGCGTTAGGAAACTGAAATTGAACCATCTCTATAATTTGATGATGAGTCAGATGTCCCGATCTGGCAAAAAATATTGGTCACGTTAGACCAATTTTTACCGTCTACGAAACCGTAGTTTCGTAACTGATTTCGATAAAAAAAAACCTTGGACGTTAACTAGTTTCGATAGAAGAATTATTTTTGTTTTTACGAAACCACGTAGGTATACAATATACATATTATGGTTACGTAGAAAGAATGCCCTAACCACTTGCATGTGTCAATTATTATTGAATTGAACTTAGATCGAGTAGGACTAGAGCCAGTAACCCATATAGAAAGAGTTTTGTGATAGCTTCTTCTCATCCGGGTTAGTTGTGTTATCCCTCGGAAAATTATTTACCTTTAAAAATATATTATTAGCCATAGATGTTTGTACGCATGTTATCGAATCACTCTCATTGCACGCATCTCAGACCGATGGCTAAATCAGGTCGGTCCCATAGACGTTCAATTCTAACCAATATTAAATTATGGGGCATTCGTTACTTAAATCCCTTTTTCTATATTTCGTTACGGACTTACATTTCTACTGTAAATTTAATTTATTCTGTTATTGAGACTTGTAAACCTTTCCAAAGACTCGGAGGTACATTATAAAATATATTTAATCTACATTCCGTAATAAATTGTATATGTGCTAAAGTTTTTAATATTTTGAAGTATACATAGGTATAGTAAATTTATTTATGTTTAGATAATAAACTGAATAATTAGATATATTTTTATAACAGATATATTATGTGTGGTCAAATTTTTATACTGTCTATTTAATTTCTACATGGGAATGAGTCGATAGGTAAGTCTGTATGTCAAAAACATCAAAAGCGGGAAAAGACCGTATCTATAGTCCAGTCGATCTATGTAATTATTGTATGGGAAAAACAAACAAATTAAAAAAGATTTGAAACTTTAGTCACACATACTTTGGATGTGATGTATAAAACTCTACTCTCCATCCCTCCCCCCCCCCCTCTCCACCTGTCCACCTGTGAAAGTTTCAAAACTTTATATATTTTTTTGTCAGAAAAACATATTATTATTTATACTTAACTAATATACTAATTTTCAATTCATTAAGTATGATGGGTCCCGTCAGTCACTTCGATAAGACACGTGCGTGAGTGCACCACGCACCGTTAAATAGATGATTCATTATTATATTTTTAGAAAAAAAAACAACTGAATTTATTTGATATTTCTCCCGCATAATCAGATGTCACACCGAATAGCATTATTTCATGTTTGAATTTAAACTAACATACTTATTGTAATAAATAAAAATAAATAATTAGGTCGATGAGGTGTTTGTCCCACTGCAGGGCTTAAAGTGATTAGGCAGTAAGATACCACGGTAGCCTACGCCGCGCCGGATTGGCGAATGTTCCATGCCTCCGGACCGTGTCAGCCCTAGGACATGTCGGTTTCATCGCGATGGTTTTCTTTCACCGTATAAGCGATGGAACTCCCAGTCACTGTCATCATATCGATACCTCTGCTGTGATATCATCTAATTACCATTCACCGCTAGTAGTTGCTAACTTGCAGTACATTGCAGCTTTGACATAACGTGGTTGTTACCGATGATTATTTTAAAGCAGCAATGTAGAATACGAAATATGTTTTTTGACAGTAATCAGCAACTAGTAGCGGTGGATGCTAATTAGATGATACCACAGCTGGAGTCAAAAGTCGTAAGGGACATTAGTACTTACGTCCTTTACGACCTCTGAGCCCAGAGGGAGGTATCGATATGTACCTACTTAACAAAAAATTTAAGGTTGTACGCACAGTCATTTATTCAGCGTATTTTTCATTTAAACCTGTGTATTTGTACGAGTTTGTTAAAGACATTAAAATAGTTTAAACATTGTAATCGCAGAACACTAAACATGGTTGTTATAAGTATAAATTCTAATATTATTTGTGAACGTGAGATATTAATTATTAAGATTAATTACTTGTACATACTCATCAGTATCCACTCGCAGTTATAATTTATTCCATTGAAAAAAATGAATTTGTAAACCTTTCAATCGAACCCGTTACCGAATACCTTTGAATTTTCCTAACTAATAATAAGTATATGTAGTTTATGTAGCTAGTTCAAAATGGAAAAAATTCAAAAGTACCTGTTTGTCTAACTCGATATCGGACCCTGCCTGAATAGAAAATATCGAACGTTTAAAAAAAATGTGAGACGTCTCGGAACGCCTGGCAGATGTTAAACATCGAATTGTTTTCATATTCAACATGTCGCGTCGTCGTCGCCACGCTAACAATCAGTTAACCCTCGCCTATAGATGTATTACATCAAAAGCATTTATCGACAGAAAACAATCGTCGTAGAAGTAATTATGTGGTTTTTGTATCGGTCATGCTTTCCTTCGATAAAAGTGAGTGACCGTATAGTTTATCTACTTAGATTAGTTACAAACACCATTGAGAGACACCAACTTTTTTGTATAACTTACCTACTTGTTACCTATTGAAGCGCAAAATATTTGTTCTCAAAAAAAGGCTGTGGTATGTTTTACTAACATTACAAAATTTTAATAGATTATGTATAGGTAGGTAGGATTATTAGAATAATCAGATAGATATTTATGTTTAATTTAATATTTAAGTGATTCAAGCACACCACGTGTTTTATAATTGTACCTCTATTAGTGAGACGCGTTTGTCCCATAGCGAAAGATCGCGCAAAAACATGCCGCCCGCGCCGTGGGATTCTATAATATCAACATCTTAGGAATCCAACATTTTGGTACTATTCACCTTTGCCTATTACGATGGCATCGCTCGAGACAACTCTGCTGCCGCAAACCTTCTAAATTTTGGGTGCAACCATTGCACCTAACAAAACTATGTACAGTAGCTACGTAAGAACGAGACTGCGTAAGCGGTTGTTTAAATAGATACAAAAAATGTAAAACTTGTAAAACAAAATATGCTAATAGGTACGCGTTGTAGAAAACGTCGTCAGCTCATATAATAACGTGGTGTGTAGGTATTGCATAAGCCTTAAAATCATCAAACTCGAATATTGTGTATGATCCTTAAGATCGAAGGTCTAGCTAGATAGAGAATGAAAGTATTTCGTGCCCAAAATAACATCTACCTATGTAAGTATGTAATATATTATTTATTACAGAATTTAATTAAGTCTACATATACAATTTGTAACGGGTAAGTCCTTTTAATCCGAAAGGGGGTTGTTCTAGACGTCTAGGCGAACAACTTTTGTTCTACGACTTTTGAAAATTCAAACTGTTTTTTTTTTAAATTTCGAGATGATGTTTCATTGAAAAAACAGCAGCTTTTGAAAATAAAGATAATTGAAGTTTGATTATAAACCAACAAACTAAATAAAAGGACAACATAAGGTCAATGACCTCGAACTCTCAGAAACAGCTGATTTTCTAGTAAACTGTAAAGTTTAATTTTTCGTAAATTTTTATGAAAATTTTGTAAATTCTGTAAATTTTTCGAAAAGTACTTAGAATTTCCAAAAGTCGTAGAACAAAAGTTGTTCGCCTAGACGTCTAGAACAACCCTCTTTCGGATTAAAAGAGCTTACACGTTACACCTTGTATAAGACTACTTATTGCGCTGGTAATGGGGCCCAACCGCGCATTTTCCGTCGTAATCGGCATCGAAATCCAACTGCGCAAAAGAATAACCTGCAAGGTTTAAACCTTAGCGTTAATTTGTAAGCATTTGAAGGCGTCATTGAAACCGGCAGCTCAAGAGACCTCGCTTTCAATGACAGTTTAAATCGACGGTGCCGGCTTCAAATGCATACAAATCAACGCTGTCGTTTTCACCGCGCAGGTTATTCTTTTGCGCAGTGGGATTTCGATGCCGATTACGACGGAAGAGCGCGGTAGGGTCCTTGTTTACTGAGGTGGCATGTTTTGTTTCTGTCTATCCACTTTCAAAATCCAGCCTACCTTACTAAGTAGGCTGGATTTTGAAAGTTGATAGACAGAAACAACGAGAGTTATGAGTTACAAGAGTTATGCTTAACATCACGTTTTGTCGGATCGAAATAAAGCTTCTTTCTCTCAAACGACGAGAAACAGATCTCTTATTCAAAAAAAACTGTATCTACCGTTTCTTTTGCTGTTATGCTAGCTTTCGAACAATTTCAAAGGCCCATAACTCCGAAACATGTCACTTTAGGATATCAAGTGATAAAATATTTTTCTGTTTGTTTAGGTTACCTGTATCCAAATATTGTCGCTAAAATAATAAGGTCTCATGTCGTCCGCTAAGAGATCAAATAAAATCAAGTACCTAGTACTAGTCCAGAATAATTGTCGTCCGAATGGATGGGTTCGTATGCGTTGAAGCTGTGATTTTTTGCAGGCTTGTTTATGATGTTGGCCTAATGAATAAAGGAAGTTTGTGAACTCCAGCACCGAACGCAGCTATGTCAAAAATCGAAAAAACTGCAAACACATCGGCAATTTTTTAAATTTTGGTTATTATAGGACCAGTTTTTGATAGCACCTTCTCAGAGCGTCTAAAAAGAATAGTCTGTGTAGACCCAATAGCTTTCGAGATATAGCCTATCAAAATGTATAATTTTTTGAACTTTGCATTTTTATGTAGTATTTTAGACATCACTTGAACAACTCCAGCGGCGGTATGAAGTTCCAATCACGGTTGCTGCTGTGCTTTTAGATTGGTGAGCATTCAATCCTGCCTTTCTGCAGCTGCAGGCACAGCAGCAACCGATATTGGAGCTACATTCCGCCGCTGGAGTTGTTCAAGTGAATCAACGCTGAAATTGCAACGCGCAAAACAAATAAAGACTCTCAAAAACTATCGTATCTACAATTCTAGTCTCATATTGTAGCAAATTTAATAAACTTTCAAAAAGTCCTAAAAAAAATCTACCAAAAACTAGTCTTTTAATTTGATTTTTGACATAGTTGCGTTCGGCGCTCGAGGTCACAAACTTGGATTATTCATTGGGCCAACATCCTAAACAAGTCTGCAAATAATCTCAGCTACCGGAAAATAACGCATACGGTGATGTATAATTTTACTGGACTATTCATTGTTTCAAATGTTAAATAATTTCATCTAATGTAATTGTTTAAGAGATTGTAAAAGAAAAGATAATAACGTAGCCATATAATAATATATCTTGTTATTACTTAATAAATAAATTGAATAATTGGTTTATTAAATTTATTTATTTCAATTTTAATTCGTTCATTTATTTGTATTGAATTTATTATTAGATCTTTATCTATTTTAAATGAATCTACCTTAAGAAACAACATTGTGCTCTATTAACATCGTTCTTAAGGTGAAAGAGAACATCGTAAGGATACCCACGGCTTAAAAATCACGCAAAAGGGCGCATCATCAGCCAGTTGCAGTCCACAGCTGGACATAGGCGTCTTCAATTGCATGCCACCTAGATCTATTTTCGGCTTCTCGCATCCAGTTTGTGGCAGCCGTCTTGCGCAAATCCTCACTGCAACGTGCCTGAGGACTTCCTACACTAGGTTTGCCGAGACACGCGAGCACAGATAAAGGGATAGTTTAAAAGGTACATTTTGGTACTTACAAGTTATTTTTTTTTACGTTTAACTCATTATTTACCTTGTTGAACAAAGTGATCTTAAGTTGGGTTCCTTTTCTTTTCACAATGAAAATAAATTAAACGATATCGTATTGTTTTCCACTGTTAGAACCTAATGGTTGACGTTTTTAAAATGGTGTAACATATTTGGCCCCAGTATATCATTCAGCCCAGTCCTCGTGATGGCGGATGTTGCATCGTTTTAGGGCCGAAAAAATGATGACAACGAGCATGCTGTGTATACATACTTATATTTGATATAGTACTTAACATTGATTTCTATAGCTAAATATTATACAGATGTATAATTACATTTATAATTGTTTCTTGGCCAGACATAAATACATAATTTATGTCAAGTAAATCTTTTGAAAACATAACAAACTCTTTACAAACAGATTTGATCTGATTATTTTTGCAACAGTCCTTTTTTATATGAAATTTAATTACATATCAGGGTATACATTATCAACATATTATTTTAATTATGTATGAGTGACGACATTAGAAAACCAAATAAAAATAAAGTACTAAACTATATATGGTATTAATTATCATGTAAATATTTCTGATATCGATGTTTGGAACTGCTATATACTTACTAAGACATAAAATGCAGTTTATGTATACTACGCAATGGCACGAAGATGTTCAGTCAAGTCAATTGACGGGAAGGTAGGTACATAAAATATTCAAAAAATAATTTATCCCAGGTCAAACCTGTCTAGGCATTATAGATAGGTACATCAAAAACATGACTAGATACTTCATTTAGCTATAACATAGAATATGTTACTATACCTAAACTTACTTTATGTCAAGACAATAGAATTGCGCTGAAGAATGGGCAAGTATTTGTGCAGTATTTACTACATATACCTGTGTAATGTATGTAGAATGTAGGTAGTAAATAGTGAATAACAACTTTTTTATATTAGGTTAGTATACTATATCAATAAAATGTATATACTTAATTATTTTATATTTTCTTTTTCAACAGTCAATCACGAGATATGATCATAGTTGACATCGAATATATATAATTTTAATTTAACCCCTGTTAAGGCTTCTGGAAGTAAGTTAACATTGAAAATGTAAACTGTCTTTCAGATAGAGTTTGTGTAAATAATGTAGATAAGTATAAGTCATATAGCTTATAGACAATTATAATTACTTTCTAACATTTGACACGACAGTAGGTGAACTATTGAACATCTAGGGAGGTACCGATTTAAGTAGGGATAAAAGATATGTGCTGGTATCTGAGCACTCGTATATATTTACGAGTATAGAGTTATATATCTCACAGACTGGAACATGGATGGCACATCTTGAAGTGTGTGCCAACAGTGGCAGCCGTTTGGTATATCCCATCAGTCTGATAGGATCTTTCTTTAGCCAATAACATCTACTTGAAAGATTCACTATTTGATAGAACACATGTAATACCACATCAAATTTACGGATACGAAGAATATGAACGTAAATGGAAATTCACATTGATGTGCTTTGTATGATGTAAATTGTATTGTACAGTTACTTACCCTTTCGATATAGTTACTTAATTGTCAAACGTTTTAAATTGACGCAAATTAATCAAGATTCGGTAGTGATTATTTAGGCCGACATCCATTTTATTTACTTAGGTAGGTGTAGAGTTGTAAGTTCCTATGACATAACAATATCTCGAGAACGAATGATGATCCCAGTGGGTTGATATTTGATAGTTACTAATAAGTAGATAGACTTGTAAGTAAAAGTGAACATTATGAGACGAACGACGAAATTCACCGCTTTAGTTTACTTATCTAAACTCCAAGATAGACTACAGTATAATTCCTATCTAAGTCTTTTGTTGAACGCACTCCATCGATCGGTAGGTATATATATACTTAGTATCATCTCTTTAATAACTGCGTTCCTTTCGCCAGAAGCTATTTTTTATTAGAATGTGTTTTCTGACTGGAAACTGTTACATATTGAAAAGATAAGAAAAAAACTATGTTTATACTTTTGGAAATCAGTTGATCATTAATTTATAGTTTTTGAAATTCGTGTCTGTCTCTTTAATGCATGCATTCAAAAACTACTGTACCTGATTCTAATTCGGTTTTCACTATTGGATGCTTTATTATACTAAACTTTACATAGAAATATAACGAGTAGAACTCTAGATAACCCTACTAATCAAGGAAAGTCTGCGACTGCTATCTATGCTTTAGTTTAAGTTTAAGAATAAGAATTAAGTAACAGAAAATTAGAGGAATCTGATTGTAAACACCACTTCGTAGCCTTCCGTGGTTTGAGGAAATACGTTGAAATACCTGTTTGAGCTCTCTTCAATGCAAGAAGAATACTTAAATTATGTGTCAATACAAATCATGGTGTTGAATTCGGTTTATAATGAATTTAACCTCCGTAATTAATCTTTTGGTTGTGGTTTCACTACTTCGACTTTTCCCGGTGTGACTGGAGTGGGCTCTTCATTGAACAATGGATTTTTCACTTCTATCTCACCAGTCTGTAATAAAAATATTGAAAATGTAAGTATTTTTTTCCGTAGGTACCTAAGTATAAATAATTGATTGCCCCTGTTCAAATTATAGATATCTGTATGAAGTATGTATAACGATTGTAATTTAACACATGATCACAAAAAAAATATGAATTTCTTGTGGTTTCTTCTCCTTCGGCGCGTTCCGAAGCCACACTAAAACTATAGATTTAAGACGTATCGAAGTGATCATGGACATCGATTGAGACGTTCTCACGAGAATCCACTCCTCGCTGCAATATCAGACTATCTGACATTATAGTATGTCAGTATTATAGTATTTCGCTAAATATTTATAGTGATCGAGAAATTACCGTTGCAAAACCTGGGCATTCGTAGACGGTGTAATGTCCTTCTTCGTTCTCTTCTTCAGAGTCGGGGTCAGATACCGAGCCGTTGTGTTGGTCCATACCATTCCTTAAACGAGTATACAGAACACTATTAGAACTTCCCTAAATAACATAAATCTCATAGATTTTCTTCTGTTTTTACGTAACGTCTCATTTCCGGTTCCTTCCTCAGTCTAGCCTTAGGAAGGAGTCTGCAAAGACTTCAAAACGTCTGATCGGCATTGCCACAATGCTGATAATAGAAACAATGAAATTAAAACAGGATATCGAGTAATATTTCAAGTTAAATCTCGGTATTTCTCGCGCCCCATGCTTCGGAAGGCACGTTAAGCAGTTGGTACCGGTTGTGATCTCTAAAAGCGGTCGTCAGGTCAAGTTAGAGGCCTTACAGTAACCTGCCCCCATATTATCTATCAAGTGGACGTCTGAACACAGTGGAAAATGAAAGGCACTATACAGTGCATTGCTGCTTTGACGTAACTGGTACGACTCCCCCCCCCCCCCCCCTAATAGATCGTACTCTGTGATCGAATCCATTCTCAGGTACAGTGAAAACACGTGTTTAATAAGCCAAATAGAAAAATTTCGTATTTGATTTATATGAATTTGGCAAAGACCCGATCTGACGATCATACGTTTTCAAATACATTTTAAATAAATAAATAAGTAATATAACCTTTCCATAGCAATAATTTGTTGTTTCTGATGTTGGTAGTGGTACATGTGGGCTGATTGTGCCAACTTCCTGTCGCCAGACGTGTCTATGGTAGGACCGGTCACACCGTACGCTGGGTAATCCACATCGGCAGCTGCCTTTGCTCTCTTTGATAATCTAAGATTTAACATTAAAAAGGAACGTAACATTTCAAATATAATTAAACGCGTTTGTATTTTGGTAGCTCGTAGGCTACCAAAATACAAAATCGTGAATCCAAACCGCTGGTCCCAGAGACATATTATGTCCCGGTCGTTATCTCTTATAGCAGTCGTTAGGTCAAGTTACAGGCCTTAGGGCGACTTGACAACTCTAACAATAGGTGTGACTCACCTTTAGACGAAAAGAAAAAGAAGTACTTACGTGTACCATCCGACAGACATCCCCAACGCGGCCATAGCTACAGCCGCACCGACGGCAGCTATAAGGGCCACTCCGTAAAACGACCCCGCTGGGTCGGGCGTGCCAGACTCCAGCACATGGATGTGACCCGGGTTGTCAGTCACTCGGTGGTGATCTTCGTGACTGCCCCAAACAAATCATCATCAACAACAAATCATTGCCCTTCACGCCGGCATAGAAGTTCTCCGTGTAACTACGCTAAGTCAAAGCTAGCACACCTACTAGTCTACAGCAACAGTAGGTACGTTCAAACATCTTGTAAGACGATACCTACTCGTTCTCCAAACAAAGGTAGCTAGTTGACTGTTTCCACCCTGGATAAATACATTACGCAAATATGTTTATGTCATGCTCATGACATAAAACATATAGTATATGCGCAACATACGCAATGACCATGCCTCTATTTATATATTTTTTTGTTTTTTGTTATTATATGAAATAGTAGTTTATGCACCGAGGTACTAAAGTTCTATTTTACATAATACTCTACTTTACACATCTACTGCGAGACAATAAAAAGGCTACAAAAAAAGCATTTAACTAACAACAAAAAATAGATTAATGCAACGTATATGAAATATATTGACAGCTCATTAATTAATTTTAGCTAATTAAATTTAACAATGTAACATCAAAAAGACGAAACCACACATCGGCCTTAGCTGATGGTGCTAAGGCCGATGTGTGGCCTTAGCACCACCAGCAAAAAGGTGGGGCTTTATACTAACCAAAACTTTTTGCTTTACCCTTCCGTCTGTGAAAATAGAAAAAATTTGCCCAGTTTTTGTTTTTTATGTGTTATGTCTAGGTGGCCAGTTCGAAATGGCCGTATGCTACCAGAACCTTAGTTCCAAATTTAAATTACTTTATGCCCTAGGTGCATAATAAGCACTTTATGCACCAAGGGAATAAAGAGTCGCTTTACGTTGACCTTTTTGGTCAAATAAAGTAACTTTGTAGAGCAGTAGGTGTGTAAATATATTATATCGTAGGTGGCATGGTCATGGTTGATATATGTTTTATGGTATGAACATTTTATATTTTCTCTAATTACTTCTTTAAACAGTAGACTACGTTTGTATGGAGAACAGAGTAGGTATCCTTTCCCCTTGCATACAATAGAAGTAGAAATAACTATTACCTAAACGCAGCGTCACCTCCTTGTACATATAATAGGGGTTAAAGTATGAAATTGCCGTTTTATTGCAATAGGTTCTTTGAATTGACATAGAATCTTCATGGTTTGAGGTTTTCGAATGAAACTTTTTTCAAATGGTTTCTGTGATGTTCTTTTTTTAAAAAAGGTGAAACATTTGAATATTGACTTTCAATTGTTTTTGTTATTCAATTTAGACAAGAAAGATGGATACTGCGAAAATTCGAGTGATTTTTGAATACGAGTTCCGACGCGGAACTAACGCGGCAGAAACAGCCCGCAATATCAATGCTGCGTTTGGAGAGGGGTTTACTAATGAACGCACCGTGCGATTTTGGTTTAAACGCTTTCGTGATGGAAATTTCGACTTAAAGAACGAGCCACGAGGAAGACCGCCCACACAGGTGAATAACGATGAATTAAGAGAGATAGTGGAAGCCGATCCTAGTCAAACTACCCAGGAATTAGCGGCATGGTTTAACGTTACCTTACCCACTTTATTGACTCACTTGCGTCAAATCAATAAAATAAAAAAATACGAAAAATGGGTGCCTCATGATTTGACTGATCTGCAGAAAGAAACGCGTGTTGAAACTTGTGTTGCCTTGTTGAACCGGTACAGAAATGAAGGAATATTGGATCGAATCGTAACATGTGATGAAAAGTGGATTCTTTATGATAACCGGAAAAGAAAAATGCAATGGCTGACCCCAGGTCAAATGCCACAACAGTGTCCTAAAGCAAAACTTACCAATAAAAAGGTAATGGTAACTGTTTGGTGGTCTCAGCATGGTGTTATTCACTATAGTTTTCTTCGATCTGGTCAAGCAATTACGGCAGATGTCTATTGTGCCGAACTCCGAACCATGTTGACAAAACTAGCAGTAAAACAGCCCCGACTCATGAATCGATCTTCACCATTATCGCTCCACGACAACGCGAGACCTCACACAGCACGAGAAACCATTTTGACCCTTCAGGAACTGCACTTAGAAACCATTCGTTATCCTCCGTATTCACCAGACCTTGCTCCAACGGACTACCATTTTTTTCGTGATTTGGACAATTATCTACGTGACAAGAAGTTTTCTTCCCAGGAGGCAGTACAAAATGCTTTCACACAGTTTGTGCAGTCTAGATCGTCGGAGTTCTATCGCAAAGGCATTAATAACCTTCCCATTAGATGGCAGCAATGTATAGATAATAATGGCAACTATTTTGATTAAATAAATTTGTTAAAAATTTAAAAAATAAACAATTAAGATTTTCAGTACAAATCGGCAATTTCATACTTTAACCCCTAATACTCACATGAGATCGGTAATATAACAACTTTATGGAGAAATACGACGTCATCATTACAGAAGAGAAGTTAAATGTACCTACTTTGCTTTTTAAACATGCTTCATAGAGTATGCATATACCTACGTCATATATAAAGATATTTCATAATCACCGTCTCAGTTTTTGTTTATAAATAAGTTGTAATTCGATTAGTTTTATTATTAAAGTGTTTCCTCAACATACAAAATTAGTCGTGTTGTGTTGGGTGCAGAATTTAGAAAATAAATTATTGTATTAAATAAACTAGTACTTATCCTAATTGTCAATAATGTTTTAAGGCGAGCTAAACCCAAGATCCCTGTCGAGTACTTACATCGAAAATTGTTAAATATTCCATGACGTAATGTCATAATATAATAATAAACAACTTTCGACGAACTTATATGGGTTTGAAGTTTAGCTCGTATACCTTAGTATTTTATGTAGTGCGCGGTGGGTGTAGGAAAAGTTTCTCAACGTGATTCCAATTATTTCAAAGTTAATTGCTTAACACTAAACTCGTAATAAAGTGTCGTTTGATTAACGAAATAAATAATATTTGGGTTACGTATTCGAATATCTAAATTTAAAATTTCTAATCACAGTTAAAACCCGATGGTCATAACCTCTAAAATTACAATACATAATGGTTGGTCGATCTAATTTCAAAATCAGAAAATAATCAACAATTTGCAATGAACTCAATTCAGATTGAGTTCAGCTCGACCCCTTATATTATCTATTGTATTATATTTTTAACGACTAATTATAAGTCTAGGTAATTTATTTCATAGATTAATCGAGATGTCCTATCTGGTACGTCACACATTACTCCGTGATGTCATAATAATGATGTCTAAAACGTCAATGAATCATTGAAAAGGCACTGCCAGCGATATATATCATTCTTATAAAAGACGAAACATTGTCAGCGCTGCAGCAGCTTTTTTTTATAGATTTCGTGTAAAAGGAAGATAGAGTTTGTTTGAGACAGCATCTCTAGTACTTGTACTTAATATCTCTATGTTCTATACACAAAAAATATACTAAATCACAATGTCATCATTCTATTATAATTATATAATTCATAATATCCTCATTTTCCCTATTTTGTGTTCAATGTTCTCTTATTGTATGTAGGTATTTTGACTTTCCATGTTATAAACTTGGATTTTCATATCATTGGAGATTATGATTATAGAAATTTTGAACCATCAAGTAGAAACGGCAAATTTTATACGTCGGTGTTAGATCATTAGGTATTTGAAATATTAGGAACCTGTAGTAATTTTAGAAGTTTTAACCATCGGGATTTTAACTGTAGATATTTTAATTGTAGGTATTCGACCCAATATTTGGCTGATTTAGAACTCCATGCGAAACTAAAACGAAATATTTCGGGACTGTGGATTAGGTGATCTAAGTGTTGAAATAAGAGACTTTTTCACCTCTGATCGACCTCACTAAGTCGGTCAACTTTCAACCATCGCAGGTTGCTCGGCAGTAAGGAGACAGGTAACCTGTAGTCTTTATTATACCTGCAAGTAACACCAATCCGTCGGCTGTCTCATATATATAAGTACTTTAACTATGATACATCGAGAATCATTACGGAAAAGCTCAATTACATCATTACAATTATTTACCACACAAGCAAATACTAAGTAGGTACACGATACATACACAGGTAGGTATACTGAGTGCATTAGATATAAAAACTCATGTAGGTAATAAGGTGCCAAGAGTATATAGTATACACTTTTGAATAGTCTCTAGTGACACCAGTTGGAATAAAGTGTAATCCAGGTGGTTGAAATATGGAATATGGGCAGTATTAGGCAGATTCCATGAATAAGGTTCTAAACAGTAGATTCGTCGAGCTCACACACTTATCATCTGGTGTAATTAATATTTAATATGTACTCACACCACACAGAAAGGAAATATGACCTTATACTAACAAGTCTAAAAAGTTTTTATAGATAGCAAATATATAGGCGGAAACACTTTCCCGTTACCTACCTACCAACTTTCTTCTAGCAATGATTGATTATGAGACGTACCTAGTTACTCTATCATCGATCAAAACATATCTACCTACCTATTCTTAGCAATTCATTTCAATCTCATTTATAAACCTCACAAGTATCGATAACACTCTCCCCAATTACTGAATAGGAACTCGATAGTCAGTTTCCTATGTTTTCATCCAAACAGAAAACCCACTTAAAATTGAAATAAATAAGTAGTACTAGCTAAGCACATATTGAACAAATGGAGGTATAATAAAGCCAAATGCAAATAAAAAAGGTACACTTACAGTCCAGATCTCAACGTGTCCATATTTTCTGCAACAAGCGTCTTTTTTCGGCTTAAAATCGGATTTTGTCGTATTTGACGAGGCTCAATCTCTATTACGGAGCGACCACCACCTTCGTGAATACCTTCCACTACCATGTTGTCTGAAAAATAATCTATATCTATAATATTTTATATTTAAAAATATTATTTATAATAATATTATATAGAGGTAATGTTGGTAACATGGGGTGTATATTGGGGGGTATCTAGTTTCTGAAACGACTGGATTTAAAAACTCTCTCACTCATATAGATATCATTATCTAGGAGTAATATAAGATACTTTTGATCACTAACCCAATAACCCCACGGTATCGGTATCCGAGCATGATGAGGGATGAAAGTACTGTCTCCCTCCCTGTTTACTATACATTACAAGGCGCGCCTCGCGGTTTCACCCGCGTAAGTCCCGTTCCCGCGGAAATAAAGGGATAAAAAGTAGCCTGTGTTAATTCCGGTATCCAGCTACCTATATTCCAATTTTCATCGTAATCGGTTTAGTAGTTTTTGCGTGAAAAAGTAACAAACTTTCGCGTTTATAATATTAGTAAGATGCAGGTACTTACACAACGTGTTATCGTTTTCTCTAGGATCGAAATAACCCTTATCCTTCGGAGTTAAAGCAAACATAATCTTTATGTCTTCGATATTAACTGGTTTAGTATTCGGCTTTCCGGTAGTCGCTGTTTCTTGTTGCTTGTGGAAGTAAATCGGTTCCACCTTCATAGGTTGCGACGGATTTTGATCATGATCGTAGAAAGACTGTTTCATAGCCATAGAATTGTGTACAGTGGAGAAATATCGTTTTATATTGGTGTCGTATGATATTGGACGAGAAACATCAGTCCGATATGGCACTGCGAAACTCTCTTCCATACCGTTTATTCTTTCGATTTCCTAGGAATGATTTATTCATTTGTTAATTGGTGTAAAGCATAAATAAAGTGAAGGTTGCGAAAATCGATGCATATAAATGACTGACTGACTGAACTATATATCAACGCAGAGTTCAAACCGCCGGACGATAATAGGGACGTTATATTTGGAGGGTGTTCTTTGTAGAGTGTAGGTAACCACTAAGTTCCGAAATTCCACTCCTAAGGGGAAGTGAGTTTTGAATTAAGCTTTTAATTCTCGAACATTGGTGCGCAGGTACAGTAGAAGGCAGAATAAACCTAGCATCAAGCCAGTTTCCTGTAGGACATGGGGGCAAAGCCGCTGACAGATAAGCTAGGTAGTCTTTTATAAAATCTTTACCCTGACCACATAAAAGGATTGTTAAGTATTGAATTCAATTAAATTGGAATGAAATCATTTATTCTTAAATATTAGTAATATCTATACTATAGGTAGATAAGCATTTTAAGGTGTTTACCTACGATCAAGTGTTTACTATATGAACCTTAAATACCTGTTACCTTAATTATATCTACCTAAAAGCTTAGTAACTAACTCAACTAAATATGCTTTACCTTATTAAGCCAATCGGTTGCCGGCATTTGTTGCTGTGGATAGGGCACTCGGGGACTCTCCTCGTATCCGAAGTAGTATGGCCACAGGTACCGCGGCAGCAGATAGTCCTGCATGTAACGCCGCGACGGGGACTCCACGGGGAACGACAATCCTCGCGAGGAATCATCTTGAGAGATCGCAGTGCTCGTGTAAGGTCCTTGTCAATAAAAATATTCAACAAATTAGAGATTATTACCCATAAAACTTACGTTTTCTAATTTTAGCTTGTCTGTTTATTATCAAAGTTTAGCATGTATGTAATTGACATTTTTCTGCAGAATTGAATATCAAATCGTAGTCCGCAATTAAAATCATCGTCGCCGCAAAATTATTATAATAACCATATTATGCAACGTTGAGTTTGCCATAGGCTTGGATTCTACGCAGACGAAGTCGCGGGTAACAGCTAGTATATGATATGTAAGTTTTTGGCCAATCTTATTAAACTCGAGTAAGTAAACTGTTGTAAAATCGATGTGCGTGTTATTAAAGCGCTACGACGACGATTCGGTCTCTAAATCCTGAGATTCTGATCCTAAGAACATTATTTTTGAATCGTACGTGCCACTTAGGACGATTTTAATAGCCCGATTTCTGCTGATTTTCGTTTGATGATGGCCTCCTGCCTTCTGAGACGAGTGGTTGTGGTGTTTGTTGTCGCTGCCGTCGTATGATTCTCATTGAATAATTTCCAACGACGATCGAAAATCAATAAAAATCGAGCTCTAATTGAGCCCAGATCAAACCTTGAAACAGACAAGTCAAACTTATAAAAGACAAGCTGCGCCCCGCGGTTTCACCCGTGTAAGTCCCGTTCCCGCGGAAATATCGGAATAAAAAGTAGCCTACGGGTTCAGTAGTTTTTGCGTAAATGAGTAACCTCACAGACACAGAGATCTTACTAATCTTACTTCTTATCTTTATGTGTATATATAAAATATTAATTAAACGCAAAAGTTTGTATGTATGTACCTAAGTGTTTATGTATGTATATGACTGTGTTATTCTTTCACGGAAAAACTACTGAACCGAATGCGATGAAACTTGGAATATAGGTAGCTGGAGACTATGAGATAACACATAGACTATTTTTTAATCCCGATATTCTTAAATAAATTGCATTTCACAATGTTGTACTATGTAGCTTTACGATTTTTCATCGATAAATGGTTTTTTTATGAGCTTTTTTTAACACTATAAACCCTAGGCTCGACTAATTATCAATGAGAAGGACGTACTAGCAGTGCCCCCTGGTTTCACCAACCGATCCCGATCCAGCCGTGTTTATTAGAATATCTTATTTAGAATATTTCAATTTAATTTTCCAGCTGGTTAAACCTTTATCAAGATTTAAACCCATCCTTAATTTTAATGCAGTTGTAAAACTCTAATATTGCTGGTTTTTTCCATACCTATATATTAGTACCAATCTATACAATTACAGGTACATACATTACGACGTAGGATGATTTAAAATACTTACAGAATTTTGGCAGAAGTCATAGAAATTTCGCTAAATCACGATAATAAGACATTCATTACTCGCGCCAACGCCATGGTAACCCACCGGTTAACCTACCGGCTACCTACGTATTCTGCGCTAAAACTCAGTTTCTTCTGAACCTAATTGAACCTTACAGCCTGTACAATGTAAGTACATTCATCATACGCACCTATACGGTATCGTATAGGTAGGCAAATGTCAGACTGGGAAGGCTTGTCACTTGAATTATGTTTGCTCTTGAGAACGAAAATATTTTATCGATGAGAATATTATTAGGTGAGCGGCTGAGCGAAAACGGGCGAGGCGCATATTGAACAGACAGGGACGACAGTCTTTGGTAATTATAATTATACCTATTTATACTATAATGGGACGATGGCGCTAGTAAGTGATATAAACAGAATATTATGACTAAAGACGAAAAAATACGGCCAAACCAGAATGACAAAATTCGGACATGACATCCACTTAACTGGGTCTGGGTGTATTTCTATGTATAATATGGACAGACCATATGATCGGTGATAATAATAATATGTATGTATTTACAAAAGAATAATAAATATAAGTAGTATATCCGTTGTCTAGTCACCGTAACACAACACAACTTAGCAACTAACCATGGGGTCTAGATGTCGCTGTGTGTTGGTCACAAAATTTATTTATTTATTGATTTATTTACCTAACAATAACGAAAATAAAACAATTAGGTACTAGAAATATTTTAAAGGAAAAATTCACTCGCGACGAGATTTGAACTCGCGTCTCTGCGTCACGCGTCAGTACCGCAGCGCCTTAAATAACGGGTACGAGTTCCTAGTTCCTTTAACATATTTTTTTCCTTTAAACTATTTCTAGTACTCGTAAATACTAGTAGATTTTAAGTAGGTAACAGTAGCTAAATTACTAAATTACTAGTTTTAAGCTAAAATGGCAGTGCCCAACCGGGTTTAAAATGTAAACAAAATGTGATTTTTTTAACCATTCTACCATATGTAGCAATAAATTATTATGATTATGATATTATGTCAATAAAAACAAAGCATACACCTATAGCCCAGTGACAGAAGGATACAGCAAAGTTTCACTAATGTTAGGGTCCCGTTTTTACAATTTGGGTACAGAACCTTAAAGCTAGCTAAGTACTTAGGGCTTAGCTGATATAGTTTAAATAACGCCATATGATCTTCTTAAACATAATCTAAGAATGAATCCCTATTTCGCGTGTTTATTCTTTTTTAATTGTGTTTCTTATTGTCAGGAAAAGGGTTCTTATCATAGACTAAATTTTACCTACCAAAGTTTCTTATAAAAGAAAAATACCGATGTAGGTACCTGCGGGATCAGGACTTACGCTGGTAAAACCGAGGGGCGCAGCTAGTTATGTTATATTTCTAGATTTTCATAACTTTTATTACATGTGTTGTGTACTATGATTAGCGAGTAATTCGTTAATTTATCGTAAATTGCGCAAATTGACTATAGTGGACAATTACAGTCAAGGATCAAGATTCAAGAAAATTTATTGAATAACTGTGTACATTAAGGTGACATTAAATATTAAAGTATCAACAGTTTGTCCATCCCGGACATACATACAAAATAGAGTAGAGGTACTTAGGTACTTAATATTCTTTAAAAATAAAAATAACAAAGCAGTAAAGTAAACATCTAAATATAAATCTAAATATTCTTTGACATTATAGAAAGCTTTAGAGATTAACCATTTTCTGAATTTGTTGCAGAACAATTTGCCATCTAGCATTTTTATTTCCAGCGGTAGATCATGAAAAATTATAATAGCAGAAACGGAGGTACCTATTTCTTAGATAGCATTATTTATTTGACGGTAGTTGTACTTGTGACGCAAGCTATTAGATCTGTGTGATGTTTTATTAAAGAAATAAGTCTAATTATTTTTTACAAAGTTACAGATTTAGAAAATATATATTATTATAAGGTACAGTAAGAAAGTTTTCTTTTCTAAAAATATACTTAAGGGATTCAGTACTCTGCATGTTGTATACAAGGTGTAACGGGTTACCCCTTTTAATCCGAAAGGGGGTTATTCTAGACGTCTAGGCGAACAACTTTTGTTCTACGACTTTTGGAAATTCGAAGTACTTTTCGAAAAATTTAGGTGTAATGTTTACTTGAAAATCAGCTGTTTCTGAGAGTTCGAGGTCATTAACCTTATGTTGTCCTTTTATTTAGTTTGATGATTTACAATCAAAACTTCAATTACTTTATTTTCAAAAGCAGCTGTTTGTTCAGTGAGAAATAATCTCAAAAATTTCTAAAAAAAAGTTTGAATTTTCAAAAGTCGTAGAACAAAAGTTGTTCGCCTAGACGTCTAGAACAACCCCCTTTCGGATTAAAAGGGCTTGCCCGTTACAAATTGTATAGCTCGAAAGCATCTTTTTTAGAGAATCAATGTTGATTTAATGTCAACGGAAATGCCCCAGATTATAATTCCGTATGATATATGAGGGTAAATGTAACCATAATAAGCTTGTTTAGAACTGAGAATTGAAAGAGCATAACAAAACTTTGAGATTTTCCTATTTACTTTTTTAACGTGCATAGTCCAATTTAAATGACTATCAATTGTTAAACCTAGGAAATTGGTTTCATTGACTTCTTTATCTATATTCTTATTATTTATTATTTTTAGGTTAATTGGAGGTGTTTTATGATTTTTGAATCGAATCATGTTTGTTTAATTTATATTTACTTTAAAGTGTATAGAGGCTAACCATTTTACTGTAGTATCTAGAGTTTTATTTATTTATTTTTCAAAAGCATGAGTTGGTAGTTTATTTCGGGGTATGTATAATAGTGGCATCATCAGCAAACATAACGCACAGATAATGAACTAGGTTAGGCAATTCATTAATATAGACTAAAAATAATAACGGGCCAAGGATACTTCCTTGCGGCACTCCAGTTTTTATGTTTTTTGGGTTGGAGTATTTCCTTTCTATTGTTTTATTGTCTTTGTTAAAGTAGTCTATCATTGTAGTTTGAATTCCATTTTTTAAATAACATTTTAAAAGAGCTAGTACTGACCCACGTATACCTACTCTCTCTAATTTATCAATAAGATTGCTATGTTCAACACAGTCAAATGCCTTTGACAGGTCTAAAATATAGCTACTTCAGTATTTTTCTTATTTGCACTATTCCATACATCATTTACATTTTAAAAACTGCTGAGGTCGTGTTTTTGTGTTTTTGGAAACCAAATTGATTATTATTAACTATTTTATGTTAATCTAGGAACGAAACAAGTCTGTTGTATATTATCTTTCCAAATATTTTGGAAAAACTAGGAAGAATAGATATGGGCCTGTAATTTTCAACATTATTTTTTTTACCTTTTTTAAACAACGGCTTAATCCCATGTTTCAGGTCATTTGGGAAACATCCATTTTCGAGAGTTAAATTAAGTAATAATATAAACTAGATGTTCAACTATAATACAGTCCAACTGTTAACAAACAGTCCACCAAATTCAATGAACTCCGTGCTCACGACGATACAGGTGCATGCATAGCCTCATCATTCCATAGCTCATCCCGCGATTGAGCATCGCTCGGATGATAATGAGTTTTATTTTTTATACGCCATTAAGACACAGTGACGATAAGGCCCAAACTACATACCTACATACAGCATACAGTACAGCCTACAAGATCGTGTTTGGATTGAATCACAAAACCTAGATAAAATATTTATGAAGAAAATTGCATGTAACAGGTGGCTTTTCGTATTTATAAACTTCCTAATAGGCAAATATGAAATGCCACCTACTATAGAGAGGTCCATATTTTATATTTGTTTGGAAACTAATCTCACGATTGAATGATCACTCCTTATTGATGTAGTATTTTATTATGTTAACTTGTGATACGATTAGGTACCCAGTAATAAACATAGGTGGAAATATATAAACAACAAAGAACAAAATTCGCTTTGACATCGAACTAGCGGGAAGTTAATATCTAACGAGTAAGGTATGTACTGAGTACTGATAAGAATGGTGGTAGATGCGATCATACATACATGCACAACATAAAATGGTTTGAATAAATGTGTTTAGTGTTTACGACAACGTATTTACCAGAAGGGCGGGCGATGGCGCACGCTGTGGCGGCTGCGAGCAACAGTGCGCCCAACGTGTGCATCCTGGGACGATTCGATAAGACCTGTAAGCCTGTCCAGCCGCTGTTTACTGGCGCGATGGCGATGGCGTGGTGACAATCTCGGCCCGCGCCCCGCTTCCCACTCGGTTCGTGGCTCGGGCAAGCGCAAGCCCGCGCCGCGTCGATCGATACTACCGCCCACATCAAAACTTCTATAGGTATCTAACCGATACAGAACACAGATATTATAAGTACATTGGAAATCGCACTTCGTCGAGAAACGTTCTCCCTTTCATACTGGAGAAGAGAGTGTCAATCACTCTGTCCTTTTTGCACTTTAGCTGTCGTCGGGTAGTTAGTCAAGGACATAGGGTTAGCTAGCATGTACGAGTAACTTCTGCCAAACCGTTTTGATATATTATCAAAGCAAAAACTACCTTAACTCTAAGAAACATGGTTGATTTATCTCTTTTTTGAAAATTGTCGAGTGCACGGAATTCTAGAAGCCGAAAGCGACGACGTAACACGTCTCGGATACAGAATAACTTAGCTCCTACTTTGCACGCTTTGTCCATGTGAGTGTCTGCCTCCTCTACTCGCACGAGTCTTGGCGAGTGGACACGGCAGGAGTGCTAGCCATCCACACTCTCAATAATATATTCAGTTGCCCGCTATGTCTACTACAAAATGGACGTAATTCAAGTGGCTACGTAGTCACTAATTAAGTACCTATCAGCTATTTTCGAAAAGCAAGATACTAACTTACTCAACTAAGTCTCGATATACCACCTAAAGTACGACTTGCCATTGCACTTAGGCTTTTAGCTACTGGCGACAACTACAAACAACATCTACGTACATTAGTTTCGAGTCAGTCAACAGGCGAGTGAGCGAGCGCGAGAGTGCGGTTGATTGTCTCGCCTCGCCCTCTCGCGCCCTTTGATTCGAGCGAAACAGCGAGGCTAAGAGAGAAAATGCAAGTAGACACAATCGCAAAACGTCCTCACTCTCGCCCTCGCGTCCCGTCGTGTAGCCTTGTGGAGAGTCTGGAGCGGGCATTAAATTAATGCACTTTGTCTCGTTCAGGCAATGAAAGCCCAGTACTTGGTGGTCAGCGCTTCGGCTGAACTATTGAATAGTACATAATATTAATATTTAAAATAGCATATTGAACTTAAAAATTATTTTAAGAAATCCTTCTCCATTTCAAATAATCCAACAATGATGGTAGGTTTAAGGCTATTTAATATTGTATGCGATTTCAGCGGCGTAAAAGGTTGCGGGTTCGATTCGCGCCGGGAACAAGTTATTAAATGTTTTATTAGGTCACTAGGTCAACGGGAAGTAACTTATCTAATACTAATCTATACTTTAGTAAAAGAAGAGAGGACAAAAAATCTGAAGGTACTTCAAAGTAAATTAAAAAAAAAGTTGTCTAGAGGACTTAGGAAAAGTAGTAGAACCAAAATTATAATATATTTTTTAAAATTCATGTCTGTCTGTCTGTTTCTCTGTCTGTTCCTTATACAATTAAAAACTACTGATCCGATTAGTAGAACCCGAGTAATGAACGAAAAAAAACAAAAAACCCGACTGCGTAAAAAACTCGATTAAAAAATACGCATAGAAACAACAAAAAAACATTCATTTTACCAATCTAATTATTCCAATGGGTCCCGACTGTGAGTAATTTTTTACTCATTTATTATGTGTTCTGTGTGTATCGATTATAAAACTATTATTACTTAGCGTAATTTCAAATTACTGGGCTTGTTTTTTTCTTTTTGGTTTTTTTGTTGTTTCTATGCGTATTTTTTAATCGAGTTTTTTACGCAGTCGGGTTTTTTGTTTTTTTATAAATTATTTTTTTTATTTTACGCTTTTTAGCTATTTTCATTTATTGATGGTAGGTCAAATCAAAATCAAATCAAATATTTATTTATTAACTATGACACTTATTACACATTTCTCAAATTACATATATTAGACATCGATTCTACACTAAGCACAAGCTTGTAGGTAAGTCTCGTAATCTATTCATTTCATTAGGTAGGGGGTTATAATGTACTAGCTGCGCCCCGCGGTTTCACCCGCGTAAGTTCCGTTCTCGCGGGAATAAAAAGTAGCCTATGTGTTAATCCAGGTCCCCCAGCTACCTATATTCCAAGTTTCATCGCAATCGGTTCAGTATTTTTTGCGTGAAAGAGTAACAACCTCACATACATACATACATACATACAAACTTTCGCGTTTATAATATTAGTAAGATTCTGTTAGGGTTTAGTTATTTATTGTTTAAATTTATTATTATTCTTTTAACGTTTTTAGGTACCTAAGTGTTATTAGGCTTTTATTCAGTAGGTAGGTACAATTTATGTAAATATTGTTTTAGTATATATCAATAAATTCCTGTCACCTGTACCATCACGGCTTATACTTTGATAGTTCCAAGCGTAACTACGTAACAAAAATAAAAACTTGTTCGTTTGTAATAAAAAGCAAGAATACCTAATTGTAAATTAACTTTAAACCGTTATATTTCCTAAACGGTTCTTTAAAATGAAAAATGGTAAAAGAAACCTAATATTTATTTTTAAAAACCTATTCAACGATACCCATCTTGACATACTTTGACGATTTTTGATTTTTTAATTTTGACAATATGGCGTCTGGTTGTGACAAAAGTTAATTTGGATTACTGTCATGTCTTTAGTCACACTCGCCAGATTAAGACGAATCGATTGACGTAAGAATCATCAAAATCGGTCCACGCGTTTGGCCTCTAGAACGCCACATAGAAACATCCATACATACATACATACATACTTACATACATACTTACATACATACATACATAAACACATTACCCTCCTTTGCGTCGCGCAGTCGGGTAAAAAAAAAGAATTGATAAAAAAGACCAAAATAACCTCTACGTAGGTACAGTGCCACCGACTAATTAACCTGTTTTATCATCTGAAGTCGGGCAGTTAAACTAAGTACAATATGGAACCAACCAGTAAAACTGCCCGACTTCAGATGATAAAACAGGTTAATTAGTCGGTGGCACTGTACCTACGTAGAGGTTATTTTGGTATTTTTTATCAATTCTTTTTTTTTTGGTTGGTTTTTTAATTATTTTTTGTTTCGTTTTTGAAGTCGGTTTTTTAATTTTTAAATTAGTTTTTTATTTTACCCTTTTTAGTATACCTACCTACCTAAAAATCAACAATATTGTTACCGTTATTTTAATTATTGAGGAGTTTGCTGATGAGAAGTTGGTTTCAGGTGCCCAATCAATCTGTACTTAGTTCTTTAGGGGTCTATTCTTTTCGGTAGAAGTCCAAAATGAGTAATTTATTGAATTCTGGGAAACTATCCTGTCCATCATTCCGAAGATACTCATCAGATTCTTACCAAACTTTTATGGGACCACCTCGAAACTTCCACCTTTCCATTAATAAAGAACTATATTAATCGGTCAAGCCATCTTCGTGTAATCGATGAACAATTGAATTGAATACAGCGTTTTAAGGAGCATTCCCGGTCCTCACTTCGAAGATCCTCATCAGATCTTCATCAAATGTTTATGGAACCATCTCGGAGCTCCCACCTTTCCATTAAAAAAAGAATCATCTCAATCGGTCAAGCCATCTTCGAGTAATCGATAAACAATTGGTATGATTAATGCGTTTTGAGGAGCATTTCCGTTCATCACTCCGAAGATCCTCATCAGATCCACATCAAATTTTTATGGGACCATCTTGGAGCTCCCATCTATCTATTAAAAAAAGAATCATCTTAATCGGTCAAGCCGTCTTCGAGTAATCGGTTAACATACAAAAATATATATATATATTATACATACAGACGAATTGATAACCTCCTCCTTTTTTTTGAAGTCGGTTAAAAAGTGCAACCGCTCAAGATCCGCTCGGCCGCCCGCGAATGTGATATCGAATTTTTTACTTTCGCGGGTGAAAACGCGGGGCGCAGCTAGTGGTAGCAATATACCTATACTAGTGAAACTGACTTTTTTATACCTTGGTTACCTTTTTAACCGACTTCCCCCAAACCGTCATCTATTCAAATGTAGGTATGTTCTTTTTGTTATTTTTTAGGGTTCCGTTTGTAGGGACCCTTTTACTGAGACTTCGCTGTCTGTCCGTCTGTCTATCTGTCTGTCTGTCTGTCTGTCCGTCCGTCCGTCCGTCACCAAGTTAATTTTTATAATAATAATTGCCGTGGGTGCTCCAGCGCTCCAGTGCTCCACCTATTTAACAGACTTCAAAAAAAGGAGGAGGGTCTCTATTCGTCGCGTATATATATAGGAGTTTGTTGATGAAAAGGTTTCAATTCAAGTATATTATATTATATACTAGTTGCGCTAAGCGGTTTCACTCGCGGAAGTGAAAAACGCGTTGTCAGTTGTCACGGGCGCGGGCGGCTTAGCGGCTGTCGAGCGGTTGCACTTTTTCGTTTATTACTCGGGTTCTACTAATTGGATTACGATGCAAAGTACCGGGTTTTTTTTTAAATTATCTTCCAAGTACAGACTTTTTGTCAAGTATAATAGAAGATATAAATATAGATAGATACTCGACACTAGCTAATTTTCAAATGGCCATAACCGGTTCTTCTTCTTCTTCTTTAAAATGGCTTTTCCTTTCGGACATTTACCAGTGTCAAGTATTATCAATATTTGCAGGTTATTTTCATCGAACGAAACAGTCAAGTCGTCATAGTTACAGTCAAGTCGAGGGAATCATTGTAAAAAGGGGGCTATTTTTTACAATGTTTGTTCACGGAGCTTTGGAGAAAACACTAAGCTAAAGTCCATGTTTTGCACCGATTTTCACTTGTACACCTTCACGAAACTAAATTGATTAATATGCCCCCGAAATCAAATAATTTACACGCATTTGAACTAAGTTTCACAAAAAAGAAAATTTAGCAACACATCTCCTCAACGCATTCCCGCCAAAACTCCCATAACCGGTTCGCAACCGATAAGAAATAGAACAGCCACAGATACTAACATTTAATAAACTGTTTAGTTTAAAAAAAAAACCGGGCCATTTGCGTCTTACATTTTATTTTTATTTGCGGCGAAAAAGATTTTGTATTTTTATATAACTGGATAAAAGTTAATTTAAGTGTTATTTATGTTTTTGAAAAGGAAAATGCATTTTCAGGATTTATTAATTTTACGATATTGCACATATACTCTATAAAATATTATGATGATTATTGAATACATTTACGAAAACCGACGAAGCCGTATGAGCTTGATGCCTTTGCTTTTTTCGGCATAGAAATATTTTAAATTGTACGAAAAGTAAAGTATTTTGCTTGGTGATAATTAGTGATTAAGCTGTCTTAGTCTTGGGTGAACTTAAATCGCGAGCTACACTCAGGATTCGTCTTAAATCCTTCGCTTCGCTCGTGATTTCAATTTTTAACACAAACATTTAAATATTTCGGAATTTTTTTTAATTTCTCAAGGCATATCTACTGCACAGACTCTACGCTCTACGCAGAGACGCGAGTTCAGTTCGAAAATCGGTGCAAAATATGGACTTAAGTGTTGTCTCCAAAGCTCCGTGAAAAATCTTTGTAAATGGCCGCCGTATTTACTAATGATTCCCTAGACTTGACTTTAACTATGACGACTTGACTGTTTCGATGCAAATGGCTTACATTATAAAATATATTAATAATACTTGTTACTGGCTGATTTCCTTATGGCCAAAATCGGTTCACCAACGATAATAAATAACTAACTTGCAAAAATACAAGTATAATAATACTTGACACTGGCTAATCACCAAATGGAAAAAAGCCATATTTATAAACGAAGAAGAAGATTGCTTGCTACCCGTCAAACGCTAAGAATTGTTCTCCATCTGTCTGTTGTGCGGTCTTTTATAATCTGTGAAAGTGCAATTTTCTTTCTACGTTATAAAAATAATTTTAGTCGAATACTTACAGCTTTAATCTTTAGAAAAATGGTAGAAATAGAAGCGGTTTATTACACCTACTCGAATTGTTAAAGTTAATTTGCTCAACCAAACCTACCTCTCGTTTATCTAAGACAGGATCATCTCATCCACGATGTTTGGCATGTAGTGTACCAGTGTTTGTGATGGAGATATTATTAGAATTTTTAACATAAAACCAAAGAATTATTACTACCATCTATGCATAATACAATGCATTGAACAGTTCCATTTGACTTTGACCTGGTAAAATAGTTAGCAGTTATCTCAGTACAATGAATAAGTTTCACAGGAGGTGTGGTGACAGGGTCACCTTACTAAACCATAATCTGACTGCTATCAGAAACTTTGTTGAATTCAATCATGGTTTAATACTTAGTGCAGATGCTTTGACTGATGATGCTTTGTTTGAAGTCCGTGTTGACCGAAAAGTAAGTTAATTATGTGTTTTCTTACAAGTCACATTTGAGATGTTTCAAACAGAGCGATCTATTTATGATTCATATGTACCTATATGAATTTTCCTCAAATTCAGATGGAGTTTGCTAGACCCATGGCCATTTAGAGTGTGGGCAGAAACAAGAAGTGGTAAAATTGCCCCTTAAACCATTAAAATTAGACATGTAACACCTCACAATCAACTACAGTATCTACAATAAAAAAATTCAAGTCATTGTGCACTAGTCACAAATTTTCCGTGGGCACTGTCCGGCCCATGAGACTTATGAGCAAGAGATAGAGTGAAATGCTCTCTGCACTAGGGTTTACAACCAGTCAGCCAGTCTGTATATGACAAAAGGAATCACTACACTAGCAACACTACATTTCTACTATGATGATTCATCGACCATCCAATAAACCTTAAGTTTATTTTATACTAGCTGCGTCCCGTGGTTTCCTGCATGAGTCCCGTTCCCGTGAAAACATCGGGATAAAAAGTACTCTATGTGTTATTCCAGGCCTCCAGCTACCTCCAGATTCCAAGTTTCATGGCAATCGGTTCAGTAGTTTTTGCATGATTGAGTAACAAACATTTAAACATCTAAACACACACCCTTTTACATTTATAATATTAGTAGGATGATGTTTAATACAACTAATATACTATATTGGCTTAGTGCTATGTATGCAATTAAATATTATTCATTTAAGTTCTATTTACACTGTTTGTTTTGTATTAGTAATTCTAAACTGATTTTCAAATAATCAATGTTTTATTTGTTTGTAGACTGGGTACAGTTAAAACAATTTAACTGTTTTTGTTCATAGTTTTGCTATTTAATTTAATATTTTAAATATTTGATTTGTTTATAAATTTCGCTCTCAGAGTTTTTAGGAAACTTTTTTTTGGACAAAAACACACAACAATAGTTGTCAATATTTTTAGTACTTCTAATAATATTATTATTTTAATTTATACATAGTTTTAATGGACAGTAAGAAAGATTATATAGTTTACTAGCTGCACCCTGCGGTTTCACCTGCGTAAGTCCTGTTTCTGCGGGAACATTGGGATAAAAAGTAACCTGTGGTATTCCCTGTATCTAACTACCTATATTCTAAGTTTCATCACAATTGGTTAAGTAGTTTTTGCATTTAAGAGAACAAAGTCACATACAGACATACATACAAACTTTCCCATTCATAATATCAGTTTGATTAGGTTTTTAAACATAATTGTAGTCAGTTGATTCAAAGTATTTAGCATTGACATTCACTGTTTTTGGTTATCAGGTGAATGTATGGAATGGAAGCCTTGAGATTGGTGTGACTACCCTCGATCCTGAGTTTATGGAGCTACCAGCCACCGCAACTAAGTTACGGAATACAGCTTGGGTATGATTTGTTTCCATTTCATGTCCTTCATTTACATATCTGTACATAGTATACCATACCTACTTGTTACACAATTGGGGTTATACAGACCCTTAAATAATGGGATATCTACTATATTTAAATTATGTTTCCAGTAATTACAACTAGCTGGATGATGAGACTTGCTACAGTTTTCTTCATTGTTTTACCCGTTATTTAAAAATAATTGTAATGCTAACCCCTATATTAAATATGCGGTTTTACCCGCGTAAGTCCCGTTCCTGCGGGAATCTCGGGTTAAAAAGTAGCCTATGTGTTATTCCAGGTCTCAGACTACCAATATTCCAAGTTTCATCGCAATCGATTCTGTAGTTTTTGCGTAAAAGAGTAACAAACTCATATACATACATACTTACATACATATAAACTTTCGCGTTTATAATATTAGTAGGACTAGCTGCGCTTCGCGGTTTCACCCGCGTAGGTTCCCGCGCGAATATCGGGATAAAAAGAAGCCTATGTGGTCTTCCTGGTTTCCAGCTACTTATATTCCAAGTTTTTACGCAATCGGTTCAGTACTATTTGCGTGAAAGAGTAACCAAAGTCATAAATCAAACTTTCGCGTTTATAATATTAGTAAGATTCTGTGCCCTTAGATTATAAAGACAAATAGCAAAACACAATATTTACTGGGCTTAACTGTCGTTTATTTATTAACGGAATTATTTCAATGCACATATCAAAGTATCGCTTACTTTACAGTCAGCTTTATCAAGGTAGACACCTGGAAACATGTTTTGTGTTTTGTTACAATGAAGATTGCGAAAACGTTAGAAAAAACTAAGCCAAATAACATTAAATGTTCCACAGATACTATCAGGCAACTCTATTGTGAAAGATGGTGTTACTATTGTGAACTCCTATGGACCGGAATTGGACACACTTAGAGAAGGAGATTGCATCGGAGTCACTAAAACTAGCAAAGTAATGTTCTATTTTAAGCTCTTAAGCCTGCACTGGATGTTCATAGACATGTTTTGAAAGAAAAATACATGCCTCATTCATTACAGATGCTAAATTCAAGATTTTATTCACCAACACCACCAGTAGACTGACTGAATTTCAGGTTGTTTCCCTCGGGTTGAGAAAAGATACGTGGTTCAAATCCCGCTCAGTGTCGGCCATGAATTCTGTTTTTGCATATGTATTTTTCTTTGAAAATGTAATATTGAATCATATTTTTTTGTGTGTTTAAGTAACTAGTATGAAGTGTTGTTGTGTATACTTAGCTTTTTAGATAATATTAGTTAATACTTGTTGAAAAACTGGTTTACGGTTTCAAAATAAAAAGTGGTCTAAAATCAAACTTCATAAGCGGCATTGAATTTTTCAAAATGATTGATACGTAATAAAATTGCCATATATTAATATATCGTTGTGAAATACGTCCACAACGATCACAAGCACACACATCAGAAGCCAATCTTTAATGTAATATATAATTATAAAAAGTATGTGTTATATCCCTGCAGTTTTTCTTTTAAGAATAACACTTATTTTTTTTAAATTGATAGGTAAGCATTTGGCCACTAGACCACTATATATCTCTCCTGATGGAAAGCGACAATGTGGTCTAATATGTTGCGCGCTCACCTATACACGAATGAACAAGAGATACCTGTTCACTCGTGTCTTGAAGACCCCCAAGTTGTAGATATCAGTTACATACATATTGGACATACTCAGGCAACTCCTGATCCATTCCCTCTATAAATGCCTAGGCGGATACGGCAATTTGCATGTCTCGTTTTAGAGTACTCATGTTTGAACTATAGATTGTCTATTTCCCGGCTATTACATTTATGTATATTTTTCTTTCTTGTATTTCAGGGCGAATTAATGTTTTTTATTAACGGCCGGTGTCTCGGTATAGCTGCTAGAGACTTGCCACCGAAGGTTTTTGCCGTCATTGACTTGTATGGACAGTGTGTTCAAGTTTCTATTATCTATGGCAACTATACGAGGACTATTGAAGGATTCGATCAGGTCTGTATTTGTAGACATCCTTTGTAGAAATATTCTTAGTCATAATACAGTTTACTACATTCTTACAAAACTTAACTGAAATTTCCCTGGTTTATACATACATAGCAGCAATGTTATATTTTTGCTGTACCTATTTTGATTTTCTGCAATTATAATTTTAATGCTGTGGCAGTTATTCTTTCTTGAAATCGTTTTTGTTAATAATATGAATGCGAAATAATCTGCTCCAATCTGCGAGTAATTTGAGTAAATGCTGATTTTTGAAATCCACCGAATAAAAAATGTCACTAAGATAATTAAAAAGAAGATAAATCTAAATTTAGAAGATCAAAATTTGAAGGCTTTAAATTTGGTTGGGTTCGAACGTATTCGATATATATCTTTTATCTATAGAATGAAAAATCAGGCCTTGAATCTGATGAATTTATCCTTTCTAAGGGATGATTCTCATTAGACCGGGCGGTGTCTGGGCGGGGCAGGGCCGGGCTACTTTGAATACCGTACGAACGGGCACGGACAACATGCAAAACAAAAGCTGTGTATGTACATACAAATGTAGTCCGGCCTGGACACGGCCCGTTTTAATGAGAATCATCCCTAAATCTTCAATCACCACTGCACATTATAAATCTACATGTGGGACTTATCGACAGTTAAACGTTGAGGTGAAGCTATAGTATATATGTAATAAGGATTGCTGAGTAGTTGGTAACAATGCTGATATTTCAACAAATATATCTTCATAATAATGAAAACTAGTTATAAAATAAATAAAGATTAAACTGCAGTAGCGACTGATAAAATACTGAATCTGAAACTGTTTATTATAAAGCCTGTATTAACATGTAGAACCGTATTGACACGAGAACAGGGAGTATGCGGGTAAGCCCGCGGGGCACAGTTAGTAATTAAATATTGAAAATATATGACTTGTTTTTGCCTGAGTAAAATAATAATAAGTATTTTCGAATTTAACGTAATGAATTTGAAGATAAGATGGTTATTACTTTGCCTACCGATGACTTGCTTTGCGATTGCATGCGCGAATGTGTTAAGTAACTGTTACAGCGAATAAGTACTACTTAAATGTAAAAGTTGTCAGGTCGGTCGCCCTTAGCATCTCACTCGACCTAACGACTGCTATCGTACGTATAGTACGTGTGTCTCACCTAGTGTTAGAGGTGTTTCAGTTTCGATCTTATTTCTTTTGTTTTTGTTTCGATTTTTGAACACCTTTTGCATTGTTTAAAAGCGAAAAAACTTGTTAATTTTTTATTCAAATGTCAAATTTCCTATTTAGAAAGACTACTGCTGATTCTAAATCTCATGTAAATTCCGAGCCTCTTTACGATTTCACCGTAAACGACGTAGATAGGTTGAGACATAGAATTACAAATAGGATTTTATTTTGATATTCCGCGGGATCGGAATGCGGGTAAAACCGCGGTGCGCAGTTAGTTAATATTTTATACGCGAATGTTTGCAAGTATGTGTGTACTTATGGACTTACGCGGGTGAAACCGCGGGGCGTAGAAGGAAATAGCCAAGATATATGTCTAATAATAAGAAATGTTGATTTCTAAGTTATTCATTTAATTGAAGATTGTTTTTCTTTAAAATTAAGTATTAATATAGAAACATTCACTGCTGAATACTTCTATAATCTACTAGCTAAATAATAAAGATTATGGCGTTTGAAAATTTTATTATTTGATATTATTTTAGGTGCATTGTGCACCAATTGAAATATTTTATATATATTTAAAATATTTTTTCTTGTAAAATATTTCAATTGTGTTTTGTTTCAATTTGATTTGTTTTGTGGGGTCGATTAATTAAGTAAAACCTTTCTGTTGTAAAACTAAGTGTTCATTTATGCGTATCTTAAGAATGTCCTATCATCGATCGACATAAAGAAATTACCAAATCATGACATTACAGATGTATGACAGGAAGCATATTTGAACCCGCTGTAAATGTTATATGCCAGGGCCCTGATTCTCTAAAAACATAGCATGCGACAAACAGGCGGGATGCATGAGCATTGCAGAAGTCGATTTGTTGCAGGAGTAAAAATAATAGCTATTCTATAACTTCTTTAAATACTGATTGGCTCAGGGACAAGGCGAGCTATTTAAATAATTAAGTAGCCCTTAATTTTGAAGGCTACTTAACTTATTAAGTAGTAATTAAGTAGAACCACATTTACAGAATACGTACATCTCCTGCACGTCGCCTGCATTCCGCCGGCATTCCGCATGCTATGTCCTTACCGAATCGAGCTCCAGCTGACAATGTAGTGTATTTACGTTGCGTAGATCCAAGCCTACGAGCCTGCGGAGGAGATAGTTCCGGAGTCGGAGACGGCGACGGCGGCGGTCGGGAGCTCCGACACGAAGGAACCTACCGTCTCATACATACCGATGCCTATTGCTTGTCCTTTAGGTACTATATCTTCTTACTTAATATTGTAAACGCGAAAGTTTGCATGTATTTATGTATGTATGTGAGGTTGTTACTCTTTCACGCAAAAACTACTAAACCGATTGCGATGAAACTTGGAATATAGGTAGCTGGGGACCTGGTTTAACACATAGGGTACTTTTTATACCGATATTGCCGCGGAAACGGGACTTAGCGGGTAAAACCGCGGGGCGCAGCTTGTTTATAATATTACTCATTATCCTATTTAATATCATAAACGCTAATGTTTGTACGTATATGATTTTGTTACTCTATATATAGATAATATTCCAAATCACAATTGGCTCTAAAAATAACACATACTTTTTATAATTTCGTCTATGGTTGTCGCGATTTTGCATATTAAAACAGTCAACCTTGAAAAAGCCAACTGTGAAGTTAGTAAAAGCTCGGTCGTTTAAAAATCATGAATAAAACGCGATTAAACCCGGTAAATAAAGTGCTTTACATACTTTTTATCCCGATATTCACGGGACTGCCCGGTGCCTCTGCTGACATCTACCCTAAAGAAGGTGCCTACAAAGGCAATGAAACGTTGGTACGGTATTGCAACAATGCTGTTAATAAATTGTTTTATCTGTTTTTGATATATTTTAAAGTGTTTCCTACACTTGGATGACTATATTTAAATAAATGCTTTCCAAAAATTTTCGCACCCGACTGGGCTTAAACCTGCATCTCCGGGGATCCGTCCCGACGCCTTTCCAATTTGGCTACGGATGCATATCAAATTGAGGCGAAATTAAGGATTGCATTTCTTATTGTTTAACGCTTAAGGCACGCAGCACCATCTAACTGCAAACATTGCAGACTGCCAGCTTGAATTTTTTATTCTATTTTCATAGAATTAAATTCAACGGTGAGATGTTGCTTCCGATTACCTTCGGGTGCGGGAATTTTTGGAAAACCATTTCTGTAATTATAAAAAGTTTTATTTCAGACTAAGAAATATTAAACTGATAATAAAATTTTCGTTTCAGTTTCACAAGATCACTTGCGCTTCCATCCACGATGTGGAATCCTTGTCAAACTTTCAGCCAATAACAAGTGAGTTGATCCCATTCATGTGAGTTTATCTATACTAATATCATAAAGAGGTAACGTTAGTGACATGTAAGTTTGTATGTATGTAAGTATGTATATTGGGGTTATCTCCGAAACTACTGGACCGATTTTAAAAATTCTTTCACCAATAGAAAGCTACATTATCCAGGAGTGACGATCTCGACATTCCCTCGGGATCATCACTAAAATAAATGCAAACGTGCGTCGTCTTATTTTTAGTGTTTCCTACCTAATTGTGATAATGATAGGGAACTCCGTGCGCGAGTCCGACTCATGCTTGTATTTCTAATGTTTGCTGTCATTTCGAAGGACTGCAGAGAGAGCAAGACCTCTGGATGACTACAACAATGGTGTGGTTATGACTCACAGACCGTTGTATGACAATGAACTGTTCGAAATACGTATAGATAGACTGGTCGATAAATGGAGTGGGAGCATAGAGGTCAGTTTCATTACAGTTATGTCTTGTTCCTTACTAGCTGGTTATCGAGGTTTCATCTTTATGTTTTAATTGTGTTCATTAAAAAAGCTTCCATCAGTTTTTAAAGCTTTTCAAAATTTTGCTTCGGACATGCACTTAAACCTGCAACTTTTTAAAACAGTTGCGCCACAACAACAATTGTGTAGAATTCACTTTATAAAATGTTAATCAAGTTTCAATTCAATAAAATCAAGACGGTCAGTGGCCTGTTTGCAACGCAGGTTGCGGGTTCGATCACCGAATAATAAATATTTGTTATGTTTTGGGGGTTTGTTATGTTTCATATGCATGTAGGTATTTATGTATAATATGTATCACTCCGTTGTCTAGTACCCATAGTACGCACCTAGTACTTAGTTTGATGCTAGATTGCACTGTGTGTAATGTCGTGCAATATTTATTTATTAAATATAATTCCAGGTGGGAGTAACAACGCACAACCCTGCGACCATAAGGTTTCCTTCTACCATGACCAACATGGATTCAGGCACTATCATGATGTCCGGTTGCAAGGTCCTGCTTAACGGGCACGGGACGTGTATGGAGTATGGGAACTTTAACTTGGACGAGCTTCGGGTAAGTCCGACACTTTGCATGGATAAACAAACTCTCCGGTAATAAGATCTATCTACTAACCCAAAGGTCTTATCTGTCTCGGTTCTTAGACGGATAATACCTACACATAATTATGTAAAAGGAGATAGATTTTCTGCGACTTCTTGTCAAAAAAAATCAAATACAATACATTACAAATTCAAATTTTAACATCATTTATTCCAAGAAAGTGTTGTACGTTGACTCAACGTCATAAATGGGTATACAGATATCCGTATAAGATTCGTTTGAACCGAGCGTGGAATGATCATATTAGACACGCATTGATACATATCTATACATTCCAAGGGTGTGAGAATTGGTGTGTACGTAGTCGAATTAATAGTTTGATTGGTGTGACCGGCAAGCAGACAGCAAGTATAGATAGGTAACAATTAACAATAAAGTCGTAGGGTGTCTATACCCCTTTACTCCACGTTCGTAACTGATCTTTAATACCAAGTGCAAGATCTTACCAACGAAACTAGACCTTAAGGTTACCCAGTAAAGTTGCCGACTGTACAAATCTGTCTTTAAATCATTAAAGGAATGTTCTATAAATAATAATATAAACGTTTTAGGAAGGTGATACGGTAGGAATGATGCGGAAGAGTAGCGGCAAGCTTCACTACTTCATAAACGGAATAGATCAAGGAGTGGCCACTGACAAGGTGTCGCAGCAAGTGTGGGGAGTCATCGACTTGTACGGGATGACTGTTAAAGTGAGACAAATTTCAATTTACTATTGTATCCAATGGGTCATCCGCATAAATTATGTTATTAGCCCATGTATCCTAATCCTTGATAATGTAGCATTATATTGGTCAAATAATTTTTGAAATTGGTGCTGTGGTTTTAAGCCTATTCATTACAAACAAACAACAATTGTATGTAGGTATATGGATGTAAAAATTTGAAATAAACTAATTTTATTTCATTCAAAGTCTTTCATCTCTATAAAAATTATTCAATATCATACTAATATTAGAAAGGCGAAGGCTTATGTTTAAATATTTTCGAACTTTTTTTTTCGTTCTCTTCAGCACGTAACGTTCATTGTAATGGTGCCAGTGTTAAGTTATTATGGCTATACGAAGTGCGCAAGTATTGACACCGGTTTATCGTTTTAGGTAACTATTGTGGACCCTTGCGAGGATATTGATAGTAATATGCACCACATGCCTATAAGAATGATAACCGCCCCCGAGATACCTTCCACAAGTAAGTGTCAGACGTTACCGATTACCATTACAGGTAATTGTTGATTAATATACGACAATTTAACAGTTAATACACAGTATAAATATCCCACATATATTATACACGCGAAGTTTGTATGTGACTTTGTTACTCTTCTCTCTTTCACGTTAGAAACTACTGAACCGATGGCGATGAAATTGGGAATATATGTAGCTAGAAACATAAGTTACTTTTTATTCCGATATGCTAGCGGGAATGAGACTTACGCGGGTGTAATCGTAGGGCGCATTATTCGTAACCGCATCGTCTTCCATACTTCGATGGGGACTCCATCGACGCCGACAACTTTTCAATTCTTAAAGAGCCTTGCGTACCTCATAATTAGTGTAACGTAATTAGTGGCTGTTGACCTCCCTTGACGGGGAGAGGTCCGTTTGCTGCACCTCTTTATACTTACTGCTTATTTAGCAACTAATGGAAAAAAGGGCGACTATTTCCGACTTAGGCTTAATTAAACTTTTTAAATTCACACGATTTATTAACATATTTACATTTTACCGGGTCTTAATCGCGTACTATTTTTATTTTCTTACCTCGACGTTTCGATCATGTTACAATGATCTTGGTCTCGAGGGGACTGGAGCTGCGGCGGGTGTCGTCCTCTATTTATAACCGTCGTTGTTTTCTTTACCTACCCACCACCGGACAGTAAACAACGACGGTTATAAATAGAGGACGACACCCGCCGCAGCTCCAGTCCCCTCGAGACCAAGATCATTGTAACATGATCGAAACGTCGAGGTAAGAAAATAAAAATAGTACGCGATTAAGACCCGGTAAAATGTAAATATGTTAGGCTTAATTGTTTGAACGCATCTACAGAACCCCCTTTCCCGTGGTTTAACGCCGCCCATAAAAGTAGTTAAGGTTTTCTAAATTCCAGGTAGCTATCGACCGGCACTGGATGAAGAGTCGCTATTATTTCATACGCTTCGTGATTCGAATGTTATTATTATTAATGATGGTAAGACTGCTCATAGGCCTAAGTAAGTATCATACGTTACCTAACTTGATAGCATAGCGATTGGCATGGCTTTTACTGTATTTTTAACTCACTTTCGCGGGTTGAGCTAAATCGTGTGCGTGGCTTTATTGTCATTGTACTTATGTTGTATGTTGTTAGTGCAAGCTGTATATTATACACACATACAAGTTCGCGTGTCTACTCGCATGCACCTGCTATAATGGGAAACACCCTCGCTCTTGAGATGAAACAACTGTACTAGTATTTCTTATGCTTATTGCTCAAGGCATTCTACTACAAATATTTAACAAAAAGAAATGCATTATTCAAAATCCACCCGTGGCAGAATTCGAACCTGTGGCCCTCGATTGCCGGGCGAGTACGCTAACCACAGAAGGTCTACTCTGCGAGGAGCACAGGTTCGGACATGTCACGGGTGAATTTTTAAATACTGTTCTCCTTGTAAATAAAATATATCTATTACTGTCAAATTTACGCTTTATGATTTACCTAGCTTCGCACCCCGGTTTTATGCTGTTAAGTCCCAATCCAATATTGGGATAAAAGTAGCATACATTTTGTCAAACCAAGTCAACAGCTATTTACATACTAAGATTCGTCGTAATCGATTCAATAGTGTGTGTCTGACTGAAGGAGTAATATACCTACTTGGTTACTGACAGAGAAATTTTTACATTTACAATATTAGTAGGATTGCTTTCTTATGCCTTTGACTGTATGTCGACATTTCAATTGCTAATGCACGCTTTTAGTTTTCTATCAGGCAAATTGTGAGCTAATTACAATCTAACTAATAATATTATTAATGAAATATTATTTACACATGACTAAGTTATGTGACGTTTATCTCTGTCTGTCAACTTTGAAACCCTACTATCGTACACACTCAGTAACATAATGGGTTCTGATAAGGAAACATTGCTGTTGGCTTTATTAATTCCAAGACGCAGGAAACGTAATTAATTTCAGTGCGTTCGAGCTCTTCAACAACGGGATAGTAATGACAAATAGAACGCTGAAAACGAACGAACTGTTTCAAGTGAGACTCGATCTGGTTATTCCGAAATGGGCTGGAAGCATTGAAATCGGAGTCACAATACATTCCTCTAACGAAATCAAGTACCCTTTTAAAATGAGTAACGCCAAGTAAGTTCTTAGTATTTTAACGTGTTTATGACCTCTGTGGCAAGTCGGCCGAATACCCGGTTGCAACGCAGAACGTTGCGGATTCGATTCCCGCCGGGGACACGTTGCTATGCCGACCATAAATGTTTGTTTCTCGTTCTGGGTATCGTTCTATATATCATATGTATGTATTTACAAAAAAAGTATAATCCTTTGTATACCCGTTATCTAGTACCCATAGTACAAACCTAGTGCTTAGTTTGGAGCTAGATAGCGCTGTGTGTTATGTCGTGCAACAACACAGCGCAATCTAGCCCCATTATGAAGATATTGTTTACCGTTTGATCACGATTTGGCAAATAGAAAAAAATCTTAATTCTTACTAATATTATAAACGCGAAAGATTGTAAGTATGTCTGTGAGTTTTTTACTCAATCACGCAAAAACTACTGATCCGATTGCGATGAAACTTGGAATATAGGCAGCTGGAATATCACATAGGCTATTATCCCGATTTATTTTCGCGGGAACGAGACTTACGCGGGTGAAACCGCGGGTCGCAGCTAGTCCTAAAACTGAGTATGTCTGTAGGTCTGGTACTTGGGCAGTCACCGGAGAAGATGTCATACGAGATGGATATATAATCATCCCACAGTACGTCACAAATCTAAACAGATTAGTGGTAAGCTACCGTCTCTTATCTTTCTTCTTTTTCTGGGTTGCCTTGATGAGATCCCTTTTAGCGATAAGGCCGCTTCATTGTAACTCTGTTCTAATATGTTATGTCAAAGTTGTGGGAAATCTAGGAACTTTAACACAAGACTTGTCAAACTCCTTTTTCAGAAAAGAGTAAAGTTTGTACTACATGTATGTTCTAGGAAGGTGATACGGTCGGTGTGATGAGGAAAGATATCGGCATTCTACATTTTTTCGTGAACGGAGTTGACCAAGGACCTGCGGCTTTTAACATTCCGGAGCACGTCTTCGGCGTTATCGGTTAGTACAGTAACTGGATTCTACTTAAAATATTTTCAAGGAATAGTACATTTTCGAAATCCGGATTCGAACCTGGACGCTTGCCGGGTGAGTGCGCTAACACTGCACCACGAGAACCATCGTGACACGGTGAATTAACTATGAAGTCATGATGATTATCCTTACAATGTATTTCTAGTGGAATGCCTTAAACACTCTACACTTCGACACTGATAATTATAAAGAGGAAAGATTTATTTGCGTGTTTGTTTGTAACTAATAGACTCCCGAAATGACTGAACCGATTACAAACATTACTTTTGATCCCGATGTTCCCTCGGGATCGGGACTTACGCGAGTGAAACCGCGGGGCGCAGCTACTAAACAATATAAGAAAAGAAAGTAACTTCAATTTTAATTTCTTATAGAAGTAACCAGTGATATGTATGATATTTTTTCTCTCTAAGAAAATGTGATCTATTTGCCACATTTATATCTTACTAATATTAAAAATGTGATAGTTTGAATGTATGTATGTATGCATGCATGTGTATACAAGATGTAACGGGTAGGCCGTTTTAAGTCGAAAGGGGTTTTTTGGACTTCACTTTTGTTCTACGACTTTTGCAAATTCAAACTTTTTTTGAAAATTTTGAGATTATGTTTCACTGAAAAAACAGCTGCTTTTGAAAATAAAGGTAATTGAAGTTTTGATTGTAAACCATCAAACTAAATAAAAGGACAACATAAGGTCAATGACCTCGAACTCTCAAAAACAGCTGATTTTCAAGTAAACTTTACACCTATATTTTTCGAAAAGTACTTCGAATTTCCAAAAGTCGTAGAACAAAAGTTGTTCGCCTAGACGTCTAGAACAACCCCCTTTCGGATTAAAAGGGCTTACCCGTTACACTTTGTATATGACTTTGTTACTCTTTCACGCAAAAACTACTTAACTGATTGTTATGAAACTTGGAATCTAGGTAGTTGGATACCGGGAATAACATATAGGCTACTTTTTATCCCAATATTCCTGCGGGAACAAGACTTACGCGGGTGAAACCGCGTTGAGCAGCTAGCCTCTAATAATATTATTAATGCATTTGGAAATTCAAAGAAGTATAAAACCCAATTTTCGGAACTACAAGTAGAAGTGGTTAAGTATGTTTGTATGTGACAGATCTGTACGGTCGCGTAGCTCAAGCTACAATAGTGGACGCATACTCGCCACCTCCCCTGTACTCGCCCGAGTCACCCGTCTCCACTGAATCTACTGCAACTGTCTTTCCGTGAGTCTTTTACTTACTTACTATAGCTAGCCAGTGCAGCCATTCATTAATACTAACGTATAAATGCGAAAGTATTTATGACATTATGACGCCTAAACATACAGCTGAATCAATTTATCAATCAATAAGTTTTGGTATACAGATAGATGGGACCATACAGAAGGACATAAGCTACTTGATCCTGATATTCCTGCGGGATTTAACCATATGCGCCTGAAATCTGATGAGATAGTGATCCAATTTTTCATTCCTAAATACATAAAAATACTTGATCTGATCACATTGTAATCGAAATCATGCACTATCATCTCTAAATAATATAAAGCGAAGTCGTTATTTTTAATCGTTATACATAGTAAAACTTTAGTTTTAAGTTATTCTTCAATCAGTAATAATTAGCCTTTTCATCTAATATTATCTATATATACAAGATGTAACAGGTAAGCCCTTTTAATCCGAAAGGGGGTTGTTCTAGACGTTTAGGCGAACAACTTTTGTTCTACGACTTTTGAAAATTCGAAGTACTTTTCGAAAAATTTAGGTGTAAAGTTTACTTGAAAATCAGCTGTTTCTTAGAGTTCGAGGTCATTGTCCTTATGTTGTTCTTTCATTTAGTTTGGTCTACTACAATCAAACCTTCAATTACCTTTATTTTCAAAAACAGCTGTTTTTCCAGTGAAACAAAATCTCAAAATTTTCAAAAAAAAGGTTCGAATTTTCAAAAGTCGTAAAACAAAAGGTGTTCGCCTAGACGTCTAGAACAACCCCCTTTCGGATTAAAAGGGCTTACCTGTTACATCTTGTATAAAAGAAAGTCGTGTTAGTTACACCATTTATAACTCAAGAACGGCTAAATCGATTTGTCTGAAAATTGGTGGGGAGGTTACTTAGAACCAGGAGAAGGACATAGAATACTTTTAATCCCGCGGGAACTGAAACGGGAACGGGACTTACGCGGGTGAAACCGCGGGGCGCAGCTAGTTATCTAATATTTAGATGATTTATACAACGCAAGCAACTTTTAATTCATGCTATTTTATGGCGCTGTAGTGCCCGGGACATTGTCAGGTGGAGTAGGCGCGCCTAGCACCTACACCACCCTCCCAGTTTAGTCAGCCATGCTCAGACGAAAGAATTGGTTAATACGTCTGGAGCTAACTAAGTTGTTAGTTTCCTTATGATTTTTCGTTCACCGTATGAGCGATGTTATTAACACACATAACTTTTCCGTAAGGAAAAATTCATTGTTGAGCCGGGATTCGAAACCACGACCTTCGGAATGAAAGTCGGGGTATCTACCACTAGACCAACACCGCTCTATCAGTAAATAATAACAAATAGGGATGATTCTCATAAGAGCGAGACGTGGCGGGCCGTCCTACTTTTGTATGTAGACAGCTTTTGTTTTGCATGTTTTCCTTGATCGGCCGTTCTTGCACGAGAGTGCTATTCTTTAGTAGTACTATTTTCGTGAAGGGGGAATATTTATAAACAATGAGTTTGACACTCGAAAGAAATGCTTTCTAAAAATTTGCACCCGACAGGACTTGAACCTGCAACTTTGGGGAGTCCGGCTCCAACGTCTTAATGCTTTAATCTATTTTGGCCAAAGATGCTCGTCTAGTCGAGTTAAAATTAAGGATCACATTTCTTATTAGTTTTACATTTAAAGCATTTGTCGGGTGCAAATTTTTGGAAAGCATTTCATTAAAAGTAGAATTAATCAATCAATCAATATAAGTACTTAATCAATACAATACAATACAATATAACTTATTAAATAATTAATCATAAAACCTTTAAACTGTAAAACTGTTTGTTAAAGTGTACGTATAATATTTGCAACTGTAGTGAGATGTGTTTCAACCGTGTCCGCGGTCGCAACGCGCGCCTCTCCCGCAACCGTCTGACGGCGTCGCGCGCCACCGTCTACTCCGAGTTCAACGACGCGGTGCTGTTCAGCTCGAGGCCGCTCAGAGAGTGCGACATGTTCGAGCTCAGGATCGACAAGATGGTCGACTGTTGGATCGGCAGTCTAGAGATAGGTTAGTCAATCAATATTACACACACTGCTTTATCTAGCCCCAAAACGAACACTAATTTCAAAATTATTTATTTCCATACGATGCTTGTACAATACAAATGTACATGGACACTTGAATACGTCATAAATTTAAAGATTTTAGTGTGGCTTCGGAACGCGGCCTTCAATGAGAAGAAGCCACAATAAACTCATGGGTATTTTTTGTGATCATGCGTTTAATTACAATCGTCATATATAATACAGATATCTGTAATTTGAATGGGAGCAATCAATAATCATGACCATGGATTCGTGCGTACGATAGGTACTACACAACGGATATAAGTACTACATAATGTAAATACATAACTTATGATGGCATATAATACATAAAGAAAACACCTTAAACCAGCTCGGTTATGATCAGCACTAAAGTTTTTATCGGTGATCGAATCCACAACGCAGAAGGCGTTGCAGCTTGGCATTCATTCGCCTGACGCGCCACATAAGAAGATGTTTAAGATCGTAATCCTCGAGTTTTCATGTTTTTCCGTTGTGATTGCAGCAGTAATTGCAGTGTAATTCACAAAATTGTGTTGGGAAACGGTAACAGAATACATTGAGATGCTTCGCCTTAAATAGCGTCATGTCCTCGGCATAACATTTGTTCCATACTTAAAACTAGCTTTTAAACACAATTTACTCGGTTTTAAACATTGCAACTTTACCCAGCGTACAGCCAGCCGAAGCATGTGTATCCCTTTGACCATTCCCAAAAACAATTTGATAGAGTTCACTAATACTACTAATTTTATAAACGTAAAAGTTGTTCGCCTAGAAGTCCAAAACAACCCCCTTTCGGCTTAAAAGGGCTTACCCGTTACACCTTGTATATATGCAGGTTCGTATGTGTGTCATTTTGTAACTCTTTCACGCAAAAACTACTGAACCGGTTGCGGTGAAACCTGGAATAACATATAGGCTAAACATTTTTATTCCGACATTTCCGTGGCAACGGGATTTGTGCGGATGAAACCGCGGGACGCAACTGGTACCTAAGTAAATGAAGATCAAGGGAAGAGATTACCCTCCTAAGTGGTTTGTGTCTGTAGGTGTGACTGCAATACGTCCCGACGACTTGGAGGGCAGCGGCGGTGTGGGTGCGATCGCCGGGACCGCCACCGACCTCAGTTGGGACACCTACATCCTGAGCGGAGCCGCCATGATGAAGGACGGCGAGTGTGTGCGCAGCGGATATCCGCTCGATTTGGACACGCTCACCGTCGGCAGCAGAGTCGGTACGTACTATAACATCTGTTGATAATGGTATAGGGCGAAAAGAAATCAGATAAGTTATTTAAGGATATATGGATGGATATAAGGATTTGAGGATATTCTCAGAGAATGATTTCTTTTATTTCATCTACCTAGCTAGATACAGGTGAAACATTACAATAAAAAAAAGACATTTTTCTTGATTCAACACACTATGTTTGTTTCCAGGATTTGATCTTTACTAGCAACACTATCGATCGTTAGGTACAATAATGTTGGGTGTTTTTGTTGTGTGAAAAGACGAAATACGTTTCCTGACTTGGGTAATGAATTTATAAAAAAACTAACATATGCATTTTTGTTTTTATCAAAATCGGGGACTCAACTTTTTTAAGCATTTTTCGCTATCTGTTATAGTTTATTAGGATATTTCCCTGAAAGCCCATTGAAATGGTTTGTTCTGTATATAAAACTATCTGCGTTTAGTGTCACCCGCGTAAGTCCCGATCCCGTGGGAATATCGGGATTAAAATGGACGGATATCGTGTATGTTTAAGGCCTGATTTTTCATTCTACAGATAAAGATATCTGTCGAATAAGTTCCAAACCAACCAAATGTAAGTCTTCAAATATAATTTTTTAAATATCTTAGTGACGTTTTTCATTCGGTGGTGTTACATTTTATTTGTCAGATATCTCTATCTAGGGATTTGAAAAATCGTCCCTAAGGAGAATGAATTCGGGTAAAGACAAAAGAACGAATATGTTAAAACCTATATCAGCCATGACTATGCCATGCTTCATATTTATTTGAAATTATTTATTGTATGTTGATTTAGGTTTATACAGATGGTATTCGCGTATTCCATACTTATAAATTTAATTCCTTGTCTAATTAGAATATGAAAAAAAAACTTAAAAAAAGTATAGTTTAAGCAGATATATTTTTCTTGCAGCACCCCGCGGTTTCACCATTTAAGGTCCGTTTCGGGAGGAATATCGTTATAAAAAGTCTTCAGCTGTCTATATTCCAAGTTGCATTGCAATTGGTTTATAAGTTTTGACGTGAAAGTGTAACAAAGACACATACTTTATAATATTAGTAAGAAGAAAATGGTAAGATGATATGATAAACATTATACAATATGTAACGAGTAAGTCCTTTTAAGCCGCAATGGGGTTGTTCTAGACGTCTAGGCGAACAACTTTTGTTCTATGACTTTTAGAAATCTGTAGTACTTTTCGAAAATTTTCAGTGTAAAGTTTACTTGAAGATCAGCTGTTTCATAGAGTTCGAGGTCATTGACCTTATGTTGTCCTTTCATTTAGTTTGGTCTACTACAATCAAACCTTCAATTACCTTTATTTTCAAAGGTAGCTGTTATTTCAGTGAAACATAACCTAAAAATTTTCAAAAAGAAGTTCGAATTTTCAAAAGTTGTAGAAAAAAAGTTATTCGCCTAGACGTCTAGAACCACCACATTTCGGCTTAAAAGGGCTTACCCGTTACATCTTGTATTTGCTATAATGTATTTATGCACGGAGGAAACAGTCGACAACGTAAGGCTTAAGAACTAGTAGGTAGAGAGATAGATAAATCATTTATTGCATCACTTACCCTTTACACTTATCAGGAACTTATACTTATAGGTACACTTATCCTTTCCACTTAGAAACGAATGTTCGTTCTGTTTGTGATCAGGTATGATGTGGCATGCCGATCGCAGTCTGCACTACTATCTAGACGGTATGGACATGGGGAAGGCATGGTACGTGCCACATCTCAACATTTACGCAGTAGTCGACCTCTACGGACAGTGTACCCAAGTAAGTTCATACTAACACATACTCCTAGTCTAAGAGTCCGTGAACGTTAGACCTTCGTTAGTTTGTATAAGCTGAAAGTGTGTCAGCGCATGCTCCTAACACAGGTAACAACGATGGACCATTATGAAGATTGGGCTATAGCGACGTTGGCAGATGAACGGTACTAAAAGTGTGTAAAATACCAATCTAAATTCATCAAACAATAAAAGTACGACATTTTACTTACTTTTAAATATTATTAAAAATCGCGTCATTTATTGCCCCACTCACCGCTTGCCAGACACCCTTAATGTACCAATAATAACGAAGGTCTGAGGTTCACACCCACTTGCTCAATTATATTATACACCAAAGAAATAATACTAATATAGTATTATTAGACGTAACAATATCGTCAGCGTTGCAGCGGTTTTTTATATTTATTTCGCGTAAAGGTACATGAATTACGTTTCACACATCCGTTGTACTAGTACGTAATATTATCTCAACGGATCTGAAAGATGTTTTGTCATATTTGCCAGGTGACCATATTGCAAAATGAAGAAAGAGCTTTCAACTACAACGGCAGTAATTCGGATCACACTATCATACAGAATCCGAAAACAGCAACGCCCCCGCCTCCATACTGGTAACTGACTTATGTATCTATACTTTTCTGTACTTGGAAGTAAATTAAAAAAAAAGGGGTCTAGGGGACTTAGGAAAAGTAGGAGACCAAAATTATTTATTAAAATTCATGTATGTCTGACTGTTTGTTAAATATTGCACGACTTTGCACACAGCGCAATCTAGCGCCAAGCTAAGCACTAGGTGCGTACTATGGGTACTAGACGACGGATATACTACATATTTATAGTTTTTTTGTAAATACATACATATTATACATAGAAAGATACCCAGACCAGATACAAATATTTATTTTTAAGCATAAATATTTGCATTTGACGGAAATCGAATCTGCATTGCAGTTGGCCGCTAGCCCAACGCGCCACTGAGCCCGTGTTTCTGTTTGTTCTAAATGCAATTAAAAACTTCAAATCCGATTGAAATCTGGTTTTCAATATTGAATAGTTCTATTATCGAGGAAGGTCGTGGTATACTTTGCATCGAAATCCAATTAATAGAACCCGAGTATGAACGAAAAGGTCGGCTATGCACTATATCTACGCAGACGAAGTCGCGGGTAACACCCAGTATCTAATAAATATTGCACGACATTACACACAGCTCTTAACTAAGCACTAGGTGCGTGCTATGGGTACTAGACAACGGATATACTACATACCTATTATACTTTTTGTTATAAATACGGATACATAGATTCTTTATCTATAAAATGCTTTGTCATGACTGGACTGACTGATGAACCAACGCACAACCCAAATTGCTGATAATACAGAACTCAACTTAGGTTAGTGCGTTCTATAAGTATTTGTATAGAGATGTTCGAGTCCGTTGGCCGTATTAACTGTTACTTACAACTAAGCTTTGTGTTGTGTCTCACAAATTTGTTTGTTCACGTATCTAAGGAGTTTCTCGGAGTATATCGGTGAAAACATCAGCCTGTCCAAGGACCATTCGACTGCCAAGAGACTTACACCGGATCCTATGGGTGCTATCGTCTTCAGCTCGACACATCTCATAGTGGGCGAGATATTCGAGGTATGTAACATGTTTTTTTTTTTCATTTCAGATTATATTCTGACGTTTTAGTTCCTTGATATTTAGTCATCCTAGTTAGTTTCTTCTTCTTTAATATGGCTTTTCCATTCGGACATTTGCCAGTGTCAAGTATTATTAATATTTTTGAAAGTTATTTGCATCGAAACAGTCAATTCGTCGTAGTTAAAGTCAAGTCGAGGGAATCATTGTAAAAAGGCGGCCATTTTTTCAATTTGTTTGTTTACGGAGCTTTGGAGACAACGCTTAAGTCCATGTTTTGCTCTGATTTTCGCTTTCATTTACACTTGTTCACCGTCACGAAACTAAATGGATGAATATGCCCCCGAAATTAAACAATTTACACGCTTTTGAACCAGGTTTTAAAAAATGCGTTCCCAACGCGTTCCCGCCAAAACTCCCTAGTTAGTTTGATTTTTTTTTTCAGAAATTTGTCAAGTCGTAATATTCAATTAAAAAACTAAGTATAAGTCAAAATAACCACCCCACTGCGAATCCCTCGCACTTCTCTTACATCTTTTTTTTAAAATTTCTTATCGGTTATAAACCGACTATGACCGTTACGGAAAGTAGCCAGTGTCAAGTAATTTACTATTCGCAAGTTATTTGTAAATACAAAAACAGTCATGTCGTCGTAGTTATAAGTCGAGGAAGTCATTGCAAATGGCAATTGACAACAACAATTTTTATACGAGATTTGGAAATAACGCAAAAGTTGATAATTTCACAGCACTTGTATACTTTTACAATACTAAATTGATTTCTATGCCGTCAAAATGAGACAATTTACACGCATCTTAACTAGGTATGTCGAAAATTATAATTTAAAATCACATTTCTTTAACGCGTTGTATTAGTTTGACCATAATTTCACCCCAACATCATTGCAATTACAGATTAAAATATTGGAGTGTAAGCACGGATACGCCGGTAGTTTCCGTATAGGAGTTACAGATGTGAACATTTTGAACGCCAACGTGAACAGACATTTACCGCTGTCGGTATCTTGGCTATCGCACTACGCAGCTTATGTGGACGGTAAGTCATATTAATTATTCTTGTAATATGTTATCTTTTACAATTATTGCATAGAATACCTACTGGTTTCTCCATACAAACTTTTAGAGAAAACATGTTTATGCCATAAAACCTATATCAGCCATGACCTTTCTAATCTTCTTCTATATATAATACTATCTGTTATTCCAGGTCTCCAGCTACCTATATTCCAATTCCAAATTTCATCGCAATCGATTTAGTAGTTCTTGCGTGAAAGAGTAACAAACTCACATACATACATACAAACTTTCGCTTTTATAATATTAGTAAGATTTAAAGAAAAGTCGTTATAGGTACACTATTTATAACTCTAGAACGGCTGAACTGATTTGGCTGAAAATTGGTGGGAGGTAGCTTATATCTAGGAGAAGGACATAGGATACTTTTTATCCCGATATTCCCGCAGAAACGGGACTTACGTGGGTGAAACCCCGGGGCGCAGCTAGTGAAGTATAAAGGAAAATTATCACAGCTGAGCTGTCTTTTAAAAAAAACGAGTAATTAAAAGAAATAAAAAGTAAATTTTCCAACAATTTGCATAAAATATTACATACTAGGTAGGTGTTAGTTGTAAAGACTTTTCCAGATTGCAATCCCTGTTTATTGAAAACTCCGAAACCCTACACTTCCCGTGGGCTAACAAGGCACGCATTTGCCTAATTTTTTACAGATATATTATTTATTTACAGGTAGATATCTTAAATGCACTAAACCGGGCATGGACGAACATGAAATACATTCGTTTGCACCGTCCTTCGAGTGGCTACGGCCAGGCGACAGGATCGGCTTGAAGAAAACCACAGATTCTAGAGTTATCATATACTACAACTCTGAACCTTTGGAGTTATCCTTCGAAAAGGTTCCCGACGTAAGTTGTTTCAGATACATTGATTCATTCTTAACACTCTAAAATCTTCATCGTCTTTCCGTGTAGCGGTGTATCTCATCTAGCTTAACTTAAGAGATTTCAGGTCGCCCTAAGACCTCTAACTTACCTAACCACTGCTAAAAAAAAACTTAAACAACTTAAATCTAGTTTGTACAATAACGATATCTTCCAGGCAACTTGTGGATGTTCACCTACAGGTGTATGTTTATCTACTGGCTAATTAATAGATATATAAGGTTAATGTGTATAATACGTATAATCAATGGATCTGTGACATCTGATAAATAACTAAATTGTATTAGAATTAAAGTTAAATTAAAAATGAAACCCATGGTATTCGGTTTTAAGCGACAATTTAATTAATACATGCATATATTTCGCAGAAAGTGTACGCCATAATGGATATGTTTGGACACGTTACGAAAATACAGACTGTCTCTCGCGTGTCTAACACGGTGGCTCCAAATCAGCAAACTAGTAAGTTCAATTTTAACCACTTACCAATAAAAAAGACAAAATAACCAATTGACTGATCATACCGCGTTTCTTTTAGACAACTTTTTTTTACTATACTTCCAAGTACAGACTTATTGTCCTCTCTTCCTTTATTATAAGTATAGATATAGATGGCATATTTTGCTAAAACATTTGTATGTTTTCGAAAATAAATGAAACATCATGTGAAATTTTTGAAAAATGACCTGCTTGAGCCACTTGCTTGTTATTCAATTTGACAGTACCTAACGACTGTACGAAGAATCGAGCTACCAGCGAAGAGATATCCGCTAATGAAGCAGCGAATATGGAAGCTGGTGATGTTCTGAAGGATGAAGAGAATACAGTTGTTAGGGCTCCGATGGCGGCCCCGGCGAGTTTAGGCCCTAACGGCTTAGACGTTAGGCCTCTCGAACCGCTACCTGCATTTAATGATGATGGGATTACTCAAGGTAGGGTTGCTGTAGGTCACGATTTGTCCTCACATCTAATATTTTTATTTTAAGTGCTCCTTAAGCCTGCTCTTAGAAATATTTCTACAAAAACACAGTACATGGTTAATCTACGTGCGTCGGTGACTCCCACCTTGATTTTTTGCATCAGTATTCTCCTACTATTTATAACAATTGAGACATTTTTCTATTATTTTTGTTTATTACCAGCTGCGCTCCGTGGTCTTATCCGCGTAAATTTGTAGATTTGGACGTCAATATCAGAAACCATAATTTGGGATTTAATTTATCCTTCTTTTGCCTTTATTTTGATAGTTTTGTTTACATAATTAATTACTTTTACAACACACACAAAGATAATAAAATCAATCCGTTAAACATTGAATTTTAAACGTTTTGCGATATATTCTACTAAATAAGGAATATAATTCATATTGAACGAGAAATACTGTTTTGGCGTATACGAAACTTCGCAACCCGAGCTGGCCTAGCTATTAAGTTTATCAATGCTTTACTTTCTATTATGTAGTGTATTTCTATGTATGTATTTACAAAAGAAAAAAGTTATATTTTAATGTTTTGACTACACTAAATTATATACAGAATAAACTAAATATTAATTATAGATTTAAGCTCAAGTTGTCATGTTTATTAATAAAGATATTAAAGTAAAATAAATATAAGTAGTATATCCGCTGTCTAGTCACCGTAACACAAGTTTAGCAGCTTACCATGGGGCTAGATGGCGCTGTGTGTTGGTCACTGAACAGAACAGAATTATTTATTACCTTAAATGTTGTAGTATTGCTAGAGGAAGTCGACCCGGTTGAGACTGTAGCCGCAGATGCTGGAGCCGTTGTCATCAAAGAGAGGCCGCATCATGGACCAGAAGTGGAGACGACTGCCCCGACTGCGATCGATATGCGACCGAGACAGCGTGCCCTTCCTTACACCTTCCACTACATGCACGGAAAGAACATCAGACTCTGCAGCTCAGGTATGTTTCATAACATTCAAGTTTATATAACACGCGCCCCAAAATTTCGCCGGCGTGAGACCCGATTCGCATCAAAATCGTAGCGTAGGTTTAAAAGATCAAGTTCAGACATTTGCTGGTAGCAAGGTAAAAATACAGATGACAAAATATAATAATATAACGCACATGTTTGTCATTGCCTTTAATAGGAAAAAGAGCGACATCTCTTGGCGAATGTGTTAACTGTAAAGCACAGGTAAATTAGTACAGGTAAATCACTGAAACGTGATACTGTAGATATTAAAATTTCATCAAAATATTTATAGTAGATATACAGTCAGCAATATGAAAACAATACGAAATATAAATACTTGGTGTCGTCAGGAATCGAACCCGCAACTTTTCTGCAAGTGCATCGCAGTCGGGTCCTCGCCCGACAGGCCACAGAGGCCGTCATCTAAATATCATATGTATTACAATTTTTAAATAATAAGATGGAATTGTTCATTTCCAGATACGGTAGCGATGCGTGTGAAAGGCTTCTCTGAGGGAGTCGCCATCGCCAGTCAACCACTCAGACGTGGACATTATTTTAGAGTACGTATCTCTTTGTCTATTTATTGTACTAGCAGTGTCCCGCGTAAGTCCAGATCCCGCCGGAACATCGGGATCTAAATAACCTACCTGACCCTTTCCGTACAAAGGTTATCCATTTGTACAACGTTTAACTATAATGCTTTATGTGTATATTTGTTTTACTTATGATGTATACTGATTGTAATTGTTGGTTGTGCAAATAAAGTATTCATCCTGTAAGGGTATTCAGAGAGGTTCGGTGCGAAACCGAAAATCGACTTGACATAATATGCCTGTCACTGTCTTATTGCATCGCGCTGAGCGAGGTAAAGATATAGAAAGAAAGAAAGAAAGAAAATACGTTTATTCATACAGGCACCAACTTACACGTTAGGTACCTAGGTACAAAAACCACAATATAATCAATTAATAACATATAATTTCCGACATCGGGTTCGGACCGACCCTCTCTTAATACCCCTACAGATCTCCATCAATCTACATATTAAGTTTCTTCGGAATCGGTTCAGTATTTTTTGCGTGATAGCAACACAAACATCCAAATTAACCGATTATTTTACTTCTCGATAATGTTGCTTTCTATAGATGAAACAGTTTTTGAAATATTTTCTGAGTCTGTTCGTTACAAACAAACCAATCTTTCCTTCCTTTCCAAATTAATGTAGATGTATACCGGTGGGTTACGAAAAATATATATTATTTAATGTTGTTTATTTACATTACCTAGATGGTGGGTAATAGAACAACGATGCAGCGTTTGAATTTTGAGTCAGTTTTATCGAAAGTGTGTGAGTCAATTACTAAACAGTTTAACTGTAGAACGTATGAAACTTGGCCGTCTGGGCCGGGACGTAAAAAGATAAGATAAGATAAGCGGCCTTTCTCCTTCTAGTCTCGAATAGAGGCCAGTCCAGTTCTATTGGTTATTTGTTTATATTGCTCTGCGATTTTGGCTTAGTAGTGAGTATAACAAGCTATGCGAACATTACTTTGAATTTTGGATGTTTTTCATTTTTGATTTATGACAACCGCTTTTCTTAGCCTCTGATGCGATATTTTATCATTACGTACTACTAGAAGTATTTTATAAGAAGAAATGCATCATTATCTCGCCCGGCAAGCGAGGGGCGAGTGCGAAACCCGTCACAGAAGGCTTGATGATTTTTATGATGAATATCCCTTATTTAAAATATTTCGAGTAGAATGCTTTGAGCAAGAATCATAAGAAATATTAACTTAAAGCTACAGGAATAAAATGTTGATTAAAATAAATGACTAAACACCCTGACTTCCTATTAATATTATAAGCGCGAATGTTCGCAAGTATGTATGTATGTGACTTTGTTACTCCTACACGCATAAACTACTGAACTACCGATTGCGATGAAACTTGCAATTTGTATAGTTGCAGACCTAGAATAACACTTAACACTATGCAAGTGAAACCGCGGGACGTAGCTACTAAACCATATATGCAGATAGCTGGTGACTTTTATCCCGATTTTCTCGCAGACCCTACGTGGCTGAAATCTCGGGACACTGCTTGTTTAATAGATCCCATTTACATTATAAATGTTACAGAATATGTAGGTATGTAATCCGTAATTGTATACAATTAATTAGTAATGTGTATAAATTACAGTTACATACATTATCCTATAACATAAAAACTATGTTAAAAGGCAATTGCGAAAGTATTCTTTTTTTTTATTATAAAATATTTATTTGTAAACCTTCGATGATGTCATACTTCATACCAGTACAAGCGAAATCTTAAACATATTCCACATGTTCTTTTTACGTGAAATATAAATATAAAAAACTGATGCAGCGCTGACCATATTGTCGCGTCTATCTCTAAAACTGAAAACAGCATCACTGCGGGCTCGAGAGTTTTGGCGGGAACGCGTTGAGATGTGTTGTTAAATTTTCATTTTTTGTGAAATGTAGTTCAAATGCGTGTAAATTGTTTAATTTAGGGGGCATATTAATCAATTTAGTTTCGAGAAGGTGTACAAGTGGAATGAAAGTGAAAATCGGTGCAAAACATGGACGTTAGCGTTGTCTCCAAAGCTCGCGTGAATAGTCATTGTAAAGAGCCACCATTTATAATGAGTTCCTTGGTTTTACTTTAACTACGACGACTTGACTGTTTTGATTTAGAGGGTGGGTTTTCACAACCTTGATATCCCGGTTTGGGGTGTGTTGTGTAGGGCGTCAGCAAAGATGCGTCGAACATTTTATAACATGCCCACAGCTTCTAGCATTTGAGCTCGTCTCAAACTTGACATAAGTCTTAAAGCTCACGTGGTACATTTCATTAAAAAATAAATATATTAACATATATATATTTTTATTTCTCTTGTAGTAAATTTCGCCGCCGTTTGTTGTTTTCCAACACCAACAAACCAATCATGTTTACCAAACATCAACAGCGAGCTGATGATGTTTCGTGTTGATGTGTGTATAACGAACATACTCCAGATTTCAAGTCTCTCCGAGTAGCGATTTAGTTCAGTCAGTCAACAAACTATACATATAACAGTCAATTTGCTGAATGTCGTATATAGTTTGTTAGTACAGTGTTTTGTTGATTCCAGTTCCGCGTAGACAAGCTAACGAACGAGTGGCAAGGCACGGTCTGTATCGGAGCAGTGGCTCTGCTGCCCAACGAGCCGGTGCCGAGCTCTGCGCTCTATATGGACTCGCCGTGCTGGGTCATATCTAACGACGTCCTCTACAACCGGGGACGATATGTAAGTATCTATTGACGAACGAGTGGCGAGGACCCTTTCTTTGTGCATGAACCACAAAGAACACACTCTCCAAATACTCTAACAATAGGCGAGCGGCAAGACGACCACCACACGAAAACAAAACAACCTCATACTAGAACGATTTTATCAAGTACCAACATTCTGCATGATACTTATTTTCGTAAAGTGGCTGGTTTAACCTTATCGATGTTCTTTTTTTAAATTGCTGTTTAGGAAATGTATGAAATTCCTAAGAAATGAATGTATAATTGACAGAACGAGCGAAGCGAGTGAGGTCCAGTGTAGACCGGCCTGGCGCTTGTATCTTTGATGATAACTTGAGTATCGTAGCTCCGATCTTCATGAATTTTGGTATGCGCGTAGTTTAGGTCAATAGAATTTTCGAAGATGAGCCGGATCAGTAGGGGGATAGGGAGATAGGGGGTCGTGAGGTCTCAGTTCGGGGCGAACTCCTAGTATAATAATTTATTTCACACATTATTTTAGAAGGTAAATATATAGAATGTGAGATTACATACATTTCCTGTAAAATCCACACGCACTTAATGAAGTAAACCATTTAGTTTTTTACTTTGAATACCTATTTCTTGTGTTGTAGACTAACAGCGAAGTGGGCCGTTCTCTAGAGGATCTCATAGAGAACACAGTACTGACGCTTCACTTCAAGTTGAACAGCGAGCTCACTCTGGAAGTAGACGGCGATACGAGGGGAACCATCGCCGCCATACCGCGGATGTATTCCCATATATTCCCTATCATTGATCTCTACGGAAAAATTATACAGGTTATTATTATTTCTTATCTACATGGCGAACCATTTCGATGGGCTTTCAAGGGGATATCAGAAACCATTAGAGATATCGCAAAATGCCGAAAGAAGTTGCGTCTCCGATTTTCACTTAAACTAAATATTAGTAAGAAAGTATATATATTAATTCTTTATATAATATTTTACCATACTATATACTTACATACATGTTTTTGTAGGTGTCGATTCTCCTTCACCCGCACATATTACACGGAGTCAATTCTCTCGACTTGCCCATCATCGTCGAAGAAACACAACGCGATGATTCGCCTCCCGAAACGGCCGCAGACTGTGAATCGCCCGACAATGTTGGGGACGGACAAACCGTCGTTCAACAACTATACGAATTGCGAGCCAAAAAGAAATCCAAGACCCAAAGCCAAGTCAGCCTCATCGAAGAAGAATTAGACTCGAACCAACCCAAAGCGGGACCCAGCAACGCGGGGCTCTCCGGCCTGCCGAAAGATAATGACGTAAAAAACAAGCAAATTAAATGTATGCGAACGTACCCGTACAAAATGGCTCTACATCACAGCCTGATCCTTACCCAAGACAGTTTGCCTTTGCTACTGGATAACGACGAAGCGGCCAAAGTGATCGGCATACAGAAAAGTCGTTCGACTCATAATTTAAGCCAACAGCAGGTCGAGGGGCTCGGAGAAGCCGACGATGGTCAAGGCGAGGAGTCTCTAGTGAACGCGCTCAGTCTGGGCTCACGCATCGCCGACGAAGAAGACAGCCTCGAAGCTCAAGAGTCTATCTGCGATACCAACATTCGCCACAACGATCGATTCCCAGAAGCGAGTGAAGTAGACAACCTCGATAACGAGATAATGGACGCTCTAACTCTCGAGACAGGGAATCTCCCGGATTTATCCGAGGAAAGGTCACCTTCGGTAGATGAGTCGACGCGCCGCGACGACGTCTGGCCTGAAGGACTGGCCTTGGAAAACCTGATTTACTTAAACGGGGTCGTCAGTTGGGAAGGCGATGGCGACGACACCACGAGCGATGGAGACCGCAGGCCGCGCTTCGCCGACCGCGATTGGGTGTTTTATTCAGAGTCGAATGGCAACTGCGAACACATGCATATAGCGCTTAAGTTTTGGAATCATTTTGTGCTGCCTTACCCAGATATGCGCGAGATTGTCGCTTGTGGTCAGGTGCGCTGTCATTGCCAGAATTGTCAGCCGAATGCGGAACTGCCTTTCGCAGGTATAATAATTCACACTTACCTTTTTCAGTACCCCAATCTAGACAAATTCAGTTGTTCAATTATTTGCGTCTGTTCCTATTATAAAGAAAGAAAAAAAAATCCAATATATTAGGTATTGTTACTTAAAAAATATATAGAAATTGTAATAAAGACCGTTAGGTATAGGATATAGATATTTTGTTAAAGCAATAGTTTGGGTATATTCAAAAAAAGAATGCTTAGTTTTTTCTTTTCTTTTTGCGTAATCACGTATGTAATACCACGTCGCAGGTTGGGTGCGTATCGAGCGTGCGGCCAGCAGCGCGGCAGTCGGCAGCGCGGCAGTCAGCAGCGTAGCAGTCAGCACTGACGAGACGAGCTCGACGGAGCCGACACACATGTACTGGCACATCGTGCGGTCGACGCTAGTCTCCGCGCAAGCGGTGCTGACGGAACACGCGCCCGCGAGACGCCCGCGATCTCTCGCCTCTACCGTCACTACTTCACCCCCTTCCGCTGACGTGTAAGTTTAACATCACCCATGTTGTGCTGATGTGCAAGTTTAACATCACCCCTTTGTGCTGACGGGCATGTTTAACATCACCCCTGTGCTGACGTGCATGTTTAACGTCACTCCTTTGTGCTGACATGCATGTTAACATTACCCTCATTCGCTGACTAGCAAGTTTAAAATCACCCCTTTGTGCTGACGTGTTAGTTTATCATTGCCCCCTTCGGCTGACGTGTTACTTTACCCCTTCCGATGTCGTGAATTAAACGGAACCCTAAAAATGATATTGTTATTTGTGCAGATGGTTCGACGAGGAAGGGAAGCCGCATCACGCAGTGTTGGCGTTGGACATCGATGTTAGGTATGTAGCAAACATGATCTGTGTACCATCTGTGACGTGTGTCTCACATGTTACTGGGTTACACCCAAGTTACACCTCATTTATAGTTTAACAACCCATTGATTTTCCTATCATTTTCCAAAAGGTCTGGCATTGAAACAATGCTAAATATAATAAAAACAACGCGATCAAAACGAAAGATTGAGTTTAATTTCAAATATCAGCATCGGGAAATACTGGCATTGTACGTACATTGAGATGTTCCTTTAACGCGAAACAAAGACGCTGCAACGCTGACAATATATTGATTTACGTCTATTGTATCTTACTGTTACTAATGTTATAAACGCGAAACCGATTGCGATGAAACTTGGAATATAGGTAGCTGGGAACCTGGAATAACACATATCCTACTTTTTATCCCGATATTCCCGCGAGGACGGGTTTTAGACGGGTGATACCACGCGGCGCAGCTACTAAGTGATATAACAATATGTACTAAGAAGAAGTCGATCACATTAAAAGATCATTACGTTTGATGAAGTCGTATTTCAGTGACTCGTTTCAACCAGTGAACGGATAAGCATGGAAGAAGCCTTTCCATACTAACTCACCTCAAATAATAACGCCAAAACTTACTCAAATACGAAGTATGCATACACAAACTTCACACCACGCCACTAGCTAAGCAATTGGACCTTTATTTATATTTTTAACAATTGTGTGTTGACAACGAGGACGGTCCGGCGGCAATACGCTGTTCTCTAACGTGATTGGTTCTTTCTTTGAATGACCCGATACTAGTACAACCGAAGTGACAGATTCGTGTCGCTCCACACTTTTAATCATTGCGACATATTTTCGTGGTGTCGTTTTGAAGCGTAAGGAATAGTTCCATGTTTATCCGTTCAGTGGTTTCAACTGTCTTCCTTCTGATGTCATATCCAGTGTTAAAGTTGAGATCAATGGCATTTATAGTTTTTTTTTGTTTTAGCGGCTCCGATGCAGAAAGCGACAGATTACTGGCGTACATGATATTTTTGCGTTCGCATGTTACCTTCCAAGAGCCCGACCCCCTCAGCTTTGAAGACTAAATACCACCGTGGAACGGTAAAGGAAAACATCACCAGGAAACTCGCGTCTGAAACTCAAGTACAATGGCCCGTAAAGTCGAGGTTCCGTACGTGTTAGCACACTCGCCCTACAAGCTAGGGGCACAGGTTCGAATTCTGTCACGTTAGGATTTTTAATGATACATTTTCTTGTAAGTATTTCTAATCATAAGGGCACAAGGTAGCTAAAAATACAAGTAAGGAAGCAAAAAGGTTTAAAAATCAAAGTTTTTAAAGTTGGGGTTGTTTTCCTCAAAATATCCAGCCTATATACCTAATTAGCTATTGTCGGGTAAAAATCTGTATTTATCTAATTTACTCATTGGATATTTTGTCTTGAATCTACATCAAAACGTAGGAAACAATGTCATCTACAAAAGATTTATACGGAAAAATTGCTTCAAAATTTCGATAATCCGACAGGGGTTTTCAGTTTAGGTCTTATGTACGTCTTAAACCTTATGGTGACCGTCAATTTCTACGCGTTATAAGAAGTTAGAAGTAGGTTGTTCACACACGTCTTGGCGTCAGTTATTCATACTGACGAAAGACGTATGTGAACTATGAAACAAAAAGAAGAAAACAATCCTTTACCAGTTTTGTAGTCACAGGTTCCTGTCCGGTGCAAAGGTATGGGGAAAAAACATAAAATAACTGAAATATACTTTATTAAAATTTTAAAAAACGCTTAAGCCTAGTTCTCTATGACGCAATTACAAAAAAAAAGATGTTGTATAGAGGAGCTTGCTTCGATTCGCCCACGAAATCATCCTCTTAAAAAGGCCATACCATTTATTTCTGTTTCTACTAGTCATATAATTAATTAGGTATATTTTTTACACTTGTATTTATCGAAAATTGATTCTTTTCGACATTGTGATTTTATTAAGCCACATTGTACCTATTATTTATTTTACCCTTCACCCCAAATAAGGGTTATTTATCGATATGCACCATAGATATAAATAATTATTAGGCTTTTAATTCTTCTTGATCTCGGTATTTTACAATTTATTTTAAGACACATAATAACCGCCACTCGACGGATTACTAGAAATGATTTGAAATTATTTATTTCCTTAGAGACATGGTATACAGAGCAACTAGTCAACAATGTTGGTATAGAGTGAGACGTCAATGAAAGGCATAGGTTAGCGACAGACTGATATATTACAAACTAGCTGTTACCCGCGACTTTGTCTGCTTAGAAATAGTGCATATCCGACTTTTTTGATCATTACTCGAGTTCTACTAATTGGATTTCGATGTAAAGTAGACTACGAGGTTCCTCGAAAATAGAACTATTCAATATTAAAAACCAGATTTCAATCGGATCAGTAGTTTTTGATTGTAAAAGGAATAAACAGAGAAACAGACAGACAGGCATAAAAAAAAAAAAAATATAAGTTTGTTTTACTACTTTTCCTAAGTCACCAAGACAACCTTATTTAATTTACTTCCAAGTACAGACTTTTGGTCATCTCTTCCTTTATTATAAATACAATTTGTAACAGGTATGCCCTTTTAATCCGAAAGGGGGTTGTTCTAGACATCTAGGCGAACACTATCTGTTCTACGACTTTTGAAAATTCAAACTTTTATTTTGAAAACTTTGAGATTATGTTTCACTGAAAAAACAACTGCTTTTGAAAATAAAGGTAATTTAAGTTTTGTAAGTAGTACATCAAACTAAATAAAAGGACAACATAAGGTCAATGACCTCGAACTCTCAGAAACAGCTGATTTTCAAGTAAACTTTACACCAAAAATTTTCTAAAAGTACTACGAATTTCCAAAAGTCGTAGAACAAAAGTGGTTCGCCTAGACGTCTAGAACAACCCCCTTTCGGATTAAAAGGGCTTACACGTTACACCTTGTATAGAAGACATAGGTAGATAGAAGATTGATAATGACATCTAACCATATATATAAATAAATACCACATTTTCTCCCTCCTTAATCTGTAAATACTAAGTTACCCTAAAAATATTATAATCAATTCATGAGTGTGCGGTGGCGGCTCTGAGCGCTCCGGCGAACGACGAACCTTGTCCTCCTGATGCTCATCGCACGCATCAGCATGTCCTTCAGTCTCCTTATCGCTCCCATCAGCTGTTTGTTTTTCGGGAGTCATAGTGGTGCGAGACAGTGAATATCTATTTCTATTATCAGCCGAAATGCCTATTCCATTCCTTTCTGTCCCCCACATCGACCTTATAAGATACCTTTTTTTTATTAATTTACCTTTACTTTCAACCATAAATATAAATATCACATAGATCAGAAATAAGAGTATTATCCAAACTTGCGTGTTTTATAAAACTTTTTGTGTTTCAAATTTCGTACAACTTATGGACCTTTTCTTCGAGTTAAATGATGAAAACGTATAAAAGTCGGTCGACCAACAACTAGTTAAACTTTGGTTTAACGATCGATTTCATTTTTATATTGTATCGCCGTAAAATAAACCAACCCTCTTAGCCTGTAGGTAGCCTGTAGCCTGTAGCCTGTAGGTCAGCATGTTTGTTCTCTGTCGGATTACCTACTACAGTTATATTCACGCCAGCATTTTATTAACACGACTGACTTCTGCCCACGACTTCACCCGCATGTTCTTAATAAACCGTATTAGGGTACGATAACGATTAATCCGCCCCCTACTCTGTGTTCCGATTTTAATGGCAGCTAACGATTAAGATAATAAGAACTTGTACTTATACAAAATTGATCCCCCCTTCAAGAGTGGAATTTCGAAGAACCCTTTCTTATTGTATGCCTACACATCACAAAGAACATACTCTACAAATGTCATGTCTCTCGGAGCAGCGGTTAAGTCTGTGCGTTGATATAAAGTTCAGTCAGTCAATCAATCGGTCAGGACAATGAATTATTTATATATAGATATGGGTTATTTAAATATTATGAACCCATAAATCATCATTTCTGCAAAGGGTTTTAGAATCGGGACTTAGGCGGGTGAAACCGCGGACTTCATCTAAGAAAGCGTTTGGTAAAATAACGATCTAAGCAGTTATTCTACAATTAAAATGTCTCAAGTATGGTTTAGCTCTTTTAAACGTTTTTAAAAAAGGTTTAGCAATCATTGGTAGGTAATTTTGCATAGCTACGCAAAATGACCTACCAATCAAGTTAGATAATTAAAGAAATGCTTCGCAGAAATCGTAAAACAAACGTCGTCGTTTTTAAACGTAAATCAATAAGAAATGCAGTGGCCAAAGTCCCCGGAGATGCAGGTTCAAGTCCTGTCGGGTGCGGAAATATTTAAGAAGCATTTCTTTCATTATAGTCATTCAAGCGTAGGAAACACTTTACAATATATCAAAAACAGGTAGATAATTTCTTGCAAAAACATATTTTGTTAAACCGTTTTCGAAAAAAAAACAGTACTGAGCCATACTTAGGCAAATACATGTTTCATCGTTTTAATAATTTTCATCCATTTTCTAGGCATTACTGGGTTATGGTAGTTTTTGCGTTGATTAATATATCAAAACGGTCCGACAGACGATACACGCTAACCCTATGTCCTTGTCTAACTACCCTAAGAAAACTAAATTGCAGAAAAGACAGAGGGTCATCAACTCCCGACATTTAAATCGTAGAATAGCTGTCATATTAGCTCACAGAATAGCTAAACTAATCGACCACAAATGTATAACATGCACACTTACCTACCTACTTTGATGGTGGTTTAAATAAGTCTAATCTAATCTATTGCTGTTGAATAATATATAGTAAGATTATAAGTATACAGAGTGAACCATTTCGGTGGGCTTTCAGGGGGATATCCTAAACTATAAGAGATAGCTAAAAATGCTTAAAGGATTCGCGTCCCCGATTTAGACTAAAACTAAAAAGGCATTATGATTTTTGAAAAATGTATTAGCCTAGCCAGGAATCAAACCTTGACTTTTTCCAAAAAAAATACCAATATTATGGTACCGTTTGATATTTATAGGGTTGTTGATAGATATCAAATGCTGAAAACAAATATAATGTGTTAAATCATCAAGGATCAAAGCTTATGCTTTGAACTGTATGCGGTTGTTTAGGTCGAGGAGGGTAACGCACGAGCACTCGTACATAATACTTTAAATATTACATATTTTTATTAAAACACAGACATTTCTGTCGATTTAATATAACTATACTATGTTTGATGCCAGGATTTGATATTTATGAGCAAGAGATCGTATGCAATAATATAAGGTGTTAATTTTTTTGCAAAATGACCAAGGTCCGATTCCTGACTAAAGTTTTTTTTTTCAAAATCTAATAGTGCCATTTTAGTTTTTGTCAAAATCGGGAACGCAACTCCTTTAAGCATTATTCGCTATCTCTTATAGTTTAGGATATCCCCTTGAAAGCCCTTCGAAATGGTTCACCCTGCATAGTATAAGAGTATCTAGTAATTTGTAGTCCTTATGTAAGTTTGTAGTACTTAGGTATTTTATATGTGAATAATTGCTCGTTCGGACTATCTCGGCACCTCACTGGAAGGCGGGTACTCCTTCCCAACATACTCTTTACATATTCATACATACTCTTTACAAGTCACAATCGCATGCCCTATCGATTAATGATTTATGACGTCATCGAGCCAGGAGCTGAGATAAATACATAGGTTATTTAAAAATCAATGTTTATTTGTGTGTATTCAACTTTCTTAGGGCCGATTTTTCAAATCCCTAGATAGAGATATCTGACAAATAAATATGTAACACCAACGAATGAAAAACGTCACTATGATATTTAAAAAGAAAATAAATCTAAATTTAGAAGATCAAAAATTGAAGACTTAAATTTGGTTGGGTTCGAACTTTTTGATAGATATTTTTTATCTGTAGAATGAAAAATCAGGCATTAGCCTTATTAATAAACGTAGAATAAGGTCGGAGGAATTTTACCACTTTTGTATCCGTCTGTCGACTTGTTTTGTTCCTGTCACGGAAATGACAAAGCATTTTTCACAACTCCGACCTTACTCCACGTTTATTAGAAGACCATCTCGGTATTAAAAAGATATTATTATCAAAATGTATTCTCAAATTGCACTGTAAAAATGAATCTCATCTTCATGTTACCTAGGAGTATTTGAATGGTATAAATATTTTACTTTCTAAATGAAATGAATGAATATTGATAAATATAATTATGATTATTTACCTATTAAGTGTTTTACCTGTACGAGGTGAAGTGATGTTTAATATTTTATTTTATTTTCGAAAAATAAAATACATATTTTAAATTACTTACATGGATACCATTCGATCGAATTTCCTACAAATAGAAATACCTAAAATATTTTGCAATGATAAAATTCAAAAGCAGTGAAAACTAGTATTGACCATAGATCTGAACCTTATATACTATCTCATGAAAACAGAAGACTACTATAATATTTCAGAATCTTAGAGCAAAAATGTTAACAAAAAACTCTTACATTTATTTTGAAAGTGACTGCTCTTTGTTAACTTTTTCCTTTGATAATTGTCAGTTCTATTATAGATGAAAGAAACTGAAAGTTTAGCTAAATTTAGTCTATGGTTCTATGTTTACATTTTTGATTGACGATTCTAAAACAGTTTCCTCAATCTAGTACTTAGGTATTTATTAGGTTTCCTATAATTGTAGCCTTTAAGAAGTTTTTACGCGGACTTCCGCAGGTAAAACTTCAGGTCCTGCTAGTAATAAATAAGACGTGGCTAATGTCGTACGCAGTGTTGAACGTACGAAATATGCACATATAAAAGGTAGGTTATGGAAATCAGGCAATTTGGATTATTCCTAACTTTATGAATATATGGAATAAACATGAACATTTCTCCATAATATTTTTCCATCGACGCGGCGCCCGCCTTCTGCCTGCCCGCGTCGCGTCTTCTAAATGCGCCGTTTAGCTAAATTTACTAGTCATTTCTATAGAAAAAGGAAAAAAGGTTGTTCTCGTATTTTAAAAAACGGTTGTCAAGTTTTATAAATGAATCACTTAAAATTTATTCAGTACCAGTAGCGTCCCGCGGTTTCGCTAGCGTAAGTCCCGATACTACGGGAATATCCGGTAATAAAGTAACCTTTGTGTTAATCCAGTCCTCCACCTATCTGCATACCAAGTTTCGACGCAATCGGTTCAGTAGTTTTTTGCGTGATTCTAACACAGAAATGTAAACATTTGCATTTATAATATTAGTTCGATTTATAATTGAATTTCATATAGACGCACTCGCTCGACCAAATACCTACTTGGGTAAAAAATAAAAGAAAAGTTTTAATGATAAAAATTATCTTATATTGGTGTTTCAAAGATTAACAACAATACAATCGTATCCAAAATTGTTTCTAATTCTAAATTCTACATTCTTATATTATAGTTACATTATCACTGATCGGTTTATATCTGTCACTGGAAATGTATGTTTTGTAAATGTCGACCATTCAATTATTATTTGAAAATGTCTGATATTATTTATCAAAGACTGTTTAGATTCCTTTCTTAAATTTCTTAGGAATTGTATTCAATGTCTAAAGGTACTACGAAATGTATTACATTACATTTAATATTAAGTCAAAACTAGTCCCAGTTCTGCATTGAAGATCTGAATCTGAATTGAATTGTAACAAAATTATATTCGGGGGAAATGGTGCGAGAAGGTTAAGCCAAGGTCTTGGTTTAACCTTCAAGAGGATCTTTTTTATAATTCACCAAAAAAGATTACATTTTCGATCGCTGTTTAGGAAATGTGTAAATTTTTTAAGAAATGTGTGCAATATAATTTGTTTCACACATTTCCGTGCAATTATAGAAATTCTATGCATTTCCAAGGAATTGTATTGACGGGATTACATACATTTCCTGTAACACACACACACACACATAGCGTGAGGTTCGACACAGTATCAAGTTTAAAGTAAGTATACAAATTATAAATATTCCATCAACATGATATACATTTATATCGCCTTCCGGTGAAGGGAAACATCGTCCCGCAACCGACATGTCCTAGGACCCACCACGGTCCGAAGACATGGGACATTCGCCAATCCGGGGTAGGCTCCCGTATGGCGTCTTAATGCCTAACCCCTCTAAGAGGAGGCCCTTGCCCTACTGTGGGACAAATTAATTAAATAACCTGTAGGTTGATTTATTTAAACCATCAAGTCGGAGTCACAGTGCCAACGCTTCTGAGTACTATCAAATGTGTTATCAAATAAAAAAACTAGATCTAAACTATTTTCTTTTTCATTTTATTTAAGTTTGAATATTACATCTTAAAATCAGACAATATTAAAAAAAAACCGACTGCGGTTGTAACTGAAAAGCATGAAAAGTAACAAAATAAGATGAACAACCATTCGCTTTGGGGTGAATCACTCATAGTCAAGCTAGTCTAAATAGTAGTTTGGCTATTCTCTCTGGCTTACCTAAAGGTAAAGACCTTAAAAATTGTTCGACGTATCTAGGATTATCTATTCCTATGCACTATCTGATGCGTCTGGTGATACAAGGGTTGGCGGTTTATTTTTTAGTTAATTACTTATTGTTTTCTTTAAAAAACATGGTGATTATTTATGTATTTTCTGCCAAAACAAACATTCAAATTCCTTTTGAATCATTTCATTAATTTCATTGCTAAGAAGACAACCGAGCCGAAGCCGAGTGACATATCTCTGAAGATATAACCTAGACAACCTACTTAAACGATTTCCTGTTGTTTTGAAGACTATCCCCGTAACCTTAAAAGTTAATTACTACTCGTATGTTATTATGAATGTCTATTTTAGTTTAAAATATCATGTCCCTTTCGCAATTTTGAAAAAAAAAAAAAAACGGATATCCGACTGGAGCAAAACCTATTTTAACTAAATAAGGTTAATTGAACGTTTAAAGAATTGGGGCATTAATGCGAGTTGACGCTCGCACGGTCAATATTTATTTTGGAATTGTATTCTTATTCTAGGTACTTACTTAAATATATGAAAGTTTGTATTTTATTAAATGTTTATTTACACTCCTTAGCTACTGAACCTATTGCGATAAACATTAAGGATTAAGGATTTATTCACAGGATCAGAATTTACGTGGCTAAAAATAATATGGGATCTAGCTAGTGTAATATTAAATACGTGTATAAAATGAAACACTTCAAGATGTAATTATTAAATTTTCATTAATCTACAACATTTTAATAAAAATAAAACATAAAATTAAGGATTTCATTTGATAATTACATTATAAATCATAAATTATAACTCATTTGATAGTTATTGATCAAATTCTAGATATACTTATACAAGCATTATCGTCAAATCTTAACATAAGTCAGTGGGCCAGTAAACATTTATAAATATTGCCATTTTAAAACGAGTACATACATCGCGTCATTTTACGTCAAACAAATTACTTACATTCCTGGGAACTAGTATAAAAGTTTGTGTTTTGATAACCCTGCCCATAAGATACAAGACAACGTCGTAGTTGTTCGGTAGTGTTACTTTTAGTGTTTGTACTTCCCGTGTACAAGCTTACAAAATAATACACATCTTTATACCTGTGGGAACATTAACATTTTCTTTTCAGTCTGAAAATCTCACCCGGATGATCATAGAAAATACAACGGTGAAAGTGATCTATAATACTAATCTAAACAACTGTTATATTTTATTTATCTAAATATTTAGAAGATCATAAAAAAGGCTAAGTTCAATTTGTGGGTATCGTTCTCTCTGCACTGACCACGATAAAAGTAATTAGCTATATGTGCCCATCGGCTAAACACAGAAACGCTGCTCAAAATCTACGTAAACATTTAAGCAGCTCTCAAACTCTTTTAAGTTTAGAAGCTGCTCAATTATTTAAGTTCCCCTCTAATTTAAAGTGGCGTTTTTGTATTCATATTCATAATATTTATCACATCTATACGGTCGGTGTAGACAAAACGACTATAAGATCTGCCACATACGGACGGGTAATTTTCGAACAGAATACATTAAAATAAAAACAAGATCAAATCGTCTCTGTGTTCAAATTACGATTTGTATGTAACTGAACTGATTTTTTATCACATTATTTACTCGACTACAAGGAAAGGGTCTTCCATATCTTCCAAACCACTCGATTATTTTTTGTTTAAGACATTTGTGTAGGATATTCATTCAATATTGTTCATAATTGAATAAATATCCAATTAACAGTCAAATAAATTACGATTAAAGTATTCCGTTCAAAATGTACCATCCCGACCGACCCGTCCGTTAATGGCGGCTCTAAATTCTTGGCCTGAACGTTAAAAAAGTGTTCTTGTCAGTTTCATAAACGTCGACATTACTACCCATCGAAGACAATAAAGCTAATTGACTGCTCATACCGCGATGTTTCAACAAAACAACTCACCGTCGCGGGCAGGACGTGATTTAATTATAATCGAACTTTATGATTGGTAACTGCGTTACCTATCTATACTTAGACTCTTTGTGATTGGCCGACCTTCCGTCCGGCCGCACGGGAGTGCTTCTAAAAAGACGTATTATTTTCGTGAGGGCGAAATACTTACGAGCAGTTAACTGGTTTTATCGTCATCGACCTTCAGCTGTCGCTCCTACAGATGCCCTGTGTAAATTAAATCGGACTCGAAAACGGTTTAGTGCCGTCTATATCGAGATTTTATGCGAAGACTGAGCGGTTGTTTTACCAGACTTTGCACTTGTGTTGGGGGTTCATGGGCGTTCCGAGCGGGCACTGGAAGTCCGTGGCGAACTCCTCCATGTTGGACATGGGCCCGATGACGCGGAACCGACCCGGCGAGTGGAAGCCGGTCGTGATGCGCAGCTTGATCGTCTCGTTGCGGTACACGGCGCACCAAGTGTTCGCTGCACTCAGCCAGAACAACTGCAACAAATAACAGTGAAGGTTACAGTTTTTACCGAGTTTTTCTTTTTGCGGGACTTAAACCGTGGGTTTCTTCATGATGTTTTCCTCTCCACTCCACCATAAGAACGATGTTAATACCGCACATACATTTTTCTTTAAGAAAAATGCAGGTGTGCCGGGATTCGAAGCCACGAGTTTTGGAATGAATCTACCACTAGACTAATATTTTCTCTCTGCTCAACCGCTCTTGTTGTTGTTGCATTAACCAAGTAGGTAGATCTTGTCTTACTAATATTCTAAACGCGAATATTTCCAAGTACTTATGTATGTTATTTTGTTACTCTTTCACGCGAAATCTAGTGAACCGATTGCAATGCAACTTGGAACGTAGACAGTTGGAGATCTGAAACAACACATAGGCTTTTTTTATCCCAATATTCCCGCTGGATCGAGAATTACGCGGGTAAAACCACGGGACACAGCTAATAGAAAAAAAAACTTTAAATTTTATTTACATACATTAGTTACACATTATTTGTTACAATACGTTAAATGTATCAATAGGAATACTGCATTGCTTGTTGCACAAATGGACGACCTTATCGCTAAAAGCGATTTCTTTTAGGCGTCCGCAGTATATAAACAGTAAGTAAGAAGCTAACTATCAGATTCTATTACTAGTTGTCATACTATTACTTATGTCCTTGTGTTCTACCTCTGATTGCCAAGAGTATTGTTGGCTAACGACTCGCGCGACATGTCGGTTCTTACTTGTAGGAGGGTATTGCATTGTACCGACGACGTTTTAAGATGAGCTGTTCTATTATGTATGAGAAATAAATAAATAATAATAGTTACCTATATCATATTATGATTCTCATAACTAATCTCTTTTCTTTACTTTTTCTAAATTCAGTGACTCGAACCAACAACAAAGTATTTAGTTATTATATTCAAACCACAACCAACAACTATGACCAGCAGGCCGCTGTAATCCTGGAGTGTAGGTGCACCTTTAAAACAATAACGCTGTGGGTGAGAATACTTGTGGTTCGAACCTCGCCGCGAATCAATTTATGAAGACGTAGGAATTTTTATTTGAAAATATTTGATGATAAATGCTACGAACCTGTCTTGGAGTATATTTCTCAAGTCCGGGTAGCCGCGCCTCCTCGCCATGCCTCTGAGTCCAAGCTTGGTACGCGTAATAAGCCTCCTTGATGCCGCCATTGTCTGCTATGTTCTCTCCTTGAGTATTTACTCCGTTTAACTAGAAATCGTTAAAATAAACGTATTTAATAAAATATGCCACCTATTTTCCTCACCAAAAACCAAGCTGTTTTGGAACAACTTTTAAACGATAAAAGGTTTAGCAAGTGTTTCAAAAAGAATAACAGCTGTTTAAAAAGTTTAGCAGGTGTTTACAAAAATATTGCAGGTTAAGAAAGTCTAGCAGGTGTTCTGGAAAGTTTTGCGGGTACTTATTTTAAGATTTGCAAGTGTTCAAAGAGATTAGCAGATGTTTAGAGAAACTTTAGCAGATTTTTAATAAAGTTTAGCAGGTGTTCAAAAAGATTATGCATAAAAATAAATCTCACCTTAAGTCCGACTTCCTTAACGGTGTAGTTCGAGTATTGATCAATGATACACTTTGCTCTTTCTAAGTATTTCTGTTTGGTCATCTCTTGCCACCAATCGACCAAGTTACCGTTTTTGTCGAATTGACGACCCTGAGAACGTATACCAAAATTAATACACCTCTAGTTACAATAAAAACAATCTGCAGCTCCAATAATACGAAAAAAACATGCGAATTTATGTTAGTTTACCATTACTACCTATTTAGTAGTAAATTCATTATATTTACCATCAGTATCAAATCAAATCAAATCAAATATTTATTTATTAACTATAACACTTATTAGACATTTCTCAAATTACATATATCAGACATCGATTCTACACTAAGCACAAGCTTGTATCGCAGTAACCGAGGAAACAATATAATGCAATATAGATAGACGCCTAATAAATCCATAAAAATATATACCTTATTAACTAACATACATATAAATGATTAGTATAATAATATATAGATCCACAAACAATAAGTCATGTCATTTCGAAGTACCTACCCATCGCAATAGCATCCCGAAGGAAAATAGTATTTTTCGATAGACTTTCTTAGTTATAGCACGTTATAGTAGGTAATCGATATGGATTCGAATATATAATCTAAGGAAGAAATATTAGGGATCGTCATAGATTAAAGTATTAGAAACTTCAAAAATCGCCATTAAGGACGCGACTGATGTGAAATCCCTTCCGATTGAATATTTTTCTTCATAACCGGTATCAAATAGATCTTCAAACAATGTGTTATGTTATTTTACATGATACAAGAAGTGTCCCCTTCATTTCAAAAACAATAAAAAATAACTTTAAATACCACTATTATACAGGCAAAGTTACCCCTGTTTTACAAAATAAATCAATTTTTCTTCTAAATCCTTAACCGCTATATTTTCTCATAGGCATCATAATATTAGAAAGTACAATACCTGAACCCCTTCATCGCATTTTATAAAAATATTATTTTATTCTTCGTTAATGATTGATTTTACGAGAAATTGTAGATTGTTTCATGCAATTCCATCTCGCTCATTTATATGCAATCGGACAAGGACCGATAATTATCATCTATCGTCGTCTTAAGGACGCGACTCATGTGAAATCCCTTCCGATTGAATAGTTTTCTTCATAACCGGTATCAAATAGATCTTTAAACAATGTTTAATGTTATTATACATGATACAAGAAGTGTCCCCTTCATTTCAAAAACAATAACAAATAACTTTAAATACCACTATTATACAGGCAAAGTTACCCCTGTTTTACAAAATAAATCAATTATTCTTCTAAATCCTTAACCGCTATATTTTCTTAAAGGCATCATAATATTAGAAAATACAATACCTAGAACCCCTTCATCGCATTTTATAAAAATATTATTTTAATCTTCGTTAATTATTGATTTTACGAGAAATTGTAGATTTTTTCACGCAATTCCATCTCGCTCATTTATATGCAATAGGACAAGGACCGTTGCTTATCATCTATCGCCGCCTTAAATAGAAATAGATGAGTATTGTTCTAGTTCACCTGATCATCGAATCCGTGTGTGATCTCGTGTCCGATGACGAACCCGATAGCTCCGTAGTTCATGTAGGCGGGGCGTGTGGCCGAGAAGAACGCCCCTTGGAGGATGCCGGCGGGGAACTCTGGGGGACAAGCGATACCGCGATCAGTGCGAGATGTTCTACTTCATTTCCGTGTAGCGGTCTGCGGTGTACCTCACCTAGTGACTCGACCTAACGACTGCTATCAGAGATACCAACCGGGACCGACTGCTTAACGTGCCTCCCGAAACACGGAGGAGCTCGAGAAAGTGATTTTTTGCAACCCAAATTATTGGTCACCCATCCAAGCATTGACCGAGACAAGCGTTGCTTAACCTGCAAGACCGTTTAAGATCGGCCGCTGCAAATAGGCCAATGAGCTCCTCATTGGAAGATCATCATCTCCTGCTCCTAAAATCTACTACTTGAGAGACACTGATACGTCCTCGCGTTAGTGCGTTAATGGAAGACGTTTTTGAAGTTGTGCATATTTCTAACATAAATAACACATTTAATTTTGTTTCTACTGGTGTTTTTATTTGTTCTCTTTTGCTCCCTCGTAATATTGTGCTTAGAGCTCTCTCACCTTTAGTTTCTGAGAATACGATTCAGATGATGTCACGGGAAGGAAGCAAATAACACTTTTTGATTATTTACCATCACTCGCAGATTGATAGTTATTAAGTACTGCACCCCGTGGTTTTACCTATTTGTTATTCCAAGTCTCGCGCTGTCTATATTCTAAGTTTCATCGCAATCTGTTTTGCGTGATTAAGTAACCAACATACAAACTTTCAACTTTATAATATTAGTAAAATATAACTGAAACTTTGTGAGTAAGGTGTATGCATGTGTGTATTGTGTATGTGTGTTTGTTACTCAATCACGCAAAAGCTATTAAACCGATTGCGATGAAACTTGGGATATAGGCAACTGGAGACCTGGAATAATACATAGACTACTTTTCATCCCGATATTCCCGCGGGAACGGGACTTGCTTGGGTGAAACCGGGGGCGCAGCTAGTTACTTATAAAAAATCCCGTTCTAGTGATTTCGTTAACTTACGTATACTGTTCTCGATAGAGGAATAGAAAGCGTTGACGATGGCAGGACGACCGTGGGTGACCCAGTCAGTCTTGTTCACGGGTTCTCTCAGCTTTCCGAACAGGTACTCAGTTCCGAACAGGGTCAGATTCAGTACAGACTCCATCAGCTTATCCGATGACATTTCGAGCTAGGAATAACAACAATGGAGATCAATTAAGAGCATCGGTCGATTGCATAGCATTCGTAACTAAGACGATCAAGAAAAAAGTTTAAATGAAAGATGCACAAAAATACAACGCATGGTGAGAAAATTGAAGGTGTAAGTCACCGACGCCGGGAGACTAATGTGTTTATCAAGTCAGTACTCCCGGATTGTGTAAAGATGAGTGGTTCGAATCTCGCCCTTTATCGCCATTTATGTAATTTCCTCAAAAAATATAAAATATTTTTATGATGACAGGACTTAAAATCACTTGAAATAGAAAAAAAATTGTTCCTGCCCTTATTTAGAATCTGGGTCCGCACAGTGAGTCATATTTACTTACAATATTTTTGGCCACATAACGCGTCAGAAAGCCGATATAAAAAAGCTCATTCTGGCGGGTTATGTAGAAGGGAAAGACTCAGGGACAGAAGCTCAAAACGTAGCGTTAATATGAAAGTCCTGATCACAGAGCAGATCCCAATAAGTCAGTTCTACTTACGCCTTCATAGAACTTGGTCAACTTGTTATTGTCCAGCATCTCGTTCGGGTAGGCGATGTGGGAAGCCATCGAGTCTGCCTTGTCGAGCGCCGCGTTACGAGTCTTCTCGTCCATCCAGTCGACTTCGTTTAACGTTTTACGGAATTGTTGCCTGTGGTAGAAAAATATATGTAAGAAAAGAATAGAAGAGTCAGCGATATTAGCTCAAGATTGGTAGACATAGTTCGTAGGGTTGAATTAGGGTTAGGTACCACTAACTGTTCCATCATTTCAATAACTAAGTTCTGAAATAGTCATCAATAAAAAGTTGTATGCAGTTGTCAAAGCTACTTCAAATTTATCTTTTATGTTGGAAAATCTGTAAACTATGGACCTAAATGAAAACATTCGCGGCTTTGTCGATTTCAGACGTATTAATGTTCTTTTTTCTGGGTCCTGATCGATTAAGCTGAAAGGTACTGGGTAAGTTTAGTCAAACTAACATAAAATGTCCTAGCCACTACAGCGCTGTAAGTAGCACAGATTAATTTAAAGACTGGCTGCTCTTGTGGTATGTAGAAGTATAGTAATGACGATAATATTACCTGATGTCATTCACCATCTCCAGAGCGTTGGCTTTAGAGTTCTCGTTGAAGTACTTCCTGATGTACAAAGCACCGACTGCGATCGACATACTGTTGGAATCACAAATCGATTGTTTAATATTTCAAATTTTTATTGGCCGAGGCTTTCTACTAGAATTTATCTATTGTTTATCCGTCACCGAACACATTGCCACAGACGAAGACAGCTTAGTATGGATTATGATAATATCTATATTAAAGAATGATATTTAATTTTTAGGTCCGACACCATTTAAAGAACACCACCCTCCCACCGCTCTTTGCATGCGGTATAAAATATGATACTATGTTAGTGTCCAGTCGGCATGTCAACAGTGTCAGCTGGGCCGTGCGATGTTGCCGGTTACTTTCCTCTCGGGAGCCGAGGGTTTAGTGGTTATTCGCACTATAGTTTGTTTCTTAATTTAAGATCACGATTTGACATTTTGTTTTTAAAGAAAAAAAATCAAATACTAAAACATCAGAGTCTAAAATTAATAGCATGTGAGATTAAAATAGATAGTTTATTAAGAAACCACGACCAAAGCTCCCAAACATAGACCTAGAGAACCTGAGGCTGGTGGTCTCCGTGCATTCTTTCCAGCGGCTCTCTCGCTCCGTCTTCCCGGACAAGGTGGTCACGTAGCTCAGCTGTCGGCGCCGCAGATTGTCGGTGAGGTACGACACTGAAGCTCCCGCCACTCGCCACATCACATAGTTAGCCTGTACGCGCTTCGGTGTAGTTTCTAGCAGATTCTGCAAGTTTAAAGCCGTTGAAAGAATGAGAAAAACAGCAGTGTTTAGACTCCTACTTTCGTTATGATCAATGAAGTAATCGAGCCTTCGAAGAGCTTTATGGACTATTTTGGTCAAGAGATATTTGATAAGCCCAAAAATTCAGGTAATTTACGAAGATAACTTTTACTAACACTAACGTAAATCCCGATCCGATTCTTTGAATATAATACGTATACAATGAGAATATAATTAAGATTTGTGTTGCAGTGCCCTAGTGTTCATGAGGTTTTAATTTTATGACCTTTGTCACTAAATTATGGGTCATGACATGAAACAATACAGAAGAATATCGGGATCCAAAGAAATAGTCTACTTATATACCAAAATTCATTATAATTTGTTCAGCAGTTTAAGCTTATGATCTTGTCCACGGTTCCATCTATTCTCAATAAATATATGGAACCGTAGAGAAGTACATAGGCTACTTTCGATCCCAATATTTCCGCGGGATCGGAACTAACGGGCGGGTAATACCGCGGGGCGCAGCTAGTACCTACACACAATATTCTATCGAACGAAACTATACGAAGCGGTTTTCACTTTTAAACAATGACAATTTCAAAAAGGCCTTACGAATTCAGTGCACGTTTTGTCCTACAGTTGAGAAAACTTTCCAGGTAGGTGATAGGTAGGTACCGACATTCAACTAGGTTGTTGTAGGAAAATTGATTATGGGATAATTTATTGATTTCTTGGCGAATATATAAATTAATTTTGTTTGGAAATACTACTTTTAACTAATAATTATTAAATAATAGTAGAATAGAATATATATATAATATATGACAACCGAATTAATAAACCGAACAACCATCTCTATTTTATAGGGGTGATACAAAACACCTTTTAAACGGCTCGAGCTAGGCAAATAACTTCTAAGAAATTGCATTAAATGTTAAAATCTTGTACAAATCATATAAAAAACACTGCAATATAAAGTTTAATAATTTTACATTGGTACTCTACCCCCATCCAAATAAAAGCAGGCGTCAAATGAATACGGTGTAGGTAGAGAGACTAAACTTATAACAACCCTTAAAACAACAATATCATGTCGCAATGGAACAATGTTCCCAACTGGCTTGCAGCCTGCAACTTCGAGATAGGCAACTCTGTCAAACATTCTAAGCCCGCCCAACTCATAACAAGGCCAAACAAACAAACACAATTTAATATAGAATACCCGTGTTAGTTAGGTGACAGAGAGGTGGGCTACATACACACACAGCCCGAATGTTACAGATTAGGTAATATTATATCACCATGCAAAAATTTTTGGATGTTTGTTGTGGTGGCGGGAACCTGTATGGTTTCATTCAAATGTCTCAGTGTAGTCTACTGCAGTGTTCATTTAAGTAGATATCGTAATAAATTGTTTACCTACGTTGTACGTACATCTTGCATACAAATTTTGGTTCCCGGAACCGGTCACATAAGATGTAGAAAATAAATACATGACTTATCAAATCCCGTCTTCAGAAAACAGGCAAGTTTGCTGACTTACTACTACGCTAATTCTGTCAAAATATTTATAGATTTAGTTAGTGAAAGGCACCGACGAAGATAGCATACCTGCAAGTACCTACCTACTGAAAGTAAAGTAAACCAAACGCCTACCTTCGTTAGCTAAGTGCTAAGTCCCTCTTTTAACCTACCTATGTACCTATATCTCAGTATGTATAGCATAAAATTACCCAGATTCTTACTTTATCTACTTACTAATACAATATGTCAAATTAGTTTTTTACTGTAAGGATGTGTTTAATAAAAAAAAAATACATATTATAGATTTAGGTACCTACTCTCGATACCATTAATAAATGATTCATTAATTATTATTGATACTTTCTTGAAAATGAAAAAACCCATCAGATTTCGTTAAATAGGTCAGCTACCAATAATTACGTTTATAATTCAAAACGTGTTTGAAAAATACTTAGTTAGATAAAGTTTCTCATAAGACAGGGGAAACTGCGAATAGTGATGCCGAAATATCGATAGTTCGACTATCGATTGACGACCTCAAAAATCATCTAGCTAGACTATCGATAGTCGTGACAAAGCAAGTCAAGACAAAGCAATCAACAAGTCTATCGATAGCATCGATAGCTAAGTTTTGTGCATTAGTATCGATATTATCGATAGACCTATCGATACTATTGCTTTGTTACGAATATAGAGAGTCTATAGATAATGAACTATCTAACATCAACACTACCTGCAACTGGTAAATTAGAGTTTAAGTACCTACCTAACAAAATATCAACAGTCATCTGCGGGATATTCCTTTAAAATAAAACTGACGTCTAGCAAACTTCAACGGAGTCAATACCTACACGTTCTTCATACAAACGTAGATGACTGCTACCTCCCTGGATATAAATATCCAATAATAATGTATGGATTTGCATATTAATGCAAATAATAATGTAGATGCCACAAAACCTATATCTGCAATGACCATACCAATAAGATTCGTATTTTTTCTTTTTTTTATAATTACAATATCATTAAAATTTAGAAAAAATTGATGAATATCAATATGTAGAGGTTTGGTTATGGCCAATATACATAGGTTTTGTGGCATAAACATATTTTCACCAATAATGTCTTATTCCACGCAGGAAACAGTTGATTACGTTTGTATAGAAATCGAAAATTATCGATAGGTCTATCAATAGTATCGATTGTTGTTACAATAGTCAAATCCGACATTATCGATACTACGATAGTTTTAGTTTTACGCTGTCGATAGGGTAAAACTATCGAAAGTATCGATACAACTATCGATAGTCTATCGATTAACTATCTATAGTAAATTAGGGAACGGAAACAAAATGGTCCGAACTACGTGCTTACAAAAACAGTAGCACTCACCTCAAGATCGGTTATATATTTAGGTACGCTGACGATGGTGATCTCGTCGGGGCCCACTTCCACGTGCGGTGCCAGCAGCCGGTTGATGTACTTCAGCCAGGGAATCCTGAATACAACGTCTATTAGAACAGTAACCACAAGAGGAAAACTTCTGTATGTCGAGGCCACTCAGATGAAATTTATTCAATGTAATTTAATTGCATCAATTTTTGTCTTATTCATTAGTAATTATTATTGTACTAGCAGCGCCCGGAGTTTAACTCGCATTATGCCCGTTACTGCAGGAGTATCGGGATAACAATGTGTGGGTTGTTTTAGGTCTTCAGCTACCTATATTCCAAGTTTAATCGCAATTGGTTCGGTAGTTTTTGAAGGAGTATCACATACATACCAAATCACATACGTGCAAGCTTTCGCTTTTATAATATGAATGGAATAGGATAAATGTCGAGGTTGAGGGAATAAATCTAATATAATTAGCTACGTCACGTCTGGCTTATTTTATTATTGACTAAGTACTTATGTATTTGTTTTTTAAATAAACTTAGGGCTAATTTTTCAAATCTCTAGATAGAGATTATTGACAAATAAAATGTAACTTCACCGAATAAAAAACGTCACTATGATATTTAAAACGAAAAAAAATCAAAATTTAGAAGATCAAAATTTAAAGGCTTTTTAATTTGGTTGGGTTCGAACTTATTCAATAGATATCTTTGAATGAATGTCATTTATTTGCTCTAAATATGGGTACAGAGATGTCACTTAAATAATATTCCAACATATTTCACCAGCACTAAACTTGGTATGCAAATGTCGTTTTTAAGATTATTGAATTTTAATTACAAGATTATAAAATTAAGTAGGTACATAGTTATTGGGAATTCTTAATATTAATCTAAATAAACATAACGTCAACAATAGGATAATAATAATTAAATTTTGAATTAAAAATGTGAAATTTCAAAAGTAATATTATCTGTAGAATGAAAAATCGTCTCTAAGTAAAACAGTTGTCTGTAACAGACTTACTTGGGGAACTTTTCCTGCAACTCTGCGATAGTCATCGGGTTGTACAACATCGTTGCGTTACGTCGTTTCTCAAGCGGCAACGAGATCTGTAACATGTTGCAACATAAACGCGCTGAAAACTATCACGAAAACGTTCACTCGTCATCGCATCGTCGCAACACAACAACAACTCATTGTACTCGTTAACGTTGCAATAAATGCTTTGCAATTTACGACGGCGCAAACTTAACGCCTTTCGATTGACATCTCTACTCGAACCGAGGCGACGACGCAATTAGGTCAAATATGATATACCGTGTGGGGAACCTTGGACGGTAACCCGCGGATGGTCAACTAGACGGTCCACATAAAAACGTTCATAGCCTTCGGGGTGATTTATTTTACATCGACAACTGCGCTCGTAAAAAAGATCGTGTGGCTATAAAGCGGGTACTTACGTTGGCGAGTTCGATCTCGAATTGGAGCGCTTCCTTGAGTTCGTGCTGGGCTCGCGAGCGGTCCGCGCCGAGCAAAGCCGCGATGTCGACCATGTACTCGTAGTAGGCTTGCACCAGCTTGTCGCTCATCCCGCGGTTCAAGTACTCGCGGCTTAGACCCAACGACGCCTGATCCAGCTGTCCACACAATCACACTCCACATTTACTAAACAATACATTTCTTATGATGTAGAGAAATGTATTCACCATCATTCCTATGAGGTCCAATCTCAGTATCAATATCGCAACAAACGAAAATCACATTCGCAAAGCAATATATTATAGATACATTCGCTTAGTTATCGATTTCAATGTCCCTAACACAATTGAAGAGATGACAGATGTTAGTAGCAATGGATTCAGCGTTAAATAATCTATCATACGCATCATACAAAACGCATTATTCTAATATTTTTTGATAAAAAATCTGTCTAATCTTTTTTCATTCTCACATCTTCAATTTATTATTATACAATTCTGTGGTTTAAGGCGAGGTCTTCGTTGGAATTTCCGAAATCGACCTTTGTTTGATTCGATGGTAAGTAATCGAAAACTGTTTTTTGGTTAGGTATAAATAAATGTTGGAGTTTAAAAAACCTAGTGCGGTAACTTTTGGTTAAAAACAGGATATAATAAACTTCGCTCGATAAAAAATCTCAGAAAACTGTTAATTTATTTAGTATTTTTTCGTCTGTATTCAGAGAATATTAGACTATTTGTTATAAAAAAGTCAAATCGTAGGTATTGATTAAGGATGTGTTTGTTTACCCATTCTAAAATATGAAATATTATGTTTAACCATTTGATAATATATATACAGGGTGAACTATTTCGAAGGGTTTTCAGGGAGATATCTAAAACTATAAGAGATAGCGAAAAATGCTGATAGGAGTCGCGTCCCCGATTTTGACAAAAACTAAAATGGCCCGTATATCAAAATATTCTCGCTTTCTGCTGTCTGGCGTCGTCCAAGTCAAACGAATTTTACTCGGCACTGCAAGAGGGCCTTATGGGCGATGTTAGACAGTTAAAGAACTGCGTGTAAATCACCATCGATGCTCTACTAAAACTGAATAATGAAAGATTTCTTTTATTCATTTTGAAATTAACTGAGAAGTAATTAGAGTTTAAAGTTGAGTGGCTACTCAAATCTAGCAGAACAATAATGTGCAACCAGATAATGTCCAGCCACTCGACAGCCACGTATTACGAGACTTATTTGTCTTTCAATTAAACCAAACATGATAAAAGGCCAATATATTTTAAGCTCTAATTACTAATGTTAAATAACATTGATCAAAGAAAAGTTTCACTGTGAGTGAAACTGTCAGTGCGGCTTTTCAGTTTCATCGGAAATGAACATCTGCAGTGAACGATGAATTATGCTATTTACACCAGATTTACACGTTTCACTTTTTGTTAATTTTCGGTGAATCACTTAAAACTAATCAATATTAATGAACAATGAACTGTCTAAATATCGCCCTTAGTTCTTACTATAGTTTTGTACGTTCATTCAATTATGCTAAAAAAGTTAAGTCGGCCGACTGTGCTTAAACTAGAGTTACAACTATGTTAAAGGAACTCGTGGTCCGCTTACATCAATGACGCGTTTAGTGGAGTTCTTGACGTCGACGCTGATGGAGAAGTCCATGAAGTAGTCGACGGAGTACCCTGCCGCGCGGAACTTGTAGACCGACTGTTCCCAGCTGAAGGCGGACTCGTCCCAGGAGTCTCCGTCCAGCACCGGCCACCCGCCCAGTCGCCGCATCATGTCCAGCAGCGGCTGCACGCCCCGGGACTCTATCGCACCTGGGTCAATGCAACGCAATATTCTATATCTTTCTAAAGAAAAAATGACAATTTTAAGGAGCCACAACGTCAGATTACTCTAAAATTAAAAAACATACTGTAGCAAGATATTCGTAATTGTTTTTACCACATATTAAAATGGCAATTAATATGCACTGTTAATATACCTTGTAAGGAAACCCTCGAGGACAATTTTATTCAACAAAATTAAAACTAAATATTATTTAGTTTTAATTTTGGCTTTAACGTACTTATTATTGTTTTTTAGAATTTAAAATGTATTATTATAAAATAAATTCATTCTTTTCTGAAAAAGAAAGCATTTTCCCGTAGGATATAATGACAGAAAAGCCTGAAGATAAAATTGTATTGACCTACTAACTGCGCCCCGCGGTTGCACCCCGCGCAATTCTCGATCATATCGATTATATATCTCGTTTATAATATTCTAGCCGCGCCAAGCGGTTTTACACACGTAAATCCCAATCCCGCGGAAATATCGGGCTGCAAAGTAGCCAGTGTTTTTCAAGTAGAAAGTAGCCAGCCAGATCTTTAGTTACCTGCATACCAAGTCTCATCGTAATCAGGTCCGTAACTTTTTCGTGATTGAAACACAAGCAAACAAATATGTAAACATTTTTCTTTTATAATATTAGTGAGAAGTGTGATACTATTATACCTATATAATTTCGTGGTAGAAAAATAAGTATAGGTAGGTATACAAAAACTGAAACTTACTCACACACTCATCACGAAATCTAAGAAACTACCATGTCTTAGGAGTCTGAACTTTTGCATTGTGATTCCGCTTTTAGGACGTGTAGTTGCTCACCAAAAACGAACTTTTGGAAAATTACCCTCTAACGGTGTATAATAGACGCGTTTGCAAGTCTAGTAAATATGTGACTTTGTTGCTCCTTCACGCAAAAACTACTGAACCGATTGCGATGTTAAATAATCCCGATATTCCCTAGGAATCGGGACTTACGCGGGTGAAACCACAGGGCGCACTTTTAATTTCGGTCACCTATGAAGTGATTGTTGTACTAGGTACGTACAAAAAGCAACCGGAATAGTAAGAATACAATTTGTTTGACATCTATCACCTTGCATCATTGGTTATGCGAATTGCGGAAGCGGCATTTAGTTCACTTTCACTCACATTGAACGCCATAACTGGTTTCAGTTGTAACCGTAAAGCTATTAAGATAATTATTAAAGTATCTAACTATGTCCAGGTCCAGGTCCAGGTCGATAACTATACTTACCTACCTAATACTTTTACAATGTTAAATGTTACCCAATCTGCAACTATGAGGTATCGCAAAACATTATATTACTCTTAGATTTTCTTTTTAACTTCTATAAAATTAATAAGATCGATCGATAAAATAGATTAACTATGTATACCTTCTATACTATAACTTCCAACTAAAAAAATAAAACACTTTATTTATCGGGTGTTGTCCTTGAACGTCTCGTCAACCTTGTAAAATCCAACTGTAAAGTTGGCGAAAGCTCGGCGAAAACCATGAATAAAACGCAATTACACCTGATAAATAAAGTGTTTTATTATGCAAAATCGCGAAAACCATAGAAGAAATTATTTCAAATAGAGGTCCACTATATTTCTAAATATACGACCATTATAAATCACTGCAAAAAAACCATGGGTTTTTTGTGTCTTTTTCTCATTGGAGGTCGCGTTCCGAAGACGCACTGGATTGCTGACGATTCGAAACATTCACGTTTTTAGGAATACTAGTTGCGCCTGCGGTTTCACCCGCGTAAGGCCCGTTCTCGCGGGAATATAGGGATAAGGATGCCTGTGTATTATTCCCGGTATCCAGCTACCTATACGTATTCCAAGTTTTATCGTAATTTTATCGGTTCAGTACTTTTTGCGTGAAATAGTAACAATGACATACAGACAGACATACATACACACTTTTTACTAATTGGATTTCGATGTAAATATACCACGACGTCCTCCTTTAATTGTTTAAGTAACAAACAGACAGACATGAATTTTAAAAGTTATATAATTTGTACTTGTACTTTTCCTAAGTCCCCTAGACAACTTTTCTTTTAATTTACTTCCAAGTACGGACTTTTTGTCTTCTCTTCCTTTATTATAAGTATAGATAAAAGATAATTGATTTGAAGCAATTAAAATACTTACTTTTGTTCATGCATGCTTGATACAGAGTCTTGGCAAGAACGAATGGCTTCGGCTCGTCAGGTGTGACTGGCTCGTCGAGTAATGCTCTGATCTGTTCCTGAAGCTGGTCCGTGATAATGGAGAAAGTGTTCACAGAAGTCTTATCGTCAGGAATGCGCGTGGTCTTCATGAAGGAACCACACGCGAACTGGTAGAAATCGTCGCAAGGGTCGACATCTTCATCCAGGTTGAGAAGTAATTTTGACGCTATAAACATTTACAATCGATCAGTTACTGTAGACACATATTATGTTAGTTATATGCCTATATTATTAGAAAAAAATGCCCGTTAACGTGTCCCACTCATCGCGATCGGTCCCATTAATTAATAAATAAATAAATAATTGTAATGCAAGAGCTTCCTCTTAGAGGTATTGGTGAATATCCCAAGCTTCCGGATCGTGGTGATTTCTAGGACATGTCTTTTTATGACGATGATTTCTTTTACCCTGAGAGCGATAATGTTATCATTGTAAATACATTTTTCTTAAAGAAAAGTACAATTAGTGCGCAGCTATTGGCCGGAATTCTAACCCGAAAGACAAGGTATGACTGCTAGACCAACTGCTATACAATAGTATAATGCTAGATAATAGAACTCATGTAAAACGAATTTTCAGAGGCCACGACATTGAGTCTCAAGAATATGAGGTAGATGCAGTTAAATGAGGTTATATTAAGGAAATAAAATTGAAACACATTATTAAATTATTGGTTTATTATAGTAACGCCGTTAGCACACCCCTGCAACGAACCTATAGCAACAAATAGGTAAGTAAGTTCGACTGCCAAACATACTATCTTTTATGGTAAAATTATAAATATTAACTAGCTGTGCACGCGACTTCGTCCTTGTTAGACGTCCCAGCTACCTACCTGATTCTGTAAGAAAAAAAAACATGTAGAAGTTGTGTAGCTTCCACACGGTTCGCCAGTCATTTTACGCCTTTTAATATTTTAGACGCGAGAAAAATACGTTTTATTTTCCGAATAAATAATATTTTAATAAAACATAATATTATTAAAAATGAAATCTGTTAAAAAGTACTAATAATAATTCTATCGCATCTAGAACACCAATATTATAGGGGTAAATTGACTGATGAACCGTGTAGAAGCTAAACGGTTTCTACGCGGTTTTTTCTTACAGAATCGGGCAGCAGATCGTACGGTTAAGTGTGGATTTTTGCACAGCGTTAGATAAGGTGTTGCGCGCGCTAGTAAATTACAAAAAAAACTGTTATTGTTATGCTTCAATTTGAACAGGCACGTAACGAACTACTTTATTAAAAGTTTATTGTTATTTTGATTCTTATTTTTTTGAGAGCTTAATTTCTTCAATAATGTATTCCGTACATTTTTACTAAAATAAAAAGTTGGCAGAATCAGCGCGGGGGTATTATTATCCTATGAGACAAAACCTACAACGGAAAAGTAAATGCGAAACACCTGCAGTTTCTCTTCTCTAAATTCGCAGCGGAGGTGTTCTGCCGGCGTTGGTAAGTATGAAAGTAGATATTACCTGTATGGATACAATTAGGAGAGTTGCATAGCTTCTCTTCACTGCTCGTGATCACGGCTGGAGGCATGGATGAAGAAAGTCTCAGTTCACTAGTCTGTGGCATGTCTAAAATGCAGATACAATACATGCTGATTGGTGCGTGACACATGATTAAGGATGCAGGTGAAATAGTATGGGTTACAATCATTTGCTGCCCTAACTGCAAATGTGGAGTCGATTTGTGCATTATGAGTTTAGTTGGATTTTTACTGTGCATGTGAATCGTAAGAATTTTAAAAATTAAGAATCATGAAATGGTACTTTGTTGCTTTCACGACTTGACGAAATTCGTGAGTTAGTTAGGTATATTGTTCAGGGTTTTTTTAACTTGTTGCTCGAAATAAGGAAACCTATAGACCAGTTTCTACTGAAATTAATGAGTCTTGTATAATTTTTGTTTGTTAAACCGATTTAGCTGTGTTATAGCAACCAACCCTTTGGCCTGGTTGCCTGGTCGAATAACAAAATTTGATAACTTTTAACTGGTCTATTTAGTTATCAAGTGGTAGGTATATCTGTAAAATGCTTTGTCCTTGACTGACTATTAAAACAACTCAATGCCTAAACCACTGGTAGTAGAAAGCTGAAATTTAGAGAACGTGTTCTAATGATATATAGGCATAGGAGAAAAAGGGTTTTTAGAAATTTCTACCTACGCTACGGGAACGAGACTTACGCGGGTGATACGGCGGGATCCAACTAGTGTTAGTAAATTCACTCAAATTTCAATAATGACGTCATATGTTGACACCGGAATGCCATCCTTCTGTGAGCAGTACTTTATTGTATCATGGTGCGATGCATTCCGAAGTTCATATCAAATAGTAAGTATGCTATGACGATATTCTTTAGGATGACGATGATAAACCCATGAAGTGCAGTTAGCGTATAACTACACCGTATTATTACTTGAACAGTTTATACATAAATAGTCAAGTTTTTATAGAAAGCAATCCTTACGCTTCGTGGAGCAAATAGTTTCATTATTCAATAAGTAGCTAAACATAAGAAATATTCTCAAGTCAGTTAGGCAATTATGCTGTAAAACTGACCTCTGTCAGTGAATGAATTCCTACTTCACTTGTAATAATTTGTCACGAACGTAAGAGCGTCAGACCGTTGCATGTTACAAAACTAATAACGTGATTTAGGGTTCCGTAGCGTTCTTGGAATTAATGACGTCATTAATCAAAGTAATCAATCAGTCATCAAATGTTACTGAAGACGGTTCCGTTAACGGTGACAGGATAATGTAATTTTAAATATCAGAATTATCAAATTGTGTACTTTAAAAATTTACCAACAGGCAACACAGCAAAATCGGTTTCGATCTTTTGAATATAGAATTCCATTATTATCTTTCATATGTATCAACTACATATTCATCGAATCTGCTCTTGCTTCAAATACATATTGTACGACATTACACACTAAACACTAGGTTTGTACAATGGGTACTAGACAACGGATATAGTATAGTATAGTAGCAACCTGGTAGTCTCTTTTAGATACTATAGAACGGGAAAGGTCGCCTGTTAGTGATGCATTTAAAACTCGTCTCTGACGGAAATTACTCACACTCCTTTAAATAAAGATGAATCGAAATTTAAACGTCGTTATTGGAATTGCCACCATCTAGGTAATCGAAGGTACAATTTTCCCGTTCTCATTGAATATCAGATACGTTTCCGCGCGATGACTCCCGCGTATCGATGTACAAATTCTAATCACGGTGTCGACGCTATATTTCCGCGGCTACTTCCGCACCGTTGACATCGACGCGACCGTAATGTAACTTATTCAAGTAAACTGATCATGATAACTTACGGTAGCGTAGCTATTTATAGTTAGATGAATATTTATCCATGTTATCTTTAAATACATCCTCCAATATAACAATCTTCAGCAAATGATACAAACGAGTGCTGGCAACCTTCGTATTCATCTTCTTCTTTTCGTGTAAATGGCATAAAAACAGGGAGCAGTAAGTTAAATGTTCGTGGACCAGTATTCAATAGCACCTTCGTATTTTTAAATCGAGACTCGGTCAGCGGCTTACTAAGCAATGTCGGAGCAATTCTTTTGACAAATTTAGAACTTTAATTTAAAGTTTGATATTTTTACCAATTTTTGTAATTCAAATTGGGGTAAGTAAAGTTTCTTTATGACCTACTAGCTACGCTCAGCTGTTTTACCCGTGTAAGTCTCTTTGTAATAATGTGTTATATTATTCCAGGTCCCCAGCTAACTATATTTAAAGTTTACCGCATTGGGTTCTGTAGTTTTATGTGATTAACATTTTTAACACATTTAAATAATTACAATAAAAAGGAAGAATAAAATTGATTATTTTTTTATAATTGTAGGTTTGCGTTGTTGTGTTGCGACTTTGTGATTTTTGACAATTTATAATTTACCTGTTTTTTGGATTCGGAATGTGTTATTTAATTAAATTTATTTATACTAGTCAACTTGTATAGGGTTTTGTTTAAAAATTCTGTGTTTTTATAATGTTCTTATTTAATATTTTTAGTTTGATTTTTTATTATTATACTATTTTTCCTCATTTGTATTATGAATAAAGACGACTTTTACTGTGATTGTGCCGTAGTAACTTATTGTCATTTGGTAGGGCGTTATTCTACAACGCCCTAGTCTTAGTTTAATTAATTTAGGCTTTACGTATTTACTTAGAGATATGAAGATCTATTCATGCACAATAGCCGTCAAGTGTGACGCCCTCGAAATGAATACAAATCAGTGGTTATTCCTAATAACCAGCTGCTCTATCTAACATTATAATTGGCTACTTACAGGGTTGCCATCCATCGGAGCTTGAAATTCCTGGCAGCATCCCGCGGTTTCACCCGCTTAAGTCCTGATCCCATCGGAACATAGGGATCAAAAGCCTTTACCTACTACTATGCAACATGCAACAGTGAAAGTTTTTTTAAATCGATCCAGGAGTTTGTTAACCTATTCAATACGATCAAACAAATAATTAAATCTTTATTCTTTGTTCATAATATGAGTAGTTACCTACAGATTGTTATTTTCTTTTAATAAAAAAATTATTTCGTTGTAAGATTTGACAAGACTACAAGACCACCGTCCAATTTTTGTATTTATTTTATTTTGCAATCAGTCGATAGAATTACCTACTAGGTATATTTTATTGGGCAGTATGCTTTGATTTTTCAGCAAGAAATACTATAATATTATAGGAACAATGTGTTGACAACCCTTACTCATAAGTACGACAGTAAAAAGTATCTACTAAATACCTGTGTGTACTTAATTGTATATCACGGTGTTATACCAGTCAAGTAACTATAAGGTATATACAGCAACATTGCAACAGTCTAGTTGGGTTATTTTATGACGTGTAAATCTCAAATAGCGTATTAAATAGGTATGTACAGACAGTTACGTGAAACGAAAAAACTTTATCATGATAGAGTGATCGTAACAGTAGAGTAGGTAAGGACTTGAAGATACAAACCGACCTAACATGCGATTTACACTCTTTTACGGATACCTACAGTTTTTTCAGCTAACATTTGAGCACATATGCAAATGAAAAGAGCACTGGATATCTCACCGGATGGAAAACTTGTGTTACATAGTAGGTACCTGTTAACTCTGACATGTTAGTTTTTATAAACCAAATAATATATACTAATTTTTATAATTATTATTGATCACTAAGTTTACGGTATACGCGGGATAGGGTTTTACCGGCGTTCCTAGCCAAATGATCATGTGCATGATCACCGTAGCCGAATGATCATGTGCATGATCACCGTAGCCGAATGATCATTATGCATTTAATGGTGTACAAGAATTTAATAAAAATAAACTATTTTGACCTAATTCCCGATTCCGTGGAATTATTGGGACTAAAAGTAACCTAAGTTACTCCCGGTAGTACAATCTCGGAACCTTACCTATAATATAAATAATGAGTAGGTATCGAAGTTTCATATTTATCCAGACATGATGACATGACATGTTTTTCATGTTTCCATTTCTCCAGAGCCCCGAATAACTATGGGTACCACTCTATTACCTATCCCGTGATGAACAATTGGGTAAATGTAAGTATATAACCTTACAAATAATTACATGAGTCCAAAAGTTAAAATGCTACAAAGATTTGCAATAAGGCAACCGACAGAAATGTAACTAACTACGAAGGAAATTGCAACAAAATACCAAGACGTGATAGTATTAGAGGTAAAGTAGACACAAAGTTTGATTGTGCGTTGTGAAACGTGCAAATTGTCTATTAAATTGTCTTTCGTCACCGTTTATGAATGAAAACGTTTTTGTAAGTCACGGACAGTCTTAAATGATTAACTTAGATTTGGTTCCAGTCGGTTAGACCGCCACATGCCTGTCACATTTATAAGTGTCTATACAGGGTGTCCCAGAAAGTAATGTCAAGCGAAAGTCCAGAGGTAGAGGAAGCTTAAGGGGCACTCGAATCAACCCCGTGTGTTTTCCTCTATTTATCGTTGTTTAGGAGTTATGCCCTTTTTTTTCTATTTCTACTGAAATTCGACCATTGAGACCTATTTGTTCATACTGACTGCAATAATGAAAAATGGCTTAATTTTTTTCAATGTTGAGTTGAATTATAGGGTCATGTGACTTGTTACAAAAAAAGAGGTAACCCAGACAAACTGTTACAAAATAAAACAAAATGCTAAAGTGGGGGGCGTACACCGAATGCTACACAGATTTTTCAAGCGTATGAACAAATAGGTCTCAGTAGTCGCATTTCAGTAGAAAACGAGAAAAAAGGCCTATGTATTTTCCGCGATTTATCGTTATTTTGAAGAACATCGAAAAAACGCGAGTCATACATGGAGGTGATTTGGGTGCCCCTTAAGGTCGTCTACCTCTGGACTTTCGCTTGACAATACTTTCTGGGACATCCTGTATATCGCCAAGTATATTCGCATATATAATTGAAGTAAAGTAGATTATTGCTCCAGTTCCACTATAGTTATTATAGCTTATAAATATACGGCAATGTGAGTCACGTGATCACTGCGAAACAAAACTGTAAGCCTTCATAATAAACGTGGAATAAGGTTATAGTGATTTTACCACTTTTTATTTCTATCTATCTATATAGAAGGCACATTAGATTGCAGAAGATTCAAAATGATCATAACGTGTATGTCTTATTGAATATAATTTATAATCATTTTGATTAGATTTATTTATTTTTAAACACTCAAAAACATAGTTACAATTTATAGAACTTATTCAAACAAGTCCAAAGTCTTCATCACTGGGCAGCGAGCCCAAAATGCTGGCCGCATTGCCACGCTGAATTGCACTGATAATCTTTGCCCACAAGTCAACTCCAGCGTTCTGGTCTCGCGTTGATTTAATAAAGGTATACAATTTGTAACGGATTAAAAGCTTAACGGGTTGTTCTAGACATCTAGGCGAACACCTTTTGTTCTACGACTTTTTAAAATTTGAACTTTTTTTTTGAAAATTTCGAGGTTATGTTTCACTGAAAAAACAGCTGCTTTTGAAAATAAAGGTAATTGAAGTTTTGATTGTTAAACATCAAACTAAATGAAAGGACAACATAAGGTCAATGACCTCGAACTCTCAGAAACAGCTGATTCTCAAGTAAACTTTACACTTAAAACTTATGAAATTAATAACAGTAGGTAATATAAATAAGTGATCAACAATGAGTAGAAAGAACACGGTCACTTTCTTTACAACAACCTTGAAACCGAAGCTGGGTTTACCCGGTTCGTGACAGAACTATTCATCGTCATGTTTACAAGTTTCATTTTCGCTAAGCCCAGTTACAGATGCAAACAAACATGGCCAAACAGATCATAAAACGAAAGGAAATATTGCGGTTTGTTGTTGCAAAGATTATGTTACAATTCGGGCCACTTTTATTAATATTTGTTACTTCGACACTGCGGTACGTATGTATATGTACATACCTTTGTTGTGTTTGAATTTTTCTGTTTTAGGATTTTTAAGGCAATGAATTGTCTATTATGGAGGAACAAAGAAGACATGTGAACTTTGTTACTTGGTAACTAAAATGTTTTATTTTATCCGTAAGAAAAAATGATCCGAAATGAAACCACGTTCGCGCTCGTTAGTGACGTATTCCGTGACCAACAAAATGGCATATTTATCCTAGTTATTATAAATTGTTTTTTTTTTTCAAATATTTAGGCAGTGTTGGAAGTTAAAGAAAAAAATCTATTATAGTTAAAAATATTTGACGATTAAAATAGCTTTTTTTATCGTTTTGAAGGATCTGCATTATTATAATACAGTACATTCTGCAAGCAAAGTTTCATCACAATTGGTTCAGTAGTTTTTACGCGACACAGCAAGAAACAAACACACACATACACACACTTTGATCTCTATAATATATTGTAAGATGTCGGCTTTCCCGACTTGTCGGCCCATCTTATAAATAAATTATAAAATTCTAACAATTTACGCCATGTCATCGAAGCCAATTATATATTTTGGGTTTGTGGGTAGTACAGGTACCTAAAACCACTAAAACGAGTTCTTTATCACATATCGAGCTCGAGCTTTTACCTCTAACTAACATTACAATATATGCAAACATTATCCTCCACAGATCGTTGGTCATCAACGCGCTGACTATTTCTAGGTATTTGGTTTTTCTTTCCAGTTTTATCACGACTTTATAGTTAAAAAATTAGTTTCTCATTAAGAAAAATTTAAATAAAAGCCGTACCAGACGTTCGAACTCGCACCGCACCGTACCATCAAATTATGTATCGACTACTTTACACTATGTAATATAGCCGTGCCCGTGACTCGTGATAACCGACTCTGTGCCCGAACGGCACAGAATACGTCATAAGAGCCGCACTTTATTATTACTAATGCCAGTAGTGAGATAGTGGTGCGTCGGGCGATACGGCTCGATCGTCTGGTACGGCTAAAGAAATACGAAGCAACTTTACAAAACAAACTAAGACATTAAATTGTTATCATGCCTACCTAAACGCTTTCATTCATAACGGCTTATATTTTGATAATTATTATAATTTTAAAATAACTACATAGTATCGTACCATTGAACTCCTGCGACGGTGAGACGATCAGGCTGACTATGAAGGCTATGAGGAAAGCTATTGCCAAGATCGTGGTCACGCCGGAGACCAGGATCAGGCGCTTCTCCAGTTTGGTCCTCTTGTTCCAAAACGTAGGCCTGGAAATAAACAAAACATTTAATTACTGTAGCTATATATATGTACCTATGCTATGTCTATTCGTCAAAAATAACCAAGATTATTTCTTTAGTATGACCTCATCTAGATCTGAAAGTCAACGTAACAAGCATAAATATAACATAGTCATACCCCAAGTTAATAACAATTTATTTTATAAGAGTTCCTTTTACACAGCTATAAAAAAAATTAATTTTTTACCTGTAAATTTAAAAATACTTTATATTCTCTTTTCCAAAAAAAACTAAAGTCTTGGTTAATCAGCAAGGTCTTTTATAACCTATCTGAGTATTTTGACCATAATGAAAAATAAATACCAAATATTGTTGTGCTGGTATAAATATTGGATTTCTTACATAAATTTAAGTACCTAATGTAATTTTATACTACATTTATTGTATGCTCGAAATGAGTAGACTTTGCACTAATAGAGTACATATTTAAGACCAATGTACCTACATAGTTTGCACAATAAATTCTTCTTATTCTTATTCTTATAAGCTCACAAAAACTACGTAAACTGAGCGTTTATAAAGAGTTGCAATTTATTTCAAACAAGTAGCATCGACTCGTTTTAACTTCCGTGTTAAACTACATATTATTCATTTTATGTTTTGTTCATAATTTAATGCATATTTTTGTGTTTCAACTTTTAACAACTCCTTCGTTCGTTCTGGATTCAATACTATGATGCCCTCTAGATAAGACTGGACTTTAGTACCTCGATGCATAAACTACCATTAGGGTTGCGTAGTCAAAAATAAACCTTATAGTACCGGTGTATGTCCTATAAGGTTTATTTAGTATAGTATCTGTTTGTCTGCACACTCATTTTTAGGGTTCCGTACTTCAAACGGTAAAAAAGGAGGCATCACTACTTAGATCACGTTGTTGTCCGTACGTCCATCCGTCCGTCACGACTCAGGACCCATTATCACGGAAATGAATGCGCGGAGATACATATATATCGAGCTTAAGTTCAAATATTTACACTGAGGTCTATATGTGTATAAAAATTAAGGATTTAAGTTCAAACGATAAAGAGAATCAAAGCAGTTCAAATCTGCACTTTCGCGAAAACATGTAAATACCAAATAATACTTTAATTTTCCTTCGCTTGGGTTTAAATGGTAGGTACATCCCGATGACTGAAAGTTGAAAATTAATACCCATATAAAACGTAAAACCAGTGTAAGTAGACCTCTGGTTCGAATGAGCACCTATACAATAGAAATTAGTACGGAAACCTCGGCGCGCGAGTTCAACTCGCACTTGACCGGTTTTTTAATGTACATTCTTTATAGCGAACGAAAGAACAAATAAAACTCTGTTTAAAATCATTAGTAGCCTTATTAATAAACTTGGAATAAGGTAAGAGTAATTCTACCAACATTTATTTCTGTCGGTCAAAGAAAGTTTTTGTCAAGGAAAAAGACAAAACATATTCTCACTAATCCGACCTTACTTCACGTTTACGTAATAAGGATTTAGATATAAGCAAAATTTTACTAGTATGCGTTTGGTATTGGAGAAGCCTCCTTTTAATATCTAAAAGTAATTATATTATACATTTTAAAAGTTATCTGAGGGAGAAAATTACCTCGAAATTTTCAATTTGTTTTGGTAACCCAATTTTCCTTACTCGTAACTTTTCCTGGCTAAACGAGTTTCTTTTTAACGAGAGATATTTGCTCTGACCCCGGTTTCTATTGTTCAATATTATTATTTCTTTAAATTATGAGAGTAAACTTAGAAGAGAGTAAACTTAGATATTAAAGAAATAGGGAAAAAACAGACACATTTTAGTCATTTTTGTATTACGTGGACCTATAGACATAAACTATTATTAATTTTTGTTCCATTTAATATCCTACACATTGATTCATGTCGAAAGGAATTGAATCAACCAACTATAATTAGAAATACATGAAAATCACAATAGATTCTAGAAATAAACTAGAGTCAACAGGTGCCGCTGTTCGATATATTTTATTTTATCATTTGCTTTTTCTCCGACTCTGGTTTTGCGGTAGCTTATTTTGATGGGTAGATAATAAACTCATTGATATAATGCCAATGAGACGATATCTACGACATCTCAAGATTGCGTGTTTTGTAACTAACAAAAATAAAGTAATAGGTAAGTCTACTCTTCCTCTATTCTCCATTAAATGATAGACGGGAAAATTGTGAAAAAATGTATCTCGGGCCGGTTTTAATAAACTTAATTGACACCATGCATAGTATGATATAAAACTTAGCTTTAAACTTTTCAAACTTTTATCTTTAAAGTCCCAAGGTAGGTTAGGTATATTTTATCTACATTTTAAATAGGTAGGTAGGAGGTTCATGTTTTAATGCAATTTTATCACATCTCACGAAAGACATAAACTGTGAAAACATTCCAATCGACGATACGAGTGTTTACGAGTTCGATTCAAAGACCGAACTTCATTTCATGGTATGATATCGACATGATGGAGCAGTGCCGTAAACACTAGTCTAGCGTCTAGCCCACAAGTGAGACGTTCTAAACACAGGACATTCACGTCATACAATAACAAAGTCAAAACGTGGCACCTGCATCTGTGTTTCCTGCGCGCGAACCTGCAGAGTCAAAAATTGTGCTTTTCATTAATTTACCTACTTTTGATTTTACCTTCCTGATGTCCTGGGTTTAGAATGTCATTGGCCAAGATACATTCGCACAAGTTGGTTTCTGCACCGGGGCAAACCCGCTCTCACCTAATCCTGAGTTTCTATACCGCGAACCGGTACGACCGGTAGGTCTTGCTGGCTCGCCTGTAGCCCGTACCGAACTTGAACTCATACCATAATGTCAAATGATAGGGATAGCGCCAGCGAATTTCAGATGTGTAAAAGAAGGACGTATGAAGCGACTATGTGAAATAATAGAGCAAAAAACAAATATTAGTAATGTAATTACTAAATATAGTTAATTAAACTGTCAATCAAAAAGTTGTATTGTGCATATTAAAAAAATATTTCAAATTACTATTTAAAAAAGAGGGTTCTGAAGATATTCATAAAACATTATATTAGGTATACGGTTTTGCGTTTTTAGCTATTCGTAAAACAATTAATCGTAGTGTGTGCTAAGGACCTGCCCCCCTACCGCGTAACTTCCGTCGAGTACAACTCGACAACTTCGAATTGGGAATACCATATTATGCTCTCGATACCGGGGTCGGAAAAAGCTATTGCGCAAGGAGCGAGCAGAAATGATCAACAATTACAATTTCTGCTCGCTCTATGCGCGGTAGTTTTTTCCAACCCCGTTATCGAAAGCATCATATTCCCAAATCGACGTCGAGTTGAACTCGACGGGAGTTACGTCGCTGGGGCTGGTAAATGGTAACTTAGTAAATAAGTAATCTGTAATAAAAGATAATCTGCTTTTTACCTAATCAACATAAATCACATACGTGTACCTATTATACATATAGAGTCTTATAGATTGTTTATGCCTAAGCAGGTGAAATAACATGAGTTTTCGATCTCCATAAAATTTGTTAAAATGAATTATTCAAGTAATCTTTGGCGGATATAATTTTAATAATCGTGTCAAGCTCCAGTTGAGCGGATAAAACAAACAGACAAACAATAATCAGATACCTAAGTGTCACATTAACTATTTATGAGTTTCTGATAGGAAACTGTTCAAAAGTCGGGAATCCGGGATGAGAAAACATAATAACAGGGTAATGAAGTTTCATGGTAATTTAGGTTTAAGATTTCGATTTGCAGCTTATCCACGGAGCTCGGGGTCGGAAGGTGCCCCGCTCTGCGGGACTTTGCCTTAAGTCACAAGATTAATAAGTTTATAATTTCAATAGTCAAGTAATGTTGGAAAGAATATATTTTTGTTGCGAAATACGAATGTACTTACTCCATAGCGTACGAAGGACTCCAGAGAGTTAACTCCTGAGCGCAGCGAGGGCGTTAAAAACTTAACTCCTGAGCGAAGCGAAGGATTTATGTACCTAGAGTCCTGAGTGAAGCGTGAGATTCAAGCGCCCAAGATAAGATCTACTGCGAGACAATAAAAGGGCTACAATAATAAGCATTTAACTAACAACAAAACAATGGATTAATGCAACGTGTATGAAATATATTAACAGCTTATAAATATATTTCATACTATAATTATAGTATACATATATAGTTCTATTAATTAAATTTAACAATGGCGAAACCACACATCGGCCTTAGCTGTTGAATAAAAAAAAGTTGGAGCTTTATAAAACTAAATTTTTTTGCCTTACCCTTCCCATCGAAATAAAATAGAAGAAAAAGCCCAGTTTATTTTTTATGCGTTTTGTCTAGGTGGCCAGTTCGAAATGGCCGTATGCTACCAGAACCTAAGTTCCAAATTTAAATTACATTATGCCCTAGGTGTATAATTAGCACTTTATGCACCTAGGGAATAAAGAGTCTTTTTACTTTGACCTTTTTGGTCAAAGAGCAGTAGGTGTGTAAAAGCTTTTAAAAACTGGAAGTAATTATCAACCTAAATTGTTACTTGTTGAAAACTTTTATGTTTATTATACCAACTATAAAAGATATTCGAATTGTATGGAAAATAAACAACCAGATTCTTAATACAAATATAATTAAATAACAGGGTATTAACCATGTTTCATTTTGTTATTTTTTTACCCGGAACTCGATCTCGGGGTCGGAAGGCTCGTGAACAAGCCAATTGAAATCACTGGCGAAATATCAAGCTCCGTGTAAAAAAAGCTAAATTTAACATGGCAAATACCCCGTTTTTAATTATATTTGTAGTGAAAATAACCATTTAAGTTGCGAAGATTGGATTTGCTTAAATAAGTTCCAATACATATAGTAACTTATTTAAACATATCCAAATCTTCATAACTTCTTGACTATGTTTTTGAGTGTTATTTTAAAGTAATTTATTTTAAGTTTAAAATCATGTGCTTATTGTGTCACGTTTTCGATAAGTATGCCTCCAATTCACTTGAAAAGGTAAGCCATATTCTTAGTTTAGTGCTATCATGCGTGAACTAAAATACCATGGACTTTAAGACACAGTGGACATTTTGATGTGGTGGACTTTATGAGACTGCATGAAAGCTATTTTCATCGACATTTTCTGAAAGTAAGTGATAACATAGTGCACCTGTTTGCACCGGCTACTTGACCTAGTCTCGCTGACATCATGATAGTTTTACCTGCGAAGCTAGTTGTAATTTAGTTATCTAAGTAACTTTCGGCGGTTGGACGGTCAGATAGGAGTTAATTTAACTTTACCAATTTTTAATTTGACGCCACTGTGTCGCGTCGGGTGTACGCCCGACTGCGATGCAGAAGGCTGCGGGTTCGATTCCCGTCGAGTGCATATATTTATGCTTAAAAATAAATATTTATATCTGGTCTGAGTTTCTTTTTATGTACAATATGTATGTAAAGAAAAAAAGTATAATATATAGTATATTCGTTGTCTAGTACCCATATTACAAGCCTATTGCTTAGTTTGGGGCTAAACTGCGCTGTGTGCATGTAATGTCGTGCAACATTTATTTATTTATTTTAATAAAGAGTACGTTCGACCAAACTAGAATAAGCTGAGTAACTTTTTAACTTTTTCAGGCAAAAACCACTAAAGCGATTGCAATGAATCTTAGAACGTAGACAGCTAGAGACCTGGAATACTTTTTATTATCCCGATATTGGCGCGGGAACGGGACACGGCAATACCGGGATAAAGGGTGAAACCGCGGGGCGCAGCTAGTGTAAATAAATATATTTTATTATTACAGTTCTCATTTACAAACTCACAAAAAATTATTAATCATCAATACAAATTTCTATCTAAACACAAAAAACACAAATAAATAAATTATACTCCACTTTATTGTTGAAATCTTTTATTTAGCTTCACCGTTGTGGATAATAAATTTAAACCACTTCCTCTAAACTTATCCTAATTTCATCCTGATCCTTCTCTGTGCAGGACACGCGGCCGAAGCCGCGGGCAGAGCTAGTCAGAATATATAGTAAGTATACAATACTAAACAATATGTGCCTTACTTTTTCCCTAAATAAGCAAGGTCTACTAGATAACTTTTCTTTTCCCCTTAGAGATTTCCCTTAGGACACCAAGTTCTAATATTAACGACTAAATTCAAAGTTTTATTGAAAGAAATGCTTTGCAATTTTGTCCCGAGAATTTCCACCTTGTTTTTTTAAGTGTTATAACACGAAAACGGTAACGAACTTTTAAAATGATACAATGTTTTTGTTAGATTATGCGTGAAGGAATAACAAACATACTTACTCATTTACTTATGAATGTATGTTCCTAAGGATTTAATTCTAACTTAGTAAAACCACGGTTTACAAAAACAAACTTGTTAATTCATTTCTTAAATAAGACATTTACAATTATGTTTAGAAACGTCAACAAACTACCGTGTCTTCGGAAAGCGACCTCCAATGAGAAGAGGATACAAGAAACTCATGTTTTTTTAGCACGTATAAAATGTCATCATCATCATCCGAGCGATGTTCCCGGTTGCATTCCTCTCGGGAAGCCCGGGGTCCGCTTATCTACTGCGTCTCCACTTCGCACCATATTTGACATCCCATGAAGAGATAGGCCAGAATTTCTAAGGTAGTAAAATGTATTCGTGATAATTCCTACGGCTTTGCTGATCAGTCGACATGCAGATCCTGAACAGAACTCGTTTAGTATCAAATCAACTAATTGCGACGATTACTTTTTGTGGACACCTTCCACCATCAGCGGATCAATTGCATGGTACCATATAATTGTCACCGACGAAATGCTCTTTCAATTGGTACCCAACCCGGGTATAATTATTTGTTTAACTTAACATCCCTCCTTTTCACCCCCTATCCCCCTTTCAATCGAACTTAAAAATTCTATTAACCTTCAAGACTCACATTCCAAGAATCATGACGATCAGTGCATTGTTCAAATTGTCAATATTTAATCGGCGTTTTATAACTTTAAATAAAAACATGCATCGCGGTATAATACATTTCCCTTCTTTTACCGTTTTACCGTAGTTTGAAAAAAAAACAAAATAATGAGGTATCATCTGCGAACAATACATCCCGTAGTTGTCCCTTACTAATAGTTGTGTACCTAGGCGCTTGTTAGTTCAACTTATACCTACGTATTAATAACCCTTTGTGAGCGTTATTAATTTGAAATTATTAGAACAAAGGCCATATGAAGGCTAGCTGAGGCTCCTAGCAAACTACAAATGCATGGGAAAATCATTCAGTAGTAGTAACAATCATACGATCTACATATTCACAATGTCAAGTGATTACTTTATTCGAAAACTTAATGCAATGTCACAAGTAAACTTGGGAGGGAAGTATAAAATACTACAAAGGCAGTCAAAGTCGCGTGTAAGGTAATGTTACAGTTTGGAGCATTTTAAACCAGTGGGAAAACGATCATTACCGCGCGTACCTTGTAATGATACAAAACGAGTAACATACATCAGTAAAGGAGGACAGTCGAGCATTGCAATGTGACTCTTGTAATGATACAATGTGTAATATCTTGATACAATTTGTGACATCAATGCGCTTCACTTGTAATTAAATGTTGCATTACACGTGAATGCTCGTCAATCAGGCAGGTGGTATTGTAATGCAACGTTCAAAGTCGGATCTAATGTTGCATTACCTCACCGCGTGCACGGTGATGTTCTGAAACAAAAAACTATGAGACACTAATACCGTGTCGTCAACGCTACGCTAAGAAAACCGTTTTAATGGTTTTATCAGCGGGAAAGGGTCTGGAGAACATTCCTGAAGTACGATGGGAAGATGGCGGAGTGGTTGACATTGTCAGGCAGTTTAGGTACTCAGGTCATGTTCTAAGAGATGACTGCAACGATGACGAGGACATTGAGCGGGAAAAGCGGGCACTCTCGATCCTATCCTATGCAATATGCTTGCGCGCAGATTTTCAAGGGTAGTGTTGACGTAAAACTGACTTTATTTATGGTGTTCTGTCAGTGTTTCTACACTTACCAACTTTGGACTAACACAGCTGCAATAAATACAGTTTAATGAGGGTCTAAAACGATGATGCTTTTCGGATCCTCATCAAGAAGAGTACATATTGCTGTGCATCGAGTATGTTCGCGGAGGCGGTAGTGCCTGACTTTATGGCTGCACTAAGGTCGCGTTTTGCTGGCTTTTGGGGTAGGCTGCCTAACTCGCGCGTGCGTAATCCATCCTTCAAGCGGCTCAAGCAGAAGGAACAGAGTGGAATCCTGAGGCAATGGATGACGGTTCACATGGGTGGGAATAAAAAATGATGAAGAATTTTTAGTTTACAGTTTTATTTTAAACTAGCTGCGCCCCGCGGTTTCACCCGCGCAAGTTGCGGTCCCGCGTTGTTCTTACACCAACCTATCGCAATGCAAAAATCCACACTTAAACGGTCGCCCATTGAAGTACTGATGGAGCCAGGCGCTGTCGCGCCTGGCATCATCAGTGCTTCCCTGGTCGTCCATTTAAGTGTGGATTTTTGCATTGCGGTAGGTAGGTGAAGTAAGGCAAACTAAATTACCCAATTTCTATTTTTTATCCGAATATCCGGACTTGATATCCGGAAAAAAGTAGCCTATAGTTATGTCAATTGAAATCTTAAGCTATCTGCATACTTAATTTCATTAAAATCGGTTTAGCCGTTTCCGAGATTAGCGTGCACAAACGCACAGACAAACGGACAAACAGACAAACTATTTTTAGTAGTAGTGTTTTTTTTAATAGTTTTTTCAAAATATTTTTTAAAAATAGACACCGCTAAGTTACGATTTTATTATAAGTATTGATTGTGAGTCAACCATAAAAGATAGACATGCTGTCGCAGGATATTTTTTATTTACTTATTATTTTATGGCATGTTAAGCGGAACAAATCCGTCATACATGATTTCTGTGTAACTTTAAACCATTCTGGCTGCACATAGCGACGGAAGCTTAAAACATGGAGTATATTTTCCCGTTTTTGTAACTTTTCTCTTTACTGCTCCGTTCCCATCTATCTTAGCATAATAAAAAGTAATCTATAACCTGCCCAGGAGTATGAAGTATAATTGTACCAAGTTTCGTTAAAATCCGTCCAGTAGTTTTTGTTTCTATAACGAATATACAGACAGACAGACAGACAGACAGACAGAAAAAAAATTTACTTATTGCATTTTTGGCATCAGTATCGATAACTAAACACCCCCCGATAGTTATTTTGAAAATATATTCAATGTACAGAATTGACCTCTCTACAGATTTATTATAAGTATAGATATAGATTTACAAAGTTTTGTTTGTTTTAAGTTTATCTTTTGTACGTTCTATGGGTCTTTTGTACGTTCTATGGGTCTTCTGTGCGTTCTATGGGTCTTCTGTGCCTGATAATAAAGATTTAATATTATTATTATTATTATTGTAACGGCATTTGCACCAATAAATAAATGTATTACAAATATTATTTTTCAGTGTTGAAAAAAATCATAGCACGCGGTGGAAGTTCATAAAACTTCAATGAAAACTAACTTAACTTACGTGAAATGAAATGTTTATTCATTATTTTAATTTTAAACGCCTATTGCAACTGAACGTAACAGAAATAGGTTTTATTAATACTCTAAGGTTTTATAGTTTTGTTTGAAAATAAGTTTTTAACCTTTTCTAAATTTCAACGAGATCTGTCACAAAATGTAATACCTACAAAATAACAAAGTTGAAACTATTAATTTACTTTAATATGTGTTAATACCAGGGCCCTGATTCTCTAAAAACATAGCATACGACAAACAGGCGGGATGCATGAGCATTGCAAAAGTCGATTTGTTGCAGGAGTAAAAATAATAGCTATTCTATAACTTATTTTAATACTGATTGGCTGAGGAACAGGGGGAGTTATTTAAATAATTAAGTAGCACTTTATTTTGAAGGCTACTTAACTTATTAAGTAGTAATTAAGTAAAATAACACAGAATACGAATTGACGTACATCTCCTGCACGTCTTGTAATCCAACACATTTAACCGACCCACGCCTTCATATAATGTCGTATCGTATTGTCATATCCACCTTGTACGGTTAAATACAATGTAGGTAATCGAAATAAATTATTATTTCAGTACCTACATTATGAAGTGGACATTACAGGCAAGATGAAGTTATAGATTGTCGCAGTTAAATCAGATCATAGACGATGTTATCAGGACTTCCTGGATGTAAATAGTTGCAGACCGAAAACGAGACCATAACAAAGTTGTCGTCCATCTATAGAGAGTTTTGTTTGATAATTAATAAAAATCCTATTAATATTATAAAGCTGATAGTGTTGTGAGTATGTGTGTTTGTTACTCAATCACGCAAAATTACTGATTGCGCTGAAACTTGGAATATAGGTAGCTGGATACCGGGATACCGGCAACGGGACATACTCGATTTAAACCGCTGGGCGCAGCTAGTATTTAATAAATTAATGTTTTAACGAGGAATTTTTAACGGCTTTTTGACTTACAAAGTAGTAATCTATACTGTTATATTACTCTTTGCTAGTAATAATCAAATTAAGTGCCAAACTCGCTCAAACAGAGCTAAAGTTTGCGGATGCTCGCCTGCCACAACGCGTAGTAGGTGCACGAACGTGGCAAAGTCATCGAGGGCGCGTAAGACTTCAAAGTCTATTTAGACCAATTCAAAGTCTATTATGACCTTAACATTCACACGGTTTACACCAACGTCAAATTAAATTTAATTAAATTGTGACAGGGATAGCGCCAGCGATTTTCAGATGTGTACAAGAAGGATGATGGCAGATGCGACTGTGCGAAATTTTACATCCACGTAATTTATGGTGGGTCGATCCACATACGATCTATCCATGTCCTTTTTTAAACTTTTTTATATTTACATACACATTAATTTAAATAAATTACACAAAATTAAATAAATAATAACAATACATATTTATGTACAATTTTTTAATTTAATTTTAATTTAATACATACATCAATATGATAAATCAAAGATGTCTGCCATTTTACCACTGAATGACTAAAGTGACCCTTTGAGCGCAAAAGCAACCATTTTAAATAAATAAGCCGTCTGTGACAGCCATATAAATATAAATGAGGTCATTAACCTAAGATAGGTATTTTATACCGTAGCTTACACCATAAATATGCAATAAATTGGTTTTTAAGGTGATTTTATAACTGCAGCTTAAATGGTTTCCTAAATAAATGTTATTCTTCTCTCTTAGCACTAGGGTACATCCGTCACTAATCTTCTGTCACTATTGAATGCCGCGGTTTCACCCGAGTAAGTCCCGATCCCGTGTTGATTATAAAAATCCTTTTTGAACAAATAGCTACATAACTTAACTACATTTATTCTGGCAGCAGCAAAAGCTAATTACATTAAATTCAAGATAAGTGTGTATAACTTAACATAATACAGCATATTTCGAGGAAAATGATTTAAGCCGAAAAAGGAGGTTGTTCTTCGTAAACAACTTTAGTTCTACGAGTTTTGGAAATTCGAAAATTCCTTTCGAGGTTTCTTGGGTTACGTTCCACTGAATAAAGAGCTGTTTTTGAAAGTACTTTAAATTTCCTAAAGTCGTAAAAAAAAAGTTGTTCGCCTAGACCTCTCTAAAACAACCCATTTTCGGCGGACGGTGACGTCCACGAGACACCCTGTATGAGGCAAGACAAGAGACGACGACGTTCGAAGCGACTAGGAAGCTATGAGAACCACTTACCTCGAGGAAGTCATACGGAAACGAATCACTTAACACTCAGGAGCCCCTTGATGGAACGATTAGTAAGAGAAATTGCCTCAAAAGGACAAGATCATAATTACCTACGTTGAAGACATTTTATAGATCTCGATAAGATGTGAAAATGAAGTCGTACCTGTGATTTCTGTCACAAATACGACATCGGGGAAACGTAGTAGGATTATAATGTCTTTGCATCGGGCAGTGGGTCGATTCTGTAAAAACATAGCATGCGACAAGCAGGCGGTATGCATGAGCATTGCAGAAGTCGATTTGTTGCAGGAGTAAAAATAATAGTTATTCTATAACTTCTTTAAATACTGATTGGCTGATTTACAAGGGGAGCTCTTTAAATAAGTAAGTAGCCCTTTATTTTGAAAGCTACTTAACTATTTAAGTAGTAATTAAGTAAAATAACATTTACAGAATACGAATTAACGCACATCGTCTGCACGTCGCCTGCAGTTCGCCGGCATTCCGCATGCTATGTCCTTACCGAATCGAGCCACTGATAGCTTTGAAGAGGTGGGTTAAACCTTGTCGGAGTTCGTTTTTTTTTTCTCTGAAAATATTAGATTTTTCGATGCTGCTTCGAAATTTAGACCGTTCAAATATTCTGGGTGGCTGGGTGGCTTAAAAAATGAACTTCTAGAAGGTTAAAGTGCTTATCACGCCGCGCCGATGTCATTTTTGACAGAAAAGCTTGCTGGGTGATTCTAGTATCCATCGGGTTTTGACTGAAATCGCAATGGAAGTTTGGGGTTCGACTGTAACATATACATAGGTATACATTGAATGTTGGTCCTTTAATTCACGGCCTCTTCGACCTTTTTCAAATTCAAAAGTCGTAAACGTTTACCTTGACATCAAAACCCTTGTTGACGCACTGCATAATGTAAGTAACTTGAGCATTTCGAGTAGGATGCCAGTTCGCCTTTTTGTCGAAGGTACCATAAAATTAAATTAAAAGAAATATTGAGTTGCTTCGATATATAAATCGATGACTAGCTGCGTCCCGCGGTTTCACCCGTGTGACTCTCTATCCCGCTGGAAACATCTTGAAGATTTTTTTAAAAACCGTTCAGTAGTTTCATAGTCTCTTCGTCACAAACAAACAAACAAATCATTCCTCTTTACTTATAACTTTTCAGCTCTCTACTATCAGCGGTATGAGCAGTGCGTTGATCAGTCATTCACGGTTGAATACAGAACGGCTGCTCAAGATTTGAAGGCGGTTGAACCAAATTAAGAACCTCCTAACCCAGAAAAATCCCAGACTCATTTTGAATTTAGAAGCTACAAAATTATTTATGTAGACCTTAAATTTTACAGCCAGACAGTCAGTCATGACTCATGATCATGATATAGCTTTTTTCAGATAGTTACAGATTATATATGTCTATACAATGCAGAAGATAACATACATGGAATTTATAGACATCTATCTGGTTATTGAAGATTCCCAAGATGCTCCATCTATACTAGTAAGTGAAGTGTATTGAACCATAAGATCCCATCATTATTGCAACAACCAGTTCTGCAACTTCCGTGCAACAGTAATTATGCAACTTACGATCAGTGAACATCGAATAAGCCCATCAAGGCACAGACAAGTTTGTTTTTCTCTATAAAACCGGTCACCAACGAGTTAAGTTCGTTGTCTCCAAAAGGGTCAACATCCCATTTCGACCGCATGACATTGAAACTAGGCTTCTTCCGGAAAGGTTATAAATTACTCTTACTTTCGAGACGGTATACCACACTTATATTGTACTAATATTATATTGCAAGTATACAAGATGTAACGGGAAAGTACTTTTAATCTGAAAGGGGGTTGTTTTGGACTTCTAGGCGAACAACTTTTGTACTACAACTTTTGAAAATTCGAAGTACCTACTTTAAGAAAATTATAAGTGTAAAGTTTACTTGAAAATCAGCTGTTTCTCAGAGTTCGAGGTCATTCACCTTATTTTGTCCTTTCATTTAGTTTGGTCTACTACAATCATAACTTCAATTACCTTTATTTTCAAAATCAGCTGTTTTTTCAGTGAAACATAACCTCAAAATTTTCCAAAAAAAAGTTGGTATTTTCAAAAGTCGTAGAACAAAAGTTGTTCCCCTAGATGTCTAGAACAATCCCCTTTACTTTGTATTATGATTGTATGTGACTGTTACTCTTTCAGGCAAAACCGCTGAACCGAATGCAATGAATTTTTAATATACATAGCTGGAGACCTAGTATAATATTATAAATTATTGCGAATGCGAATGCAAAAGTTCACATGTTTGTGTTTCGCAGTCAATCACGCAAAAACAACTAAACCGTTTGCGAAGTTGCTATGCAGGTAGTATCTGCATAGCAAGTTCGCAGGAGATCTGAATTAAAACAAAGACTATTTTTTATCCCGATATTCATGCGGAATCGGGACTTACGCCGGTGAATTGAGGGGCGCTGCTAGTTAGCTTTACATAAACATAACCTAGAGTAAAAACATGGTAAAGTGTAACCAAAGCTTTTAAGTACAGAAAAATCGAATGTTTGCAAAATGTAACTACGAAGAAGCGGGTTACGCCAACAATCAAAACAATAGTTGGCACGAATCCAAACGAATGATGTTTCAAATTTACTGCTGACTTCGAAAGGACTAATGACATTCGAATATGATGTAGATAGTAGGTGAACGCTAGCAGTGGGTATAATGTCGTGTAACGGTACCGCACACCACGGCATCGGCAGTCAGACAGGACCAGGTGACAATCGCCAGGACATTGTGTATGCGGATCCACCGTTACCCGCCATCGAGTCGTCCCACTACTTTCGAAGTTGAACGAACTAGGTGAACGTGCAAATACATAAATCTGAAAAATATATATTCATTTTAAAAGCCTCATTTACAATTTAAATATTAAAATCCATGATCGTTTCTTCCTCTATACTAAGCGGAATGACTTGTTTGTTTGTATGGAATAGGCTCCGAAGATAATTCTGGACCAATATTAATATATTTCACTAATAGAAAGCTAAATTATTATCGAGGGCTTTTGATTCCGATATTCCTACGAAATTTAAGTGGAACAAACCGCGGAACGCAGTAAGTACTGAATATCATTTTATTTAAAGTAAACAGGACGCGACGACATAGTTCAAATTCACTATATGAGAAAACCTGCATTTGGATTTCTCATATAAAATCTAAAAATAAGTTTCGAGATTCTAGATTATTAATGGTCAATAAGAAAATGTCGTCTGACAGTTATTTTTTATGATTGGAATTAATTATTGTACAAACTTGATATTATAAAAATACTCTAAACATATAATATTAAAAGGTCTTAGAATGCATTGTATTAGTAGGTACTAGCTGTGACCGGCGGTTTCACCCGCATAAGTCCCGATCCCGTGTAATGTCAAAAACTATTTTTCTTATTGGATGCCGATGTCGATAAAGAACACGCTCATTAAATTTCAGTTCTCTACTATCAAGGATTTAGACTGTGCGTTGATATATCGATACCGGAAATTTCAATTGTCGTAAAGGACAAAACACGATTGTTCAGGAGAGCTAAAAAACAATAATAAAAATTTTTGATGTCTTATATTTTTGTCATATAAACTGCTACATTGATAACGTCAAGAGAAACCCTAGCTATTTTTTCTTGCTCTATCCTTAAAAAATAATAAAATAAGCTTAAGTTAATTATTGAAGAAAATAGGATTCCTTTACAGCCTACAAAAAATAAACTTAAGTACTTTACAGCCACAAAAAATTGGTTATAATAGAGTCATATGTGTCGTAAAGGACCAAATATGATCAGCAATGGGATGTACAAGGCAATTAAATTTGAATTTAAGGGGTAAAGGGCCTAAAAAACTAAAGTATCTAGTTAAAATACCTGCATTAGGCAGTAAAACGACCCTAAATAAAGTGTTTTTAATTATTATTTTATCATTCATTAGAAGTCTATTCGTTACAAACAAACAAATTTTGCCCTTATATTATTTTAGAAGAAATGGATGAATCGAATAGTGTTTATTTGTAACATTTAATAGTATTAAATCATTGCAATAGTAAAAATTAACTAAATTTTTAGAATTATCAGCCAAAAATAATTATAATATATTTTAAAAGAATTATAAATGAAACTTATTCAATAAGTATTATTATAAACTAAAACAACATCTTTGTCCCTCAAAATTTTTGTTTTAGTTTTGGGGGAACAAGAAATTGGTTGTTTAAATGTCTTAATTTTTTGAATTACTTTGTTGTATAGACATTTACTGCCTGTGGCTTTATTATTTTTAACCTAATTCATAGTATCTAGAATAAAATTATCTCGTAAAGATGATTTCGTTAAGTCCAAATGCAATAAAACTGTCCTATCTAGGTCATGAATTTCTAAAGGTGCCATGTCTGGCATCTTAGAAATCACACGAATCTTGAGTATTTTAAGAATATTTCTACTCATATAGATGATTTCGTTGAATGTAAATGTGATATGATTCAATATATAGCATCAATAAAAGTAATAAGTAGCTGCATCATTTACTGATAACTGTATTACTAAAATAATAAATTGTGTCCAAAAGTGAGACATTATGGGCCAAATATAACGAACATAATATAATAACCTCATAATGTCTTATTATTATAATATTTATAGTTGTAGCAAAAGCATTATTATTTCTAGTAGGGGACGCCAGCGCAAGCACCAGACGGGTGATCTGTCCTCTCATGTTGGGACCATTCCACCCAGTTCCCCAAGACCCCTATAGTTTTGAGTTAACTGGTAACTCACGGTGATGGCGACCCACTAAATCTACCTGTTACTTTGCAGAATTTTAACAACTGCCCTATTGTAATGTCACTTAGGTCCCCTTCAGATAGGGTATCTGAGTTCATTATTTCTCTCCTGGCTTAAGCGTATGCAGGGCACTCCGCTACCAGGTGATAGCTAGTTTCATCTTCTTCCAGACAGCTAGGACAAACGGGGTCATCCCTTTGTCCTATCTTTGCTAGATGTCTGTTCAGCTGGCAGTGTCCTGTGAGGACTCCTATAATGATTCTAATATTGTTCCTACTTAGCTTAAGTAGGTGTTTGGATATCTTTTTGTCCAATGCTTTTATAAATATCTTGGATTGCCTTAGACCACTTGTTTGTACCCATCTACGGTTGAATTCTATTTTCATTCTATGTTTGATGACACCTTTCGTAATCCCATAGGCTATGGGAAGTCTGGGTTCGGGTCCCACAAAGGTTTCATCCGCTCCTTTTCTTGCAAGTTCATCTGCTCTTTCGTTACCAGTTATGCCTTTGTGTCCTGGAACCCAGGCCACGGTAACCTTAGCTTTGCTACCCAAGCTGTTCAGAGCTTCTTTACATTCTCTGACCAGCACTGATGTAGTTTCTTCTTTGTCTAATGCGTTTAATGCCGCTTTGCTGCAAAAGCATAGCGTATAATCAAAAATTAGAGTGCATCAAAAAAGTAGAATGCTTTGAACAATAAAAATAAGAAAAAAATCATTTTATGTTCAAGAAATGTATTGTTAATGGTTTGATTTTAATAATAAGAAAGTTGGCAAAATTCAAACCTAAATAAAATAAAAATATATATGAATTAACCATACTTTTTAGATTAATTTACTTTGGGGTGCTTGAAATTTTGCTTAAACAAAAGGTCGTAAATGCTACTACTGAAAGGCTGAACAAGCTTATTATTGACAAGAGTGGTCTTTACGACCATAATTTTTTTTGTAATAATATTATTGACAATGTCGTAAAAAACAATTTGTTGGAAAAGAAGATTTACGTCATCATACATAACAAAAATTTGTCTTTACACTCGCTTATAAAAAATATTTATTCTATACACCCCAAATCGTGAAATAATTAGGCAAAATGTCTATAAAATTCAGGTCGTAAACGGCCTCTAAAATCTTAATTTTTAAAGATACGATTACTTTGAATATACCAATCGATAGAGCTCGCGATCCTGATTCCAAATATATAAAAAACTCATTTTGGCCAAAATGTCCTTTACGACAATTGAAATTTCCAGTATCGATCATTCAGTCAGGACAAAGCATTTTATAGATGTCTACTATAATATTATGTATTATCTTACTTTATATAAACGCGAAAGTTTGTATCTTTGTGTGTATGTGACTCAGTGTAACTCTTTACTCTTTCACGCAATAAACACTGAACCGATTGCGATGAAACTTGGAATATAGGAGCTGGAAAACTAGAATAAAACATAGCCTACTTTTTATCACGATATTACCGCAGGAATGGGACTTTAGCGGGTGAAACTGCGAATTGCAGCTATAGTTCTTCATAATAATATGTGTGACTTTCACACTTTTGGATTCTACCAGTAGGATTACAGCAGTCTAGAACAATTAAATAAAATTTATGGAAAACCTGGAAACAACTAATCAAAAACTCATTCCCTCGAGCTTCTCCGTGCTTCGGAAGGCACGTTAAGCAGTTGGTTCAAGTTGTCATCTGTGATAGCAGCCATTAGATTAAGTTAGAGGACTTAAGGCGACCTGAAAACTCTAACGCTAGGTGAGCTACGCCGCTATACAAAGAACCAACTACTTTGCCTGATCGAGTGTTTTTCAGAAACAAAGTCTTCTTTTTTATTCTGGAATAGAATACTTGTTGTCTTGTCTGTTTTGCGCCGGGCCTCTTTACTTTTAGACTAAGAGGGAATCGTTGGGAACTCGTCTAAACTAGTACCAAGTTTACATTAATATGGTGGATAGAAAAGTAAAAGTTATGCTTAACTAGTTAGTAAAAGTCAGTCCGTTTTTGGTCTAATTCAAGCTACTAAAATGGTAGAAAATAGACTTAAAATTATGTTTCAATAAAAAAATCTTTCAGCCTCGAGTCAGCTTGGGCTTACAAACATAAAACTGGACTGACTAAGGACGACTTAGTCAGTCCAGTTTTATGTTTGTATACTAAAACTTAGACGATTATTTCCGAAAACCCAAGATTAGTTAAAAAAAATTTACTTTACTTTCCACCATGATATAGTCTTAACTTGTTACTAGATGAGATAGGGTTGACGCGTCCAATGGGACCACAAAAATGGACTGACTGAAGACGGGCCCAGGCTGAATCGTGGCTGACCGAGTTCTTAAGCATAACTAACTTAACTTTCACTTAAACTCCTCTTAGAGTTTTCATCGCGTTGTTTTTATTATTAGCATTGTTGCAATCCAGCTTCGACGCTTTAAAGCATTAACAGACTCCTTCCTTTAAGGTTGTAAACACCTAACTAAGGCATTGCACCAATGCTGATAATAAAACCAACGCGATTAAAAACGGAAAATGAGTTTTATTTCAAAACAAAGTCGCGAAAACAGTAGAAAAATCTATAAGTTTTACTTTTCTTTTTTTTCTTCAAATTAATCTCAACTTGGTACTAAATAACAAAGGGTTGCCACCGATCACCTACTAGACTAGTCTATCCGTCTTGAATGAATGTTAATAAAACGTTTGAAAGAATGGTGCTTCAAAGAACTTTTTCTGGCGTTTCATTGTCTGTCAGTTATTTTTTATGGCGTTCGTAAAATCGTTACAGGTTACATACTATTTTCAAAGTAACTAATTAATATTGTTTATGTTTTTTTGCTGACGTAGAACTAACCAAAGGTTTTTTGTTTGAACTATGACCTTCAAGTTCTAGTATTGTTGTTTCCTGTAAAGAAAAAAAATACAAGCTGATCTTTATTCGATGAACAACAGCGGCTGTGTGTATGCACTAAAAAAGCACACAAGAAATAAAAATATAATCAGTACTTTTTTTTTTGACTATACCACCTTGATTTTATTTAATAAAACGCAATTATATAAAACAGATACATTCTCGGGAGGAAACAAGAACGGGGGGAATCACCACTAACCCAAAATCCTTAATATAATATTATTAATCTGAAAGTTCGTTTGTTTGATTATGATTGTTTTGACTTGTAAATCTGTTATATTTACCAATAAATGAACTTGAACTTGAACTTGAACTTTGTTTGTTCCCTCTTCACGGCCAAACGGTTCGACCGATTTGAATGAAAATTTGCATCGGGATGTTTAAGTGATGGAGAGTAACATCTAACTATTATGTTTGTATGTGACTTTGTTACTCTTTCACGAAAAATCTACAGAAGTGATTGCGATGAAACTTGAAATATTGAAACGTAGCTGAGGACCTGGAATACCCCGCCTCGACCTCGCCCGACCCCGCCTCCTGGCTTGCCTTTACCGGCCGGTCAGAGTGGAGTCGTACATAACAAATAATAATAGGTAATAAGATACCTCCTACAATTCGGAGTACGACACAAAAGTTTATTTCAACTGATGAATGATGATAGATAAAAGATCGATAAATCATTTATTGCATCACTTAACACACGACAAGTACTTAAAACTGTTATTTAATTTCAAAATATAGTGCCAAGTAAAGAGCTGTTGCTTCTCTGTCTAACTTGGTAGGTACGTCTATACTCCGTGGGAACCAAAGCGAGTTAGATAACTTCATAATTGAATTAGTAAGATTTTGATATCTGTGTTATTACCAGTCTCATGAACAAAATACGCGGCTTAAGGAAACAAATCATCGTTTGCTATAAATATGACGAGGTAATAATAACATGAAAACTATAGGTAAGTAGGTACTCCACATTCGTATGAAGTTCTAACAAAAACATTATTATGAAAAAAACTTTTAGACCTCTCTACTTTAATTATACGAACGAACGAAAAATAAAACCGTTAAAACTAAAAATGATTGACAGATTTTTCTTTCCGGATGACAGTTTTTTTGTTCGTTCGTATAATAAAGGTGGAAGGAAGCTTTTTGGTGGGAATGATTAGCGCACCTCATTTTCACTTCGTATTATACAGACCACATATTAAGAAAAAAAACAGTTGCAAACTTTGAATCGCTGGTTGAAGATCATCAAATGAAACTGTGATTAACATTCAAATCAATTTCCATCAAAACACTCATATTGGTGGACACAAAGTAAAAATTAATCAAAGTTGCCTAGAGCAGTTGCAGTTCAAACTATAGTGATCCTCTTGAGAGGAATTACATCTATCTTTAGTCTACCACTAATATCATAAAGATGAAACATTTTTTTTTGTTTGTAATATAAATAGGCTCCATTAAATCACTGGACCGATTACAAAAAATCTTTTACAAATAGAAATCTACATAAAGACTGAGATAGACTACTTTTTATCCCTATATTACTATGGGATCGGGATTTATGCAAGTGAAAATGCGGGACGCAGCTAGTAAGATCTAAAGGCCTAATAGCACGCTTCTCGCCCCTGTTCTCATATTATCTATCTGTTGACGTCTGACAACAGTGGAAAATGACAGGCACTGGTGATCACCTGTAATAACCACGTTACATCAACGCAGCAATGTACTGCATAGTGCCTGTCAATTTCCACTGTTGTCAGACATCCACTGGATAGGTAATATGCGTGCTGGACTGTTTATAACACAGTGGTCTTCAACTAATGTATCCTGATGATCACTTCATCATCGCATTCTGGGCGAGGCAGACGGACAATGGAGTCTTAGTGAAAGGGCCCCGTTTTTCTCTTTCAAGACGGAATTATAAAACAGTAAATAAACGAAGATCTTTCCTATGAAAAGATACAAGTAGTAACGAAGTAGTAGTATTTCAAGTGTGATTTGATAATTCAACTAGGTAAGCATTTACCTTTCGATAGACCGACAAGTTTATTAAATAAATAAATAAATAAATCCTGTGACGAACACACAGCGCCATCTAGCCCCGTGGTAAGCTGCTAAGCTTGTGTTACGGTGGCTAGACAACGGATATACTACTTATATTTATTTTTCTTTTGTAAATACATACATATATACATAGAAATACGCCCAGACCAGATACAAATATTTATTTTTAAGCATAAATATTTGCACCCAGCGGGAATCGAACCCGCAACCTTCTGTATTGCAGCCAAGCGTTCGCCCGACGCGCCACAGAGGTCGTCGTATTAGTTTCAGACTAAATCTGACGTTTAGGTTCCTTGTATTTGACAATTTTTCTATAGAAAAAAGTGTCAAATTGATTTCATTCAATAAAAAAATTGAAATAGGTATAACCAAAGACTAGCGAAACTTATTTATGCTTGATTTGACAAAATTAGAACCAATTATGAGATATTGACAATAAACCCAAAATTACACCAAATTAGAATGCGTTAAAATAATTCTTTGCATTTACACTAAAAAAATATTTTCGACTGAACAATTCAAGACTCTCATGAAGAAAGGTTTTTTTTACGAAGAATTGCTATTCGTTGCTTATTCCAGTTTGGTCCAATCGAAGGAACAGTACATAGCCGTCCTCGTAAAGAGGGCACACAAAACTAACTAAGCTGTGTTACTAGGATACTCACTTCGCGTTGTTCCTCATGTTGTTATAGTTTGTTGGACTGTACTCGGCGTCTCCACTGCAACCAAACATAAAACCCATTAAAGTTTGTTATAAAACCACTCTACCTCGATACAATATAAATACATTTAGAGTTCTGTACTCGAAGGGTAAAAACGGACCCTTTTACTGAGGATCCGCTGTCTGGGTGTCACCAGGGTCCTGATTCAGTAAGGAAGGACATAGAATGCGGAATGCAGGCGACGTGCAGGAGATGTACGTTATGTCTTATTCTATAAATGTTATTTTACTTAATTATTTAATATTTACTTCAAATTTAAGGGCTACTTAATTATTTAAATAGCTTCCCTTCTCCCTCAGCCAATCAGTATTACGGAAGTTATAGAATAGCATTTATTTTTACTCAAGCAACAAATCGACTTCTGCAATGCTCCTGCATCCCGCCTGCTTGTCGCATGCTATGTTTTTACAGAATCGGGCCACTGGCTCATGAACCAGGATTTGACATTTAAAATTTTACAGATGATATATTTCTGAAGCCGCTATAACATCAAATAATGAAAACAAATATTTAAGGAGGGCTTCCATATAATAAACTTTATTTTTAAAAGTTATTTTGTCCACTGGCGCCATCTATAGTGATAAACTGGCGTCAGTGGTAAAGATAAATGTAAACGTGCGTCGGCGTTGCTTTCACGGATGTCGGTTGGTTCAGTGATTATTTTAGGGTTCGGTACCCAATCGTGACAATGGTACGTTACCCTTCGTTCACAAATTCGACTCGAACTTGGCCGGTTTTTAAATAAAACAGACCGTCCAATGAAAACAAGGACAATACTCTCGGAAGTCAATGGCGATTGAGTGAATTGAACATGGGTATCTACTTTTCTATTCTATTGGTTTCCTATGACATAGTAACCCTAATAAATAACGCAATTTCCACTAATTATTTTATTGTTTTAACAATAGACCGAGATTGATTTCTCTCTCGACAATACTGACTGTCGGTCGTCTCGTCCCCAAACTTTTGAAAACAAGTGCTCAACTTTATACGCGGAAATATATTCAATTCTTTAATGAAGCGTCGGATTATAAATACATATAGTTTATTCCCACGAGACGGCTACCTGTCTGTGCGTCGACGTTACTCTATGATTTAGGGCCCTCGTCTCTACTATTACTACCTACCCACCTATTCTTATGAAAGAATTGTTGAAACTCTGCCAATAACATTTGTAGACATACTCCCTTATTTATAAAGGGTTATTTACACATGACTAAGTTATGTGACGGTTTGTCTCTGCCTGTCAACTTCGAAACTCCATGTGACAGTAAAAGACAAACGATGCATGGTTATGCGGCGCATTAATTAGCGTTTATAAGTAAGGGGGGTAATGTTTATAACTGTATATTTATTATCTATTTCACTGAAATATTAGGAGCATAAACTAGCTATAGATTCATTCATAGAAATTAGCAACTGACACAATAAATAATACTTGGTATCGTTGAAGAACCTCAGCCGAATACAGAACCACTTTAACATTTGAGGGGTATTTAAGTAACTGAGCAGCTTTTAAAATTAAATGTTGTGTGAGGATTTTTGAGACTTTTTAATTGTTTAAGTACGACTCGAATTTTGATAAGCGTATCTGTACTTGGCCGTTAGCTAAACATCTAACATAAAAAATCAGTGGCTACTTCCTTACACGGGTAAAGATGTAGACAACTATGTAGTAGGGTACATTAACAAGGCAAATAAGGTTATCAATGTCGAGAATTGAGTGACTCAGGTGAGCCGTAAATACTTCATCTTGTAACAGTTTAATATCATTTAAAGGGTAATTCTTAATGAGCTGTATCCTACTTGAAGAACGAACTCAGCTAGAAGTCATACGTATGTGTAAACCAGCATAAAGCGCGTCGCGTGTTTTGAAACCAGCTTTACTCGTAGTTGTCACTTCTCCCATATCTACTTTCTAAAGCTAATTACGTATTTAACAATGGTTAAGATAGCCTACCTAGATCTTAGAATGAGCTACGTAACTGTTCAAGATTTAAACTTAAGGGCTATTTATTACTTGAAAATGTTTACTACTACAAATATTTTAAAGGAAAATATCATCTTCAAAAATTCACTCACGACGAGACTTGAACTAAAATATTAATTATTTAATTAAAATATTTCTAGTAGACATGCCCGGAGCAATAAAAACAAATTAGAAAACATTTTTCACTATTTTATTTAAAGAAAGACTAAAAAATATTGAGTCAAAAAAAGCACCAATAACACAGCGTAATCTAGCCCCAAACTAAGCACTAGGCTTGTACTATGGGTACTAGACAACGAATATAAGTATTACATATTGTTATTACTTTTTGGAAATACATACTTATGAATTATGATACATATAAAGCACCCAGAAAAGAAACAAATGTTTATTTAAAGCATAATATTTGCATCCGACGGGAATCGAAGCCGCAACCTTCTCCGGGCGTTCACCTGACGCGCCACAGAGGCCGCCAAAATATCAAATTTATATATTATGCATCTAGCTGATTTGGTCGCGGTTTAGTAGTTATCATGATTAAATAGATGCCCCATTCGTTTTTGTTACGAAACAATATTTATGGACGGTACAAACAGATATTTGTGTCTAGTTCTGCATGTACCTAGGTGGTGCCAATTAAGCTAGTCATCTACAACTTAGATGGCCGACTAGCGTAAACATGAAACAAGATTAAATTATTAAACCAGCACATGAATACGGAACACTTTGAGCGAGTCCGACTCTTACTTGACAGGTTTTTAGTGAATGCGTCTGTAATGATATCTACGTAATGTCTACGAACCACCGCGTTGTATGTAGATGTTACATAATCAATTATATATAAGTTTTATAAATATGTTTTTCCTTCGTTACCGGTTAGTTCTGTGTACTAGTAATTAATGAAGCAACAACGTTGTTTGCGAACGGCGCAGCGACGACGACGAAGAAACAAGCCAGACCCGTCGGGTACGTTAGCTAAATGTACAAGTTTCATCAAAATAAAACTAGTTAACTAACTCGGTAAGTTAACTCTTACACTTGCGGCTTTTGCCGTTTTGTTACTATTATCCTATTCTACTCCTACTAATATTATAAAGCTGAAAGTTTGTGAGTATGTGTGTTTGTTACTCAATCACGCAAATAGTACAGAACCGATTGTCACGTCATCTCGCAACAGCTGGACCGATTTCGATAATTATTTTTTTGTTGTCTTCGTTAAGATCAGGAGAAGGTTCTTATGAAAAACAAAGCTAAGTAACGGTATTTACTGACTTTTATTCATTCTTTAGGGGAGAAAGTGGATGAAGTTAAATTTAAGCTATTTATTGCTTAATTTTTTCGCTAATTATTTCTTCGGTGATAAGCTAAGTCTTGGGTGAACTTAAATCGCGACAAAGACACTGCGTTATTCCCTTGGTTAATAAATCTACAATAAAGTACCTAGTCAAATGCCTGAACTTAAACAAAAGCAATGAAAGTAATCTAAGTTTCATTGCAATCGGTTCAGTAGTTTTTGCGTGAAAGAGTAACAACCTCACATACATACATACATACTTACATACAAACTTTCGCGTTTATAATATTAGTAAGATTTGTTTTCCGTACCTACGTACCTCATATTTATTTAGACCATTCTACGTGATTTTAAAATGTGAGCTTTCTCGCGATGTTCCCTCCCTTGAGTGACAGATATACCAGAGCAAATATTTTTTTTTCTAAAAAAAAAATTTGGAGTGCGGGCTTTCGAAACCACAACCTTCGGAATGAAATGGAATTAAAGGCATGTTGTCATGTACCTAGATGTTATTTTAGTGGTTTGTATTTATTAAAATAGCTACGATTTATACTGTTAAGCTCGAAATTTTAATACTTACCTACTTTTAAGATATTTTTTATTCCCTCTAGCCCTACTAACATTATAAAGGTTAAAGTTTGTGAGTAATGAGTATTTGTGTATGTATGCTTATGTGTATGTGTGTTTGTTACCCAATCACGTAAAAACCGCTGAACCGATTGCGATGAAACTTGGAATATAGGCAGGCACCTACCAGGTATTTACCGGTAGGTAATAACACATTTAGGCTATTTTTTTATCCTGATATACCCGCGGGAACCGCGGGAATCAAAAAAGGAGTTTTTTGAGGGTTTCGGCCGCGGCTTCTTACCACCCACCGGTCTAAGTCGTCGCGCGGACTCGTCCGTGTTCACCAACATTGGCCGGAGCAGCCACTAAAGAAGACGGTTTAGGTCCGAACCAGTCTTCTTTAGTTTAGAAGGAAAGAATAACGCAGAAGAAGGAAGGAAGAACGCTTTCATTCTAGGACCGCGGCGTGTTACATCTTTGACCATATCATCACTTACATCAGGTGAGATAGCCAAACGCTTATCCATAAGAAAACACTTTAGTTATTCTGTCTTAGTGACAATAAAGACGCAACCTACCCCTACTATGAGTTGATACGTAACAAACATCACCCGCTTCGTCTAACCTCTGGCCTACCGGTCGCGATATAACGTCGGCCGCACCCGAGCGATATCTTGTCGCAACGCAACGCAGACAAGGCCAAACGGTTAACGATACAGTTTACGTACAACTCATGGTAGAGGCACTAAACAGAATTTACGTATCGATATCATTCGAGATACGTAAGCAAACTACATTATTGAAAACACCGTAGGTATCTCATTGCTGTCTGTTACATTTCGACGTTATTGCATAGTAATGAAACTAAATCTACCTACCTACTGTAAAAATATTGCATCTTCTAAACATTTGGCTACTAAATCTAGCTTTTATCATTATTTATTGCCATCAGTCATCGGTTCGAGCTAATATAAACGCATTCGACATTTATTACATCTATTGTATTGTGTTAAACCAGATGCGCCTTGTAGTTTCACTCGCGGAGCCCAGTCCGGTTGAACTGGCACGATAAAAAATAGACGGGAAAAAACTTTCGTTTTTTTTTAATAAAGAAATTAATTGAAACTATTCATTTAGAAGCAACTACTGGATTTCCGTGGAACACTTCGTGCGATTTTTATAAATCATCCGTCCATCATACATAACTAGCGCGCTAAACTACTATAGTACAAGTAGATAGGTTATTTATGATGTCTACTTCTAACCCGAGTTATACACACAGCATAATTGAAAATAATTTGCTAAGACACCTGCATAGTTACACGAATTCGAGAATCGATTTTACTTTCAAGAAACGGTTCTAAGTAGGTGACTTCATTAAGAATTGAACATGGCATTATGCCTCCTTCAGCGGTTGTTCTCGCAACAAATGTAATGAGTCGAGGAAACGACAGCCACTAGTTGGTATCTAATCCATTATTTACTATAAATAAACGAAGTTCGCCGGGAAATGTGGCCACGCGAAGCGACGATCAAACCAAACTTAAGACTGTCTAGGGATGTAAGCTTTTAAATTAAGTTGTACCTGCGTATTACTGAAGCATCAGAAAAAAGTACGTTCCTCGTTTTTTAATTGTAGACTACGATTTTACACATATAAAACAAAATAAATAATATTAAATAGTCGTGCGGGATAGACGCTTGGCGCGGTCATATTTGCATGGGTAACCGATAAATTATGTAGCAAAATAAAAACATTTTTACGAACTCCTCTATACTTCAGTCCGGTTGCAGTCGTAAGGTCAGTAAGCAGTCGTAGTCATAGGGGGCGACTCTAAACACTAAACGCAAAACCCATACGAAAGGAATAAGATGATCATTTAACAAAACGTTGGTAGGAATGGCTACTTTTTATTAAGTCGGCGAATTGTTATGTCTCTATACATTAACTTGTCCTTTATTTTATGAGGCGATAGAAAAATCTGTTAACTTAGATAAGTTTCTTTAAAGATTTATCTCTCGTGACGCGCTGTAGTCAATTATTGAGATCAATAATAGACTAGATCGAGTCAAACGCACTAAACCTCATTACTTACTGCGCAGTCGCACTGTTTATAAAATAATGAACCCGTTCCTTACTCGTACATTATGTATTATTATAGTGGCTTGTGGCTTCTGTAATAACGATGTAATGTGTTATGATGACGATCAACTGTGCCAATTATCTTCTATAGGTACCTACATTATAAAATTCGAAGTCTTACCTGATTGATTTATTGATTGACTGACTGAATAATTATAAACTTAACGCAATCCAGAGCCCAAATGTTCCCAGAGACATGATTTTTGGATAGTCCAGGTATGAATCCACTTAGAAAGGGTATCTGGCAAATCTCGCGAGGTAGGGACTTACGCGGGTGAAGCCGCAGGACCCCTAGTAGTTTGCTATGTAATAGGTAATAATGCTATAGATTGATTAACCACTTCATGGTACCGTAGGTAAGCAGACAACGGAGTATTAATAGTTTAATGTAGTAGTAGCCATACTCGGACCAATAACAAACGTCCGGGAAAGGCGTCAAATAGAGTTTACAAAATAAAACCGTGCTGACATCGTTATTAGGTATTGTTACACTACAGGCAAACCACAGTTCAAAATAAAACAGAAACGTTTTGTCTAAACTGCGTTTTTTCAAAATGAAAATCGTGGTTACATAAAATCAACATTTGTATGACAAAATCAAAATTAAAACATTAATTACATCTGTGTAGATATAGTATCAAAAGAAAGACAGTTGTAACAAGCCACTGAAGTCCAGCTACATCAAATTCAATAATACTTTTGATGTTTAGCGCGTTTTTTACGATAGACGTAACAATTCTTTCAGAATTCAATTCTTGACTGAATCATTGGATCTGGTCGAGCGGCGCACGGCGCAGTTAGCTGTAGACCTTCATAATGGTGAAGTGAAGGCTCAGCTTCAGTTCAGTAGATAATGCATTTAAAAGATGCTAGGTATATAGGACATGAGTGCTTTTACTGCCGCATCTCAGTTTTACGATGATGGGATAGATAACTCTCAGATAATATAAACATTTTTATGATCGAATTCGAGTATTAGTGATGAAGTCGGCGGTTTCTAAAATATTACTTCAATTCACCTTTACGAGTATGTTTCAAATTTCAATTGAAGTGGTCAAAATAACGTGCATTGAAATTTGTTTATCCACAGAGCAGCTTTACAATGGTAACTAGCTACACCGGACAGATCGTCACATTCGCAGGCGTAGTTTCTTTACGTTTAACAGAATATGATCACAAAGAAGTAAACCCAGGCGCGTCCCGAAATTGTACTAAAAGTCGACGTTTCAAATTGATCATGATCAATTTATTTGTAATTCCTACAGGAAATGTATTCAACTTGGAAATAGTATGCAATTCCTAGGAACAATTCCGAGTCCAAAATATTGTTTCATAGATTATTTAATAGACACACATTAATCCTGATATTCCGACGGGATCGGCAGCCTTATTTTTGAATCGCTCGTTGCTCGTCAGGCGATTTAAATATTTCAATATCTACTGGTTTTCGTTCGATGTCCGACTCCTGCGGCGAGTGGTTGATATCACTCGTTGCGGTCGTGCGATTCACATAAAAAAAATACAGAAAACGAAAGAAAATCTGTAGAAATAGAGGTATTAAAGTCACTCGAAGTGACCCGAGCGATTCAAAAATAGAGCCCCGGGACTTACGCGGGTGAAACCGCGGGACGTAGCTACGAGGTTTATATAATACGTCAGATTTATAATAGGAAAACCAGTCGAAGGATCTTTCTTAAAACTAATTGAAGATTATTCGGTAAGACATCTAAAATGGAATCGTATAAACTAGGAAAATCACATTGCCTTTAATATCGTCATTCGAAGTGATAATGACGTGGGTAAAGTCGTTAATAGTCGTGCATATTAAACTACCAGTCATTATTTATCAAACTTAATGATTATAAGAACAAAGACATTAATAATACTTGCTACGTAATAGAAAGCAGTATTTTTTTATTGTAACTAAAAATATTAACTATTTTTTATTAATGACACTTTATTTACCGGGTTTAATCGAGTTTTATTCATGATTTTTTAAACGACCGAGCTTTCGCCAACTTTACAGTTGGCTTTGAAATACCAACTGTCTACCAATCTGCAGCCCTCATGCAGCCCTAGACAACATTCTTATCGATTAACGAAATCGCAATCTACACATTTTTTTGTTTGAAATTGATATATAAGTTTGCGAAAAGTCACGTGACTTTTCGAGAACTCATGTCAATTTCCCTGTTGTATTGGAAATACTGATGGTGCTACGGAATTAAGTTGAATAACTAAAGTAAATGTATTTCATAAGCTCAATATATGCGGGATGAATATTTTGGCATTTTATAGGCGCAAATATAGATTGATGATGTAAGCATGTAAGCTGTCAAATGCCTTCGAATATTCAACAAATGCTAAATGAAGTTTTTTATTATATTCGATGTGTTTTTCAATTATCTGGTTTATTGCCTGTAAGACTTGGTCGGCGGTAGAGAGAACTCTGCAGAAACCTGCCTGTTCGGTGGATTGTTGGGATTCGAATGCTGTGTAAATTCTACCGTCAACTTGGTGTATGGTGTTAGTTGGTTATTCGTTGGTCAATGTATCAGACAGCCGTTTGGTCACCAGAAGCTAAAACTAATCCATATTGATTTTATTATTATATATACGTGATTATTTTATTTTGATTGGCTATCTTCTCCATTTTTTAATTTATTTATATTCTTATTCGGTTTTTTCCTATTTATTTAAGTCCCTAAATAGCATTGGATTAAAAGTTGCTTGCGTTGTATAAATCCTCTAAAGTTAGATTAGTTAGACCAAAATTATTATTAATATTCCTATTCCATGTTTCTTAATAAACATTGATTTGATCTGATTAAAATATTAAGCTAATAATTGAAGCTTGCGCAGCCACCTCGAACTAACTAATCCTGATTACCTAGCACGGATTTAATAAGTCAATTTACACGGTTTAGTTGCAGAATAACCTTCATGTCAGTAGGTAATTTGATTATATGTTTTCGTATATAATAAATGCTGCCTTTCAGTATACGAGTATAATATGTTAAATTAGTTGGTTCCCCTCTTCAGGTTGTATTTCTCAACGGATCCTAATGAAGTTTTGTATATACAGTTTCAATCAAAATATATTTTTTTTGTCGTGGGAGATTTTATAGTGTTGGGGTATACCTAAAAATAAATAACCGATTCCAACTTCACTTCTTCATTTAAAAATAGTTCATAAAATTTTAGTGAAGATCTGTGCTTGTATTTTACGAAAAACAAACGAACGAAAAAGAACTGTCATCCAGAAAGAAAATCTGTCATTTTTCTGTCAATTTTTCAAGGCACCATCAAAAGTAACCCTGCTGATCCTTGGAGTGATGCAGAAAATTGATCATCAAGGTAAATTGCTCATTTTTGATGTAAGTATAGGATTCTACCTAATACTAGCTATAGAGCAGGCCTTGTACCTACAAGATACCTACATATTGATGGCGCCCGCGCCGCGCCCCTGGAACCTCACAAACTTTTCAATGAGTAATAAAATAATTTTTAAGTTGTAGTCAATTAAATAAATAGATCGTATGCAAAATAAAGTTTGTACTCGAGAGGTCTACTGTTCGCGGAACTACTAGTATGATCATGAGTACGAATTTTAAAAGTCAATGTCCTGGGGCCTTATTCTGTAAGGCACAAGTCGAGTTAAAGTCGAATTAACCATTTGACTATAGAATCCCATCATTTTACCTTTTTTATTTATGCATCAACTCTTAGATTTTCATAGATTATTCTACAACAACGTTCGAATATTGCTCCGTCTTTTTAAATGTGTGTGAGTAATTTCCCGATTAAGCTCGGCCATCTAAGCCGAGTTTGGAATGCTTCACATTCAAGCGAACATTAAAACCTTCTAGTTTTATTCTAAGATGTCCAACTAATTAACGAACCAATAAACGACACTTAGAATAAGCGTATACCAAATCGTACGGCACAAAATACCCCCTGACTGATTGATTGATTGACTGACAGACTGAATCATCTAATGAGTAAATTTTAATGTTTCTTTATTTTTATTGCTCAAGGCATATGCCCAATCGATGGTATTGCTCAATAATAACATGACACGTGATTCCTATGTAGCTCAGTGGTCAGAACACTCGCCTGGTTGCGAGGGGGCACAAGTTCGTATCCTCATGGGGTTATTAGAAAATATACGAGTATTTCTTTGCGAAAAATATTTCTGAGTGAATTTTATCAAATGTGATATAATTTGCTAATTATGAGCAAAGTATAGGGGAACACCCTTCACTATTTACATCACTTGTATTTTATAGATGTATAGAGTATTATTTAGTTAAGTATACCTACGTATAAGGAACTACTAAAAGGAAAAAATAAGAATATTCCTTCTAATTCCCCTGAAACGATTTAAACATTAGAATGAGGAACATTTGATGTTATTATATCCCCTCCTCCATCCAATACAGGAAAACAAAAATCGAAGAACAATCAATAAAATAATAATTTTAGGATTTATTGTATTCCGGTTTTTTTTCTTGTCATCAAGATTTTATACTAATATAAGTACTAATATTATAAAGAGGAAATATTTATTTGTTTGTTTGTAACGAATAGGCTCTGACACTACAGCACCGATTTTAAAAACCCATTTACAAATAAAACGCTACATTATCGAGGAGTAATCTCAAAAATTTTGATCCTGATATTTCCGCAGGATGGGGACTTACGCGGGAGATACCGTGGTTCACTTGTTTGTAAATATATTGCACAACATTACACACAGCGCAATCTAGCCCCAAACTAAGCACTAGGTGCGTACTATGGGTACTAGACAACGAATATACTACATATTATACTTTTTTTTGTAAATACATACAAAAATAATAAATAAATAATAATATTTTTTGTATATAAATGTAGGATCGAGGATCAAGTGCGTCTTCGACTCGTCCACCCAATCCACTGATTGCCAGTTACTCGAACTGTTTGCAAAGCTCTGGTTTTCACCAAACAACATTCCATTAAGCTACGTATGGGGTCGTTTCAAATACGAATGTACGCCCATCGAAAGTACCTACCTACATTATAAATTAACGATAAAAATTTAGATTTACCTAAGAGCATTCAACGTGACAGAAGGCAAGTTTAATTTACTTCTATTACATTTCCGTGGTTTCTTATCTATCTAAAGGTTGCCTGAAAGAGATCGCTTTAAACGATAGGGCCGCCCTTTGTACCATCTTGATTTTTAAGACGGTTATGATATTAGTTTTGTATTTTTTGTAATGTGTTCAATAAAGAATTAATCAATCTATTATAATATGCTATCACAAAAACCCAAAGCCCTAAGTAAAGATATGAACTACTACGATCACTAATTCACCCATTCTATGCACCATACAATCAAACAGACATGTATAAATAGATTAGGTATAAGCTGCGTCCTGCAAGAATCCCGCGGGATATAGATAAAGCCGGGTCAAACCGCAGTTTCCCGCGGCTAAATTTCGACCCCGAGGGATCAGGATCTATGAATAGATAGGAAAGCCTATGTTATTGGGCTTCATGCTGAGATGATTACTAGGCAATGAGTACCTTATTAACCTAATTGGAATGTGAATAAAGACACGAAGAAAAATAAACGAGATAAAACACGAGGAAAAACAAGTCAGTGTGATCGAAAAATTGCGGTAGTCTCGCAGTACCTATGCGATTCAATGGGCGTAGATGTCCAAAAAACCTAGGTACCTAGCTAAAACCACAAAATTGTGATTGTATTTTTTTATAAGGTACAACAAGAAACCTTTAAGTATGGTTTCCTCATGTCCATCTGTTTGTCTGCAACTTAGCTCGGAGATTTAGTATACTAACAAACTGTATCTTTCCATTGGATATTGATCACGCCGATAAAAAAAGCACATATTAAAAAAAATATTTATAGGTACAACATGTAAAATAGGCGACGTTTTTATTATTGACCTTATCATTAGATAGCTATTTTAATATAATTGAGTTTTTTTTTATTAGTTTTAAATTTAGGTTTCCGTTGAAAAAGTAAAAAATTGGTACGTACACGTACATACATTGGTACCCTAAAAAAGTTTTAAGTTTTCATTTCTCGTGGCCCGACAAGGTACGCCCTTGCCTAATTATAATTTTATTATGTGTCTGGTGTTTGTTTTATTATTTTTGTAGCTAACAAAACCAAAATGTCGAATTTTGTTCTGTCCATTTGATTTTTATTATTTGCGATATCAATGGAAATATTTTTGTTTGGTAAAGACGAACAATTTTTCGACCTTTATATTAGTTGTTTCAAAAAAGCTTTAATCATGCATTGTTTATTTATAAAAAAAGTTAATTTCGGCCTGCCTTAAAATACGTTAAATAAAAACTAAAAGGTAATAAAACTGAAAAAATAAATAAAACAAGTTCAGTAGTCACCAAACTTAGCTACTTTAACAGTCGGGACTCGGGACCCATTATTGGAAAGGTTTGTGATGGTCTAGATTCTAGATAGCTATAATGGGTTCCGACTGTTAAAGTAGCTTTTTATTCAATACTTATTTAAGCAGCCGTTTTTAATTTTTTAGATTATTTAGTATTTTACACTTTTCAGTCAGCATAGTTTTATGACGGTTAATGATATCAATAGTATTTAAATAGCAATCGTATCAATGCATTGATTTAGTTATTAAGTTGAGGATTATTCAGTTGGTTGTGCCAGTGTTAACTGTTAAGTACGAACGAACTTTAAATTCCTGTAAATCCTAAATCAGTATTCAGAAGATTGCGGGTTCCATTCCCGTCGGGCGCAAAAATGTATGCTTATAAATAAGTATTTATTTCTAGACTGGGTGATTTCTATGTATCATATTATGTATGTATTTACGAAAAAAAGTACCTATAATAATATACCTATAATATTAAATTGAACCCATAGAACAATGCTTAGTTTGGGGCTAGATTGCACTGTGTACAATGTCGTGCAATATTAATTTATTTAAATGAAAAATGATGAAAGAAAACTAAGAATGATTCTCAAATACCTGATCATTGATGTGATGAGTGAACAACCCCACTTGACTATACAGTCCGTTTTATTTTTTACAATATGGCGCCTGGTGGCGCCTTTGATTTTTATATGTGACAGATCTAAAACCATTAGACAGATGAGACAAATCCATACTCCCGTATGTCCATCGTATGATTCGGAAGACACGAGGGTAAATAATTTATAAGACTATAAATAATACCTAAACAAACATACAAAGTTAGGCGCAAAAAACATAACCATTTCCTTAGTAGCTAGGAAAATGAAATCAAGGCTTACTCCTACCTACTTGATAAATATATAACGCAATTGCGATAGTATATAATATATTCTTAAAGACAAGAATACATAAAATAACATCTGACCCTATATCGAGTGGATATCGTTCGAACAATATCTAATTCTTTATTTGTTTCATACCGGTTCCTTCATTACATTCTGTGATCTCATCTTTACTTTAAAATTATCACAAATTTAAACTTCACACTTCGTTCCGATCGTGGCACGTTATTATTATTTGAATCTCGATTTGCAAATACATGTTAAGGTGATATTGTCGACGTATTCAACACTTTCCTATAATTCATAGGTCCTTCCGCGTAGGTGCGTATCCCAAGACAATTAGGGAACATGTCTTACTTCTAACTTCTAACTAATATTATAAACGCGAAAGTTTGCAAGTACTTATGTATTATGTTATGTATGTGACTTTGTTACTCTTTATCCAAAAAGTACTGAAAAGATTGCGATGAAAATTGTAATGTAGGTAGCTGGAGACCTGGAATAACACATAAGCTACTTTTATCCCGATATTCCCTCGGGAACAGGGCTTATGCAGGAGAAACCGCGGGGCGCAGCTATCTAGTATACTTTTAAGATTGTAGTTTGATTGTAGTAGGTAAAGATGTCAACTTTCGCCTCAGCGTTTAAGATTTCATTCATTTAATTTATAATTTATTTAGTTAGGTAGCAATGCACCTAAAGCTAACTGCTTAAATGGTAGGCCCTGCCGTACTTCTTTTCTTTAATAAAATTAATTATGCAGTTGACATGCGTTCTCAGTCTGCCAGTTGTACCTTTGACTGATTGATTGTACCAAAACACAAATAACAACAAATTAGACATAGAAAACTTAAAACTACACGCGCCCTTATCGCCTATGGGCGATCTCTTCCAGGCAGCCAATGAATGGACAAGACTTGAGGAAGGGGGTGGGTAATGTGTTTTTGAAAAGGATAGTACCTACCTTTGCCCAGTCTTCTGGATTTTTAGTTTTCATTTTTTACGTAGGTATTTAGTTACCTAAAATCGCCGGTAGACACACATTTGCACAATTTCATTAAACTTCATCGCATTCTCAAAGATGATTCGATAGCTATCTTGCATTAGAAATCGATAAATAATCGAGTTTAATAGTGACACAGTGATTTACTATTCTATTGTATTAGTGCAACGATATCAATTAGTGGTTATGTTCATTCTTTTTTATATAAGTACGTACCTACTAAGTATGTCTTATTTGTAATATTTTCCTACTAAAACGTCGAACTGATCACGATAGGTGAATAAAAGTCGTGATTATTAAATTTAAAACAAAAAACCCAAACTAAAAACCTAACTAACAACTTAAAGGTGCCTTAAACTCGCATTTGAATCGCATAGCAATAATATATTAATTAGTAAGAAAAGTTACCGAAAGTATAGTTTACCTCATTGATGATGTTGTGTTGTATTGTTTTGAAAAAGTCGCTCGGAGCTCGAGCGGTTTGCGGCATACGGCGTCGAATGTGGGAAATCGGCGGTCGCGGGCGCGTTTCGCGAACAACTGCCAGACGAGAAGTCTCGGCTAAGACTGCTGACTACACCGTAGACCGACACCGCGATCGGCCGAAGCGAGACTCGAGTGGTGCGCGCTCACAGAACACTCATCTACCTACTGTGTAAGTACCTTCACGGCTTGCGTATCTTACTAGGGTGTTTAGAACCGCCGCTGCTGCACCACCTGACGACTGACTCGCCACACACTAATACATTCACTTTTATATATTCCCCCTTCTAACATTTGTGACAGACCTATGACTCCTGGATACCGTTGACCCGTGTCGGTGGCACCGAACCTTGATACTTTGTAAGTTGCCTGGAAAATTATATCAAATATGTAGATACATACCTTCTTACTTTTTAACAAACAGTAAGTAAAAGCTTCTATCGCCGACCTTGTTAAGATGGAAATTATTTTCTTATGCTTTCCTACTGGAAGATAAGTAAGTAGCTAGGTATGTAGCCACCCCTCAATTACAAAGCGAACCCAACAATATTAATTAACATAATAAAAAGAAAGTTTATGAAGAAAGCTGATGATGTTTTATGTTTTTTTACCATTAGAATTTAAAATAGGTAATCTTAAGAAGTTTAATGTAAAAAGTTTTAAGTAAAGTATAAAGTTAATTTGGTAAAGAGCTTCGTGATTCTACGAGAGTTTACGAGATAAGGTCAAAAAACTTAACTAGGTGGCGACAGAAGTTGTCCTTCCGGTTTACTTGGGTGTCTATACCTACCTATACTTACTTATGTATGGAAATAAATGGGATGGGAGCCGCTGCCCGCTAGTACGCTACTGCTTAGAGTTCGTGTTCACCGTTTTGCTATCTAAATAAGAGAGTATCTCAACTTCCCAATAATTATTTCTTCTATGGTTTTCGCGATTTTGCATAATAAAACACTTTATTTACCGGGTTTAATCGCGTTTTATTCATGATTGTCAACCTTGAAAAAGCCAACTGAAAATTTGTCGAAAGCACGGTCGGTTAAAAATGAACATGAACAAACCGCGATTAAACCCGGTAAATAAAGTGTTTTATTCCCAATCGTAGTAGATTTCCTACTAATTTTATAAGGTGAAAGTTTGTGTGTAAATAAGGATGTGTTAGGTACTCCTTCACGCTAACCTACTGAACGGATTGCGATGAAACATGGTATAGAAGGCAGGAGAACTATATTAACATATATCCTACGTCACTTTTATCCTGGTATTCAAGCGGAATCGCTTATTTACATTAAAGTCGAATTTCGATCTTGTATTGGTTTTTATTGGCGGCAGGCTTCATTAGCGATTTGTTACCACTCGCGGGACTAAGTCGTAGCGCTAAGCGGACTACTCCGTGTTCCGATACGTAGACCGGTGCAGCGATGAAGGTAGACAGACGACTCAAAGCCTCAGCCGAAATTTTCAATTCAATAAGGTTTTTTAAATTAGATCAGTTCCTTATTCTAGATGAGCGTGCTACATCTTAGACCATAGCATTACATACCATCAGAAGCCTAATTCTGTCAGAAAAATCATGTAGTATCTACACGACATCCACACGCTTCTACAGAAGGTTCAAAGTTTTAAAATCAATACACCTAAGACGTAGCCAAATGATCATGTGCATTTAATGTTGTACGAGAATCTAAAGGTAATAAACTATTTGATTTTTAATTTTCTGTTTTTATTTTTAAATAATAGTATCGACATAGTTTCTTTATATTCACAGGTTTCAATCAAGTTTCCACAGAGCAGCAGAGCTACGCGGTTTTTTCTTACAGAATTAGGCCGCTGGGTGGGATAATGGTCAATCGATCATCAGTCGTATGTAAAAAAATATGTAATGGGTTCAGTGCTATCTTAAAATCATTCATAAGGTTAGACGGATCTTGATCCACTGCGGTTTTCTTATCTTCTAGATGAGAGGGCTACGTTTTGAACCGCTCGATGGCCATTAGTTTAGAGAAAAATACAAAAGGTATTTTGTTATACAATAATTTCGGGGTACTTGCTCTCTGATTAGTTGGGACTTAGGAGTGAAATCTAGTAGTTTCCGAAAACCAAATGCAGCGGCCTCCTGGTAAATATCAGTTACACAAAGAATTACTCTAAGTCTCTAGCTTTCTTGGTGGTTTTCTAGGCCTTTACACGTAAGTCCCGATATGCAATAATCAGCTTTTTTCTTTCATAAGGCCCTTCTCCTGATCATAAAAACATAACACAAAAAGAATTATCGAAATCGGTCCAGCCGTTCATGCGTGATGCCGTGGCCATGCAAAATGGGGATTAATTTTTCCCACGTTTTAAACTCTCACTTTTCGTTTTTTTTGTTTGTTTGTTATGCCTATATAAGATTAGGAAAAACTGTATTATAATTATGAAGTGACAAGGTATGATGTATCGGGAAAATATTCGTACGTTTTCTACTACGAACTGCGATCAGTCGGTTCAGGCATTTTTAGGTTCCGACCGAGCATCATTTGACGTTAGTAAATGTATCATGAAACCTAATGAAACATTATGTCCGACCGATAGTTCGTGCTTGACAAAAGTTTTATCGTTGGTTTTATTTCAAAACTAGTTGCGCCCCGCGGTTTCACCCGCGTAAGTCCCGTTCCCGTTCCCGCGGGGATTAAAAGTATCCTATGTCCTTCTCCTGGTAAGCTACCTCCCCACTAATTTTCAGACAATTCGATTTAGCCGTTCTTGAGTTATAAATGGTGTAACTAACACGACTTTCTTTTATATATAGATATAGATTCACGACAGCTTAATAGCTATCCTGTATACCTGTTATCGATATGCCGTTCATTAAACGTACTCACTCCACTGAAGAACGTACATTAGCATATTAAGGGATGATTTATATTAGTTAGACCGAGCGAGCGCCTGCCGGGTTCTAGCTTCGTTGTCCGTTGCTCGGCCGCCACTCGGTTGCAACAGACCGATCGACTGCTCGCCGAGCAATGGACAACGAAGCTCGGACCCGTGACCTTCTAATATAAATCATCCCAAAAGCTTAGGTGTTTGTCAGCACGAGAGCTTCACTACCGGAATAATGATAGCAATTAATGAAGGGCTGTATAGTGAATGCTCCTGGTCCTGACCTAGCAGAGAACTCCCGGCAGGTCACATGTCTGCCTGCTACTACCTCCACCAAAGGCATTAAGGACAAAAGTAAGGGGCAGAATCATATCCTTATTCGTCCAGCTTCCTTCGGTCGGCTCGTCCTAGGGCGTATACCTGGAGTTCTGTGGAAAAGTAGCTGGAAAAGTTGTAGAAAGGAGTATACGAGATGTACTTTCGGCTTAAAAGGACTTACCCGTAAGTCCTTTTAAGCCGAAAGGGAGTTTGTTCTAGAAGTCTAGGCGAACAGCTTTTGGTCTACGACTTTTGGCAATTCTAAAACAAAAGTTGTTCGCCTAGACGTCTAGAACAACCGCCTTTCGGCTTAAAAGGGCTTACCCGTTACATCTTGTATATACGGTCCTACCTATGAATTTTATAATACAATTCTAGAGTATAGGAAGGGAGAGGAAAGATGGTTTCATGGAGGTCCGGAGGCGGGTCCTAGGTAGGTCGGATGTTGTTGGGCGGGCTGTCGGTTGTGTTTTTTTTGTTCTTTATAAAATTTCCTCAGCCGATACACAGAAATATTGCTTCAGTTCCACCATAGCTCTAAATACACGACAAGACAATGTGAATCACATGCATGATCGTTGCAAAAAAACCGCATGAGTTTCTTGTGTCGTCTTCTCATTGGACGTCGCGTTTTTAATTCAAATTCATATTCAAAGTTTTTGTTTCGGACAACAACATCCATTTAATATTAATAATACACAACAACTTAAGACTATGTTAGGTAGAAAACTATACTTAAAATGTTGTGTACCTGACCGACAAATCAATCGAGCGACCACCGCAAGATTGTGTTTCCACGGCGGTCATCGCTCGACTAAGATTTCGGAATACAGGCGCACTCGGATCTTCTGCCACGACCCTCAAGATACCGTTGCTGCTCCCTCTCAGCCTTCCTACCAGAAAGACACGGTAGTTTACATTAATTTGGTAACCTATTTCAAACAATCATGTGGTTGTAATCTTTTGAAATAAATTATTTTAAATTTGAATTATTAGACAGAAGATATACTAAAAGATTTATCTTTGAAATAAAACATTATATTAGTATAGTGTTGATATTTATTTAAATAAACTTACTAGTATATTCGAAACTTTGTAACAAAAATAACTTACTACATTTAACAAATTTGTTAAAAAATATCTTACAATATCTTTATTTACAAGTTCAAAATATAATATTTAGGTACTGACATGTTTTTTTTTCAGTTGAATGTTCAAATGTCATAACACTAAAAAAGGTTTGGTCCACTTTTGTAACTGATCTTTCATAACCAGCTATGAACACGGTTTTTTTTTCTTTTTTTCATAACCAGCTTCGAAAACAGAAATAAAATTGTCCTTTTCATAACCAAGTTTCATAACCAGCTACGAAAGGAGACTTTTTTTCCATTTTCAAACCTGGTTATTAATTAAGAAAATTTTGTCCACTTTCATAGCTACAAACGAACGGGTTATGTAGTTTTAAAGATAACAATATATAAGTACCACATACTTGGGCCTTAAACAAATTCTAGTTATACAGATTGTATTTTAAATAATAATAATCTTTGCCCAAGGTGTGCGAAGTCGAGTCAAAAAAGCTAGCTTTTTATATTGTGTTATTCTTTCGAATTACACAGTAAAATAAAAATATAAATTACTCAAGTAAGTTTTTTTGTTAACGATACTTTTATTAATCTTGAGGATAACGTGGTACATAATATAAATTTTTATTTTAATTCTGGATGACGTGAAACCAACTTTTTGGATGTAAGGGACGTAGCCTTTTATAGCTGTCTTTAGATTTATTTCCATTTTCGTATGTACGCGATTATAAATCTATTATATGAACTATATGTATGGATACTGTATACTGGCCAGTAAAGAATAAACATATTGAATGACATTTAAAAGTCATTTGTCCTATCAATCAAATCTTTACTTGCTATCAACAACTTATCTACCTAGTAAACATGCAGTCCAGTGAAATAAAACAAATGGAATTTATTCCGACAAAGCGTGGAGGCATTAAACTGCTCTGTGAAGGACGACAATTCCACCGGAGAAAAGTATACACTAATGGAAACACATTTGGCAGTGCTATAGCTTTAAGGGATGTGCAGGCAATATTATACTTACCAGAGAAAACATCGATATAAAAGAAAAACCACATAACTCTGAATGTCGACCAGAGACGGCAAAAATTGAAATTTTGAAGAAAGTTCATGATTTAAAAACAAAAATTTGCTCAAATACCGAACCTATACAAAAACAATTTGAAAATATGCTTTGCCAGCTTCAAGACGATGGCGTTAATTTAGTTGCTGATTTGCCAAAATTCAATAATATGAAAAGTGGTTTGTACAAGGCAAGAAACAAGAACTTGGGTGTGTCAAAATTACATTTTCAGTTGCCTTCAGAAATAACAGTGCCAAAAAAGTTTGAATCTTTTCTATTGGCGGACTATAATGATATTGATGACGCGACGAGGATTTTAGTGTTTTGCAATGCTGATCTAAATAATATCTTACAACGATTCGAACACTTTTTTTTCGATGGTACCTTTAAGTCATGCCCGCCACCATTCTCCCAACTATATTCCATCCATGGTTACAGTACAACTTTAAACAAAGTCGTTCCTCTATTTTATGCCTTTATGCACAATAAAAATGTGAAGACATACGAAATATTACTAAAATTAATTAAAAGTCGATTGCCTGCATGGTACCCCAAAAAAGTCACGATTGATTATGAAAAGTCTGCAATAAGGGCGATTCAAAATGTGTTTCCTAAAACTATTATAAAAGGATGTTTTTTCCATTTTAGTAATAGCCTGTTTAAGAAAGCCAGGGCATTGGGAATAAAGTCCAGAGTCCAAAGACGACATGTAGCTAGATGTGCTGGCTTGGCTCGTTTGCCTTTAAAATATATAATGTCAGGCTACCAATATATAATGAAAAAAACACTCAACTCCGAAAATGTACAAAAGTTTAACTCCTACTTCAATCAGTATTGGTTAAGCGACATAAAATTTATAAAAAAATGGTGTTGTTATCAAGAGGAAATAAGAACAACAAATGATGTCGAAGCATGGCATGCTCGGTTAAATAAATACGTGGGGCGTAAAAATCCATCTCTGGCACAAGTTTTGGAAATATTAGTAAAAGAAACGAAGATCCGTATGTGTAGCAAGAGTATTAAATCCAAAAATTACGTAGAAATTGACATCGAAATTAATTCTGCCATCGAGGAATTGGAAACAAATATTATAACTGTTGGGCATTGCCTGGAACTTATTGCCCCTTATAATTTTTAGTTTAAAGTACCTATACATTTAATTTTGTTTATTTACAATGAGTTTAATTCTGTTAATAATAATTTCGTTAATGAATAATTTTTAGTTTAAAGTACCTATACATTTAATTTTGTTTATTTACAATGAGTTTAATTCTGTTAATAGTAATTTAGTTAATGAAAAGTGTGTTTTCTCCTCTATATTTTACTAACTGGTTACGAAAGACAGCTATGAAAGTGGACAAAATTTTAAATATAAAAAGCTAGCTTTTTTGACTCGACTTCGCACACCTTGGGCAAAGATTATTATTATTTAAAATACAATCTGTATAACTAGAATTTGTTTAAGGCCCAAGTATGTGGTACTTATATATTGTTATCTTTAAAACTACATAACCCGTTCGTTTGTAGCTATGAAAGTGGACAAAATTTTCTTAATTAATAACCAGGTTTGAAAATGGAAAAAAAGTCTCCTTTCGTAGCTGGTTATGAAACTTGGTTATGAAAAGGACAATTTTATTTCTGTTTTCGAAGCTGGTTATGAAAAAAAGAAAAAAAAACCGTGTTCATAGCTGGTTATGAAAGATCAGTTACAAAAGTGGACCAAACCATCGCGATATTACTATTTTTAAAAAAATCGAAATAATCTTACTAATCTAAGTATATAAAAGAAAGTCGTGTTAGTTACACCATTTATAACTCAAGAACGGCTAAATCGATTTGTCTGAAAATTGGTGGAGAGGTAGCTTAGAACCAGGAGAAGGACATAGGATACTTTTAATCCCCACGGGAACGGGAACGGGAACGGGACTTACGCGGGTGAAACCGCGGGGCGCAGATATTAAGCAATTAGGTTCTTTGAAATAACGATGATAAAAAAAGTTCAATTGAATATATATAAAAATGGAAAAAAAATTCAATCAATCTATAAATATTTCGGAAAACCGGTAAAATTGTACTAAGTACTTTGAAACACTGTGATGCGCCGTCATTCGATCCGACACTCTTCTATAACAAATATTATTATATGCCCTCAAGAATTCGAACTTAGAGCAATAATCGAAACATAGGTCGGCGTACGGTCGGAATCGAACATTCCGAAGTTCGGAATAGAACAGCTTCTGTACTACGTCCTCGAGTTTTGGCGGGAACGCGGTGAGGAGATGTGTTGATAAATTTTCATTTTTGTGAAACCTAGTTCAAAAGCGTGTAAATCGTTTAATTTCGGGGGGTATATTAATCTATTTAGCTACTTGAAGGTGTACAATCTACTTGAAGGTGTACCTACAAGTGTAGTCAAAGTAAATATCGGTGCAAAACATGGACTTTAACGTTGTCTCCAAAGCTCCGTGAACAATCATTGTAAATGGACGCGTTTTACAATGATTAGAAACCATCCACCACCTTCTCCATCCAAAGGTTGCCTGGAAGAAATCGCTTTTAGCGATAAGGTCGCCCATTTGTACAACTTTTTCTTTTATGGTTTCTGTGTAATTTGTCTCACTTATTAATTTTAATGTTAACTGATTTGAATTGTTGTTGGTTGTGCAAATTAATAAAGTGTTAATCTATCTATCTATCTAGACTTGACTCTATGACGAATTGACTGTTTCGATGCAAATAACTTGCAAATATTTATAGCTTAGTGTCGTTCGCGGTGTCACCCGCGTAAGTCCCGTTTCCGGGGGAATTTCGAGATAAAAAGTATCCTATGTGTTATTCCAGGTCCCCAATTACCTACATTCCAAATTTCATCCAAATCCGTTCAGCCGTTTTTGCGTGATTGAGTAACAAACATTCAAACATCCAAACACACACACTTTCAAATAATAGGGGTTAAAGTATGAAATTGCCGTTTTATTGCAATAGGTTCTTTGAATTGACATAGAATCTTCATGGTTTGAGGTTTTCGAATGAAACTTTTTTCAAATGGTTTCTGTGATGTTCTTTTTTTAAAAATGTGAAACATTTGAATATCGCCTTTCAATTGTTTTTGTTATTCAATTTAGACAAGAAAGATGGATACTGCGAAAATTCGAGTGATTTTTGAATACGAGTTCCGACGCGGAACTAACGCGGCAGAAACAGCCCGCAATATCAATGCTGCGTTTGGAGAGGGGTCTACTAATGAACGCACCGTGCGATTTTGGTTTAAACGCTTTCGTGATGGAAATTTCGACTTAAAGAACGAGCCACGAGGAAGACCGCCCACACAGGTGAATAACGATGAATTAAGAGAGATAGTGGACGCCGATCCTAGTCAAACTACCCAGGAATTAGCGGCATGGTTTAACGTTACCTTACCCACTTTATTGACTCACTTGCGTCAAATCAATAAAATAAAAAAATACGAAAAATGGGTGCCTCATGATTTTACTGATCTGCAGAAAGAAACGCGTGTTGAAACTTGTGTTGCCTTGTTGAACCGGTACAGAAATGAAGGAATATTGGATCGAATTGTAACATGTGATGAAAAGTGGATTCTTTATGATAACCGGAAAAGAAAAATGCAATGGCTGACCCCAGGTCAAATGCCACAACAGTGTCCTAAAGCAAAACTTACCAATAAAAAGGTAATGGTAACTGTTTGGTGGTCTCAGCATGGTGTTATTCACTATAGTTTTCTTCGATCTGGTCAAGCAATTACGGCAGATGTCTATTGTGCCGAACTCCGAACCATGTTGACAAAACTAGCAGTAAAACAGCCCCGACTCATGAATCGATCTTCACCATTATTGCTCCACGACAACGCGAGACCTCACACAGCACGAGAAACCATTTTGACCCTTCAGGAACTGCACTTAGAAACCATTCGTCATCCTCCGTATTCACCAGACCTTGCTCCAACGGACTACCATTTTTTTCGTGATTTGGACAATTATCTACGTGACAAGAAGTTTTCTTCCCAGGAGGCAGTACAAAATGCTTTCACACAGTTTGTGCAGTCTAGATCGTCGGAGTTCTATCGCAAAGGCATTAATAACCTTCCCATTAGATGGCAGCAATGTATAGATAATAATGGCAACTATTTTGATTAAATAAATTTGTTAAATTTTTTTAAAAATAAACAATTAAGATTTTCAGTACAAATCGGCAATTTCATACTTTAACCCCTAATATTAGTAGGATACTTGAGACTGGCTTATGTCCAAATGGAATACTTAATCTATCCTATCTTACTAATGTTATAAAGCTGAAAGTTTGTGAGGATATGTGTATGTGTGTTTGTTACTCAATCACGTAAAAACCAAAGGGACTTACGCGGGTGAAACCGCGGGGCGCAGCTAATAGCCATATAAAAGAAGAAGATTACTACTAATTAAAAACAGTTTTTAAATATATCCCATTTTGTTGTAAAATGACAATCTATGTTTTTAAGGAGTTGTTTATTTTTGTGTTGTAAAAGCAACTAATTGTGTAAACAAACTACGTACCAAAATAAAGGCAAAAGAAGGATAAATAAAATTCCGTATAATTTGTAATTAAATTACTAAGATTTATTTACATCCAAGTCTACAAATTCTTCAATTCGTCATCTTGACAAATTGTCTGAATTAAACGAACCGAGCTTTCGCCATCTTTACCAAAAAGCCAACTGTAAAGTTGGCGAAAGCTCGGTTCGTTAAAAACCATTAATAAAACGCAATTAAACCCGTTAAATAAAGTGTTTTATTATACAATATACAGTATACAAATAAATATTTATAATATTGGCATAGATAGAGTATAGATAATCGAGTGTGTTATTGAGTAAATAAATTTCGTCCATCAAAAAGAAATTTATTAGCAGCCCATCAGGAGCCTTATTTTAGAATCGCTCGTTGCACTTCAGGCGATTTAAATAATTCGATTTCTTAGTTTGATGCCGGACTCCTGCTGCGAGTGGTTGATACCACTCGTTGTGGACGTGCGATTTACGTAGAAAAATACAGAAATTGAACGAAAATCAGTCGAGGTAATCGAATTCGAGGTATTAAAATCGCTCGAAATGCCTCATTTTGTTCAAAAATAGAGTCCCAGTTGAGGTTCTATACCACACACTACGGCTACGGCATTCGAAGCAACGCATAATATGTGGCCGACTGTATACGCTTACGTTTGAGCGTCGAAATTAGCTGACTTTCGTCGTTGGACCCGCCGCCCGCCGCCACGGCCGTTCCACATCACCCAGGCAGTGCCCGATGTACTGTGCAACGGAATCTTACTAATATTATAAACGCGAAAGTTTGTATGTATGTATGTATGTGAGGTTGTTACTCTTTCACGCAAAAACTACTGAACCGATTGCGATGAAACTTGGAATATAGGTAGCTGGGGACCTGGATTAACACATAGGCTACTTTTAATCCCGATATTCCCGCGGGAACGGAACTTACGCGGGTGAAACCGCGGGGCGCAGCTAGTTTGAAATAAACACTACTTGAAATAAACATTACATACACTAAAATTATAAGTAAATATTTGTTTTAGGGTAAAGCTTTTATTTAAATTTTTATCTAAACTCCCAAAACAAAAGCTGTAACACGCTTTTGTTTTGTACGTTTCGAGTTCATTCAGAAGTAAAAATATGAATTTACTAGTGCATTTTAGAAAATTAAATAAATAAATCCTGTGACGACCACACAGCGCCATCTAGCCCCGTGGTAAGCTGCTAAGCTTGTGTTACGGTGGCTAGACAACGGATATACTACTTATATTTATTTTTCTTTTGTAAATACATACATAATTATACATAGAAATACGCCCAGACCAGACACAAATATTTATTTTTAAGCATAAAGATTTGCACCCAGCGGGAATCGAACCCGCAACCTTCTGTATTGCAGCCAAGCGTTCGCCCGACGCGCCACAGAGGTCGTCGAAAATTTTAGAAAATTATACATTTCCTAGGATACTTATGTTTGTTTTAAATTAAATTAATCTTGAACCAAATTTAAAAAAGAAGTGCTTCTCGTACGAGCTTTCGACAGAAGGAGTTTTGGCGGGAACGCGGTGAGGAGATGTGTTGCAAAATTTTCATTTTTGTGAAACCTAGTTCAAATGCGTGTAAATTGTTTAATTTCGGGGGCATAATTATCAATTAAGTTTCGTGAAGGTGTACAAGTGTAGTGAAAGTGACAATCAGTACAAAACATGGACTTTAGCGTTGCATTGTCTCCAAAGCTCCATGAACAATCATTGTAAATGGCCGCCGTTTTACAGTGATTCCCTCGACTTAACTTTATGACGACTTGATTGTTTCGATGCAAATAACTTGCAAATATTAATAATACTTGCCATAGACTAATGTCCAAATCGAAATAGCCATATAAAAGAGAAAGAAACGAAAGGACCCACAGAAATCTGTTACCTACCTAAATTTGTCTCAGTGGTCAAGCGGTTTAGAAGTGGTTTTGAAATATTTTTCCCCCCTGAGGGTGGTAATTTCGTACCCTCTCTTATAGGATACCTACTTGCAAATCATAAAGAACACAGTGTCCAAATTTCATGTCCATAGGACCAGCGGTTCGAGCTTGGCATCTATATACAAATAAATAAATGATATAGTTAATTGAGTCAATCATATTGATTCCCGTATTAAAAAAGGCATTTCAATCATCATTACAATTGCAACCAGTAGGTACACTCAAAATGAAACTATAACGTGCAACTGCAATCAAAAATTAATTGACTCAAAAATGTTTGGAAAAGAACATTCTTCAAAGAAAAGTTTATCGTAAAATGTCAAATGTTATTTGACAACTGTCAAAGAAGATTGACGTTTTTCCTTAGAGCTCAGATCTAGAGGGTAGTGAGAGGTAGGTCTGTACATTAATGAAATTTTAAAGGCACTCCTAAATCAAGATATTGATTATGAAATTCAACTAATTTACGTGACTAAACCCACGGTTAGTATTTTCGTGTATTTTCCACTAAATTAAAATAATAGGGGTTAAAGTATGAAATTGCCGTTTTATTACAATAGGTTCTTTGAATTGACATAGAATCTTCATGGTTTGAGGTTTTCGAATGAAACTTTTTTCAAATGGTTTCTGTGATGTTCTTTTTTTAAAAAATGTGAAACATTTGAATATCGACTTTCAATTGTTTTTGTTATTCAATTTAGACAAGAAAGATGGATACTGCGAAAATTCGAGTGATTTTTGAATACGAGTTCCGACGCGGAACTAACGCGGCAGAAACAGCCCGCAATATCAATGCTGCGTTTGGAGAGGGGTCTACTAATGAACGCACCGTGCGATTTTGGTTTAAACGCTTTCGTGATGGAAATTTCGACTTAAAGAACGAGCCACGAGGAAGACCGCCCACACAGGTGAATAACGATGAATTAAGAGAGATAGTGGAAGCCGATCCTAGTCAAACTACCCAGGAATTAGCGGCATGGTTTAACGTTACCTTACCCACTTTATTGACTCACTTGCGTCAAATCAATAAAATAAAAAAATACGAAAAATGGGTGCCTCATGATTTGACTGATCTGCAGAAAGAAACGCGTGTTGAAACTTGTGTTGCCTTGTTGAACCGGTACAGAAATGAAGGAATATTGGATCGAATTGTAACATGTGATGAAAAGTGGATTCTTTATGATAACCGGAAAAGAAAAATGCAATGGCTGACCCCAGGTCAAATGCCACAACAGTGTCCTAAAGCAAAACTTACCAATAAAAAGGTAATGGTAACTGTTTGGTGGTCTCAGCATGGTGTTATTCACTATAGTTTTCTTCGATCTGGTCAAGCAATTACGGCAGATGTCTATTGTGCCGAACTCCGAACCATGTTGACAAAACTAGCAGTAAAACAGCCCCGACTCATGAATCGATCTTCACCATTATTGCTCCACGACAACGCGAGACCTCACACAGCACGAGAAACCATTTTGACCCTTCAGGAACTGCACTTAGAAACCATTCGTCATCCTCCGTATTCACCAGACCTTGCTCCAACGGACTACCATTTTTTTCGTGATTTGGACAATTATCTACGTGACAAGAAGTTTTCATCCCAGGAGGCAGTACAAAATGCTTTCACACAGTTTGTGCAGTCTAGATCGTCGGAGTTCTATCGCAAAGGCATTAATAACCTTCCCATTAGATGGCAGCAATGTATAGATAATAATGGCAACTATTTTGATTAAATAAATTTGTTAAAAATTTAAAAAATAAACAATTAAGATTTTCAGTACAAATCGGCAATTTCATACTTTAACCCCTAATATTTTGTATATAAAAGTTTTTGAATAATCCATATTTCTTCTATAAGAATGAAAAACTTGCGTATAAAAGTTGTTTGAAGTGCAAAATGTGTTATCTGTGGAACATAGCTGGTCGATTTTGAACGGTCTTCTTTGAGATTAAAACTGCAATGATATTGAAATGATATCTATACTTAATATTATAAAGCTGAAGAGTTTGTTTGTTTGATTGTTTGTTTGTTTGAACGCGCTAATCTCAGGAACTGCTGGTCCGATTTGAAAAATTCTTTTTGTGTATGGTAGTCCATTTATCGAGGGAGGTTATAGGCTACTTTTGATCCCGATATTCTTACGGGGTCGGGACTTACGAGGGTAAATCCCGCGGGACGCAGCTATAAAAACGAAAGTCGTGTTAGTTACACTATTTAAATCTCAAGAACTGCGGAACCGATAGGAATGAAATTTGGTACAGGGTTAGTTTATGAGTTTAAATAAAATATAGGGTACTTTAAATGATCGTACGGGTTAAGCAACGCTTGGCGTGACACATACTTGATGGGTCAACAAGAAAAAACGCACCAATTAGAATGAAATGTGGTACAGGGTTAGTTTAAGGCTATATATACGATATAGGGTACTTTAAATGATCGTACGGGTTAAGCAACGCTTGACGTGACACATACGTGATGGGTCAACACGAACGATCGCACCAATTAGAATGAAATGTGGTACAGGGTTAGTTTAAGGCTATATATACGATATACGATACTTCAAATGATCGTACGGGTTAGGCAACGCTTGGTATGACATACGTGATGGGTAAAAATGACGGTTAAATCGATTTGAACGAAATTTGGTACAGGGATAGTTTAGTGTTTGAAATAAGATATAGGGTACTTTAAATTATCATACGGGTTAAGCAACGCTTGGTATGACATACGTGATGCGTCACATACGTTACAGGATAGGAATTTATGCGGGTGAAACCGCGGGGCACAGCTAGTTTTGGATAATAATAATTCCAACACGCGAATTCCCCATTTGAAAGACATCTGAACATCAGAAGGAAAACAGGTGTAAACAACCACTGCGTTAACTCTAACGCAAACTCAATAATACTTGGACATTTTAATCGTCATTCATCGACCTGCAGTGGAACATGGAATATGTAAAGGTGCACTCTCACCGCGAGAATTCACATTATGTGATGTAACATTTTACTACAAGGAAAGCCAATGCGCGTGTTACAAGTTCTATCATTAGCGTCAAGATGGCGGGACCAACTCTCCAATATTAAAACTTTATATTGTCAGATTTAGTACCAAATTGGTACTATTTGGTACCTCAGTTAAAAAAATTGGTACCTCTTTAGTATAAAAGATATTTAACAAAAACCCTGGTCCCGCCATTATGACGTCAAGATGGCGGGCCCAATGAGAAAAACAACTCGGAGCTAAAAATAACTTATGTACAGATTTAGTACCAAATTGGTACTATTTGGTACCTCAATTGAAAAAATTAGTACCTCTTTGGTTTAAAAGATATTTAACAAAAACCCTGGTCCCGCCATTATGATGCTTTGGTAATTTTTCAAAAATAATATTTCCGTAAGTATTTTCGTATTTTTTAATATTTGTAGATTTAGTACCTAATTAGTGCCTACAGAAAATCCTTTTAATACGAATTATAACCTTATATTTTAATAGATATAAGCATTTTTATTTCTACACAGAGTGTTTCCGGGAGGGTAATGTATGTACTTCACAGCAGAGGTTCAGTGGCAAGGACAGGCATTGACCAAGATGGCGGCCGCCCCGCCGAAGTGATTACCAGACAATCGATATTTATACATACATAGAACGGAAACGGAACGGATTTCCTCCTAGAACGGAAATACGTTTTTTTTTTATAAATGAGTATTTCCGGCGGGATACAAACACGTATAAGGCCTTCAACGAGTAATGTAGGTAAGAAATATAAACAGTTTAAACCGCTACCTACTGATATGTTTTTTTTTTCTTTCGGTATGATACATCACCGATATTGCCAATATGGCCTTATCAGTACTGTCTTTGTTTATCTTTTTTTTTTAAACTGAGTTTGGATTTGTATAGAGGCTTCGGCTTAGGTTTAAGATTACGTTTTTTTTTTCTTTTTTGACTACGACGTTTTTCAAAGTCGTTTTCGTTTTTATTTTCGATTCCCGTGCCAGTTTTAGTTCCTAATCAGTTAGCTTAGTTTAACTTAATTCGACATAGTTAACTTAGTTCCACTTAACTAAAACTTAGTCTTAGTTTAGCTTAGTTCGGCTTAATTTAGGTTATTATGACTTATTTTGGCTTTTTTCGACTTAGTTTAGCCTATTTGACTTAGTTTAGCGTAGTTTAGCTAAGTTCGACTTATTTAGGTTAATTGGACTTAGTTTAGCTTAGCTAGCTTAGTTCGGCTTAGTTCGACTTAATTTACGTTATTTTGGCTTAATTTAGTTTAGTTTAGCTTAGCTTGCTTAGTTCGGCTTAGCTTAGCTAAATTCGACTTAATTTAGGTGTGCTTTTTTTTGGGTCTTTGTGGGCCTACTATCTGCCCGCGGTGGGGCAGGCCGCGACTGCTAGGACTAAACTAAGTCAAACTATGCCAAACTAAGCTAGCTAAGCTTAACTAAGCCGTACTAAGCTAGTTAAGTGGAACCAAGCTAACTATGTCGAATCAAGTTAAACTAAGCTGACCAATTAGGAACTAAAACTGGAGTCGAAAATAAAAACGAAAACGTTGTAGTCAATAAAGAAAAAAAAACGTAATCTTAAACCTAAACCAAAGCCTCTATACAAATCCAAACTCAGTTTTAAAAAAAAGCTAAACAAAGACACAGTACTGATATGGCCATATTGGCAATATCGGTGATGTATCAGACCGAAAGAAAAAAAAACATATCAGTAGGTAGCGGTTTAAACTGTTTATATTTCTTACCTACATTACTCGTTGAAGGCTCTATACGTGTTTGAATCCCGCCGGAAATACTCATTTATAAAAAAAAACGTATTTCCGATCTAGGAGGAAATCCGTTCCGTTTCCGTTCTATGTATGTATAAATATCAATTGTCTGGTAATCACTTCCGCGGCCGCCATCTTGGTCAATGCCTGTCCTTGCCACTGAACCTCTGCTGTGAAGTACATACATTACCCTCCCTGAAACACTCTGTGTAGAAATAAAAATGCTTATATCTATTAAAATATAAGGTTATAATTCGTATTAAAAGGATTTTCTGTAGGTACCAATTAGGTACTAAATCTACAAATATTAAAAAATACGAAAATATTTACGGAAATATGATTTTTGAAAAATTACCAAAGCATCATAATGGCGGGACCAGGGTTTTTGTTAAATATCTTTTAAACCAAAGAGGTACTAATTTTTTCAATTGAGGTACCAAATAGTACCAATTTGGTACTAAATCTGTACATAAGTTATTTTTAGCTCCGTGTTGTTTTTCTCAGTGGGCCCGCCATCTTGACGTCATAATGGCGGGACCAGGGTTTTTGTTAAATATCTTCTAAACTAAAGAGGTACCAATTTTTTTAACTGAGGTACCAAATAGTACCAATTTGGTACTAAATCTGACAATATAAAGTTTTAATATTGGAGAATTGGTCCCGCCATCTTGACGCTAATGTTCTATCAAGATATTACACGTTAACCCCCTTATTTATAAACGCTAATTAATGCGCTGCATGACTATGCATCGTTTGTCTTGTACTGTCACATGAAGTAACTATATAATAAATAAATAAATGAAGTTTCAAAGTTGACAGACAGAGACAAACGTCACAATACTTAGTCATGTGAAAATAATATTTATAAATAAGGGGGTAAGTATATTAATATCATTACAAGGTGCTCGCTGGAGGTAATGCTCAAATCGGTAACGTTACATTACAATATAATCTCAAAAATGTGTTAGCAGAACCATCTAGTAGGTTGTTTGAAAACGTCAATATTAGCAAAAGTTACCTACACAAATACAGTAGACATAGTTTGATCGGATCACGATAGATGGCAATAATTTAAATTATTACCTGCTTTAAGAAATACCTGTTTGTGTAACCGGGGGCACCCGGGGGTAAATTGGGACAGAAAAACATATCTCTATAGGTCTTCTTCTTCTTCTTTTAGTATAGTGGTGTGGAGCACCTAGTGTAAGTTTTCAGGTCGCCCATGGGCCTCTTACTTGTCTTGACCTAACGACTGCTATCAGAGATAACAACCGGGACCACCAGATTAACGTGCCTTCCGAAGCGTGTATGTATAATTATTATCACTATTCATCACATTTTGTTTTCACCCGTAGATTTCTCAATAGTTCTATCCAATCCGGTGGTTGTCCTTCGCTGCATTTTAAACGAGAGGTTTTGCCGGCTTGTGGTCCACTTCGTAGTTTGCGAGTAAAAATTGTTATTGAAAACGGCCTATGTGTCGGCTTCGACTTCACGCATCCCTTCCAAAGGTCTGGACCCGTACTATTATACTACTCTTAGGGTCCGGTGCTCCACAGCTGTGCTCCACAGTTCCGCAGTTTCGTGCTACTGGACGTAAACAGACTAAAAAAATAGGTTTACAAACAATGACCAAAGAAGTTATATTTAATGACTATAACGGCGTACTATTCATACACTAGGTGATTAAAATTTATTTGTGAGGTGTAAGGTGAAACTACATTTTATTTTTTCGAACGTCAAGGGTGTAAATCCATGCCATAATATGGGAAGTCCTAAAATATAAGGCTCGTAGAAGTTTGTAATTAAATGAGCTAAGGGAACAGAAAAAAAACTTTCTGGGGCTATTATTTATAGATAGGTAGGTATAAAAACACAAACGTTATGAAAGAAAGTTTTTAATTTTTTACGTTTTTTGATCATTGCCAAAAGTGTGCAAAATGGAGTTAGTTACACCCTCTGTTGCGCAGAAAGCGTCGATATGATTGATAGCACAGACTAGAAGAAGAGATAAAAAAGTATTGATAGAACGAAATTAAAACCATCGGGAAAAATAATTTAAAATGGCAATACCGAGTCGCTAAACGTTGCGATCAAAAATCCAGACGAATTTGAATCTATAATTTAAACCACGATTTTTTATTATTTAGCATAGAATTTTAATCGATTTTATTTATGATTTAGATTACTTTTTTTTAATCAGTTTAATTTGATTACCTTGCTACTACCTTTTCGCAATATTTTTATAAATAAAATATTTGTACACACCTAACTCTGACTGAATGCGACGTGTGACCAAAAAGTTATTTTTCTTTGTAGTAACACTGACAGCCCGCCACGTTTCGCCTGCTGTCTTTATCGAATAATTTGTTCGTCAATCGTCATTAATTTTTATCTTTTCGTCTACAGAAAAGGACCCGCACGGCATCTAAAATGAGTGCTCCAGCACCAGCACCAGCGTACAAAATCGGAATAGTTAAGCAGGTAATACATAATTTCTGTAAATATTCTCATTTTGTAAACACTGTCGCGGATGCCTCGTGCCGAACCCAAATAGTATGCCCCGTTGGCACTGCACCGTGTACTCGATATAGATTATTTGATGCATTTTACTCTCTTATTTCGTTATCCTTAGAGAGTCAAAAGTCCAAACATGCGAATATTCCTCATTGTGTCGATGTTTTCTTTCAAAAATAAGACTTTAACACTTGTTAGAAATTGCTTTTGTTCCAACGCGTACGGTGAGTATTCATGCGGTTGAAATAGAAAAAAAGATAAATTGGCCAGCAAACATCTTGAAAAATAAATGACGTGGAAGAGGTCAGCTCGCGTAGTACACATGCAAAGAACGTTAATTGATATCACAACTATTGATGTTTTTTTTTATTTATAAATAGCGAAATTAAATTCTAAGTTCTGGATTCATTAAGGAACATGTTTGCCAATATCTGTGCAAATAATTTACAAAACTTTAGCAAAATTCATCAATCAAACACCCCTGATCGCATGGAAGTGAATTCAAGAGTGAATAAATAATACTTGTGACGAAGCACGACTAAGGAATCGAACATCAGTGTGTGCATAGGAGATAAACAGTGATCTATCAGCCAAGCTGTGGATACTCCTTTCACTCCACCTATCTTACCTTAGCTACGAACTTGTTTTCAGTTAGGCATATGGCAAGCGGCTATCCTTTTTCTAGATAATTGCTGGCACCTGTACACTGTTTTATATTAGGATGATTGTAATAATGTGAATTTTTAATTAATGAAATGATGCAGGTGCTGTCCGGAGACACATTGATTATTAGACGACAGCCTCAAGGAGGACCTCCGCCAGAGAAAGTGATCGCTCTCTCTGGTATCACCGCACCCAAACTAGCACGACAGAGGACTCCTAACAAGTATGTACTGTAGTTGAAAAATCTAGTTTTAATTGTGGTATAAAGATGTCAACCCAATTTATTTCAATTGTCTTGACTGAAACAGCTGGACAACAATAATAATTATTTTGCAAGTTATTTCTCAATCTGTGCTGTGACTTTTGCTAATTATATCTATCAAAAATTTATCATTAGCATGCCTACTTTAACTTAAATTATTATTTACTCTTACATGTGAAATATTGTGTACCTATGTCTACTTTTATGAGGTCTGGTAGTTGTAGCTATTAAATCTTTTTCCTTCTTTGAATTTCTTGTGGTTTCTTCTCATTGAAGGGTGCATTACAAAACCACCATCATAAGATCATCATAAGATGTAATGTATTAAAGCATTTATGACTTTAACTTGTTGCATCATGGGATTTTGGGAACCTAATGTCTGCTAAACCTCCAAATTATTTAGGATTAGAACAGTAGATAAGTCATTAGACTACACCTTCTGTGAATAGATTTTATGGTGGGCCACCTTTCTAATACCTCTTGTTCCAAAGGAGGCACCACACACAGGGAGAACTCAAAGTTTGCTAGTCTCCACCAGAACTTTAAATCCCCTTTTACAACACCCTTGGAACCCTTATTCTATGCCAGGGCTACACTACATGGCTTCAATGATAGTTAAATATAATGATATTACACAACCTGTTTATAAAAGTGAAAGTTAAGTCTGTAGTTACTTGCTGAGGAGAATATACACTCACCAACACTTTTACTTACTACTATTACCTTATTTTTTGTCCAGTATCATGGTGCCCAGGAATTTATTATACTATTAGCTACGCCCCGCCGTTCTACCCGCATTAGTCCCGACCCCGCGGCAATGTTGGGATATAAACTAGTCTATTTGTTAATTCAGATCACCAGCTATCTGAAACTAAATTTCAATGCAATTGGTTCGTTCGTTGCTGCATGAAAAAGTGGCAAACATACTTGTTTACTTACACACAACATGCACCTTTATGATATTAGTAGGATTACGTAATATTCATTAAGCCTTTTGATCCCTTTGAGTATGTTTGTTACTTGTTGAACAAGAAAAAATATTCTATTTCCTTCACAATAACCTTATTAGTATAGATGAATGCAGCATTCTTACTATAGGTAAACTTTACACTTAATAAATGTGTTTATTTTAAAGTAACTAAGTATGACCCATGATAATATTGTTGTAGCCCCCCATAGCTTTCATCAGTAAAACCTCTCAAAAAGTATAAGTATACATACATTGTTCAATCATTTTTATTATTAAAAAAAAACAGTGACGTGGAGACGAAAGACGAGCCGTACGCTTGGGAAGCACGAGAGTTCTTGAGAAAAAAGCTGGTCGGCAAAGAAGTTATTTTCACTGCAGAGAAGCCTCCAAATTCTGCTACTAGGGAGTATGGCTACATATGGGCGGGCAAGGACCCCACTAAGGACGAGAATGTAACTGAAGCTCTATTGGCAGAGGGACTGGCCAAGGTCCGAGATGGAGGTAGAAACATACCGCAGCTTAAGAGACTCGTTGACATTGAAGATACTGCTAAATCCCAAGGGAAAGGAATCTGGGGACCTGATGCTCATGTAAGACTTACTTATTATATGCTTAAAAATATGTTTCTGAGCTGGGTGTTTTCTATGTATCATATTTGTACCTACGTATTTACAAAAAAAAAAGTATATATGTAGTAGATCCGTTGTGTACCAAGCCCAGTGTTTAGTTTGCGGCTAAATGACGTCGTGTGTAATGTCGTGCATGCAATATGTATTTATTATAATATTAGTGTAGATTATATAAATATAACTATTCCAAAAATTAAATAAAAAATATTGATTTTATTATAAACTAATTGTAGCCTAATTACGAACTTTCACCTCAATTGAAACTATTCTCATTTTTTCGGTTTTCTTAGTCAACAACAAGATATTCATATAGTTTTATTATGTTTCTCTGTTTGTCTGTCTGCAGAGATTCTTTATACTAAGAAGCTGTTACTTTGTATGAGTACACATATTCACGCCAAGTAGTACAATAAAAATAATTAAATAAACATAATATTTAAGGTAAGTACCTTAAATATTATGGTTTGAAATTGGGTTTTAACCATTTTTAATTTTAGGGGTCGGTTTTCATAATATTGAGCTTTAAAGTACTAGTTTCTAGAGTTATGTTATGTGTCTAACAATAAAATGGCTATACTTGGATCCTTCATATGTATTTCTACAAATTAGGTAGTAGTACATATAATGAAGTTTAGAGGAAAATTATCACAGCTGAGCAGTGTTTCCAAATTTGCGAAAAATTAAAGAAGAAAAAAATCGTTGAATATTATTATATTAGGGTAGATAAGATGTTAGTTATAATGACTTACAAATTGTAAATTCCTGTTGAATAATTAATTGAAAAATATAATTAAGAAAACTACGAAACCTTAAACTTGCCGAATTTTTAATTTAAAGTTTGTAAGGCTTTCAATGCGTACCTACTTTGATATTATGAAGTATTTACAATACAATATAATTAATTTGTTATCAGGAGCATGTTCGTGACATAAAATGGGTAGTGGAGAATCCTAAGCAATTTGTGAACAAGTTCAACGGTCAGCCAATCAAAGCTGTGATTGAGTATGTCCGTGATGGGTCGACGGTACGACTCTGCTTACTGCCTGACTTCATTCCCATCACGTTGATGCTATCAGGAATTAGAGTAAGTACATACTTAGGCTGAAATCTATAGAGCGTGCTTAGACTTTCCTAAGACTAATCTTTGATTGATGTCAATTTTGGTGTTTATACAACAATCTTTGCAATTATCCAAGTTTTTGCTTGGCAAAGTTTAAGTTTATTAAATCCGTGTTGTAAAAATTTTTTTGTTAATATAATAAAGTATATTTGAGAATGTAAAGCGTAAAAACAAATAATTATTTGTACTTCGATAATATTGGTCTTAGCATAGGGTTAGCAAAATCTTAGACAATTGCGACTAAGATACAATAAAAAAAAAAAATAAGTTCCAATTCCAGGTTTTTGCTAAGTTTTAGTACGCTGTATAGATTTCGGCCTTAATATCAAACGATTTTCACTGAAAAGATTGTCTTGTAATTAATATTAATTTCATTATACAGTGTCCCGCTGTAAAACAAGATGGCGATTCAGAGCCCTACGCTGAGGAAGCAAGATTCTTTGTTGAATCGAGGCTCCTTCAAAAAGACGTGGAGGTAATCCTGGAGTCAGCTAACAACAATTTCTTTGTGGGCACGATCCTCCACCCACAAGGTAACATCGCTGAAGCACTTCTGAAACAAGGGTTTGCGAAATGCGTGGACTGGTCTCTTGCTGTCATGAAATCAGGTATGAAAATGTTACATTAGATTTTTTTTTTTCCAGTTTAGAAATTGGGGAACTTTGTCAAAAACTGAACATGTCGGTCCCATTATAACAGAATAATTATTGAACTACAACACAAATATTTACACACTAATTAAATCATAAACTAAATTATATAACAAAACAGCCACACCACTCATAGGTTCAGCTAGGACCCTCTGTAGTGCACCCACCTGTCTCAAATCTATCAAATAGCTGGCTCCGTTCACATTCAATTACTAAGTGATAAACATCTTCTGTTTTACCACACGTATTACAATTTGGCGAATCAATCAACTTCATCAAATATCTAAATGCATTGAGTGGAATGTGACCAGTTCGAAGTCTATGTGCAATCACAATAATATTTCTTTTGAGTTTACAACAGATATGGTATTCGAGGAGGCTCACTCTGTATTGTACGGTACCAAATACCCTTTTCTTTTGAAGATTCTACAAAGTGCGCCTTCCAGCTTTAGTACAATTTATATCCAAACTTACTTAATAATTCTGGGTATTCTGGTATTATGTTAGTAGGTGTGCCTAATGATATCGATTCTTTAGCTAGTTTATCTGCTTCCTCAATTACCTCGAATCTCACAATGAGATGGGATCCCTTGCAATGTCAGGCACACATTCATGCTTAGAAGACATAAATACTTCTTCAAAATCGCGTAAGCTAATGCTAACGTTCGATAACACATCTAGCTATATGCTGTAATGCACTGCGGCTGTCTGTCAATACCACTACTTGTTGAGGACAATCCAAACCTAAAGAAATCAAATAAGAAAGTGCCTCCGAAAATGCAAAGAACTCCTCCGTCATTATAGATATACAGCAATCTCTGTCTATTTGGTAGCCCGCCCTCACACGATGACTAGGAACGTAATATGCTGCACCAGAACGATTCGTATCCTTAGATCCATCTGTATATATTTAAAAAAATCTGTAATTGACGTTTAACATCAACATAACATTCTGGTTGAGTTCTAAAATATTATATTGATCTTTATTTTGTTCAATGCCATCTACCTCTGTTTTTATAAAATCTACTGCAATATTAGCCATCCAAGTATTTAACCGAAACATAAGTAAAGGATTACTTGAACCTACCAAAAAGTCTTTAACTTCATTTAATTTCGTTACAAGAACAGGTTTCTTTTTCCTACGCCAATAACTCAATTCACATCTATCGCTTAATCGCTTAAGCAACTCGACTGTCTTATTATTGGCCCAAGATCTTACTTCAAACAATATTTTAAAGCCCAGATATTCACGACGGAGATAAAGCGTGGGTAAACCTACTTCACTTTCTATGGCATGAATTGACGTAGTTCTTACAAACCCTCCTATTACACGCAACGCTACATTCTGAACTTTATCAAATTTAATTAAATGAGATTTGACTGCACAATCGTAAACAAAGCATCCATAATCAAATCGACGGCGAATTAATGAGATGTACAAACGGCGTAGGTGTCTAGGGTGTATCCCCTAGCTATGACCCACCTGCCGATACTTTCAAGAGATTTATCATTTTCATTGTTTTAAATTTAGTTTCATTAATATGTTTGTTCCATAACAACGATTTATTTAACCAAATACCCAAATATTTAACATTATCAACTATCGGGATAACTCTATTATTAATCTTAAGCTGTGATGTATCACTTTTCCAGCCCCTCTTAAAGTTGCAAACATTAGTTTTTGTTGGTGATAGTCTCAAACCTAAATGATTTAACAAATCAAAAATAGAATTCAATGCATCTTGTAAATATGTCTTATTTAAGACTTTTTTCTATTTTGCGAATAAATCACAAAATCGTCTGCATATTGCAGAAACCCCACGTTTTCTAATACCTTAGTAACTTCATAGGTAAACATATTAAATAACGACGGAGAAAGAGGATCTCCCTGTGGTAATCCTCTTCCAGCCCACCTAGTTATAAGCTCACTAGCTAATACATCATTGTCTTTAATCATTAAACATCTATTATTAAACGCATTCCACAAATATTTACATATCTTTCCTCCTACATTTAGTTTATTACATTACACTTGACCAATAAAAAACAAAAACGAAAAAACCAGTTGACTGCTCATATGTATGTATTCCCCGTCAAATCTTCACAAAGTTTGTTAATTATTAGAAATCTTAGATTATACCTTAGTTGTAATTTAAAATAGTGTGCGGGTTGGTGTATACTGTAAGCTACTATTTGTCTTAATAATAAATAAATAATGATAACTAAATTACCTCACCCCCTGCCTACCACTGTGAGTTGTGTTTTGTAGAAAAATTCGATGTATGCGCAAAAAATTGACTTTACGGTTTTAAAGTTTTTCTTATCTTTTCGCGATTTTGTATTGTAATAAAACACAATATTTGCCAGGTTTAACATGCATTTTTTTATTACCAACTCACCGAGTTTAAGTCGGTCGGATTGTAAAATCGGAAAATATTGTGTTCTATTTATTGTATTTGTTGAAAATTTTGTTTTTGGACTCACTTACTTGAATTTGTAGGTGCTAGTGCGCTAAGACAAACTGAACGCGCCGCCAAGGAAGCGAGACTTCGTATCTGGACTAACTATGTGAACACAGCGCCGGTCATCGCCGCGAAGGACAAAGAGTTCACCGCAACAGTCTTGGAGGTGGTCAATGGGGACGCTTTAGTCGTCAAAATCAACAATAACACGCAGAAGAAGATTTTCCTAGCTAGCATCAGGCCGCCGCGTGAAAAGTAAGTATAGATCACGTGTACTGCGTTTTCTGTAGATATTTTATGTAATATTATAATTTTTATTTTTTTTCTTCTGTGATTCTCTGCAATCAGTCCTTGGACTATAAGCAGGTGCGTTCTGTGCGTTGATGTCGTGCGAGCGAGATCTCCATCGAGGCTCTCCACTCATAGTGTGGGAGTCAGTTGTCTGTCAACTCCAGTATATTTTTGCGTTTTAGACGCGGGTTGTATAGTCTATTCATCAACTGCCGAGCTAAACTATTTGGGTGGTTAGCTAGCCGGTCTTGGTATCTCCTCGCAGCTCTTCCTATTTCCGCTTTCACAGTTGCCATGGCTAGGTGTTCGTGGATTTCCGAGTTTTTTATGAACCATGGAGCGTTGGCTATTGTTTTTAATATTTTATTTTGTTGTCGTTGCAGGATGGCAATATTTGTATCGCTGGCAGTGCCCCACAGTTGCATGCCATAGGTCCAGACAGGTTTGATAATCATTTTGTACAATAGGAGTTTATTGTCCAGAGACAGCCTTGAGTTCCTGTCTAGCATCCAATACAAATTTCGGTGCCTGATGGCCATCTCCTCTTTTTTTGCTTGGATGTGTTGTTTCCAGGTTAATTTGCGATCGAAGTGTAGACCCAGGTATTTAACACTATCTGCGTGTGGTAGGGTATTGTCGCCAAGTTGAACAGGTGGACAATTTTCCTTCCTTAGTGTGAAGGTAACCTGGACCGACTTGTTGGCACTGGCTTTTATTTTCCATTTATGCAACCAGTTGTGGATTTTGTTTAGTCCATTTTGCAGTTTTCTCGTTGCAACCTCCGGGACCTCATGGCTCGCCAGTATGGCGGTGTCGTCAGCGAATGTTGCTGTGGTGACGTCTTGAGTTAAAGGGAGATCTGCCGTGTACAGGGTACAGCACGAATCTCATAGAGAGGTGATCTCGAGTCGCTCTCCTTGACATAATAGTATCTGTCGGTGAGATAAGACTTCAGCAGCAGGAAATAAGAATGTGGAAGATACCATTTTAGTTTACACAGCAGACCATTGTGCCAGACTTTATCGAAGGCCTGCTGTATGTCTAGGAATGCCGATGAACAATACTCCTTTTGTTCCAGGGTCTTTCTTAGGTGTTCGTAAACTCTGTGAGCTTGCTCGGTTGTACCATGGCGCTCCCTAAATCCAAACTGATGATCTGGTATTATGTTGTGCTCTTTTAGCGTAGGCAGAATTCTAGAGAGTATCGCTTTCTCGAAGAGCTTCGACATAGTCGGCAAGAGACTGATTGGTCGATAGGAAGTTTTATCATGAGGTGGCTTTCCGTTTTTGTGAATCATAATGATCTCGGAAACCTTCCACAAACCTGGGAAGTACTGTATTCTTAGCATCGCGTTAATAAGAACCGTCATCATCACGATTGTTTTTCGAGGCAACTCTCTCAGGACTTCCTTGGTGACCAGATCATATCCTGGTGCCTTCCTATTGTCCATGCTTAGGATCAACTTTCGAATCTCCTTTGGTGTTACGGGATCCGGAGGCAAGTCAAGTTGCAGGTCCTCTTTAAGAACTTCTTCGACGTACAGCTCCGACAACCTATCTTCTATATTATTAGGAGTGAAGACTTTAGATAGGTGTTCGGCAAATAGTTCACACTTGGTTTGATTGGTTCTAGCCCATTCTCCATTCTCCATCCTGATAGGTGGTTTGTGTATGCTGGGTCTATTAAGGGATTTAGTGAATTTCCAAAGGGAGTAACTACTATCCTTACTTGGTGATAATGACTCTAGTTTTATCTGAAGTGTCTCATCATTAATACGGCTGATAAGGTTTCTAAGCTCTACGATAGATTTATTAAACGCCGTCTTGTCTCTTGGGTCACGGCTTGCGTGCCATATTCGTCGCAACCGTCTCTTTTCGCGGATCTTACTCTTCACTTCTAGAGTTAAGTTAGGAGAATAGCTAGGTCTATCAGCTGTTGGAGTAGTCCGCCAGCATGCTTCTTGTATAGAGTTTGTGAGATGTTGTAATGCAAAGTCCACGTCATCAATAGTTTTAAGTTTCATTTTAAGGTCAATATTAGAATCAAGTAATTCTCTAAATGATTCCCAGTCTGTACGTTGGTTGTAGAGCGTGACGGGTCTCTCTACTTCAATTAGCGTTTTACTAGCTGTTAGTATAACAGGAGTATGATCCGAAGGACCATCGAGACAAGATTCTGTTTTGAAGTAGTGACTATTCACTCCTTTAACTATAAAAAAGTCCAGAAGGTCTGGCTTTTTTTTCCTGTCAGTTGGCCAGTTAGTGGGTTCAGATGTGGTCAGAGTCGTCAAGTTATTATCGTCAACGCTTAGTTTCAGCTGTCTCCCGCGTGTCGTTGTCAGCCTTGACCCCCAGCTTGTGTGTTTTGCATTCCAGTCTTCACCGGCAATGAATCGCGGTCCCAGAATACGAAAAAAGCTATTGAATTTTGTGTTTGTGACAGTATGTCTCGGGGGACAGTACACAGCTGCTATGATCAAAGATCCACTATTATCCTCCACTGACACTACAGTTCCCTGTATGTGCTCCGTTTTGTAAGGTGGTAGTACGTGGTGTCTTACAGTGTTGCGTATTATCAATGCTGCCCCAGCATGTGCAGTGCCATCAGGATAATTAGTCATGTATATCTCCCAACCTGGTATTTTTAGGGAACTTCTGTCTGTGCAGTGCGACTCAGATAATAAGTTCTATTTTGGTATAATGCAAAGGCAAATGCTTCGAATTTCCAAAAGTCTTAAAACAAAAGTTGTTCGACTAGACTTCTAAAACAAACCCCTTTCGGCTTAAATTGCCATTCTCGTTACACCTTTTATACATATACTATTAATATGTATTTATCGATATCTGTACTAATAAAATTATAAAGAGGAAAGATTTGTTTGTAATGAATATGCTCTAAAACTATTGGACCGATTTCAAAAAATATTTCATCGATAAAAAGCTACATTATAGAGGGGTAATATCGGCTACTTTTGATCCCGATATTCCCACGGGATCGGGACTTACGCGGGCGAAAACCCTGCGAAGCAGCCAAATAGCCTTATAAAAAGAAGTATTGCCTCTAAACAGACGAATCGGAGGTAAAATTGTTGTTTCTTTTTCTAGGAACAGTCCCGATGATGAAGGAAAACAATCCCCAAGACCGAAAGGTTTTAAACCATTATATGACATTCCATGGATGTTTGAAGCTCGTGAATACCTAAGGAAAAAACTAGTTGGAAAAAAAGTGAATGTTACTGTTGACTACATACAACCGGCTAAAGACAACTTCCCTGAGAAGACATGCTGTACGGTTGTCTCTGGCGGCACGTAAGTTACAATTATGCATTCAGTTCACTCATCCACTCATCTTAGTTGTGATTTTGTAATCAATGCGATAAAGTTACTGTTTGTTAAGTGTGACCGCTAAACAGATTTTGATAAATTTTAAAGGGACACAGGCAATTTTTTTATAAATTAATGATATGATGTTAAAAATGTTCAGTTATTAAAATCACTTGTAATCGATACAGGAACGTAGCTGAAGCGTTAGTCTCCAAGGGATATGCTACAGTCGTCAGGTACAGAAACGACAACGATCAACGGAGCTCCCACTATGATAAGTTACTCGAAGCCGAGTTGAAAGCTCAAAAAGCCACACTCGGCGTCCACGCCAAGAAGGATATTCCGACTCACCGCATACAAGATACAAGTGGAGATTCAGCTAAAGCTAAAAAGTTTTTCCCGTTCTTGAAAAGGGCTCAAAAGACTGAAGCGACTGTGGAGTTCGTCGCTAGCGGATCTCGAATGCGTCTGTATATTCCGAAAGAATCAGTCCTGGTAACATTTTTGTTGGCTGGCGTTAATTGTCCGCGCGGAGCGAGGCCGGCGATCGGCGGCGGCGGCGGCATGCAAGATGCCGAGCCTTTCGGCGAGGAAGCACTACAGTTCACAAAGGAGAAGTGTTTGCAACACGACGTCGTCGTCACTATAGAGGAGATGGACAAAGCTGGAAACTTCATCGGGTGGCTGTGGATCGAGAACGACAATCTTTCAGTGGCCCTCGTCGAACACGGCCTCGCTTCGATGCACCACACGGCTGAATCCTCAGAGTTCGCTCGCTCCATCAAGACTGCCGAAGAAAACGCTATCAGAAAACGCATCGGTATATGGAAAGATTATGTTGAAGTAGAAAAGGAGGTCGAAAAAGAAAGAAACGCGCCGATCCAAGACAGGCAGATTAAATACGAAAAGGTCGTCATAACGGAGATTACCAACGAGGGCAATTTCTACGCTCAAAATGTCGACTTGGGGACTAAATTGGAGAATTTAATGGAGAAGATCCACCAAGAGTTTAAAGCGAACACCCCTCTACCTGGGTCGTACTCGGCGAGACGCGGCGCTATCTGCGCGGCTCGGTTCACCGTCGACGACCAGTGGTATAGAGCTAAGGTCGAGAAGATCTTGGAAGATAAAATGTGTCAAATTCTTTACATCGACTATGGCAATAGAGAGGTAATTCAAGAACTAGTTAAAACAATCATTGGATCATCTAACCTTGCCCCCTTCCACCCGCTCAGCAGGTGGCTATAAACGTAACGAAGTGTGCATAAAGTTCTTTAAAAGCATGCCACTTGTCTATCTGGACCTTATTTGGTAGCCTCTCCTTTTGGTGTGGGAACTCTACAAAATTTTATGAATTTTGAGTCTGTTTCTAAACAAAAAGGAAACCTGTAGAAATAGAAATAACCTAACTACTGAATTAGATAGATAGCGACGTTTTCTTTTTAATCGATCGTATGTTTAAATCTGTAGGTGGTGAACGTGAGTCGCCTAGCTGCCTTGCCTAGCGGCACCGAGAGCGATCCGCCGTACGCGTCGGAATACGTCCTCTGCTGCGTGAAGTTCCCATCGGACCCGGACGAACGAGTGGAAGCGATCCACGCGTTCTCGGCCGACACGCTCAATAAGAAACTGTTGCTCAACGTGGAGGTGCGAGGCTCCCCGCCCGCCTGCACTCTCCTCGATCCGACGAACAACGCTGACTTGGCCAAGGTGGGTCATATACTGAGGTTACGTCCGCATCATGCGCAGGTTTTCTTAGCGCTGAGCGCTTGGACCCTAGCTAGTCGCTTAGCGTGCAGCAAAGTAAACAAACAAGTTTGTTTCTTGTTACGAAGCGCCAAGCACAGGTAGCTAGGCGCTAAGCAAGCTGCCTTCTTTTGCGGACGTAGTTTTAATGTCGTCTTGACTGATTGTGAGAGATAGTGGCTTCAGGGGATCGCGAATTTGATCCTCATCGCGAGCGAATTTTTATAGATATTCTTAAAAATGAATTTTTCTACACTTTTATCTTGGAATAGATTAAAAATGTAAACGAAAAACTAAAAGTACATTTATTTAAAAGTGACAGCTCTTTATTTACTTTTTCCTTTCATAATTAACAGTTTTATGTTTACATTTTCAATTTTGAAACAGAGCATAGGTTTATTCATTTGAAACTATAATTGCATTTTTAAGTACTAGCTTTCGTTTATCAGTTGGTAAGAAGCTATCTCTGTTGACCTGTGACTTCAACTACAGGTTTCAGGCAAGTAACTATAGAAACATGGCTATGCAAACTGTGTAGGTCAAAACTAATAACTGCTCAGTAGAAGTGACAATCTAATCGAAATATTGTTAGATAAAACTGTTCGATAATCTAAATGTCCGAAGCCTGCTTTAGAAAGATGGCAGTGGAATGGACACTTGTCTCGTCCGTCTTTCAAAGACTAGAACAAGCTCCGTTTGGTGTATTGTAACAGGCGAATCGTTAAAAGATTTCGATGGTGGTTATTCCAGAATCTGATCAAGGAAGGTCTGGTGTTGACGGAGTACGTGCGCGATCACCGACTGGCCCCGCTGGTGAGCGAATACCGCGCGGCGCAGGAGCACGCCAAGAGCTCACGCCTCAACCTGTGGCGACATGGCGACATCACCGACGACGACGCCGTGGAGTTCGGCGCCCGCCGCTAGCGATGCCCACATCCGACGCCACACCCCAGTGCAGTGACTACGCTCGCTCAGCCTTTTACACGATACTCTGGCATTATTTTGCCCCCAAAATCACTTAAGACAATCGGGATATTTATACGAACCATTATGATAACGACGTGTGAATTACAATAACAATTTTTTTTTAAGATTTTTATCAAAAGCTATATATATTATTATTAGAGGTATCAAAGTTAAAATGAAATAGTGGTTTTTCATATTATTATTTTTGTATAATAAGGATTTTGTACGTCAGATTTCAGTCTGTTCGATTGATTTGTGCCTGTCCTATTAATTCTTACTTTGTTTGATCGACTTGCTTACATGATGTAATGTATATTTTGTATATTTGCAATTGAAATGAATTAAATTATGTTTTATATGGTTACCGTGCAGGTACAGAGAACCATAATATCGTGACAAACCATTTAGTGGCAATTTTTACAAGTCTGAATTATTTTTCTTTTATATTATTCTTTAATTAATTATTCGATAATTTATGCACTTTACTTTCTTCTATTTTATTGTGGTTTCTAATTTCGTACTTGCGTACATTTTGTACTACCTCTTTCCCGATATGTTATGATAAGCTACACATTTTGTTTACAGACATTATTTGTACCAAATGGTGCGAGGATTGTTATATGGACTTGGAATATAAAATAATTATTTTAAGAAATAAATGTTTTTCTCTAAACCACTACCGTACAACAAGTTTTCACCCTAGGATCAAAATTCCCGTCAATATAAGCTAAGATAGTAAATTCACCTTTATGTCCACAATATTATGCACTATCAATTCTCAAGCGTTTTCTTATTTTCTTCTCTATCATAATTATTCATAAAAATGTTTAGAAAATAAAGGGTACAGGAAATAAGGGTGATTGGCTATGTTAACTTACGGTCAAATACTGAAACTTTACTCAGAATTTGAGGGCCACTTAATTATTTGAGCTGCTTCTTAATTATAATATGCGAATTTTCTTAGTTGTTTAAATAGGCTTTAAATGACGAGTAGCGTTTCAGTTCTGTCGTTAGACTACTGGTATCTCGACGCGTTTCGATTCTGCGAGCAACAGATTCACACCAAACTACGCTCTGTATTTATTACCTAGGGACATGTTTTCGAAAATATGTAGCCACCCATTTTGACGTCAGGTTGGTCAGACTATGACTAAAAATCCAATTGAGTGCTCACACGCGATTCTTTCTCACCGTTGCCGGCAGTGGCCAATCACAAAGTCCATTGAACTTTGTGATTGGCCACTGCGTTAGCTATATACCTACTTTTTGTGATTGGCCGAAAGTGCTAATAAAAAGACGTACTATTTTTGCAAGGGGGAATACTTATAATCAGTCAACTGGTTTTATTGTCTTTGCCGGACCACCTTTGATTTCTCACCTTCCACCGTTACATGCTCCGCGTGACAGGTTACAGCTATGAACCATTTCAATGAGCCTTCAGCGGGATATTTAAAACTATACGAGACAGCTGCGGTTTCATCAACTAAATCCCGATCCCGTGGGAATATCGAAAATGCCTCACTCAGATTTATAATAAAGTTATTACAGTGGTTAAAAGTTACACCGTACATTATTTTTATCTATCGATAGTGTTGCTGATAAAGATCGAATCCTGGAAACGAATATAGTAACGAAGTAGTAAATCGAAAGAAATGTATATTTTTTAATAAAAATATTTTATTTTACCAAAAAAATAATTAACAATATTGTTCAAATGATATTATTATCCACCAATGTTTTGATCAATGTGCGATAATTATGAAAATGGAACATGATCTGTAATGGTGATAAATGCTAATGGTGATAAATACAGGTAACGCACGAGCATTCTGACCAGCCATTCTGACGTCAGGTTGGCCGGACCACCATTGATTCTCGCCATCCAGCGTTACATGATCTTTGTACATTTCTGGTACTTTTGCATATATTTTGACACAGTCAACCGTAATAAAACGTCATTTAAAAAAATACATAAAACGCCTGCTAAAACACATTTTTGTGATATACGCTCTAGGGTTTTGTTGAAATTTCTTTTTATTAGATCTTCCTAGGACTGAAAAAAATATCGCAAAACATCCCAATTAGCCTAGTACCAATTTAAAACATTTATATGGAAAATTCAACCTCTGAAAGCATCCAAATACAACGGCTAATAATTTTAACTAGACAGTGTGAACAATAGTACGGCGAGCAGACTGGTGCTTGTCATCGTCAAAGTATGGTCCTATTTCTATGGGAAGAGGGGGTACATTGACCAGGAAATTTTGTATAGAGGAGTAGTAATCCCTGCAGGTCCAAGTATCGTCGTGTCCTCCTCGCGGCATCACCACTAGCTTCTTGCTGACAGCGCCGCACCGCATGTACAGCTCTTTGGCCATCGAAGGTGGCACGAGGGCGTCGTTTGAACCGCATATTACTAACGTCGGCGTCGTCACGTTACTCATCTTCTTTAACGACATATACTGTAAAATAAAGAATAAATGAATTTTGACAACAACACACAAACAACGCTATCGTAAGCTCGTGTTACGAGTACTACTCCTAGACTACAGGTATGATTATTATATTTTTCCTTTCGTACCTACATATTATATATACATAGAGACATGCAGACCAGAAAGAAATATTTTTAAATATAAATCATTGTCCCATCAAATCATTGCGAACATAAGGTTGCCGGAATCTAACCCGCAACCTTACGTTCGCAAGAGGTAGTAGAGTATTCGCTCGACGCGCCATAGAGGTCATCAGGAAGGCGAAAGGAAACGTTTTGTTTCTAATCAATTGGTAAAAAACAAAAATATGGAAGTTCTGTTAAGTAGCAGTGTGATCACTGATCACGCAATAGTTTTACACCAAACTACGCTCATTATTATAGCATAGGACCTATTTGGTTCCTTTGTTCATATTTTTAGTGCCTGGTCAGCACAAAAATATGAACAAAGGGCATGGTTCTAAAATTATTAATGACACAGTGGCCGGCCATTCTGACGTCCCTTTGATTTTTCGGCATCCACCGTTAAATACTCCACATTATATTAGATAACAATAAAAAAAGATTTCTATTCATTTACCTTATTTTTATGACAAAATTGTGGAAGCCAATCTAGGCATTTCCATTTTAGAATAACGTGTGCCATATCTGGAATGCTTGTGAAAGTGTTCTCAACAACAAGTGCCCATACTCTATTGCGGTTCTCCAACTTAGACGCAACATCTATAGCTATAGCTCCACCTACAAATTTAACAAATTAGCATTACGTGCGTTACATACGTTTTTTAATTTTAGACTATAATCTGACGTTTGGGTTGCATGTAATTGAACCTTTTTTTTATAGAAAGAAGTCACAAATGGTTCCATTCAATTAAAAAATGAACTATAGATTATTTTTATTGAATATAAAGATTATTTAATTAAATTCAATGGCAATATCATAGTTGCAGAATACGATGACCTAAATAATAATCCTACTAATATTATAAATGTGAAAGTGTGTGTATTTGGATGTTTGTTACTCAATCACGCAAAAAACTACTGAATCTATTGCGATGAAACTATGAATATAGGTAGCTGGATACCGGGAATAACACATAGGCTACTTTTTATCCCGATATTCTTGCGGAAACGACCCTACGCGGGAGAAACCGCGGGGCGCGCCCTAGTTAAGTTATGTATAAATGAGTCTTACCTAGGGACCTCCCGAATAAAATTAACTTAGTAGGATCAACATCCGTTCTCGCCATGATATAATCAAGGGCAGATTGAGCATCCACGTATAGTCCTTGTTCAGAAGGAGTCCCCTCAGAGAGCCCATATCCTCGGTACTCAACCATGAGTATATTGATTCTAAGTTTGTGGTAAAAACCAGAAACATTTGATAATCTGAACCAAAACAAACACAATATTAACTATAGGTGCATAGCCAGGTTGTTATGAATAATAAATAAAATCATGAGCATCTACAGAATATCAGCAGTGTTTTAAAAATTAGCATCAGCAATAACAAATACTGATTTTTAATGCTTACATTTAAGTAGCACCGAGACTGCAATTAACATACAGTTACACAAAAAAGATGCCACAAAGATTATTGAAATGTTTTTGTTAACATAAATTATTAAGAAATATGTCTCAATTTTCTACATATTTATGCTAGGGTATGTTCCATTTCCGTAATTTATCAATGTCACCATCAGTCTGCTGATAGTGATCTGAAAAATACAGCCAAAATCTACACAGATAAACAAAGAAAATTGAACTGTACCCTGTTTTAAAACCTGATAAGAGTCCCTGATAAGAGTCCCTACAGCTACAGTACCACTCTTTCTGAGTTACAGAAAGTTCAAACTTGCACTTGCCTCCAAAGTAATAGGTACCAATTTACATGAGTAATAAATACCACTAAAATTAAATATGACTAGATCTACAAGTTGGCAATAAATACTAATATGACAAACCTTTGGCCCATATTCCCTGCATTGCCATGAAAAAATATCATTGTCGGTGTATGATTGCTGTTCGTTGGTTGTTTAATTAAAAACATGTGGATTTTCAAGCCATCTTTGTTGTTAATTTTAATACTTTCATAAGGTAATTTGTAATTACTTGGCTGGAGTACAAATAGTCTTGAGTCCGGGGGATCATTTGGGTAATACAGCAGTAAGTCTTGTGCACTGTATAGTATACCTGTGAAATATTTTAGGTCATATCACTTAGATTAAATAACATGTGTGTTAATTTATAGTGAAGAGAAGAAAATAACCGGTCATGTGCGAGTCTTATAGGGTTTGATTTTTATATTTTGAGATATGGAACCCAGAAAAAAGTGAGTGTTTTTGAGGCATACTCTAGAATTGGGCTTTTTGTACACTAGGTCCTTAGACGCCTAGGGACCGAGGAAAGAGGTAATTGTTATATAGTATACTAATTCACTTTTAGGTTTAGTTTCTAAGCAATAAACAAGTGTAAATAAGTAATAGAAAGCGCCGATTAGGTAAACTGGGGTAAAAGGGAAGGTTAGATCCCTGTTTGATTAGTTTTGACAAACTGCTTCCTATATAGAGTTCTGTCATTCTTCACGAAGACAATATGTTTATGACTGTGAAGCTACTTACCAGATACTCCGAAACCGAAGACTGCAAAAGATAACAGGAATCCATAGAACCAAAAAACGAATACACTAGACAAAAGTGTAAACGTAGATACAACCCACAATCGGTATAAAATAACTCTCAGAATATGATACATTTTCACATTCATTATTTTTCTTTAATAACATATTGTATCGTCTTCATCGTGAAAATGCAACTAAATTAAAAAGGAACATTAAAGTTCTAACGTAAAGCACAACTTCTACCAAAATACTGATTACGGCTATTTTTGTATGATATTGAAAATTCGTATTTTTACATTTCTTCAAAAATCGGACGGAAAGGCCAAAGACCATATTATAGTGTTGCCACCCTATACTGTCATTTACTCTTTGCTTGCTGCCACCTCAAAAAAAGACCCAAATCGTTTGGCGAAATTACCCTAAATTACATAGCACTATTCTTTATTTACCCTATTTTATTAAAAAACTAGCTGTTACATGCGACTTCGTCTGCGTAGAAATAGTGCATTGCATAGCCGACTTTTTCGTTGATTACTCGAGTTCTAATAATTAGGTAAAGGAAACACAAAATACTTTTTTATATTTTTATATGAAACTAGCTGCGCCCCGCGGTTTCACATGCGTAAGTCCCGTTCGTTCCGAAGGGGGTCTATTCGAACCAACCCAATTAGGTACGTTCGCATAGGCAGGCGAGGCGCATACTATTTTATTTTATTATCCTACTCTTTGGCGAGGCGACTTGCTTAGTGCCTAGTGGCTTGCATTCTAAGGCTGCAGCCGCATAGGCAGGCGGCTTGCTTTGCGCCTTGCACCTAGTTGCTAGCAATCTAAAAAGATACGCAGTATGGTCGCGAACTTTCTAGACCTTTCCTTTTAGTTAGGTGGCTAGCTAGCCTCCAGGTGCTAAGCCAGCCTTCTGCCTATGCGAACGTAGCCTCACAGACTAGTAAGAAGATACTAAAGTATCATAGTCTAAATCAGAGATATGTTAAGAAGTTCTGATAGAATTTTGATTGATGGTATCTGGGAATATGTGTCGTCCTTGGGTGTCATCAAACTTCAAAATTTCTATCAATTTTTAGTAGGAAACAATTGAACATGTCATCTATTTTGAACAAATACATCTTTATTTTTTAAATTGATTTTAGTTTACAGTAAATAGTGTTTAAGTTTGATAATGCCGTTGTACGGGTGTTCGTGCGGAGTACTGGGGTCGGCTTTGGTGGCACTGTTGATAATATCGGCACCGCAGTTGCTTCCCGACCAGATGATATACCCCCAGCCTCAGATGAGCCCACCGGAACCCCCACCTCCGCTCACATGGGCAGATCATCTACTCATCATACTACAGTTCCCTCCTCTACACTTGTTGATTACCATCATACTAATCTTGTTTGGACTGTTTACTTCTGTTTGTGGTCTTATCCAAAGAAAAATTATGGAAAGAAGATTATTGACGGTAGGTCACCTACGTAAATGCTAATACCTACCTAGGTAGTTACTTATTTCTGTCTTGCTATTGGAGAATGTTAATAGGTATGCCAAATCGGTTGAAAGTTTGTTACAGTAAAGCCTGTAATATGTAATACAAACAAATACACTAGTTTTGTTATAGTCAAAAATACCTATTAGTTCGAGGAAGTGATTTTTTGGAAAACAAATTATCGGTAATCCATCCGAGTAATAGCCGTTTCAAGCATTGCTTTATTTAATATTGATTGATTGATTAACACTTTATTGTACCAAAAAACACAAATTATAATATTATTTAGGTATTTATTATTTCTTTTTAATAATTGCTTAATCTTAATTAGTACCTCCTTTAAAAATAGTAGGTATAAGAATCACAGATAACAATAAATTCCGGATAAGCGAAAAAAATGTACATAATAATAATTGGAATGTAATTAAGTAGTTACCTTTTTTTACAGATGAATCAATACTTGAGCAGTAGCGTAAAGCGATTGCGAGCGCTGGACACGAAGCAGGAACAGCTCGAGACCACATTGAAATTAGTTCAGAATGCAACAGCTGAATACAACCTGCTACTATACCTCCTGCAACGCCATCGAGGCGTTGTCTCACATTAGACTTTACTAGAGGTGACGCTTGGTCGAACGTGAACGTCGGGAAATGAACGGGCCTCGCATAGCCAACCAGTAAAAGACCTTGCAAATTTTAAAGCATCGCGTAGTAGGTATTTACCCTATATTATGTTAATCGTAGGTAGTAGGTGCCGACGTGCCTACTGAAAGGGAAGATTGTGTTTACCGTCCCTACCTATAACTGTCTTCGTAATAATTTATGTAAACACGTTGTGACAGCTTTGGATACCTGTTTTCTCAATCTATTAGAATCACCTTGAGGATATTTAGATACAAATAGGTTTAAAATGTGTAAAAATAAAGAAATAAATTACGTGATTATATAAACGCTTATAAAATAAAATGTTAAAATTACTTTGTAATTACTTTCATTGTTTTACGACTAGGTAGCGATTCAGACGTCTCTCAGACGACTAGTAAGCCTAGAGAAATCCTTTATTATGATAACTAAATTTTGAAAAAAAAAAATGTATCTAATTAGAGATTATGGGTAAACCTACGGAGAAAATATTATTTATCGATGGATTCAAATACCTCACTCGAGCAAAAAATAGTACTTACCTATTTGCTCCCGAGGTAGACATTCTACTTTTAATCGTCCTCTATTATTTGTATATTTAGTAGCTCTACCCTTACTTTCACTTTATTATTTCAATAATCGCGTCCACCGCTAACTACCATTTTCGACAATTTGCTACTATTAACAACCAAACCTACCATGTTCTAATGAACTTACGTATGGGATAAAACTATGTGATAATCCCGGTATCCAGCTACCTATATTCCAAATCGCATTGCAATCGATTTAGTAGTTTTTGCGTGAAAGAGTAACAAAGTTTATAATATTAGTAAGATTCCAAGTTAAAATCGCACAATCGCTCGCCGGAAAAGTAAGTGAACGGTTATAGGTAGGTGACAGAATTAAAACACTATAATTTACTAAAATTCGTCCTGGATTCACCAACCCCTAGCTAACTGTCCCCTTCTGCGACAGTGCGCCACTCGCCGTCCCTAGTTACCGTGACGGACCCTTGTTAAAATAGGTAAATAGGCAAGTGCGTTCCTTATAGTGGACCACGCTCAGTTAAGCTGGTTTCGAAGTTTTCATAAAATTTCACGTATTGCAACTCCACAACACATTAGACGTGTATGTTTGTACTAATGTTCAATACTCCAGTAACTTTATACATCAGCGTTAACGTTAAACCCGGTAATCTGATTTTTTGCAAACTAGTTTGTCGTTGACCAAATAATCCAAGTTTGTGACCGACCGCCGCAACTTGGTCAAAAATCGAGAAACCTCTAGTTTTTGCGATTATAACCAAAGGACTAGTTTTCGATAGGATCTTCTCAGGGCATTATAAAGTAGACTGCAATAGGTGACAATAGGTATATAATTATGCTTATGAATTTCCGAAATCGATATTTGTTTGATTTAAGGGTAAGTATAATCGGAAACTATTTTTTTGGTAGGATAAAAATTTAATCGTGTATGCAGCTACCGGATTTAACGCATACGACCCCATACATTCGGACGACAACATTATTGGACGCATTTTTACCTTAATAACTCATAAATGTAAATGATTGCTCGGCTGCTTGATAATCTTCACTTCGCACGATCTTCAGCATCCCGTGTGGTGAGGCCATTTTCTTCCCAGCTGTCCCCCCGGGGGACAGGGCTGGATGGGACAGCTGGGAATAATCGTTTTCACGCATGTCCAGCCCTTACATGTGTGATCCGAAATACGCATGCAAATAACAGTAGGTATTAAAATAATATACTTACATAATATTATACTTAGTTGAAAATCAATATCTCTGTACTAGACTAATATTATAAAGAGGAAATATTTTAGTGTTAATTTATATTGATTAATTACCTACCTACACAATTATTGTGTTGTTTGTTTGTAATGAATACGCTCCGCAACCACTGGACCGATGTCAAAAATTATTTTTTAACCCAATAGAAATCTACATTATCTAGGAGTAACATAGGATATGCTACTTTGATCCCGATATTCCCACGGGATTGGAACTTACGCGGGAAAACCGCGGGACGCTGCTAGTTTTACATTCCCAGCGTGTAATTTATTATAAATATATAATATTTAGTTCATATTTAAAAAAGATGGTAAATCATTTTAAATAACTTATTTTATTATTGTATGGTAATTTTACTTTATCTATGTCTAAATTACACAATTTATGTTATAAAGTGACACCATATAACATACCTACGTAGAGATTCGGAGATAATCAAAAAACATCACAGAGTACCTTCAAATATAATTTATACTACGATTCAAGTTAAAACCATGCTCATAAGGATTATTTTTGGATACGCTACATGTAGCACGAAGAGTATTATAAAAATATCCATTTCTTCTTATTCCATGTCTATCTAAAATCAATAGTTAGGACGTCCTGGGGAATCTAGCCAGTCGCCTTCGTAACTTCATCCGGAGCGGTGTACTCTGGGATCAATAGGCAATTTCGTTTGTTTTCAAATTTGAAATAATGTATCGGGGTGCCTTTAGAACTTTGGTGTTAGGAGTAGAACATTCGAACGTTCCTCCACTGGAAGCGGCAATAAAGGAGATAACCGGAGCCGGTATGTGTTTGTTGGTGACTCCGGTAAGTCAAGGGTACACTCCACCGCTGGGCAATCGTGCTGATGGCCTCATGACTGATGCCTTTGGAAGCGTTAATTGCGAAATGACCCTACGTTGCGATACCTGGACCAAATATGTGGTGGTCAAAATAGAGGCGGATATAGACGAGCAACAGGTTCGTTGTGTGGATCACGAGAAACGCCTGCTAAACTTGATTACTTATATAAAGCAGTTGGGGGTGCGAGCTGTCATAATTCCCATGCGTAACACAGATAATACTCATTTAGCTAAGGTCGTCGGATCAGTGGCTAATTCGTAAGTTTCTTGCCATATTTACTATTTATATCATTATCACTAATATTACTAAAATTCGGAATAAACCTTCAGTCAGAGTGGTTTAATAATTGAATAAGTAGGTACCTTTTTTTTTTTTTTATCCTGGGAAAATCTAATTAAGACCATCAGTCCGCTCTCGGGGGAGAGCGGCCCGGTGAGTGGGGGTCCCCCCTGGTCTAGATGGTGGGTGCCAGGGGTATACCCACTAAAAACCCAGGGTGTCCTTCACTCCGCTGTGCCAGGGCCCTATATCAGATTTACCTCACCACACCTTACTATATTCCTACTAAAACGTCTTACTGTTTTAAGTAAGTTTAAGTTCCTAAAAACGTTTTTTTAAAAGTCAAATTATTTTTACATCCAACAGATATCAGTGTCGATCTAACTAGCCTAGGTTTTGACCATCTAAATTTAAAGTACCTAGGTAGGTACCTAGATCTAACGGTAGTAGGTACATTAATAAAATAACGTTTTACGAACTTTAAGTTGATGCTATTTTGTATAATATATACGGTGTGGCAAAAAAGACCGTGGTTGGAGGAAAGATCCCTTAATATTATTGATGATGGCAAAGAACCTCTTAAGTCTCTAGCATATTGTATTGGACGTGCTACATATTGATTTTTTAAAATATGTTTTCGCGCGATGAAACCTATATATTTGGATAGAGGGAGCTAAATAGGTAAATACATACATAGATTTAAGTTCTTCTTATGCTGAAAGGAAACATTTCCATATTTTTTTAATACTGTAAAACTGCATTTAAAGACTTGAAAAAACATCTGCTTGAGCCGGGAAACAAACGGATGAAATGTGAAAAAATTACATTCTGTATTTTATGATATTTAACCGTAAGAATCATTCATAAGGAACAATTTCTTTTAAACTACACAATCTTAATTTAAAGACCAAGTAAAATATGTTGTATTGTGAAGCTCACTATCTAAATGAAATAGTCAAAATATTAAAAAAAAATGTCTTATTTTAAAAATAAAGGAAGGTTGCTTTCAGCAAAATTTGCCGTAATCAATAAGGGTAAGGGTCCTCCGAACACGGTTTTTTTTCCACCCTGAAAAACTTTTATTTTTTTAAAATGTACTCAAGAATGATCAAGACTAGCTAATCGGAGCCGTGACAACAGCTAGGCAGCTGTGCAAGTGAGCCAGGTATTAACTCAATTGTTTGTTTCATTTAGCGAATATCCAATCACTATTTGGGTTCAGGTGACAATGGAAACAAAGGCTAAAATCGACTACCATTTTAAACCACGGAAGGGAAAATTTTGCAACCTGGTTGACGATGGTCAACGTGATAAAACTGAGAAAAACCTGGAAAAGGATAAGATTCCAAATCCTTGGCATTGTTGGAGTGCTTTACATGAGAAGTTAGATTTTAGCCGGAATGTTCGCTTGGTTCTCGAGTTGTCAGTTCTAGTGCCTGATGGGGAAACTGTCAAGCGATGGCTGGCTGAACCGATAGCCGCCGTCGTTGTACCAGCGCATTTGTTTTTTGAGAGAAGCGGGTAAGAGTATCTCTTGCATTTATACTAAGTAGAAGTCTGAACATGTTTTTACATGTTTTATTCACAACAGTCGCATAATAATTGTTGATGTCAGTGCTAAATTGTTGCAAAATTACCAACCATTTTACAAAAAAAACCTACTATGCGGAGCTAAGTATTTAGTAGGTATTTATTTGTATAGATTGAATTGTAGATAAAGGACATAGGGCGGTTATCTACCTAATTATTATAGGTACCGACTAGCAGTGTCCCGCGTTTTCACGTGCGTACAAGTTTCTAGCCGAGAAAATTTTGACTAACCAGTTCTTAGTAGTACCTACATATCACAAAGAACACATTATACTTTCAAGCGTCTCTAGGACCAGCCTGTGCTTTGATATGTAGTTCAGTCAATCAATCATTCAGGACTTTGAATTTTAAAATATTTGTATCAATGTATCGGTAATAACAAGCTGTGTTAGCTTACTAAACTAACCAGCTCTCATTTCGTAGGATGCCAGTGTTAGCTTACCCGCATCAGCGTGTGTTGGTCGAATTGGTAAACCATACGAATGCCATCGTGATTATTGGAGGAAGCCTCCGACATCCCCTAGACGCGTATGCTACGTACATCAAGCGAGTTTGGAACCGTCGTCATGTGCCAATTGGAGATAAGATGTATAATCATGCTCAAGGGTAGGTATTTTAATTTAGAGTGACCAAAATGAAAAATAGAGTCGCATTGCACATTATGTATGATGTGGCCTATAATAGTATAAATATGAAAGTTAAATATTTGCTTGTCTGAATGAATCGTTTACGATTTAACTCAGAAATGAAATAGCTGAAGACCTGGATTAATACATAGGTTACTTTTTATCCCGTTATTTCCGCGGGATCGGAATTTAAGCGGGTGAACAGCAGAGCAGAGCCGTATCATAATTATTAAAATCACGTGGTTTGCTTCAGTTGGGCTGACCAAGTACAGTTTCCATTACAACCTCTAGAAGAAGATATCGAAGTAAGGTCTTTTATGCTACTGGAGAAAGATTCTGTAAAATATGAGTTTTACGAGAAAGCTCTCATGGATGTGTTACGTAAGAAGATGGCAGCGAAAGAGCTGAATTTACTGGATAAAGAGGTAAACATATTAAATTTAAATAATAATTTTAGTACTTAAAACATTGGTCTCTTTACTGCTGAACCTAAATCGCCCAGCTAATAAAATGAATTGAAAAATAAAATCGCCGATTACTATAACTTAGAATAGCAAAAAAAAATATTAAGAAAATGTTTTTTTAATAATTGAAGTGTTATTAATTTTTATTTAGGCACTGCAATAAGGAGACCATGGTAACCCCCATAGTCTTTAAAAAGAGAAGTAATTTGTTTCCGCTCGTGGGTCATTGTAATTCTGAGTGAAGCGAAGGTTTTAAATGTACGATATTATGCAAAAAAACCTTTGCTATCGAGTGAAACACAATTTTTCACCTCACTACCCCGAGGAAAACGCTAGGTGCTAAAGGCTTTTATTCAGTCCAGTGATGCCACCTACGGCTGGTTAATGCGATTATTCAAATAAATGAGATAGGCGCACTGACATTCAAGTCTACTTACTTGGGAGTTTCGGCGGAAACGCGTTAAAGTGCTAAATTTGCATATTCATAAACCTGTAGTTCAAATGCGTGTAAATTGTTTATTGTGTATAATAAAATAAAAGTAAAAACCGGTACAAAACATGAACTTAAGCGTTGTCTCCAAAGCTCGCAGGAATCGTCATTATGAATAGCATTTACCGTAACCTAGACTTGATTTTAACTACGATGACTACGCGGTACCTTATATGAGTTCGCCTAAGGGCAAATCATTTAGGTGAACCAATGATACTATCAGGAAAAGTGTCACACTTTCAGCCGATTTTTTCCGGAAAAAAATCTTTTAAATTTTCTAAAGTAGAAATATAGTATTTTTGCCAACTTTATGTTTTTTCTAAAGTATATAGAACGTTAAAGGTAAAACGTTATTTTTAAAGAAATAACTTTGCTAATTCATTTCATTTTACTTTAGGCTACAAACGTCCGCGTCGTAGGCGATGAGAACAACGATCTGACACCTGTCCAACTGCATGGTGACTCCAACGGCACTCAAGTGGTTGAGATTCAGCCAGAAGTGATCCGCGTAGCAGTTCTAGGTGCCGGGCGCGGACCTATGGTCTCAATTGTGCTCAACGCTGCCACCATCGTCAATGCTAAAGTTAAGGTAGAAATACGAAACCTACCTGAGGTGTTAAATATACAAGGGACCGTCTCCACGAGCGTCAGAATCGCGGCGATATTACATAATTTCTATATACAACACACCGACTCTCGTTAACGTCGCCGTGTCTAGACGTTCATAGAGATTGTTTAGAAATAAGTGGCTCGACGATAATCCGCGCTACCGTGCTCGTTTATTGTTGCTATGTTGTCCTTTTGTCGTTCAAAGAAATTAAGTAAGTAAATTTTAAATAAATACTACTTATAAAAACCACCGACAATATAAAAAAAAAACTTTTTTTATATAAGTTTTTTTTTTTTTAATTCTTTGATGAGTTTATAATTTTATTTTTTTTAGCTGAACGACAATGCGACGACTTCACGACGACTTATAAGACATCATGGTAGGGCCCAATATTTCCGCGATTCTAACGCTCTCGTGGAGACGGTCCCCAAGGTGGAAAAAAACCGTGGTTGGAAGAAAGGAAAGGTTGATAATGACATATTATTATTTTGCTGAAAGTAAACATATCTTTACTTTCAAATATTAGTTAAGTACTTACACTGTATTTGAAAAATTTTTAGCAATTCAAAAGTTAAGTGATCTATTTTCTTTAGATGGTGAGTAAGCTTTATAATAAAAAAAATACTTGGTCTTTCTTTTATTTACGATACTATTCTATACTAATAATTATTTCTATACTAAGCTGAAGGTTTTGTTTTTTTTTGTTTGTTTGGTTAAACGCGCCATTAATCTCAGGATCCAAATTGGACAATTCTTATCGAAAGTATTTTTGTAATTTGTTTTTATTGCTCAAGGCATATAGCTACTAAAAACATTTTTAAATACTTACCTATCGCCGCGATAGAATTTTTTGAGATGATTTTTTCCTTTCTAATAATTCGAATTCTTTTTGTGTTTGATAGTCCATTTATCGAGGAAGCTTATTGGCAATTTATGATTCCGATATTCCCGCGGGATCAGGACTTACGCGGGTCAAACCGCGGGCACAGCTAGTGTTGTATAAAAGAAACAGTTCCCTTTAAATATTTCTTTCGGTTGATATCATAGAATACCAACAGGATGTTGTTTATCTATATTTGGTGTTTATGATAAATAATTTATTTATTCATTAATTCATGTTTTTTTCCTTTCAGCACTTTAAGGGTACTTTTCCTCCAACCACCATATTTTCTTACTATACCTATATATATTATATATATACTATACGCTGTGTATTTAGTGATATCGAAATTACTCGTATTTTAGGTTTATGCCATTGAAAAGAATCAGGCAGCCGTTTTGTCATTGGAGACTCGTAAAGCTTGTGACTGGATAGGGTACGATGTTGAGATCCTGAGGGAGGATTTCAGGCTGTCCACCATCAGTCCTAAATGTGATATTGCCGTTTATGAACTACTGGGTTAGTAAATACGTAACTAACATATTAGACTACGACCACATTGGAGGCTTGCTTAGCGCCTAGAAGCTGGCGAGTCACCTAGCCAGTACTTAACTAAAACGAATGATCTCGCATCGAGCGCTTGGCGCATGCATGTAAACAAACAGGTCGGTTTTATGTCACGAAGCCCGAAGCAAAGCCACTAGGCACTAGGCGATAAGCAAGCTTCCTATAGAAGAAGCCTTTCCGGGAGGAGCCCAACCCCGCGGTACCCTAGTCGAGGAGAGACTCGTATTCTCCCCCCGAACTCAGCTACCCCGCGTATCTGACAGCTGGGAGCCGTCAGATAGCTGGGAGTGGTGAGCGGCTTTAGTGCTCCTGTACCAGTCTGGATAATCAGGTAGTGTCGCTTGGTTACGAGGCTACTCTCCTTTATAGAGAAACAATCTAGCATTGGGGACTAGACCAGTTTACAACTGATCCCCGACGGAGCTCTTCGGAGTTTCCTGCTGGGCACAGTGAACCCCGCATGGTGACCCTGCGGATGGCCGTATGTGGGAACGCCGTAACATATATAAATAGTGTATCGTTTGTGGCGCTGCCCATATGGTCGTAACTTTAGAGATGATTTTCATTAAATCGGGCCGTGGATGGGCTACTGTTGTGTGTAGACAACTTTCGTTTTGTATGTCGTCCGTGCCCCGTCCGAGCGGTTTTCATAAGTAACCCGTCTCCACCCTTGCCCGGATACGGCCCACTGTGATAATAAACTCTTTAAGCAACGCATCGTGATGCCGATAAGGTAAACTGTGGTATCTTGTACATGGTGTAAGTATTCTAGGGTCATGGGGAGACAATGAACTGGCACCGGAGTGCGTCGATGGTGCCAGGAACATTCTACGCGACGACTGTATCTATGTTCCGTGCCGTTACACGTCCTATGTGGCCCCGACTTGCTCTTCCAAAGTATGGGCTGCGGCCAAAGCTGGTGGAAACACTTTTTTGCGAGATGACGACAAATATCTTGAAACTATTTGGGTTTGCTATATGAAGAACAAGATGGATCTCGGAGAGCCGAAGGTGAGACTTTTTATAATCTATAGGTACCTACGGTCAGCATCAGAAATCTGTGCCCCAGTAATGCTTTCAGATTCTTATCCTATTTCCTATTTAATATTATAAACACAAATGTTTAGCAAGTATTTATTTAGGTGACTTTATAACTCTTTTACGCGAAACTGCTAGATCGACGAAAACTTGGAATATAGATAAGCGCCTAGAAGCTGGCGAGTCACCTAGCCAGTACTTAACTAAAACGAATAACACTGATACGACGATGGACAGCTGGAACAACATATAAGCTACTTTTTATCCCGATGTCAGAATATCGGAACAGCACTTAAACAAACAGTACATCATAATTTTGGGATGTCAAAATAGGATCTGACTAGTAGTAAGTGCCTCTACATGCTGAAAATAAAATCCATTTGATTTTGATAATAAAGTCCAACTTTTGACGCAGACTGTAAAGATAAAATTCCAAGCACTGACCGATTTGTCAATACATGACTGACTGACAGATATTTCAGCGCACTGCCTAAACCGCTCTGCTCCTACACATTTATTTTACAAATTGTAGGGTATATTCTATAAGATAGATAAGAATTCAAAGAGAAGGTCTTTGAAATTTCTTACGGGTTGTGTCATCAAGTCGATGCTGTATAATATTTTTTTAATTAATCGAAAAATACTGCTATGAAAATGGATGGATTTAAGTAAAAAATACTGATGCATACTATGTTATATAACTTTTGAATAAGCAGGCTACAGGCGTATAAAAGGTGGTAACGGGTATGCCCTTTTAAGCCGAAAGGGGGATGTTCTAGACGTCTATGCGAACTTTTTTTGTTCTACGACTTTTGGAAATTTGAAGTCCTTTACGAAAATTTTAAGTGTAAAGTGTACTTGAAAATCAGCTGTTTCTTAGAGTTCGAGGTTATCGACCTTATGTGTCCTTTTATTTGGTATGGTCTACTACAATCATAACTTTAATTACCTTTATATAGCTGTTTTTCAGTAAAACAACCTCAAAACTTTGAAAAGTAGAACAAAAGGTGTTCTCCTAGACTTCTCACGTAAAAGGGCATACACATTGTATATTAACTGATATTTAAAATTACATGATTTTTATCTAACGATATTTCGATTAGTTTGTCAGTACAAACTTCAACTATGCAGTTTTTTAGTTTGCCTACACACGTACGATTTATCTGAACAGATAACTGTCAGGAAATCAAAACGCCTTCAGCCTGTTTTAGATGTATTCTTTATGTACCTATTGCAGGAGGCATTTACATTCGACCATCCATCGGCGCCGGTTGTAGAAGGAGGGGTAACAGTGATGGAGCGCGATGGAGTACCGAAGGTATTTTAATCATGTTGGTACAGTTTCTCAAAACGGTAAAGGAATTAAGGAACCTACCTTTTACGTAACTAAATCCATCTAATATATTCTTTGTTAGTAGCATCTCCACTATTCTCCACACAGTCAAAATATTGTTCAATTTCTGTATAAGAATTTTTATGTATAGATTCCCGAGATACAGGACTCGATCCTATTATTTATGTCTGATGGTGATCCTTCTTTTTACTTATAATAATTTCCTACTTAACTAGGAATTTAGAATGTTAGTTTAGGGAACTGTACCTATTGTAAGTAGGTAATTACTTCAGTGTGACCAATAAAGATTTTATTATTTTACAGTAGATTGCACATGCAAGGACAAAAGTTACGTTTACTTCCATCTGTCACCCTTGATTTTTCCACCGGCGTGTTGTCGAGGTTTTTTAGAATGTACCTATTTATTCAACGCGTTGGCTGCTGACATACTTAATCGCTAATTGTAAAATCAAACGCAATACCAAAAATTGCTACTAAATTAAAGACGGACTTATTTATACCATTATCGTAAGGGGGGTTTAGCGGGTTGGTTGTCCTAGCATTTGCTTGGTGTAATAGTTTCCTATTCTTGCTGTTGGAGATGGCTACGTTATGAGCAGTCAACTGGTTTTATCGTTTTTGGAAGATATCCACAAATTGCTAGATTACACACGATCATATAGGTTCTTTAACTCGTCGACAGGTGGACCGCTCTCGGTCCAGCACCTTGACCTGGACCGTGAACAATGACTCCGTGCTGCACGGGTTCGCAGGCTACTTCCACTGCAGCCTGCTCGAACACGGGTGCGAGTTCAACACCTTGCCGCGCTCACACACCGAGGGCTTGATCACCTGGTTCCCAGTCTTCATTCCGTTGAAGGTTAGTTTATAATATTTAGCTAAAGATAGACTTTTCTTCTATTTTCGCAACTTTATATTGAAATTGTTGTTTTGATGTGTGTACATTATGACGAATTACATCTCAGTCTACTTTGACAAAGGAGCCTGAAATTGGCACTACAATCCAGGTTATTGGCATAGTACACTTTCCTAGAAAACATAATATCTTGTAGGGACATGTAATCTAACAATAAATTGAAATGGAGAACCAACAAATTGGTATATTTTACCAATCATGTTTAAATATGCATTAAGTTGTATGAATTGTTTTAACGTGGCAAATGATAATAACAGAAGCCGATACGCGTGAGCAAGGGGTGTACCTTGAAGGCAGCGTTCTGGCGTTTCACGGAAGTAGGCCGAGTCTGGTACGAGTGGATGGCCGAAGCCGGCGACGTCAATTCCGGTGTCCACAACGTCAAGGGTCGCAGTTGTACAATGACCTGTGCACTGTAAGCTACTTCACTGACTGTATCTTACGGTTGACAGTCGTGTCGGAGATCTAGTTCGCATTGTAATTAACGTAATTCAGATTTCAATTTTATAATTTTCAATAATTTGGTACGTTTAGGTAACTATTGACATTATTATGTACGTACTAAGTAGTACTTTATAGAGGTGAAGTCTCAAACATATTCCATGTTCCTTTTACGCGAAATCGATAATTAAAAAGCCGCTGTGTCGCTGAAAATTGATAAAATAAAATGACAATCGGTGCAGGAACTAAAATGAAGTCGATGAATGATTTATTATTTATATATTTAACTTAGACTCTACAGTCAATAAAATACAATATAACTTAAATATAATTAATACGCCAAACTTAGACCAAATTGAATCTACATGATACTATAATACTTAAAAAACGTCTAAAGTAACAATGAATTTGTGGTAGCGTTACTTCAGTGACTTGGTAAAACTGTCTTCCTTCTGATGCCATATTTGCAGTTAAGGTTGAGTCATTGATACCTACCTAGCTATATTTTATGTTTAAGGTTGTGCCAAAATTGAAAGGGTAATGAGCGGACCAATCAGGGTGTAACAAGTTTTGTACATTTTCTACAAATATGCAGTTTGTGATATTACCTTCTAAATTGTTCTTATACACTTTTTGAACCCTACAGTTTTTTGAGAGATAAATTATTTATCAATGCATCTACATAGATTACATGGAAATGATGCTTACGGGAATTGAGTCAATTTCTTTATAACGAAATTTACCAGTAGTTAAATACTAAAAATTCCTCTCAAAATTAATATACCTATGTATGAAAGAAATGTATTCTATTGTTCCTGGAACTACTTAGTAATGATATAAATTTATGCATTATATAGATACGTAATATATTAATAATTATAAATCACTTATTTGTTAAATAATCACTTATTAATTTATTATGTAGGTAACCTACTTATATTCATATATAAGTATATTTATTGCCGTCCACGGTGACAACAAAAAACTAGTTTACTTATTGTATTATTATATACTTATATTTAAAAAATGAGTAAACATTGTATTATTATAGTTATTTTAAGTTTAATTAATTAATACATACCTATACTTAAAATAAAGGCACGAAGTAGCCTGCAGTAAAATTCGACAATATCGTAAACTATTTTCAAAAACGTTGTGTATACTGTAAACATGCTGTAAGCCAACCTATTTATTAGTTAGTCTACTTATTTGTGATTAACTATTAGTTAATCTAATAGATATTTAACCTTTAAAACAAGGGAAAACGTTTTTAAACGTTTTAAACCCTAAAAAGTCAAATCCATGGTATAGTTTTGTGAATGAAGGATACAAGGTAAGAAAAATCATTGTCAAACAGAGTTGGTTTTAAAGTCGTATTTACTTTTTAAAGTCAAATTGAGACAGGGATAGCACTAGCGAATTTCAGATGTGTAAATAAAATACCTAGGCGTACAAGGCGAATATGCGAAATTTTAGTACCTAAGTACAAATTAACTAGACAGTTTATCAAAAAGATGTGTTGAGCATAAGTATTCAAAAAATAAATGTTATTATATACCTAAGTAAATAATAATAAAATTATTATTAAAAACTGGAGGTTTCTGAACATACTCAGTAAATCATCTCAAAAATACCAGTTTTTCATATATGTTTCCTATCGTTAATTATTTTAATAATTATGTTTTCACGTTTAGGAGATGAAGCCGTATTATGTATATTCTATTTTCAGAGTTTCCCAAGTACCTACCTAGTAACAATTTTATTATGTGTGCATGTACCTTGAATAGTGAATTGCGAGTTTTTCGGAAATTTATCAAAACAAATGGTTGTCTAATTTTTGAAGAAATGTTTTCAAAAAATGCCCCGACAGAACTTGAACCTGCAACCCGCAAAAAGTTAATAGTATTTCGAGAACGAAGATTAAAGACGAAAGTAGTCTAAGTAAACAATTTTTGTTCTACTTTAACCTTTAAAGTGGGAATTTTAATGTTAATCTACCATTAACTTGTTGCAGAAAGCAACATTAGCGATAAGATAATAGATTTAAATAATGAATAAGGCATGATGATGGTGACATTTTTAGTTGAACTAGGTAACCGATCATTATCTCATGGTAAAGTTGTCTTGTGCAACATCATTCATTTAATGAAATTATTAGTGTTAATTACTTATTATTACGTAATTAATGTTTGTCTTTGTGCAATTAAGTGTATGCCAAACAGAAGGAACTCGTTTACCTCCTTAAATATCAGCAATCGGTACCCATTTGGGGTAGAACTCCTTTCTAGCTGAATTATTTTAACCTTAGTACCTACTATCGTTCATTTTATTATCTAAAATACCTATTTAAGGTAATAAAATGAACTCTGCGACTGTAATTAATAAAATGGATGCATCACCTTATTAATAATTAACAACGAACAATAGTATAATAATTCAAATTGCTAGTCTTATTTTTGTCAATAAACAGTGTCGATGTTACTGAGTTGTTTTATTTTGACTGCTTAGTAATTAAGTTTGATAGATAATAGAATCAATCTACTCATATATATATATATATATATATATATATATATATATATGAATTACTGCCAAAATACTGCTGCTCAGCGTCTCAGTTACAAAACAAAAAGTGTTTGCGATCGTGTTGTACTTACTTTCGCCATTGATGATAAAACTGGCCTCGAGAAATATTAGATACGTGTCTAGGTAGATATGTGTGCATAAGTTTGGCGGGTGTCGGTCTAATAATGTAATATATTAGAAAAAAATATAATACGAGAGTAATGTTAAATGTACCAGATGTATCTACCCAACATTTTAAGCAATGTAAATCGTTGATCTCATTTTCTGTTGGTGTAGTAAACTGCTGATTATATTTAAACAGTTTATCAAATAGTGTTGATCCAGTAAATTTTGACGTAATAGATGTTGATCTTACGTATGATAAATACATAAGCAATATCGTAATACATAATTATCAGAAAAAGCCTAAAAGGTCGCCTGGAAGATATCGCTTTGAGCGATAAGGCCGCCCATTTGTGCAACTTTTTAGTTTTAAGCTTTCTGTGTGTGCTTTTTGTAAGTATGTACGTGTCTTTATCTTACATTAATTGTATATCATTGTTGAACAAACAAATCAATAAATTCTGTGAACAATACTGCCATCTAGCCTCTACTAAGTTTAGCTACTAATCTTGTGTTACGGTGACTAGACAACGGATATAACACAAATAAAGTGTACCTACATCAATCTATCTATTGGATATCTAGGATGCAGGTGATATGTTTCTTTCCGCTATACCGATCAACCCATCCTTTTATCCCCTGCCTGGATTTTCAATCATTAATGCACGCATGCGTTTGAATTTACTTAGCATCTGTAATTAAATAGGTACTAGTGTAAGGTGTACTAAACAAGAAATAGCTAGCTGATTTTGTTTCCACCGAGATTTGTTACCAACAGAATTCCATAATTACCGAGCAGGTATCTCATAAAACTTATTATAAAGAAAGGTATCATCTGAATGTTTCATATCGTGAGACGTCGACACGTGCCCTAAACCCACGCTTTGAACATTTGACCTTTACGTGTCTTTTCCTCCTACCTGACGACATAAATAACCATCAAATTCATGTCGTTACCTATGGTTACCGTCTGGGATTTCAATCAATAATAAAAGCTCACGCATGCGTTCTTTTCTTGGATTGGACCTGACCGAAACAAAGGGAGCATCGACATAGGTAACAGTTTACCTAGTAGTTAGCGTGTCTACAAAAACTTGAATAAGTATAGAAACTTCATAGGGCCCTTTTTAATTATTTTAAAGTGGTTCTTACACTTGGATGACTTTTTCTTTCAAAGAAATGCTTTTCCTAAGACTCGTCTCGCCGAGATGAGCATCTCTCGCCGAATCGGTTAAGGCATTGGCATGGTGCGCTAGAGATGTACTTAGTTCCTGTTTAAAGATGCAATGTACTGGACCCAATATAGGCCCAGCCCCCTAAAAAGGCCCACTGCCAAAAAAAAACTTCGAATGATCTGAATAATTTGAATGTTTGCGTGCAAATACAGTTTCGTATTCTGAGGTAAATAAATTTTTAACCAATAGATAACAGGACAACTGAACGCAGCCCTCTACTTGCCGCCATGTTGGCGGTAAACTTCAGTTTCTGTTTTAGGTAGCGGAATTTTTCTCAACAACAGCGTAATGTGTCCCCATTTCTTCCAGTTTGGTTTGGTTACAGACCTACTGTGAAATGGCTAAAATTGAAACTCGATTGTCAGCGTCTAAGTACTACATTCGGGTGCTTGTTTTGTTGTGATATCGTTGAATTTATAGTTATTTAGGCCGAAACCATTAAAAGTAATGCTCGAAACATTATTTGCGCTACAGAATTTCCTCTTAGTTGGATTACTTTTAAATAAAGCCATTGTTTATTCCCAAATGACTAAAATGGTAGCGTACCTACGTAATTACGCATTATTAAATTCTATTCATTTATTTTATTATTTTTATTTTTAAACTTAAGTTTCTAATTAAATACTGTATTTCATTATAAAATGTCTAATATCAAATGACCTACTTGTAAAACTTACTCAATTTTGGGCACCTTTTAGTAATTAGCAACACTGAATCGACGGTTTCGCCCTTCTCCAGATAACAGATAAGTTGGTAGTTCTGTTAAAACAGTTTTATTTTTGTGTACTTATATGCTACTCATTCTTCGTATCAATCTTTCATCATCCATCTTTCATATCAAGGTAAATAAAGTTGCTTTTGCTTAATTTTTATGATTTTATTAGTTTTCGAATTAATGGGAAAACTCCCTTTACCTATAGCCCACCGAATGGTTTCCTTAGATGGCCTAAGCCTTTTATGTGTCTTAGAATTTTTGCATTTTCTTTACACTTAAAATTTTCGAAAAGTACTTCGAATTTTCAAAAATCGTAGAACAAAAGTTGTTCGCCTAGACGTCTAGAAAAACCCCTTTTCGGCGAAAAAGGGCAAACCAGTTACACGTTGTATAAGTATTTATTACGATAAAAGTTATGGGAGATAAGCTTAATAAACTATTCGTTCACTGTGTTGTTGACGTACTTTAGTTTTCAAATTACTTTAAATTTCAACTTAAGAAGGCCCACGGTTTTTTTTCCTTAAATTACAAAAAAAAAAAATTCCAGATAAAACAAGCAGTGTCCTAATTTATCAAAAATAAATTAATTTTAACCTGTGTTGTTAGAAGATAGCCATTTCAATGTCGTGCCATAGATTCCCGTTTCTTAAATAAGACCCAAAAATGCATTTTAAAATTGGCTTTTTTACTGTTATTTTTAAAGATTTATATCAAAGAAATTTATGATTTTTGATAAAAATGAACCATTTTGGCCAAATGAATTAAACGATATTTTATTCATTTTTTACAGTTTGATCATAATTTAATTATTTATTAGCGCTTTTAAAAATGGTGGGCTCGTACTTACTAGGAGACAATTTTCCAGTGACAGATGTCCCCGGAAATATTGCAAAACATCGCACGACATCGCCCGATGTCTACAATAGCATGTCCACACATACACCTACTTGACTTGTCTGGTGCGAGGTCTCGCAACGTCGCGTCGCGTCGTGAGAAGTCGGCCAATGTCTTACGTACTACTTGGCATTTGTCGTCCTTAAACGTCCCCTATTATTATTTATTCGTATGGCATTACAGTTTGCTAATTTAAGATAAAAATTAGAGATCTATTCTAAGTTGTTACAGCCATTTGATAGCATCGTCGTCCAGGTTGATCAGGTCCAAGGGTAATTCTCCGTCAACGCGTTTCCGGGCAATCGATAGTAATATGTTGGATATTCTGCACCTCGACTCCACATGTACATGCGGGGGAATCTATCCAGCCGCAGCGGTGATTATACTGGGCACAGCGTCTATGACCCGTACGGAGCCTATTGAGGTTACACCAGTCCCGCCTTGAGAGGTCGGATCCGCTAATCCTGGAACCCGGAATGAGACCAACACACATCCCACACCCCACGGCATCATTCCATGACTGAGACCATTCGCGCTTGAGGTTGAAATCTTGTTGCAACCGATGCATGGCGATTCTATTTGGAGGATTTCTAGATTTCAGCCTCAACGTCCCCTATTGTATAGTAGGTATAGATAGAGTGAACAGTTTTTATAGTCTCTACTAATAAAAAAACACTACTTAACTCAATATCAGATTTTATTTACATAGATCATCGAAAATTTGTAAGATTATTCTATCGTCTTAATAACTAAACATTATTGCAATAAATAGTATAACATTTAATGAATTCCAATTCGGTTTTGATACCGATGTTTTCACTAAATTCAATTGTCTATAAGTATAGAGGTTTGATTGTCAACTTCGGAACGGAAAGGCACATTGATTGTTTATCATAAATGTTGTAAAAAATGTATAAGTAGTCTTCGGTAAGAAAATCTAATCAATAAACAAAAGGGGTTAGGGTCATAACGTCTGGATTGTAACAAGTCTAAGTAAACAAAATGTTTTAGCAGAAGAACCGTGTAGGCAAAACAGTTTAGTTGCGAAACAACTTGAGTTTTTTTCCCAAAATGTCTATAACAAAATATATAAAATATAACATCAACAAACATTTCTACGTAAAAGGAACAAATGATCTTATTTTATTATATTATTATGTATGACCCATGTAGAAACATATCCCGGAAAAACTTTAAGAACAGTTTTTTCTTTTGGGTCAGCGAAAGTTAAAATCAATAAATGCATTGTAACTTATACGTTGTTTTACGTAAAAATTTATAAACGAAAATAAAAATAATTCCATGCAGCTTTCACCTAAAAATGAGGGTTTTAAGTATGAGACTAACCTAACCCAATTGGGTTAGGAAAAACCCAATAAAAAAATTAAATAATTAAAAAGTTGAAAGAAATAAAGTTTAGTTAAAGGTGTAGAAAATGAGACAGCATTTAGAATGCGATAAACCCTGTCTGCACTTTAAAATGCAGCCAAGGACAACCACCGGATCGGATTGAAAATATACGGATGAAAACAGCATCAGCCATAATGATGTAATGGTAGTGGTTCGCTACATGGGGGGACAATAGTGATAAAAATGGCGGACGGAGACTCGCCAACTCACAAACAGGCTACCCTAATCAGCTGAGCAAATTACAGCCAGGGAGCAACAATATTATTATTATTTCACTAAACTTTGTCTCAGAGCGTATTTCAATCCAATACGATTTTACAACCTGCTTCAATTTAAATATATACCTATTTATTAAAAAACTAAGCAACTATATTACGCTAACCAATACCCAAGCATTTCTCTTACTATACACGAATACAATTTGTTAAAATTTTAATATTTGCACTGTGTTTCGGAAACGGTAGCTCAATCTGTAAATGTTATTTATAGACGTCGCGGCATCGTTTTGTCGGTACTTACGGCGACGTTTGTTCTACGACTTAAAACAAGGAAAATGAAACAAAGCCTTTTTAGGGTTTCGCAGCCTACAAGAAACCTACAGTTTGTCGGGATAATTATTATTCAAAAAAGGTGTTTCTTTACATGAGTAGGTACGTACCTTAGATTCATGTAGTCATTAACATTTTCATAACATAAGTTAGATTTCTAAAGACGTAGAACAAACGTTTTAAAATGCACTCGCTGGGATTGCATTACTTTTTACCCAAACGCAGTGTAAACGAAAATAAATTACAAACAAAACTTGCAAGTACACACGTAGTGTTACCTACATACATTTCTGCGCCCGTATAATCTATTCAGTGGACACAGTGGGACTTGATAGGAACTTTGCTGTTTAGAGAAAATCATTGGTAATAACCACGTTACGTCAAATCATCCATGTACTGCAAAGTTTCTGTCAATTTGCACTGTTGTAAGTCGTCCACTGGATAGATAATACAGGTGATCGACCTTTAATTGTGGTTTATTTAATATAAATGACAAAGAATATTTATTGAAGTCAAGATGGGCTAAACACAACTTGCAAAGAGCAGGACTCTTTATCCTTGAAATAAAATCAATTATAAACTGATTGTTATTATTGAAATTACAACAAAATAAATCAACAACGGAATTCAATAAATATATTAGTTAAAATATATACAGATTATGGTAGAACCTAAGTAACAATTCATTTATTTACCAGCGACCTGATCCAGGCTTCGCACGTGTATACTTATATTATAAAACCTACCGAAATTAATTCTCTAAAATATTGTAAAGAAAACCTTTTAAAAATTCGTTACGACTTTGTTTTATACATACTTTGCAAAGGTAGTTAAATTATAGATTTGCTACATGGCGATTCCTCGAGGGTTCGCTCATAACTAAATACTTATTTTTATAAACATTTAATTGATAAAACTTTACTGCTAAAACAATAAAATAAAATAATATACTTAAATTAAAAGGCGTACATTATGCATTTATAAAAAAAATACATTTCCGAAATTTGCCCGAGTAGTTTTTGATCCTGCTTCATTCGCGCGCGATTCGCATCTGAACCTAAGTCATTCATGGTAGGGTTCGAACCTGCGTTAAACGTGGTAGTGTTTGTACCGACATACATTATAGATAACAATCGCAACGTTTCGTGAAGTGATTTCGGATTCTATAAAAACTGAAACCTGTTTGTGCATAATTGTACCGGGTTTTCATTAATCTACTTAAACTTTACAAAAAAGATATGCTTCTTTTTATTATTTGAGCCCACATTTTAAAACAGTTTTTTGTAATTTACAGGTATATTCAATTAATTTAGCTAGTTTTCGTTTGTGTAAACTTCCAGTCGTATTAATGCTACATACATTACTTGAAGGTGTATGAATCATTTTAGACACAATTATCTTTCACTAATATACCTACGAACCCTGTACGATACGAACATTCAGTTATTATTTGCATTAAAGAATTAAATTCAATACAGAATCAAATGAAGGACATTCCTCTACAAATACAAAAACGTCAAAATTGTTCTATCAAAATCTAATACACCGCCGTTATATCGAGTTGAATGTATGATACTCGTATTAAAACTTTGAACAAATAACAGGTCAAAATAGTTGTAAACGAGACGCGAGAGGCAATAACCGCAGGCGTGTAAGCAATAAATACTAATGTTGATTGAGTATTTGCTTGTACTACCTTCACATAAAGTAAATATATTACACTACACAGCACAACAACAATGTGAATAGTCCAATTTAGGATCTAGCACTGCACTGAACCGATGCGATATCGGGAATAAATTCACAGCTCGAGTAACGGCACCAACTTCTAACGAAACGTCGCCATACATTTTCATCTTCGCAAGTTCAATAGCTTATGTGATGGAACCTAAACTTTATTATAGTATAAATTGATTCTATTTACAATTTTTAACACCGTTTTTTACTTTATTGTATTCGTAAAATAGATCCTTGACGTCTTGGAGAGACCTCTCTATTTCTTTTACGAAGTTTGATGAACTCTGAAATAACACATATTAGTTAAAATATCATCTTACGCTACGCATCGTAGGCTCCATGTGTAAAGTAAATGACCAGGTAATTAAATGATCCTTTATAAACCCCCAACTAATATTATAAATGTGAAAGTTTCGATGCTTGTATTTCCAGCACACACAAAAATACAGAACCGATTGTGCTGAAACTTGGTATGCATATATAGCTGGAGATCTGGATTACCATATAAGCTACTTTATCTTAATATTCCCGCGGGATCGGGAGTTGCGAGGGTGAAACCGCGGGGCGCTGATAGTTATCAATAACTTACAACGATATAATCCCTTGTCAGCTAAACAGAAATGTCATAGAATAAATATTTACAATATATTACGGAGAAATGTCTTAATATGGAGAAACTACCCGTTACTGGGATTGAACAAGTCCCCATCGCTTGCCGAGCGAGTGCTCTAACAAGTAAGCCACACTGGTATCCGTGACTCGTATGGTAATCTGGTTTATTTTTAATCGGGCAATATTGGATAGTTCTATTTTTGAGGAAGGTCGTGGTATACTTTGCATCGAAATTCAATTAGTAGAACCAGAGTAATGAACGCAAAATTTCAACCGCTCGAGAACTCCTCGACAGCCCGCGCTCGTGATTACGCGTTTTTCACTTTCGCGGGTGAAACCGCGGGGCGCAGCTAGTTGTTAATAGTGATAGTTCTTACAGTGATAGAAAACATCGTTCAGAAACCGACATGTCCTAGGACTCACCACGGTCCTATGGCATTCCGGAGAGGGCTCCCTTGGCGTCGCTAGGATAGGGCCCAAGCCCTAAAGTAGGTCAAGTTAACGGGCTTAGGGTGTTTTGAGGATATTAAAATAATCAACTCACAGTGATAGAACAGCTCTTTTTACTGGAGACATGGAAGAAGATCTGGTTTTCTCCCACGATGATGTAAGACACTCCGTAGCCGTCGTCCGCGACGGGTCCGAACCCGCCACCCGCGCTCACACACTTCGGATGCTTCTTCAAATCCAACATGGTCGTCTGACCTGAATAGAAAACACAGTATAAATAAATTCTGTGAACACAGCGCCATCTAGCCTCATTGTAAACTACTAAGCTTGTGTTACGGTGACTAGACAACGGTTATAATAGTTAAACTTAATATTGTAAATACATACATATTATTCATAGACCAGAAACAAATTTTTAAGCATAAATAACTTGAAATATTTGAAAAGGAAAATACGTCTTTAAAAATAAACTCGCGACAAGGTTCTCTTGCTAGCGTTCAAACCTCGCCGTGAGTGAATTTTTGAAAATGTAATATTTCTAGTAGAAATACCTTGAGCAGTTCTAAAACGTAATTTGTTTTTATAAATGACTTCTTCAAATACTCAAGTATTCATTTATTGGTAATTAATCATTTACCTACATGAAATAAAACTCATTTTACGGCTTTAATCGCGATGTTTTTATCCTTTGGTCCATTTACATAACTATTTTTCATAACCAGCTACGAAAAAAGGTCTTCCTTCACTGTTTTATAACTAGTTTAGACAATGGACCTTGTCAGCATTGTTGCAATACCGATCCAACGTTTCGAAGTCTTTATAGGCTTCTTTTTCAAGGTTCAAAGTGTAAAATGAGTTCTATTTCAAAACAAAGTCGCGGAAACAGACGAAACATATACAGGATTAACCATTTCGATTGGTTTTCAGGGGGATAACTTAAACTATAAGAAATAGCGAAAAATTTAAATACAAACATTAAAGTTATGATAATACAATTTAGAGATAGAGTAAGTGCCAATTAAATTAAATGTAATTAACTAATAACAAATTATTTGAGTCCAAAAACTGAAATTTTGACTTTTAAAATTATTTTGATTTACAAAGTTGTACTAAGTTACATTTTATGGTCGAAAAATTCGCTTTTAATCACCACCGCTTAATACTGGGTAAACTTAGTGCCGGACCCTCGTCATCTGTAATCCTTATTATAATATTATAAATGCAAAAGTAAATCTGTCTGTTACGCTATCACGTCCAAACCACTAAACCAATTTTGATGAATTTTGCTATAGAGACAGATGGGCCCATGGAGAAGGACATAGATATTTTTATCCCGATATTCCAGCGGGAGCGGGATATACGTGGGTGAATCCGCGGGGCGCAGCTAGTTTTGTTATAAATAGCTGGACAAATCACATTCGCGAGCTTGCGGTCCTGCCGAGAATGGAACTCGCAACTTTCTGCATTGCAGTCGATAAGTCAAAGTGAGTTCGCAACATTCCAATTTTGATTGCGAAATCGGAATTATGTTCGAAGTTCCTGTCGTGACATTTTGCAATAGACATTTATGACAGGGGACATTTTGCGAAAGAGACATTTTGCGCAAAGCCCAAACGGCGCGGCGCGGGCGCCTCAGATTGCAGCTTTAAATGTATTTTATATCCTATAATACCGTTCACTGAACACATAAAGGTGAAAGTTTTTGTGTCAATATGTTTCTTACTCTTTCTTACCCTACTGGACCGATTGCGATGAAACTTGGCACAGGGAACTTTGTCCCGGAACTCCCTTGCGATCGAGACTTTCGTATGTTATAAACCGTGGGGCGCATTTTAATCTTTTTGTTTATAACATTGTACTGATATGGTAACTGATTCGCAGCAGCAGATTACATCAATCAATAAATTCTATAAATAATATTGAAGAATACATTTTTTTAGTAAATAAATAAAGGAAGACATATCTCATCGCAGTCTTATTTGAATTCAATTCAAAATATTTTTACTCTTATAATATAATATTATTACATATTTTTTACAAACCCCGTCTAGCTTAGCAACTAGGCCTGTATTGTGGTGACAAAATGGCGGATGAAATACAAATCATACCCTTATATTGTAAATACATACACTATGGCATTATGGGGCGTAAGGTTAATGCTTTGTTCGAAAAAAATAGTGAACAAATTTGACATTGAAATCGGACAGGAGAACTAATTGACATATAAGGTTAAAGTAATAGAGAACATATTCTATGTCGCTGAACATATTCTATGTCGCTGAACATATTCTATGTCGCTTTTACGCCAATTAAATATAAAAAGCCGCTGCAGCAACGTCTATCGTAAAAATTAAATGACAATCGCTTTTAATTTATGACATAAGGGAGTTATTCTAGAGGTCTACAAAGTACATGAATTTAGTATAGCAGGTAATTCGCATAATTTCGCTACAGTTTCGCTTCACGCAAGAAAGCGAACAAACACAAAGTAGACTATTGCACACAGCGCCATCTAGTTGTAAACTAACATTAATTAAACAATTTTATAAACGCACTAACTGCGCCCGTAGTTGATTTCACCTGCATAAGTCCCGTTTCCGCGGGAATATCGCCATAAAAAGTAGCCTCTGTGTGTGTTTGTTGTCAGTAAACGTTTTCTATTCTATGTGTTATTCCAGGTCTTCAGCTACATATTTTTTTTTTTTTTAATTTATTATAATCAGAATTGAATACACATTTAAACTTAAACTAAAATCCCGCCAAACTGACGAGCAGTTTGTTGGCAAGTGAACGCTTTTTACATTTATTTTAATTCTGTGCATCTACATAATTTGCTTACAATTACTAACTCCCTTATTTTTAATATTTATATTTCCTAAAAATAATCTTGCAATCAAAATGAACAAAACCAATAAACAAAGTCGGCATTATTTTAACGTTTCAATTAAAACATTTTTAAGCTTAGTTTTTAACAAATTTCTAGGCAGCTTTGACCCACCTCTCAGCCACGGTATATCATTGCACATCATCGGTACCATGCACCTGTTCAATCTCCGGCCGTAACAATTTTTTACTGTTGGTACTTTTAACTTACCCTCCCTGACCCTCCTAGTATTATATTTATTGTGAACTGGATTTTTAAATTTTTCATTATAATAAAAGTCGATACCTATTTGATAAGTTATAAAACAAGTTTCATTGCAATCAGTTCAGCGGTTTTTGTCTGAAAGAGTAACAGAGTGACATACATACTTGCAAACTTTCGCGGTTATAATGTTAGTAAGACTAAGAAATATTGTAACAATTCTAAAAAAATACAATCTTGGAAACTAAAATAATTCAAAAGAACATTCGCATGGTTTAAAATTCGCTGCGCTCTAGATTCTCAGTAAAGTTCGGCAATCCAACAAGTACCACGGTAAAGTTTATACAACAATAGTTATTTAATAAACGGGGTATTTACCGTGTTAGTACTTTACAATATAAGTGCGTTATGTATGACACACGAGGCGGAATAGAGCCGAGTGTACGCACGTATATCGTACGACGTTCTTCAACACACTTGCGAGGAAACAGAATAAATAATCATGATATTATACTTCTTATACAATCTCAACCATAAAAATGTGATGAACAGCTCATAAGTATTGCCCCCTCACGAAAATAGTACGTCTTTTTGGTAGCAAGCGTCTCGTGCAAGAACTGCCAGTCACAAAGTGTCTAGGTATAGATAGGTAACACAAAGACCAATCACAAAGTTTGATTACCTCACTCCTGCCCGCTACGATGAGTTCAGAGTTGTGTTTTGAAGAAAAATTCGCGGTATTAACAGTAAACTGGCTTAATTATCTTGGCTATTAATGAATGTATAATATATCCAACTTTCACATGTCTAACTCTAAAAACAAAAACGTTTCATACAACCCTTTGACCCTCATTCTACACCATTAGAGCGTGAATTTCGAAAAATCCGTTCTTAGTGAGCATCTACATCCTAAAAAGAACCCCTACGCAAAATTTTGGGACTGTTACTACTTGTAGTTTCTGAGATTTCGTGATGAGCTAGTCAGTGATTTTCCCTTTTAAAAGAAGATATAGTTTACCATGTGGAGTCTGGCTGGTGGAAAGCCTCCAGGGTTCGTTGAAGACTTCCTGCAGGAACGGCGACTCGAGCTCCAGATACTTGGAGACGACGTAAAGACAGAACATGTGTCGGTCGATGCCTCTCCCGGCCATCGCGTCTTGGTAGCCGAGCTGGTGTCTCTGAGCCGCTCGGATAAACTTCTCCATTCGCTCTTCCACCTTCAACATAATAATATACAGTTTATTAATGATATTATAAACGCGAATGTTTATAATTTTAACCAGGAAAATGGTTTTAAACTCTCATCTGTGTGAAATACAGTTATTAACGCGAAATATATCGCGTGATGTATGAATGTAGTGTGCCGCGACCCTAATTAATGATTTCTTGCGGAACTGAGGGTAGTTGTTATACCTATTAACGGAAACGAAACTCGACCTTCCGGTCTTCTCGGGACCACGGCGGATTTGTATTTTTGATTTGAAAATTCATGTAGAAGCTATCATCAAATATATACAACTTTAATACCGTTTAGTTGTCAAAACCACTGTAACCCAAATTTCATTATGGTCCATCGTTATTACCTGTGCTGGGAGCATGCGCTGACACACTTTCAGCTTTTACAAAATAATGAAGGTCTGGTGCTCACGAGCTCTTAGGCTGAGATCTATAGAGCGTTTTAAGTCAAAGTATAGTCAAATTTTGCAAAAACCATCTAAAACTAAACTTTGAATTAAAACAATTTTGGTTTTTACAAAGCGATCTTTGCATCGGTCCTAAGATTTGCTCAGCAAAATCTAAGTTTTTCTTCAGAACTTTTAGAAAATATGCTTTACTGTTATGACTATGTAGAACTATTTATTTTATTCATATTACTAATTAATTTCGACTGTAAATTCCAATTCAAAGTTTATGCTTAGCATAAAAGTGCCAAGTTTTTGCAAAGCTAAGTCCGAGCAGAGTCTAAGTACGCTCTATAGATTTTAGCCTTAGGCAGGCTTGCATAACAGTTGCTAAACATGTTTAAGCTGTTAAACGTGTATAAAATCTGTCAGAATTTCAAGAACCGTCCATGTGTGGCTACGTATAATCAATCGTCCACTTAATGAAATAGAGTCCAATGTTCGATTTCCCATAAATTATTTTAAAATTGATTTAGTTAAATATGTTTTTAAATGGTTTTATGCAAGTCGCCCTTAGACTTTTAAGCTTACGATACGTACCGTTGCATTCTGATCGACCATCGCCTTGACCCAGTCGGAGCTCTCGATGGTGCAAGGTCGGACTGTCTCCGTACGTCCCTCCCGGAACAGACGCGTCATGGAGGCCTCGTACGTCAAGCAGAAGCGTCCGGCGTCCCGGTAGTACGACAACTGGAGGATTAGTTGGATATACGCGTCCGGGGATACGCGGCATTTCTTCATTAAACCTGTCATAAAAAAACATTGTGCACATTATAGGTAGGAAAAACGTTCCAGCTGTAGATTTTTCTTCTATTTTTGCGACTTTGTATTGGAATAGAACTCAATTCAAAGTTGTGATAAACACATTTTTTTCCGGGTTTACCTCACGTTTTATTTTTAAAACTAAAAATATTGTGATAACAGAAGAAAATTCTATTTATAACTTTAACCGCATTGTTTTTTTTTATCAGCATTGTTGCATTTTTCTTTTTCGTTTTTCGTCCATTACTCGAATTCTACTAATTGGATTTCGATGTAAAGTATACCACGAGGTTAGAAAATAGAACTATCTAATATTGAAAACCGGATGAGTAGTTTTTAATTGTATAAGGAACAAACAAAGAAACAGACAGACATGAAATTTCTATTACTTTTCTTAAGGTCCTAAAAGTAAATTAGAATTTTTTTTTAAATTTACTACCAAGTAAATTTAATTGCAAAATCACTGGACCGATTTCAAAAATTATTTTCCTGATAGAATGCTACGTTATCGAGGAGAGGAGTAACATAGTCTACTTATGATCCCGAGATTCCCACAGGATTGAAAACCGAGGGCTGTTAGTCTAAAATATAGAAAAAATAAACATAAGATAAGAAAGTTTGTGAGTTTCGTTTACCTTTTCCATATTTAGTGTACATGAGTATCCTGAGATCGACGTCGTTGAGTAGTTTCTGTGCGACGCCGTAGGAGAGGTCGATGGCGGCCTGCAGCTCCTCGTGGCTGAGGTCCCACTGGAGACGGGTCGGCGCGGGCGGCGGCGTCGTTACTGACCCGTAGCCGATCGTGTTACCGTCACTCGCGTAACTAAACCATTCATTACAATAAATCTTACTAATATTATAAACGCGACAGTTAGATAGATAGATTAACACTTTATTTGCACAACCAACAACAATTACAATCAGTTTACATTATAATTAATAAGTAAGACAAATACAAAGAAAGCTTAAAAGCAAAAAGTTGTACAAATGGGCGACCTTATCGCTAAAAGCGTGACTTGTTACTCCTTTACGTCAAAGAAAAAGCACATGAATTGCTTTTTCTTCACGCCCTCTAGATGCCACTACTGCCCGAGAGATTACAGAAAGAGAGTATAGTCATTTGATTGAATTAGCCGCCGAAGTGATTGCCCTACTCTATATACTTAATTTTCAATATTATCTATCAAGCACAGCTACCTCAATCATCACCTACATTATAAGTGGCCAGTTTTGTATTTAACTGTACCTCTTTCGAAAAAGTAGTATTTTTGCTACTACGTCTTTTAGCGATGTCGTTCAAACGCTACGTAGATAATATGAGAAGTGGAGTTATTGCGAACTAGTTTTTTTCCTAAGTAGGCGTTGATGGATGGACCCATTTTAATGAATTATGATAGTTAGATACATGGTATTGCTTACCCAAATTCTAATTCAGACCAGATGACGTATTCCCATAAATGTCCCATAACTGGTGCGTCGGCCCTGAAATAAACAACAGGGGTGACGAAATATTTGTTTAATTTTAAACCGACATTGCGAAAACAGGTGAAAATAACTAATAATTTTAAAAAATATTGAGCTGTTTTTTATCTTAGTTATATTTTACCGGGTCTTAAATCGCGTATTATTATTAATTTTCTTACCTCGACATTTCGATCCCCATTGGTCCCCTCGCTCGTTTCCCTTGGGGGAAAACGTCAGGGTAAGAAAATAAATACTAATACGCGATTAAAAGGCGGCAAAATGTAACTATGTTAACAAATCGTGTAAATTTAAAAAGTTTATTTAATTAATTTCAATCTTACCACGTGTGTTCCGCGTTGAAGCCGACCTGAAAGTAAACGTAAAATAGTAAACTATACATCGATAATATACCACACAAAACGTAATAAACCAGTGTTAAGTAGGCCTCTGTGTCGAATGAGCACCCATACAATAGTAGAATCTTTGATTACTGGTCATCAATTACAGTACAGAATATACAATTAAACCAAAAAAGGGAAAAGAAAATTCACATTTCTACATAAACAATCCCAGTGTCGTGTCTGTGAGTGTGAGCCAGTACCTATATCATCTATCCAGTGGACTTCTGACAACAGTAGAAATTGGCAGGCACTATGCAGTACATTGCTGCTTTGACGTAACGTGGTTATTACCGGTGATCACCTCAAAGCAGCAATGTACTGCATATTGCCTGTCATTTTCCACTATTGTCAGACGTCCACTGGATAGATAATATGGGTACAGATAGGTCTGCGAGTGGTCAAAATCGGAACCAATCGCTGTATTACGTGAATTGTGCCTAATGTTAAGCAGTGGCGCCCCCAGTCGAGTGCAGACTTATTTGTCACGCACACTAAATTGTAAATTAATGACAGAGATAGTGAGACGTTCCATACTGCAGCGGGAACGAGATAGCAATCAGTCAACCTAGACGCATCAAGACGCTATTTTATCGTCTGATTTGTCGGAACTAGGTACCGTATTTACTCTTTCTTGATTTTTTTTTTTTTTTTTTTTTTTTTTTACGAGGGGAATCTCCTTAAGACCATCAGGCCGCTCCCGGGGGAGAGCGGCCCGGTGTGTGGGGGTCCCTCTGGCCTGAGATGGTGGGCGGCCAGGGTTTACCCACTAAACCCCTCGGTGTCCAGCGCTCCGCGGTTGCTGGAGCTCGTCGGAATTCCTTTCGGAGGATCATCGACGAGCTCCAGCAGCAGACTTTGCTCAGACTGAGCTAAGCAAAGCTAAGCATAAACTTTGAATTGGAATTTATAGTCGAAATTCTATAATATACTAATAAAATAAAAAGGACTTCATAGTCATAACCAAGAAGCAAAGTTTAGTCTATTATTTTTGATTGGTTTACATTATAAATTTGGAATTACAGAACTGTAACAGAATTGTAATGAATGAAAGTATTAAATTGCAGGAACTTTTATCTTACTAATATTATAAACGCGAAAGTTTGTATGTAAGTATGTATGTATGTATGTGTGTATGTATGTATGGGAGGTTGTTACTCTTTCACGCAAAAACTACTGAACCGATTGCGATGAAACTTGGAATATATACCTATATTCCAAGTTTAATTGCGATGAAACTTGGAATATATACCTATATTCCAAGTTTCATCGCAATCGGTTCAGTAGTGCTGGGGACCTGGATTAACACATAGGCTACTTTTTATCCCAATATTCCCGCGGGAACGGGAAATACGCGGGTGAAACCGCGGGGCGCAGCTAGTTATTAAATATAAGTTATATTATTATTAACTTTTATTAAATTGTTATTGTGATTAACTTTTTAAAATTTATTATTAGTACCTAGAAAATTTTTAATTACTATACGCTCGCACGCAATAGAGCAAATCATGTCGAGCTTTCTACTGTATTTATTCCAACTGATTTGTACCATAATTATAGTGAATAAACGAATTTGAAAAATTTCGACTTTACAAAGCGAAAACTTTGGATAGTTTCGAAGATCGCTTTATAAACAACAAAAAATTTCAAAAGTTTTTGCTTAGCAAAGTACGGACTAAAGATTTTAGCCTAAGAGTACAAAGTGCTGAATGCGACATCAGAGAAAGGCATAGGCTACTTTTGATCCAGATAAACCCGCGGGATCAAAACTTACGAAACACCCTGCTAGTGAGACTTAAAACCGAATGAAATAAGTAACTTACAAATCCATTAGTGCTGAAGCACAAATTGAAGGACTTATCGAACCATCTGTCATGTCCTTTCCCGTGTAACAATACTCGTCCGAATTGGTCCAACGCTTTTGGGTCCTTCTCATCGAAACCGTATTCAATGGAATCTGCAAACAAGTGTTAAGGCTCATCTAAGAGGTAATAATAGAGATTTTCCCTTGGGATTGGTTTATTTTTATTTCCAAATTTATCAATGTATCCTTTGACAGTTCCCAACAATAATAATAAACAATAAATCCTGTGACGAACACACAGCGCCATCTAGCCCCATGGTTATACGGACAACGGATATACTCCTTTTATTTACTTTTCTTTTGTAAATAGATACATATTATATATAGCAATAGGTTACCTAAGCATACGTGGAAAGCGGCGCGTTCAATGCAATGTAGAGAGGTGCGGTTGTGGCCTCGGTTGAACATCGTCTGCCGTATGTGTGCCCAGTGGGAACGTTCGCCGGCCGTCAGAGCGCCCAGTCGCTCTTCGTACGCCAATGGCTCGCTTTTATCCTCCAAAATCTGTTCGATTTGTCTGTAATAATAATAAATACACTTCTCATCAAAAAAATCCAAACAGTACTACAATAACTATTGGATGGGATGAGTTATAGTCATTTTATTTCCTCTTGTATAGCATGAGAGCAGTCATTAGATCCCGGGGAGGCAATACGAGATAAACATTTTTTAAACTTTTTTTTTACGTCTTTACTTTTAACATTTCCTAAATTTTTCTTTAACGGTAAAATCGTACCTGTTGGACCTGCACTTTCACATTAAAATTTATAATATTGGTACGATGATTATTGGAATCAAATTAGATTATTGCTCCGGTTCCACTATACTTATAGTATGATTATTGTATTTTTTATTAAAATATATATATATATATATATATATATATTGACGATTGTAAATAAAAACATGATCACAAAAAAAAAACCCGTGAGTTTCCTGTGGCTTCTTGCCATCGGAGGGCGCGTTCTGAAGCCACACTGGAGTTATAACTGTAAGAACACTCGTCGTATTTAAAGTAATCAATACATCCAATTAGATAAAGAAATTTTTTACTTTGACTTTCGACTTCTAGAGCGGTGTCGGTTAAGCTAGTGGTAGATACCCCGGCTTTCATTGTGCCGTGGTGCGGTAGGCCTGCCAGTTATACGAGTATGATTAGTGGGATCAACTTACACTTGTATCTCACACGGCTGCAACAGCCGTCCCCTAGAGTACGCCATCAGCTTGAAGTACCGTCCCTTATGGTAGACGACAACGTGCGTAGAGTCCTGGTAGTGAACGATCTTGTCAGTCTCTACGCCGGGCACTCGGACCGTGTTGAATAGACGCTCGTATTGCCACGAACATAGAGGCACCATGTTTTGTAGCATTATCTGAAGGTATAAATGAATACTGTGAACATTATACAGCGCCATCTAGCCCTGTCTCACTGTTTTAGTCTACTAATTTTGAGAGCTATTTTAATGACTTTAATTCTCTTAAGAATTTTCGTATTCTATCACGACACTAGTTAATACAGATTTTGGTAAAATGTTGACTTCTTATTAAGTAATTTTTGTTTATATTGCTTAAGGCATATCTACTATAAATATTTTAAAGGAAAAGTTCACTTACTGGAAAGTGTAGATGGCGTCTCAATCGAGCCTTAGTCGAAAATTTGTAGACGGGGGAAAAAACATATTCTTAAAATATGTTTTTCCCCCTTATGCCCGAAGTGGGAGCTCGCGTGGCTTAGGTTGGTTAGAGCGCTAGTTTAAACCTCGCCGCGAGTGATTTTTTCCTTTAAAATATTAATGGTTTTGACTACTTTCTTGAGTTTGAAACTGATCGTGTATAATGCAGGCCTTAAATGACTACTACAATATACAAATATTTTTAGCAAAGAAATATATAGAAATATTTTTAGCAAGGAAATATATTTCCAAAAAATCCCCATGACAGGATTCGAACCTGCGTCCTTTCGCTAACCAGGCGAATGCTCTAACCACTGAGCTACACAGAAATCACGTGACATGGTATAATTTTTCGGCCATATCTTTCCTCGCTAATTGTTTTACCAACTAAGGCTTGGTTTCAGTGCCATCTACCAGTCAAGCTTTGCAGCTTTTTATTGACTGGTTCAGGTGGTTTACTTTACAGTAAACATACCCAACATGAGATGCGCTTTCTCTCGATGGTACCGCGGATTAAGGTAATACAATACACTAACAGGTTCCAATTCCTGGCTATCGATCAGCCTGCGGAACCTCAGACACAGGTGAATGATGAGTCCAGCGCGCGCCGCCTGGTTCGATGTGTGCCGCAGGAGGATCGCGTCCGTGCCGTAGAAGTTAGAGTTCACCATTAGTGGCGACCGACCTCGGAGGTACACGTACTCTTCCCACCAATCCGATACGTAGTTGCTCGACCACCTAACGAATTAACAAACATAAATGTAGAACGGCGCAACGATGTCCGTCATTCGACCGTTCGTAAAGTTAGTAAACCTCTAGCTTTGAGCGCAAAATCGTACCGGAAACCGATTTTTATAACTTTCGTGTTTTATTACATTACTTTATATATTCATGTGTCACAAAATACAAAAGTAAAAGGTAAGGTATATAAATAAATACTGACAATGTGTGTCTAATTAACAATCAAATTTAAACTTATTGAACACCCCCGAATATGCAAAGCACTGGCAACATTGCCGCGTTGTATTGTGGCTAGTCTGAGCTCCGTGTTTGATTACTAATAATTAATAAATAAACATTTACCTAATTAATTAACCGTATTTTTTTGCAATAATATGGAACTCAAGCTTGCCATTTTTTATTATTTGATAGTCAAGCCAGGGCCTTATTCCTTAAGGCACAGCAGGTCACAAATCTAGTTAAAGTCGATTTACGTTAATTCTTATTCTGAAACTTGTTTCGACTTCAACTCTACTCGATGCCGCCAGTGTCCCGTCGTATTTGCTGTTCTACACTACCACTACTGCTCTGCTCTAACTCACCTGCGAACTACTCGGATTCTGTACCGATTTCACGTTTAGTGACAGTAACAGTACTTCAACTATTTTTAAATGGTTAATAATATATATTTTAAACCATGGATTTATAATGTGTTTATTGATAAAAAAAGGAGATGTTAAAGAACAATGTAACAGAATATTATTTATATTGTGTACTTAAAAAATTTACAACGGGCAACACAGCACGTATTTCTAGCAGTGTCGGTGTCAAGTATATGTCTTACATAAGTCGTGTTTAGCTCTGACTGACCATGTTTAGAATAAGGACTTTTGTTTTTTACGCGTTAGTGAAATGTCGCCCTGAATTTTCATTTTTACAAAACATTGTTTTGTTGCGTTTAAATTGTTTAATTTCGGCGGCAAGTTACCAATTTAGTTACGCGAAGTTCAACGAGTTAAGTGAAAATAAAAATACCAGTGCCAAACACGAAATTAGCATGTTACAAACAATTGTTCCATAGGGTTGGAGAAAAATCGTCGCCATTTTTTCTACAGCCTTCACGCATTGAAAATTATTTCAAACGATTACTGTACAATAGTGGTAGTTCACTATTCGTACGAGAAATTGGCTAAATTGTCCTATATTGCTGACAGAAGCCATAACTAAGAAAAAGAAAGAAGTTTAGAATAAGGTGTACGGTACAGAATCACTCCCCCAGAATACCTACTCATTTTAGTATATTTCGATGCATAGTCAAGTAATACGAAAGTCGAATAAAGAAAGTAGGTGTGACACAAATCATTATCTCGTATTTACATTTACATTGAGCCGCCAGCAACACGTTTAGGTATTTTAGCGCGTGGTCTTATTGTGGAAATTGGGTAGTGTTATCATCCTACGCACTTACAATGTAATATAGTCTGTCTCGACGAATGTTTTTTTTATATAAATAACAGTCGTTATCGGCGTGATTGTACTGTCTCAACTAGATACTGAGATAGTGTTGGGCGGGCGCCGGGCGTGGCGAATCAATCACTATCATATTGATAAAGTTTCAGCGTAATACATTAGACGTAAGTACTGAAATATTATGTTATTGCAGATTTACGGGATATTATTTTATATATTTTTATTTTTTATAATATTTTTTTATTTTTATATATTTATTTCAGGTTGCGGGTTCGATTCCCGCTGGGTGCAAATATTTAAGCTTAAAAAATAAATATTTGCATCTGGTCTGGGCGTATTTCTATGTATAATATGTATGTATTTACAAAAGAAAAATAAATATAAGTAGTATATCCGTTGTTTAGCCACCGTAACACAAGCTTAGCATCTTACCACAGGGCTAGATGGCGCTGTGTGTTCGTCACAGGATTTATTTATTTTATTTTTATTTATTTGTTACAGCCGTTTTGTAGAATGTTTTTGGGTAAATTATTGACTCAGCGAGCGAAGAGTCTCTGCTTCAAGTCTGAGAGTATAGTGGGTTGGTTGTTTTGTTGCTTCTCTTCAACGTCTATTGAGTAATGTACTAGAACAAGTCATATCCCGAACATATTCAATGCCGCTTTTACGCGAAATCAATATAAAAAGCAACTGCAGCGCTGACAATAATTACGTCTATTGTAAAATGAAATGAAAAGTAATATTTACCATGATTTAAGTACTAGATATCGCTGTAGTTTGACGGCAATGGTTTCTTCAAACTCCTTCGCCAGTTGTTCGACTCGCTTGTAGTTGTCATCGTCGAGTAATGGCCGCACGCTGACTAGGTACTGAAGTTAGAAATGGTCAACGAATATAGCGAATACGGACTAAAATGTCAACTTTGTCTATTCATACTAATTCGAGCAGCGCCCCGTGGCTTTACCCACGAAAGTCCTGATCCCGCGGGAATAACGGGATAAAAACTAGCCTATGTGTTATTCCTTAGTTACCTACACTCCCAATTTCATCCAAATCTGTTCAGCCGTTTTTGCGTGATTTAGTAACAAACACACATACTTTATTATTTATTCAATAATGACAGATATTCTTTCTGGATGACAGTTCGTTCGAAGACTTAGATAAGAGGTCCAGGATATAGGGATGAGTTGTTATTACCCTTTGCATAGTATCTTTGACGGAAGGTAGCGGCAGCCGAGGCAGGGAACCTTGGAAGCTGTACAGCTTAGGCTTGTTCCAGCCTGAGAGGACCTTCACGACGCTCACCCACAGCTTGGTCTTCAAGGATATCGTGGCGCCGGGAGCGCGCGATTCGTACATCCAACCCTACGAATGATAACTACTATTAAGTACACATTTAATGTCAGGATCAGGGATATTTGAGAAAACAGACCCATCTTACAAATATATTGTTAGGCAGTTACTGAACTACCCACATCTTTGATGGCAAAATACATCACTTAGTCGGCATACTCTCACTTTTAAGGTTTGCTATATTCGACAACGGAAAATATAACCGGTCGCAGTGCAAAAAAATGAGGGTATGCCTGCTACCCTCCAGTTAACCACCGAATATGTGCGAATTACGAACATTAACCGGTACGTGGTTATTAATAGAGGACGACGCCCGCCGCAGCTCGAGTCCCTTCGAGACTAATATCATTGTAACATGATCGAAACGTCGAGGTAAGAAAATTAAAAAGTAAAAACAACGCTATTAAGACCCGGGAAAATAATGTCGATCTTGATTTTCAGATCACTCGGCAGGTAGTTAGCGAACCTTGCAAAACTTCCAAAAATTGTTTAACCGTATTGAAAACAATATACAGGGTGGGGAAAAACTGGGGTTGGAGGAAAAGTTGACTAAAACGAAACATTCCTTTATTATCAAAAATAAGTAAAACAGCATCCAACAACGGTCGTTTTTTACACCCTTAATTATAGTATATTGTATAATAACTGGTCTTAACGGCGCAATTTGCCGAGTAGTCGTCACCCACCGACTGGTCGGTCCATCACTAATATCGTTTCAAATACACCGGTGTACTCCGTATACAATGATTATTCACTTAACGAAGCGAAGGTCGCTTCACGCCGCGCCATGCTCGCACCGTCTTCCTTTAACATTACGATTTTCCGGCTACCCATGTTTTGATACGAAGGGTTTAAAGTTCAACTACGTTTAATTAAATAAATTACACAATTTATAATATTAATTTAATACCTACGGCTCGTTTTATTTAATATTGTGTGTTAATAAAAAATGTAAATTTTAGTGATAATTAGGACCGGTCGGTGAACCATCATGGTTTTTAAAACACATCTCAAAATACTCTTAGTTATAAAAGAAAATCAATATTTTTGTTTTTTTTTCTAGTGTTAACGGCCGGATATGGAAAGGCTACTCTAAATTTGAGGACTACTTTACTTAAACATAATAGAGCTGCTCCTACACCAAAAAAAATCCACAGTATTTTGAATTATGAATCATTTAAATACAAGGTCAATTATTTAGCAAGGTAGCCCTCAAATAATTGAATTTAGATTTACATACGGTTAAGTAATTAAATAATAGTATCAAAATTACTTCATTCAATTTTAAATGAGCAGACGCTCGTAATGATACCTCAGCATCAGAATTTTTCTTCGGTTTTCGATGATGAATTGAATTTAAACTCAGTTTCTCGGTTTTAAAAGCGTTGCTTTTATTATATTAAGCATTTTAGCAATGCCTGATGTTTCGAGTATTTATAAACATATCTAAGGTCTCAGGAAGACTACTCCAGAGAGTAGATTGCTAAAATCTATGACATATAAATACAATGATTGACCGACTGAACTATACATCAACGCTTAGCCTAAACAGCATCAACGTCCCAGGGACGTGAAATTTGGCGTTCCTTGTGCTGAGTAGGTAGCGAATAAAAATAGTTTTTGAAATGTCCCGCGGGATTGAGACTGACGAAGATGAAACCGCGGGACTCTGCTAGTGCTTACGCGCTTAAAACCGGATAAAATGAGTTTAATTTCAAACGAACACTGGGGAAGAATATAGTATAATCTGAATACTGTACCTTGTACATTAAGAGCAGTTTCAAGAGATACCGCATGAGGAATATGACTGACAGCCACATTGCAAGAGCCGCCAGCAAACAGGCCACCACTTGCCACATCGTCGATTCTCTGACAACAACAAAAAAGAGCTGTACAGTCGAGTTGGGAACCTTCATATCCATAGTTTGCTCATCATCATGTATTTCTATGTATGTATTGACTGTGTGCATCATCCAAAATTCTCCCGTGACGGAATTCGAAATAAGTAATAATGATGAAAGGAAATCGTGCAAGATTAAACAGTGTGACTTATCGTTCAGTTCTCAGTCACAGTTATAATAAAATTACAGATCTTAATATTTTATTATGTTTACTGGATTTTAATCAATTAATACGTATCTGACTGCTAACAGTATGTCGCAGCTTCACCTGATTCCTTTTTCGTAGAGTTTAAGTAGCCCTGAAGTACTGAGACATTAGTCAATAGGAAGTACAATAGTGGTCAACTGTGCATGACATAACTGACTCTGTGGAATGCAACCACACCATACGAAGCGTAGAAATCTAACACAGCCAATTAGGTTGGTAATAAATTTCCAGTATAGCTACAAAGTACTAATTAGGTAAATATCCATTAATAATTAAAATTATACGTCAGTCGGTAAATTAATTTTACTACATCACAATAAATAGGTAGGTATATAATAGATAAGTAAACAAAACAGTCCCTAGACACAACATCTTATCGTGAATTTCAGAACGAATGAATATAATATTAAGTAATTAAGGCCACAGTTATCATGAACTTTTTAATTACATATCTGTGATCCGCGTCTGGGTCCCGCGGGGTATAAAAACGTGACAAAAAGTGGCTGACGTGTTAATCCTGCTCTCTAGTTATCTGCATACCAAGTTTCATCGCAAACGGTTCAGAGTAATCACGCAAAAACAAAAACATATACCTTTATAATAATAGGGGTTAAAGTATGAAATTGCCGTTTTATTGCAATAGGTTCTTTGAATTGACATATAATCTTCATGGTTTGAGGTTTTCGAATGAAACTTTTTTCAAATGGTTTCTGTGATGTTCTTTTTTAAAAAAATGTGAAACATTTGAATATCGACTTTCAATTGTTTTTGTTATTCAATTTAGACAAGAAAGATGGATACTGCGAAAATTCGAGTGATTTTTGAATACGAGTTCCGACGCGGAACTAACGCGGCAGAAACAGCCCGCAATATCAATGCTGCGTTTGGAGAGGGGTCTACTAATGAACGCACCGTGCGATTTTGGTTTAAACGCTTTCGTGATGGAAATTTCGACTTAAAGAACGAGCCACGAGGAAGACCTCCCACACAGGTGAATAACGATGAATTAAGAGAGATAGTGGAAGCCGATCCTAGTCAAACTACCCAGGAATTAGCGGCATGGTTTAACGTTACCTTACCCACTTTATTGACTCACTTGCGTCAAATCAATTAAAATAAAAAAATACGAAAAATGGGTGCCTCATGATTTGACTGATCTGCAGAAAGAAACACGTGTTGAAACTTGTGATGCCTTGTTGAACCGGTACAGAAATGAAGGAATATTGGATCGAATTGTAACATGTGATGAAAAGTGGATTCTTAATGATAACCGGAAAAGAAAAATGCAATGGCTGACCCCAGGTCAAATGCCACAACAGTGTCCTAAAGCAAAACTTACCAATAAAAAGGTAATGGTAACTGTTTGGTGGTCTCAGCATGGTGTTATTCACTATAGTTTTCTTCGATCTGGTCAAGCAATTACGGCAGATGTCTATTGTGCCGAACTCCGAACTATGTTGACAAAACTAGCAGTAAAACAGCCCCGACTCATGAATCGATCTTCACCATTATTGCTCCACGACAACGCGAGACCTAACACAGCACGAGAAACCATTTTGACCCTTCAGGAACTGCACTTAGAAACCATTCGTCATCCTCCGTATTCACCAGACCTTGCTCCAACGGACTACCATTTTTTTCGTGATTTGGATAATTATCTACGTGACAAGAAGTTTTCTTCCCAGGAGGCAGTACAAAATGCTTTCACACAGTTTGTGCAGTCTAGATCGTCGGAGTTCTATCGCAAAGGCATTAATAACCTTCCCATTAGATGGCAGCAATGTATAGATAATAATGGCAACTATTTTGATTAAATAAATTTGTTAAAAATTAAAAAATAAACAATTAAGATTTTCAGTACAAATCGGCAATTTCATACTTTAACCCCTAATATTAGTAGCTTAAACTACAACATCGTCGGTGTTCGAATTTTGAAAATGTGTGAGTAAATTTCCGAACGGTTTAACGAAATTATAATAGTGTTTCTTTTTTAAATATTATTAAAAGAAATAAGGTGCAAATAAATGTAAATAATAACACAACTAACATCACCGTAAGTGATGTTAGTTGTGTTTTTGGTCGTGTCATACCTATAACACGATGTTAATCACAAAGTTAGCATCTTTGCAACTTAACGGTTGGTTAAATAGTTTTAGAACTACCTACATTTGTATAATTGCCATAGTTTAATATTGTTTTCTTAATCATACTGTATGCTGACACTTATTTCATTTAGGTACCTATGTATGTTAGGTAAATAAGTAAAAGTATGAAAGGTAAATACAAAACAAGAATTATTTGTTAAATAGATAGGCAACTTTTATCTACAGTAAAATAAAAAAGAGAAAATATATATTTGTTTGTTTGTAATGAATGTTTCAAAATTACTAGACCGATTTCATAAAGTAGGTACACCAATAGAAAGCTACATTATCGACGAGTAACATAAGCTACTTTTGATCCCGATATTCCTACAGGACCCGGACTTACGCAGGTAAAAGCGCGGGACGCTGCAACTAGCTAGCTCGAACCAGAGGACTCTCAAATGCATCTTCTCTCTATTTACCACTGGACAATAATAAATGTAAAGTTATTGAGACGCTCCAAAATGCTTAACTATTGTTGCTATTCATTTGTATTGTGCGTGCGTGCTATATATTATTATGTTTATACTGCATGATATTCGGGTATACATTATACACATATCTTTATCCAAGACTTACCTCTTGATATTAATAGATTAGATTAATATGTACGAAATGTACTTAGGGACAAAATGTACTGAGGTTTATTTTACTGATGTGTAGAGAAGACAAAAGGTACAGGAAAAGTTTTTGGTAATTTAAGTTTAATTGACTCCAAACTTTTCTGGTAATAAAAATAGACTTGGGACTGAATATAATTTGCATTGCATGCACAATATTGATCTATTAATTAATTTAGTAATATGCATTTAGTAGATAGAGGTACCCACCAACGAAAATAACCAAGAAACTCCGCAATCATTATTGGTGTATAAGGCAAATATGTACCAATTGCTTATTAGCCGACTACGGCGAACCCAAAAGGAAGGGTATTTTTTGGCAATCTATGTTATGTATCCTACTAATTTTATAAATGTGAATGTGTGTGTGTTTGGATGTTTGAATGTTTTTTACTCAATCACGCAAAAATTCCTAAAGCGATTGCGATGACACTTGGAATATAAGTAGTTAGATACCAAGAATAACACATAGGCTATATTTTATCCCGATATTCCGCGGAAACGGAACTTACGCGGGCGAAACCGCGGGGCGCAGCTAGTAAAATCATAATTGTAATTTTTATTTCATTTTTATTAGTTGAATAACGACAAAGGAAAAGTTACAACATCTTATTCTCGTAAGAGAAATAAACTTTGAACTACCTTATAAATAAATAATAAAGAGATATGATTAATTAAGTAGAAACTTATTAGTTGAAAAACATTGATAATATCAATCACGGATATAAATTATCGTATAAAACACGTAAAAGAATGCACGCGCCAAATTACGCGAGATTACGCTACTTTATGACTTGCTGATAACAGTTCATTAAGAACCCGGATTTTGTTCCCGTTTGAAGAACCCGTAAATTGTTCCCGGTTGTACAAACTGATGGTGTAGTGAACTATATATATAAAATTCAAAGTCCTGACTGTTTGATTGACTGACTGAACTATTTATAACTGTTGGTCCTAGAAACAAGATATTTTAAGTGCATTTTTTGTGAAATGTAGGTATTTATATAACAAAGGTTTTTCGAAATTCCCACGGGATCGATTCTAACACGGGTGAAACCGCGGATCGCTGCTATAGTTAATACATAAGACGTTCATCGTTCTATAAGACCAAGATTCGGAAACAGTATCAATTTTAGTTTTAATAGGCTGAAATAAGCAGCAATGTTGCTATTATAAAGCTGAAAGTTTGTGAGTATGTGTGTTTGTTACTCGATCACGTAAAAACCGATGAACCGATTACCATGAAACTTGAAATATAGGTACCTGAACACCGAGTATAACACATGGGCTACTTTTTATCCCGATATTCCCGCGGGAACGGGACTAACGCGGGTGAAACCGCGGGGCGCAGGTATTTAGGTTATATGTATACTTGAGATGGCAATAGGTATATTCTTTGTGTATTATTATGTAAATTAAACAAGGAAAATTACTTATATGTTACAACTTTAGGTAGATACAGTTCAAGATTAAACTACAGTATGTGAGCTAAACGAATTAATAAGAACAATGGATATAGTGAAACCATTTCACTGTTATCTAACTATTAAAATAAGTTTTGCAATCTTACAAATTTAATAAACTTGAAAGTTTATGTGTTAGTTAAATACTTTTATTATAATAAATTCACTTATTAGTTTTATTACTTGAATGGGTGTGGGGCATTGTATATGTATTGTGTATAAAGACAAATGGACAGAAACATCCACATTCAGTACCCCTATCATGGGTTGATACGTAAATACGTACAGTCACAAACACTAATATGTATACATTGTCACATTTTTATTACTGATTTTGGTGCGTATAAACCAATGTGATACCAATGTATACCAAGTTTTGACACAATTTGATGGTTAGGTAATTCAAAACATAATAATTTAGTAAGTTTACTTACTTTTGGATTGGCAGATGCTAAGATATTTTAGAAAATTTGACGATGTATCCATACTATTACTCGTGACTCGTACACACGTCCGCACGCAAGATATCGAATACCGACAATTCGAGACCGGTGCGGCAAGGAACAGGCGGAGCGGATGTGGTGTGCATGAGGTCCAATAGTTAACGTTACAGTGCACGTATTTACGTATCAACTCATGGTAAGGGTCCAAGGGGTCTCAAAGCTGTTAAGTAAGAGTCTCTTACTTAACAGCTTTGAGCCAAACTGCACCCGTATTATATTATCTCCAGTGGACGATAAACAACAATGGAATTTTACAGAACTTTGCTGTACATAGCTGCTTTGAGGTAATCACTGGTAAAAACCTGGTAAAAACCACGTTACGTCAAAGCAGCAATATACTGCAGCAATATATGCAAAGGTCCTGTCTATTTCCATTTTTGTCAGTCGTCCATTAGATAGATAATACGAATGTTGGCTAGTGGGTTGCAAAAGACCACGATAGGTGAAAAGAGATGAGTCAGGCCTTTGCTCAGCAGTGGAACAGTTCAAGCTGATAAATAAAATTACTTACCCAGGCAAGATTATTAAAGTTTTCTGAACCAATCCGAATGGTATATTGAAGTCCATAAAGTGTGCCCCGACGAGCACTGACCACAGCACGTACAGTGTCTGCAGATGACCGGGGTACACCCCATTGTTGACGCTGTTCTGTAGGACAAACAAAAAAAAGTAAACATTGTATTTTGTATGTACTAAACATCCTATCCTATCCAACTCATTATAAACGTGAAAGTTTGTTTGTATGTGATGATGCGATTGCGATGAAACCATCAATATAGATTGCTAGAGAAATAGAATAAAATAGACTACATTAATCCCGATAATTAAACTCATTTCACCGGTTTTAATTGTGTTGCTTTCGTTATATGAAGCATTTTATCAATGTCTAACGCGCTGCATCGGATTACCAGTGTAGTCGCGGATTCGAGTCCCGCCGGGTACTCAAATTTTTGTAAGCATTTCTTCAAAATGCAGTATTTTCTCATTGCCCTATGTGTTTACCTCTTCTACAGGGATAGACCAGAGAAATGAGAAAAAAATCTATGGATAGATTAGACGCATTTGAAAAATTAAATGTGGGTAGAAAGTAGGAAACAGAGGAATAGATAACATAGTAAATTTTAGCTAGCTTTATCTGGATAACTTTGTAGTTTTTTCTTGAAGGACAATAACAAAGACTATCATACAACAAGCATGCTGTCTAATATTATTCATGCTTTACAAATGTGTGAATTATTTCCCATCCTGTTTAACTTTGTAACTGCTGAAGCTCGTCCGTCCCGTCTGAGACAAGTTTGAAATGTATCACTATCAAACTTTCTCCTTCTGGTCTCGAATAGACACCAGTCAAGTTCTATGGCTAATGTCATTGGGGCATTTTAAGAAAATAAAGCACCATGTTTACACTTACCCGGAATCTTGCAAGGCGTTTTTTCCATGACCTGACACCTGACTCCCAAACCAGGTAAAGCACCTCACGATCAAAGTTCACATCCCACCCATCGTGGGTGATTGCGAAAGAAAATGCAACTGCAGAATGAGCTTCTGCCATCTTCACTTACTGTCCTATAACAAAAATACATCTTGATAATGTGCCGAATGCAACCAAATGAATTATCATTTTACTTCCACTAAACTGAAACTGACTTTTTTGAACGGCTGTTGTGAGGAATATCTTTTCTATGACAAAATCTAGAAATTGCGATTCAGGCTATCTCTGGGAAAATCGGCAGATGGAAATAAATAATTTTTTGATATTAAATTGTCATCTACATTGAGAAGTAGACTTACAGTTATATTTTATGGTAGAAAATATTGATGTTGATGTGTTTTCGGCTTATTTTCCATACACAGATATATTACATTGATAGTTCACCTATATGTATCCATAAAGTACAATGCTACCCAAAAAAAAGAGGGTAAACAAGAATTTGGAAAGTTCCCCTTCCTAAATTAACCATTGGGTCATACTAACCAACATAGCAAAAGGAAATTCATTGGTCAATATTGGCAGTCAAAATAAGTGCAGGTACACCACCAACCTATTTATATGAGTGTTACTCCTTAGGCTTAAATCTTGCCCTTAGTATTCTAAAATACAAAAATAAATAAAAATAAAATAAATATATAAATATTGCACAACATTACACAAAGCGCAATCTAGCCCCAAGCTAAGCACTAGGCTTGTATTATGGGTACTAGACAATGGATATATATATTATACTTATAATTTGAGAGCTACAACTTATGCTGCTAGGAACATAACATCTTATTATCAGTATTATTGATATACCACCTTACTTATAAACAAAGACTAACAGATGACCTAGTTATTGTGATGTTTGTCTCTGTCTGTTAACTTTGAAACTTCATGTCAGAGTAAAAGACAAATGATACGTAGTTAAATACAGCTGCTAACCAGCATTTATAAGAAAGAGGGTAAGAGTGCCAATTATTTATGTAAGATAATAATTATAAGCTTAAAGGTTAGCCATTACTATCCAGCAAGGTATTGCTGCAAGCATTTTAGGCTCATTTGTTTTGGGGATGAGCTTGGGTGGCTTGTTTGACTAAGTTTCGTTTTGTATGTACGCGTGTTGTAATAAAACACAACATGCCATCCTGATGTTGGTTTTTGATTATTTTTATATATTCTTTTAATTTCAGTTTTGTATGTATTTAGAGTTTGTTTGATTTATTTGCATTTAATTTTAAAGTAAATCATATTTAGGTAAGTGAGTGCTGCAAACAAGGATCTGGTATTCTGGTATAGCTACTAAGATGAGTGTTATGAAGTATATTTTCAAAGAAGTTTAGAAGCTAGATCCCTATGGCATTTCAAATTCATTGGGCAGAGTCTTCTAAATAAAGTAATTTAATTCATTTCTTTGATTAATTTCAGATTTATTTAATAATTTTTTAAAAAGGTAGAATTGAATTAGATGTGGGACTAGTTAAAAAACCAATATTATTTTGAACTCAAGGTTTAGAGAAATCGTAGTGTGCGCACACATTCAGACGCAGGCCCACAGCGGTTACGTTATAAATACAAACGACGACGTTTACTACGCACGCACACTAGCTAAACAGGTGCCAAAGTCTACACTGGCTCCCATCAGCTCAACAGACATTTAGGCACATTTCGCTAAATAAACACGCGACACAGTTATTAAAATTAGAACCACTGTATTTTAAGCACACCATACGTGAATGCTAGAAATTATTAACATATTATTTTTAGGGTCAAATCACATGCTTTCCACGTATGGAGTTTACGCGACGACATATTTTGTAGGTACTATGAAGCAATATTGTGATTTATGAGCCCTAACTTGCTAATTTAATACTTAACAAAATTTTGTGATGAAATAACTCGCCTATCTAATAAGGTAGGTACACAGGTAATTCACTTACCTTCAGCAAAATCAGGAATAGAGTGCACAACACCACCAACTAGGAAGTAACACGGTAGATTTGACAGTTTCACTAAAATAATTTCAAACAGTCATTTTAAATAGATTTATACTTAGTCAGGTAAGTACAAAATTATGTACACAAAAACGTTTTTACTTTACAAAATAAAACGCAAAAATAAAATAAACAGAGCGTGCGTACGTGCCACAATGTCGAGCGAGACAGGATAAGTGTTTTGTGTTGCCACTCCACTTCACTTGCCTTGCACTTATTTTTTTATTTCTTATCGGTTGTGAACCGATTATGGCCATTTGGAAATTAGCCAGTGTCATGTATTTTACAAGTTATTTGTATTTACAAGTTATATATATTATGCAAGTTATTTGCATCGAAACAGTCAAGTCGTCATAGTTAAAGTCAAGTCTAGGGAATCATTTGTAAACACGGCGGCCATTTACAAACAATCTTCACGGAGCCTTGGAGACAACACTAAGTCAATGTTTTGCACCGATTTTCACTTTCATTCCACTTGTACACCTTCACGAAACTAAATTGATTAATATGCCCCCGAAATTAAACAATTTGCACGCATATGAACTAGGTTTCACAAAAATGAAAATTTAGCACCACATCTCCTCAACGAGTTCCCGCCAAGACTCTTTTCGCCTTGCACTTAAATTATTTTCATCAGCTGTCAAAATTACGCACAAAGTTACCACATAATGGAATATTTTGATACCGCTCTGGATTATAACAATATAAAAAAATACAAGGTCTAATAAGGTAATTCTATTGTCATATCGCTCAGACAGTTTTTATATTTCACAGCAAAAACTACCTAAATACTAAGGAAAAATACATACATACATACATACATACATACATACATACATACATACATAGACCTATAAACACATTACCCTCCTTTGCGTCGCGCAGTCGGGTAAAAAAAAAAAAACCTGCGTAAGCCTCGCTCCCGGTTACTCCCGGAATCCAGCTACATATATTCCAAGTTTCATCACAATCGATTCAGTAGTTTTTGCGTGATTGAGTAACAAACACACATACGCACATACATACATACTCACAAACTTTCAGCTTTATAATAATATAATTTTAGTAGGATAGGATAGGATGTGATCTCGGGTCTACTAGAAAGGAGCCAACGGCGACTCCCTTGTCTCTGGAAAAATCCTAGAGTTCAGACAATTTTTCCAAGTGAAGTTCTGGTATTAATACGAGAGAGAAAGGAGAAAGTTGTTGATTGGTTGGTTGCAAAGGGTTGCAGTATGAATACCTTACTAATAAAAGATATTTGACACTGGCTTATATCCAAATGTAATATAGCCATATAAAAGAAGAAGAAGAACCAATAATTGTCACTTAGTATTGTCAGTCAGCAATCAAACTTGTCTTTGGAGTTTTGGCGGGAAAGCGTTGAGGAGATGTGGTACCAAACATTTTTGTGAAACCTAGTTCCAATGCATGTAAATTGTTATATTTCGGCTGCAAATTAATCAATTTAGTTTCGTGAAGGTGTACCGACTTATCTGTTTCGATGCAAATAACTTGCATTATATTTATAACTAGCTGCGCCCCGCGGTTTCACCCACGTAAGTCCCGTTTCTGCGGGAACATCGGGATAAAAAGTAGTCTTATTGTTATTCCCGGTGTCCAGCTACACATAAACCAAGTTTCATCGCAATCGGTTTAGTAGTTTTTTCGTGATTGAGTAACAAATATCCAGACACACACACTTTTATATTTATTGCCAAACTAGAGAAACAATATAACATAATAAAGATACAAGCGCCAGGCCCGTCTACACTGGACCTCACTCGCTTCGCTAGTTCGGTTAATTAGTAGGATACTTGACACTGGCTAATCTCCAAATGGCCATAATCGGGTTACAACCGATAAGAAATAAAAAAATGTTTTTGTTTACTTTTGGTAGTATTTTACTATTGGTTTTTGTTAATTTGTACTGTATTTTTAATATTTTGAAACGTTAGTAATGTAATTTCACAGAAAAAATAAATACTTCGCATTATGGTGGTTATGCCTCTATCTAGATGTAGAGAAAAAATGTCTGTCGTTATGTTTATTTTGTTTGTGTTACTAGTCATCATCTATTTCTATTTAAATCATTTGCAAGAAAGTTTTAAAAGCGCTCAATGGTCTGGGAATCGGTGCATATCGGAATTATCTTCAGTAAAATACCAGTTGAGTGGTAAGCATACTAAGTAAATTCATATAAAAATAGAACTCCACAAAAAGTAATTAACAAGGTGTTAAAGTCGCTTTGATTTAACTACAACCTTGGAGTCATAAGCATGTTACACCTTCGACCTTATCGTCGCGCGCCATCAGGTGAGATGAGGTAAAATGATGTAAAAAAAAGTGGGAGCTTACATACACTAATAGAAATAGTACTAGTAGCAAGAAAGCTTACTTAGTAAAAAAACAGTCCTGTACAACTATACAATATTCCCAAAATCCATACTGTGCAAGAAGAAATAAAAAAGTGTGCTAAACTATACAGATGTAACAGGTAAGCCCTTTTAATCCGAAAGGGGGTTGTTCTAGACGTTTAGGCGAACAACTTTTGTTCTACGACTTTTGAAAATTCGAAGTACTTTTCGAATAATTTAGGTGTAAAGTTTACTTGAAAATCAGCTGTTTCTTAGAGTTCGAGGTCATTGACCTTATGTTGTTCTTTCATTTAGTTTGGTCTACTACAATCAAACCTTCAATTACCTTTATTTTTAAAAACAGCTGTTTTCCCAGTGAAACATAATATCAAAATTTTCAAAAAAAAAGTTCGAATTTTCAAAAGTCGTAGAACAAAAGGTGTTCGCCTAGACGTCTAGAACAACCCCCTTTCGGATTAAAAGGGCTTACCTGTTACATCTTGTATAGAGAGAGACTAAATTGTCACCCAAATTTACTGGCAAGCCAACTTGTTGATCTTAAAATTAAAAGAAAGGCTTTGCAGAAAGCACATCATGCAGTTGGCTGATATTTAATGAAGATCTTCTTTGGTGAAGGGACACCACTCTACCCGTCATTCCCTACACAACATCTGATCATAGTCCAAAGACTGATAGTAGATAAAAGGAGAAAAGAAAATGGTCCTGCTTGATGTTAAAGGGACCCCAGTCTGTCCTTTTTATGCTTTAGTGTTCATCGGTTAGTTAGATAAGGGCAGACTGGAACAAACTGGATTTAACAGAACCATTTTGTTAAATCAAATAAAAAAACTACCTTAACCTTAGAGAACATGATTAAAATTAATATTTCAAAAGTAGTCAAGTGCACAGTCTTCTGGGAGCAAAGACGACGATGTAAAATGTCTCTGCATACAACATTGATATAATTTTTATAATTCCAGTAGTAACGGAGTACAAGAATCGAATCGACAAGTTATTGAGTGAGTCGCAGAAAGCTCATGATTCTGACAAGGAGAGACTTAAAGATATTACGGACAGTTGTATTGCGATGAGGCAACAGTCCTCTATATGCCAGGTAACACATTCACATGCTCCTTCTTTTTGGTACACCTATTGTCTCTAATTTCCTATTGATAACAACTAAACTACAATTATATTGGTATAGCAATTCAAAGAGGCAATGCAGCCAGCCTTTTGGGTACCTTATGTAGGGACGCATTTTTGGATTTTTAATTTTAATTAAACATGAGTATGTTGGTGTAAAAAACATATACCACATAATTTGTGCCCAGAAACCAATACTACATTTTGATAACATATAAAAACAAAGCACAAATAAGTTTTTTTCTTCAGTAGGTACCTATGTTTGTAGTTAACAGGGATATGGAAGCATTGAATTTAAATTGTATTTTTGTGCTTTGAATCGTGTTAGCTAGTTGTGGATACTGTCATTCTGTAACAATTAATTCACTATACATATATGTATAGGAATATAGTTTAGAATACATAGAATAGAGTTTGTGATCCTAGAAAAAGTCCTCTGTTACACACATGACATAAGACTGTTTCTAGAATAGACATTTGACAAACAGACATACTGCTTAGCTACTGACTTTGCTACCTCTGGACTTTCGCTTGACACTACTTTAGGGAACACCCTGTATATTAAATATGCTTGACTACCGCATTAGGTGTTATTATTGCCAAGTTTGTGTTTACAAAATTAGCAAAAAAAATCAGTGAATCTTATCTTGTTTTATAATTTCAGAATCAATTTGAAGATCTACAGATAGAATGTAAAAAAGTACGTGAAGAATTAACAAAGCTGACAAAAGAATTAGAAAAATTGAAAACAGGTTAATTAATGTATGTGAACAGATGTGCCACGTGGTTTTGCTCGCGTAAGTTCCGATCCCGTGGAAGTCCGTTTAGTTCCGGATTATTTGGTTCAATGTGGCTCCGCAATTTCAGTTTGTGATGTGTGTCATGTTTTATACATGTATTTATTTATTTATTTAGTTTTTCACAAAAGGAATAACTAATTGTATAATAATGAATCAAACTATAAATAAACCCATAAAACATTGCAACGGTAGGTACCATAATATTAATAATATTTGTAATTATTTATTAAGACATTTACTTTTATAATCAAGATATTAAATAAATTTTATTGATTGTATAAATCGTTTTAATTTATGTTCCTATATTTAGACATACTGCTAATTTTTCTTTAGGCGTTATTCAATGGGTTTATTAAATTTCGTACGCTGTTTTTGTCACTAGATAGGTCCTAGAGGGTCTAAATAAACGAACACAAAGAATAAAGATTAACAAAAGGTTTTATTACAAAAGATAAAAGTTATATAAAACTAGGCGGTTTGGTCGAAGACCGCCTAGATGAGCTCAATTTTATTACTTTAGCACAGAATTCACCGCACTTCCCTAGATTTGGAGATCGGCGAAGTCCCGCAGCACGACGAGGCAGCATAGTAGGACTCAGGTATGGGGCGCAGGTCACCCGATCGGTGCTGGTTGCCTCCAATTCAAGGAGAATTGGAGCCAGAATAGTGTTCCTGTTGAGTTACAGAATGTTATGCTGCTCCAAAGTCATGTTGCACTGGGGATGAGGTAACGTGCCGTTGGCCGTGAGCTCCCGTGACCTTTGGTCCGTGAAGGCTTATTTTTTTTTAAAACCAGTCTAGCGCCGCTCCTGTAGGATGCTTATTAGCAACTGGTTTAGTGTGCCAGTGCAGTAACCAGGACCTCAAGCTTTCCAGTAAGGAAGAAAAAAAATCATGTTGTATAGGCCTTGTGTGTGTACTACACTTTATGTTTTTAACGGTTTTAGCTTGTGTGTTTCCGTAATTAGCCATTGTTACTATTGGGCCTTTGTGCGTGATTTTAAGCCGTGGGTTTTCTCACGATGTTTTCCTTTATTTCTGGATGTTTGGATGTTTGTTACTCACTCAAAAACTACTGAACCGATTAAAAGAAAGAATAAAAGTCGATAAAGAAAACGGTTCTTTTTTCAAAAAAAAATTAGGGTAAGTTACACAAAAAATAGCAGTCTTACAGTTCAAATTACCAAAATTACAAGGTACAAAAATAACGAGGGTAATTGAGTCACAACTCACAAAAAAAATTACAGTTTAAAGTAAAGAAAAGTATTATATTATAAATAGTTGAAATGATAATAGTTATATGCTCATCTGCTGTGGTATCATCTAATTACCATCCATCGGTACTAGTTGCTATTTACTGTCAAAAACATATTTCGTATTCTACATTGCTGCTTTGAAGTAATCACCGGTAACAACCACATTACGTCAAAGCAGCAATGTGCAAGTTAGCAACTACTAGCGGTGGATGGTAATTAGATGATACCAAGCTGGTCTGAGCCCAATTAGATAACTTTAGTCGCCTTCTACGACACCCTAGGTTAGAAAAGGGGATGGCCATTTCTTTTCCAGAACCAACACGAATAATATAAGAAACAGAAAATAGAAATAAATAGGTAGGCACATCGGTTGAACTAAACACAAACGTTTCGACAACACAATACACAGAGACCATTCACCACTAAAAACCAACTAAAGTACATACTCATTTTCTCATAGAGGGCGATGCAAAGTAGAATGTCTACTTCGTTCGCCTCGGGAGAAAATATATACTATTTTTCGCTCGAGTGAGGTACTCTGAATCCTAGGTTTCCCAAAAATGAAAATTTAGCACCACATCTCCTCAACGCGTTCCCGCCTAGAATCCCAGAATCCTTTGAAGCCTTGTATAACAAATATCTATTTCTCCCTTGGTATACAACTAATATTTTATCCAGTTTTTCATGTATTTCCATTATTTCCTACCTATTAATCCGTAATACTTAATTATAAACAAAATCATATTAAATTCATTAACGCAAATGAAGCCTTGGAAATAGTTTAAATATTTGCTTATTTGACACCAATCAGTATTGTTATTGAAAACATACCCTCAAATCTTGAGATGAGATACGAACAAATGCGGTAGAACTCAACAAACTCTATATTTTCCTCGTAGGGTAGAACTAATTTATTTTGAGCATTGAAGTTAAATTACCCACAAAATCACAACAGTCTTTCATCAGAATCTATCCAGTAGACAGCCGTTTTGAAAGTCATAAAAATGCACATGCGATGCTCAGTATGCAGCAACTTAGTAAACCAAGCGGAGAGCAACCACGTCACAAAATGCGGTCATATTCACCATCACCACCATTGTTTACCTCAATGGATTGAAAGGTTAGTACTTATTTTACTTCTTTATTAAACACTAGCTGCGGCCCACCACGGTTTAACCCGTGCAAGTTCTGACATCGTAAAATTATTGACATAAAACGTTACCCATGATTTTACTCCCAAAGGTGCCTCTCTGAACACGTCGTCCTGCTTACCTAATTTGTCCGAATAATAGGACCACCACGTAAACTTTTTTTCCTGTTGGTTCGAATGAGGAGTCGGATTATGATGTCTTAAAGCAATGTATCTTCCATTTTCAAATTAATCGGTCAAAAGGTTTCGGAAAAAGCTCTAACATAGAAACATACATGATTACCTTTTTTTAAGTAATGTAAGGTAGGTGTAGATTACTATTTTAGGCCTCGAGCCCTACTGGCATTAGAACAGAGCTTCCACATCTCTGTCTGCTGGTATTTAAAATGTATCCAAAAGTGTTGACTAGCAAACCTGGAGATTTCCCCGACCAAAGGTTAGTAAACTGTTTGGTCCCAAAAAGGATTAGGGTCAGGTAGGCTGCCGGCCACAACAACTGTTGGTTTTGTATTATTTCTCCAAATCTAAGTATTTGCAGTAGGAAGGTCAGATCAATGAATTACCTAAATAATTTGGAGTTTGAAACACTACATCTAGTAGCTATACTTCATTTTTTAATTAAATGCAAGCAATTTGACACTTCTTTCTAGAAAAAAATTATCGAATACATGGAACCAAACCGTCAGATATAGTCTGAAATTAAAAAAAACCGACCTTACTACAGTAAATAATATCTCAATGTTGTTTATAGATCAAACTCCTGCCCTCAATGTCGTAACCCGACCGTCTCCAACGAGACAACGGGAGATGACGGAGTAAGATTGCGATCTAGACTTCACGATCGCGATGCTGAGCTTCAGTTGCGTCAATCTGAACAATCGTACAGTAATTTGGAGAGTGAGAATAACACTTTAAAGGGTGATTTGAAGGAGAATGAGTAAGTGTTTCCTGCAAGAATTAAATATAAAATCACAAGCTGAATTGCACTTGAACTTACTTAATTGGTGGGTAGATGGCACTATACATAAGAAATAATCTAGCTACCTACCAGTAGTGGAGGATTCTTGAAATTTAGAAGCATTTTTTTCAAATACAATGAATCCATACTTGGGAAAATTCGTTTTTAATAAAATGATTTTGAAAATTCTGAACTTGCCTGGATTTGAACCTGCAATTTTTACTAATAATTCATTGTACCTAATCAGTGTAAAACCGCTTGTGCTACATGTGCTCATTGAATCCGGAATAATTGGGATGAAATTAAGGATTGAATTTCTTCATATCAATATTCAGAGACAGATATAAAGTTTATTGATTATTTTTTAATTACTGATATATTATAAAAACTTTAGAAGACCAAATGCTATCTGTCACAACTCTCCACACCCGAATTAAATAACAACTTAAAAATAGATAACAATAATTTAACACCAGAGAAAGTACAGATTTTAAGTGGGAAGTCACTGCAGGTTTCTAGGCCACTTGCATTGCTTAATAGTGCTTCAATACAACAAAAAACAAGCGCATAAAAGCGCACAATTATCAAAATTATCAACACACAATGTGAAACATCCATAAAGTTAAGCACACACGGAACAAAACAATTATGCGCCCCGTGGTTTCACCCGCAGAAATCGCGATCCTGCGTTGTTCGAACACCCACCTCAAAGTAAGGTAAAGTTAAGTAAATGATGATGACGATCGAAGACGATAAATGAAGATGATGATGATGCTACTTTATTTTTACTTACCCTACCCCTGTGTCGATTTTCATTCATATGTGTCTGTTTCTATGTATACAAGATGTAACAGGCAAGCCCTTTTAAGCCGAAAGGGGGTTGTTCTATACGTCTAGGCAAACAACTTTTGTTCTACGACTTTTGAAAATTGGAAGTACTTTTCGAAAATTTTAAGTGTAAAGTTTACTTGAAGATCAGCTGTTTCTTAGAGTTCAAGGTCATTGACCTTATGTTGTCCTTTCATTTAGCTTGGTCTACTACAATCATACCTTCAATTACCTTTATTTTCAAAAACAGCTGTTTTTTCAGTAAAATATAACCTCATTTTTTTTTAAAAAAAAGTTCGAATTTTTAAAAGTCGTAGAACAAAAGTTGTTCGCCTAGACGTCTAGAACAACCGCCTTTCGGCTTAAAAGGGCTTGCCCGTTACATCTTGTAATAGGGGTTAAAGTATGAAATTGCCGTTTTATTGCAATAGGTTCTTTGAATTGACATAGAATCTTCATGGTTTGAGGTTTTCGAATGAAACTTTTTTCAAATGGTTTCTGTGATGTTCTTTTTTTAAAAAATGTGAAACATTTGAATATCGATTTTCAATTGTTTTTGTTATTCAATTTAGACAAGAAAGATGGATACTGCGAAAATTCGAGTGATTTTTGAATACGAGTTCCGACGCGGAACTAACGCGGCAGAAACAGCCCGCAACATCAATGCTGCGTTTGGAAAGGGGTCTACTAATGAACGCACCGTGCGATTTTGGTTTAAACGCTTTCGTGATGGAAATTTCGACTTAAAGAACGAGCCACGAGGAAGACCGCCCACACAGGTGAATAACGATGAATTAAGAGAGATAGTGGAAGCCGATCCTAGTCAAACTACCCAGGAATTAGCGGCATGGTTTAACGTTACCTTACCCACTTTATTGACTCACTTGCGTCAAATCAATAAAATAAAAAAATACGAAAAATGGGTGCCTCATGATTTGACTGATCTGCAGAAAGAAACGCGTGTTGAAACTTGTGTTGCCTTGTTGAACCGGTACATGAAGGAATATTGGATCGAATTGTAACATGTGATGAAAAGTGGATTCTTTATGATAACCGGAAAAGAAAAATGCAATGGCTGACCCCAGGTCAAATGCCACAACAGTGTCCTAAAGCAAAACTTACCAATAAAAAGGTCATGGTAACTGTTTGGTGGTCTCAGCATGGTGTCATTCACTATAGTTTTCTTCGATCTGGTCAAGCAATTACGGCAGATGTCTATTGTGCCGAACTCCGAACCATGTTGACAAAACTAGCAGTAAAACAGCCCCGACTCATGAATCGATCTTCACCATTATTGCTCCACGACAACGCGAGACCTCACACAGCACGAGAAACCATTTTGACCCTTCAGGAACTGCACTTAGAAACCATTCGTCATCCTCCGTATTCACCAGACCTTGCTCCAACGGACTACCATTTTTTTCGTGATTTGGACAATTATCTACGTGACAAGAAGTTTTCTTCCCAGGAGGCAGTACAAAATGCTTTCACACAGTTGGTGCAGTCTAGATCGTCGGAGTTCTATCGCAAAGTTATTAATAACCTTCCCATTAGATGGCAGCAATGTATAGATAATAATGGCAACTATTTTGATTAAATAAATTTGTTAAAAATTTAAAAAATAAACAATTAAGATATTCAGTACAAATCGGCAATTTCATACTTTAACCCCTAATATTATGATGTAATTTGTATAAAAAAAGTATAATATGTAGTATATCCGTTGTCTAGTACCTACCCATAGTACAAACCTAGTGCTTAGTTTGGGGCTAGATAGCGCTGTGTGTAATGTCGTGCAATATTTATTTATTAAGTACTAGCTGCGCTCCGCAGTTTTACCCGCGTAAGTCTTTATCCAAAATTTCTGGCATAAGATCCTTCTCTTGATCATAACAAACACAACGCAATTCATTTTTATATACAAGATATATACTACCCGCGGTTTCACCAGCGGAAGTGAAAAACGCGTTGTCAGTAGTAACGGGCGCGGGCGGCCGAGCGGTTCTCAAGCGGTTGCACTTTTTCGTTCCTACTAATTGGATTTCGATGCAAAGTATACCACGACCTTTCTTTCAATTGAACTATCCAATTTTGAAAACCAGATTTCAATCGGATTAGTAGTTTTTAAGTGTATAAGGAACAGACAGGAAACAGACAAATAGACAGACAGACATAAATTTTAAAAATTATATAATTCTGTTCTACTACTTATCCTAAGTGCCCTAGACCACTTCTTTTAAATTTAATTCCAAGTACAGATTTTTTGTCCTCTCTTCCTTTATTATAAGTATAGATAAGATAATATTAACCTCCCCAGATCCGTCACCGAGTCGGAATCCAAGAAGAACGAACTGCGCAACCAGCTGGACTCCGCCACACAACAGATAGAAGTTGAGAAACAAAAGCACTCGGAACTACCTGCTAACAATGTGTAAGTTTGTTTGTCTTATCTTCATCCCGAAAAAATAAAATAAAATTGGGAACAGATAGCTTAAGACTTCCATTAGCATATAGGCAACTTTTTATCCGGATATCAAGTCCGGATATCCGGATATCAAGTCCGGATATCCGGATAAACAATAAAAATTGCGTGATTTCGTTGTTTTTGAACCATCGGTATCCATCATCATCATCACTTATTGACGTACAAATTTTGCGTTACTTAATCTACCTACTGCAGTGCAACATCCACACACACACACGACCGGGGATGTACTGATGATGACAGACGCGGTAGGGGCTGGCTTCAACGGTACTTCAATAGGCGACCGTTTAAGTGTGGAATTTGCATTGCTGTTGGTAGTTGTAAGAACAACGCGGGATCGCGACTTGCGCGGGTGAAACGGCGGGGCGCAGCAAGTATTAAATAAATTCCGTAAACCAAAAAAAACGCGATGAATAGCTCGTTTTATATTTGTAAGATCATATATTATACAAGGTGTAACGGGTATGCCCTTTTAGCCGAAAGGAGGTGGTTCTAGAGGTCTAGGAGAACAACTTTTGTTCTACGACTTTTGGAAATACGAAGAACTTTTCGAAAATTTTAAGCGTAAAGTTTACTTAAAGATCAGCTGTTTCTTAGAGTTCGAGGTCATTGACCTTATGTTGTCCTTTCATTTAGTTTGGTCTACTACAATCAATATTTCAATTACCTTTATTTTCAAAAGCAGCTGATTTTTTAGTGAAACACAACTTCAAAATTTACAAAAAAAAGTTCTAATTTTCAAAAGTCGTAGAACAAAGTTGTTTGCCTAGACGTCTAGAACTACCCCCTTTCGGCTTGAAGGGCTTACCCGTTACATTTTGTATACTAAAGGGATATTATTATGAATGCGAAAGTATAACTCTTTCTGTCTGTAACGTTTTCACATCTGAACCGCTGAACCGATTTGAATTTGATGAATTTCGGTATAGAGATGATAGATGCGCTTTGGAGAAACATGGGCTACTCCCCGATATTCCCGATTGATGGGGAACTATGCCGGTCGTCCCCGAACCTCGAAGTGCTTAATACAGAATTAAAACTGGTAAAATGTATTTACTTTATACTTATCCAACTTTCAGTGAATTAAAAGACGAATTAGCGAAAGAGAAAAAGATCGAGGTGCTAGAGACAGCTGCTAGAAAACGGAAGGCGCAGGAGGACGATACGGTCACAGATTTTGGGAACAGAAAGAAGAAACCTCGATACACGGACAGTATGGGCTTAAGTACTGTTACATTACTGATTCGAGTGATTCAACTATTTTAATAATACATTCTGTGACCAACACACAGCGCCATCTAGCCCCAAGGTAAGCTACTGCTAAGTTTGTGTTACGGTGACTATAGAACTTATATATTTTTTCTTTTGAAAATACATACATATTATACATGAAAATACACCCAGATTAGATACTTTTTTAAGCATAAATATTTGCACCCGGCGGGAATTGAACCCGCAACTTTCTGCATTGCTGTCAAGCGTTCGCCCGACGCGCCACAGAAATCGTCATTGATTGAAGATGTAAAACTTTCTTGGAAAATGAGTCAAGTAAAATTAAGAAAAGTATTCATTCTGTATTAGATCTGCTGAATTTATCAACTAGATAATTGATGAGTATACTGAATTTGATCTATTTAATACTTCTATTGATTCAATAAAGTATACACTATGACTAAACAACTGATGGATGCGTTTCCTCAACCAGCTTTGATGAAACATTTTATTATTTATATTGCATCCTATTAAATTCCTTGCTTAATGAAAAAATGCAAAAATGTACAGTGTAGTAACACTGCATTTTTTTTTTTTTTTTTTTTTTAATTTGTATTTGATAACGTGTACTTCTGTAGTTTATTGTATGATGTACATTTCTATTATTTTAATTTTTTTTTCTCTTTTTTGGTTCTCAGAGGATCAAGTAAATGTAGATGTAATATGCGAAGACTTGTAAATGGTGTTGAGTTAATTAATTTATTGTTACTTAGTTCTTATTCACTGTATGTTTTCCAAATAAAATAAAATAAATGAATACTTTTGGTACGTTAGATGCAGTTTTCACCAGTAAACGGATACAGGTGTATAAGCATGGAAGTATTTTTTACGCTTCAAAATGACACTACGTAAAATAGAATCAAGAATCAACAATTTTTATTGTTTAAGTGATGTACACAATGATCTTAAGTTAACATACATATTTTGGATACAATCACTTACCCACTACAGGCATACAATAATTTAAATTAGTTATACTAACATTAATCTACAGTAATTAAAAAACTGATACAATTTATTACTTAATGAAAATCGTGTCTGTTTCTTCGTGGTACACTCTAAGTGAATAAAAGCTATTTGCTAAAAGCCATTTTTAAGCGAGATTAAAATATGTTCACATTTTCTAAAATTTTGAAATGAGGCCGCGATAATTAAAAAGTGTGGAGCGACACGAATCTGTCACTTCGGTTGTACTCGAATCGGGTCATTCAAAGAACCAATTAAGTTAGGGAACAGCGTATTGCCACCGGGCAGTCCTCGTTGTCAACATACAATTGGTGAAATATAAATAAAGGTTCAATTGCTTAGCTAGTAGCGTGGTGAATAAGAAGAATAGAAGAAGAATAGATCCGTATCCGATCCTTATATCCGTATCCGTAAAAAAAAGACACTTCTGTCGATTTGCCGTCCTATGTTCCAGGATTTCATCTTATCGGGAACTCTATCGAACGGTACAATAACATGGGGTGTTTACTTTTTTTTGCAAAAAGACAAGGTCCGATTCTTGGTTAGGGTAATCAATTTTTCAAAAATCTTCAAATGCCATTTTAGTTTTTATTAAAATGGGATGGGATGTAATACCTTTCAGCATTTTTCGCTAAGTATCTCTGGTTCTAGTTTAGAATATCCCCCTGAATGCCCATCGAACTGGTACACCCAGTATATACTAAATTTATAGTATATTTTTATATTATAGTGTTTTTGGTACAATAAGTACTTATCTGTTTGTCTTACGTTTTCACGCCCAAACCGCTGAACCGATTTTGGTATAATGATAGATGGAATCGACATCCTAAGACATAGGCTAATTTTGATCTCGATATTTCCGCGGGTAAAACTGCGGGGCGCAGCTAATCTATATGAAGCAGCCTTATCGTCAAAAGCGTTCTCTTTCAGGCAACCAAAGCTACTACTACTACATATTACTAATATTTCGAGATTTCTAAGATATTTTTTCTTTCCAGCCAACGCAGTCGTAAAAAGTCGAAAGTGAAGCAAAACAGCATAATTCTAACAAAAAGGAGGTTCGCAAATTTCGGAAGCCTATGACACGGCAACTTACGACATAAGCCTGGGCTATGACGGTTTGGGAGAACATTCCCAGCTTGATGTCATCCCTACACCCAAACCGAAGCTAGCTTAGGGCATCGGGCGTACACATCCCGAGGTTGACGGCAAAACATAAATTGGAAAAACCCATGTCTAGTGGTTGTCAAGACATTGGAAAGATTTTAGATGATCTGTGTAAGAATAAGTAGGTAGTGTTTTTGTTTCTGGTCTGATATTTAGGCCACTGTGTCCAGTGTTATAAGAACATAATAAAAAGGTTTGATGACTTTTATAAGGAAAAAACTGGGCAAGTGCGTGCCATGTCCGGCCACACACAGAGTAGGGTTTCGTAGTTTTAAAAAATATCAGGGATTACAAACTGGAAAAGTTTTTACAACTAACACTTGCCTTACCTAGTACCACTTAAGTAATATTTAACAATGGAATTTATTTGAAATTTTATATTAAAATTCATTATACTTAATTATAATAATTATAACTACCATTGAAAATACACATAACACATCCAAGTATAAACGTTTGGCTTATATTAAATAAATAAATAAATATTACATGACATTACTAACAGCGCTATCTAGCCCCAAACTAAAAACTAGGCTTAAAGTCAAAGTCAATTTTTTTTATTGGATGTGTTGATCACTTTAAATACGTCGAATGTTCTTACAACTCTGACTCTAGCTTGTACTATGGGTACTAGACAACGGATATACTTACTACATATTATTATACTTTTTTTTAAATATACCTACAGACATATTATTAAACATAGAATATACCCAGAACGAGAAACAAACATTTACGGTCAGTAGAAATATTTGTTTCCGGCGAGAATCGAACCCGAAACCTTCTGCATTGCAGTCAGGCGTTTGCCCAACGCGCCACAGAGGCCGTCAAAAAAAAATGTTATTAAATATTAAAAAAATCGTATTTGTAGGTTATTCAAGTCTCTCTTTACTTAAAATTTGTTAAGTAAATGTTGAGATAGTGGTAGTTTTTGAACCAATTTAGGTATTTAAACAAATTAAGATACCTTCTAGCAATATTATAGTAGAACTAGCTGCGCCCCGCGGTTTTACCCGCGTAACTTCCTATCCCGTAACGTTAATGATCCCTCACGTATGTCATACCAGGTGTTGCTTAACGATCATTCAAAGTACTATATAATATTTCTACCTCTAAACCAACCCTGTACCAAGTTTATGAATATCGGGTCACCTGCTCTTTTTCACCCATCACGTATGTTGTACCAAGTGTTGCTTAACCCGTACGATCATTCAAAGTACCCTATATATTATTTCTACCCTGTACCAAATTTCATTCATATCGGTTTACGGGTTGTTGAGTTACAAATAGAAATACAAGACTTTATTTTTCAGAGCTGCCGTCCCGCGGTTTCACTTGCGTAAGTCCCGATCCCGAGGGAATATCGGGATCAAAAGTAGCCTATGTCACATCTGTATAATGTAGTTTTCTATTAGTGAAAGAATTTTTGAAATAGGTCTAGAAGTTTCTGAGATGACCCCCAAAATACATACATACATACATATTACCAACGTAACCTCTTTAAAATATTAATTACCAACATAAAACAAAATATTAAGAATCAAAAGTACAATGAGATATTGCAAAATTGCAAATTATTAAAAAGCACTGCAGTTTGGTGACACTACCGTCTCGCATGGAGCCGACCGATTGAGCCGCGCGGCATGATGCCTCACAGAGCTGGCTGGCCACCCTCATCATCGTCGCCCGCTACGTATACGTATCTATATGTACGCTTGGTACTTATTAATTATTTATTGTGGAGTTATTTTAAAACTGTAATATCTCGTGAGATATACATTGAAATCAAGTGATGTTAAGGACAATTATGTTTAAAATTAAATACTTTTAATGAATAACGTATTTATTTGGATAAGGATTAATATCATATTTACAAAATTACCTTCGGAAACAATGAATTGTTCTACAATAAATTTCATTACTCTAAAAGATGTTATATTGAGTCAACCTTAAGAGTTAGACATATGCTGTCGCGGACTATTTATTAGATCCTATTTAAAGGAAGAATTCTCTCATAAATGGTTTTTATGTAACTTTGACCGTTTACTCAGCGCACGCGACAGAATCTCGGAAAAGGGGGATTTTTTTCCCGTTTTTGCAACATATTTCATGGATGCTCCGCTCCTATCAGTCGTAGCGTGATGTAATATAGCCTATAACCTTCCTCGATAAATGGACTATCAAACACAAAAAGAATTTTTCAAATCGGACCAGCAGTTCCTGAGATTAGCGCGTTCAAACAAACAAACAAACAATCAAACTCTTCAGCTTTATAATATTAGTATAGATATAGAATAGAGTATAGATTACAAAGCTTCCTATAGTCTCCGTTACACTTATTCCCACGTTTATATACGCTCACTATTCTTGTTTGTTTGTTTGTCGGTCCGGGCGGAATCTTGCAAATTACAGCCTTGCTGTAATTTGCTCAGCTGATTAGGTAGCCCAGTTTGTGAGTTGGTGAGTCTCCGTCTGCCATTTTTACGTGTTTATTGAACATTGTTACGGCAGGCGCCATAATCACCATAGTTCCCCCCAGTAGCCGATCCACAACCATTACATCACTATAGCCCGTTTTGTTTTCACCCGTAGATTTCTCAATAGTTCTATCAGATCCGGTGGTTGTCCTTGGCTGCATTTTATAGTGCAAACAGGGGTAATCGTCGGCTTGGTGTCTATTTCGGGGGCATATTAATCAATTTAGTTTCGTGAAGGTGTACAAGTGGAATGAAAGTGAAAATCGGTGAAAAACATGGACTTAGTGTTGTCTCCAAAGCTCCGTGAACAATCTTATACAAGATGTAACAGGCAAGCCCTTTTAAGCCGAAAGGGGGTTGTTCTAGACGTCTAGGCGAACAACTTTTGTTCTATGACTTTTGGAAATTCGAAGTACTTTTCGAAAATTTTAAGTTTAAAGTTTACTTGAAGATCAGCTGTTTCTTACAGTTCGAGGTCATTGACCTTATGTCGTCCTTTCATTTAGCTTGGTCTACTACAATCAAACCTTCAATTACCTTTATTTTCAAAAACAGCTGTTTTTTCAGTGAAACATAATCTCAAAATTTTCAAAAAAAAAGTTCGAATTTTCAAAAGTCGTAGAACAAAAGGTGTTTGCCTAGACGTCTAGAACAACCCCCTTTCGGCTTAAAAGGGCTTGCCTGTTACATCTTGTATATCTTACAATCATACTTATATTCCAAGTTTCATCGCAATCGGTTCAGTAGTTTTTGCGTGATTGAGTAACAAACATCCAAATATCCAAACACACACACTTTCACATTTATAATATTAGTAGGATAATGAAGTTTAAAGGAAAAACATCACAGCTGATATTCAAACTTACCAGTACTTACCTACAATTGAAAGATATAATAAAAACGAAATTTTCGAACGAATTCCGTTGTTAAATAATTAATTCTAAGTTAGGTACTAGGTAAGGTACCTAAATAATAAATATTGGTTGTAAACACTTTTCCAGATTAAATTCCCTGATATTTTTGGAAACTACAAAACCCTGCACTGAACATGTTACCCTGAGGTCTCTAACTTGACCTATCGAATAAGTAAGAGATGTAGTTTCTGCCACACACAATCGTTAATCGATCATCCATCCAAATAACGACCGCGCCATGCGTTGCTTAACTCGCATTACTTTAAAAGATTGGCGGGCGCTCCTCCAGCAATTTATTTTATTAATAAAATTTTCAAACACTGTTAAAGTTAAAATATTCTCTCTCTGCACTCTGGTTATAAGATTGAATTAAAATATGATTAGAGTGGTGAGAATAACATAATGTGTGCAGCGAGTCAAAACCTGTAGTAAAGTGTAGTTACTGTATTATGTTATAATAAAATCATAAAGATTTAATGTTGTCTAAGTTTGTGATTTTACATAATAAAACACAATATCCGTACTTTCTCAACCTCGTAAGTTTAAAAGTTTACAGTTTTCAGAAGACGATAAAAACATAAAACATGTTATGTATAGCATGGTTACTAGATTATTTGAATGAGATAATTTCTTAATAAATTAAAAACATGTCTATCTCGGTTCTTAACAAATTTGTCCTTTTTTTATGGATGTATAAAAGATTTTCGTAAATATATTATGAGATAATATTACTATATTTAAGCACAATAATATGACAGTTTAATTAACTCGATATTGTGTTAGAATAATAAGTTTTTTTGAGATTTTTGAGACTCGATTTTTGTGAATTCTGAAATCAGTTACTGTGATAACTGATAACTAAGATATGAGTTAGCTGCGTTTGTCTAGAAATGTTAACACCTAAAAATGTATTGTAATGGAATAAGTAATTAAAATAATATAACACACCTTAACTAAGTATAGGTATAATTGTTTAAAAACAGTAAAATTTATACGTGGAATTAAAATAAAATGCATTTATGTCAATTCATTAGTCATGACATTATGATTCATGACTTAAATTGTCATCAAAGCTGTGCTAGTCTTCGGGTGCCAGCTTAATGTCTTGCAGATCGTCGTATTTTCTCTTACTTATGGGTAACGGCTGAGTGAGAATATAGTTTCTGAATTATAATAGAACTGGTGCCCTGGTGAATTACCCGATTTGCCGAAATAAATGAATACCGAAAAGTTTGATAAGAATCAGAACTAAAATTGTGGAGGAGTATTTTATTAAGAATCAGTTTGTAAGGGAGACGAGACTGTTACGGCGGAGGGCTCTGTTTATGGTGAACCTATTAACAACACATCTCATTCACGAAAAATTACTCTAATTCAAGAAAAAAATGGTGTTCTCGATGACAAAACTGGGAGACTATACGTCTTCACCGATCGAAATTCCCTACTTTCAAATGAGGTGTAATGAGGTGACTTGTAACATCTTGACCAAAAAAATTTATATGTCAATTTTTCTTCACAAAAAAAGAATAAATGGTTCCTAAGGCTGTTTTCCTGTATCTTCTATGGGTTTGGATTTCCCCATACTGTCCCAATTAAAAAAAATTCACTGTATACTCCTTCAGCCGTTACCCGTAATACAAAATACGACGATCTGCAAGACATTAATTAAACAATTGATAGGTACCTGAAGACTATCATAGCTTTGATGACAATTAAGGTCATAACTAATAACTTAAATTGACATAAAAGCATTTCATTTTAAGTCCACTTATAAAAATGTGACGCCAAATATTTGAAAAACCTCGCATCTCGGTTCACAACCAAAAATGAATCCTATGAAGTAAAGATTAAAGTTGAAAATTCGTAAGTATAATATGAAGAGTTGGATTTGTTGCAGTTATGATCAGAGACATGGTTATGATAAATAAAATAAAAGAGACAGAAGTATATTGCATTGATGAATATTTTGCTACCTTCACTCGCTATCGATAAATAATAGTTACGAGTTGTACTAGGTGCTATAAGTGTAGAAGTGAATTGCAAAAATAAAATTTAAAAAACTTAACTTAAAAACCTTTTTTGAAATACGAGTTTAAGGAAGTAAGGCGAGGATATTTACCTTCACAATATTTTATTTAATAATAATGCCGTTATTAAATAAACGCGAGTAAATACCGCGTTATTGTATTTTATTATCATAAAGACTGTTATATTGATTATAATATTTTAAAGTTATTTAATTAATTGTTGTAATTAAGAATTTAGTAAATAAAAGAAATGTTTTTTTTTGTATATTAATTGCTCTTTTTATTCTTACCTAACTTAAACGTACATATATTTCTTAAAGTATACAAGTTTTACATAATATGATGGCATATTTGGAATGAATTAATAACGTATATTTTTATTATCTACAAATGACAGTGCAAAGAAAAACATGTAGGTACATTGTACAACTTAAAGCTAGGTGGTTTAATATATAACAATATTATAGACGTCCTTTACAGTAAGTACCAGCAGCGCCCTGCAGTTTAGCCCGCGTTAGTCCCGGTCCCGTGGGAATATCGGGATCAAAGTAGCTTATGTTACTCCTGGATAATATAGCTCCCTATTAGTAAAAGAATGTTAAAATCAGTTTGGTATAGTTTTAGAGTCTATTCGTCACAAATAAACTAAAAAAGTCTTCTAAGGTTTTCGCGATTTTGAATAATAAAACACAGTTGACGAAAGCTCGGTTCGTTTAAAAATCATGAACAAAACGCAATTAAACCCGGTAAATAAAGTGTTTTATTAAAAAAAGTCTTTATCAAAACTAATATCGTCTATAAACTTCTTATAGACATCTATTTGGTTCTTATGAAATGGCTCCGAAACTACAGAAGCGATTTCAAAAATCCACCACTTTTGATCCCGATATTCTCACAGGATCGGGACTTACGCGGGGAAAGCGAGACGCAGCTAGTAACATAATTATGCAATTACCTATACCTACGAGTTCATTAATAGAAATAGAGTTCAACTTACATCTTAAGTGGCACAATAACTGGCCACAAGTTTGATAATATCCATTAGACATGTACCTAACTTTAACTGAAGGTTAATCATCCGTGAACTTTAAGACCGTTAAATATCTTCATAAACCCAAGGACCCATTGGTCTTGCGGGGCTATGAGCCCTGCTAATCAGCATAATCTCAAGGTCCTATGAACCTTGCAAATCGATCTCCAAGTCCTACGAAGTCGCGGGTAACAGCTAGTTAAGTATTAAAATATAGGTAGGCACGTAACGTCTATGTTCAATCAAATTGCTACAGGTCGATTCCGACTGGGACCGCCTTAAACGTATTACGAATACCTACTTAATTATATTAACCTTCAAATGAGAGAAACAAATGTTTAACTGCTAGTAAGTTGAAGTTAACACCTTAACATTTATCTACTCTACTTAATTGCTACTCGGTTTCTGTATGGAGCCAACCCTTGTACCCAAAAAAGCATACCTTCGTTTCAATTATAATGGGCAAAAGGGCACCGAGGTAGGGTGCGGTTATTGATGCGGAGGGGCAGGTCTGCACAAAGCATGTGGGCGCCGCCTGCGATGGGCGTGCTCGTCGTCCCGAGCAGGAAGGCGCGTGCCGGCCAGATCACGAATCGGAGGGAGACAGCTGCAGGAGGCGAAACCCAGTCCGCGCCCACAACCGCGCTCATTCGTCCCTCGAGTAGCGTCCGCTATGTAAACGGCCCTTGTTGTGAATCTAAACAAAATCAGTCAGTCGTCGTTTTGTTGCCAAAAGAGTAACGCGTGAGGTACTGCGCCTTCGGTCCGTTCTGTGATGCATCTATAGTATAGTGAACACGGTTCGTCAAAATGCACGCGTTGTTTGGCGAACAGAATCCTTACGCTTACCGGGGAACTGCCGCCGGGGGCTACTCGGCCGGTGTCACACCTTACACATATGAACAATACCGATACGGCTATGGGGCCCCGTATCTGCATCCGCATCAGCAGCACGTCGGTGCACCCAAAGATATGGTGAAGCCGCCCTATTCTTACATAGCACTGATAGCGATGGCCATCCAGAATGCCCCCGATCGACGTATTACCCTCAACGGCATTTATCAATTTATTATGGAACGTTTTCCGTACTACAGAGAAAACAAACAAGGTTGGCAAAATTCTATACGACATAATCTGAGCTTGAACGAGTGTTTTGTGAAAGTTGCGAGGGACGATAAAAAACCGGGCAAGGGGAGTTATTGGACGTTAGACCCGGATTCTTACAACATGTTCGATAATGGATCGTACTTGCGAAGGCGGCGTCGGTTTAAAAAGAAAGATGCCTTGAAAGAGAAGGAAGAAGCGTTGAAACGACAGCAGCAGTTACAGCAGGCGCAGGAGGCTCTCGCGGCGCAAGAGGCGCTCACTGCGGCCGACGCGCTGGGGCACCAGCGCGACATCAAACCTGATGTCAAACCTAGAATATTTGAGTGTCGACCGAAGAGAGAACCCGGCGCTGAATGTAGCCGATACGATAAGCCGGTCGATGCGCTCGACGACTTCAGCGAACCTCGGCTTCCGCCTTCTGCCGTCTATTGTTCTCCACAACCTTACTCCCTGGCGGCCGAGGAGTTCCGAGCGGCGACTTCTGGATGGTATGCCGCGCCCGAACCCCCGGCCGAGCAGTTACCGCCGGCTTTTAGAGATTTATTCGAGCCGCCCAGCTGTCAACTGGCTGGGTTCCGAGGTGGGTCGCCGGGACCTGACGGATATCGGAGCTCCCCACCTCCCCATCACCACTACCGCTCGCCTGCGCCCTCCTACTACCACCATCAAGCTTGTGTCGCGGCGGCACCGGCGCCGGCGCACAAATCCTATTGAGATATCGTTCTCAGGTAAGAACTTTAATGATTACCTACCTATATCTAAGTAGTTAGGTACACTAGAATTAAGTGCTCTAGCGATATGCGAGGTTACTTCTATGGTTATGTCATATTGGCGAATGTGCTTTGCGAGATTAGAGCATGCCGTTCGGGAAACGCTGATCCTTAAGTCGTCAGCGATTTAGGAACGGCGACGGACACCGGGGTCACAGTCGGTGACGTGGTTGTGGTTGCAGGAGGCTGGCATCACACGGCGCCGAACGGATTTAGCCGCACGCGTCAGTTCCAGAGCGGATAAATATAGCCGGAGATGCCGTGGTAGCAAGTGGCGGCGAGCCGATAACCACTGTTTACAGATCGGCGGCCGACCCTGCCGCCTCCCGCTCCGTTCCCACATATAGGTAGGTATGTTCCAACTACAATTGTGTGAAAGTGAACATTTCCAGTAGCCATCTTACTAGGTATATTCAAAGTATCCTGGAAACATCACATCAATTACACGTTGTGTTGTAGGTTTGTGAAATCTCCGACTGTCGACAGTTCCTCCATGTATCTGTTTAGTATTAAAGTTAATCCGTTAATACCCAGCACTCCTTACTAGGTATAAGTTACGTTAAATAAGTTGTTATAAACTTATTAAGATTTGTGTTTAGATGGTAGCATATTAAAAAATATTAAATCACGTACGCTACTCAAAGTTCAAGAATTAACAATGAAATCTTCAGAGGATGTAGAATGACCTGCATCTGGTAAAGCAAACAAACTTTTTTTATGGTGGAGAATAAAGTTCTTAGCTATTCGCACAAAGCAAACTTAGCATTCGAAACAAATAAATACACCATCTGGTGACCAAGTGACCAAACCACTTTTACACTTTTTTCTAGTTAACCAAAGAAAAAAGTGTAACAATAGTTATTTATCAATTAATTTTTGGGTCCATACAAAAGGTGGCGTATTTTGTTTTTATAATAGCTAACCACCTATCGTGCAGTTGACAACACAAGTAAAATGTAATTCGAATATCGCTGTTGAGCGATTAAAACATGGATAACCTTGTTAATAAATTTCACGTTTATTAATAATAAGGCTAGGAGAGATGAAACGAAATTGATTAGAAACGGTTACTCTAACTTAATGCTTATGTCAGTCTACCCGACTGTAATGACGGTGAAACGTCGGTACAGCATTGCAACAATGCGGTTAATAAACAAAACGCCAAGTTATTGTGTTTTATGTTTATACAGTTTATTTACTAAACATCTTTTATAGAGTTGCTATCGATATACCTACTAGAGATAAATAGAGGCCTTCACGCATTAATCTAAATTTTAACATTTCATGTCAATGTGGAATGGGAAAAATATAATGTAATACAATTTGTCCTATCTAAAGCAATATTTAAAATAAAAAGACGTGGTCTGACTCCGCTTCCTTCCGGATCTTGTTATCTACAGATTAGTATAATCTCATAATCTCTTTTCTTGGCATTATCGCAGTAGTTTTAACCGAATGAATGAACTGACGTTCTTTAAGGAAAAAAAACTAAACGTTTAAAATTATAGAAAATTAGTTTGTTAGCGGGTTTCCCGTGTTGTTCCTGTTTCCGTGGGAATACCGGCATAAAGTATCCTATAATAATATGTTAACCCAGGTTATACCTTGGCCTGTGTGCCAATTTCAGCCAAATCTTTAGCCGTTTTTAACAGAGAAACACGTAAACAAACAAACCTAATTTAACTTTCGCATTTAGGTATATAGTATTTATATAGTAATTTTAAAAAACTAGATAAGGTCTTTCGTTATTTGTTTTTTTTTGCTCAAGGTTTTTCTACTTGAAATATTTTAAAGGAAAATTCATCTTCAAGAATTTTAATATTTTTGTCAAGTTTTGTTATTCAAACTTTTAACATAAAAAAATAGTGAGTGATTTATAAAAAAGGAAAGGTTTAATTAATATTTCGATTAAAAGCAAGGCTGTAATTCTGCTGTTCACGTACAAACCAAAACCATTTTTTTTTTAATTTTTAGTTAAGTCATTCTAAAAACCATTTTCTTGTTAGGTACGCTAAAGTAACTAAAATTGAATTTACCGTTTTTAAATTTTTGACGTTAACCTCCTAAAATGTGTGCAGCAGAATAGCAAAATGTGTTTTTTTTTGTGTGAAATAAATTGAATAGTTTGGAGCTGGCAGTCTACATTTCAAATTAGAAACGCCCCAAGAGAATAGGAATATATTGTCTAAACTTAATTTTTACAATTTTTAGTTTGGATTTAGCTAGGTATATTTTTAAGATTTGGTGACAGCAGTATTGCCACCAACTAAGAAAGTTCCAATTTAATCTATCGATAATAATTATGGTAATTATTATAATTATTATGGTCTATTATCGGTTACTTTACTCCCTGTATAGACACCGAGTAGGTACATACAAACTACGTAATCTTTTGTTTGTATCAGAACTGTTATAGGAAACTTTAATCGTACTTTACTTTTTATGGTAACGTTGTGTACACCTATAATTGGTAAGCGCACTTGTCCATCTTTAGACAAATGTTACTTTCTGTATTAGCTTTAGTGTTTCTTACTGTTGTTGAACCTAATAAATAAATAAAAATAATTAACAAATACATCTTGTATATAAAGTATAAATTTAAGTATACCTAAAGTTAAAAGTTAAAGTTTTTTGTGTGTTTCCGCAATTAGCCCTACTATTGGGCCTTTGTGCGTGAGTTTAAGCCGTGGGTTTTCTCACGATGTTATCCTTCGTCGTAAGAGCGATGTTAATAGGGCACATAAATTTACCTAATAATAATAATAATAACAAGTATACCTAATTACTTACTTAAATAAGCTAAATTGTAATCTGTGAGAAGCCGACGGGGTAGCGGTAATTTTGGCTATTCCAATAGAATGTAGTACTTATTAGTTGTTGTTGTTTTAGTACAATAATATAAATAACGAATGACCTACATCTCAGTCTACTTTAAAAAAGGAGCCTGGAGGGCTATTACAAAACGTAACTTCCAAAACTTCGGACGAAACCGAACGTCAGGTAGTATTGTCCGTTCTGAACCAATAATTCGCAATATATTCTTTGTTTTTTTAGTCTTAGAGCCGATTGTTCATTCCACGGATAAAAGATATCTGTCCAATAAATTTGAACCCAACCAAATTTAAAATTTTGATCGTCTAAATTTAGATTTATTTTCTTTTTAAATATCATAGGAACGTATTTCAGTCGATTGTGTTACATTTTACCTGTCTGATATCTCTATCTGAGGATTTGAAAAATCAGCCCTTAAACGTATATTAATTATTTAAACAAATGACTCTTTCCTCTTTATAGGTAGGTACTATTGGTATAGTTAGATAATATAAAAAATAATAATAAAAGCCTAGTAAAACACGATTTTAACCCGTGAAGATTTCATTTTATATGTAAAGTCAATTTAGTTTGGTTGGTTTAAATTTTACATGTAAAAGTCAATCCGCTGGGTCCCGACCATGCAAAGTCTGCTATATTCTTAACTAAAAGCCTTAAAATGAAGCAAATATACAAGATGTAACGAGGTTACCCATTAAGGCCGAAAGGGGGATTTTCTTGACGTCTAGGCAAACTACTTTTGTTCTACAGCTTTTAGAAATTCGAAGTAGTTTTCGAAAACTTCAAGTTTAAAGTTACTGTTACTGTTGTGTTGTGTTACTTAAAAAACAGCTGTTTTTTAGAGTAGAGTAATTCTCTTAAGTTGTCTTTTCATTAGTATTGTCAACTACAAAAAAACTCAAAATGCTTTTATTTTCTAAGACAGCAGCTTATAATTATCAAAAAAAGTTCTAATTATTGAAAGTCTTGGAAAAAAAGTTCATCTAGATGTCTAGAACAACCCCCTTTCGGCTGAAATGGTTTTCCTCGTTACACATTGCACGTTACTATTAACTGCGATAAAGGCGCGGCCAAAGATGATTTAAAATGAAGATTTAACACATTTCGAATGTAGAAACACAGGATTTTTTTAAATAGAATGTATCTTTAGACCTTAAGGCAGTGGCTCGTAGGTAGGAGGTAATCTATGATCCCGCGCAAACATCGGGATAAAAATACATAGGTAGTAAATATACTCGTATATTACAAACACCGCAATCTAGCCCCAAACTAAACACAAGACTAAATTATTTATTTCTTCAATAATATGTCGTTACAAGACATTACAACATTGACATTACATTCCCAGTTATGCCCACACTACATCACATCATTTACGCTCACAGTACTACCTTTTAGGTATAAAAACAACTGTGCCAGGTAGACTATGGGTACTTCACCACGGATATACTAGCTCGGTACATTGTTATACTTTTTTTGTAAATACATACCTATATGTATACATACTTACTTAGAAAAACACAGATACAAACACTTATTAAAAAAAGCCTATTTCGTAGGTAATCCGTACATCTAGCTCCGACTCTATTTACTTATAACAAGCAAACTTTTTAAATTCTCACGCTTTTGGGGTTAGGTTAAGTTGTTGTTAAAGTTGGGGTATCTACCACTGGACCAACACCGCTTCTTTTAAAGTTAAATTTATTTTACTATCAAATATCGGGATAAAAAGTAGCCTATGTGTTAATCCAGGTCACCAGCTACCTATATTCGAATGTTTTTGCGTGAAAGAGCAACAACCTCACATACATACTTACATACAAACTTTCGCGTTTATAATATTAGTAAGATTTTCATTGGCGTATTGTTACAGGTATAATCGGTAACAGTGAGCGGGAGGCACCGGGCGAGGATCAAGCGAGGTAACCGAATGTGAACAAAGTGTTGTGCAAAGGACATCTACAGTGTTGCTAATATAAGTAATTAAAAGAATATTACGGCTTTATATAGATATGTTATGTAATTCGAAAGGGTTAGGTTTTAAACAATTTTATTAAGTTCGAAAAAATGACTCACTTGAAATCAGTTTTTATTTTAGTAGTAATAATAATAATTAGCCCGTTAATTTGATCCCACTGCAGGGCAAGGGCCTCCTCTTAGAGGGGTTAGGCAGTACGACGCCACGCCTAAATAAATTCGTAAATTAGAAATTGTTTATTTTAGTAACTTCTATAATTTGGCTCACTTGAAATCGGTTTTAGTTGGCTCCAATTAAATAACCTGAATATTTCAGTGAGTATCCAATTTTAAACTACACAAACTATTAAACTTCCCATTAACTTATCCTAAGTAAAAAGAAGTCATAGATTTTCAATAGAAGTTCACATTAAATCAGTTTCAGCTGTTTAAAATACAAAGTCGTTTGATTTGAACATTTCAGTGACCTATTTAATTAATTTCTAATTTCATAAACTAATAAAAATATGATTTAATACCAAGTTTCCATAATCAACTTTCAATATTGTAAAGTGAAAGTTACTTAAAATCAGTTTCAACTGATTATAAGTAGGTACAAAGCAAATACTATTTAGATAATTGAATTGAGCCCCTTTCGGTACATTTACTTATAATAAAGCTACTCATTTCCGAGTGAACTAGGTAAGTACCTTCCTACCAAACTCCCAGAAACAGAAAATGTTAATATTATTATTATTGCAAGACTTATATAAGTATTAACGTAGTTCATAAAATTGATTGAACAGTGAATTTAATGTAGTTAGAATAATATCGTACATAATACCTTTAAATTCCGAAGCAGCTTGTAGTGGTATGAATAAATACAGTATATTATTATATAGTTCTCGAATTTTCCCCAACGGAAAAACGAGGAAACTCGAGGACTTTACCCTGAAATGACTTAAGTAGTCCAGAAAGAACACCCAGCTGAATAGCATCTGAGTAAATAGCCTTTAGCTTAGTCCACAAAGGGCACTGCTAGCCATCCTAGTGCATGCTATTTGTTTTACCGGACGTTGTTACATGAAATATATCGATAAAAATCACTTGAACGTTTATTAATTTATAATTACATATACACGTTTTGTAATTTTTATTTATAAATGTTTTACAATAGTGTTTGACAAGTGTTCAAGTGATTTTATCGATATCTTTAATTTAAAAACGTTCAATTTCGAGCAAACGTATTTTAATTACGCACTAGGCTGCCTAGTTTTACGAGCTCTTCGTGAACTTAAACATAAAAGTAAATTTATATTCGGAAAGAATATCTGAAATAAAACACCTAACAGTGCCCTTCGTGGACTAGGCTAGGTGCTATTCAGCTGGGTGCTCTTCCCGCTCTTCATCAATGACTCACCTAAAATACTTCAGGGGCACCATGTATGTACCAATAATTATTTCAGTATTTACAGTCAAGTACCTATGTAAAAATATATAGGTAATACTTACCTAAATTATAAATAAATATAATAGGTATTGTTTAAGATTATTTAAGAGTTATTATTACTTTTAAAAGGTGCCGATTCTAGTGGTTGTATAGTTGAAACTTAATTTAGTGCGCGTCTTCGAGTAGAATGTATCTATGATTGGTGTCTTGTAAATATTACTGAATTTCAGTATTTGGTTGTATTAAGATAGCTACCGTTTTTCCTAATCCGTTTTTTACAAAGCTAAAAAACTAAACGATTTTTAGGTAGGTACTACCGGTCATCTTGATTTAATTTTTAGTGCATCTTACACTTAAAAAATTAGTGATAAGCTTCGGTTAGTTTTCGAAAATGTACTTTTTAAAATTACCCGATATTACTTACAATAATTGTAAGGATTGCAGGTCCAAGTAGGTGCTGTCGGGTGTAGAATTTTGGAAAGTATTTTTCAAAAAACTTACTATCGGCCAGGTAAGACCGCGTTACCTACTGGAAAATGTGAAAAAAAAAACGATAACGAATTACGCGAATTACCTTGCAAAGGGGCAAGTAATACATACCTGGCTAAATTGGGTTTAGTTGTACAAAATGGAATCACTTGTGTGGGGTTTAGGATGGAAACGGTCCATTGTGGCGTGAAATAGGTACCTAATATTAAAACATCTGTCTGGTTACTACCTATTTAATAAGATTATTGGGCTTGTCTTGTCCATTCCTTACCTACAGTGCAGCAAAAACGTCTTGAGGTAATCGACATGTTCTAAGACTCTTCTACACTTGAACAAAAATATTCTACCTAAATCACTACTAAAATTACTTAATAACGGGGTATTTACCATGTTTAATAACAACAACGTTCAACGTACAACGTTCAACTCGTGTCAGAAAGCAGGTAGTCCGATATGGACGCCTCTAACTGTCATCACCTACCCGCATTCTCCAGTCTCGTGAACAAGCTGGTTGGAATTACTAGCGAAATATCGAGCTCCGCGAATAAATTATTAAACATGGTAAATACCCCGTTATTAAGTAATTTTAGTAGTGAAAATAACCATGTTAGTTTAAAATCGTATATTCTACCTAAATGTTCACAGAACCTGTATACTAGGTATCATCAAGATTGGTTGACAAATACGACTGACCAACAAAACACAAACTGACAGACGAACACCCAAACTGACCAACAAACACACAAACTGACAGACGAAAGCAAATTTCGTCAGACTTGAAACTGAGACGCTTCGCTCGCTTCGACGAATCGAAAATTCGATTTCCAATTATCTAAATCATAAGTTTTCAGACAAAAAAATAAGATATGTTTTGTGTCATCGCTACATTGGGTTGGTTCCATCTTAAAGCGTTAAGGTTTTGTGATGTTTTCGTTTATAAATAGGTATGCCGTCATTCTAGTCTATCGCTCTCTGGATTTCAAGTTATGCAATAATTTTAAGTAATTTATATTTTGTGGTTTAGCGTAACTGATTGTACCTATGTACTACTTAAATGTTCGTTTTGTAGTTTTATTTGAATAAACAGAATTTGAGATAATTTCGAACATTGATACAATACAAAAGTGTGTAAACGTAAACGAATTGTAAGTAACGTTATTTTGCTATCAGAGGCTCTAAAAAATAGCTTCGCAAGTACTAAAATCTTACTAATATTATAAAGCCGAAAGTTTGTGAGTATATGTGTATGTGTGTCGGTTACTCAATCACGTAAAAACTGCTGAACCGATTACCATGAAACTTAGAATATAGGTTGCTAGAACCTGGAAAAACAACATAGGCTACTTTTTATCCCATTAATCCTTCGGGATCTGGACTTAAGCGGGTAAAAGCGTGGGGCGCAGCTTTTAATAGTCGTTGCGCATTAAATTCTATTAATTTTAAATGTTTGACAGAGATATTAGAATAGTTTTTGAGTCTAATCAAGCTTTGGTTATTGCGAAATTATATTCTCTAAAGTCACAGGTAGCAAAGTAAAGTTATATTTCGTTTTTTACTGGCACATTTTCACACCAATATTGTTCATAACAATTTCGCCGAACATTTGGCGGAATTGTTTCGCGTACTTACGCTAGACAGCATACTAAAAAGTGAATTAAATTGAATTTAATAGTCTAAAATAATCACGTATTTATCTTGTAATATCTATATGTATGTTATGTATGTTACTTAGTATAATTATGGATGCATTACTGTCTTGCATTAACTACAAAGAACTTTTTATTCTATGCCTAATCTAATAGAAACTTACAATTGTAGAAAATAAAAAACAAGTTCTTATGAATCTATGTGTTATTTTAACTTCTTTTTTTCAGTCGCGTATTCCTATCCTAAAGTGCTAGTTACATTAATCAACTGTCACAATTTGGGGATAGAATCCGGTCTAATCGCATGAAACAAATAAAAAAACCTGTACATATTATGCATTTGTCGAAACCCAAAAGAGATAAAACCATTGGGGGTACCTCTTTGGAATTCAACGAATGCAAGTTGTAGTCAAGAATAAAACGTCTTTATAAAGAGGAAAGAGTTATTTGTTTCCGATTCCCACGGGATGGGAAACAGCTACTTGTTGAGTATAGTAAAAAGAAAACGAAAAGTTACAAAAACTATTAAGTAGAGAAATCTCATAAATATGTGCAGAAAATGTTACCTAAATACTACAAAAATTATAATACATGCTCAGAGTAATAAAAATTAAGTAGCGTCGCGTTCACAGAATGTTACAACATACGACGGGCTACATAACACAGTCTACCTACTCGAAAACTAAATAAATTGAACGAGGCAAGTACTAAGGTAAAGTACACTTGAACTAGGTACCTGGTAGTTAATCCGTAAATCTTACACTAACAAGCCTCTTAATTCTAGCGCGGACGAGATGATAAAAGCTGAATTTACATTACGAAACTGGTATCACGCATCATAGAGTTAATTCTACAAAAGCAGTCGCGCAACAGTTACTGCAAACGATTTTGACAAATAGATACCGCTGTATATACGCATTTTTTTTGGGAAAATGTCTACAAACTACAAATTGCATGTCGCTAGTTACGTATCGTAAATCTCACTTAGAGATGTCATTTACATTTACATCTTTTACTAATCTTTTACTTCATTCCGCTTTATAAATCTAAGGTAGAATTAGCTCTTATGTTTGCAGGATGACGTGTCAAATTGTTGGAGTTTTTAATTTAAACTTGTTTGTTGTATGTGAATGAAATGAAAATCATAAGTGGTACTTAGTCAATTGGTTTGAGGAACAATTTCACTGAGTCATCCCTCAATCAACAGTGAACTTTACGTAGGTAGGTAGGTGGACTTACGTGCTTCTTTTAGTATATCGAGCTGAATCATACCTATAAGATAGTTATAGGTACCTACCTAAGAATTGTGAGGTAGTGACGAGACACTTAAGTGATTATAATAATGTTAGTAGATATGCTCGTAACTAGCTAAACTGAAAGTCCATGTCGAGTTCATCGAAAAGTTTTGGAAAGTACTTAGTAACTTCATAAAGGAATTATAAATATATTTTTTTGTATAAATAGTAGGTGATATTTTCTACATTTTAATGCAGTTTCCAAATAAATATATCGAAGAGTATTGAAGTCTATCCACATTAAAAAAAACAGCCTATTTTTGACTCAAATATAGATAGCCTTTAAACAATAAGCTAATAGAGTCATAATTCCTTATGTTACTCCCATCAACGGTGTCTGGCAAGGGGTTGCTACGATGTTAGTGTCTGGAACTTAATGACCTAATTTTTAATGATATTCTGAAGGTAAATAAATAAATATCAAACTTTATTATTTAATTAATTTTTTAACACACCTTTATTTTCGATTACCTACCTATCTGTCGAAGCCACTATAATCCAAACTTCATGATTGGCCACAGTGTTTACCTGTGTTGGGAGCATGTACTGACAAACTTTCAGCTTTTATAAAATAACGAAGGTAACGGGGCTATAAATTATAAGGTTTTGTGTTCGTGGCTGCAGTAGGAGATTCATGGAAGGAATGCAGCTGGATGACCTGCAGGGAGTGATGGCGAGCAGTCGTAAAGCGCGCAACATCCTCTCGTCCCCCTATTATGATCACGACCTCTCGACGCTCGGTCTACCAACAACAGTGAACATGATAACAAGATTGAAGAAGGAACGTAGGTAGGTACCGTGCCTATAAAGAAATCTCACACTAAAATCATTACACACGTAGCCAAATGATCATGTGCATTTATTGTTGTCCAAGAATCTAAAATAAATAAACAATTTTGATTTTTTTAATAGTTTAGCTTCTTTTTTAAATATTTTCAGTGAGTACAATTTGCTATTTCAATAACTCATTTTTTTTATTTACAAATTCATTATCATTTTGAATAACCTTAAAACTTTGAGTTATGAAAAAGTTTGAGCTTGTGATGATGTGTTATTACTGCTGAATGTAAAAAAAAAAATAGTATTTCATACTCAAGGGTAAAAACGGATTTACATGTTAATCAAGATCTTTTAAAGTAACTTCTACAAAGAAACCAGTAGCCCAGGATCATTACTATACGATATAAGCAGATTGAGGGGCTCAAAACTACCGCGAGAACTTACCCGGCGGCGTTCCCGCGGTAGTTTTGCTACTTTGGCCTGAGACTTTAATTTTTTAAAGCACAGTTTAGTTCCAATTTAATAAAAAATGTCGCCAACTCGTCGAAGAGGCACCCGATGGTACTTAACAATCGATGTTAGGTCTCGCATTCCGATGATAAAAAACATTAAGTGTCGATTCAAGAAGCCAAAGTTGATTATAACAATGAATGCGTGGTCGCACCACAACACATAGAGCCGTCGATCCAGCTTATTTATTTAATTTATAAAGTCGAACTGTACCTGTTTAGGTGTCTCGGTGAAGTGGGCGGCCTATCTCGCCTGCCTCCTCAAGTCAACTCAAGTGGCCAGTCTTTAGTGGCAGATCCTTCAGTCGTCAAGCCACCCGCGTGGATGTCCCCTCTACGAGTATCTAAATTAACAAAAAACTTAATGGAATAGTCAAGCACACGTCGAGCATTTCAAGAATACGTTATCTTCGGTAATTCTTGCTTGAAAACTGCAAATAAGAAATTAGAAAAAGCAATTTAAAATTTAATAGCAAAAAAAACCGAGTAGTCAACAGAACAAGGGTAAGCTTAGGAAAAATAGGTAGGTACCTAAGCAGATTATTTTAGAATTGAGAAAAAAAACTGATGAAAAGTAATAATATGGAAATAAAGAGCGGTGTAGGTCTAGCGGCGGACCGCGTATTGCATCGATGGACTTTTTTTGCAAAAGGCCTAGTTAGGATCGACTTGAACTAAATATTGTTGGAGTATCATAAATCGCAGTTCGTTAAATATCCCTACATTTATTTGTTTACCTACTCAACATTCAGCAAATTCATATTACAGTGTTGATTGTGGAAGGTAAGGGGTGCTTGTTTTGGCAGAACATCCCATTGATACGGTCGTTGAACCAATACCCAATGTTTATTGTTTTTCTAAAACACCCGTGTTGATATTGGCACAAATTCTTATTTGTTTAAAATGGCTAGTCTCGCCAAACAGGTAGGCTTACGTAACCATGGCCTTATATCAGATAAACTAACAGCGAATGTAAAGGGCATGGATGTACGTAGTTTTTCAATGAGTGATTCATATCATACCCACAGTAAACTTTAAAGCTATGTTTGTATATGTATACAAGCTGCGCTCCGCGGTTCTATCTGTGTAGGTCCCGATCCCGCGGAAATATCGGAATAAAAAGTAGTCTATGTTTTAATTCAGATCTCCAGGTATCTGCATACCAAGTTTCATTGCAATCGGTTTAGTAGTTTTAGCGTAATCTTTACACAAACAAACATCTAAACTTTCGCATAGATATAGGACTGTGTATACATTATACTACATATATAGGACTGATTGTAGCACTAGGCTGCGTCCGCGTAGGTCCCAATCCTGCGGAAATATTGCGAAGCAATTAGCGTATGTGTTAATTTAAGCTATCTGTATACCAAGTTTCATAGCAATCGGTTCAGTTTTTGCGTGATTGAAACCCAAACCACTAAACATCTAAACTTTCACGTTTATAACATTAGTCGGACAAATAGCGTGAACATTATCAAGCCATTCCATAAGTCATTCAGTATTATAGATACTTCGTTACTTATTTATTAGCTACAAAACATGGATAAAAGAAAAAAAGAAAAATATAAATTACAAAAATGGTTATGATAACGCTTTATCGCAAAACAGAGATAACATCATATTACACGAGAAACTTAAAACTAAAGTGGCACAAGGGGCGGCCTTATCACCTATGGTCGATATCTTCCAGGCAACTAATGAATGGGCAAGACTTAAGGAAGGAGATGTTTAATATGTTTTTATTGAGAGAGATTGATCAAGAGAAATAAAATATTTCTAACAAAGTACTTAATTATTAATTATTGCTTAATCGGTCTGCAATGCAGAATGTTGCGGGTTCTATTCCTGCCGGATGTTTATTTTTAAACATGAATAGTATTTGTTTTATAATTGCGTTTATATTGAATAAATAACTGAAAGCTTAAATTAAGACTAATTATAAAACTAAACATAACCTATAAATACATATAATCCAATTAATTTAACATAATACAAACAAAGTAAAAATAAAACTAAATGAACGGTTGTTTTAAAATAAATATTTGTTTCTGGTTTGTGTGTTTCCTACTTATGTATCACTAGTAAGTATTTACAAAAAAAAACTAAAATAATAATAATAGTATATCCGTTGCCTAGTACCATAGTACAAGTCTAGTGCTTAGTTTGGGGCTAGATTCCGCTGTGTGTAATGTCTTGCAATATTTATAGTAACAAATATTTTAACCGCAAGCAATTTGAGCACACATAGCCAATTTTCATCATAAATTGGCGGTAAGATTTCATTATTTGAACGAAAAGCAGAGTTAACTAAACAATATGGTTACTTTAAATAATCGGCGCGTGAGTCAGAGGCGCGGGCGCAGGGCGCTACGCTTTCTCCGAGTCCGAAGGTCAACAACCAACTCATTTGTAAGGATTATCCCGCCTTAAGTCGCTCATTTAATCTTTTGTTTATCCAAGCCTCTAATAGTCCCGTTGCACCGGAACAGTAAGCATCGCAGACCGGCAATGTATCATACTCGCGCGCATAAGATAATAATCCGTCGACATGAAATACTGCCAAGACAAGATAAAACAACGTTATTCTAATTTTTTATACGGGTTCTCTATAAAGATAGGTTCTTACATAAATGTGGTTACGACTAGAGATCAACTTTATATATACAAGCCTATAGTAGGTATTTATTTTTACAATTTGTTGAGATTGTAACATCTCCCTAGCAACATTAAATGAAGTATTTAAACCTGCTTTTTTCTATAGTTATATAGAACTCGGAAATCATAATATTAAAGCGGACTCTAGGTACCTTTTTATGTAGTAAAGTAGGCGCGACACCGCGCGCTCGTGTTTTCCCAAGACTGGGGGATTTTTGACCGGTATTTCGCCCACTACGGGAATAAACTGATATCTTAGCTGTATGATGTAAACTGAGCACATAATTTTAGCGAGGTCAAATTGTTCATAGAACTTCTAGTAGTAATTATTGACTCTTTAAATGCAGTTTGAACTTTAGACTACAATTCGTAGACCCTCTACGAGACCTCTACGATCAGTTATTTCATTGACCAACGGAAAAAACAGTTTAAACAAGCAATTAAGTATTCATAACGATCTCTCAAATTCAATGAATACTTTTGAAGTTTTAAGCGACATTATTGACTGCATCTTAGCACCCGCGGGGATTGTTAATTGATTTATACGAGAGAAGTACCTACCAATATTGCCAACGCTGCATCTGCTATTTAATACATTTTAATTACGTTTAAAAGGAATAAGATAATAATAATTTAAATTTCCTTCCTGGTGCAAAGGCTGTCCATCGCTGTTCAGCGCGGTAATGCAGCCAGCATTTTGGGCAGTTTTGCACCGGGAACTGGTGGTGGTTTATTTCATTTTGTGTTTGTGTTTTTTTATCCTTTTTTTTGTATCCCATTTTTTTGTTAATTTTAGTTTTATTTTGTGTTGTAATTTCATTTTTGGATTTAAGCTTTTGATTATTTGTATTTTATGATATTTTATAAATATTTTTATGTTTATTTAAATTTTACTATAGTATTTTCCTACTATTATTAAAAACGTGAATGTATGCAAGTATGTTTGTATTTGACTTTGTTACTCTTTCACGTAAAAAGAACAAAACCGATTGCGATGAAATTTGGAACCTAGAATAACACATAGGATACTTTTTACGCCAATATTTCCACAGGAATAGGACTTACTCGAGTAAAATCGCAGAGCGCAGCTAGTAGCAGGTAATATGTCATTTCACAATGACTTTTATCTGCGGATGACCCGATATCCCTTGAATTCACATACCTACAAAACTATTATAATATATTATATTATCTTAAATAGTTTAGTATGAGCAAGTAATAGTGAACAGGCTCTCCCTAAACCGATGAAAGAGAATGCTTATTAAATAAGTGTACTTCACGTTTAGATATACAACAATGAAACTTGAGAATCCAAGGGAAAGGTGGTAAATTGAAACCAAAATGGCGTCCCGTCCTTCCCCTTTTTTACCCTCGTACAACCCATCACAACCACCGAGCTCTGTCAAAACTGACATTCTTTATGACAGCCGTACACTTATATCAGTTTGTCAGTTGGATCGGTTTCCATTTTTGAAACAGATTATTTCCTTTCAGCCATTTTGTGAATCAAGCTGTAAACTAAATACGAAAAACAAGAAAAAACTTATAATAATAGAATTAATGTTTTATTGTACCTTCCAAAACATACACAATTCCAATTTCACAAAAAATACCTAAAAACTACAGTGGCACTATGGGCGGGCTTAACGCCTTCAGGCGTTCTCTCCAGGCAAACAACCTTCTATACACTTCTCTGGAAATAAACATCTACTGAAAATATGTTAGTGTAATTTTAACAGATTGGATTTATTACATTTTTAATATATGTACCTATATATTATATGTAGGTATATAAACGATAAATCACGTATTTTTATTGCATCTACTCGTAGAACACCAAAAAGGATTAAAATGACTGTCGAACTGTGTAAAAGCTAAATGGTTACCACTACATTTTTTTCCTACAGAATCTTACAGCTTTACATTTGTTATCGATTGCCATTTTTATTTAGATAAGTACTACCAGCGCCCCGCGGTTCCACCGGGGTAAGTCCCGTATCGGGATAGAAGTTATATAAAAAGCAATAGAAGCAGAATCAAAAATGTATGCTCTGTATAAATATTTATCTTCGGCGGGATTCAAACTCGCAATCTGCTGCGTCGCAGTCGGGAGTTTGCCGCAAGCGCCGCAGAGGCCATCTCAATGGTTTTATGCGAATTATACATTTAAATTATCAATTAAAGAAGCTTTTCAGTAAAAACACCACCTGATGGGATAAATAAAAGGCGATTAGAGAAATCCGAGAAACGGGCATCGAAACCACACGCAGTCTAGTCGAAAAGCCATTTGATTTGACGGTTATTTCACCTCCTACTACGTTTATATTGAAACTTAGATAAATATTTAGTTTATCGAGTCTAATTTGGCACGGTACGGGCCACCGTGCTACTGCCCTTCCAAATGTTATACTTTACTTTCTAACAAACTTCTGAAACTTTTACTAAAACTATAATTATATGTATAAAAACGTTATACCTATAAGTACTCGATAGGAACTCAAAGATTTATTTTATAAATCTATCGTTATGGTTCTATTATTACCCGACTGCGCGACGCAAAGGAGGGTAATGTGTTTATCGGTCTATATATGTATGTATGTATGGATGTTTTTGCAATTTGTAGAAAATAAATTAAATTTAAATGCGAAATGATCACACAGCCAGAGTATAGTGTGTTTATGACAAAATGTTTTAAGACTTTCCGTAGCTTGTAAAATTGCAAATAAAATGCTTTTTTTTATTTATTTTATTATCACAAACACTTAAAATAATATTTTACATAATTTTCTGCCAAGCTGCATAGCGGCTTGTCGGCAGTAGTTCCCGCTTTATTACTAGCTAGTGAACGTAAGCATAAAATAAATGTAGGTACATTACAAATAGGTAGCTATCAAAACAAGTTCATAGGCCCTCACAATAATTATCCCGATAGATAGGTTGGTACCAGTAGCCGACTACGGGCACAATGACAGGTAATGTTTTGTTAGAATTCTTTTTAATTGGTTTTTGCGCATTTCGCCCGCAGTCAGCTCCGAAGGTAACTGATTTTCAATTGTTGGTATAATATATTTCTTGGTGCGTTGGCCGAAATAATTTGATACTCGGGGTACAGTAAATTTATTTCTAGTTTTAGATTTACGACTCGGACACCTATAGACTGCCTCCTTTTTATGATCGTTATTTTCAAAATTGTTAACCAGTATTGTTCTGTTTACTTTTAATTCAATTGGTAATATTTTACAAATTTTAAAAAGTTTATCGTATTCTCCTTTCAATTTTAATTTTTCTGCACGGCTTATCAAAAGTTTTAATAATTTTATTTGTTGGCTTCTAATTTTATTTAGATGTGTTTTGAAAGTAAGTCCGTAGGTGCCCAACCCGTATTATATTGCCGAGTCGGCGAGTGCATGATATAATAAGTACATTATCCTCTTACTAACGGTACATTTTAAAGTGTATAGTTTGCCTATTATTGCACGTAGTCTATCACACACCATGGCTATATGCAAATTCCATGTAAATGTCTTATCAATCGTTAAACCTAAATATTTAATTGATGTTACAACTTCCAAATTGTTACAACTACAGCTATTTTGTTGGTTTTGATTATGTAGGCAGTTATAAGTATGTCCTTTTATGGAAATGTTTACTCTCTTGTCGCTTGACACTCACTGTTTCCTAAATGTCCAAAAAATCCGTTTAAGACCAAGAAAAAACTAAATAATAAATAAAATAAATATCTATCTATACTACTTATAATAAACGAAGAAAAAAAAGTCTGAACTAGGAAGTAAATTAAAAAAAAAGTTGCCTAGGGAACTGAGGGAAAGTAGTAGAAGAAAATTATATAATTTTTTAAATTCATGTCTTTCAGTCTTTTTCTCTGTTTGTTCCTTACACAATTAAAACTACTAATCCGATTGAAATCTGGGTTTCAATATTGGATAGTTCTATTTTCGAGGAACCCCGGATTTTTCTTCTGTATTCGCAACTTTGTCTTGAAATGAAATTCATTTTTCTCGTTGTTTGAAATAAACAGCATTGCATTAAAGAAATGATATATTATTGAATATTCGTGAAACAATCAGTTGAGCTTGAGATTGAGAATGCCCGATGATGCGAGTCGAGGTCGAGAGTCGAACAGTAAACACATGTCGGTCGGTCGGTGTGCCACCCGGAATCTAACCACACCGCACACCGTCCGCTCGTCGTCGTCGTCCCCTGACTCTGACGTCTTGTAGTTTACGTTTACATTGCTAAGCACTTGTTAAATAAATAAATAACGTCTTTTTAAAATAAACTTTACTATAAATCCTTGACTTGTAGCGTTTACATAACCGTGAGATCCGACTGCGGCCGCGCAACTTCAATCCACCAAATGTTTTTAACTTACTACATACAAAAAATAATACTTAATAGATTGGTTCTGTGTAGGTATTTGTCTTGGTAGGTACATCCTTTAAGTGTGTACAGTTATTCATTAAATTTTTGTTCAATGCATTTTTTATCAATGAAGACTGGCGTAGAGAAGAAATGAAAATGTCGACAAACGAAAAATAAATATCGGTAGATCACACAAATTAGAATTTTTGTATTACGTCAAGATTCGAACCCGTGAATTTCTGCGCCACAGCCGAGTGTTAGCAAGATGCACTGTGTAAGTACCTACATAGTTTGTTTCGGGGACTGGGGACGATATAATAAATTTGAAGGGAGTTTTTCAAAAAACTTTTGTACGACTTTCAAAATTCGTATTTTTTTGTTGATAAATTATTATTATTTAATATTTCTGTAAACGCAATACCTTGGCACAAATAATTATACTTACTTAGATAAAATATAGATTGAATTATAATTTATATATTCTTTAACCCTTGTTTGAAAATTATAAATAAACTGGAATGTAAACGCTTTCATTCATCAAATACTGTTCGACCACACAATTAGGTATTTCCCTGAAGCGGGTTTCATCCCGGAGCGAGTGAGGTGCGGGCGGGGGGCGGGACGGGACGGTACCGACCGCCTGGAAACTGTCATTACAAAAATAGTGGCCCGAAAGAGTAGCCCGAGAGACGTCCCATATGGATTCTCGACCACGACTCGCGGTGCTCATTTCGTTCTAAAGCGGTCCCACTTACTTCGAAATTTAATAAATATAAATAAATAAATAAATATTGCACCACATTACACACAGCGCAATCTAGTCCCAAATTAAGCTCTAGGCTTGTACTATGGGTACTAGACAACGGATATACTACATACTATACTTTTTTTTTTGTAAATACATACTTATTATACATAGAAAGACACCCAGACCAGATACAAATATTTATTTTTAAGAATAAATATTTGCACTTAAGTTATCAATTGTGTAATAATCAGCCAAAACCTCTGGGGTGCGCGGCCGAAGGCCCGACTGCAATGCAGTAGGTTGAGGGTTCGATTCTCGGCGGGTGCAAAACATAATATTTGTATCTTGTCTGGGTGTTTTCTATGTAACATATTAATTACGTAGGTATGCATTTATAAAAAAAGTATATCCGTTGTCTAGTACCCATAGTAGGCACCTAGTGCTTAGTTTGGGGCTAGATTGCACTGTGTGTAATGTCGTGCAATATTTATTTATTTATTTTGTTATATTATATTTATTAAAAGCAGTGCCGTGTAGTCCCGACGTAGAATAGGGTTACCTCATCTCTTTCCGTGCTCGTAACAAAGCAAACTACATAGACTAGCAAACCTTGAGTTTATCCCGCGCGGTGGCGTATAAACTTCTGGATCCGTACGAAGGTTGGTGTCAGGCAAGCGGTCCACTGTAAAAATATTGTCAAATCTATTTACAGTATGTATGGTCAATGATGACTTACCTACTGTGCCGCGACTCTAAGAAATTTAGGGTTTTACCGACCCAGGCTCCCGAAGCAATCGGGAACATCGTACATCGCCCTAAAAATTAATACCTAAGTATTACGCTAATTTCTTCTATGGTTTTCGCGATTTTGCATAATAAAACACTTTATTCATCCGGGTTTATCGCTTTTTTATTCATTGTACTAAACGAACCGAGCTTTCGCCATCTTTATAGTTTGCTTTTTCATCTCAGTCAACCTTGGAATGTAGATAGCTGGAGACTTGAAGTAACACATAGGCCGTTTTATCCCGATATTCTCTCGGGAACAGAACTTACGCGGAACTGCGGGGCGCAGCTAGTACTAGATAAAAATAGCTACACCTAATACCGACTTAGTGTGAAACAATTTATTCTGCATCTTCTTCTGAATCATTTGGGTTCATGGAAAAGCTAACCAAATCTCCCTCTAAAATCATTATAAAATATCCTTGACTTCAGCCTTTAATAGCCTCTGTTTTCTTGTGCCAGAGATCTTCGATTGGTCTTAAAAGACTTTCTTCCTTTGGGTTTCTGATGAAGTTTGAATTAAATATTATTATACAATTAAATTCAATTCATTTATTTCACCATAAAATTACATTGCATAATATTGGCATGTCAATTTACAAAATCATAATAATAAAGTCAATCAATTCAAATAAATGCAAATATTAATAAAATTGTCAAATGCAGTAGGTATAATAATTCAATAGTCAAATATAAACACAATAGAAATAAATGAGTTAGATGTCTAGTTAGTCATACAAATTAAATAATTTATACCCATTCATTTTACTTATCTAATTTTTCCAATGGGTCCCGACTGTGAGTCATTTTTTACTAATTTATTATGTGTTCTGTGTGTATCGATTACAAAACTATTATTACTTAGCGTAATTTCAAATTACTGGGCTTGTTTTTTTTCTTTTTGGTTTTTTTGTTGTTTCTATGCGTATTTTTTAATCGAGTTTTTTACGCAGTCGGGTTTTTTGTTTTTTTTGTATAAATTATTTTTGTTATTTTACGCTTTTTAGTTATTTTCATTTATTGATGGTAGGTAAGTCTCGTAATCTATTCATTTCATTAGGGGGTTATAATGTATACTGTGCATTATTCAGTAGATAACTAATAATATTATAATTAAGTAGGAAGGTAGGTACTTAATATACGATTTTAAACTAACATGGTTATTTTCACTACTAAAATTATTAAACATGGTAAATACCCCGTTATTAAGTAATTTTAGCAGGTACTTAATGTTCCAACTTTATTTATTTATATTATTCTACTAGCTACGCCCTGCGGTTTCACCCGCTAAGTCCCATTCCCGCGGGAATATCGGGATAAAAGCCTGTGCCTGTAGCCTGTGGGTTAATCCAGGTCCCCAGCTACCTATATTCCAAGTTTCATCGCAATTGGTTCAGTAGTTTTTGCGTGAAAGAGTAACAATCTCACATACATACATACAAACTTTCGCGTTTATAATATTAGTAAGTTTTCAGTTAGGGTTTAGTTATTATTGTTTAAATTTATTATTATTCTTTTAACGTTTTTAGGTACCTAAGTGTTATTAGGCTTTTATTCAGTAGGTAGGTACAATTTATGTAAATATTTTTTTAGTTTATATCATTACATTCCTGTCACCTGTACCATCACGGCTTATACTTTGATAGTTCCAAGCGTAAATACGTAACAAAAATAAAAACTTGTTCGTTGGTATTATAAAGCAAGAATACCTAATTGTAAATTAACTTTAAAATGAAAAATGGTGAAAGAAACCTAATATTTATTTTTTAAAATCTATTCAACGATACCCATCTTGACATACTTTGACGATTTTGGATTTTTTAATTTTGACAATATGGCGTCTGGTTGTGACAAAAGTTGATTTGGATTACTGTCATGTCTTTAACCACACTCGCCAGATTAAGACGAATCGATTGACGTAAGAATCATCAAAATCGGTCCACGCGTTTAACTTCTAGAACGCCACATAGAAACATCCATACATACATACATACATACTTACATAGACCGATAAACACATTACCCTCCTTTGCGTCGCGCAGTCGGGTAAAAATGAACAAGTCATAAATTCAGAAACGTCATAGAATGGATTAGATATAAAAAAAGATTCGGTTTTATTTTTAAATTCATTAAAAGTAGACATGGGGCGGGTAGTGGTTTTGCTGGGTACTCGCTGAACGGGTACCCGACACATTCTGCGCCGGGTACTCGTGGGTACCCGGCGGGTACCCGGCGGCAGCGGTAACGCGTCGTGACGCGTGTGTCTCCCTTGCCCGCTCAGGCGCAACTGAAGTGAAACAAAAGATCTAGACTTTTAAACAACCATGCGACTTCTGCTTCTGAGGCTCATGATTTATACTGGTCTTGCTTAGATGAAGCTGCTGATAACGACGAGTCAACCAGCAATGCTCAACCTAAAAATTCTGCAGTTTCAGAATTAGATCACTACTTAAGCACGGTTAGGGTTGCAAGAGACACCGATCCTTACACATGGTGGGTTTACATCACAACTTACCCATCTTAAATTACCAATATTAAAATAAAATATATATTTAGTTTTTTTAGTTCTTTCTGATAAATTAGTGAGCAAAACATAATTATAATGATTACCGTTTGTGTTCAGCATAATAAATAATTTAAAAAGTGTAATATGTTTCATTATTTTTGGCTTATCAAATTACCCGGCAGAGCCGGATACCCGGCTGCATTACCCGGTACCCGGCCGGATCCTAAAAAAAGTGCCGGATCGGCCGGGTACCGGATCCAAACCGGGTACCCGCCCCATGTCTAATTAAAAGGTAGTTGTCTTATAATTAAAGGAAGTCTGTTATACATCTCAATTTTAAAATTTACGCCTAATTTAAATGTCTTGACCTTTCGAGTTCTGGTTAGTACTAATTTATTTTTATGTCGTGTGTTTAAATTATGTATGTCCATACTTAAATTACAACCGATTTTCATTCTCAAGAAACTTATCTATATTATTGTGCCTATCCGAAATTAAACTATTTGCACTAGGTTTTACGAAAATGAGAATTTAGAAACACAGTCATGTCCCTAACGCATTTCTGGCAAAACCTCTGTTGAGCGTTTGTAGGCCTCTTGTACGCCTGACTGCAATGCAATGCTGCAATGAAGGCTGCGGGTTCGATTCCCGTCAGGTGCAAATTTATGTTTAAAAATATATATTTGTATGTGGTCTAGGTGTCTATATATATGTATAATATATATGAATTTACAAAAAAAGAAGAGTAGTATATTCGTTGTCTAGTACCTATACTACAAGCCTAGTACTTAGTTTGGGGCTAGGTAACGTTGTGCGATATTGTGCAACATGTAGCTCATAGCTGATGACAGGGATGGACATGTTTGTGCTTACGCAAATGAAATAAAACATTATTAAAAACTCTCATGTGTAGAAATATTTTTAGCAAGGAAATATATTTCCAAAAAACCCCTATGACAGGATTCGAACCTGCGTCCTTTCGCTAACCAGGCGAATGCTCTAACCACTGAGCTACACAGGAATCACGTGACATGGTATAATTTTTCGCCCATATCTTTCCTCGCTATAATTGTTTTACCAATTAAGGCTTGGTTTCTGCGCCATCTACCGGTCAAGCTTTGCAGCTTTTATTGACTGGTTCAGGTGGTTTACTTTACAGTAAACATACCCAACATGAGATGCGCTTTCTCTCCAATTTAATATTTCTTTTTGTTTTATTGCTCAAGGCATTTTAAATTTTTCGGCCATATCTTTCCTCGCTATAATTGTTTTACCAACTAAGGCTTGGTTTCTGCGCCATCTACCGGTCAAGCTTTGCAGCTTTTATTGACTGGTTCAGGTGGTTTACTTTACAGTAAACATACCCAACATGAGATGCGCTTTCTCTCCAATTTAATATTTCTTTTTCTTCTTTTTTTTCTATCTTTTTTTTAATATTAACTCTCATGTGGATAAAAGATCAAATAAACTAAATTTTAAAAATCCAGTTTATGGCATTATTATTTTCATTATTATTATTTTATGGCATTATTTACGTTGTCCGTCGGGCACTTGCCTATTCGAACGTTTCGGCAGTTTTGGAGCCAAACGGAATTGTTCGCGGTGATGGTAACAGCCCTGACGGATTAACACTAATTCCGTGGAGTCAGGGTTTGTCATTGGTGTCGGATGCGACGTGCATGGGGATACATTGGCACCTCCACATATACAGTCGTCATCCGGTAAAGCTGGAGCAGCGGCCGCGCATACGGAGAGCATGAAGGCCCGAAAATATGTAGACTTGGCCGGCAAGTACCTGTGAGGGTAGAGACGTTGGGTGCGTGGGGGCCAAGTACACCTATTTTTTAAAGGATCTTGCAGGGCGTCTCAATGTGGCGTCTGGGGACCGAAGGGCTGGAAGGGCTTCTTTTTCCAAAGATTGAGCTTGGCGATCCAGAGGGGGAATGTCGCCAGTCTCTTGGAGACGATGTCGCAGAGGGACGTCCTCGAAGCTGTTTTTACACGACTGCCAATGGAAGTGTTATGTTTTTTATTTATAAGTCTTTTTTTCATTTTAAAATTACTGTGTTTTATGGCTATATAATTATATTTTAGATTTAATTTTAGTTTGAATATTGTAGTTTTAAATTTGATTTAGGTGATATTTCTTATTTTATTAGTTTATGGCATAGCTTTGTATGAACTTAGTGCATATAGGGGTTCTTTACATCGCTTAGGTGGGAAGAATGAATGAGACAAAAGTACTCTTCTTCTAATTCACCTTTCTATTTATCTATCAGTTTAGAGTTATATTTTTCTCCTTCACCGGATGTCCACTACTAAAGCTTACCTTTCATAATTGATCAGAGACATAATTTAACAGCTGATGAAACGATCATGATTTTCTATATAAACAACAATTAAACGTCTTTGAGAGCGGCGGCGGATAAAATCAATTGTGAAAGTAAAACTTAGAAGAGAACATACAGTGAGGAGCGTCTTAAAACTGACAGATCATATGAAGAAGAATTAGAAGATGTGTATTTGTCTGATCATCACTCTTCCATCTCAACGATGCACTCAGTCCGTTTTACAAACTTAGACTACCCACCTTTATGTATTAAATTCGGTTATTATCAAAGTAATCGTAAATCATCAAACAGTAAGATGAAAGTTAGATAAAAGCAGAAAAGTTGTATCAGTAAAGTTTCCCAGTTGTCCAAACAGATTTCTTTCCAAATGTTTGAATCCTGAACTGCGCATAAATAATTTATATCTCGTATCAATGATTTGTTCTTACATGAGATATTATTTGAACATTCCTGTAATATAAAACAACGGGTACCGATGATAGTGCAATAACAACTGAATGCGTGAACTGATCAAAGATGTGCTAATAACCTATCTATTTGTGTTTTTAATGTAAACACGTATTTCCGACGTGATACAAAGTGTTACTACTGGGCATAATCAGTATTTACTCATACATCAAATATATAAATGACTATAGAATTGGTTGCTATAGGTAGCTGGATGTATAATAATATAAAAATGTACGGGTATGTTTGTTAATGCGTCCGTGTGGTATGCCGCATTCGATTTATTTCATATAAATAGATTAACAAGTTTGTAGATTGCATATAGAGAACTACACAGTAAACAGTATAACTTCAAATAGTACTCAGTTATTACAAATATCGCTTAAAGCGATAAGGCATTGTGTCACCTAGATTTAAGTTGTTTAAGTAGGTACTATATCTTTTCTTATATTGTATAATTTTGGTACGTAAAGATATATAATATAGTAATTAATTGATCTATCTATACGTGATACCTACCGTCTGATACTTAACTGGTTTTCAGGACAAGCCTATCAAAATATTGATTGTATTTTGTGGAACTTGGAATTGGTGTATATTTCCGGGTATTTTGATGAGAAGATGCTACAAACCTTGAATATTATTTATAATGCAAACAAAAAGACAAAGCATATAATCTGTATATGTCTACTGTAGTTAAATTATGTACTTATTCATCTGTCAAATTCGGTAATTTTTGTTTCCAAGCCAAACTTGATCACGGACAACTTGAACATCGGAACCCGAACAATAAATCTTAACATCAACATTCAACACAAATTAGACGTTCGTGACAAATAGACACGATGAAAATAGAAATACTGACAGTTGTACACGCGGTGTACTAATCGCACGCGTAGTGGGGAGTCCACTACAAACTACAGTCCTACTGATATGTATTATAAAATTTAAAGTTTGTGGGTTTCTCAATATTTTTGAAACTCAAGAATCTTTGCATGCAGATAGTAATATATTAAAACTGGATCAACACGTAGGTAGGCTACATCGATACGGAATCGGGACTTAAAACGTAGAAAACAACGTAGCATCTTATTTTTGCTTCTAAGCTTGTTTTTCCAAGTCAGAAAAATGGCTCACTCATAATAGACACTTGTTCCTACTTAAAAAACTATTAAAATCATCCAATTTCCTTGAAATGACTAAATATTTATAGACGACCGGAGAATGTTTACACGGTAAGCTATCCAACGCCGCATGAATCAATACGTACTGCATTAGAAAAAGTAAAAAGCTAGAAGCCGGCACCTATAAATCGATTCTGGAAATGTTTGCTCAAGGGCGGGATGGAGATATTTAAAGAACAATTAGTCGGCTGCTTCCCAAGCCAGCGGGCTAATATTTGCCTGTTCCCGCCAACCCTCCGCCCAAGCTTCGCTTCAGGGCTCAATCCAAATGGTTTACGGCGAAATGTTTGCCTACACTCCCCCTATATACTGACTGGCTTAGGTAAACGTCCCCGGCCCCTTGCTGACAGTGGCAATAATTTATTGTTTGTTATATTATAACAGGACTGAACTGGCTACATTAACACATTATACCTATAAGGTCGGTATAAGCTAAAGCCTTTTTTCAGAAACATAGATCAAAAATGTAAACAAAAAACTCAATTAATTTTTTTTAAAGTGACAGCTCTTTGTTTACATTTTTCATCTAAGTTTTTGAATAAGTAGTCTTATTGTCTTCTACCGTGATAAGAAACAAAATATGGTCTAGTTTAGCTAATTCGACCTTATGGATTTGATCTTATTACTATTAAACTTGAATTTATTTAACATTTATACCTATTAAATTTAGGTTTACCCATAAATCCGTGATATTGTTTGTATATTTGTTTGTTTGTTTCAAACGGTTGTCGGACCGATTGGAAAGAAAATTTGCATATGGATAGTTTATGTGATGGAAAGTAACTTTTGATCTGTAAGTAATAAAAGGAATTTTTAATTAAGTAATCTACGGGTGAAACAGCAAGCTATAATAAATTCTGACTTATTTACATTTAGTAGCTAGAAAAACTACTAAAGAAAAGAGGTATACAAAATAAATTTAGTTAAGTAGTTACTCACAAGGCGATGCTGACGCGAATGCTCTACAACTAGAAATAGATAAAGAAGTAGAAGTAGATCATTGTTATAAAATAAAAATGATTTACTTCTTTGATTCCGATTCGAAAAACAGTTTGGATAGTATTTCAACCATTCAGAATAATTTATCACTTAGCACGAAAATTGTGAGATGAATTTGTGTTAAAATAGTAGAAGATTTAAAAAATATAAGTAGTTTACATTCATATTGTGACAAGCAGATTAGTGTGAAGTGTTAGTGTTTGGATTCTGGGATACTTCTGACGATGTTTCATGTCTTTTAACTAATTCAATCAATTGTTAAGTGAATGTCGACATTTCTCTCAATAATTATGCATAAATGTTCCTTCACTGGTTCTGGCTATCATGAGCATGTATATTTTAAAAAACTATTATTTGTAATTAAACTCAACTTGATTTTTGCATAATATCAACGATCGGCGTTTCTAGACCTTTATACAGGTCTACCCGAGGAAGAGACTTGCAAAGGTCTCGAAACAATGAGTTTATCGAAATAATGCTAAAAATAATAAACATAACGCGATTTAAAACCGAAAAATGATTTTTATCTTCAATCGGACATCGCAAAAACAGAAAAAAATCAAGAATATAATTTTCTACAAATTTCTAATCTCATATTATGTTTTAATTCACATTAGAAATGTGTATACCAAACAAACACGCTGTAAAAACCGACAAATGGATACTAGAGATGGTGTTTAATTAATTAAGGTGTGTTTTCATTTGTGTTGTAATAGGTTTACAGTGACCACCAGATCGACTCTGCCGGCGGTCTACACCGTACTTACAAAAATACCAGAATGTAATTAAATGTGGATAACTTGCGCTTTACAGACGGCTGCGCGCGCGGCGTTGTTTGTTTAGTTTGTTATATACGTATTTTTACGCAATCTGGAAGTCGTAAATCGTGAACACCAAATTATGTCGTTCGTTCTAGTCATTCTAGAGACTGTCTTTCCGCGTTTCTTTTATTAATTCCTACGGTCTTTGTGACTTTGAAGATGTTTCAATCGATGCCTTTATTGTGGCAAAGCAAAGCTTTCACAGTTTATAGAGGGTCACCTACTTACATCAACAATTGTCTGCATTAAGCATGGCATAAATCGCACGTCACTCTATATTTTACAGTGTGACAATAATTCATAAGGACTGCGATTGCTATTTTTTGAAAGTGCTTTGATTTGTAGCAATTTCAAAAAATAGAAAACGCTATCACCACTTTGAATAGTTTGGTTAATGACTAATGACATATATTGTAAGAAACCGATTAATGACACTCACAATGGAAAAAAAGATTTTTAATTCAAAATTAAAATTGCTAAAAATAATTGTCACCTAAAAAAGTGAAAAATAGCAATAACAGTAGCAGTAGCACTCTCACTGCTTTAAAAAATCTATGCCTATTTTGCATCACACGTAGTACCTACATTATAAAACTTGGGTTTGTTTATCTGCAAACATTTGATTGAGTATTTGTTACATAGTTAGAACACAAGCGTTTGAGAAGTTCAACAGTAAAGTTTGGTTTGGATTTCCTCCGTGCTTCGTAAGGCACGGTAAGCAGTCGGTCCCGGTGGTTATCTCTGATAGCGGTCGTAAGGTCAAGTTAGAGGTCTTAAGGCGATCTAACACTAGGTGAGCCATACCACTACACCAAAAGAAGAAGACTCCTCACCTGAAACTGCTCTGAGCAGCTGCAGCTAGCATAATAGGAGAAGGCAACAAGAAATAATTTAATGTGAGTTTAGATAGTTTAGTTTATTTAGGCTCTCCATCGCCGTGCAGCGTGGTAATGCCGTCAGTGTGATGGAGGCTCTCCATCGCCGTGCAGCGTGGTAATGCCGTCAGTGTGATGGAGGCTCTCCATCGCCGTGCAGCGTGGTAATGCCGTCAGTGTGATGGGGTCCTTTGCGGCGGGAGTGGCCCGGGGCAGTTTGTTTCATTAGCTAGGTACCTACCTAGATTGATTTAAAAATATTTTTGTTTCCTTTTGTACATAACTGATGTTTTTAGTTTGTTAAGTATTTATAATTTCATTCATTTATTAATAACCTGTATTTAAATAATCACGAAACAATAAGTAATTAATCTTTATATTAGTTTAGATATAGATATTAATTCTTCTTCTTTTCGTATAGTTGTGTGGCTCACCTGGTGTTAGAGTTTTTAGATCGCCCTAAGGCCTCTAACTTGACCTAACGACTGTTATCAGAGATAACAACCGGGACCAACTGCTTAACGTGCCTTCCGAAGCACGGAGGAGCTCGAGAAAATAATTTACAAATTTTCGATCATCCATCCAAGTAATGACCGTGCCAAGCGTTGCTTAACCTGCACAACCATTCAAGATCGGCTGGTATAGCTAGGCCAATGAGCTCCTCCAATAGATATTAATGTATATACACACACAAACCAAATAGCTTCAATGTAGATACAGCGACCATGGGAGACGTAACGTCACGACCGCTATGGCTAGACGTAGCGACGCGGACGCCAAGTGCCAGAGACCAATGAAGAACAAAACAACAGTACAAATCACTGGAAATATACTAATTTTCTGTATATTACAAAAGCTTATTTGAAAATCCAGATCTCCAGCTACATGGTTTCAAGTTTTTACCGCAATCGGTTAATGAGTAGAAATATACACAAACTTTCACAGTTATATTTAATGATAATATTGCACGACGGATAAACTACACAATATTATACATTTTTTTTGTAAATACATACCTACTTATGATACATAGCAAGCACACCCACTAAAAGAAATATGTATAGAGTTAACATTGTAATGTCGATTTTGAAAAAATAACAATGTCGAATTATAATATTGACAACATAGACAAATGACGAAATATAATAATGTTGAAATCTAATTAAGACGTACATTCGCCAAGAGCCACATAGGCCGAACCTCCAAGAACGCTGGGGCGGCGGCGGAGACCGCCGTTTTGAGGAAGCGGGCCAAATATGCGCCAATGCTGGCGGAATATTTGTTTGTGCCATTTGCGGTCGAGACTGCGGGCAGTTGGGCTACAGAGTCGATCGATTTTGTCAAGTCGATCGGCCGCCGTCTTAGGGATAGGGTCTTGACTACCGCTCGGGGTCGTACTTGGTGCAAAGGTTAGCCATTGCCATACAGAGAGGCAATGCTGCTAGCATTCTCGGATCCTTTGCGCCAGGTGCGATCAAGGGTGGTTTATTTAATTGACTCTATGTAATTTAGTTGTAAATTTATTATAATATGTTTTGACTTTTTCTATTTGATTAAGACGTTTAACAATGCCAATTTTCAAACATTTTTGTTGTGTTAAAATGACTTATTATGCATTAATACCTGCCACCGGCGGGAATCGAACCCGCAGCTTTTTGCATTGCAGTTAGGGCCTTCGCGCTTCGCCCCAACGCGCCACAGAGGCCGTCATAAAATAATATAATAATTAGGAAGTAGTCAGTCAACCTTGATAAAGCCAACTGTAAAGTTCGCGAAAGCTCGGTTCGTTTGGCACAATGAATAAAAACGCGATTACTTAACCCGGATAAATAAAGTGTTTTATTAGGAAGTAGAAAACAAGTTGCATCTAATATTGAGTTTTTGATAAGTAGACGGACATTTTAAAATTCTATTGCAAGACAATTATTTTATGTTTACCTTTAGTCACTATTATCTTTGTGATCAATTTTATTGATAGGGTGATGGGTAGGGTAGGGTACACACAAAGCTTTGAGCAAAATGCGCAACAGTTCACGTGTATTTCATAATAGAAACCCGCATCGGGAACAAATACCTCGGTCTCGGGGTAATGCGGCGAATAATCCACCTCGCGCGCCACTGTGCCTCGGGCCCACACAATACAACGATTCTATAATCTGCAAAAACTAACAATACTCCCTACAAACTTACAACTTTAACTACTTTCACAACTAAAACGCTGTTCTGAATCTTATGCCGTTGAGTGTAGGAACATCACACCAATAATTTGTTACTAATTTATGTATCTAACTTCGGTTTTTGAAAACGTTTGTTTGCAGTTTGAAATTGTAACATCTTTCACATTCGATTTAATTCAATTTGGTAACAAAAAGGCGAGAATTCAATATACCTACTGGTGGTCTCAACCTTAGCAAACAAGTGAATGCTTATTTTTTACAATTCGCAACAGAACTGGAGGTCTTTTTTAATCTCTTATTATATTTACTGTAATTTTTTTAGGTATCATTGTTGATAGATTTGATTTGATTTGCAACAAAACTATAGTAGAAATAAAAAATCTAGATGATGGCATCGAGATACTACCATACTAACCAGTAAGTATGAATAAATACTTTGTAAATTTGTTTGTTTGTTACCTCTTCACGGTCATTGGTACGATCGATAGTAATAAAATTAATGCATAGGGATAGTCTAAGTAATGGAGAGTAGTATAGGATTCTGAAAATCCCGCGGGATCGGGATTTACGCGGGTGAACCCGCGGAGCGCAGTATCTACAATCTTTGAGACAAAAATATCAGTTGTATGCATGTTGTATGTTATTTCCTTAAACTAATTCATAGTAAATTTGCTTGTTAATGGATCTACGGGTCAGTAGTAACGGCACAAAAACTAACTTGTCATTTTGACACCATTCATCCCGTCTCCGGACCTTGTTTTTTGTCAAAGAAAAAAATTAAACTTTTGCGGTCCTTACGGTGAAGGAATAAAGTTCAAAATGAACACAAACTGTGAACGTTCTCAGCTACATGTCTTAATGAATTCCTCCGGTACCCATTCATGTCATTCCCTGTGTAAACAAAGACCTTCGTCAGTTTTAGTAATATCATTTTCAGGCATATTTTCGAAAGGAAATAAAGGATTTTTCAAATCCGGACCCGAGATATAGTTAAGTTATTTATGTTAGTTTTTGTACTTTTCTTACATGCGCATGGGCAGTGGTAAAACTTAAAAGGTAGGTACAGTTAAGAGTAGGTATATTGTTCTAGATTGGTAGAAAATCATATTTGTGTTCGCGCTTTGATTTTTCAAATTACCAATAAATTTAACCCATTGAAGTACTGATGGAGCCAGGCGCTATCGCGCCTGGCATCATCAGTACTTCCCTGGTCGTCCGTTTAAGTGTGGATTTTTGCATTGCGGTAGGTAGGTGAAGTAAGGCAAAATAAATTACGCAATTTCTATTTTTTATCCGAATATCCGGACTTGATATCCGGAAAAAAGTAGCCTATATGTCAATTGAAATCTTAAGCTATCTGCATACTTAATTTCATTAAAATCGGTTTAGCCGTTTCCGAGATTAGCGCGCACAAACGCACAGACAAACGGACAAACAGACAAACTATTTTTAGTAGTAGTGTTTTTTTAATAGTTTTTTCAAAATATCTTTTAAAAATAGACACCGCTAAGTTACGATTTTATTATAAGTATAGAAGATATAGATTGATTAATTGATTGATTGTGAGTCAACCATAAAAGATAGACATGTTGTCGCAGGATATTTTTTATTTACTTATTTATTTATTATTTTGTGGCATGTTAAGCGGAACAAATCCGTCATACATGATTTCTGTGTAACTTTAAACCATTCTGGCTGCACATAGCGACGGAAGCTTAAAACATGGAGTATATTTTCCCGTTTTTGTAACTTTTCTCTTTACTGCTCCGTTCCCATCTATCTTAGCATAATAAAAAGTAATCTATAACCTGCCCAGGAGTATGAAGTATAATTGTACCAAGTTTCGTTAAAATCCGTCCAGTAGTTTTTGTTTCTATAACGAATATACAGACAGACAGACAGACAGACAGACAGACAGACAGAAAAAAAAATTACTGATTGCATTTTTGGCATCAGTATCGATAACTAAACACCCCCCGATAGTTATTTTGAAAATATATTCAATGTACAGAATTGACCTCTCTACAGATTTATTATAAGTATAGATAATCAAGATTGATATACGAGTACCTCTACTTATACATGAATTTCGAATGTTCATAAGCGTCCGCATCGCGGCCGTTATTTCTTTGATCATTGTCCAATAATGGCCGAATTAAAGCTAGACACAAAATGGTTTTACGAGTATTACCAACTGGTATTTAACAAAAATCAAATATTAAAGTGTGTGTCAAACGTCATGTCAAAAATTGTTCGGTGGCGATTGTGGTCGTTCCGTCCGTGTATTTAATTCATAATTAATTAAATAGGTTGTCATCGGCGGTCGACCTACCGCCTACCGCCCGCCACCAAGCCAACCGACGACGTCACAAATCGCATCGCACACAATGTGGGGATTAGCGCAGGTTCGCATCCAGTGTCGACATTGTTCCCAATGTTCACGGTTTGTTCACAACACGCATCGGTGGCGCCCGAGATATGCGCCCGCCGCCCGTTGCGTTATCACCTCGAACACTACCGCCACCCTTTCCAACCTCATTCTCGATTTAGCTCCAATTTGAAACAGTTTGAGGATCAGCATATTTTACTTCGCTCCTTTTGTAAAGAACTTAAATTCAATTGAGTTCTGTATCTATAAATTTGTTGGGGATGAGCCGTCTATTCAATATGCTATTCATTCTGCAAATACCTTTTTTGTAAACACAATTCGTTTTTTATCTCAATGTAGTTGCTTCTGTGTGGTGACGTCGTCGTCGTCGTCGACAGGTCGGATTTGTCAAAATTGGAACAAATGTATATTGTTGGCCGAGGTTGATATGGAGGAATGCTAACTATTGTAAAAATATTGTTGGTAGAGTACCTACAGAATTTATTTAGACCGGAAACGGATATCTTTTCGACGTCTGCCAAATTTAACGCATAAATAATCTGAAACGGAAATGGGAGATCGACTTTTAGACTCAGTCCGTTCATCAATCTATCATCTGCACGGCTTGATCAAACGTTTGTCGCGAATCATCAAACGCATGACTGTTACCGGATTCGGCGACACCTGACTCAATATCTCCCTTAATATTAAAGTGTTTTACCGCGAATATATGCCGATTTTAGAACGGACAGCCATACTGCGAGTTACTGCAGCTACAATCAGTTTTAATTGCGAAAGGACGAACTAGTGACAATGCGAGGAGCTGTTTTAAAATATTATTTAAAAATTGTTAATAATAAATCACTCATTTTTGATCAATACTAATTTTAATAGGTATTCAGTTAGTGTTTAATTTTAGTTATATTATATTATTGTCTCCTAAGTACATTACCTTACTGCTTAATAAATGAATAATTTCAATAAATATGATGATTTATAAAAATGTACAACTACATGTACTTATATATAGGTAACTAATTACCTACTTACATATTGTGTTTCTCGTGGAGCAAAAAGTTGTAGTCAAATATCTACCTAGGTACGTACTAACTAAGTCATTTAACCGATGAAGTGTTTGCACACATCATCACATGTTTCCCCGGTAGACGCGCGGCTCGACGTCGACGGTCGGTCGGTCGGTCGTGGATCAATACTTTAGGTGCTCCTCTCGCCTCTCTCTCCCGATATACTCGTACATCAAAGAGTTCGGGATTAATTGAGCAATCATCGAGGTAGAGCGTTAAGTGTTTGACGCCACGGCACGTCACCACGGTCAATTACTAAAGACACGTGCGTTTTGTTTTCATTCAATCAAATATATTTCCCTAAAATATTCATTCGCCTTTCCTGTCTTGTGTGTTACGGTTTTGTTACTATTTGTTTCGTTTGTAGTACTGACTGACTTAGATAAGTTGAGGACTCATATCTCATTGGATTTTTAGTGTTTTTTGTGTTTTTACTATGATTATCATCGCGAGGGTCCCCTCGCGACCAACCCTCAAGATACTTTATTTGATCAATATTAATAATAAGTACGTACCTACATACCTAAAATTAATACTCCATCATCATAATATTATGTCTAAATAAAAAAAAGTAACTACTAAAATGATATATTTGTTATGTTTTCGTGATTTTATAGAATACAATTGAACTAGCTAGACAATTAACATCCCGGTACTAGAGTCGCAGTCGCGAGTCGCGACGGGAACGGTCTGGAATACCTACTGCATAACAGCTGCAATTTGGATTACGTTTGGAATTTAGCCTCCACGCCTAATTTCGGTTGGAAGACTTATTTAAATACACACAAAGATATCCCTTGTTTAAACAAAGCCACCCTAACATTGGCCTCTGTGGCTCTGTGAAGGTTGCGGGTACGATACCAGCCGGATGCAGGTATTTATGTATAAACAATAACCATATATTTCGATTCAATTTGTTCTAAGTGTGATGCACATTATTTATAAATTATATTGTATTGTATTGACTGTAGAATCTGAGTTAAATAGAGTCGGCCGGGACCGCCCGATCCCTGCCGACTTCAAGACCGTAGCCTTAGTCATAGGTATCTTTCAATATCGGCAGTTATCTCAGTGCAATGTGGTCACCACGTGTGGACGCAATTCTAAACGATAACAGGCTGGTTAACCCTTTACGGTTAAACAGCCATAACCTGAAGATATGGTAAACAAAATATTAAGAGGAAAGGGTACCTACGTTTGCATATTCTTCATGCAAACGTATTCGATTGTTTCCTCCCTGGATAAATATACATTAAGGGTAAATAATATATACTTCGTTTCACAGGTTGAGGAGATGTGTTGCTAATTTTTCATTTTTGCAAAACCTAGTTCAAATACGTGCAAATTATTAAATTTCGGGGGCATATTAATCAATTTAGTTTCGTGAAGGTAGTGAAAATGGGTGCAAAATATCGATGCCGGAAATTTCAATTGTCGTAAAGGACATTTTGGCCAAAATGAGTTATTTACATATTTGGAATCAGGATCGCGAGCTCTATCGATTGGTATATTCAAAGTTATCGTATCTTTAAAAATGAACATTTTAGAGTCCGTTTACGACCTGAATTTTTTTGCTTAATTATTTCACGATTTGGGGTGTATAGAATGAATATTTTTTATAAGCGAGTGTAAAGACATATTTTTGTTATGTATGGCGTCGTAAATCTTCTTTTTTAACAAATTGTTTTTTACGACATTGTCAATAATATCATTACAATAAATTTAATGGTCGTAAAGACCACTCTTGTCAATAATAAGCTTGTTCAGCCTTTCAGTAGTAGGATTTACGACCTTTTGCTTAAGCAAAATTTCAAGCACCACAAAATAAATTAACCTAAAAAGTATGGTTAGTTAATATTTTTTTTTATTGTATTTTAGTTTACATTTCGCCAAGTTTCTTGTTATTAAAATCAATCCATTAACAATACATTTTTTGAACATAAAATTATTTTTTTCTTATTTTTGTTGCTCAAAGCATTCTACTATTTTGGTGCACGCTAGTTTTTTGATTATACGCTATGCTTTTGCTACCATTAAGTATAACTATTATAATAATAAGACATACATGAGGTTATTATATTATTATCCTTATATTTGGCCTATGGTGTCCCACTTTTGAGCACATAGTAATACATTTATCAGTAAATTATGAAGCTACTTATTATTTTTTATTCATGCTCAACATTTAATTTTTTTTATTTAACCCAAGACTATATTGATTAATATTCTAAAGTTTTAGATATAATTATTAAAATCTATTTAGTAGAGTTTTAAGCAGTTCAATCGCATTTACGTTAAATAAAATCATATCTATTGTTGAGAAGATATTCAGAATACTGACCAAATGAAGAATATCATATTCTAGATCCAGAATCTGGTAAAAATATGTGACAGACACATTATCTAGGTGAGACAGTCGTATCACATTTGACCTTAACGAAATCATCTTGACGAAAAAATATATTAAAGCTAACCCCAAATATTATCTAACTAGCTGCGCCCCGCGGTTTCACCCGCGCAAGTTGCGAACCCGCGTTGTTCGAACACCTACCTACCGCAATGCAAAAATCCACACCTAAACGGTCGCCCATTGAAGTACTGTTTAAGTGTGGATTTTTGCACTGCGGTTGGTAGGTGAAGTAAAGTAAAGTTTGTATTTCATTAGTAAGTGACGATGACGATGACGAAGGATGACGATGATCATGATGCCACTCTACATAACTTACCCTACCCCTGTGTCGATTTTCATTTATTGAATAGTTATCACCCGCGTAAGTCCCGATCATGCGGGATTTTCGGGATCAAAAGTATCCTATGTCACTCTCTATCATTTAAACTATCGATGTGCAAATTTTCATCCAATAAATAGTTATCACCCGCGTAAGTCCCGATCCCGCGGGATTTTCGGGATCAAAAGTATCCTATGTTACTCTCCATCATTTAAACTATCCCTATGCAAATTTTCATCCATATCGGTCGAGCCGTTTGACAGTGAAGAGGGAACAAACAAACAAACAAACAAACAAACAGACTTTCGGATTTATAATATTAGTAGGATTTTGCACCGCTAAATTTACTGGTACCTGACAGAAGGAGACAACTAAAATGCAATATAGACATAAGACAGTCATAATCACATTTAGATTCAACGAAATCATCTTTATGAGTAGATATTCTCATTATACTAAAGATTCAGGTGATTTCTAAGGTGCCAGAGACGGCTACAAGAGCTTATTATCTAGATAGGACAGTTCTATTGCATTTGGACTTAACTAACTAATCTTTACGAGTAAATTTTATACTGGATACTAAAAATAGGTAAAAAATAACATGCCAGAATGAAGCCACAGGAAGTTATAATCTATACAATAAAGTAATTCAAAAAATTTAGACTTAAACAACCAATATTTTGTTCCCCTAAAACTTAAACAAGAGTTTTGAAGGACAAAGATGTTGTTATTTTAATTTAATTATTGCAATTACTATTAAAATACTTATTGTATAGGTTTAATTTATAATTCTTTTAAAATAGATTATATTTTTGTCTGATAATTCAAAAACTTAGTTGATGTTTACTACTTCAATGATTTAGTACTATTAAAATGTTACAAATCAACACATATTTCGACTCATTCATACCTTATAATATAATAAAAGGGAAAAATCATTTGTTTGTTTGTTATTAACGAATAGACTCCTAATGAATGATAAAATAAAAATCAAAAACACTTTATTTCGGGTCGTTTTACTGCCTGATGCAATTATTTTAACTAGATTCTATAGTTTTTTTGGTTCTTTACCCCCTTAGACTCAAATTTAATTGCCTTGTACATCCCATTGCTGATCATATTTAGTCCTTTACGACACTATGACCCTTTTATAACCAATTTTTTGTGGCTGTAAAGTACTTAAATTTATTTTTTGTAGGCTGTAAAGGAATTCTATTTTCTTCAATAATTATTTATACTATCGTGAAATATAATTAAATATTTCACGATAGGAAAAAATCCCAAACTTCCATCTAAATTGTACAAAAAGTGTATTTTCTCGTCTTTATGGCGTACAAAAAAATAAAGTTAGTTTTAAATAAAAATAACCTTGACTACTTTTTAAAACCAAAGTATTTTTAAGTAGTTTTTTTTGATCTGTTTTTTAATTTTTTTTAGCTAAACGATATGGCAGCGACTTGGCGACGACTTATAAGAGATCATGGTGGGGCGGGTTATCTTAAAAATACCTACTAAAATAAATAAATCACCGCTTAGATACGTTTTGCTAGAATATTATGTTGAAACGTTTTTCATAAATGTATTTTCATACGGTAGGAGGAAGATATTCCTAGTTATCTTAAGAGGACGAATCGAAGAATTTGTAGATTTGGTTGTCAACGTATCTCAGTTATTACAAACCATAGAGAAACCATATTGGTATTTAATTTATGCTTATTTTGCCTTCACTTTGGTAGCTATGTTTATTATGTTTAGTTAACTTTTACAACACAAACAAATTTAAAACAACTTTTTAAAACAGAGCATTCATTTTACATCGAAACAGGGTATATACCTTCTTATTGTACATTCTTCTTCTTCTTTTCGTGTAGTGGTGTGACACACCTAGTGTTAGAGTTTTCAGGTTGCCCTAATTTAAGGCGTCTAACTTGACTTAACGACTGCTATCACAGATCAACCGGGACCAACTGCTTAACGTGCCTTCCGAAGCACGTTTGTACATTGGTTTTTGCTGTATTCATATTATTAGTAGTAATCAGCACTTCAAATTAAAAATACTATTTTTTACCTAAATAGCAATATAATTCATTTTCAACGAGAAATACAGTATTGGCGCTTACGCTTTAGGTACCTTTAGTAAACTAGTAATCAGTTTTTAGTTTATCAATGATAAATCCTTCACCTTATATTCCTGTCGCCCGCACCGCCCCGCGCATCGTCCTATAGATAATAAATACTTTGAGTATTACTCACTGGGGATATACTTAGGGCAGGGGTGTATGTACTTGTACCGTGCGGTAAAGCGGTGTGCGGTGTACTTACCGCCCCGTTTGTTTTGACAAGGCTCACGCTCGATGGAGTTGCGGGTTCGGGCGCGGTTACTGCACTAACCAATACGATATTCAATCATTTAACTATTTATTTGTTAAGACTTATATCTTCTGTAATAAAGTGTAAGTTTATGAAATTGACTGTTGGGTATATCTCTAACAAAAATAATTCGTTACAATTATATAAAGACTCGCTGCGTCCCACGATTTTTCCCTCGAGAATATCCTAATAAATAATGGCCTATGTGCTAGTTAATATTATGATTGAAATGTGAAAGACCACATCATCATTCCCTTCTCACCATCGAATCCTGGTGATCGACGCTCAATTAAGTAAGAAATGTATACCTATTCTAACCTCTTCAACCTAATAACAAAATCTACGTGTATTCACTAGTATTCTTAAGGAATTAATTACATAACAATTTGTAAGAATTTAACCACTCGACTGAACACCCTGAATAGCGGGCGTGCTCGATTTTTGAATCGTCCGATTATTATCCAAATGTACAATCCGATGAGTAAACACGAGCTGCATATTCTTGGGGAAGTTCTCACCGCCGCGCGAGCTCTGAGACCACACTGAATTCAATGTGCGTCTAACAAAGCGCGTCACTTGTCGTCAACAAAATCTGGTCAGTTTTGACATGTCGTCATGTTTTTATTAACGCCCGCTGTCAATGGGCCCATCGCCATTTCACGGTCTAGGGAATGCCCAATTTGTCACAATGCTCAATGCTCCACACTTCTAATTCCCATTGTTAAGAATACGAATTTACTATTCTGTGTTATTGCGACGTTCGACATAATAGAGATAAACCTTTATTTGTCATAAGTAGGTATTCATTATTGCTGACAGGAATCTCGCCATCCTGTTCAGATTATGGCTTTTCGTAATTGTATAAAAAAGGAAGGACGAGGAACAGAAAAGGTGATAATTGACTTAGAGCTAATGGTATTAATTTTTTTGGATCTCTTTCGTTCATTTATACAAGTTATTTTTAAATATTTTATTAGCTCACTAGCATCGGTTCATAACAATCATGTCGTATATAGATATAATGTCGAGGGAGTCGTTCTAAAAGTCTGCTATTTTGCAACATCTCTTTACGAGATTTGGAGACAACGGAAAAGTCTATTTTATTTTCACTGCTCTTAAAGTTCTACTGCAACTTCTCGAAACTAAGTTGATTAGGTATATGCTATCGAAATTATACCATAGTGATGCCTGCTTGTACTTCTCCGATCGTCTGTTTGTTTATACAGCACAAGCGGCTCGAGTTGTTCCAAGACCTACCTACCTAAGGTAGGTATTGGAACAACTCGAGCGAAACCGTGGGTAACATCTAAGTAAGTAAGTAGTAAGTAAAAATATACATATATTAGGCACATTAGAAGCAGGAGAAGTTGGTGAATAGTTGATGCATATGAAAGATAAAAATGAGATTTTTTAATTGTGAGCTTTGATGAAAGTTTTAAATTTAAGTTACTTTACTCCCTAGGACCTATTGCGTGTATAAGCCCTTAAGGCTAATGACTTGTTTTATATTAATTATGGTAGAGGCTAAAAACTTACTGTATATTGACTATTTTGGTCATATAAAGTAACTATGTAGAGCCGTAGATGTGTTAAATACATATCTACTTACTCAACCTACCACATCCCTCACTCAATACTTTTATTTAAGTAAATAACTTATTTAATAAAATTGCAATGTACATAAACTGTAATTTTTCCCGTTGTTATTAAAACGATTTTTTTGATCAACGCTACTTTAAAAATAACTTGAATGGCAAATTGTTCGTCGTATGTTTGTACAGCCGATGCATGGGGCGATGGCGATGACTCGTCGATTTGTGACACTCACTGATCTACAAACGGCCAATAAAAGCTCCTATTGTTGGCCATTTATAAAACCCATAATAAAAAGTCCAACTAAGTTACCTACTTTGATGATCCTGCATTTGATATTGTGGTTATTTACCTTGAAATAACGTTTGAATTCGAGTAGATAAGTGATTTTTTTAATATAAAACTGTTTATTAGACGATATTAAGTCGGTACAACATTTCGTATGGGGCCCATCAGTCAGGATAGCACAAGAGTTTGACAATAAATGAACACCAAAACGATTATGGATCTACAGATATATTTAACACCTAACTATAATAGGTATGTCAACTTTAGAAGGTATAGTAACCTCAAAACTTATTATTGACTAAAACAAACGTATTTACAAATTAAAATATAAAATAACCTAAAATAAAAAGAAGTTGTAGACTGCGTTCCCGCGCTGGGCAGCAAGACATGTCCAACAGGCCTTGTGTCAACAGCTGCGCATGCCTCGACAAGTAGCACCACAAATCCTGTAGAAGACCTTAGACCTTACTTTTTCTCCAACACCCAATGCTCTCAAACGTAGATGATATGAATATCTACATAGAAACCTCTAAGACTATTAGAGAAAGCTGACCTCGCTTTCAAAAAGTTGAAGCCACTTTGGTCAACTTGGGACGGGTGAAATTAAATATTATTATAACCTTTTAATATAAAAGTACGTTTATTATTTCCTTGCATTCTTTTAAGAAAAGCACGTATTATGTGTCGGTGAAAATGGCAATTGCATGTCTCTTATTAGAGTACTCATGCTTGTCTATTTCCAAGCCTTTGCAAAAATGAAGGTACTATTTCTTTCGCTTTAAATTATCTTTAATGAGAAAAAACATTTCGAAGTCAAAACAATGTGATAAAAGTCACCTTACTATTATAAGAAGCTCGAAACGACGGGGCATAGGTAGCGATTATTCAGGTCGCTGCGCGGGGCACCGCGCTTGCGCACTACTTGATCGTTTATTGAACGTCCCCGTTCACCAACCCTTATGTATTACCACCAACAATCAATGTACCTACTACATACAATAGATACATAAAGACGCTTTACTCTGTAGATACTGTACCTACGCTTGAGCGTAACTAACAATAGAGTAGACATATTAGATATCTCAAGTACCTAAATGAATCGTCGTCTTCCTAATACATGTACAAATCTATGTTATAATTACTGAAAATCTCACGAAAATTTAGTAAAAGATAGGTACCTATTACATTGAGAGGAGATCGATGGCGATCCTATTTCATCTAGTACCAAGTTGAGTCTAATATGGTGGAAAGTAAAGTAAAAGTTACGTTTAAAAACTTGGTCAGCCTCGAGTCAGCCTGGGTCCATCTTGAATCAGCCCGTTTTCAGAGTCATATTCGAAGAGTTAAACTTATCTCACCGAGTATACCAATATACTAAAAGCTATGATTTTTTTTATCGCGATTTTGCATTGTACACAACACACAATATTTTCCGGGTGTACATCCGGAACTCGCGTTTACATCCGGAAAATTAACAGCAAAATATTACAAATTACTGACGTTTCACCGACTTTACAGCCGGTATATTCAGGGTAGACTAAGTTGTACTTTGTCATTTTAATGTTTTACAAAGTTATTGTAAACTACCACCTAACCTGATAAGTCTCATAAAGTACCAATGTTACATTAGATTATGCAGTAATTGGTTTGCTAAAAGTTATGCTTAAAATACTCGTTCAGCCTCTTGTCAGGCTGGGCCCAACTCGCTATACATGGAATAAAATAACCGATGAGAACTTCCATGCACCATTTTAGGCGTGCAGCGGAGCAAGCGTACTAAAACGGAACGCAAGGATACATTAGTTTACTTTTGGTTAAGAATTTGTTATTGTAAGCCATATGGGCGCAGGACGGGCGCAAAGGGACTTCTCTTTTTTCTAATACGACGAATTTAAGGCCATCGTTAAACAATAGGACACATGCGTGCACATCTGTGACGAACACCTACATATCACAATAGATTACTTTATTACACTCATTTTAACATTTTTCAATTTCATTCGAGGACTTTTGTTGGCAACGCGTTAGTGAAACGTCATCCTAAATATTTATTTTCGTGAAGACCATAATATTAAAAGTTATGAGTGAAGTGAAAATAAAAAAGAAAACAATGCCAAACATGGAATTAGCTCGTTACCAACAATTGTTCCCGTGGGATGGGGTTGTAATAAAATAGTCGTCGTCTTATTGCTTCCTTACGCATCTAAAATTGTTTCAAACGATTTGATAGTACTCTATTAAGCACGTGAAACTAGTCTAATCGAAATTGCTCTTTATTGCTAGCAGAACGACCACAATTAACCCTCGAAACTGATTTAAGCTGATTTAAGGGCCCACCTCGAGCTAAATTCAAAATCCCTGTCGGGATCATCGAAAGTTGTTGATTGTTTCATCACGGAATGTTCCTTTGTGTATAGATTGTATATAGGCGACATTGTTTCCTACATTTAAGTGCAGTATCCAGACAAATATGACAAAGAGTGTTGAAGCCTATCCACATTTTAACCAAACCAGTCACTTTACTTAAATGTGGATAGGCTTTAGAACAATAATAAGCTTTTTACTATTTTTATTAATCCTGGTTTCGATCGCGTTTGTACACTTTATAAATAATTAAGCAGAAATCGTGTGAATTTAAAAAGTGTGAATAATGAGTTTTTGTCTTAAAACTACACCAAATGTAGGAAACAATTTCACCTACTCCATACACAAAAAAATATTCAACAACATTCCGTAATGTAATGAAACCATCAACGATTTTCGATGATACCGACAGGGATTTTTGATTTAACTCGTATATGCCCCTTAATTCGAGACATGTATAGTATAATCTGGTGTAATTAATGTAACCAATAGTTTGTCCAAAGGTAAACACCTATTCGAGTTTTGACATGGGACTCGTTAGTTGCTAATACGTTTCGACAGACTAACTAATTTGGTGTTGTCTAGTGTATCATCGTACCTAGGTTAGGATTGGCCCATAACTAACCTAGGTTCATCACTTCGATCATCACCATGATACCCACGCCCATACCCAGGCCCATACCCATACATTATGAGCCGACGAATAATACAATCAGTGTGTTTGAATAGGAAAAAAATTGACTGATTAAGTTCGGAAATGCCAATTATTTAAGAAAGCATGAACTTTTGTTAACTACGTTAAACGATTAGTTTGTAAAAAGATATGGTATATTGCCGACTACTGTTTATATAAACGAAATAGTCGGCTTGTCAGGAAATGCCATAATCAGTCCATCCCCGTCATCGTTCAGTATTATTTACAAGGACATGTAAATACATAATACCTACAATATTTAAAATCTAAGTTTAAGCTACTAAAAGGCTATCGTTGGCTGATTTTAATAAATGTTTGATCAATGTCGGAGGGTACCTATAATCCTCCCTGAGCTCAGTAATATCTGCTGTAAGTTCGCGGTTGCTAAATGAAACTCAAATTATTAATATTCCAGGGAAACTTGAAAGCTGAGCCCTGGGGTCATCGCGTACCGCTTTAACTCCCACATCGCCTACGGAATCTCCTTACTCACCAATTCATCCTTAATTTATTCTGAGTGCTTCTCAGAATGGATTAAACTCAATCTTGGGAAGCACGAACGATCGGTAGTACCTACGTACTGAAAAATTACATCGTTGTTAGTACCTAAGTATTAGCTGCGCATTACAGGTTAGCCCGCGTAATTAAGAATTGCATATTTCCGATGTGTAAAAGAAGGACGTACGATGCGACTATGCGAAATTTTAGAACAAAAACATGATTGGTTATTAATTACAAATAAACTAGGCAGTTTTTCCTTCACAAATCGGTCTTCCTCGACGACTGATTTTTATTTTAATGATAAATTGTAACTAATGTGCTTGCACCATACGAGGAAATTGAAGGGAAGTTAAATAAATACTGAAAAATACTTTGTAATTTAAAATGTTATAGGTGATTTGAAATAAATAAAATAAAAATACATGAACAAGGCGTGGGCTGGTCGTAGCCAGTGACAAGGCGACATTAATGCCAAACGAAAAAGGCCTTTAATACGTTTAATTGATGAGTCAATATTGCACAGCGGGGGCACGGGCAGTTCCCAAACACTTGAGAACGAATGTCACGGATCAATTCGACTATAAAAGTTGAGTATTTACTTTAGATTTACTCGTTAATTGTGCGTCCATGACACGTGAAGCGTTCGCTCGCTCGAATTCTGTCGATGACAATGCAACTCGGTAGGCAATGTTGATTTATAAAACTAACCACGATCCAGGATTCAGCCATATTGACAGGGTAACCATTTGGATGTGGATTGTGGATGCACTTTCCGTTATCGTCTTCCATATTGCTTGGAGTTGTTGTTGCAAGAAAATAATTTAGAAATTCGTATTTTTAGTCGGAAAGTAATGCTCAAAATGTAAGTAGCACAAACGGGCCACCTTTTTGCTGAAAACGATTTTGATTTAGTGATTTACGTACACACAAATGCACACATATATCATGCCACGGTTTACGCATATTTGTTATTTGGCTTTTAAAGCTTTTAAAACGCGTCGATGCACGGTGATTGGTGTCACTAATACTAACATAATATCTAATTTTCTGCCGCATGCAAAGTGCGGGAGAAGGGTGATGTTCTTTTTTTTTTTAATCTATTTAATAAAGAGCTTTACCGAACAAACGGTTATGTCGCTCAGGGTGATGTTCTTTGCACGCCGGCAGCAAGCACGTATAGTGATAGGTGTCGGGACGGAAAACTAAATATTAATTTTTAACACTATGATATGGAGTTCCGAAAAGTAACGCCTACTTCAATCAATAACCATTTTTTTTTATTGGGCTCGACATCCTCTTGGGCCCTTTAGGAACATATCAACCTTACCTTGTGACAAGATATCAAATGAAATCCATAACACTTAGTGCCCAACCGGGTTCATAATGTAAACAAAATGTCATTTTGTAAACCATTACCTTATGAAGCAATAAATAATAATTATAATTATTAATTACTTTTATTTGAAAAACTAGATCACTTATATCTATATTCGACTATTTTTATATACGAATACGATCGAAGTCGTTATCAAATCCGTCTTGGAAATTTCTTTGTTTTTTAACTTCCCTCACTTTCTCGTTAATGTTCCTTATCGTTTCTCTTGCTATTTTTCTTTTTTCTTTTTGTGAGGAGTACTCGTTTTTGGTTCGTAATACAAAGGGCATTCTTTCTTTCATCTGTGCGTGATTCTCCCTGTCCTCCTCGAACTCCTCTATCATGTGTATTAGCTTATCAATGTCCAGTTGTAATTGCTGAGCTTCTATGGTTCTATTAATGCGCTAAATAATTGTAAGATTATTTAAAAAAATATTAATGTGTGGTACATGTCGACATTCCCTAAGCCGCCAAAAATAAAATATATGACTGTTTCGACTACTTCTAACATATTTGTAGTCATATATAGCTTTCATAGCCATTGCATACGACTCATTGGCTGGCGCTATGAAAATGTTCCATGTTTTTTCAAAGCGTTAATGAGGTGCAACGGTCATATCTCTTTGGCGATCAGCTGTGGTATCATCTAATTAGCATCCACCGCTACTGTTGCTATTTACTGTCAAAAAACATATTTCGTATTCTGCATTGCTGCTTTGAAGGAATCACCGGTAACAACCACGTTACGTCAAAGCAGCAATGTACTGCAAGTTAGCAACTAGAAGCGGTGGATGCTAATTAGATGATACCACAGCAGAACGAATTATTATTTTAAACTAATTGCGCCCCGCAGTTTTACCGGTGTCAGCCCCGCTCCAAGGAATATCGGGATAAAAAGTAGCCTCTTCGGTTCCATTTATGATTTATTTCTATACCAAGAAACAAACAGTCAGAGTTACTTTCGCATTTATAATATTAGTAAGGATAGTTAGGATTAATTAACATGCTTACTGTATGTTTCTCCTCTAGCTGAGCTAATTTGTATATTTTCAAAAGTCTTCTAAACCTAAAACGAATATTCCAAACCATTTCTCCCATTTGAAAGTTAATTGATCGGTAGTACATCCTTTTTATGAACAACACAGCTCTGTACTTAGATCTTGCATCCAATATTAATTCTCTATCCAAGTGTTGAATTTCTTTTCTATATTGCGCCATAGCAAGAGGGTTCGCATAATATTGTCCTTCACATCGATCCCAGAACTCTACAATTATTACTCTTAATTAACACATTAAAACTCCCTTTATTTAACTGCTAGTGACGACACGCGTAAGGCACTTTGTCCCACGAGTCTTTGAATCGAGCAGGATCTCTTATTCTACAAATGATCGATAAAAAAACTGTCTATCCATAGAAAGAAAATTTGTTATAATACCCTATAAGACAGATTTTCTTCCAGGATAGGCAGTTTTTTTTTTCTCGATCGTTTGTAGAATTTGAGGTCCTGCTGGGCCATTTTTTTTTTCGTTCGTTCTTTCGTTTGTAGAATCAAAGTAGAGGTACACGTACCTACAGCTAGAAACGAGTTAGCGCCCAATGAGTGTCTAGTTCCGATAGGTTAATTATAAAATTTATCTAATAATGTGAAAAACGTTGCCACGCTATTTTCTTTTCACGAGTTTATAAACGCACATACAATTCAGAGGACTACAAAGATACAAAAACTTATTAGATACTAAATAAATTAGATATTTATACAGTTGTATTTTTCAATCGTATCTGTAATTGATAACCAGTTGGCACTTAATTTTATTTTGGGGCATAAAATTAGAGAAAATGCAGGTGACTCCCGCTCCTGCTTGTTTCTGGGGCAAAGGTTAGCCATCGCCATGCAGCGCGGCAATGCTGGAAGTGTGATGGGAACCTTTGCACCAGGAACAATAAGGGCAGGTTATTTCATTATTTCGTTTTTTGTTTTTATTATTTACAATGAAATTTACCTATTAAATGCATAATATTTTTTGACGGTATAATGTACAGGGACGGACCTTCGTCGTTTTTTTTATAAGTAGTTAGCTGCAATGAGTAGGTTTTTGACAAGACAACCATTTGTTTGGTTCCAGAGGGAATCGAACCCACAACCTTCTCTGTTACAGCCGGGGAATATTACTAGCTGCGCTCCGCGGTTTCACTAGCGTAAGTCTATTTAGCTTTTATTTTCATAAGAACCTTCTGATCATAACAAACACGACAATAAAATATTTATGAAATCGGTCCAGCCGTTCACGCTTGATGCCGTGACTAAGAGAAATAGGTATTCCTTTTTATATATAACTAGCTGCGCCCTGCGGTTTCACCCGCGTAAGTCTTTATCCAAAATTCAAAAATTTCTGGCATAAGATCCTTCTCCTGATCATAACAAACACAACACAAAAAGAATTATCGAAATCGGTCCAGCCGTTCAGGCGTGATGCCGTGACAACGCAAAATAGGCATTCATTTTTATATATAAGATAATAAGAAGATTTAGGCTGAATTCTATAGTCCGTAGGTATACTTTGACTATGCTAAACAAAAACTTTGACTTAAGACAATTTTTGGTATTTATAAAGCGATCTTGGCAACTATCTTAGCTTAGTAAAGTCGAAGTATTTCCAATTTAGAATGAAAATCAATCAAAAATAATGATCTAAGCTTTGCTTCTCTGTTATGATTATGAAGTTATTTTTATTTTATTCGTAAACCACAAAACGAAATTCGAGACAATAAATTCCGATTCAAAGTTTATGCTTAGCTTTTGCTAAGCTCAGTCTAAGCAAAGTCAAAATACCCACTTAAAGGTACGGACTATAGATTTCAGTCTAACAGATCCACTAACTATCAAAAACTCACGTATCGTAGTAATGACCACGAAAATACCGTAAATGTGTACTTTCATTGCGAAATGTTTAATAAAAATATAAAATGGATATTGTTTTGTTTTAATCAGGTTCTTTACGCAATAATAGTTTTACACAGTTGATTATAGTTTATGGTTTAGGTCTGTACAAAATTTACCTACGTGCGACAACAATTTTAATTAGTAACTACCTAACAATTTTGATTGTTTGTTTTTTAAATAAATATCCAATATCAATATCTTCCGTCTTCAAGTTCAAGTCTATAGAGAATAGATTTCTTTTAGGCAAGCATGGTATAGATATACATAACTTCCGTCAAAGCCAAAATAGTCTATTTCTTTTAGATTCTTGTACAACGATAAATGCACATAATCATTTGGCTACATCTCAGGTGTAGTGATTTTAGTGTGGCTTCTCATCATTGCTTTCCAGCCTGTGATCAAACGCTAGCCTATCTCATGCAATGGGGTAATAATGTATGTAAATGATTACCCGTAGTATTATTTAATTTATCATATCATTAATCATTGTCTACGTCATGCTGGACAATGCCTTTGCCTCAGTAGCTATAACAAGCGCCGAGGCGTACAACTTCTGGGTAAACTGTGACCTTAGGTACTAACCACCTATTTTTATTGACACCGATAGTCACGAAGTTGCCATCGATGTTCTGACGTAAACTTGTCTCTCAGAAGCGACTGATCCGATTTCGAAACTTTTTTGTGTTGGATAAGTCATAGAGTTCAACTTTTTAGCAAACATCCCATCATCTCGAACTTTTTTTTTTAGTATTGGGAGCCAATGTTACAGCATATAAAACGACGTCAAATATTACAAATCTCGTTCATTCATTGGTGGAGATTGGCCTAACCAGCACGCTTACTTTAATTTACGAAAATTTTATTTTCAGTCGTATAATGCCTTACTATAAAAATGAAAGATTTTATTTCTGGATGATAGATTTTTTTCGTTCGTTCGTTTGTATAATTTAAGTAGCTATGCTGGTCGAAGACCGAACTGCTCGGAAACATATTAGGGAAACCTATTGCTCAATCACTCATAATCAGTGAGACAACGTAATCTAATAGAAAAATAAAAATACTCAGTACAATTTGCTTTCGTGAGCCACGTATGCACGTCGTTTTGGTAACGTCCAATAATATAGGTGTTTATAGTATTATTCTGGTCGTGGATTTTTTAATTTAAACTAGACATCACCACACCACGTATCTTATTTTTAACTCAATTGGCCTACGCGCCTATGTATATTTTCATTGAAAAAAATAAAGCATTTTCTTCTATTTGTAAAAAATATCGTAATAGGTAATTATGTAGGTTCATACTAGTCTTACTTTTTACGGTTTCTGTTTCTTCACTGAAGAACCAAAGATACAAAATACGTGAGCAGGTAAAGAATAGAAAAAAATACGCAGAGAGCAGGGGTTGAAATAGGGCGGGGTGACCACGCCCTATTTCTCCTAACTACTCTTTCTCTTTGTCTGTCTCTTTCGCTCGTGAAAATATTGATCTGCCAACTTCCGGTAAGTACTTATATCATATCTACATACTAAGTAAAGTAGTCCCAAACCTACCTATAAACCCACCACATATAAATGGATGTGGATTATAGTTTTTAGCCGACTGTTAATAAAAAGGAGATTAACAATTCGGCTTTAGTTTTTTGTGTGTGTTCTGTATTTTACCGGATATTTTAGCCGTTTGAACCGATATACGATGGCGATTGATTTTCTTAGGGTTCGAACCTCAAACGGTAAAAAAGGCCTTTCGTATCGAAAGGACATACAACGTACAACGCCCTATTAGCAGAATGTCTTAAACACAAAATGTCATATTAGTATAACGTCCTATTAGCAAAGTGACTTTATAACCAATGGTACTAATATCAAAATGACACCTTAGCCGAACGGCCTAGTTCAATTCAATACAAATTAAATAAACTTAAATCTTTAATTCTGTCTAGAATATACAAATGTAAGTATATTAGAATCTAGATCAGCATAAACCAGTAATGGGTTACTGACTCACTGTTAAAGTTGATATGTTCCGTGACCGTGTCCGTGACTTGTTTCGTATTCTTTTATATTTTAATTATCCTAATGTTAAAAATGGCTCAGACAGATGATATTTTTCCAAACAAAAAACTACATCTTTTCACACACATACAATCTAATACACAACTACACATACTGCTCGACTTATTATCTCGTTGTTCGATATCTAGCAGGTATTCGGTTCCAAATCGTTTGTCTCAACTTTAGTATAACTTTTTTTTTATTGGCTCTAAATGTAAATTATTGTTTCATAGTTTTTGGCAATTACTCCTATTAGCCCTACTATTAGGCCTTTATGCGTGATTTTAAGGTAAACACCATTGTTTAATATTATTATTATTAGCACGTGGTTGTTTTTACATAATCATATTATTATGATTTCGGTCAAACCCGAGCTTTTTTTTTCATTTCTCCAATTTGTTAACCATTAGTTGGGTCTCCTGCGTTACAATTATTTTGCTTAGTGCGGGACCCGCTGACACATACTTCTTCCGGTTTGACTTTTAAGATAATTTTTATTTTCTTCATTTATGTATCTTAATTATTGTAAGTTGCAGCATATTTATTCACCCTAGATTGTATATATATAAGACCTAATTACTTTTTGTTGGCAAATAAACTTTTATTATTATCATTTATTTCTTAAATTATTATTATTAAATGCGAAAGTAGCTCTATCTGTATGTTACGCCATCACGTTTAAACCACTGAATTCAAGGCTTTCAATCGGAGACGTGATATTCGTGGTGGCGTACATTCGTTGTCGTGATATCCGTGGTGGCGTTCATTCGTTGACATAATATTTGGTGTAACACTTTTCGAAGTCACGTATCTCACCCTCAGCTATCAGCTTCTTTAAAAATGGTATTAATTTTATCCGTAACAGGGCGACCAGAACGACATGCAACTTTGATAGGTATAAAAAAATTACGGATTAAAAACGCTTTAACCAAATTTGCGCTAATCTCACAGATACTGCATTAGGTCCATTAACAATAGGTACAATTTTATTCGCGACTTGAGCTACGTTTTAACCTTATTTGTAGTAACATTTTAAAATGTATCGAATTTCTTTACTAGATTCACTCATTTGAACAATAAGAAAAACAAATTCTTCTTCTTCTTCTTTAAAAATGGCTTTTCCTTTCGGACATTTGCCAGTGTCAAGTATTATCAATATTTGCAAGTTATTTGCATTGAACAAAACAGTCAAGTCGTCATAGTTAAAATCAAGTCGAGGGAATCATTGTAAAAAGGGGGCCATTTTTTACAATGTTTGTTCACGGAGCTTTGGAGAAAACACTAAGCTAAAGTACATGTTTTGCACCGGTTTTCACTTTTATTTACACTTGTACACCTTCACGAAACTAAATTGATTAATATGCCCCCGAAATTAAACATTTTACACGCATTTGAACTAAGTTTCACAAAAATGAAAATCCCGATACAAATGGTATATAGCTAGAGATATTTTATTTCAAGTTCATACATACTAAATACGAAAAGACTTTTTAGCCGACGATCAAATACCTTTTTTAAGAAAAAGGTATTTGATAGCTCCATACTAGCTTACTTACTGTACGGATCCCAGACATGGGCAACGAAAAGACTCATGCAAAGGCTAACCACATTCCAGAGAGCAGTAGAACGTTATATGTTGGATATTAAACTTAGCGATCGAATGAGATGTGAAAAAATCCTATAAACTACGAAATTAATCGTTGCCGCTACCATGTTCTGAAAAAAAAAATGAAAATAAGCAGAACACGTATCACGAACTATGGACGGCCGGTGGAGCGAGTGCATTCTCTACGGTATCCGAGAGATGGAAAACGCGCGAGAAGCCGACACGGAAGAGATGGAGTGATGACATCGAAGAGGTCGCAGGCAAGACGTGGATGGGAGAAGCTCGAGATCGACGCAAATGTCATTTAATGGAGGAGGCCTTCACCTGTAATGAAATAAGGTTGGAAATAAAGGCTTTTTTTATATATAAAAGCAACTAAGGTGTAAGATATTCTTAGCCCATGGTGGCGGGCTCCGGGGGGTCCGTCGCCATTTAACAGGGCCCGAGATGTCGGCGGCGCGTGCTAGCGCCGCTTCTCGAGAGGGTTTACACGGAAATGGGATATTTGGAGATAGAGGTCCGATAGGACAACCGCCGCCAGAGCTCGCGGATGTACTCCGCAAGGTTCCTGCGAACTCTGGCACTTGCAGCGTGTAAGGCACCGTCAGGTTTTAGTGGGTATACCTCTCAAGTCAGAGAAGTCCCCGAGAGCGGCCTGAAGGCGTTACGGCAATTTCCTGACGTAAAAAAAAGGTGTAAGAAATTCTGATGAAGTCAAAATAATTGCATTGTCTCTATACTATTATTCGTCAAAAGGGTATTTATTTTTAACACATCATATTAGTTTGCCACATCCTGTAAGATTTGGCTGGAATTATCACTAATGAATCTGAAAGGTTAATACTGAGGTATTAGTTTTACATATAGTCTCATATAAAAAAAAGATTAAATGGCCGATGGATATATTTTTTTATTTGTAAATTATCATCTGCCATACAGACACAATTAAAAGATACTGCTATATTATGTTACATGATATAGGTATAACCATCAGAAGTTTAACCTCTGATGGAACATCAGCTAATGTTAGAGCCTATGAAAAAATTTGGATGTAATTTTAGTGATTCAAATATACCTAATTACAAAATTTAAGCACCCCAAGAAAGAGACTAAAATACATTGCATTTTCGATCCAGCTCCCATGCTAAAACTGTGTGGGAATATTATTGCAGAGACTAAATTAAGTTCTCCGAACGGAGTTATTTATTTTAAGTTTATAAAAGAATTGCACATTTTACAAGAGGAAGAAGATAAAGACTAGCTAATAAATTATATTGGGTGGTAACCCATCTTAACTTCATGGGGAAAAAATGAATGTCAAAATAGCAGCGCAGACATTAAGTTTATCAGTCGCTGATGCTATTAACTGTTCAAGGGCTAGTAATAATTAACATTTCCAGGGCAGTAAAGCAACGATTGAATTTATCAGAATGATTGATATAGTTTGATTTTTTAAATGCAAAATTGTCTTCTTGCTGTGGTTTTAAATCGCCGTTATATGGCTTAGGAATCAAATATTTTGGACAAAAGCTTTTCACGAAACGAGAGAATATTTAAAAACTCTTACCCTTGACAATCAAAATATCCTATTGAATTGGCGAAAAATGGCAGCGCTTGGCTTGATTGTCGACAAGTATAGCGGTTTTGATCTCGTAACGTTTATTAATGTTGGTATTATTTGATTCCGACGTTACGAAATCTTTAGAGAACTCGTATCTATCTCGAAGATGTCATCTGTAAAGTCTTGAATCGCCGTGTATTAATTTCAATGTCATATTTTTTAAATTTAATAAGGCATTTTACTAGAAATATTATAAAAGGAGAAATGCATAACCAAAAATTGTCCCGTAGCTGGCTGCGCCTCTCGCATGTCGAGCGAGAGCGCTAATCTTCGCCTCACGGGAACCCGTCGTGATATTTTGATTTTTGTTGAATCATTTCTCTTCAGAGCGAAAAATAAAGTAATCTAGAGAAGAGAGCCAGAAATAAAGTAATCTAGATAGAGGTTACATGTTTGTGCCGTTTGGGGTGGAGAATTCAGGTCCGTGAAGACCTACCGCTCTGGAGCTGTATAAAGAGCTAAACGTTTGGTGGATTTTGGCCAAAAAATAAGTATTTGCATACAACGGGGCAATGCAGCTAGCATTCTGGCCACTTTCTCTCTACCAAGGGTTTAGCTGATTTAGATATAGTTTAGTTTTTAATTAGTTTAATTTACCGTGTCCTTTTGTATTATTTCGTGAACCCTTAAAAGCGTCCATTGCTAATGGACGCTTTTAAATAGTTAGTAAGATGTAAGATGATGACATCTTACTAATATTATAAACGTGAAAGTTTATAAAGGTATGTGACTTTGTTACGCAATCACGCATAATAAACTGAACCGATTGCGATGAAACTCAGAATATACGTAGCTTTAGGCCTGTAATGAATGACAAATAATTTGGTTTAAACCGATATTCCTGCAGCATCGGGACCTATGCAAGTGAAACCACGGGGCGCAGCTAGTAAATAATGGATTGCACTTGCGATATTAAATCTAACTTCAGTCACATAACAAAAATCTTATTGTCACCCTATTAGAAAGTGAAGCACGTCCTTTGTAACAACTATCTCGCTCAGCTCGTTTATATTCTGGCAGTTTACTGTCCTGTTATATTTATACATTGTATATTCAATCTATGGTTGTATTAGTTAGTAAGTCAAAGAATAAATAATAGTACTACGTACCTATAGGCACACCTAATATAGGTGAATAAAAGTGATTGTGTTATCTGTAAGAGGAGCGAGAGCGGGCGCGAGGCGGCGCGTGTTGATGCGGTATCAGCAGAGTCCCGCAGGCATCCATTTACATTTTAATTGAAGCCCGGGGCCCGTGGACTGCACCGGATAAATTCCAAATGGATTAATTGTGTTCCACGGACGACGTGACTCTATTGTGAACCGACCGACTTGTAAAAGCTTACGCTAAAAGTGTTTTTACAAGGTAATTGGAATTGGGGTTGGTTTGCTACGTTTCCTTTATTTGCTAAGCCGAGTCTCAAATTTTAAATATAGTGATGGATTTGAAACATAATAAGCTCAGGTCGTGATGATGAAATTAAGAAAATAGGTAGGAAGATACTTTTCGTAATTAAAAAAAATAAACAAATACATAAACAAATAAATATAAACAGGTTACACACACATTTACCTTCTTATAATATTAGTACTTCTACCTACTTACCTAATAGGTGAATTAGCAGCGCGCAAATCACGATTCCTCCCGCACTGAGCAAAATTCCACACCTAAACGGTCATCAATGGGCTACCGCTTAAAGGTGTGGAATTTTATACAGTGGGAGGTAACTTGTTAGAAGAGAGAGACCAAAACTTTGGATATGGGTCATCGTTTTAAAGCAGTCGTTATTACACTTCTTTATACAGCCATATAAAATATTAAGTGGGATATTGTTATAAGGATTTAGTACCAAATTGGTACTATTTGGTACCTCAGTTAAAAAAATTGGTACCTCTTTTGAGCATTATTTTGACAACCTAAAGGAATAATTCACTCGCGACGAGATTTGAAGTCGCGTCTCTGCGTGCAAATATTGGTGTGCATCAGAATGGCGGGTGTACAAATGCAAATTATCATGAATCTAATATGGCTCAAATCTACCTTAATTCTACCTAATTCTACCAATAAAGAAATTAATAGTACCTCTCTGTACGCATAGAAAACTCAATAAATATGTGAGCCGCCAATCTGACGTCAGGATGGCGGGTGTATTCCTTTTCTGGGCGAAATATCATTCGTCAATATTTATATTCACTGCCATATAAATCTACCTAATTAGTACCTTACAGAACCGTACGTAATAATCAAATTCAGGCAAAGGCTAGAGAGTAATCTTGAAAATAAAATTTCGTAACTTTAAATTTCTGCAATGTTGGTATTTAGTAATGGCGGGCGTGTCGAGAATCAACGAAAAAGATTGTACTTTTTTATAATTATGGCCGTTTAGAAAGTAGCCAGTGTCAAGTATTAAGTTATAATTGAATCGAATTACTCTTATGTTAGCCATTTGACAAGTACATTTTTTATTTACGAAATAAACACTATTGACTATAAAGTCAATAGTCTTTATTTCGTAAATGATAACGATAACTTGGCTGTTTCTATAATGCAAATATTATTATTACAGTCATATTAATATTATTATTACAGACTTTATAGTCAATAGTCTTTATTTCGTAAATAAAAAATGTACTTGTCAAATGGCTAAAATAAGAGTAATTCGATTCAATTATAACTTAATACTTGACACTGGCTACTTTCTAAACGGCCATAATTATAAAAAAGTACAATCTTTTTTTAGCGTAGATTCTCGACACGCCCGCCATTACTAAATACCAACATTGCAGAAATTTAAAGTTTCGAAATTTTATTTTCAAGATTACTCTCTAGCCTTTGCCTGAATTTGATTATTACGTACGGTTCTGTAAGGTACTAATTAGGTAGATTTATATGGCAGTGAATATAAATATTGACGAATGATATTTCGCCCAGAAAAGGAATACACCCGCCATCCTGACGTCAGATTGGCGGCTCACATATTTATTGAGTTTTCTATGCGTACAGAGAGGTACTATTAATTTCTTTATTGGTAGAATTAGGTAGAATTAAGGTAGATTTGAGCCATATTAGATTCATGATAATTTGCATTTGTACACCCGCCATTCTGATGCACACCAAATATTGGAGTGAATTTTTATGATAAAAAAAAATCTTCGAGATAAATCGAACTTGCTGTACCTACTAGTCGAGAAGCGGCCGGCTTTAGTTTATGAAAATCCATATCTGTCGTGTTTAGCGGCGAAATAAATTACTATGTAAAATCATATTCGTCGTGTAATTAAAAAATGAACGATCTTCTACTCCGCAAATGGTGACCAAAGAGGTAACTTACCAAACCGCCCCGCGGTTTTACCTGCGTAAGTCCCGTTCTCGCGGGAATATTGGGATAAAATGTAGCCTATGTGTTATTTCCAGTATCCAACTACTTACATTCCAAGTTTCATCGCAATCGGTTCAGTAGTTTTTTCGTGATTGAGAAACAAACATCCAAACATACACACTTTCACATTTATAATATTAGTAGGATATGGTAGTACATTACTGCAGCGACCGGCAAAAGAGAGGCATTAATGGACGAACGTGTGAATGTGGGCCGAGTCGAAGACAAGGCACACATACGTAAGTCCATCAATGCCTAGTTGCGGCCAAGCTTTGTATAGTACTTTTCTCAAATAATGCGCGGAAATTAAACTAAGTAGTACAATTCAGAACTTTTCAATTCAGCCAATGACGAAGTTGACGAACAACTAATAACAATAGTTTATTACGCGCCGCAGGGTATTTTTTTTCACTAAACAGCGTTTGTGTGAAAGCCAGTTCGAAATTTAAATTAAACCTTTGATAAGCTACCTCTTTGGTCGCCATGTTGCGAAGTAGAAAATCGTTCCATTTTTAAATTTCACAACAAATATGATTTTACATAGTAATTTATTTGGCCGTTAAACACGACAGATATGGATTTTTAAACAACTATAATTATTGCCGGCCGCTGCTCGACTAGTACAGTAAGTTCGATTTATTTCGAAGAAGGATGACAAAATAATGCTGAAATTACCAAACATGTTTGAGAAAAATTATACTACAAAATATTTAAATTAAAAATGACTGACATCTTTTGGCGTACCTACCTATGTGTTAACTGGAAAGTGGTAAGTACCTGTAGGTGCGTTAACTGGTTAAAACGAGCTAAGTCGAAAAAAAGGAGAGAAGGAAACATACATGTTTTTAAAATCTCTGCTAGGAGTGGGAATTCGTGTGGTCTAGTTCGTTAGGACGCTGGACAGACCCAGATACACGAGTTCAAACCTCACCGCGTGTGAATTTATAAGATGTAGGTATTCATCCTTTAAATCATTATGATATTATGTACAGTATTACTAGGTACCTAATATCTCAATGAGTTTAATGTTTTTATGTCATAAGGTAATAAAAAACTATATTTATAAAACTCTTCAAATAAAAAAATACGTAAATCTTAAAGGGGACATTAATGTGACGCTTAAGGGAAGTGGGCATTATAAAAACCTGGACATCCGACACCGGCGACAAGCTGTCTGCCATGAAATAAAAATACCATCTAAAACAGTCACCAGTCTCTCAACTTTACGTTTCTAATTTTCAAAGAAATTAGCAGAAAAATAAGCCTTGTGTGAACAGATAGAAGACCCTTAATTTGTCAAAGTTTGTGATGAGATGGGCTGTAATTTATGACATTTGTCGTGTCGTCGGGATAATGGTATGCCCGGGACGGTAGTGCTTCAAATGTCACAAGTCATTAATCTTAAGATAGACTCGATGCCTCGAGTCGGATATTTCTCAGTATGGACACAGTTTACCTAATAGTCGGTGCTCCTCGAGGCGAACAATTATTAGAATTAATTGTAGTAAATATGCAGAATTGCGGAGTTTCTGATTAAACAAAAAGCTTTAATATATTAACGCACTAGTGCTTACCTAATGGTAATTAGATAAGTATATTTTTCACAATTAAAAAAGATTAAGAAAACGGTTTTACTATAATATAATACTATTCTATACTCTATTACTTATAATAAAGGAAGAGAGGACCAAAAGTCTTGAACTTGGAAGTAAAGTAAAAAAGTGGTCTAGGGGACTTCGGAAAAGTAGTAGAAAAAAATTAGGTAAGTATGTACATAATTTTTTAAATTCATGTCTGTCTGTATATTTATCTGTTTGTTCCTTATACAATTAAATACTACTAATCCGATTGAAACCTGGTTTAAAAACAATCAGTTATCTGATATTTGTAATAATAACTAAACAATTATTATTATTAACTACAAATAAAATTTGAACTTTGCCCAAACCCCCGCGTAAGGGGTACCATACTGCTCGGGCATAGTGATTCCTTTTTAATGTCTGAACATAACTTTACTTTAATTTAAATATTTAGCAATTAAGGCCGGAGCAGTATTCACAGAGCCTGACGCTTATCACATGGCTGTACAAGGTTGAATACAACCCATACTTTGTAGCTGTGCCCTTTGTTCTCAGCTTTGCACAAAGAAGACCGTTCAAAATGGACCAGCTATTTTCCACAGATATCAAATTTGGCACTTCAAACAACTTTATATACGAAATTGTTTCAGTTCCCAAAGAATTAATAAGTATGGATTATTCAATAGATTTACGCCGTCTAAAGTCACTGCTGTGTTAGTATTTTCGTTTTAATTCTGCTTAATCAAAGGATGTTATATGTTAAAGTTTCACAGTTAGGAGCACTACACTATTCTCCTAAGTTAGGAGAGATAGAGCCGCCATTTTTAGGGTTTCTGCTCCTAACTGTGAAACTTTAATATACAATTATCTTATAATTTAGCAGAAATAAAACGAAAATACTAACACTATGGCTTTAGATCGCGTAAACCAGTTGAATAATCCATATCTTCTATTTAGGAAAGTCCTTTAAAATTTCGTTAAAGTATACTTCTGGGTTGCCTACGCTACTTCGAAACACTATCCATCGAAACACGTTTCGCCGAAGACGATTGACCGATAGATTGTTTAATCTATCGGTCAATCGTCGTCAATTTGTTTGTTTGTTGGGTTAGTCAAAAAACTAACCCAACAAACAAACAAATAAATAAATAAAATAACCACAGTCTTACTCAATCAACCCGCCCCTGTACCCGTATTGTGAGTATTTTCGTAAAAAAAATTGGTAACTTCGATATCGTCCGCTAGGGGCGCTTTTTGAGTTTTCATACAAAATGCGCGTTAACTTAACCATCACGTTCGCGTTTTTTTTTACGGAAAAACTCACACTACGGGTACTGATCGTCCCCAGCGCAAAAGACCCCATAGCACCAGCGGCATTACCTAAATAGCGATGGCTATCCTCTGCACAAACTACAATATGGACCCAGCCACTAAAACTGCTCGACTTCAGATGACGTAACAGATAAGTGAGTGACACTGTATGTAGTATGTACCTAAAGGTTATTTTTTAATACAGCTTAAATTTAGGAGGCACAATGGGCGGCCTTATCGCTGAAAGCGATCTCTTAGACGACATTTTATTAAAAACCGACTTGAAAAAAGAACAAAAATGACCTCTAGGTACATACTAGGTACATACTAGGTACATACAGTGTCACCGACTTTTGTTTTTATCTATTTATCTTGTAATTTTGTATAGTGTGTACAACAAAGAATTTATTCATTCATTCTTAGGTTTTCGCGATTTTGCATAATAAAACACTATATTTACTAGATTTTACTCGCGTTTTATTTAATAACGAAATTATTACAAAGTACCGAGCTTTCGCTAACTTTACACGTTAAATATTGTGTTTTATTCGGTTTTACCGTAATTTTAATTATTGAGGAGTTTGCTGATAAGAAGGTGGTTTCAAGTGCCCTATCAATCTGTAACTACCTAGTTCTTGAGGGGCCCATTTTTTTGATAAAAGTAAAGACAAAAAGAGTAATCATTCCATAATTCCGAAGATTTTCCTCAGATGCTCACCAAACTTTTATGGAACTACCTTGAAGCTCCCAGCTTTCCTTTAAAAAAAAGAATCATCTCAATAGATCAAGCCATCTTCGAGTAATCGATGAACAATTGAATTGATTACCTACTGTGATCTGAGGAGTATTCCCGTTCATCACTTCGAAGATCTTCACCAAATTTTAATGGGACCACCTCGGAGCTCTCACTTTTCCATTAAAAAAGAACCATATCAGTCGGTCAAGGTATCATTGAGTAATCGGTGAACATACCTAAAAACAACATAAAAATAAAATGTAGCGACGAATTGAGAACCTCCTCCTTTTTTTGAAGTCGGGTAACAAAAATGAATGAAGTAGGAAAAAAATGAAATTATTGTCTTCGCCTGTAAGACAAAAATTAAGTAAGTACATTTTTTTTTTTTGTTAAGTAAGTACGCAAAAACGCGCGAGGCTGTTATTTCATACAACGTAATGCTGACTAATTAAATTATTAGTAATAGGTAATGACTGTAATGTTACATCGTTCGTCTTCGCTCCTAAAAGACTGTGCACTTGACAACTTTTGAAATATCAATTTCAATCATATAAAATTAAGGTAGTTTTTGCTTTGATATATCAAAACGGTCCTGTTGAACCCAGTTGGTTTGTCTGTCCTTACTAACCGACGAATACTAAAGTAAAAAAAAAATGGACAGACTGGGGTCTCTCTTACATCAAGCAAGAACGTTTTTTTTTTTTTTTTTTTTTTTTGACGAAGCGAAGTAAGCTTTCTAGTTACTATACTATTTCTATGGTAATTTTAATAAGATTCCGTTTTTACCCTTAACTCAGTCCCGCCAAAACTCTCCAGAGTGCCGTTATTACTATTTCCTATCGGCTCTGAATCGATTATACGGCCATTTGGAAATTAGCCAGTGTCAAGTATTATTAATATTTGCAAGTTATTTGCGGTCTTGGCGGGAACTCGTTGAGGAGATGTGGCGTTAAATTTTCATTTTTGTGAAACCTAGTTCATATGCGTGCAAATTGTTTAATTTCGGGGGCATATTAATCAATTTAGTTTCGTGAAGGTGTACAAGTGGAATGAAAGTGAAAATCGGTGCAAAACATTGACTTAGTGTTGTCTCCAAGGCTCCGTGAAGATTGTTTGTAAATGGCCGCCGTGTTTACAAATGATTCCCTAGACTTGACTTTAACTATGACGACTTGACTGTTTCGATGCAAATAACTTGCATAATTTATTAAAATACATGACACTGGCTAATTTCCTAATGGCCATAATCGGTTCACAACCGATAAGAAATAAAAAATAAGTTATTTGCATTATTATCAACAGTCAAGTCGTCATAGTTAAAGTCTAGGGAACCATTTGTAAAAACGGCGGCCATTTACAATGATTGTTCACGGAGCTTTGGAGGCGACGTTAAAGTCCATTTTGCACCGATTTTCACTATCATTACACTTGTACACCTACACGAAACTAAATTGATTAATTGCCCCCGAAATTAAACAATTTTCACGCATTTGAACAAGGTTTCACATCACAGTTTCACATTAATGAAAATTTAGCAACACATCTGCTCAACGTGTTCCCGCCAAAACTCATCCGTGCCGTTATGTTGGTAGCAAAACCAATAAGTGTTGCCTATATTACTTTGAATGTGCTACCTTGAATTTAGGGAGATAGGTATGTTTTTTCTCTCTTAATGACATTAAAATTTGAAAATTCTCTAAGAAATGTATTTTAAATATATTTTTCATGAATACGTCCGATATTACTGATGTAAATAGCTTATCTCTAGTAAATATCTTTAATCAGGCTACGTCTGCACAGTCTCGAGGTTGGGTTAGCGCCTAGAGTCACTTAGCTAGGCCTTAACTAAAACTAATGTACTTTTTAAATAAATTTTTAAAAATCTAAACTAATACTACTAACATGAAAGGTTTAGATAACTGTTTGAAAGTATGTTTAATGGAGGTTTGGTTATGATCGGTTAGCCAATAAAAAATTTTTGGGGCTTATATTTACTAAACTTAATGCGTTAACAAACCGTTCCTTCAAAATATAATTTAAAAAAAAAAACTCCCGTTTTATTAGATTTATATCACGCTAGAGTTAAGGCAGGAATTGAATAGAAGAAACCAGTATTTTAGGCTTTCTTTGCTAAGTACTTTTGTTACAAATAAACAGTTAAGTATCTTTTTTAATTTTGCGATTTTAAGTTTCTTTAATTTCTATACATTTGTATCTATTTCACTGTAAAGTTGAGGAGATTGTTCATTATTGTTGGCAATACTGAACGTAACTACCCTACACTCGCTTGACGACCAATGTTTACGTTTTATTGACGCCGTTGTCAGGGTACCTAAAACGATGAGAAGTAAAAATTTTGAATTGTTATAGTTGATTTAAAATTGAATAAAAGGAAATGCGTATTTCAAAACTCCTTCATAAGTTTGACAATTTTATCTCCATAACGCATTATAATCATGAGAACTATACCAAAGTGGGTGAACAAAATTCATGAAGCCGACAAAGTAGAATTTTCGAGGTGAGTTTTAGAGTTCTTAGGGTTTCGTTCAACAAATTTCGCTTCTCGTGATCACTCCCGCAATATAATTTATGATTTCTGTCAGCGTCCACAGTGTTTGCTTCAGTCCCGATGGCTCACAACTGGTTGTGGGAGCCGGTGAGAAGGTGATGGTATACGACCCTCGGGATGGAGCCTTGGTACAACTGTTGCAAGCACACAAGGGGCCAGTGCATGCCGTCGCTTATTGCAGCGATGGCAAGAAATTCGCCAGCGGCAGTGCTGATAAAAATGTCATTATCTGGACCTCGAAAATGGAGGGAGTCCTTAAATATTCGTGAGTAACTTATAAATAAATAACTTTTCCTTCCCACTGACAACAATCTAACTAACTGAACTTTAATTCATAACTAGCAGCATATTGCGGTTTCACCCATATTCTTATATGGGTGAGGCCTTATCCTGCTGGAATATTAGGATAAAAATTAGCTTAAGTTACTTTTCCACAATGTAGCTTTCTATTGGTCAAGAATTTTTAGAATCGGTTTAGTAGTTACAGAGCCTATTACAAACAAATCTTACCTCCTTAAAATATTATTATAGATAGCACCCCAGCAGTTCACCTCCACTATTCCTAATTTGTGGAAGTATGTATAGGGATAGAAGCCCATGTTACTCCTCAAGATACAATGTAAATTTGATGTAGTGGTTTAGCAGAGAGTTCTAACATTTAAAAAATATCATCAAACTGAATAAAATGTCAAGTACAAGCTCACTATTAATTATCAGTCTTTTTGCTGCTGTAACTGTATCCGCCAGAGGCTACAATACATTTACTTAAGCAGAATGAATTATAATTTACAGACACAGTGAATCAATTCAATGTCTTGCATACAACCCCGTGACATTGCATCTTGTTTCGTGTGCCGTCACAGACTTTGCATTCTGGTCGATGGATGTGAAAGCCGTTCAGAAATACCGGATATCTGGCCGTATAACCTGCTGCTCTTGGTCTTCTAATGGTCAACACCTGGCTATTGGGCTTGCTAGTGGACTGGTTTCCATAAGAGATAAGGTTGTTTATTTTACTGAATTAGTATAGACATAATAATACTTGCATTTAGCAGTAAATTATAATAATGTTGAAGTGAATAAAATGCTTTTTTAGCATCTGCGAAAGAAAATTAAGTAGCAAAACTTTGATAAAACAGCGAAACTTTAATAGCACATTAATGAGATACTGAATTAAAATCATGTATGCAAATGCAAATTGACATTACATTACAGTACCAATATCTGCATATATTTTTGTGTTATTTTTGCTGTAAATATTTGCAGTCTGGAGAAGAAATTCAAAGAATAGTTCGGGATGCTGGTGTGTGGGCTGTGGCTTTCTCTAAAACATCGCTACTTGTTACCGATTGGAATGAAACACTGTCCTTTTACAATATACAGGGGCAACAGATTCTCAAAGAGCGGAACATAGGTATGATTATTTTACTGTTCAGTGTCTTAAGGGTATTTAGGTTTGAATCTTCATTATTGTGAGATCCTGGGTTGACTTTTTTTAGTAGGTAGGTATAAGGGAAAACTGAAAATAATTCAAACACTGGTTTATTCAAAAAAACTTCACATTTATTAACATTTGCTACTTTGTATGTAGTTAAAATAATCTATTATTTTGTAGCGCTATTTGCAATAATTAATAACTGTTTACTCCATATACCCACATACTCACAATACACCTACTCACCCCTTCTTCCAGTCACCCGAATTTATCTTATTATATTTTATGTCACATGCTAAACTCAATCATACATGTATGGTCACGGTTTCCCGGCGTTTTCCAGAGTCTTCCCTGAGTCTTTTTTGTAATTTCTGAACAAAATTGTAATCAAAACTGTGTTTGGATCTCCCGTGATTCAGGATTTTCCTTGTGCTGTGACCATAGTTTAAGATAATCTAATCTTTGTTTATTCTCTATAACTGTGCATTAGTGTGCATATTTACCCCAGGGATATTTCTGGATAATTGATTAGTATGTCTATCCTCTGGGTCAGTATAAACATGTCTGGTGCCGAGGGTTCCGAGACTACTGTGCAGAGGAATGTTTCAGAGATATTTTACATCATGTTGCAGGTATCGCAGCGCTCTCTGTGTCTGTACTGGACGCGTTGGTGGTGGTGGGAGGCGTGGGAGGGTGGGCCGCGTTCACGGCGGAGGGGGTGCCCATCGCGACCACTCCGCAGGACTGGATCTGGGCTGTCACACCGTCACCAGCATCCAATACTCTGGTATCTTCTCTTATGATGATAGCGCGTATTTCATAGTCGTATGCTTAACATAGTTCTTTATACAACTGTACCAGGTATACAAGGTTAACAATTACAGTGGTCTTTCAGGGGGATATCCTAAACTATACTAAATAGCTAAAAATGCTTAAAGCAGTTCTTCTTCTTCAACAGCATGTATTGGCCCACTGCAGGGCATATGCCTCTCCCATATCTCTCCACATCTTCCTATCAGGTCTTTTTGGACCAGGTTACCCCGGCATGTGCCTTGATATCGTCGGACCATCTGACTGGTGGTCTGCCAGCCAGTGTCAAATCCTAGAAACAAACATAGTGTGTTAAATCGATAGAAATGTCTATTTTATGACTGGGTTTCAATCTAACTTAAAACAGGAGCCCGGAACAGCCTCCAAAACATCGGATCGGGCATTGCAACAATGCTGATAATAAAAACAACACAAATAAAACCATAAAATTAGTGATATTTCAATTGAACATTGCGACAATATTAAAATAAACGATATTAAAATACAATTGTTGTCAGGCAGTGGCATGTCAAGACGGTACGCTGTGGTGCTACCAGATAGTATTCAGCACTGTGCACGGGTTGTACCGCGAGAGGTACGCGTACAGAGAGAACATGACAGATGTAATCGTGCAGCATCTCACCACCGGCAACAAGGTGCGCATCAAGTGCCACGACCGCGTGCAGAAGATCGCCATTTACAAGCATAGACTCGCGGTATGTACCACCTTAACATAGTTGAAAAAAGTTACGTCCGCACAGACCGGAGGCTGGCCTAGCGGCGCGGGCGCCTGGATTCTAGAGCCTAGCGAGGTCCTAAATAAATAAATCTTACTATCTTACTAATATAATAAACGCCAAAGTTTGTATATATGTATGTATGTGACTTCGTTACTATTTCCCGCAAAAGTTTCGGTTCAGTAATCCGATTGCGGTGAAATTGGAATATAGGTAGCCGGATACCGGATATAACACGTAGGCTACTTTTATCCCGATATTCCCGCAGGAACTGGACTTAGGCGGGTAAAACCGCGGGGGCAGCTCGTAAATAATAAATGAATATTGTACGACGTTACACACAGCGTAATCTAGCCCCAAACGAATTACTAGACAAGGGATATACTACAAATATGTATATTATTCGTTTTTGGTAAATAGATACATGATACATAGAAAAAAAACGAACGTTCTAGAATGTTCGTGACCGGACGCACTGTGCGCCTGGCGTCTACGTTGTTGCTCAGTGCGGTCGGTCGGGAACATTCTAGAACGTTCCTAAAACGAACGTTCTAGAATGTTCGTTAAGGGCTCGCTAGATGACTCGTAAGGCGCTAAACCTCCAGTCTATGTGTACGTAAAATCGCCATAAAATAAAAAACGGAGATATACTTAAATCGAGTACGGCACAATGACCGACCTTACCGCCTAATCACTTCCAGGCAACCAATATTGAGTTTAGTACTGTGTAATTTCAGGTTCAGTTGCCCGAGAGGGTTGTGATATATGAGCAGGGCGACGTCCAAGGAATGATGTACAGAGTCAAGGAGAAGATACCTCAGAAGAGTGAATGCTCGCTTCTGGTCACCACGAGCGATGCCTTGCTTTTATGTCAGGTACCTGTGTCTCTATTCTTCTGAATTAGTTCACTTCAGTTTCTTTATTCGCAGGTAAATATTATGGGCCAGCAATATAGCGCAATTCTAAATTAGCTCCACGTGGTTAGGATTATATATATCAAAACATTATCGAAATTTCACCGAAAGGTTACCGACAATTATCGACGTATTTTATTGCTACCACATGGAAGCATTTGTTGTGTTAGTATAGATCTCCAGAAGTCTGCATTTCTAGATTCACTAAACAGATGTTCAGTAAACTTTTTAAACAAACGATTTGTACTCATAGTAATATTTTAACCGGGTTTTACTCGCGTATCGTTACTTTTAAATTCTCTTACTTCGACGTTCCGATCATGTTACAATGATCTTGGTCGCGAGATGACAGTTAAAATATTACTAGATGTTCAGTAATTTTTGCTTTATTGAAACACAAGTGTCCAAAGAAACAACTAAATTTTTGCTTTTTTAAATATAAGTGTGATGTCACCAGCTAAACTAAGTTAGTTTTGTTGGCGGTGTATAATCTGTTCCTTACGTTTTCAGGACACAAAGCTGTCTATAATTGGTAAACAGATACCTAAGTCTTGGACGGTTCCAGCTCCAATACGATATGTCAAGATCACTACGCTGTATTTCGAAGAAATTTTGCTTCTGGGTCTATTGAATGGCCAAGTAAGTATTTTTATTCTTACATGAAAGAAGGAAATTTGTAAACCTTAGGCTACGTTCGCACATGCAGGCGGCTTGCATAGCGCCTAGAGCCTGGCGAGTCACCTAGTGAGTACCTAAACGAACGGTCTAGAATATTCGCGGTCGGCCGAAATGAGTGCCAACGAACATTCTAGAATAATAATTAAGCAATAGCTAGGTGGCTCGAAACTTTTTATTCTGTTAATCGATGGGCATAATTATTGGTACACGTACTGTAGAGGGCGGGATAATGCTAAAACTATCCCAATCCTATTCTAACCTGTTTCCTGTGGAAACTACTAATAAAATAAAATCAATGGAAATATTTTATAGGATAAATTCATCTTTAATAATTCATTCGCGACGAGATTTGAACTTGCGTCTCTGCGTTCGAATCTCGTCGCAACGACGCGAGTTTAAATCACGTCGCTAGTGAATTTTTGAAGATTAATTTTTGCTTTAAAATATTTTTAGTACATATGCCTTGAGTAATAAAATTGAGTAACAAATTACTAATCTAGTGATCAGTGATCTATTTATCTATCTATCTCTTAGATTACATAGATCAGCGTTTCCCAAAGTAGGGGGCGCAGAGATCTTTTCAGGGGGAGGAGGCACTTATGTAGTTGAGTTGAACCTGTGGCTCGATTCTCGTAAAGCAGTTAAGGAAAATTTCATTTCAGCATCATTGCAGTTGCAAGAATGACATATTTTTAATCGTGTCATTCTTGAAACTGAAATTATGCTCAATTGAAATTTTGCTTAACTTTATTACGAGAATCGAGCCACTGAATGCGATTTCTATGGTTCAGCCTAGTCTTCAGTCATCTTGGGCCAGTCACATTTTCCTGACTTAGGTACTTCAGTGTCGACCCATTGTACGTGAGTGTTGGCTGTAATGTTATTCCAGCCAACCCAGTTTTTCTATGGATAAGCCGAGACTTGTAAACCTTGTCAAAACTATACAAAAGATATTTGGTAAGTTACTAGGTACTTACCAAATATCTTTTGTATGACAATAAGCAATAAAGTTACATACATATTCAATGTATAATATGTATGTATGCATTGTAATTGTACGTAATGTTAGATATGGCAAGTGGAGCCCTCGAACGGTCGGTCGAAGCTGGTGGTAGTGACGCCGGCGAGCGTGCGATGTCTCGACGTGAGCGCATCCCGCGCCTCGCTCGCGGTCGTCGACGAGGCCTCCGTCTGCCGGATATACAGTCTGCCCACCGGGGAACTCTTGTACATGGTAACTTATTTACTACATGCTTCTTCTAACACTTATATGCAGAGTCGTTTCCTCCACTCGACTCGACCTCAACTCAACTTGAATGATACTCGTAGAATCGGTATCATATCGGTATCGATAGATTCGAGGATACCTTTTAAGGTAGATCGCGATGTACCTTTGACAATTAATTCCTCGACTCGACTGAGAAATTTTCTCAAGAATTCTATGCTTCAAGTTGAGTCGAGGTCAAGTCGAGTGGAGGAAACGACTCTGCATATGGGTGTAAGGGTTCATCATCATCATCATCAGCCTGTTCGCAGTCCACTGCTGGACATAAACCTCTCCAATTGCACGCTACCAGGGCCCGGATTCGGTAAGGACATAGCATGCGAAATGCCGGCGGAATGCAGGCTACGTGCAGGAGATATACGTTATTTCGTATTCTGTAAATGTTATTTTACTTAATTATTAAGGTAGCCTTCAATTTTAAGGGCTAATTAATTATTTAAATAACTCCCCTTGTCTCTCAGCCAATCAGTATTAAGGAAGTTATAGAATAGCTTTTATTTTTACTCATGCAACATATCGACTTCTGCAATGCTCCTGCATCACGCCTGCTTGTCGCATGCTATGGTATTTTTACAGAATCGGGCCATTGGATATATTTTCAGCTTCTCGCATCCATTTTTAGGATTCCATGTGAAGAAAGAGAATACTGTGTCGTCCTTCCGTCTGTCAAAAGTTTCGACTCAAGACCCTTTATCTCGAGACTTATTCAAATTCAAATTATATTTATTCGTTAACAGCCTTATTAATAGACATAATAATTATATTATTAATATTACACATTTATTCAAATTAATAATGCTACAATTATCATAACAAGAATAATTTCGTTGGAATTTATCTCATACAATGATAATTAAACTTATTAAGTAATTAACATAATGCTTGGACACAGATAGTTTATTAGGGAAATGGTTCATAAATAAATAGTGCAAATTGTAAGTAAAACCTATACTAGGATAACCTGTAATATAAAACATAGTTTTTTTTTAATAAAAATAATTACTTCTTATCAGCACAATTTGCCATTATCAATGCCTATTACATATAGATAAAGATTATACCTCATATCCAATCTTTAGAGCGGTGTTAGTCTAGTGATAGATACCCCGACTTTCATTCCGTAGGTCATGGTTTCAAATCCCGGCCGCGCACCAATGTGTTTTTCTTTAAGAAAATATATGTGCCTATTAACATCGCTGCATGAAGGGAAACATCGTGAGGAAACTCACGGCTTGAAATCACGCACAAAGGCCCAATAGTAGGGCTAATTGCGGAAACACACAGGTTAAAACTTTAACTTTAACTTATCAATGCCTAATAAGGGTAGGTACTTTAAATAAATAAATAAATCCTGTGACGAACACACAGCGCCATCTAGCCCCACGGTTAGCTGCTAAGCTTGTGTAACGGTGACTAGAGAACGAATATACTACTTATATTTACTATTCTTTTTGTAAATACATGCATAGTATACATAGAAATACACCCAGACCAGATACAAATATTTATTTTTAAGCATAAATATTTGCACCCAGCGGGAATCGAACCCGCAACCTTCTGCATTGCAGGCAGGGATTCGCCCGACGCGCCACAGAGGTCGTCATCTTCGTCGTCACTTTGTATAGGAAATGTGTATAGTAAACTTGGTGGTTGTTACAGGAAGAGAACATATCGTCGGTGTCGTTCAACGCGTGGTGCGACGACCTGGTCAGTATGTCTGGAGGCGGTCTACTCTCGATAAAGGCTGGCAACTTCCCACCGGCGACGCAACCCTTGGTGGGGTCAGTCGTCGGTTTTCAGGTGATTACACTCCATTTATGCCCGGTTTCTGAACATCTGACATAAACTCGCCCTACCTATTGACTCTATAAAGATATCCTTGAGATAAACTCCAGTTATCTGTCTCCGTTTTTTTATGCATGTGACAAGCCGTCACAGTCACTCCACTGTTCGGAAACGCATTGACGCTAGCTATCGAACCGATAGCAATATCGAATAGAAAACCATCGCCAAACAGACTTCAGAAACCGGGCAATACACATTTTCCCGGGCCGTAATCGCGTGATTATTATGTGCCAGACTTTTAGTCTTAGTTTGATGAATATCTATTGAAAACCTTTGGAATGATGATCAGAATAGCATCCAAAAATGCAGTAAATGACTACTTTTTGGACTTCTATCTATCGAGTGGTTGATATGCTTTCACAAGAATATCAACCACTGAGCTACTACCTATTTGCATCGCTATGACACACTGCTCACTTATACGCCCCTTCAAATCATCGCAATCGGTTCAGTAGTTTTTGCGTGATCGAGTAACAAACACACATACATACATACACACATACTGACAAACTTTCAGCTTTATAATATTAGTAGGATTTCTTTTGATGCAATAAAATAATATCTTATTTTATCGAGTCGGCCCCTAAAGAACGAGGTACAGATTGATGAAGCACCTGCGACCACCTTCTCATCAGAAAACTCCTCCAATTTTTCTTCCTTCCTCTTCCAATTTTTCTTATTCCTCTTCCAATTTTGACAAAGTTTCTAGTGGCAGTCGAAAGTACCTACACTAAAGGATAAAATAATATAAAAATTTAAATACCGACTTCAAAAAGTTCAAAATACACATACTTATATTGTCACCTACTTTTCTGTTATGTTATTTGAAGTCGGGCTGTTTGGTAGATCAAGATTGTAGTTAGGCTGACTGACTTCAGATAACATAACAGATAAGTCGATGGCATTGTATGTATGTCAGGTTATTTTGGACTTTTGAAAGTCGGTTTTTAAAGTTTTTATATATATTTTTTATTTTAGTTTTAAGTTGGAAGCCAAAGCCCGGAGGAATCCGACTTCTGTGTATTGTGTTTTTTTAAATCAAAATATTGTTTATTCGTTTATTTTTCTTTTTTTAATCAAAATATTGTTTATTCGTTTATTTTTGTCCAAAGTTAATTTACTTATTTTTAGGTGGTGTTGGTGTTGACTGAACATCCAAAACACATTGGCTTCTTTAAGAGGGCTAGGAAATACAGTTTTTTTTTCTCTATTTGATTTATCCTGTGGTGCCAAGATTCAGCTGCATTTTGGGTTCTTGGTAGCCCCTTGCCTTGTAGCAAACCTCCATAGTGTCGGAGGAAACGAGTAATTTTTATTACTCCCTAAGACAGTATTTTCCAAACATTTGTACAATATCCTTACTTTCTGAAGATACAGATTAATGTTACTTTTATAAATATTGGGGTATTTCCTCTTTATCTAAAAATGCCAGTGCTATAATACATATTTCATTTCAATTGAAACATTTTGACCGTATATAACCGCTTTCCCAGCTCTTTGTATTCTTCAGTATATATATTGTGCAAGATTAAAAAAACAGCCATTAGTAGAAACGTAGTCAAAATTTTAGTTAGCACATTTGATTGCAACTAGTTCAAAGTCCATTATCACATTTTTCACCGTAATAGTGTTTATTTCAGTAATTAAAAATTAAATGTTTTTTTTTTATCCTTGTGTATGCATAGTGCAAACAAAAGTGGATATGTGTGTCTGTTATCTTCAAAAATATTTCGATGTATGTCGTATAGTTGCAAAGTTCGTTGCCGCAACCTGAAGTGTCCCATCCATTATTAACAATTAGATTTCCCGAAAAATGCATCATTCTATGATATGAAAAAATAATCATCCTTTTTAATATCGTCAAATATCTCATCACATAGGACAGAATTGTTATTATGTATTTGCAAATCCTCCTGGTTAATTTGGAAGTAAATATCCGTTGGCGCGATAAAAACAGGGTTCCCTTTTTTCTTTTCACGATAAACTACCTGTGTCAATGCAGAAGTGGAAGGTAGTTCACTCAAAACCGCTTTATCATCATACTAGATGATGAAACTATAAATATCCTGATCCAGGCATGGATCCTGTCATGGCGTCGTAATCCCGTATTTAAGGGTATCTGAATCGGCTAGATTGGAATAAACAACATATAAATTGTTAAAATCTTTGGCAGTCAGTTACATATGGAACATTTTAATTGAGAATTTCGGTATTGCAAATGGAGCGGTCTACAGTACCGGTACGATTGGGGACATGGATTCAACCATATCATGTTGGTACCGTTCGAAATATTTAATGGGATAAATGTTGTCGCAAATAGGTTACTTTCATCTTGTGTTTCATTTTCAGTCTGGGTTAGTTTCATTTGATATTGAGACTGGGCACTACTTCCGTCAAACCCCCAAGGGCCCCCGTTAACATACAATCGAGTTGGGACAGTTTAATTTGATTCCAGTATTGAATAATGTTTTCATCAACTGTCTGCACAATTCGTTGAAAAGTGCGATCTAAAAGGTTCAATAGTGGCAAAGCTAAAGCTTCTTCAGACCTATATGGTATTAAAGTCGAATAACCAACACCATTAAGATTTTTTGATATCTGAATTATTTTTTCCGGCGAATCAATGCAGGTGTTGATGATCTTTTCCAATCCACGAGCACTAGTACTAGGCTGAAATCATTCTGACTCTATACTTTTATCCGTCACTATAGTTTCTGAAAAAACTTTAACTAGCTTTTGTTGCGGCTCCTGTTGTAGTTGCGATAGGAAGTAAATGTTTTCTTTTATTAAGCTGTTGGCGCCTACTCAGGCTTAAATAGGAAGCAGTTCTAGGGCTGCAGATTTAATATTTTTTGTCATGTCAGGCAAATCATCAAGAAAAGGTTTTTGGACTGGACATTCTGGACTGAAATCGCACCAATGTCTTTTTTATAAGAAAAAAATATGTGCGCTATCAACATCGCTCTTACTCTGAAGGAAAACATCGTGAGGAAACCCACTGCTTAAAGTCACGCACAAAGGCCCAGTTGCAGGGCCAATTGCGGAAATACACAGTTTATAAAATAACACTTAATTAGAATGACACATGTTAAACTTTACCCAATAGTGATGGGACATAATATCAAATCGTGGTCTTTAGGATCAACTTTGTCGACTAAGTATTTTTATGTTAAAATAGACGATAAACATCTACCCCCTTACTTATAAACGCTAATTAAAGCGCCGCATAACCATGCATCGTTTGTCTTTTACTGTCACATGAAGTTTCAAAGTTGACAGACAGAGACAAACTTAGCCATGTGTAAATAATATTTTAGAAGTAAGGGAGCTAGTCCTATGTGTTGGTTTTTCAGCTGTAGGTCCATATCAATTCAATCGCATTGTACTGGCAGTGATATGGTGTGCAAGGAAACTAGTCTAAAATCTCTTTTGAGCAAGTTATCATTGGCTTCTAAGCCTTTACTGTTAAGCCATTCAATAATTTCAAACTCGCGATTGGTCATCGTTGGTGGTTTATTTTTTTAAACAGAGTGATACGGTGCATTGTCCAGTATATAACATGAGGCTCATGTAAATTAAACAATAGGTTTTAAAACGAATGATTATGATATGAAATCATAGACTTAATATAAATATATTAACTACTTACCATATTTCCCATAAAATGGAGGTTTTGCAAATCTAGGGTACCATGAAACAATGGAATAGTCATCTTCTAAAGTCATGGCTGACATTTGTGAGGAGTTGAACTTGTAGAAGTGGTCCACAAAAACAACAGAATACCATGAGGAGATGAATTCTGTTTCAGAATTAATTTCCTCGTGGTATTCTGTTGTTTTTGTGGACTTAAATGCTAACAAACAATTAGGCATATTTCTAGCGTGCGTTATCCCTTAATCAAATGGAACACTTTTTAGGAGATAAATAAAAACTGAAACCGGTTCTAGGGTGAGTTTTGTGAGTAGATTTCAAATCTCATGAAAATAATATGAAAAAGTGGGGGGAAATGGGGGTTTTGCGGTGGGAAATAATTTCCCTTTGTTCGTAACGGTATTGCAAAATATCATCAAGTGGGAAATATTTTCCCTTTATTCAGTATAGGTTGTGATATTTTCAAGAATTTTACTACTGCTAATATACTAGTTCTTCACCCTGCTTTGCTTTTCATTTTATTTTATATAAAAAAAATATATCATGCAATTCTAAAATAAAACAGTGTTAAGGTTTTGATTATCATTTACACAGTCATTTATAAGATTGTTGTCTAGAAAATAGTTATCTAACACAGCAGTGGTAGCTTCTGCCTCAAGGAGTGGACTATTACAAATAACTGGCTCAAGAAGTGGACTATTAGAAATAACTGGCTCAAGGAGTGGACTATTACTACTATCTTCTTGCGGAATTTCAAGATATACTGCCTCAGGACTGTTCTTGTACTTGAAGTTGGCTATTATATGTATCTTGATCAAAATTGAAATAGACTGATTGAGCTATGCCACCTGTGTTAGTTGTGTTGTCAGAGTCAGATTGATGATTTAAAACTGACAATAATGATTCTATTGTCTGTACAATGGGTTCAGTTTCCACAGTCTCGTAATCATCTTCTGTGCCAAAAATTTCTTCAAGACGCTGTTCTACTAATGTAATCGTCAGGTTGATTCAAGTAGCTAATTGGAATAGAATCAACACTATTGGCATAGCAAGGGTCTCAGTATCAGAGCCGGACAAATCAGATATATCAGCTAAGATGTCAAGATAAGATAAGATAAGATAAGATAAAACTTTATTGTGTCAATAGCGGCTTCAAGATTTTTCTTGGTTAGTACTTTATACTTCTTTTTGGCATTCATTTTTTTAAGTTGTTAAAAAAAATAATAGGTATAAATCATAAAAGGAAAACAAAGGCACAGTCATGTTTTGTTCAATGAATGGACAGACTTTTATTTTTATATAGTTATCAGATTTTTGAAATCCGGAACAAACAATGGGAAATTATTTCCCACTAATTTAACATGAAATATTTTCAACGAAACTTATTGTTTTCTAGGTTGTATTCCAGCGAAAAGTTCAAAAGTTCAGAAAATATGTCAATTCTACTACAATATTACATGTACTCACTTACCAGATTTTTTTTCTCACAATGTTTCAAAAAAACTGACGCGAATGCGATATTTTAGTAAAATATCACAACTTTGAATTTGACTTGTCGTATAATGACAGGATTTTAAACTTCTGGACAAATGTTGCCATTTATCAGTTAACAAATATATCCAAAATTAGTTTTCTCTATGGTTGGCACTCCTAGGTGTTGTCATTACAAAAAAACTATGGAATAAATTCGTCCTGACTAAGTGGGAAATTATTTCCCAGTATTTGATTAATATAATTTCGTTGATGAGTGCGTCGTATCGTCTGTCCAAATTTGAGAGACTGTATGATTTGCATTGAGCCAGGTTTCATCTAAGAATACTATTTTGTCCCAGTTCTCATTTTCTTTACCTTACGCAAGAAACCTACTCGCGCCGTAGCAATGTTTCCCCGATTGTTCATTTCTAGTTCGTTTTACCGAAAATTGTTTGACCGAAGCTCGCACTACCGAAGGGTCGTAACAAATACGTAACAATTGTCATTTCCAAACACGCAACTTTCTTTCATTTACTTACTTCAGTTTAACCCAGAGACATGTGACGTCGCCTTCCCTCCTAAGAAGATAGAACACTCAACGGTTTCGAAATATAAATTTTAACCATGTTCCCTAAAATTAAGAGATAAAAATAAAACGGAACTAAAACTGTGGTCCCAAAAAAGAGTTTTGCCCAAAACTGTGGTCTATTTAAATATTATAACAACAATAAGTCAAGCTTGCCAAAACAAGTTTGCCAAGAACACAAAGTAGGTATTGCGTAAATTTGTTTTTATTGCTCAAGGCATATTTACTAGAAATATTTTTAAAGGAAAAAATCATCTTCAAAGTAGGTAGGTAAGTCCCCATGCTATGCTATGAATATTTTTTACGATAATCATTTTAATGACCTCCAAAAGAAACAATATATGCTTTATTTGTTGGAAGCCGATTAAAATGATTGTCGTACAATTTAACTTATTTTGAAGATTTTTACAGAATTGTTCTATTTTGATAATTGTTTTATAATTGGGAAGGTTATATCTCGAAGTTAGTCCCATAAAAAATGGTGAGGATCTTTGGAGTGTATAATAACAGTTACTAGTTAAACTTACACCCTCCAACACGGATCCCTTTTCTTTGAATACTACAGTATTAACACTCAGTTTTCACTGGCCTGGGATCCTGCTGGTCTCAAGTATGCGGTTTTAGTAATTTGATTAAGATGCTCGCACCACGAAAATGTATCGTGTACCTCGATACTTCGATGGGTCTATGAACTGCAAATTTCAGCTTGTTTTGACACCCCACTCCTGAGCTCGGGCAAGAGCGGCATTTGCTCGCCTCTCTACCTCCAGTGCGGTATCCCCGTCCAGGGCCACCACCACGTCGTCTACGAAAGCCTGCACGTGCACTCCCATCACGTCCAGTTCCCTCAGCAGTGGGTCGAAAAGGTTGTTCCTTTTCGAGGATTGGTCCGCCAATAGAGCCTTGGACTGTCTTGGTTCTCTCTGGTCACCCCCTCCCCGGTACGCCGCCTGTTGTTCAGGTAGCTGTCGATGACCCTCCGGATGTTTATGGTGGCACCCCTGCTCCGCGAGCCTCATCCTCATGGGCGGCCACCAGGTGCCATCGAAGGCTCCCTCTATGCCCAGGGATATTAGTGTAATAAGCTTTTGCGTCTTAAGTTTTGTCCTCAGGTGTTCCATTAGGACATAGAGAGAGCACTGAAGTATTTAAAGTAAGTAAATGAAAGAAGGTTGCGTGTTTGGAAATGACATTTATTACGTAAAACGAGGCTTCGGCTTAAATTTTTCCTTAGTGATTCGACTCACTGTACTCTTTCCAATTCCAAGTGCATCAGCAACTCTGTTACCAACCTGTGATATAGGTAGTAACGGGCCGCGTCATTTTGATACTCGCGTTCTAAGTAGTCGCGCCTTGTTTTTTTCTCGAATTTATGATTACGAAAACTAGGTATTGACTTAACAGTTTAACTTGTATAAATGGTAATAATTTTTCGTTTTGAAGAAAAATATATTTTACCTGGTAGACGCTAACACAAAGTTAATTCGTTCGTGTTAATGACACTTGCTATTCTAATCAAGCTATATTTTATGGACTATAGTGTGTTCCATACCTTTACTAGGCATTGCATTTTTAGCATTTGTACAATTTTTATTGTAATTTGTGATATTAATGAATGAATAAATAAAACGGACGACCTCTGTGGCGCGTCGGGCGAACGCTTGGCTGCAATGCAGAAGGTTGCGGGTTCGATTCCCGCTGGGTGCAAATATTTATGCTTATAAATAAATATTTGTATCTGGTCTGGGCGTATTTCTATGTATAATATGTATGTATTTACAAAAGAAAAATAAATATAAGTAGTATATCCGTTGTCTAGTCACCGTAACACAAGCTTAGCAGCTTACCACGGGGCTAGATGGCGCTGTGTGTTCGTCACAGGATTTATTTATTTATTTTTATTATTGTCATTGATTTCAGCTAGAACAATTACAAAACCATTTTCGAATAATTTCTCTAAATCATATTTCGTTTAGTCTAATCGTGATCCTGGTAGCATATAATAACCCTGTGGGTTGAACCCAGTAATTTTTGTAAAAAAATTCTCAGATTTTTTTTATTGTTCAAGTGTTAAAATACTGAGTTTCTGTTCTGGTATTACTTAATAATATACAATCCAAAATGTATCCATCGCAACAGCATAATATCGGAATTTGGTCAAGCCATTTATCTTAATAAGATAAATGGCTAAATTTATGAAGAGAGTAAGTCTCTCTTGTAAAAAATTATAAGTTCCGTCGGCTATTGTTATTGCTGGTTTTTCATTACTGTTTTTCCGAAAATGCCTTCTGCCTATGGAATTTCTTGCCGTGACCTGTTTTCTTGTTAGATGTCCAAAACATAAATATACTTCTGCGGCGCTACAACCCTTTGTGGGTCTTGGCCTCCTCTACATTTTTGCGCCACTCAGTCCGATCCTTGGCCCTCATCAGCCAGTCGGTAAATCGTCATTAATCGTCCCATGGCCCCCAGGTCGTCTTCGAGGCAGTCGATCCACCTTTTTTTCGGCCTCTCGCGTGGTCTTCTCTGCTGCGAGTTTTAATTCGTCATAATTTTGGCGTTGCAACGTCACGTATCTGATTATCGTTTCCCGGCTGATGAGCGTCGGGATTTTATGATTTAATTGTAAATTGTCATTTAAATATGCTCTACAAATACGTGCTCCCCTTGGTATTTGCCAAGGGTAGCACGTTTTAAATTAAATACAACTATTATTTAATAATTGTATTTAATTCATATTTCCCGTCTAGTTTCACCAGACATAGAGCGACGTTCAGTGTTTGTACATACTCTAAATAATACTTCTTCTAGTTTCGGCGGCTCTCCTTGTATTTAGTAAAGTAAATAACTGACTGTTTCTCGTCCCGACGGAATCTTTAAACACAGATATTTTATTTACATTTTATGTTTTCTATCTTGTGCAATAATTGCACAATCGGGTATCACGACTATCCTTCTCCGTGTATTTATCTGCAATATAGAACGTCAACATACTACGCAAATATGACGATGGCTAATTTGTAGCGTACTAATAACGTTATCGGGTGAAGTACACTGATGAACAGATAAATAAAATATTACAAATATAAAAAAACTCACAATAAGCATTGTTTTTAGTTACATTTTGCCGGGTCTTAATCGCATAAAACTCGGTAAAATGTAACTATGTTAACAAATCGTGTGAATGTAAAAAGTTTGACTATTGTTTTTATTTCTAAGGACCGTAGTATTAACTGCAAATCCATCGCCGCAAGCGGCTTTCATAAATTGCAAACAGAATCAAACTCGCAAGTGTTCCTAACTTCATCAGATTTTGTATTATTATCATTTTGTAATAAAGGTACCTACTTTTTATCAGATTTTATGCGCCCTCAACCTTTCCAATTTTATTTCGCAGAAGGATTTTCTGACATAATTCATTTGTCTGTTTATATGTTCTTCCTTATTTCTATTTTTTTTTCTTTTACCTTTAGCGAAGCGCATTCTTCTTTATTCATTTAAGTTTCTTAGACGTTTGCATTTATTAGCCATATTATAAACTTATCCTTTCAAAGTTTTGAAACTGGTTTCTATGTTTGAAGAAGAAGGATTTTGTAAAGTAGAGTGGTAAACATGTATATTATATTTGACGGGGAGCATTAAAGAAGCCTCTGCAGCCTAAGGGGCTGTGCCTATAATAGTTCCCAAAAATTTCGTTTCATCTTCATTTCAATTACAAACTAATATTAGGTAGATATTCCTCTAATAGTAGGACGTTTCGATCTCATTTCCGTCCGTGTTTGTCACTATCACCTTCATAATACAACTGGACTGGTGATAGAGCACTGATTTTGTGCCGATTTGATTTGCGCCCTCTTGTCGGTGCACAGTGTTTTATCGGCCTTCATTTTTGAACATTTTATGCCTCCCAACGGTACTTTAAGCTCTGCGTTCCTGGGTTCGTCTTATTGGCCAGTAACAGTGCTATTATCATCGATATTAATATATACCAAATTGCGAAATCTTTCCCAAAATCACCTTGCAGGTATTTTTCGTAAGTTCGTCGTAAGTCGTTCTTAAAGGAAAAAAATTGTAAGCTCTTGTCTGCACAGGTCGGGTGGTCGGATTTTTAGACCTATGTTTTTGGCCAGTTGCACCATTAAATTATACGCTTTTAACCTGGTAAAAGTCAGTGGTAAAATGTCATCTTCTCCTCGTATATTTGCGAATACTCCCGAAGGTTGAAGCGTACCGGCTGTGGCGCCATCTATAGCTACAATTATGGAACAACAAGAGGGTTGGCGCCCTCTTGTCCTCTTTGCAATAAGTCAGCGGATTGGAGCTCGGACAGACATCCCTCAACAGGTGGGGTCAGATCCTGTTGAGGCAAATTGTCTTCGTCGATCATTACCGACTCCATGGAGCCTCACCTCCGTTCCTCTTGAAAGTTTGTATCGGCATAGGGTTTCAGTTAAAACCTAACGAGAGCGGATGTGTCTAGTTTAGGAATGCTGAGTGGGATACTGGAGTAAATGGTTAGTAAGTAAATGTTTTCCGACAAAGTTGACATTATTTTCTTCAAATTCTGGATTATGTGTATCAGGTGCATTTATTTATTTGTTTCCTTGTTCAGCAATAATATCCTAAGACGACATTTTGAATCAGCACACCGCGTTCCATCTCTATCATATTTGTGTAGACAAACTGTAATATAGCTCACTGGCCTAGCTGTACCTATTGATCTTGAATGGTCGTGCGGGTTAAGCAACGCTTGACACGGTCATTACTTGGATAGGTGACCGAAAATTTGTATGGCAAAAAAACATTTTCTCGAGCTCCTCCGTGCTTCGCAAGGCACGTTTTGCAGTTGGTCCTGGTCGTCAACTCTTATAGCAGTCGCTAGGGCAAGTTAGAGACCTTAGGGCCTTAGGGCGACCTGAGAACTCTAGCACTACGTAATCCACAATACTACACAACAAGAAGAAGAACTGTAATTGTATCGGCAATAAATTATTTCATAACTTCATACGCGTCTATTGTCTTTAAGAGGAGATATCAGAATAAAATGGATTTACTCTTGCGTCGTGGAGTTTGAACTTGTTCCTGTAGCTAATAAAAGGAATTTAGATTTTATTTTCACGTACTATTGAAAGCCGTAAATGATTTAACAGCTACTCCAATTACTGTTGTTGAAGGAAACCCACGGCTAAAGTCACGTTCAAAGGCCCTTTAATGGCTCTTAATTGAGGGAACACACTGTTCAAACTTTAACTTTAGTGCTGGTGATTGATCAAGGACCACTTCATTTGTATTTTTCTTGTTACAAAGTTTGTAATCATTTTGTTATACAGTCCATTATGTGTGATTCCGATATCATTTGCATTATTGGCGCGCGATGTTGGATTGAATTTAAACTCTTTTTTTTCCGTTTTAATCGCGTTCTGTTTATTACGTTCATCATCATTTTCTCAATGCCCAATTTTTCATACCTTTATAAATCTCTTCTTCTGGGTGCGGTGCATATAACACGACGGGATTTAACCGTAAACTTAAATTAAACAATTTTAGCCTTATTAATAAAAGGGGAATAAGGTCGGAGTAGTGAGAAAATTCTTTGTCTTTTTCCGTCACAAGAACTCTGACAGTTGACGGACAGAAACAAAAAGAGGAATAACTACTCTTACCTTATCCCCTTTTATTAATAAGGCTATAAAATTTCAACTAATACAACATCGTCGTGTTTTCAGGGTGGTCGAGTGTTCTGTTTACAATCAAACTCCATGCAGACAATTAACATACCGCTGTCACACGCTGTTCACCAGTATGTGCAACAAAAAATGTTCAAGTACGTATTTTGACGTTTAAAAGCTTATTGGTAATCTAAAACTCTAATTTCCACTGAACCGTTATCACATATACAACTAGTTCAATAGATTTAATACTTACAAAAAGTTCGTTGTATCACTTGACTCATATCATATTAATTTTGTTGAGCTTGTATATATTTTTATACTGAAAATAATGTAAGGTCAGTAAGTCTCAGACCGCTTCCTTGCTGCTACTTCAAAGCTCCGTTCTTGAGGATTTTTACGCCTGTTTACGACTTTCTTATGAATTACTTCAAGACTTATCTCAAGCTATGTGCATACCAAAACATGTCAATGTAGCCGCTAAGATAATCTGTGTAGTAGCTAATTTCATAGGAATTGGTTTACTAGTTTAAGCGTGAAAAAGCAAGAAACTAGTTTATTTACTTACAAATGTTGACATTAAATAAAATGTACATAACATCATCACAATTTGACGGAATTTGATTCGAATGCTTGTACACAGTACGTGTACCTACATGATTACTTTGAAACGTCTTATAGCTATGATTTTAGTTTGGCTTCGAAACGCGCGGAATATTTATTTATTTGATGTTTAGTGAAGCGTACGCGGTGGCTTGTCTCGGTGTGACGGCACTCGACTGGGAACGTCTGGGACTGGCAGCTCTCGAGGAGTTAGCCTTCGAAGTGGCTCGGCAGGCGTTCCAGCGGAGCGAGAACGTTATCTACCTGGCTCTCATTGACCATTTACAGGTATCATCACTTACTAACATGAACATGAAAATAAAACTCATTATACCGTTTTAACCGCGTTCTTTTATTATCAACGTTGTTGCAATGTCGATCCAACGTTTCGGAGCCTATTGCAGACTTCTTTGCCAAGGTAGACTGAGATGTAGTTTGTCATTCATGTTGTACTAAGTAAATGACTTTTATTTCAATACAAAGTTGCGAAGAAAAACTATTGAAATATGCACGCCCGTACAAATTGCTTGTTTGTCCAATTGTCAAAAGTTTGTGGGTCTGGGTGTTTTATATCTGTAGAAAGTTTATTATTTACAAAAAAGTGTTATATATGTGTATTACTTGTCTAGTATTTACAGTACAAGCGTAGTTGCGCTGTTTTGCGACTTCCTGTCAAACATTATATTTTATTTATACTACCAACGCTTTACTGTTTCTCCCACTTCAATCCCGATCCCGGGGGATTATGGGGATCAAAATCTCCGTCACCTAAACTATCCCTATGCAAGTTATCATCCAAAGCTGTCAAACTGTTTGACTGAGAAACAAATATAAGTACAATAAATTTCTAATCTCAAACGATTCTCAGAAATCATAGTAATATTCAACGCTGGTCTTATTGGCGTATTGTTATTTTTAAATTCTCTGTCCCTAACATTTTGACTATGTTACAATAGTCTAGGTCGCGATGGAACTGAATAAGATCCGGGTAAAATATAAACATCGCGGTCGCGGGGAGTCGTCGGATGGAGGTGGCGTCGTATGGGGGAGGCCTATGTTGAGCAGTGAACTGAGATGATGATAATGATGATAACTTCCGGATGTGTGTTCAGGAACGTTTCGAAGCGGGCGAGAAGAGGGCGGTAATAACGGGCGAAGTGTTGGCTTACCGCGGGCGGTATGGAGACGCGGCGAGGGCGTTCCAATCTGTGGCGAGGGACGAGAGGTCGCTCAATATGTACGTCGATCTCAGGATGTTCAACAAAGCCCAGGTATGGTGCCCCAAGGTTTATTCAGGCTACGTCTGCACAGTCTCGAGGCTGGGTTAGCGCCTAGAGTCACTTAACTAGGCCTTAACTAAAACTAATGTACTTTAAAAAAAATAGTTTTTTTGTTCTGCCTTCTGACGGTTTTAAATGTCAGCTCTTGAATACCTATAGTCCGTGACGGTTTAGATTAATAGTTTGAAGGCAAAGATTGTTTGGTTTGACGTCTTATTTCTATTGGTAAACGGATCCAACTGCGACGTGGCGTTTTATAGAACTTTAAAACAGTTTCCTTTTAAAACTCCATAGGCCCATATCACCAACACAAGTCACTTTAGGACTACATGTGATTGCATGTATTCCTTTTATTTAGGACTCCTCTAACCAAATATAAAGGTTTCATCGTGCAACAACATATTTATTCCATGCACTATGCCAATATTTAACATCGTCAATAACTGTGTTGTGTGCCGGTTTAGTTAGAGGTATGGTTTGGCTAGTTCTTTCCAGTGTTTAACGTTTTATTCCACTACATGGCCATTTTCTTTGCCGTCGGACGGTTTTCAATTTTAACCCTTGAATCACTTTGTTCCGTGACGGTTTAGATGCATAGTTTGAAGGCAAAGATGGTTTGGTTATGGAACGTCAATGAAAAGCCTGAGTTGATGGCTGACTGATTTATTACATACTAGCTGCGCCCCGCGGTTTCACCCGCGTAAGTCCCGTTCCCGCTGGAATTTCGGGATAAAAATAGCCTATGTGTTATTCCAGGTCCCCATTTACCTATATTCCATTTTTTATTTAAATCCGTTCAGCCGTTTTGCGTGATTGAGTAACATACATCCAAACACACTCACTTTCACATTTATAATATTAGTAGGAAGTAGGATAAGGGATGATTTATAAATATTAGATCGTCACTAGCGCCGGCCGGTAGAGCCGTATTATTTATATATAATATGAAACAATCAATGAGTCTTAAAGGTTATAGAGACGTCACTCAGGAACAAATCATTATGGAGAAGCGGCACAAACTATGTTATACAACCTCATTACTTATATTCTTGCATGTAATTTAAAAAAAGAAATCGACGAAACTATTGTTATCTCTTTCCAAAATATAAGACTCAATGCTACTTGCATGTCAGAAAGAGATGTCATAATATTGTTATTAAAGCGATTAGGGGAGAATGATAAAACGTCAAAGTCAAAAACTTCGTTCTTTCAGTAAAGTCAAATAAAAATATTGTTATCAAAATACAGCGTTATTACGTATGGAATGAAATATTTTCGCCTTCGCTTTGTAGAAAATAATTCGTGCATCGCCTAATGCGTATTTAGGCGATGCACGAAGGCATTGTTGACTGTGAAAATGTTGTGAAAGAATATTATTTATGGACTGTGAACAAGCGGGTGATCGCGACGTAAGCTGGGATGGAACTAAGACTCCTTTGGGTAGTTAGGTTGGAATTGTGTCGCCAAGAAATTCGACCGATTACCTATCTAGAACTTCTTAACATATCTCTGGAAACAATAGATGATATACTGTTCGTACAGGAGTACGTGAGTACCGGTGAAGGTGTGACGGCGTTGGCGCGGCGTCGCGCGGAGTGGGCGCGGCACGTGAACGAGCCGCGAGCGGCCGCAGAGATGTACCTCGCGGCTGGAGACGTACATCGAGCCGCGCAACTCATGGCCGAAACCGGACGGAGAGACATGTATGTGCGATTTGGGGCTCTTCATTCAATACTCGTTTTACACCCATAAGCGGAGTCGTTTCCTCCACTCGACTCGACCTCGACTCAACTTGAATGATACTGGTAGAATCGGTATCGATAGGTTCGAGGATACCTTAAGGTAGATCGTGACGTACCTTGAGTTTGACAATTTTAATTCCTCGACTCGACTGAGGAATTTTCTCAAGAATACTATCCTTCAAGTTGAGTCGAGGTCGAATCGAGTGGAGGAAACGACTCTGCATATGGGTGTCAGTCTTCTATTTATTTTAAACTTAATTTTACAAAATCATAATACCAGTGCACGCGCCATGTTCTCAAAAAGTCCCAATCCTCCCTACCTATCGCTCTCTCACTCTTGCGCATTCATTCTGTCGCTTCCTCTCTTTTACGCTACATACCTACCCTCACATCCTACATGTACGTACTACACTACCTACCTACACTGAAATAGGCTACAAATAGTATACGTTTACACATTTACTGACAGTTTTATTTATCCGTTTTATCTAACGGTATTTCGATTAGATTGTCAGTACAAACTTCAATTGTGCCGTTTTTAGTTTTGGCTACACACGTACAATTTAACTGAACAGATAAACTGTCAGTAAATCTAAATGTCATTTTGATTAACTGACAGTTTAACGAATAGTAAATTATATTGTACTAGCTGCGCCAGCGGTTTCACCCGCGTAAGTCCCGTTCACGCGCAATTATCGGGATAAAAAGTAGTGTGTTACCCAGCTACCTATATTCCAAGTTTCATCGCAATCGGTTCAGTAGTTTTTGCGTGAGATTGCATTGACTGTAGAATCTTAATTAAATAAATAAATAGAGCGTCTGTAGCCTGCATAATGAATATTACTATCGTCTCGTCGTCGAAACGTATGACGAACACATAACCCAACGGAAATATCAAATTACGAGTTAACCACGCAAATAACTAGAGGACTTAAAGATGTAGCTTTCGAGGTTTTTATTTTTCCGCTGAGATTGGTTTAGACACTCTTATTTTTTTTATTTATTCACCGCCTTACTTATAAATGCTAATTAATGCACTGCATAACTATGCATCGTTTGTCTTCTACTGTCACATGAAGTTTCAAAGTTGATAGACAGAGATAGAGGCAAACGTCACATAATTTAGTCATGTGTAACTTATATTTTATAAGAAAGTGTTTTTCTTGTTCATCCAAGAGTTACCTGTTGTCAATCACTTTTTGCGATTTGTTCCATTTAGATATAAGATCATGTTGTTTGTTGTTGTGATGTGTATCAAGGACGACTTCTGTAGGGCGTCGGGCGAACGCTTGACTGCAATTCAGAAGGTTGCGGGTTCGATTCTCGCTAAGTGCAAATATTTATGCTTAAAATAACTATCTGTATCTGGTCTATATTATACATAGAAGAAATACACCCTTCTATGTATAATATAAATGTTACACACATGTAATAACGAAGGTCTGGCGTTCACGGGCTCTTGTTCTAGTAGTTGTGTCCAATATAGTGAGGGTCTGTGTATGACGTGTTCAGGTTGATAGAGTTGGCCCGCAAGTTGGACAAGGGTTCGAGCGAGTCGCTCCGACACGTCGCGGAGGCGTTGGTCACGGCGGGGGAACCTGCCACCGCCGCCGACGTCTACTACCGCCTCGGTGACTACACGTACGTATGTAACTCGATCCCTCATTTACGTGCGAAACTCGTATAATTTATGTTGTATATCCGTTGTCTAATACCGATATTACAAGCCTAGTAATTAGTTATGGGCTAGATTGCGCTGTGTGTAATGTCGTGTTATATTTGTTTATTACGCGGTTTCACCCGCCCAAGTCGCGATCCCGCGTTGTTCTTACACCTACCTACCGCAATGCAAGAATCCACAATTAAACTGTCGCCCATTGAAGTACTGTTGAAGTCGTCCGTTTAAGTGTTGATTTTTGCACTGCAGTAGGTAGGTGAAGTAAAGCAAAATTTGTGTCAGTAAGTGATGATGACGATGGATGACGATTGATGACAATGAATGACAGTAGATGACGATGGATGCCGATGGTTCAATAACAACGAAATCACACAATTGTTATTCTTTATCCGAATACCCGGATATCCAGACTAAAGATAAAAAAGTAAAACGTAGCCTATATGTTAATCGAAGTCTTAAGCTATCTGCATACCAAATTTCATTGAAATCGGTCCAGCCGATTCCGAGATTAGCGCGCACACACGCACAGACAAACAGACAAAAGGTTAAACACGGAATGGGGTCTGTTACGTTAGTACATACCCCTAAAAATAGTTTTTTCAAAATATCTCTCAAAAACAGACACCGCTAAGTTACGATTTTATTAAAAGTATAGTAGATTTAGTATGATCGAATAATGATTGATCGAAAGAGTTTATTGCGAAACGATCTTTTGTCGTTGCATCAATTGATAATCTAGGTATCGAAATTTTTTAATCGATGGACTGCTCTATCGAAAACCTTTAAGTGCGAAACGGTAAAACAGCAAAATGGTAAAGTAGTCGCAAAATGGTAAGATAGCATAACGTCAAAAGCGCATAATGGTTAAAGTTCCTCGCTCACTGTTGCGCGATGAGCAGATCACAGTGATATTAGTTATGTACGAACAATAGTTATTGGTGCTTCACCATTTAGTCCCGGTTTCAATTCAATTCGGATTCACAAAGAACACGCGTAAAAATTGCAGGTTGTTGCATACATCGCCAACTAGCCCCAAACTAAATGACTAGTACTAAAAGTCAAAGTTTTAACTTGTGTGTTTCCGCAATTAGCCCTACAATTAGGCCTTTGTGCGTGATTTTAAGCCGTGGGTTTTCTCGCGATGTTTTCCATCATCGTAAGAGCGATGTTAATAGCGCACATATTTTTTTCCTAAAGAAAAACACATTGGTGTGCGGCCGGGATTTGAAACCACGACCTTCGGAATGAAAGTCGGGGTATCTCCCACTAGACCAACACCGCTCTAGTACTATTGGTAGAAGAGAACGAATACACTACAACTCAAATACCCGTGTAATTACAGCAAGGTTGCTCAGCTAGCGGTCGCTGGTAACGAATGGTCGCGAGCGTTCGCGCTCGTTCGCGACCATCCCGAGTGTAAGCGGGAGGTGTATCTACCGTACGCACATCGCATGGCACAAGAGAACAAATTCGTCGAAGCTCAGAAAGGTATCTACAGTCCTTATTTACCTAGATTCTTCTTCCTGTGCCATATCCTAACGGATGTCGGCGATCATCTCTTAACAAAATTTATATCCTGAGCTGCACTAGTCAAAGCAGCCGCGTCAGCTGTACCGCAGCCATATTCACTGACATATGCTCACGAAAAGTCACGTGACTTTTCGCGAACTTATATGTCATTTCATACAAAAAATCTGTCGATTGGCGATTTCGTTATTCGAAAAGAATGTTGGGAAAGGCTGCCGGTCCACGATTTTATATTGTCACACGAAGCAATCCATTTTGTACCTCTACCCGTCTTCCCATCCATTTTACCCTTAATAATAGTTTTAACAAATGGATGGAGTTTGTATGTCTGTGTATGTGTCCAAAATATGCCTTGATGGTAGGTAATAAAAAAAGACGTTCAAATTTTGAGTCATGTTTTTTATTTAGGGTTTAAAAGCGTTTAAGTAAATTACTGTACCTTTTAAATGTATGGACGTATAAAACATAGGAACGTATGAACATTTACCCCCTTATTTATAAACGTCGATTAACAGATGACCAAGTTATGTGACGTTTGTCTCTGTCTATCAGATTTGAAAGTTCATGTCACAGTAAAATACAAACGATAAATAGTTATGTAGATGTTAACTAGCGTTTATAAGTAAGGGGGTGAAAGTTTTACTATCAGGCGGCCTTATTCCTTCCTCAGTCCAGTTATATGGTTCCTATATATACGAGTATTTACTACTTTCTGATAAACTGAATTGTTGAGTATATTTCGGTGTTTTATCACCGGTTCTACGTTGGACCCTCTTTACATTAGGTTCTTATGTAGAAGGATCCAATGTAGAAATTCTACGTTGGACCCCTTTTACATTGGACCACTGGTGGGAAAGACCTTGGTTGTAAGGAAAGTACCCTTAATATTGATGTTATCAAATTTTGCTGAAAGGAAGCAAATTAATTAATTAATCCTTTATTTCAAAATAAGTAAGGTTTATGTTTGTTTATTTTTATTGACTAGTTGCGCCCCGCGTTTTCATCCGTTCCGATTCCTGGAATATCGAGATAAAAGTAGCCTAAGTGTTATTCTAGGTCTCCAGCTACCTATATTCATCGCAACCGGTTCAGTAGTTTTTGTGTGATTGAGTAACAAACACACATAGCCACATACATACAAACTTTCAGCTTTACAATATTAGTAGGATGTTTTTAATTATTTTTTTAGCTGAACAATAACGCGGCGATTTAGCGATGACTTATTTAGCGAAGATTTCATGGTAGGGCGGAATATGTTGTGTAAAAGTTTCTTATAAATTACTCTTTAGGTTGGTACTTATGACAAATAAAATACAATAGATTTCTAAACATTACTTACCTGCTAAATCCCTCACCCAATCTATCATCTATATCTATTTGAATTATTATCAAATGTTTTATTATAATATACATTATTATATTAGTATCTCGGTTCCTGCAATACAAGCTTGTCTTTAGTGTAGAACCGCTTTCTAATGTAACTTGATAAATGTTTAGAGTAAGATTCATATTAATAAATAATTATGTTATCATATCAACTCTTGGGCTCCAGGGCCCAAACGACTGTAAAATTATTTAGACCGTGGTGTTTCACCATTGCCGATATTGCAATTGGCGTGTATAATTCCCAGCATACTACCTGGCGGGCGAGACGCGAACTGCGATGCGAGTGTTCACTATCCTCGTCGGTAACGCGGTGGCCGAGGAAAGGTTCACGGACGCTGGCTACCTCCACCACTTGCTGGCATGCCAGTGTCTTGACACCGCCAATGCTGTCTCTGACAAGTTAGTCTATTAGTTGTACTCGACTAGCTACGCTCCACGGTTTCAGCCGCGTAAAGCTACAGACGTTTTCATTATCTGACAGTTTATACTGTACGGATAAATCGTAAATGTGTAGGCAAAAATGAAATACGTTAAAGCTATGTTTTTAGCAGTCGTTAACACCTTATTTTATTAACATTTGTTTGTTCACATCACAATTAAATGTATGTATGTTTTCGGTCTGGGTGTTACTTGATATATGTAATTATAAAATAAATAAATATTGCATGACATTACACACAGCTTAATCCTAGCCCCAAACTTAGCACTAGGCTTGTGCTATGGGTACTAGACAATGGATATACTACATGTAATACTTTTTTTTCGAAAATACATACATATGATATATAGAAAGACACCCAAACCAGATTAAAATATATTTTTTTAAGCATAAATATTTGCACCGGTGGGAATCGAACCCGCAACCTTTTGTGTTGCAGTCGGGCATTTCCCGATGCGCCACAGAGGTCGTCAAATACAAGTATTATATAGTTACGCTACGCTCGCTAAGGCTACGTCAGCAGTCAGCACAGACCGGCGGCTGGCTTAGCGCCTAGACTAGACCTAGCGAGTCACCTAGCTATTACCTAAATAAAACGAACGTTCTAGAATGTTTGCGTCAGGCCGCACTGAGCGCTGGGCCTAAGCTTGTCGCTCAGTATGTCCGGTCGCGAACATTCGAGACCGTTCGTTCTAAATATAGGTACTCGCTACGCTCTACGGCAGCATCCGATCTGCAGCCCTAGACAACATTCTTATCGAATAACGAAATCGCCAATCGACAGATTTTTTTTGTATGAAATTGACATAAATATAAGTTTGCGAAAAGTCACGTGACTTTGCGAAAACTTATGTCATTCGATTTCGTTAATCGATAAGAATGTTGTCTAGGGCTGCTGTGCGGACGTGTAGGCATACAATTAGTAGCTAATCATGGTGCTAGATGGCGCTGTGTGATGTTCAGAGAATTTATTAATTTTTAATAATTTCCAGAGAGCGTTCCCGCCACCTATCAGAGTACCGTCAGTACGAACGTCTGGCTCGCGTCTACCACGCGTACGACGCCGTACATCGCTGCGTCTACGAACCGTTCTCACTCGCTCAGCCCGACGCTCTGCTCAACGCCGCGCGCTACGTCTTAGCCCTCGTCGACGAGAAGCCTCCGCCCGGCGTCTCCATGTTGTATCCTTAGCAAATACTAGCGGTTTGATCCCCCAAAGTCCCAATACTGAGGGATTATGTTTGTTTATATAAGTACCTTATGTTACTCTTCGATAATGAAGCGTTCTATTAGTTGACCAGTGTAAACGGGCCCTGCGCTTGTATCTTTGTATGTTTAAATGTTTGTTCGACGATAACTTGAGTATTGTAGCTCCGATCTTCATGAATTTTGGTATGCGCGTAGTTTAGGTCAATAGAATTTATGAGTTCGAAGATGAGCCGGATCGGTAGGGGTGGTTGAGGAGATAGGGGGTCGCGATGTCTCAGTTCGGGGCGAACTCCAAGTATTATAAAGAGGTAACGAGGTGAACAGGTAACGTTACCAACATGTATGTTTGTAATACGAGGAGTTCACCTCGAACTGAGACCTCACGACCCCTATCTCCCCAACCCCCCTACCGATCCGGCTCATCTTCGAACTCATAAATTCTATTGACTTAAACTACGCGCATACCAAAATTCATGAAGATCGGAGCTACAATACTCAAGTTATCGTCGAACAAAGATACAAGCGCCAGGCCCGTCTACACTGGACCTCATTCGCTTCGCTCGTTCGGTCAATTAGCTATCTGCATTTCCTACAGGAACCGAAAATACTACAGGATAGAATTAATCTACTTCATTGATAATGTTTACCTCCCAATTTTCATGTCTATCGATTTAGAGAATAAACCCAATCTGAACAATATAATACCTTATCGTTCAAATCTCAGCTGTTTATATCTATGTTTGGCGAAACAAGCCAAAGCTTTGAATGCGAGCAACTTGGCCAGACAGATGCTGGACAAAATTCTTGGTCTTCAAATACCACCAAAGTTTCAAGTAAGCGTTTTACTGTGTTTCCTACACTTCAATGACTAATTTTTAAAGAAATCCTTTCAACAACAGGACTTGAACCTGCATCTTTGAATCAAAAAGGCAATAGGTCGCAACATCTCAACGCTGTATTATAAAATTATGTAAATAGAAAAATGCAAGCTGGCAGTCTGTAAAGAAAGCCGGTAGGCGCCTAAGATGTAAACAAAACAGTAATGCAATTCTTAATTTTGACTCGATAAGACGAGCACATGTGACGAAGTTTGATAAGGCGTAGGGGAAGATCCCCAAAGATGCAGATCAAAGTTCAATTGGGTGTGATTATTGGAAAGCATTTCTTTAAAAATTAACTTCCTTATAAACGCTAGTAAACAGCTGTATAACTACGTATCGTTTGTCTTTTACTGTCACATAAAGTTTCAAAGTTGACAGTCAGAGGCAACGTCACATAATTTGGTCATCGTTTTTAAGAAAGTGTTTTTCTTTGGGTTATCTGTTGTCAATCACTTTTTGCGATTTGTTCCACCTAGATATAAGATCATGTTGTTTGTTGTTGTGATGTGTATCAATGACGACCTCTGTAGCGCGTCGGGCGAACGCTTGACTACAATTCAGAAGGTTGCGGGTTCGATTCTCGTTTAGTGCAAATGTTTATGCTTAAAAATAAATATCTGTATCTGGTCTATATTATACATAAAATAAATACACTCTTTTATGTATATGTAATATATATTATGTATGTATTTACTAAAAAAAAAAAAAAAGTATATCCGTTGTCTAGTCACCGTAACACAAGCAGCTTACCATGGGGCTAGATGGCGCTGTGTGTTGGTTATCGAATGTATTGATTTATTGATTAAATGAACAGGAGAGCGTGGAGCTGCTGATGATAAAGTCCCGTGCGGAATGCCCCGCGGGAGTGAGCGAGGAGGGTGCTCGCGACGAGGACGTGGCGGTGTTGTGCTGGCGATGTCGTCGCCACGCACACCCACTCACCGCGCTGCGATGTACTCACTGCAACCACAACATCGTGCACTCGCTCGCCACGCACGGTAACGACACACCTTACACCATACCATGCATGCATGGAGCCCGTGAATCCCAGACCTACGTTATTCTTCTACCCTACGTTATTTTGTAAAAGCTGAAAAAGAAACTTCTTGTTCTTATTCCAATAAGGAAACGTATATTTATCATCTTTCCTGTTCGGAAAGTTTAACTTTCATGGGTAGATAGCCGGGTTGAAAGTGGCTCATTTCATCCCTAGGGTTGAAAGTAAACTAATTTTTTTCAAAACAATATTTCTATGGAACAAAGCGTCTTAAAATGGTTGATTTGAAGACGCTTTGTTCCATAGAAATATTGTCAAGTACAAGGAACCAAAACGTCAAATTAAACTCTGAAATTAAAAACGACTTATTTTTTTTCGTTTAGCTATGATAATTGAATTACATACTCTTCTATTCTGCCACTCGCTATAATGCCACATCATGATTGCTTCTTACTTTTTTTTTCTCGTGTCTGCATGGCCGCATAGGTGCACGTCGTAACTCGATTATATTGTTCCCAATAGATAAGTTTTTCGAATTGTCTAATATTGGCAGTAAGTGTATAATTTTAACTTTTTGATTTAATCTATTAAAAAACCTGAAATTGGATTTTACAAATTGTTCTAAACGTACTTGTTTTATTAAATGTGCCAATAGTATTTTTATTTTCTCACAGTCGAAATGAATAGTATAGTTTTTAACTCGGGTGAATGTTACGCATTTCACCCTCCTTGTACTATTGGTATAATAATCTACTACACTACTACACACTAAAATCAATACACCTAGGACGTAGCCAAATGATCATGTGCATTTAATGTTGTACAAGAATCCTAAAGCAAATAAACTATTTTGATTTTTTATTTTTTTTATTTTTTATGTGTTCAGAGGTGTTGCCACTCGTCCAATTCGAGCCGGCGGAAGGTATTTTATACGAGGAAGCAATGGACCTCATCAACCGGATGCCTCTCCCGGAACCGAGCGATGAGAGTGCCAGTGGAGGTTCGGAAGTACTTCGGATTGATCACAGTATCGACTACACGGACCCTTTCCTAGATAAACTTGATGAGGTAACTATAAATTCTATGTTTAATAAGTATGTATTTACAAAAGAAAAGTTAACGTAAGTAGTATATCCGTTGTCTAGTCACCGTAACACAAGCTTAGTAGCTTACCATGGGGCTAGATGGCGTTGTGTGTTCGTCACGAAATTTATTTATTTATTTATATATTAAACAATTATAGAATTTAGCCTTTAAAATATTTCTAATAAATATGCCTTGAGCAATAAAAACAAATTACAAAATATCAAAGACATATCATAGTTTTTATAATGTTAATTACTCAAGACATTTTAACAGAAATATTTTACAAGGAGAAATGCATCATTCACAATTCTCCTGTGACAGGATTTTCAAGTACTTTTCCCATGCCGGACGAATTTAGATGAAGTATTTCTCCCTTTTCATGTTTTGAACTCACGTTATAGACTCTATAGTCGCCATATTGTTTTCTATTAGTAACTACTCTGCAGGGCTACAAATAATTGAAGTTTGGCCAACATTAAAACATATTATACTGCCCTCTCCCGCGGATTCACCCTCGTAAGTACCGATCGGGAATATCGAAATAAAAAGTAGCCTATGTCCTTCTTCTATGTCCCCTTCAAATACCACAACTTTCAACAACTTGCTTTTAATGCAATAGTTGAACGGAAACAGGATCTTTTCACTTACTCACACTGAGTGAATAACGTTTTTTGGTTGTCTTGCAAAGGCGATAAAGCCAGTTGACTGTTTATAAGTATATTCCCCGTTACGAAAACAGTATGTCTTTCTAGTAGCACTCTCGTGCAAGATCAGCCAATCACGAAGAGTCTAGGTATAGACAGGTAACGTAATGACTAATCACAAAGTTTGAGTATTTTGTAGGAAAATTCACGGTATGAGCGGTCAAATGGCTTTATTGTCTTTGTTCCTTGTATTTTAGGTGACTCGCCAGCCTCTAGGTGCTAAGCCAGCCTCCTTCCTATGCGGGCACAGTTTAATAGTTGAGCGAAAAAAGGGATTTTTCACTTAACTTCAAGATCTGAGTGAACGTTAATTGATCGAGTTAACAACTCTATAACAACAAATTCTTTAACATAGTTGATCGATTGATTGATTAATTCTTTATAGCAACACATTAAAAATAAACAAAATACAATAAAAAGAAAAATAAACATAAAAAACTTAAAACTAGGTGGCACAATGGGCGGCCTTATGGCTTAAAAGCGATCTCTTCTAGGCATCCTTTGGGTGGAAAAGAAGTGAAGAATGATGTAGGGTGTTCAGACAGGAGAAAAAATACTTGATGAGTATTACAATAATAGTAGTGTGACACATACAAATAGTAAAGATATACATAACAAAATTAGTTCGAAAAGAGAAAAAAGTGAAGTATGTTTGTGTATGCGTGTAGGAGGAGGATAGCGGTGTGGTGGTGTGCGGTCGCGACGTGCTGCTGGCGCTGAGCGCCGCGACCGTCGTGGCGGTGGAGGTGCCGCCGCTAGCGCCGCGACTCTACCGCAACATGCTGCCGGACCTGCCGGCCGCGCCCTGTCCACATTGTCACAACGTACGTACCAATACTAGGGGTACGTGGTTTTGGCAAGAACGCGTTCAGGAGATAAGTTGCGCTAAATTTTCATTTTTTTTTAAACTTATTCCAAATGCGTGTAAATTGTTTCATTCCGGGGGCATATTAATCAATTTAGTTTCGTGAAAGTGTGCAACTGGGTGTATTTCTATGTATAATAAGTATGTATTTACAAAAGAAAAATAAATATAAGTAGTCATCTAGTCACCGTAACACAAGCTTTAGCAGCTTACCACGAGGCTAGACGGCGCTGTGTGTTGGTCAAAAAAAAACTGTAATAAAAATAAAAATAGGTGCAAAACGTGAACTTCAGCGTTGTCTCCAAAGCTCCGTGAAAAAAAATGGCCGCCGGTTTACAATGATTCCCTCGACTTGACTGTTTCGATGCAAATAACTTGCAATAATATTTTGCAACCTCTCGCTTGCCGCTTGCCTTGCATTACTTGACACTGGCTATTTTCCAAATGACCATAATCGATTCACAACCGATAAGAAATAAATAAAAAATACTAGGGGTATTACGTAATACAAACAACACAGTGAAGCCAATTTCAGTAGTACTAAATGCATGAGTAATATGTTACTACGTTTAATAAACAACTAGCTGTTCCTTGTGTCATACGTATCCATGCTACAATTTGCTTAGCACAGTAAAGACGTGGTTATCTACTGAGACACTATTCTACAGAAACGTGATTGCATTTAATATTACTAAACTTGGCTTCACTTGTTGTTCGGAGCGCGGTGTCTTGAAATTATTTCATCTTAGCTTAGCTTAGTACTCACGGAGCTTCGAACCGATACCGATGTCAAAAAGGTTTTATTTTTAAATCATAATTAGTTCACAATCGATTTAATTATCGATTGTGAACTAATTATGGCCATTTGAAAAGTAACCACAGTAAAGTATTATTAATTTTTGCAAGTTATTCGCAATTTGCATCAAAACAGTCAAGTCGTCGTAGTTAAAGTCAAGTCAAGGAAGTCATTGTAAATGGTGGCTCTTTACAATGACAGTGTCACGCGAAATTTGGAGACAACGATAAATGAAAATTTAGCAACACATCTCCTCAACGCGTTCCGCCAAAACTTCCCAAAAACTATTTCTCTGTCTCGCTCTGTGCGACTCAATAAAACAGAACAAAAGCCTAAGAACTTCAAAAACCTTCGTTATTATGTAAAAGCTGAAAGTGAGTCAGCGCATGCTCCTAACACAGGTAAGACAACCTTTAGTACCGTTTATCTGCCAAAGCAAAACTCCATAATGGTCCATCGTTGTACCTGTGTTGGGAGCATGCGCTGACACACTTTCTCCTTTTACATAATAACGAAGGTCTAACGTTCACAGGCTCTTGCTCTATTAGTATTTTGATCAAAGAAGCTTACGTTAATTGATCGATGTTTGATTTGGATGATATTATTAAAAAAAACCGGAGACAAACTGCCGTTTGATCTTATTCGTTAATTCCTTTTTATCTCTCCTGTTCGGAAAATTTTAATTTTCATGGGTAGATAGCCGGGAAAGTAGTAAATACAACCATTTGTGACTTCTTTCTCTAGAAAAAATCTCAAATACAAAGAACCAAAACGTCAGATTATAGTCTGAAATTAAAAAACGTACTGTTTTTCGTTTGTCACTCTCTATTATGATTGATTGATTAACACTTTATTTTACCAAAAAAAAACAAATTATAGCAGACTTACATATTGGATCTTAAAAACTAAAGTGGTACAAAGGGCGGCCTAATCGCCTATGGGCGATCTCTTCCGGGCAACCAATATGTTTTGGGTTTTTTTCACGTGTCGGCACGGTAGATGCACGTCGTGACCAACTCGATTATATTGCAGTCAATTAAGTTTTTCGAAAATTTCCAATATTGCCAGTAAGAGTATTATATATTAACTTTTTATTTAATTGTTCTCTATTTACTTCATATTTTAACTGATTCTCAATATACGCATTTCAGAAATATCTCAGGTGAAATAAGTGACACAAAGTCCTTGTCTAACAATCGACTATTGTTACAGTTGTTCTATTTGGAGGACTATGAGATCCAAGTGGTGACGAAGGGCTGTTGTCCGTTCTGCCGTCACCCGGCCGCCGTCGTCCCGACCTACGACAATGACGAGAACGTCGACGACTCGCTTCTCAACGGATCGTCCACGCCGGACAGTCCGACCAACGGATCCTCTTGGACATAATCATCGAACCTAATGAAGCCGGATACTTATCCTTTAGTTTTTACTGCACAAGCGAACCGTTTTATCTAATGATATTTCGATTAGTTTGTCACCGAAGCTAGCCAATCGACTGATCATGCCCCGAATTTAATAGTAGTTTATGCACCGAGGTACTAAAGCCCTGTCTTATATAGCGGGCGTCATATTGAATCCAAAGTGTACGAAGGACTCTAGAGAGTTAACTCCCGAGCGCAGCGAGGGTGTTAAAAACTTAACTCCTGAGCGAAGCGAAAGAGTTATGTACCTAGAGTCCTGAGTGAAGCGTGGGATTCAAGCGCCCACGATAAAGACGGGCTTTATTACCAAGGTGAATACTTTACTATACACATCTACTGCGAGACAACAAAAAAATTACAAAACTAAGCATTTAAGTAACAACAAACCAATATATTAATGCAACGTGTAAGAAATACATTTACAGCTCTATATTAATTAAATTTAACATTGATATCTCAAAAAAAAAACGAAACCAAACATTGGCCTCAGCCGATGAAAAAAAAGCTGAGGCTATATGAGTCGTTTAGGTTCAAAATACGCTATAATGATTTTTGGTAAACTATTGCTAAAGTAATAAAACTTTTCAAATCGAGAATAATTGAATATCAAACAAAGCAAAATGTTAATTCATTACATTTTTGTTGTGGCAACACTATTGTATTGAATCGTATTTTTTATTTAAAACACAAAGATAACGATAAAAATAACGATTTAAATTTTGTTTTAGTGGACTTTGCCGCGTAAATTTAATTTTGGCGCGGTTTGCAACCAACACGTTCTATTTAAGCGGATTTTGATTCGCACCATTATGATCGCCTGGATGGTATTATACAACAAGTTGAAAACCTGCTTTGTTGCATAATATTAATAAAACGACTATTTAAAAATCAATTTTTATTACAAAATCGAAACTAAAAATCAAAGTAATCAAATTTTTTATTTGAAATAGAACCTAAAAAAAACACATGTTTTATTAAAAGTGGAATCTAATATCAAAATCACATTTTTTATTAATAAGAAATCAAAATGATCACATTTTTTAGTAAAAGTAGATTTTAAAAACAAAATAATTATATTTTTTATTCAAAGTAGAATCTAAAATCAAATTTTACAGACTTTTTATTCAAAGTACCTATAACCTATAATCAAAATAATCACATTTTTATTGCAAAGTCGAAATAAAAGTCCAAACAATCGAAATAATCAAATTCTGTATTACTAAAAAGGACATAAACCTAAATATTTGTGTTAACTTCCTCAAAACCGTGTTCACATAAATTTTCTTCATCTGGCTCAGGTATAAAATCAAAACTTTCTAAATTTACAGCACTTACTTATCTTACTTCAATTTTTCTAAAATCTTACAATAATTTAAACTAGGTAAATCCCTCATTCAGTCCCAAAGTGTTTTTGAAGTACCTAGTTTTGTTACATCCTCAACTTTAGGTTTCTTTGGTACTATTATATTTGGTTCAATTGTTTCAGGCCGGATCATTCAATTTTTTTTTTTTTTTTTTTTTTTTTTTTTTTTTTTTTTTTTTTTTTTTTTTTTTTTTTTTTGGTAATTATAGCTTTGGAATTAATTTCGCTCTTGTAGTTAATTTCCCCCTTGAACCACAATATTTTCTGTTTTAGTTTTATTTATAAAAATCCTTTTGGATTTCATAAAAGGGAAATGCCATGATGTTGTCGGTTTTATAACCATTTCACAACTCTTTTCCCAGTTATACACCGGTATAGAAGAGAGGTCCCATACTGTGGAATGCTCTTTAAGAACATCCACGTAATCTCCTGGAGAAGTTATAACTTCTTTACTCCTTAAACATTTTTCAATTTTCGCAAAGACACGGTCGGGTGGTATAAAGGAGTGACCAACTAACAGGGAATATAATTTACATCTTTTTTACGTGTCGTGGCGCTTCACTGTTGAGCCATTTCCCTAACATTGAAATCATACACGTGTTTTTATTTTGGCCGGAACAGCCATCACAGACAACACGTAAAACTTTTATTTTACTATCAAATGTAGCGTGCTGCAAATAGTGGTGTAAAGCACTTACTATTTCGTTACTTCCCTTGTTATGAGTCACCTCTGTCCAATAGTATGAATGAACATTTTCTATGTTCAGTTTAGCTTTTGAGCTCCCTTCAACAATCGTAAAGTTATAAAAACTGAACTGCCGGCTGTAATATGCCGATTGGTCTGGCAGTTTACGCAATGCCTGATTTTTTTGGCAGTCGAAAGTAATTGTTTTGATGTTTTCTTGGTTTTCTTGCAATATTTGATAAAAAGCTTTATATTTCAGCCTATGAATTCTTTTTTCTATAATTAATTCGTTTTTGGTATGGGGATCAAACGTGCTTTTAATTTTTTCTTGAAGGGAAATACATGTAGAACATACATCAGTCCTTGGACTTCCAAAGCCGATATTGTATTCAGAGTTGAAAATGTTTCTAAAAAAACCTTGTTTTACTTTGGGGTCATTTTCTCGTTCAGCATTATACATACGCCACATTTTCTTGAAATTCAGATCTGATGAAAGGTAAATTCTTTGTGTTTTAGAGCGGCAATAATGACTCTCCGGGCCTTTGAACTTCTCAATGAACCACTGTACGGATATCCTTTTACTTTCATAAATTTGTGACCTACGATCACCTCCTCTATTTTCTTTCGGATGATTGCCTCCAGAATCATGAAATCTTTTCATTATACCTTTTACTCGGTCTTTTTTTACTAATAAAGCATTTAAAAACGTATTTTGACAAACCGGTATCATTTGGTCTTGTTGATTGATAATATGATATTTCGTTGAAACATTTCTGTTGCTGTTTTGTATTTTGTTTGATGCTTTTTTCATGCTACAGTATTTTAATGTAAAATTGTCTTGTTCAATTTTAGTTTTACAAATGTAATTTTTTTTGTGAAATCTTCTGATTTCCTGGCAGGTCAGCTTTGCACATCTAAATGCTTTTTGATTGTGAGAGCATTCTGGAAACTTTGGCAGTCCTTTACTTTCATACCTAAAACAAATTTCAATAATTAACCAGAATTACAAGAACAACATCTTTTTAAAAGGGTTTCCCATCATCACATACAGTGATTCCCATTAATACTTCATCGTCACGAGCTGATGATGGAAACCATACCCAGACGCTAAACCGGTTAACTAATTTACGGGAAATCAACAGAAACACCATTTGCCTTTATAAATTTGAAAGGTTCCCTTTGATTTCCCCAGGATCCCACCAGATCCTGACATTTTATACCCTATAACGTTCTCTAAAAAACAAACATACATATATACCATATCATACATACCATACCATACTTACCATACCATACATACAAACCATACAAACATACATGGCGAATACAGAACATTATTTTTTTTTAATCACTTTAACTACATAAAACTATGCAGAAAAGTAAAGTATTAAAATAGAACATAGTTAAACCTATCAACTTTTACGTAATTATGTCAGTCCTAGCGAAGCGGAGAACGGCTATCAACATAATATAATATGAAATATAGTATTTGCCATGTGAACATTAGCCCTATTTTTTTACTATAATAAATTTTAAGTGACATCTCATAAAGACCAGTGGATGAACTATATGCCTCTTTACGATCCTTCATTTTGCATACCACCATTCAAGTCGTTCCACAAGTGAATTTTATGTTGTATTTCACTCACCGTTTCTTCTGTGCTACTGCTCGTATCCATGCAGATTTATTGCAAGACTTTTTCCGTGCATGTTTAGGATCACATTTTTCGATATTTCTAAGTTATTCGTCCATTTTTTCTAGTAAAAAACAATAATAAACCACGACAAACTTTCGACTTTCACCTCGAAAACGCCATATTGTTTATTTATACCATCACGTGACACAAATGCCGTTTTGTGATTGGCCGCTCTCGTTTCAGCGGATTTTGAAACATACTAAGGTGATTTTAGAGGGTTTTGCAAGGCACTCTAAACTTTGAATGCCGTTTTTCACAGTTTATAGCGGAGTTTGGTGTAAACTCAATGCATAACCCGGTAAGAAATTCATCGCACTATCATATTATAACCCAAACGTAATATTCGTTCCAAACGATTTTAGCGGCTTTTGCAACTAAACGACTCATATATTAACTAAAACTTTTTGCCTTACCCTTCCGTCGAAACAAAAATAGACGAAAAATAGCCCAGTTTTTTATGTGTTATGTCTAGGTGGCCAGTTCGAAATGGCCGAAAAAAACCTTAGTTCCCAATTTAAATTACTTTATGCCCTAGGGTTATAATGAGCACTTTATGCACCTAGAGAATAAAGACTAGCTTTACTTTGATTTTTTTGGTCAAATAAAGTAACTTTGTAGAGCAGTAGGTGTGTGTAAATAAATAAATAAATTTACCTACAAAACACAACTCACCTTTGCGGACAGGGGTGAGGTAGTAATCAAACTTTGTGATTGGCCATTGCGTTACCTATCTATACCTAGACCAGTGGTGGGCAAACTACGGCCCGCGGGCTATCTCCGGCCCGCGAATGGCATAAATCCGGCCCGCGAGTATCAATTTAAAAATAAAGTGCTAACTTTGTTGAATGAAAATCTCTCTGTTGATCTGCGGACCGTAATAAACAATCACATGTGCAGAAGTGAGCATATAGTAGCCAATGATATTCCAGGTCTCCAGTTATATATACTCTAAGGTTCATCGCAAAAGTAGTTTTTATACCAAAATCATACACAGACAGTTGAAGACTTTCGCGTTTATAATATTAGTAAAATGATATAGGATAGGATATCAAATAATATAATAGGATTCAATTAAGTACTTGGCCCGCCATAGATTTTTTGGCGTAAGTATTAGCACGCGAAGGAAATAGTTTGCCCATCCCTGACCTAGACTATTTGTGATTGGCCGTTTTTGCATGAGAGTGCTACTTAAAGAAGGTATTATTTTCGTGAAGGGGAATACTTATTAATAAATGCAGTCAACTGGTTTTATCGTCTTTGCTGGATACAAACTTCAGTGTACAGGCGTTCACCAGGGCCAGTCCAAGGATCTCAAGATCCCGTGGAGATCTTTTTAAATATTTGGGATCAGGCCCCGTTGGAACACATTGTCACAGAAACTAATAAATACGCGTGGCAAACTATTAGCGCGCTAAGTGAATGTGGAGGCATCAGCGCGAACCTTGATGCGTGGGAAGAAACCACGGTGCCCGAGATGTACAGATATTTTGCTGTCTTAATTTTAAAGGCCATTTGTTATAGATCTAATCTGCCAGAGTACTGGACAACTGGCATCTTAGGCATACCAGACTTCCGACGCATAATATCGCGCAAAACGCACTATTTGAAAACGTCAAACGAAGGAAGTGTGATATTATTTTTGATCGAAAAAAGAAAGATTTGTTAAACCAACTGGACAATCAGCAAATTACTCCGCTTAATTATTTAAAAAATATTGCAAAGCTTAAACGTAATGAAAACCAATACAACAATTAAGCCTTACAAAGAATTAATATGTCTAATAAGTGAAGTTATTTTTAAGTTCAGAATGGTTTGTTTTATTTTTTACTAAGAATGCATAAAAATAAATACAATGATAGCACAATAAATATAAATTAATGTATGTGTTATTTCACTGATTTCCCAATGTCCGTGACTAAGAGTACCAACGCACTATATAGCTGGCGTATAGTAATCTAGTCAAGCTCAGCCCTAGAAGGATAAAAAATCTATTATACTGAATTTTCTTTAGCGTCAAGAACAGTCACTTATTTATTCTCCTTTTTCCTAAATTATTAAATTTACACACGATACAAGATACAGTCTCGTTAATCTTTCTTTCTTTTTCTTAGTTATGGCTTCTGTCAGCAATATAGGACAATTTAGCCAAATACTCGTACGAATAGCGAACTACCACTATTGTACTGTAATCGTTTGAAATAATTTTCAATGCGTGACGGCTGTAGAAAAAATGGCGACGATTTTTCTCCAACCCTATGGGACAATTGTTTGTAACGTGCTAATTTCGTGTTTGGCACTGGTATTTTTATTTTCACTTAACTCGTTGAACTTCGCGTAACTAAATTGGTAACTTGCCGCCGAAATTAAACAATTTAAACGCAATAAAACCATGATTTTGTAAAAATGAAAATTCAGGACGACATTTCACTAACGCGAAAAAAACAAAAGTCCTCGTTAATCTTCCTTCACAGGTATGTTTTCTGGCATTGTCAGATTCAGACATTTAGTCAGTAACGTGATTGGTTACTAAAATCTTTTAACATTAATTTTTTTTGTCATTGTCATGACTAGACATAAACACATAGTTTTACATTCTGACACAGGCACGATAATACGTAAATATAATCTGAATTTTCGTCATTTTGTCACTATGACGTTCTAACCTGATTAACTGTTGTACTTTTTGTCACTTACACAATATAATCCCTTGGACGTTCAGTCGTGTGAACAGCTTAGTCCCGGAACCGGTAATTTCCGCAAAGACAACGGAACGTTAATTAAAAACTTTTTGATTTGACTTTGACGCCAAGTTTGAACTTTTGATGAATTGTCAGAGATAACATAAATAACAATACTATGTTTAAGACTTTTGTTTTTTACGCGTTAGTGAAATGTCGTCCTGAATTTTCATTTTTACAAAACATTGTTTTATTGCGTTTAAATTGTTTAATTTCGGCGGCAAGTTACCAATTTAGTTACGCGAAGTTCAACGAGTTAAGTGAAAATAAAAATACCAGTGCCAAACACGAAATTAGCACGTTACAAACAATTGTTTCACAGGGTTGGAGAAAAATCGTCGCCATTTTTTCTACAGCCTTCACGCATTGAAAATGATTTCAAACGATTACAGTACAATAGTGGTAGTTCACTATTCGTACGAGTAATTAACTAAAAATTTGAATTGCCGCGCTATGGATAATGGATAGCATGGTTAATTCGCTAGGACAAGAAACCGCCCAGCCCTTGTATCACCAGACGCGACCACATTTTCGGATTTGGTAATAATATTTTAAGATGAATACCTGCAAAGGAATAGTTTGGGGGCTTTTAGATAGCCTATCTTTAACCGATTTCGAGTCCTCGCTACTGGAGTATACACATAATGAGTTTCTCTGGTGCAATTGTATCTTATCTCTTATAACTAAAAAGCGTTAAATAAAAAAAAATATAAAAAAATATAAAATAACCGACTGCCGTAAAAACTCAAAAAAAAAACACAAGAAGTTACCTAAAGGTAAAGTAACCTTAAAAATCGTCGCATCTAGGAACCTTAAAAATGGTGGATGCAGTCGGGTGGGACTCCTTTTAAAGGTGAAGTACCTATTATAACACCAAATAGTGTGTGAAGTCCCCCCCGACTCCATCCACCATTATATGGTTTATTAAGGCTCCTAGATGCGTCGAACGATTTTTAAGGTTCCTTTACCTTTAGGTATCTCCTTGTTTTTTACTTTTCAGTTTTTACGGCAGTCGGTTTTTTATTTTTTTAAATATTTTTTTTTATTACCCTTTAGGTAAGGCACAACTTCGATAGTTTAGTGAAGTTTAATGGATCAAATAGGTAAATCGTCGTATAGTAACTCGAGAGTAAACTCAAGTTTGGTGGAACGTACCCTAAGTAGCCTAGAAATGTATCTATCCCGTTGCACAGTGGAATACTTTGTGTGGGCGTACGTAGTTCATTGTTCAATGGGTGGTTATGTGAATGTTGTGTTATATTCTTGTAGTATAAGAGTAATATCTAAAAAGAAATAAAACTATTTCTAACGTCTTTTCTGTGTTTTTTTTTTTAATATTTACTATTTTCTCTATCTCAACAGAACTTTAATTTAATTATTAACCCATCAGTCACAGTAGAAATAACAGGAGTTAATAAAGAATTGATTTTTCGCTTTGCAATCATATTGCAAGTGATAAATTCTGACACTTCTGATTGTTGCTGAGAAACTCGAATATTATATTTACATTTTACCGGGTCTTAATCGCGTACTATTTTAGGGGAGTCCCCTCGAGACCAAGATCATTGTAACATGATCGAAACGTCGAGGTAAGAAAATAAAAATAGTACGCGATTAAGACCCGGTAAAATGTAAATATGTTAACAAATCGTGTGAATTTAAAAAGTTTATTAACTCGAATATTATTGTACGGTCAGCAAAAGACTGGGTACGAGGTACAGTTTTTAAAGTTTTAATTTTATCAATAGCGGTTTAGTATTTGTGGTTATTCTGCATGAAATCACTAACAATTAGGATGCTTTACTGATATCAAGCAGAATTATCAAAAATTACCGAACCATTATTGAAAAAAAAATAAAAACTTTAAAATCTGCACCTGGTACCCTCAGTCCTTTTCTTACTGCACATAGACCTCAGAATTGTGTGCGCCAACACTCAGCGGGACCCCCTATCCTAAAACAGTATGAGTATGTCTAGGATTTAGTTACAAATTTATTTTATCAAATGCAGTTAAAATTAGATTTTGTTTCGTCAAAATGAAATAAGGGCGTTGGTTTTAATTCTACCTCCAGCCAGTAGTAGAACTAAAGTTAGACACCCATTTCAACTTTCTGTGACTTGTAAATGAAAAGTGTCCCGCTGGCTGGAGGTTGAATTAAAACGAACGCCCTTCTTTCATTTTGATGGAACAAAATCTAATTTCGGCTGCATTTGATAAAACTAATTTGAAACTAAATCCTATACATACTCAAATGGTTTTTGGATAGGGGGTCCCGCTAAGTGTAGGCACACCATAATTGTATGTACAATACAATTGGTATTATATGCCTAACTCTGTACATAAAATACTTACTTCTGCATGAAAGCAATATTATAATCATGTACCGTATTTAATTACCGATTGTAATGCTGACAGAAAAAGCGCAACTCTACAGTCTGTTCAGGATTTAACTCACGAAAATGTTGTCGAGAATCGACTAACGATTTAACATTTTTCACCTGCTCGTCGTGGCTTCTTCGGTTCCATTCAACCTCACCACGAAGATGCGCTTTATTAGTTATTAATAAAGAATCTGCTTGAAGTGTTCCCGTCATTCCTTGTACCTAGAATAGGTACAAGAAATGACTCTCTCCAAGACGATTAATAAATGCATCTTGAATTCTTTTTTTTCTCTTGTTCTTTTTGCAGTCTTGTTTTAGCGTTCGTTCTTTTTATGGAAATACTAGCTGCGCCCCGCGGTTTCACCCGCGCAAGTTGCGAACCCGCGTTGTTCGAACACCTAGCTACCGCAATGCAAAATAATCCACACTTAAACGGTCGCCCATTGAACTTCCCTAGTCGTCCGTTTAAGGCGGCGATAGATGATAATCAACGGTCCTTGTCCGATTGCATATCAATGAGCGAGATGGAATTGCGTGAAAAATCTACAATTTCTCGTAAAATCAATAATTAACGAAGATTAAAATAATATTTTTATAAAATGCGATGAAGGGGTTCTAGGTATTGTATTTTCTAATATTATGATGCCTATAATAAAATATAGCGGTTAAGGATTTAGAAGAAAAATTGATTTATTTTGTAAAACAGGGGTAACTTTGTATAATAGTGGTATTTAAAGTTATTTTATATTGTTTTTGAAATGAAGGGGACACTTCTTGTATCATGTACAATAACATTAAACATTGTTCAAAGATCTATTTGATACCGGTTATGAATAAAACTATTCAATCGGAAGGGCTTTCACATGAGTCGCGTCCTTAAGTGTAGAGTTTTGCACTGCGGTAGGTAGGTGAAGTAAGGTAAAGTTTGTATTTCATCAGTAGGTGACGATAACGATGACGAAGGATGACGATGACGATGGATGACGATGATGATGATGCCACTCTACATCACTTACCCTACCCCTGTGTCGATTTTCATTCATTGAATTGTTATCACCCGCGTAATTCCCGATCCCGCGGGATTTTCGGGATCAAAAGTATCCTATGTTACTCTCCATCATTTAAACTATCCCTATGCAAATTTTATCCAGTGAATAGTTATCACCCGCGTAAGTCCCGATCCCGCGGGATTTTCGGGATCAAAAGTATCCTATATTTCTCTCCATCATTTAAACTATCCCTATGCAAATTTTCATCTAATAAATAGTTATCACCCGCATAAGTCACGATCCCGCGGATTTTTCGGGATCAAATCCCGCGGGATTTACGGGATCATAAGTATCCTATGTTACTCTCCATCATTTAAACTATACCTATTCAAATTTTCATCTAATAAATAGTTATCACCCGCATAAGTCCTTATCCCGCGGGATTTTCGGAAACTAAAGTATCCTATATTACTCTCCATCATTTAAACTATCCCTATGCAAATTTTCATCTAATAAATAGTTATCACCCGCGTAAGTCCCAATCCCGCGGGATTATCGGGATAAAAAGTATGCTATGTCCTTCTCCTGGTTCTAAGCTACTTCCCCACCAATTTTCAGACAAATCGATTAAGCCGATCTTGAGTTATAAATGGTGTAACTAACACGACTTTCTTTTATATATATAGATGAAAAAAATCATTCCATGATATTGATTTGGGCATGGAATGGAACAATTGATAAATCCTAAAACAACAATTAATCATTAAATCAATTAATAATTATTTTATTTATTTTTATAAAAATTCGTAATTATTTGTTCTCTTAGTTTGTAAGCTTCGTTAATATTTTTTGGTTGTGTTAGAGCATTAATAAAATCGACAATTAAAATATTTTTCAACTGTTAAACAGTTTCCGTACGTAAGTATTTGATAGGTTTCCATATGCCAACAAAAAAAACTGAATCAAATGCACATGTGTTGAAAATATTATGGTTTGAAACGACTATATATTCATTTTTTTAATAAAATTGTGGGCGATGTGGCTTTTTGCGAGTGATATCCCTCACCTCTCCAATTTTCAATATAGGAGGGCTCTTCTGCAAATATTGAGTCAGAAGTAAATGTTATAGTACTTTTTTTTCTTGTTATGCAGCTACGTTTTACAAAATTCATCTATGTTCATCTTTCTTATGACGAGTTTTAAAAAGCAAAATGAAATGCTTTAACGTTTTGAAGTAACTCTCTGTCTACAGATGAGGAAGTAGGCGACTTATTTTGTGAATCATAAAAACGACACATGCAATAAATGTGACATGTTGACGATGAAAATTCAGAATGCAAGAACGCACGAAATAAAGGCAGAATTCGAGACCGAGAAAGCTCAACATATAGATAAAGCAGATAAATTAAGAAGTCAAATGAATCAAGTTTTCATAGATGCGAAAATAATACCTAATGTTGAGTGCCTTACGTTCGATTTGGAAATAACACTGCCATTGCCTCGTATAGCTACAAATGTAGCGTTTTATAAAAGGCAGTTATGGCTTTATAATAGTGGCGTCCACTCTGCATCCGACGACGTTGGACACTGTTTGTGGGTGGATGGAGATGCTGGAAGAGGTTCGCAAGAGGTAGGGTCCTACCTTTTAAAATATATATTATAGAAACGAAACTTAGTCCCTCTATTGAACATCTCAATCTATGGAGTGATTGCTGCGGTGGTCAGAATCGTAATATTAAAATAGTATTGATGATAAAAGCAGCATTAAGCTGCCATGAAAATTTAAAAACCGTAACACACAATTCACACACGGTTGGTTAGCCCCAAACTAAGCTACAGCTTGTACTATGTGAACTAACACAACTGATATACTACATATACGATACATATCTACTTTATATAAATACATATTCTGACACCCAGACCACAGCCAACAAATATGCTCGTCACATAAATGACCCTGCCGGGAATCGAACCCGGAACCCTCTGTTCAACAGTCCGGCATGGTGACTGAAATAAATGAATAAATAATGACAACACGAGTTAACTGCATAGGAGTATTTATTCGACTAAGAACAAAAAGACGGTGCCTTCGCACCGCGTGTCACTTTTAGGCACATACCAAAGAGTACAAACACTACAATATCTCCACCCTTTTTGTCTTAATAACTTTCTTTTAATAAGCAAACGTACATATTATTTACAATAGAAGTGTGGATTATTTAGACGACATTGTCTAACCGGACGAGCCTGGGTTGGCTTGGTAGGTGGCAAGGGCGAGGGTGTTGATGGCGGCGTTTTGGGTTCTTCGCAATCCTGGAACGGGTCATCATCGGGTTCAGCTACAGGTGGCGGCGAACCTGCAGGCTGAGGACGTGCCGGACCGGCACGTGCCGGACTGGGACCGCAGTCACACTCGGTGACTACCTCTTCCGGTTCTTTTACCGGACTCGGTGACCTGTAAGGACTGATTAGTGAACTCCGTGTTCTGCGCTTTAGCTGATCGATATGTTTATGGGTTTCCCTACCAAAGGTATCAACTACATTGTAATCAGTAACCCCTAATTTTTGCGTGATCTTACCTGGTACCCACTTATCATTTCCTCTGTACTGACGTAACCATACATCATCCCCCTCTAATAATTCCCTCGTTCCACTTCCCGCGTTTAGGCTCTGTCGTTCCTGCGCATTCCTAACTTTCCTATCCCTATCTGGTCTCAATGCGTCAAGTTTGGTTCTTAACCTGCGCCCAAACATAAGAGAAGCCGGAGCTTCACCTGTAGTACAGTGCTCAGTATTTCTATAGTGTAGGAGGAAGTTGTTTAAAAATAAATTAATGTCTAACTTTTCTCTAATTGCTTTTTTAATAGTGTGCTTAACAATTTTAACAGCATTTTCAGCGGCACCATTAGATGCTGGATGATAAGTTGCCGAAAATATGTGTTCAATACCCTGGCATACACAAAAACTACAAAATTATTCGCTAGTGAAAGGTGGACCATTATCCGATACTATTTGTTTGGGTAGACCAAAACGAGCGAAAATATCGCTAAGTACGTTAATGGTTTGATTTGCAGCCGTACTGGATACCTGTTTGACTTCAAGCCACTTAGTCCTAGCGTCTACTATAACTAAATATGTTTTTCCTAACAAAGGTCCGAGGAAATCCAAGTGTAAACGCGCCCACGGTTTGTCTGGCCAGGGCCACGGAGTAGGTACATGACGTGGTAAGGCATCTGACACCGCTGCGCACACTGCGCACGCGGAACACATGTTCTTGATTGCCTCATCCAGTCCTGGCCACCACACATAGCTACGAGCAAATGATTTGGTCTTGACTATTCCCATGTGGGCTTCATGTAACACATTGAGGACTTTTTCCCTACATAACTCTGGAATTACTAACCTGTGACCCCACATGATACATCCTAATTCTTCATACAGTTCTTTTCTTCGATTGTAATATGGCTGTAGTGAGGTGATCTCATTTATAGATGGCCACTCACTCCTAATGTAACCTAGAACTCGGGCTAACAGATGGTCGCGGCCTGTTTGTTTTTTTAATTCATTATAGTCTAATAGCATAGCGTTTTGTGCAAAATGTAGGTAAGTTTGCTCTGGTTTAACCCCTCTTAGTTGTTGCGTTTTTATTAGTGAATCAGCTGGCAACCGTGAAAGACCGTCCGCCCCGTTTAAATTAGATTGTACGTATTCAATATCATACGTATAGGCTGATAGTTTAATAGCCCATCGCTGTAGACGGCTCGCCGCCATCGAAGGTATGCCTTGTTTAGGTCCGAAAATAGTTACCAGAGGTTTATGACCTGTACGTAAAATAAAACGTCTACCATACAAATCTGCCGTACTCAAGCTAAAATGCCGTTATGTACAAAAACTACTTTTTGAGTTATGAGCAAAAAACGCGGCAATTTTTTGAAAAGCTTGCTACTTTATAACTATCAGTCATAATTGGGATTTCAATGCACTGATGGAAAGATCTCACGAAGCACTATCAAATAGCAAATATTTTAATTTATAATAAGAAGGCCACCAAACGTTGACAGAAAATTATTGATTTGAATGACTCTAGTCTTGGCAACATTATTACCTTTTCAAGATCACCACTAAAATATACAGTCGAATCATCTTGTTGTTTATCTTTATGCTCCTGGTATAGCTGCCTTGCTTTTGTATATTTTTCATGGTGTTTGGTCCTTTGCACGCAAATAGTACATTCGTCAGTCTGGTCATCATGACACATTTGTTTTTTATGCAAATTGTATGCCTCACAGGCCTCGCATTCTTCATTGCCGAGGCGAGTGAATGAAATATTCATTTTTTTTACGTGTTGCCTATACACTTCGTAAGAAACCTTTGCGTTAGGGAATTTTTCATTAAAATCTTTATGCATGTGAACAATATTAATGTCACTTGGTAAGTAACGTCGCAAAGGAGCGTGCTCTCGTCTGTAATGGGGTTCTAATGGATTAAACGATTCCACGTGTTTTGTCAACATATCACGATCAACAGCTGGGGTTTTTTGGTGTTTTCCTCTTTTATCAACTGTAGAATCCTTACGAATATCGTGCAAAATCTTGTCATTCGTTTTTTTGTAGCCAAGAGCAGTTAAAAAAAAAATTTTGCTAACTTCCAAATTAATGCCGTCCAGTTTTTTTAAAAAGAAAGATCTCTTTGGTTTCCTCTTCGGTTCACCGGAAGAAACCTTTGCGTTAGGGAATTTTTCATTAAAATCTTTATGCATGTGAACAATATTAATGTCACTTGGTAAGTAACGTCGCAAAGGAGCGTGCTCTCGTCTGTAATGGGGTTCTAATGGATTAAACGATTCCACGTGTTTTGTCAACATATCACGATCAACAGCTGGGGTTTTTTGGTGTTTTCCTCTTTTATCAACTGTAGAATCCTTACGAATATCGTGCAAAATCCTGTAATTCGTTTTTTTGTAGCCAAGAGCAGTTAAAAAAAAAAATTTGCAAACTTCCAAATTAATGCCGTCCAGTTTTTTTAAAAAGAAAGATCTCTTTGGTTTCCTCTTCGGTTCACCGGCAATCTTTCTCTTGGGAACTGCTACTGCAGTGTGGGCGTTTACAAATAAATGCTGTTCTTGTGAAGTTAGATCCCAATACTTTTCATTAATAGCTTTCCGGTCTTCTTGCCTGAATTGAGAAGTACATTTCTTATAACATTTTTCATTGCATCCTTCTTTAACACCGCGTTCTAGCCTCTTCTTAGCTTTGGTGTCTAATTGTCTTTCCTGAACAGTTTTGTTATATTTCTTGCGTTTTTTCGTTGGTAAATTTGATATTTCTGGCTCCATATTATGTGCTATTGACCCTGCATTTGGGGGCAATACTTGCTGAATACAACTATTTATTGTGTTCCTACGCTTGCGAATTAATGACGGTGCAGAGACAGTCTTATATATCTGAGAAAAATCAATAGAGTTTCGACGTGTGCGGTGCAAGATAGTTCTCTTTTCTACAGTAAAATTCGCATCATGAAAAGTAGGAGTAACGCTCTTTGTGGTTACAGTAGATGGACTGATTTTCTTGTTTTTTGTGATTTTTGAGACCTTTGCTGTTTTTGTTTTACCTCCAGGAAATCGTTTGTAGAAATGTCGCTATCTGTATCGGATGGAACGTAATCTTTGTCTTTTACGGAGTCGTCAGAATCGTAATCGAGATGGGCACTTAAATCTTGAGAAATAGAGTGCTTTGATGAATTTTTAGCATCACTACTAAGTTGTTCATTGGATTCTAAGTCATCTTTTAACGGCATCACTTCCTTGCAAGTAAGATCTATAGAAAAGCATTCTGGATTTGGAGTAGTGTGTTTGTGGATCGGTATTGTTGAGTTTTCCTGTAGTACTGTGTCACGTTCTTTAAAAACTTCAGTATATTTTTTATTATTCAATTCTTGGGAGTTGTTTGAAATTTTTGTTTCACAAAAGGTTTCAAAATGCCTGGAGGTCATAGAATAAGGCCGTGCATACAAACGGTTGAGGTAATCACCGGGTGCGGGTTTATCGCTTGTTTCCTGGGTTTCAAAAGAACACGTTTTAATATTTTCTGCCTGGTATGAACATTTGGCTGCACATGGATTTGTTACTGTTACCATATTTACAATGGTTTTAGCTCTTTGCGAAATAGAAGAGCGTCTGTAACAACGACAAAATGCAAACATGTAATTGAAATCATGCCCCAATGTTAAGCGCTATGACCAACTTAAACCAAAGTGATTATACATATAATTAGAGATCCGCTCTCTTAGCCTTAATCAAAAAAGCAAAAAACAACCAAAACCCATCTTTTGGTTCAGGTCAACAATGTAAGCAAAGTTTTAGTCTTAATAAAATAAAAAGCGCGCGCTTTAAAGAATGAACAGTTCGTTACCTGGAAACTTCGTCAGCCATTTTGGCGGGAAACGCAGAGCGTGCACGTCTGTATCCTTAAACACCCTGCGCCGGACTGAGCGGGCCCCCCGCCGACCAACCGCTCCGCCCGCTTACCCCGCCGCCCCGAACATTTCTTCGAATTATTACCCGCGCGAGAGCAGATAGCCGCATTTTAGTTAGGTATTGCGGTTTAGCCGCATTTTAGTCTTGTAGCAACACAAAAAACATTAACTGAGTTATTAAAAATCTGCCGTTATTACGGCTTTGTAAATCTTGCAAAAAAAAAACTATGAATGCAATACTAAAATGCGGTTAAGTGTCTTTAACGGCAGTTTTGTTTATGATTTATATAATATATAATCAGCTTTATAGTTTAGTACTACTAGAGAACAAAAGCCTAACTAGAGAAACGTTAAGGTACTTTAACTGCATTGTAGAGTACAGATATCGCATAACGGCAATTTAGCTAGGATGATGAGTATATTTTTTTATCAAAAACTTACACTATGTACCTTTAATCGCTTTTTAGATTAGCAATGATACTTAAAGGCGTTTTAGCGTTGGAGTGTAACGATTTACATGTATATAACGGCAATATTAGTTTTTATATCTCGACGACTATAAAAGCTACGAAAATTCTGGTAATACAGGTCGAAAGAGATTTTTTTTCGGATTATGATGGCATCAAAAGGTCAAAATCCACCAAATGTTAGTTAACGGCATTATAGCTTGAGGACGGCAGTATTGGTGTAATTTCTCTAAACAAAAAACAATCGCTAAAGCTTCGCGTTCAATTTGTGAATAGGTAATGCTTTTCAGCAGCCGTAAGCGCCCGTGACACATATACTACCGGTCGTTCACGCATTCCGTGTGTGCTCGTGCTGTCTCCGCCGTGGACTCTGTCGCCCGCTGCTACTGGTTCTAATTGACTCAAAATTCCACCAACCCCCTCCGAACGTTTGATTGAAATAAATTATGTTAACAATATTTACTCTTTACAATTCATAGAATATTCATGAAATATTAATTATGTAGGGTAGGTAGGTATGTAATGAAACAACTTTTCATATATCTATTGAAGGTAATCCCACTCAGAATTCGTACGTTCATAACCTCAAAAACTGGTAAGTTTTTTGTTTTTTTTATATAGTCTAAGCAAGTGTCCGTGACTAGATTTAAATTGAAATAGCTTATATGGTAATTGTAGAACTCAAAAAAAATGACATGGCTCTCTGAGGTCCCAGGGCGAAAATGTAGGGACAGATGTTCATGTCCTTTAAACTTCGAGCTTTTAATTTAACATGTGACATTCGGTCTTATAGAATAGAACCTGCAAATCGTGATCATAATTAGTCTATTTTACTCCTCGATACTGTAGCTTTCTGGTTTTTAACCGGCATATTCCACTAATCCCCTTACTCAATCCCCTGCCCAGGGGATTTGTAGACTTTTTCTCCACAAATCCCCTGGCGGCGATACAACGGGATTAGCAGGGGATTTGTGGACAAATAGTCTACAAATCCCCTTAACCGAAATTTACATTTCCTTTTTTAATCAAATAAAAACAGTGTGTTACGTAGTTTCAGTCTTCGTGTTTTATTTACATAATATACGAGTGGTGAACAAAATCACAGAATAATCACTTTCATCAATGTTGATTGAGTTTCTTAAATCTAAACACTCTTATTTATGTAAGTACCATAATCTATACTTATAATAAAATCGGTGTCTGTTTTTGAAAGATATTTTGAAAAAACTATTTTTAGAGGTATGTACTAACGTAACAGACCCCATTTCCGTGTTAACTTTTTGTCTGTTTGTCCGTTTATCTGTTTGCCTGTGCCTTTGTGCGCGCTAATCTCGGAAACGGCTGGACTAGGGATTGCAATCCGGATTCTTCGAAATTCAAAAATAACTGAAAAATCCGGATTTTCTGAAGTTTTTTAAATCCGGTTTTTAAGACTCAAATCCGGTTTTTTCGGATTGTAGACAAAATTGAGTTTAACGGAGAATATTACACATTTATCCAAAAATTTTCATTCTTAGTAATAGTAGATCGGTGTTACCTACTCTAAAACCCAAATTCGAACAATATAGATAGGCTATTGTACTTTGTTTGAGCGAATTTGACGCGAAACCCGTGATTGGCTCTGTAAACTCTGTTTATGACCATATAAGGCAATAAACCAAGCAAGCAACGCGGCAAGACGGGCGGGGGCCCTCGCGCATCCCGCGCGACGCGACACAACGCCCCGCGCGCCCCGCTCTCACTTAGTCAGTCGGCCAGCTAGTTTCGTAGGTAGTGGTTGTGACTTGAGTTTGTCGAAATTTGTTGTCTATTAGATCGTGTGAATTTGTGAGCGTACATGTGAAAAGCGACCCACGCACGCTACACAAACAAGTAAGTACCTATATACATTTTTATACTATTTTTATGTATACATACAAACAGGTAAACCAGACGTTTTCCTGTATGGTGTGGCTTTATGGCTTCTAAGTGTAACTCACTGGGACGCCCCATGATCGCGTCGGCGTCGCTTGCTACATATCCAAACAATTTAATTGACATGTATCCTGTCACTAAGAAATATCAAATAACTAAAGGATACCTACTAACAATTATTTATTAATCTTTTACGGATGCTGCTTGCTTGCTTATCGAGTAGGTTTTATAGTGAATATGGTTTATTAAGATTAAGTTAAGACCCCTGCTTCTATTATACTATACATTTTTCATCTTAAGGCTTTTAACTTCGAAATCTCCGATATCGACCTACTATGTTTATTTCGACTTCATGTACCTAATCGTAAACTCATTTTTTTTTACGATCAACAAACGAATCAAACAAATTACATGTTTGTAGTTCAAGAAGCCTACTAGGTGCGTGACAGACTGAAAACACCATTTGAATAACTTCGCTCGATAGAAAAAATCTTGTAAAAACTATGAAAACTGATAAAAAAATTAATGTTTTTTCTGCTTTATTCACAAAATATTAAATTTTTTACTCGAAAAATAACTCAAACTGTAGGTATTGACATTTAGAAGGGATATGACTGATTCATTTTTTCTATAACTAGTTCTATTTTCGTCTAATATAATAATCGATTTTTTTTAAATATTTTTTTGCGTTGCTATGGCAATTTGCCATACTTACTAACTATTGAAATCGGAAATCTTCGCCTTAACTTTTAAATTTTATGGAGTTTTATTGACCGAGCGAGCGAGCGAAGTGTCTTTGCATCAAGTCTGACAAAATTTGCATTAATCTGTCAGTTTGTTTGTTGGTACTCCTCTACAGGTAGCATTTTTGAACCGATTTCGATGAAACTTGGTATACAGGTTCTATGAGTCAATAGAATTGTCGTCGGGGTTTTTTGATTGGAGGGGTACATCCCCCACAAAGGGGCAAAAAAGGGCTACACTATATCTCGGCCGTATGAAATCTGATTACTATAATTCTTTTTTATTTAAAAGTTAGCAACTTAAAGTCGGTTTTATAAAATTTGTCAATGATCTGACAAAGGTCTTCAGAGTGATGAACAGAATAACTCCTCAAATTGCAATAAATTACTCACTTTTAGATTTCTACCAGTAGGATAGGCTCTTTAACTACTCGATATGAATTAATGGAACGCCTAGAACCATGACCTCATCAAAAACCTCCTCAATGGGTAATTGCGGGCTGCGGCTTACGATTTTGAGAATTTGTGCACGAAAACACTGGACGTATTCATGGTATTAAGATCTCGTTTTTTTTTAATAAGACTGATTTGTGATTTTGATTAGTGATTAGATTAGAATAAATGCAGATTTTATCTTGTTATTGTTCTATAATGTTCTAAAGTTCTAAATAAACGTTTTAAATGACTTATGCTGTTTTATTTCAGTCTTATCAAATCACTTTAAAACTTCGAAAAATTCGGATTATCCGGTTTTTTTTTCGAAGGAAAATTCTGAAAACCGGATTTTAAAAAAATCCGGATTTTGCAATCCCTAGGCTGGACCGATTTCAATGAAATTTGGCATGCAGATAGCATAAGACTTCTATTAACATATAGGCTCTTTATCCGGACTTGATATCCGGATAAAGAATAAAAAATCCGTAATTTCGTTGTTTTTGAATCATCGGCATCCATCGTCATCCATTGTCATTGATCGTCATCCATCGTCATCATCACTTACTGACATACAAATTTTGCCTTACTTCACCTACCTACTACAGTGCAAATATCCACACTTAAACGGACGACCTGGGAAGTACTGATAATGCCAGGCGCTACCGCGCCTCGCATCTGGCATTTAGTAAGGAGTAAATAATTATTTATTTACTTTGAAGTAAAAACTTTTTCCCAACTTTCTTCCGACTTTCTCTACGAAGCTTGTTTCACAATGACTGTAATCTGGTCCTAGTTCAACTATTGTAAAAAGTGTCCATTACAGTCTACCTATTACCATAAAATATCATTTACATATAGCTATCATAGGAAAATAATAATAATTCAAGTTGAAATAAAAGTGCCGTAAGTATAACTTACAAGTTTGACCAAACTACATTCCATTGTGACCCTTATGTTCATGTCGCTAGAGCTCAACCAAACACGAATTTTACGTATTTTATCGAGCGGTTTTCTGACTTGTAAAAAAAGTGTTTCTACAATGATATTTGAAATTCTAGAAGTTCATCAAAGAAAAAACGAATTGAAAAGACGAATGGACATACATAATTTAAACACACGACATAAAGATAAATTAGTACTAACCAGAACTCGAAAGGTCAAAACATTTAAATTAGGCGTAAATTTTAAAATTGAGATGTATAACAGACTTCCTTTAATTATAGGGCAACTACCTTTTAATGAATTTAAAAATGAAATCGAATCTTTTTTTAAATCTAATCCATCACGTTTCAAATCATATCACGTTTCGGAATTTATGATTTGTTCATTTTTTGATTTGTATGACTAACTAGACATCTAACTCATTTATTTCTATTGTGTTTATATTTGACTATTGAATTATTATACCTACTGCATTTGACAAAATTTATTAATTTTTAAATTAATTTAATTGATTGACTTTGTTATTATGATTTTGTAAATTGACATGCCAATATTATGCAATGTAATTTTATGGTGAAATAAATGAATTGAATTGGTAATATAAGAAGTATATAAGTGATAGAGCTCTTTGATATCTTCTTTTTTGGATGGCAGCTGTCAAACTTAAATCGTCAATATCTCGAAAACTGTTGACCCTAGACGACTAGTTTCTTTGCAGTATCGTTTTTTAAGATCTTCATTTCGGATGACAGCTGTCAAACTTAAAACGTCAATATCTCGAAAACTGTTGACCCTAGACGACTAGTTTCTTTGCAGAAGTGATATCGTTTTTTAAGATCATCATGGAAATGTCATACTGATTATTAGTGTATTTCGTAATACATCATAATTTTCGTAATTTGTTTTTATTGCTCAAGGCATATTGACTAGAAATAATAAAAGGAAAAAATCTTCTTTAGAGACGCGAGTTCAAATCGCGCCGCGAGTGAATTTTTGAAGATGAATTTTTCCTTTCAAATATTTTTGATTATTAGTGTTTATGGTAAAATGACAAAGAAGAACGGCGTTTTTCCCTAGAGCTCAGACCTAGAGGGTAGAGGTAATGTACTTCTACCCCCAAGGTCTAAGCATCTAATGGAATTTTAAAGGCATTCCTAAAACACAAGATATGTCAAATAATTTTTTTGTCAAATAAATACACGATGTTTTAAGAATGAACCAATTTCGTATGCAAAGTTGTTTGAACTGTCAAATTTGGTATCTGTGGCACTTAGCTGGTCGATTTTGAACTATTTTCTTTGTTGCTGTTGAGCGTATCGCAGGCTGTCCCGATTACAAGTGCATTTTGCCGAATAAGAATGCTTTGAGGCAAATAATTTATCGTATTAGAAGAAAACAAAAACCTAAAGAACCATTGGCTATAGATGAAATTAAAATACCGTCTGAGTATGCTTCTGTCGAAAGAGATCGGTTTTAGGTTGTGGTGACAAAAACCGTTTGCTGCTATTTTGCACGTTGCAAAAAAGAGATATTTTCTGATTCATCAGTCTGGTTGATAGATGGGACCCTTAGAACTTGTCCGGCCCTGTTTCGTCAGATTTATTCAATTCACGCTATTGTAGGACACGCTGATGGACATAGACGCTTCTCGCTACGGCAGTGACAGTGACTTCTCACTAAAATTAAGACACTTAATTGCTCTGGCCTCCTGTAGAAATTCCTGATGGATTCAAAATTCTAAAAGAAAGTGTAGGTACTACCAGAAGAAACGAAAAGCGTTACAGAGTGGTTAGAAACGTAATATGTTGTGGAAAACGTAAATGTGAAGGAACAATTTGTATAATGTGTTATTATTTGCCAGGGCAGCGCCGCCCCTATGTGCGCCGCGCACACAGGTATTTTGTACTAAAAAAATATTTTGTGATACTTTCTGATTCATCAGTCTGGTTGATTTATGGGACTTTTAAAACTTGTCGGGCTCTGTTACGTCATATTCATTCTATTCACTCTATTGTTAGACATGATGATAACACCAAAAAGTCAGTACCTTTGGTTTACTATCTCTTTCTTGACTGACAAAACAGTGGAGAGCTATATAGTTGTTTAAGAGAACTCAAATTAGAATATGAATATGATTTGAATCCGCCGCATATTCTAACAGATTTTGAAATCGTTATCATAAACGTGATAAGAATTGATTTCCCAGGCGCTCATTATCAAGTTTGTTAATTCCACCTTGACTAAAATGTGTGGAGGCAAATACAAAGTTCTGGGTTAGCTTCTCGCTATGGAAGCGACAGTGATTTCTCAATTAAATTTAGACACTTAATTGCTCTGGCCTATCTTCCTCCTGTAGAAATTCCTGATGGATTCAAAACTCTAAAAGAAAGTGTTCTACCAGAAGAAACGAAACATTACAGAGTTGTTTGAAACGTAATAAATATTAGGGGTTAAAGTATGAAATTGCCGATTTGTACTGAAAATCTTAATTGTTTATTTTTTAAATTTTTAACAAATTTATTTAATCAAAATAGTTGCCATTATTATCTATACATTGCTGCCATCTAATGGGAAGGTTATTAATGCCTTTGCGATAGAACTCCGACGATCTAGACTGCACAAACTGTGTGAAAGCATTTTGTACTGCCTCCTGGGAAGAAAACTTCTTGTCACGTAGATAATTGTCCAAATCACGAAAAAAATGGTAGTCCGTTGGAGCAAGGTCTGGTGAATACGGAGGATGACGAATGGTTTCTAAGTGCAGTTCCTGAAGGGTCAAAATGGTTTCTCGTGCTGTGTGAGGTCTCGCGTTGTCGTGGAGCAATAATGGTGAAGATCGATTCATGAGTCGGGGCTGTTTTACAGCTAGTTTTGTCAACATGGTTCGGAGTTCGGCACAATAGACATCTGCCGTAATTGCTTGACCAGATCGAAGAAAACTATAGTGAATAACACCATGCTGAGACCACCAAACAGTTACCATTACCTTTTTATTGGTAAGTTTTGCTTTAGGACACTGTTGTGGCATTTGACCTGGGGTCAGCCATTGCATTTTTCTTTTCCGGTTATCATAAAGAATCCACTTTTCATCACATGTTACAATTCGATCCAATATTCCTTCATTTCTGTACCGGTTCAATAAGGCAACACAAGTTTCAACACGCGTTTCTTTCTGCAGATCAGTCAAATCATGAGGCACCCATTTTTCGTATTTTTTTATTTTATTGATTTGACGCAAGTGAGTCAATAAAGTGGGTAAGGTAACGTTAAACCATGCCGCTAATTCCTGGGTAGTTTGACTAGGATCGGCTTCCACTATCTCTCTTAATTCATCGTTATTCACCTGTGTGGGCGGTCTTCCTCGTGGCTTGTTCTTTAAGTCGAAATTTCCATCACGAAAGCGTTTAAACCAAAATCGCACGGTGCGTTCATTAGTAGACCCCTCTCCAAACGCAGCATTGATATTGCGGGCTGTTTCTGCCGCGTTAGTTCCGCGTCGGAACTCGTATTCAAAAATCACTCGAATTTGCGCAGTATCCATCTTTCTTGTCTAAATTGAATAACAAAAACAATTGAAAGTCGATATTCAAATGTTTCACATTTTTTAAAAAAAGAACATCACAGAAACCATTCGAAAAAAGTTTCATTCGAAAACCTCAAACCATGAAGATTCTATGTCAATTCAAAGAACCTATTGCAATAAAACGGCAATTTCATACTTTAACCCCTATTAGTATGGGAAAACTTATGTGTCAATCTAGTCTATCTAATAATAAAATCTAATAGTACTTCAGTGTCAATTTCAAGATCTTCCTCAATGTTTCCACCACAATTGTGGTCAATAAATACGAACAATGAACAGCGATTGCCCAGAACCCAAAATAAAGTAAGAGGCATGGCATCGTAGCTTAGGTGGAATAGTTGGCATATTCCACTAATCCCCTTACTCAATCCCCTGCCCAGGGGATTAGTAGACTTTTTTATCCACAAATCCCCTGGCGCGATACAACGGGATTAGCAGGGGATTTGTGGACAAATAGTCTACAAATCCCCTTAACCGAAATTTACATTTCCTTTTTTTTAATCAAATAAAAACAGTGTGTTACGTAGTTTCAGTCTTCGTGTTTTATTTACATAATATACGAGTGGTGAACAAAATCACAGAATAATCACTTTCATCAATGTTGATTGAGTTTCTTAAATCTAAACACTCTTATATGTAGGTAAGTACTATAATCTATACTTATAATAAAATCGGTGTCTGTTTTTAAAAGATATTTTGCAAAAACTATTTTTAGAGATATGTACTAACGTAACAGACCCCATTTCCGTGTTAACTTTTTGTCTGTTTGTCCGTTTATCTGTTTGCCTGTGCCTTTGTGCGCGCTAATCTCGGAAACGGCTAGACCGATTTCAATGAAATTTGGCATGCAGATAGCATAAGACTTCTATTAACATATAGGCTACTTTATCCGGATATCAAGTCCGGATATCCGGATAAAGAATAAAAAATCCTTAATTTCGTTGTTTTTGAATCATCGGCATCCATCGTCATCCATTGTCATTGATCGTCATCCATTGTCATTGATCGTCATCCATTGTCATCATCACTTACTGACATACAAATTTTGCCTTAATTCACCTACCTACTACAGTGCAAATATCCACATTTAAACGGACGACCAGGGAAGTACTGATAATGCCAGGCGCTACCGCGTCTCGCATCTGGCATTTAGTAAGCAGTAAATAATTATTTATTTACTTTAAAGTAAAAACTTTTTCCCAACTTTCTTCCGACTTTCTCTACGAAGCTTGTTTCACAATGACTGTAATCTGGTCCTAGTTCAACTATTGTAAAAAGTGTCCATTACAGTCTACCTATTACCATAAAATATCATTTACATATAGCTATCATAGGAAAATAATAATAATTCAAGTTGAAATAAAAGTGCCGTAAGTATAATTTACAAGTTTGACCAAACTACATTCCATTGTGACCCTTATGTTCATGACGCTAGAGCTCAACCAAACACGAATTTTACGTATTTTATCGAGCGGTTTTCTGACTTGTAAAAAAAGTGTTTCTACAATGATATTTGAAATTTTGATACGATACATACCAAAAGACTGAACCAAATAAACTAATTAACACTAATTTCCCACTAAAATCACCCACTTATCATTATTTGGAACAATTAATAATTATCACGTTCACACAAACTGCAAAAAAAAATGGCGGAACTGAAAAATCTGAAAACAAAAATTTGCAAATCCTATTTTTTTTTCAACTGGCGGTAATATTAGGGGTTAAAGTATGAAATTGCCGATTTGTACTGAAAATCTTAATTGTTTATTTTTTAAATTTTTAACAAATTTATTTAATCAAAATAGTTGCCATTATTATCTATACATTGCTGCCATCTAATGGGAAGGTTATTAATGCCTTTGCGATAGAACTCCGACGATCTAGACTGCACAAACTGTGTGAAAGCATTTTGTACTGCCTCCTGGGAAGAAAACTTCTTGTCACGTAGATAATTGTCCAAATCACGAAAAAAATGGTAGTCCGTTGGAGCAAGGTCTGGTGAATACGGAGGATGACGAATGGTTTCTAAGTGCAGTTCCTGAAGGCTCAAAATGGTTTCTCGTGCTGTGTGAGGTCTCGCGTTGTCGTGGAGCAATAATGGTGAAGATCGATTCATGAGTCGGGGCTGTTTTACTGCTAGTTTTGTCAACATGGTTCGGAGTTCGGCACAATAGACATCTGCCGTAATTGCTTGACCAGATCGAAGAAAACTATAGTGAATAACACCATGCTGAGACCACCAAACAGTTACCATTACCTTTTTATTGGTAAGTTTTGCTTTAGGACACTGTTGTGGCATTTGACCTGGGGTCAGCCATTGCATTTTTCTTTTCCGGTTATCATAAAGAATCCACTTTTCATCACATGTTACAATTCGATCCAATATTCCTTCATTTCTGTACCGGTTCAACAAGGCAACACAAGTTTCAACACGCGTTTCTTTCTGCAGATCAGTCAAATCATGAGGCACCCATTTTTCGTATTTTTTTATTTTATTGATTTGACGCAAGTGAGTCAATAAAGTGGGTAAGGTAACGTTAAACCATGCCGCTAATTCCTGGGTAGTTTGACTAGGATCGGCTTCCACTATCTCTCTTAATTCATCGTTATTCACCTGTGTGGGCGGTCTTCCTCGTGGCTCGTTCTTTAAGTCGAAATTTCCATCACGAAAGCGTTTAATTAAACCAAAATTGTACGGTGCGTTCATTAGTAGACCCCTCTCCAAACGCAGCATTGATATTGCGGGCTGTTTCTGCCGCGTTAGTTCCGCGTCGGAACTCGTATTCAAAAATCACTCGAATTTTCGCAGTATCCATCTTTCTTGTCTAAATTGAATAACAAAAACAATTGAAAGTCAATATTCAAATGTTTCACATTTAAAAAAAAAAAACATCACAGAAACCATTTGAAAAAAGTTTCATTCGAAAACCTCAAACCATGAAGATTCTATGTCAATTCAAAGAACCTATTGCAATAAAACGGCAATTTCATAATTTAACCCCTATTATTACTGTCAATGACAAATGACGTAAAATATATCAGAGCAGCCCATGAACAAAAGTTCTAACAAAAATCCACTCTATTTCTATACATTAGAGTTTCAAGTGGTCTGGGTAGGATGTCCCCCCGGTGGTACATCGACACTCAGAGCATTTTTCAGTTTTAATTAGCGTGTCCCCCCGGTGAAACATCATCGCCGCCGGACGAGTTAAATAAAAAACCAATTTGAGTTAAGAAACTACTTTTCACAAAATTTTTTTTTACAAAAAATAAATAAAAATATAGAAATAATATTTTACGTTGCTTACTTTAAAATAACTTTTATTATTACTAATTATATATGATTCTAATGAAACTTGAAATAGTTATAGGTAGCTGGAGACCTGAAATAACACATTGGCTATTTATCCACATATTCTCGCGGGAACGGGATCGTTTCGATACAAACATCGGTAAAAAGAATATCAAAATAATTGATTTATAATCGGATCGTTAGCTCTAATCATAGGCTCGGGAGATACTTAATCCATTTTTGTGACATCTTAATTATTTTATTTTAATTTTGTAAATATTATGTATTATTTATAGACCTACACCGATTTAAAGTATAGGTTAAGGGGATTTGTGAACTTTTTGTCCACAAATCATAAAAACTTATATATAAGTGCTAAAATAATGTTACTTACATTAGTTGACCGAGTGGGCTTTAGCAAGCGAAGCGTTTATGCTTCAGGTTGGGCAAATTTATTTTTTTCTGTATGTTGGTTCTCCTCTACAAGTCGTATTTCTCAACCGATTTTGATGAAACTACATTAACATTTGGTATACAAGTTCTATGAGCAAATGGATTTTTTTGTCGTGGGGGATTATTGATAGGTGGAGTATTTCTCTTACAAAGAGGGGTACTAGATATCCCCGCACTATGAGATCTGATTTTGATGAAGTTTGGTATACAATGCAAGTTTATCGTGGGCAATTTATATTGATGAATCTCGATGCTCACGAGGTCTACTGTTTGCAGAACAACTAGTTGTAGTAGTTAAAACCATAATAGTTGTAGGAAACGCTCGACGTTTTTAAAGTGATCTAATACACCAATTAAATAAAGAAATTTTGAATTTAAGTTACAACCTATTAGTATTTATTACACATCATACACGTGATGTAAACACTATTCGTCCAGTTCCATTTCAGATTCTGTATTTGTATCTGTTTCTGGATAAATTTCACAGATGTTAATAAATTCAAAATCCGATTGAGAGAGTTTACTGCTTTCTAAAAGCTGTAGAGCTTCTGCGCTTAACTTCTTTTTAATGGTATCAAGTACTGGTCTTGTTAAGGAAATTAAAGGGTCAGACGAAAGCAGCATCATATTTAATACGTCTTGGTTTGTATTAACTCTATTTGTCTCTCTTGCATGGAACTCTCTGTATCTGCGAAAGTCTTTATTTCTTGCTTCTGCAGCTTCCTCGGACAGTTTACCGATTGGTATTATTGATACGTTGACTATGTCGGCACCATGCATAAGAATTTTATGCACGGTCGCTGACATATAGTACCAATTATATAACTGAACGTATCTTTCTGCAGTTGTTTCAGCATATTTCCTAAATTTTTCAGTGTCGATGTTTTCGCCTGATGTTATAAGTTATAAAATAACACCAAACCTTTTAACTAACTCTTCATCCAAACCAGTAATGGCAGCAGTTTCTTCTGAACACTCAAAAAACTTCCTCGCTGTGTTTCCGTCATTCGTGGTTCCCGATCCTTGCTTCACTCTATCTATTAGCAAACCCATTTCTTTTCGAAATTTAGCCTGTATATCCTTTTTTTTTGCTTCGAGTTTTAGTCAGTTGTCGCCTCTCACAGACCATGTTTTTAGATCTAATCTGTAAGCAATGTGAAGAAGGTCAGACAGATAGGTGCATATCTTCCCATCGATCATCGTCATTACGAGATCATGTTTAATTTTGAAATTATTATAGTCTGTCTCCTTCAATTTCTTAATTTCATCTTCCATTTTTGTCATGTGGTGTTGAACGACAATTTTTGGTTCTTTGATGTATTCGAATTTTATGGGTCGGCAATATAGCGCTGAGCAAGGTTTTGGATTTTCCCAAATAACTACATTATCCGAATACAGTTTTAGAGGTACCAATGAAGTCATCAGAACAGCTTCATCGTCTCTATTTTCCTCCTCTTCAAAAGCCTGTTTATAAGTGCTCTGGCTGGAAGCTCCATCAAATCCCCATTTTGATATAAGAGTCATTGTTTTGATATTCAATGGTCGTTTGAATACTCTTTATTATTCGAGACACAGTAATGTCTAGAAGCGCTTGTAAAGATACTTTAGCCATCGTTTCTCTCACCGTCATCGATGTTTTTGGTAGGTAACATTCCACCTTAGCTAGTCCGATTTTATAATAAGATGGATATAAGTCAGTAATTCCCTCACGAATAGAGGTTTCTCTTAATGTCATATATTGCCACTTGGATAACCTAATGGATAGTAACAAACCAAAGGCTTTTGCAGGTGTATACGATTTTTTCGGTTGGTTAGATCGTTCTACAATTTTTCTGCTTCTTTTAGGTTCTTCAAAAGAAGATCGATTGCTGCAAACATAGTGTTATTTCCTTCTTGTTTTAATTTAGCAATAGCAGCTTCGTTCCGAGATCCTTGAATTATTTACGAGGAGTTAAATCTCTTTTAGTTGATGTTCCAACTGACACACTTTTACTCGTAGAAGGTGCACAATCCACGAGAACGCCTTCACTGCTAAGCCTTTGTAATGGTATGTTTTCTCGTATACAAATTGGCCACTTGATATTTTGATTCAGCCAAACTTCATTACTTTCGCGAAAATCGTCTGCGTTACGTTTTGCATCCTTCCATTTTCTTATGTCGTCAGACTAAATCTACGGCAAAATTCCATTAGAACGTCTCTATCTTCTTCTGACAACCTCAGATTGAAATGAGATTCGACTTTTTCTAAAGTTTTAAATAATTTCCTAGCTTGCCAGACCCCTTCAACACAACTAACATGTCCGAATTTGTAACAAACGCGTTATTTTCCATTTCCAAATTAGTGAATTTCCGAGAAAATACAACTTCAAAGTACCAACAAAGAAACACCTAACAAGTCATTAGGTTATGAAGTATCTATTGACGTGAATGTCATAAAAGGTGGATATTTTATTAAGCTAATTAGGTTCCAGGTAAAAAGGTGTGCATACAAATACACATTGACTTAGACAATAAGTTCGGTAACAAATAACTCATTTTGATCATTTGCCGCGATATTGCCCAAATAAAAATGAAAAAAACATATTTTGATGTTTTTGACCCGAAAGCGCACGCGTGCGCAGAGTGTGCGCACGCGTGCGCACAAATTAAGTAGATTAATCATCCTAAGTCAAAAGTTTGCGCAGTCTTGCGGTTTTCAAAAAAAGTGGTATTTTGTATATTTTTCCATACATTATTTTTGTCAAAATGGTGACTTTGCATGGCAATGGTTATTAGAAGGTAATTATGGTGATTTTAAGGGTTCCGTAACAGTTACCCATCAATTTCCAATAAGAAATGTAGAATAAAAAAAATTGAAACCCTAAGTCTATGAAAATGCCATTTTCGTCCCAGTGTGCGCCATTCTAAATTACATTTGCTCGAATTTAGACTTTATTCTACTTGCATAAAACGTTCAGTCGCGCAACTAAACAAAAGCTCGGCATTCGTACAGAGCGTGCGCCGAGTTTTGGCGCGGACATTTTTTCTTCAGTTTGTGCCTCTCTCTAGTGGTAATTGTATCTCAATGTGATAACGTCATCAGGTAATATAAATAAATATCGTACAACATTACACAACACACAGCGCTATCTAGCCCCAAACTAAGCACGAGGCTTGTACTAGATAACAGATATAAAGTACTTTTTTTGTAAACACCTACATATTATTATACTTAGGTACATAACTAAATAGAAAGCATACATGGTTGAGTATCCTGAACAAGCTGGTCGAAGGTACTGGCGAAATATCGAGCTTCCTGTAAATAAAATTAAACATGGTATACTATGGTTGTGTCCCCGCTATCTAATAATATTCATAACAAAACCACATTTGAATTTCTACTATTTTCGTATTAAAAACGGACTAGCTATCGGTTCTGAAGATTTATCCATTATAGTTTTACAAAAGTACGATATTATTTCACTTACCTGTGATGAGTAACCCCTGTAGGTACTATTTTGTGATCTATTTTTATTGTTACACACCACTTACCTATATCCTATAAGCTATCGTCCACTTTTAGTGACAGGACAGCAGACCTCGAAGAAAATTTTAAATATTAATACCTAATCTTCATTTATTATTACAACCAAGTTAGTTCTAACAATTACCGCGGGAATCCATCATTTCTGCCGTGCTATATCTAAAAAGCGGCTAAATGCAAAAAATCAAATTTAACACCAGAGCCAAAATACGAGGCAATATTTTTAAATTGATGCTATCCATTTTCTATCTCATCATCATCATATCAGCCGTAGGACGTCCACTGTTGAACATAGGCGTCCCTTATCAATTTCCTGCAAAAAGTCAATTTTATTTAAAAATAAACTTTTACTTAGGCAATAATTAACAATACAGTTTCTTGCTTCATAATTATTCAAAAAATATAACAATCATTAAAACAAATATTAATTCTAGCTGAACTCCGCGATTTTACCCGCGTAAGTCCCGTTTCCGCGGGAATATCGGGATAAAATGTAGCCTATGTGTTATTCCCGGTATCTAACTACTTATATTCGAAGTTTCATGGCAATCGGTTCAGTAGTTTTTGCGTAATTGAGTAACAAACATCCAAACACACACACTTTCACATTTATAATATTAGTAGGATTAAAATAAAACTCTGTGAATAAAAATATTTTCTCTAAATATGTGTCAGCATTGACATACGATGAAAATGATGTAATGTAGTAATAAATAAATACTGGGGCTATGTAAATTATGGCGGAATCGTACACAATAATTCTGAATCGTTAGCTACGGAAGTGCTGGTGAAAATGATAGTTTCGTATGAAAAATTCGTATGCCCAATTAGGTACTTATTTATTAACAAAATATCTGCGAACATTCAAGCTCAGTTAATTGTGGCGGCTATTAGACTTTCTTTTTCTTAGTTATGGCTTCTGTCAGCAATATAGGACAATTTAGCCAATTTCTCGTACGAATAGTGAACTACCACTATTATACTGTAATCGTTTGAAATAATTTTCAATGCGTGAAGGCTGTAGAAAAAATGGCGACGATTTATCTCCAACCCTATGGAACAATTGTTTGTAACGTGCTAATTTCGTGTTTGGCACTGGTATTTCTATTTTCACTTCACTCGTTGAACTTTGCGTAACTAAATTGATAACATGCCGCCGAAATTAAAAAATATAAACGCAATAAAACAATGTTTTGTAAAAATGAAAATTCAGGACATTTCACTAACGCGTTAAAAACAAAAGTCCTATTAGACTTTTAGCCGATGTAAACATTACGGTTAGGTCATTGACTTGTGATGGCACTGCAACAAATATGTTTCAAGCATCCAACTAAAAACGTCAACACAACCTTTTTTTTATTTTATTTATTATAGGTTTGAACCGATTATGGCCATTAGGAAATCAGCCAGTGTCAAGTATTATTAATATACAAGATGTAACGGGTAAGCCCTTTTAAGCCTAAAGGGGGTTGTTCTAGACGTCTAGGCGAACAACTTTTGTTCTATGACTTTTGGAAATTCGAAGTAGGTACTTTTCGAAAATTTTAAGTGTAAAGTTTACTTGAAGATCAGCTGTTTCTTAGAGTTCGAGGTCATTGACCTTATGTTGTCCTTTCATTTAGCTTGGTCTACTACAATCAAACCTTCAATTACCTTTATTTTCAAAAACAGCTGTTTTTCAGTGAAACATAATCTCAAAATTTTCAAAAAAAGTTCGAATTTTCAAAAGTCGTAGAACAAAAGGTGTTAGACGTCTAGAACAACCCCCTTTCGGATTAAAAGGACTTGCCTGTTACATCTTGTATTATGCAAGTTATTTGCATCGAAACAGTCAAGTTGTTATAGTTAAAGTCAAGTCTAGGGAATCATTTGTAAACACGGCGGCCATTTACAAATATTATTCACGGAGCTTTGGAGACAACGCTAAAGTCCATGTTTTGCACCGATTTTCACTATCATTCCACTTGTACACCTTCACGAAACTATATTGTTTAATATGCCCCCGAAATGAAACAATTTGCACGCATTTGAACTAGGTTTCGCAAAAATGAAAATTTAGCACCACATCTCCTCAATGCGTTCCCGCCAAAACTCCAAAAACACCACGTTTTGTTTCTGTCTGTCAATTTTGAAAGTTCTTGTCACGAAAAAATACAAAGCATGTTCTCACTATTCCTAGCTTAGTCTACATTTATTAATAAGACTATTTATGTTTATGACAAAAAAATAATATAAAAAAGTGACCCCGTAGTAAATAGTCGGTTATCATATTCAGAAGGTTCAAATTTTAGCAGAACGGTAAATACTGTTTCTTTATAAATAAGTCATCATGTTCTTAATTATTAAAAAGTATAATAATTTAATATTAATGAAAGCTGCAACTATATAACTTAAGGCTATTATACATTTTTAAAGAAAGTATCGACGCTCGGCAGGTGATGCGTCCCACTCTTCTTTTTGGCGAATCAGAGACGAGCAGGTGCGTGCGCCGAGTGCGCAGGTGTCGCCGCTATCTCAGCCGATCTCAATACAGGATGATGCCTTGTTATTTTATTAATATTTATTGAACTTACGTCTGATTTGGGCCATTCCTAATAGATCGAAGAAGGAACCAAGGATGGGCTGTCAGGGTGGATATTAATTAACGCTACCGGGAGTAGGTACAAACACAAAAGTTTCTGCTAATGATTATGTTGCCTCATATCGTTCTTTATAGTATAGTCAATGAGTCTATTAAAGTTATAGAGACGCCATTGCAGAACAAATCATCATTGAAAAGCGGCACAAACTATGCTAAACAACGAAACTATTGTTATCTCTTTCTAAAACATAAGACTCAATACTTGCATTACATAAGAAAGAGATGTCATAATTTTATTACTAAAGCGATCATGACGTGAGCTGGGATGGAACTACGAGTAAGACTTCTTTGGCTAGTTAGCTTAGATTTGTGTTCCAAGAAATTTGCCCTATTACGTATCTAGAAGTTTTTACATATCTCTGGGTATAGTTATAAAAATAAGCGTTTCTATGACTGCGTCCAAACCCAGGATTGTAACAAGTTGCAAGTTACAAACCTGGGTTTGAGATTCTTTTAAGCTTTTAGCGTGCTTGATGGTCAGGTCAAGACTGATTAAGTTGAGTAATTTAATTAGTCATGACTTGACCATTGATCGGTAGTACTATTGAAGGCACGAGTTCATTTTAAGACTCGAGCTCTTCAAAAAGTGTCGAGTTCTGAAAAAGACTCCCGAGTCGTCGAGCTTCCTACAAACGAGGCGAGATCTTATATGGCACTAAGCTCTAGACTAAAAGGACTCGGATGTTTCGAGGCTTGTACAACGTACATACTTACAATACATAGAACTCATGAGATCGAAACACTATCTGTCTTCAAAAATTTGCACCCGATAGGACTTAAACTTGCATCTTTGGGGACTACGGTCTCAACGCCTTATCCATTTTGGCCACAGGTGTTCGTCTAGTCGTGTTGAAATTAGGGATCGCAATTGAAGTCGTTGTGTCTTTCCAAAAGTAAAACGGAAGAACATACTGTAGATATTGGAGCCTACAGAACGAGAAGTAGCCCGTGCGCTACTATTATAAAGCGAGCGCGACAGGACAGATGCGGTGCGACATATGTTCGAGCACATCGTCCGTATGCTAACACTACGACTATAATAAAACTTGAATGGACAGAATAAAGCCTAGCTTCATGTCATGTAATTCACTATTGCTCTCCGTCGCAATATCATCTAACCAACCTTAACATAATATAATTACCGAGCGAAGCGTCTATGCTTCTGGTTGACCAAATTTTCTTTTTCTGTGTGGTGGTTCTCCTCTACAGATCGTATTTCTGAACCAATTTTGATGAAACTTGGTATATAAGCTTTATGAGCATATAGTTTTTTTTTGTCATGGGGGAATTTTTGATTGGTGGATTATTTCTCCTACAAACAGGGTATTTGTATACTTGTGTTTTAAATACTTTCTAATTGTTTCAAAAAAGTCTGTGTTCGCATGGTGCTCGCGAGGTCTACTGTTCGCAGAACTACTACGAGTACAGATAATTAGACACCGATATTGTCGCGTCAAGCGAGAATAATGTATAAAGTTGTAAGTATTTGAACCTTCGTTGTCAATCTTACTTTTTTTGCACCTTCGTGGTAGAGTACTATAATAAAACTTTGACATTTTATGGGGTTGACCAATGAGTCTATTAAGGAGGAGTTTTGGCGGGAATGCGTTGAAGAGATGTGTTGCTAAATTTTCATTTTTGTGAAACTTAGTACAAATGCGTGTAAATTGTTTAATTTTGGGGGGTATATTAATCAATTTAGTCTCGTGAAGGTGTACAAGTGAAAATAAAAGTGAAAATCGGTGCAAAACTTGGACTTCAGCTTAGTGTTCTCTCCAAAGCTCCGTGAACAAACATTGTAAAAAATGGCCCCCTTTTTACAATGATTCCCTCGACTTGACTTTAACTATGACGACTTGACTGTTTCGTTTGATGCAAATAACCTGCAAATATTGATAATACTTGACACTGGCAAATGTCCGAATGGAAAAAGCCATTTTAGTGAAGAAGAAGAAGAGTCTATTAAGAAGTTCTTTACATATCTCTGGGGTTGACAGAGATTAGATAAAAGAACATCGAAAAAGAAAAAGAACTACAGAGCGTGGTGGAAGAAAAGCGTCCTTGTTAGGAATAGAGCGCAGGAAAAGATATAATTGTACTATTGTGACTAGAGAAAGTACAGGTGAGTCTCCATATCTATGTATTTGTTGGTAATAGTTTATAAATAGTTATGATGACATAGATGGTTTCCAAGGAACTAGCTACGGGTTGTAATGCATTCACTCATATGGGTAGCTACGGAAACCATTAGACCAGAGTATGGCGTATTGCTCAAGAGAGTGTACCGGAAGCACTTAAAGCATCGCCTTCATTGGAATGGTCGATCACGATGTTGGAGAAACCGTGGCAGGACTAAGAGGTTGGCGGAGGTCCTCGTGGAAGCAAAGCTTCCCCGTCCGGCTGGTGTATTGGCACGCACCACGGTACGGATACGGTACAGCAATAACGAGAGCAATGCTCAAAGTACCAATGCATAAAAAGACCGTACCGAGACCGGAGACGTGATCGATCATCGGGTAACTCTGAGCGGTCAGGCCCAAAGGGAAGGCGATGTAACCGGTACAAGAATACCGGTAAGTAACGCTGGCAATAAAGTTACCTTCAAATTGATTATTTAGTTATCTCTTTGTTTCCCTATATGTGAGAATGTATTAAAACCTAGGCGGATAATATTATTGCATAGATCGGCGCGACAGATATTGTACAAGTCGAGGACTTAAGTAGGTACTTACGTGGACAAACTATGCCTGTAGTTCTCGTAATTTGAAGTTAGTCTTTAAGACATAACCTCTAGAGTAAGTTTTATTTTTGTATTTTTTAATATATTATGATTTAAAAAAAAAATTAAATAAAAAAACATTTTTCGGATTAAAACGCGTTGTTTTTGTTAGACAATTAGTCTACTAACGTGAGGAAGGAGTCTGAAATAAGCTCGAAACGTCGGATTGGCATTGCAACATTGCCGGTAATAAAACAACACGATTTTTATCACTCCTTTTATATTTTTAGTAAAATAAGTTTTATTCAATACAAAGTCAAAAATAGATGAAAAATCTTTGTGTAGTGATCGTAAAATCTTTTAAGAAGTGCCACAAAGCCGCGAATGTTTTCGGGGTCTCGGCGTACGAGGCGGAATAGGTACTTAGCGTCTTGCTCGTGTTTAGCCAAGAGGGCCGATCAAACAAATAAAGGTTTTCGAATTTTAAGAAAATATTTAGTTCATCTCGCAATTACTTTTTAGATCAAAAACTAACTACTCTAAATCAATATTATTAGGCTCATAATATTGCTAGGATTAAAAGGTGTTGTGGTGACAACATTGTAGCAGTCGCGAAAAGTCGTTGGATCGCAATTTGTCCCGTCGTCGTATGAGGGTGGCCTATGTTCAGCAGTGGACGGATAAGGGATCTAAGATGAAGATATTGAAGATAATGAAGATATATAATATTACGTAGAGAAACTATTTGTTGGAAAGGTAACCTTGAATGATCATCGATCGTTTTAAATCGTTTATAATGTTGTCATCACATAATGACCGACCCATTTAATGTAATTGTACCGTACGCCCGAGCTTCATGTAAGAATCACTATCGAATATTCAAAATGGTAGAACATTGTGTTTTTTGTCTTGGACTCTATTGGACTAGCACTCGTTTACCTGCTTTCTATTCTTATCCACAGCAGTCAAACGACCGAAATTGATTAGGTAGTTTTTTTGTGTTTGGAACGTGTAGGGTCTCGCAGCTGTTCTTAATGACAATGTGGTTTCCAAAAGTATCGGCACGCATCCTTCCAAAGTCTCCACTTATTTATTATACTTTCGAAAATGAGAACAGCTGCCACGTTAAAATCATTTTGATTAACAATGTTTGTGGATATATAATCTTACTTGTTACTTACTATACTAACCTTCTTCAGTTCACACCTATTCAATTATATATTAATATCATTACTCACAACCTGCCAATCATGCTAAAACGGATCTATTCCATCCATAGGTTGCCTGGAAGAAATCGCTTTCAGCGATAAGGCCGCCCATTTGTGCAATTTACGTTTAATCTATGTCTTTACTTCATGTAATGTGTTTTTGTTGTAATGTTGTATGTTGTGCAAATAAAGTTATTATCTATCTATCTATCTATCTATCTATCTATCTATCTTACTTAATATTATAAACGCGAAAGTTTGCATGTATCTATGTATGCATGTGACTTTGGCACTCTTTCAGGCAAAAACTGCTGAACCGATTGCAATCAAACTTAAAACGCGTTTACAAGTGCCTAAAATAATAACGTGGAACGAGTGTGAATAAAATTTAACACTAGTTCCATTATTCACATTGTTTTTAATGTAACTAGTCATATCAAAATTCAACATTAGTTCCACTTATTTACATTTTACCGGGTCTTACTCACGTACTATTATTTATTTAAGACCAAGATCATTTTAACATGATCGAAACGTCTAGGTAAGAAATAAATAATAGTACGCGATTAATACCCGGTAAAATGTAAATTTGTTAACAAATCGTGAAAATTTATATAAAGTTTATTAGTTCCACATATTTTTAAGATTCTTTTTAAATTGAACTAAGTAACAAATCGTGTGAATTTATATAGGTAAAGTTTATTAGTTCCTCTTATTTATAAAATGAAACTAATGATAACAAAAAACAATCAGTAGGTCCAACATGGAACTGTTAGTGGTACTATAGTGCCAACGAACGTGTAATACAAGCGACAATAAATTATAATTATAGCAGGATAGGAAAGTTACATTTATAATGGGTGACTATTAACTAACATTATCTCATACTCTTAATTGATTGAATAACCGGTTGATTGACTGACCTATACATACTTATATCAACGCAGAGCCCAACGCAGAGCAGTGCTCTTAGAGACATAAAATTTGGAGAGTGTGCGCTCTTTGCGGTGTAGAAAGGGTTTTTGGAAAGCTTCGCGGGTTCGGAACTTACTATTGAGAAAACGTACTTGCGTACCTACAGAACACTGGTATGTTTACAAGTAAACAATATTGGCACATCCTGTTTAAAATTAGAATACTCTGAAAGAAGCTTGTTGAAAATTGTCTTCCATTCTATTACTTAGTCGTGATGGTGTGATGTGCGTATTTTTACTATAATACAAAACTTATTATGTTTCTCTAAATTCCACTATTTTATTTTAATTTACACTTACTCAACTCACTCAAGTGTTCGGATTACGCTGGACCCATAATCCGAACACTTACGCGGGTAAACCCGCGAAACTTCGCTAGCCTTAAATAAAATAAACAATATTCGGGTGCATTAGTATAACACCTTATCCGACATTAAACACGATACAAAGGAATATGCATGCAATCACATTACAAGGCTGCATCGCGCGTCTCGTGCATACATTGTCTTTTGTCGTCGCTCCCTATAGGTGGGAAGGGAACAAAGCAAGGGCCCTGATTAAAGCACCGCACATTGTAGTGAGGGTTGAAATGGCGATGGTGCCCCCACCGAGGCGTGATGTCTTCATTTATGCTAAGAGATGATTAAGGTGCTCCCTCACTGTGAGCGTTCGCGTGTTATGTAAAGTTACATAATCGAGAATTACATTGCTAGTGAGTTCAATCTATAATGTTTCATTACAAGTGAATGGTCGCGGTGAGGGACCACCTTTATGTATGATATGATAACCTAAAACAATGACAATTTTCACGAGATAGATGAAAGTTGTCTTCCTTTGAATAACTACTCTAAACCTATTAAAACTTTTTCTGCCTTATATTAATAAACTAGCTGCACCCCGCGGTTTCACCCGCGCAAGTCGCGATCCCGCACTGTTCGAACAGGGTAGGTGTTCGAACCTAACGAACAAACAACCATTGAAGCACTGATGAAGCCAGGCGCTGCCGCGTCTTGTATCATCAGTACTTTCCTAGTCGTCCGTTTAAGTGTGGATTTTTGCACTGCAGTAGGTGAAGTAGGGTAAAGTTTGTATGTCAGTAAGTGATGATGATGATGATGATGATGACACTCTACATCACTTAACCTACCCCTGTGTCGATTTTTATTCATAAATAGTTATCACATGCGTAAGTCCCGATCCCAGGGGATTTTCCGGATCAAAAGTATCCTATGTTACTCTCCATCATTTAAACCGCAAAAATGCAAATGCAAATTTTCATCCAAATCGGTCGAGCCGTTTGACCGTGAAGAGGGAACAAACAAACAAACAGACTTTCGGATTTATTTATAAGTAAGACGTGGAATATGGTTCGAGTAGAACCTGCTTTATATTTTTAAATTTCAAAGTTGACGAGTCATAAAATTACTCCGATCTTACTCCACGTTTATTAATTTACGTGGAGTAATGTCTTTTCTTTGATTGTATACTTGTATTCAAGGGGAGAACAGGTTTTGTCAAGGAGAATACCTATGTAGAATTATTAAGTTATTTATTCACGCTATAATTTTAAAGGCTTCTTTCGGCAATAATTGCTTACCAATGCGTTAACTGAGCTAACACATGGACAATAATGGACATGACATACTGTACGCTCAGGAACAGGTGCCCCATACTGCTTACTTTATTTTCAACTAGCTGCGACCCGCGGTTTTATCCGCGTCAGTCCCAATCCCGTGTGAATATTAGGATATGTTATACTATACATATAAACCTTCCTATTGAATCACTCTTCACTCTATGTACTTACTTAAAAAAACCGCATAATCCGTTGCGTACTTTTAAGATCTAAGCATACAACAAACAGATGGACAAAGGGAAGCAACGTTGTTTTTATTGTTTATTATCAATCATCAAAACAAAGTTGCTATCAAATAAAATTACACCACAAGAACAAAAAAGCGCTTTAAGCATTGTCGCTTTCCATCAGGTGAGACAGTGGTCAAACGCTTACCTATCAATTATAAATATAAAAAAGACTATTTTTTACTTTTTTTTATTATACTTTCTCTATAAATTAAATCATATAATTTTATATTTGCAATAGTTAATTAATTTATATAAATCTCGCATCAAAAAGCGTGATGCATAAAAACAAACTTTATACAAGATGTAACAGGCAAGCCCTTTTAATCCGAAAGGGGGTTGTTCTAGACGTTTAGGCGAACAACTTTTGTTGTACGACTTTTGAAAATTCGAAGTACTTTTCGAAAAATTTAGGTGTAAAGTTTACTTGAAAATCAGCTGTTTCTTAGAGTTCGAGGTCATTGACCTTATGTTGTTCTTTCATTTAGTTTGGTCTACTACAATCAAACCTTCAATTACCTTTATTTTCAAAAACAGCTGTTTATCCAGTAAAACATAATCTCAAAATTTTCAAAAAAAAAGTTCGAATTTTCAAAAGTCGTAGAACAAAAGGTGTTCGCCTAGACGTCTAGAACAACCCCCTTTCGGATTAAAAGGGCTTACCTGTTACATCTTGTATGGTGTAAACATTATAGGTACTAAATCATAATTTCTGTTTTATTCATAATATATTCCACGAATAAATTCTAGTTATTTATGAATGGTTACTTGTATTGTCAATTGCATCCTAATATTTGCTATTCTGTTTTCGGAAATTCGGACTATACTACTCATACATACATACATACTCTCAACCTCATATCAAGACACTTAAATCTGTTTGTTTGTCTTCTTGAGTGAATTCACGAGGGTGGCATTATTAACTGTAAGTTATGGGAATAATAAATAGCATGTAGTTTATTTTATAGCACATTCTAATAATGTTTAATGTAATGTAAATAATATATAATTCATATCGCATTGGGTACACACACACCTGTAATGATAGTTGTAAGTTAAATAAATAAACATGTACCTATTTGAAAGAGACAGCTCCATGTTTACTTTTTCCTTTGAAAGGTGACATGTAAATATAACTTTTCTGAAAATGTAAATATAACTTTACATTTTCAGAAACAGGGTATTAAGTTCAATGTAGCTGCACAACTAAGCAGCTAAGTGTAGCAAGAAACTTAAGTCGGAGTAGGTCACACGATAACAACGTAGATTGTGTTTTAAAAGACTAGCTGCGACTCACGGTTTTACCCGGGTAAGTCCCTTTGCCGCGGAATATCAGGATAAAAAGTGACCTACGTCTCCAGTCTCAAGCTATCTATATTCCAAGTTTCATATCGCAATCAGTTCAGTGATTTTTTGCGTGAAAGAGCAACAAAGTTACATATGTTCACACTTGAAAACTTTCGCGTTTAGATATTATAGGTATTAGTAAGAGTAAGAAGCTAAGATATTCTAATTATAATTTAACAAGTACCTATAGTTGGTAATATTTTATATTAAGGAAAAATAAATACTTAAGAAACCTTTGCGAAAGTTTTAAAACTAAAACTACCTAAATAAAATGTAAAAGAAAATGTTGACAGTTGGTTAGCTATGCAGCACTCTAAAGGTGATTAAAAATGTTTTGATTGCATTCAGCGTTATAAGCTCCGGGACAACTGTTGAACGCATCTGCGCGGCCGATTATCCTGGCGAGGCAGGCACCGTGTTTATAAATTAGTGGATAGCGGCAGCGCGCGCCCATTCCCGTGCGAACCGTCTGGCAGTGCGCCCGAGCCTTTCATCCCCCACGCTAACCCACTAGAGGTCTATCGTCATGATGTGCTTCAAACTGTGTACAATATTAATACTAATTATAAGTTCCACAACCGCGATGGCGACTAACTCAGAAAAAATGATCTGGCAAGAGCTTTCTGCGTTGGCTGAACAAATGGAAATCATGAAAACTTCGCACCTACACGACTTGGAAAAACTTCGGATGGAAGTTGAAGAATTGAAGTGAGTTTCCTTTTCTGCATATTGGTTTTTTAGTTAATTTTAAAGGATGTAGGTTTAATTTAAAATTTAGTAGGTATGCATTTATTTTTTATTTAGTGCGTGAAATTAAAAAAGCTTTTTGTACATTTTTGGATATCGTTTAATTGATTTATTAAGTCGAAAGTAAGCACGTCAGAGCTATTATTATCATCAACGTTAAAGTGGTTGTTTTTTTAAAGTTCTTCTCTCAAGTTAGAAAATATAGGCACCTATAAGTTTAGGGATTCGTAGCTAGTTAACATGTATGCTTATTACCTAAAAAAACCATAACCAACTGTTTGCTTTGCGATTTTCTTTAAAAACTGCAGCTTTATTAACAAGTCATTTATAAATTCACCGCGGGCATTCACTTGTAATGTAACATTATAGATTGGACTCACACAAGATGCGCGCTGTATGTAATGCTCGAATGTGTAACGTTACGCTCGCATTAATTTCTACGCGAGTATTCGCGCGCTTTATTTTTACAAAATAAAAAACAATTTCATTCCTTTCTATTTATTGTTTTGATAGATAGATTTTAACAGAGAAAGGTAATTATACCTACTTAGCCATTCGAGAAAGCAAAGCGACAGCATTTAATTTGTTAGACGACGGCATGCGCCAACTACAGTTACAAAACAAATTCAACCTTATTGTCACTATGTTAATAAGCACATATATCTGTCCGTAGCCAGTGACATGTCGCTACCACACGTCACTGGCTTAGGGATGATTTATATTAGACCGTCACGAGCACGAGCCGAATGGCGGACGGCTAAGCAATGGACAACGAAGCTCGGACCCGGCCGGCGCTCGTGACGGTCTATAAATTATCCCGGACGGGATATAAATTATCCCCAAACAGGCTACAGATATTTAGATAATCTGAAAGTATAAGTGACAGTTTATCTGTATAAATAAATCATTATGTGTAAGTAGTACTAAACTAAAAACTGCACAGTTGAAGTTTGAACTGAAATCTAATCGAAACATCGTTGAACTATCAAATAATCAAAACGTCTGTAGCATGCTTTTACATCTTTACCCATTTTCAGAAACTTAGAGCAAAGAAAAAAGTAAACAAAGAGTTGTCACGTTCAAATAATTGTATGAGTTTATAGTTTACATTTTTGAACTGAGTTTCTGAAAAAAATATAAATATATTGAACCGTACGTGGAGGAAAAAATAATGATTGAATTTGCACGAATGTTTAACTGAAGTTTTCATGCCTTGGATGCCACTCATTCCTTGACTCTTAACCCGATAGCGATAGCGTTACACATTTATTTGGGGTTTAAGTTTTTACATTTTAAAATTACATACGTGATGTGTGCCTCTGACGGCCTCTATGGCGCGACAGGCGAAGGCCCGACTACAATGCAGAAGGTTACGGGTTCGATTCCCGCCGGCTGCAAATATTAATGCTTTTTTTTCTGATCTAAGTGTTTGCTATGTACCATATGGAATGTAGGTTTACAATAAAGAGTAAAATATACAAGCTAGTGCGTAGTTTGGTGCTAGATTGCGCTGTGTGTAACGTAGAGCTACATTTTTTATTTATGTGCGTCTCAATTCCTATTCGACATAATATTTTTGTCACGATAGTTTATAACTTTTCAGCCGTTGTAGAATGTTAAATCTAGATATAAAAGTATTCAAACCATATTATTATCGTATAAAGTACTTTTTAAGTCAGAAGAGGGAGATTCGCAAATACGGATATGTTAATAAGGTATGACAACAAGAGGCTATTGCTGGCAACGAGGCCATCGATACGCTTAGATTATACCTACTCATAAACTTTTATAAACTTACACGATTTATGCTCATATCAGCATTTATATTTAAATAACAAAACGCGAATAAGACCAATGAAAGAAATGTTAATATTGGTGCATTACTACCTACTTTACTGTATATTTGCGACAAATAGCAAAATAAGTTATTGTACCAACATATTAGGCACCATAACTTCGTAGTTTCTTCTAGATTAATAGTATTTAAAGCAATATTAATGATTCGATTTGACAGAGGAACTGAACCTAAATATAATTTTAGCTCTGTTTCCTATGAATATCGTTTTCTAAGGATAAAATAATGACAGAAGGTGGGTTCATTAACAATATGCGATGTCGTGATGTAGGTACCTACGTAGATATACAAAGATGGTATGCCACCTGCTTTATTAAAATTGTAGTCTTTATTACTAAGCGAATTCAATCCTTATGGGAAGACTCACTTGGAACGAGAGTTTGGCATTGGTAGACCTGTTTGCTAGTACTTGCTTGAAATGCATGCAGCTTCGCCAGCTGTCGGGTTTCGTTTTGCTCCTCGATTTTTAAATAAATAGGTGCCTGTTTCCAACATGTACTCGGTTTAAATGTTTTTAAAGTAGGTAAGATAACTGTCACCTAACAATTTATTAGTATAATAAATAGAACTGGTAGGTATTTATGTTTTTAAAGTTACCTACAATAATCATGTCTATTTTATCTCATTTTAGGTTAATAATTTTTAAGTTCCACTGTAGGCATGTTTAGTATCTTTAGGCGTCTCGTCTTTCGTCGTCTGTGAGACTGAGAGCTATACTGTGGTGTAATAAAAAACAATTAGGTATGAGAAATTAAAAACATAACCCTTACTTGGGCAGTCGTGTATAAATACTCTAAGGTAATAACGAATAGATAAACAGCTGTCGACGAAAACGTCAAAATAATCACAAAACTAGACAAGTATTAAGGTCTATGAATCGATGTTAAAAAATATTAATAAATCTTTATTCTTCATCATACATCCTAAAATTTAACCATTATTGTGTAGAAAAACTAATACATACAACACGAGTATTGGAAGTAAGCTTTTTAGCACCTGAAGTAATGACTGTAACTAAGCCATGGCTATATAAGTGAACTCTATTTTAGCTTATATACAGTTTAATACTCACAATTTCTCAATCTTATCTTACTAAAAGTGAAAACGTGAAAGTTTGCAAGTGTGTATGGCTGTGTGTGACTTTGTTACTCTATCACGGAAAAACTATCGAACCGATTGCGATGAAACTTGGAAGCTGGAGAACTGATATTCCCGTGGGAATGAGACTTACGTGAGTTTAATCGCGTAGCACAGTTAATAAACAATGTTTGGCATATTTGTGTGAATTCTAGAAATATAACAAAATACATATTATACTCTGACTTTATAATTGTAAAGCATAGGTACATTACATACCTAATTTGTTTTGTTCCCTTATTTATTCATGAACATTACCCATTTGATATGATCAAATTGTGTAGGTAGGTATATATATACCGCCAGCCTTCTGCTGGGGGCGAACATCTGGCCCGAATAGAAAGTTTATTTATATTGCGACCGGAAGTAATGTGCTCAGGCCCACATCCGGTACCCAGAAACGGTGTTCGTTATAACAACATACCTTCATAATAACATGATTTTTTAACGAATATTACTAAATCACAAGCCGAAAATGTCTTTCAGGGCAACGTGCTTTATCTTAGACCACATATACGCTTAGTTTATGGTATGATGTAAGCAAACCTTTATCCTACTTCCTACATAGTATTATAAAGCTGTAAGTGTGACCTACTGAACCGATGGCGATGAAACTTGGAAGATAGATACCTGGAATAACACACTTTTTTATCCCGATATTCCCGCGGGATTAGGACTTGCGTGGGCGAAACAGCGGGCGCAGCTAGTTTAATACATTTTAAAAAATAACCATTGATAGGCAGGTAATACTTTTAATGGGGTGGGCAAGTAATTTGATTCTTGAAAAGGTTCCGCGCGGCTCCAATTTATCAATAGCATTTTTTGTCAGTTTTTAACAAATGGCCTTTGCACGCGTCGAACATAAGGTCTCTCTCTAATAGCGATTTGATATCAATGTTACGTCTCTGGCTGTAAAATATACGTGACTATAGCAGGTTAGGTTAGCTTAGGGCCAAAGATGTTAGTGGACCCCTTACACAAATAACCATCTAGTCGACCCCATACACCATAATTAAGTTACAACTATTTAAAAATATTATTAACTATTAATTTAAAACTTTTTAAACTAACACGATTGGAACTCATATTTACACATTTTCCCGGGTCTTAATATATTAATGAACTATTCAACTCAATTCAAATATTTCTTAAATATACTCAACACAACACACTCTCATCCCGGTTCTATGGATTTTTTATACATGTACTTTAATCTTGAACTATACGACCTAAATGAATGAATGAGTAAAATTCTATACACTTAATCGAATAATTGGCTACAGTTGGTATACCGGAAACAATAGTGGTCTGTAGGTACAGAGGAGACATGCCGATATGCACGCTCACTCTTGCATAACATTGCATCCTAGCGAGCCCTTTTTTTAAATAATCGTTCGTTCCATTACAACTGTTACCAACGGATATATGGTCGTATCATATATACTTACATATTATTATACGGAGTGGAAAAAAAAACCATTTGAAGATTTTTGAAAAATCATCCTTCATGCCAGGAATCGAACCCTTGAAAATAAAAACATCCTGTATTTTATGACATTAATCGAAAGAAATTAATAAGGAACAATTTCTTCTAAACAACATAGTATCTTAAATTAAAGAAAGACCAAGTAACATCTATTTTTATTGTAAAGCTTACTTATTATCTAATGAAATAGTTTACTGAACTTATGAATCGCTCAAAAATCTTTATATGCAGTTTTACTTATTTTTTAATATACCTACTTAAAGGAATTTTGTATTAAGGGTTTTTTGTATTTAAGTTACTTTTCTTAAAAAAAAATAGATTGATTTTTTCCACCCTGTTAAGCAAAACTACAAGAATGCGCGTTAGAAATAAACTTTCATTGGTCTTTTTTGCTAAAATAAAAATTACTTTCCGCAGGAAAGAAAACCGTAAATGTGAGGAATCAACGAACGAACGCAACGAGAGATTAACTCTAGAGTGGGCACGCACCGCTATGCACGAGCTGCGCATCGAAATGAAGGAGCTGGCGAAGAATGTCAATAGTTCGACTCTTTTGAACCAGCTGCATGCTATGCACAATCAGGTAAATAGATCCTACTGATATATATGTATTATAAAGTTTAAAGATCCCAATTTTAAATAAATTATCTATTTGTTTTTTATGATTGATCTCATCAATATCGGATAGCGATCCAAACATGTCGCTTCTAAACAAATTATAGATTGATTATACTCGTAGATATTAGTGTATACTATAACTGATTTCTATATAACTAATTCATAATAGGCATTATGGATCAGTTACTCAACTACTACGAGTATAATTTATTAATGTCAAACGGGCAAATACTGAAACACTTTCATAAAACCTTCTCATCTATATATAGATTAAGAGAGCTCTCATGGAATCTGCTGACATGGTGAATTTGGCGAGGACGCAAGAAGCTCGCTTGGACAAGGCCGACGGCGCCGTCGAACGACTCAAGTACGAAAAACAAGAAATAAAAAACATGCTGGAACAACTTAGGCAAAACGTTGCGAATATTGCTAATGAGGTAAGTGAATATAATACACACTGTATGTAAAAATACTTTTTTCATCTCTCCTGTTCGGAAAGTTTTATTTTCATGGGTAGATTGGGTGGAAAGTTGCTCATTTTATCCCTAGGGTGGAAAGTGAAACGTAATATTTTTACAATAATTTGACACTTCTTTCTATAGAAAAATTGTCAAATATAAGGAACCGAAACGTCAGATTATAGTCTGAAATTAATATATATTTTAACTGATTCTCAATATCAATGGTTTATTAAATGTGCGTGTAGTAATTTAATTTCCTTACAGTCGAAATTAAAAGTAGACTGTTTAGGTCTGGTGAATGTCATGCATTTCACCCTCGAACTATTGGCGCTCTCACATTTCATACGACTAAAGGACTATAGTTCAGGCTTCGTATACATGACTTTCTAAATCAATACCAAATCAATATAAGCAGGTTAATTTACTTAAAGGATAGTAAAAAATACACCCGAAAAGATAATCTCCTCCTTTTTTAAAGTCGGTTTATAAATGAAGAACAGGCGAGAGCAATCTCTGGCTGTACACTCTTGAACGGAAAAGCTGAGAAGCGAGTATACACTTGAACTCGGCATATCTCGACCAAAGTGTATAGGCACTATTATATATAAAATAACTTTTGCGTTTGGCGAGGGAAGCATGTCTTTTACCCGAGTAGGTATTCAGCAAACATGTCTTACCTACGTCAATCGCAGAGTCTGGAACTTTCTCTTACGTATGCATACTAAGAAAATTAATGTATTACTTAGTGGAAACATATCACTTCTACGTAGAGATACAAATTCACGGTAGTATAGAAAAGATGATAAAAAAGAATAGTCAAGAATTTAACATAACTTAATTAAATTTTAGGTAACATTCTATATCTTAAACCGATTCGTTATCGGTCGAACTTAATCAAAATCCTACAGTTATTTTAAAACGAGTTAAGTCTGATTTATTCTGCCAACGAAATCAGTTTCGGGCGAATGATGAACCTTACAATTGATAACTCGGCCGCACGCATACGACACAATTTGAAGAATTTGAAAAACTGGATAATAATAAATTGCACATTTATCATTTAAGAAAATACAAAATCAGAATTCTGTAAATACATATTATTCTTATTGCCGAACTGGTCAATATAGAGGAACTTAATTTATTGTTAACTTACCACCTGTGCAGTGTGCACTAAACCTGGTATTATTAATAAATTATTCAATTGGTTTGTAATTGATTATTGTACCAAAAAAAAATACAAATTATAACAAAATTACATATATATGCAATTTTAGTATATGGATAGTAAATATTAAAACTAAGGGGTGGGCGGCCTTATCGCCTATGGGTAATCTTTTCTAGGCAACCAATATAATCAGGATCAGGGGCTTTGTTATATTATAAGCAATCAATCTATTTTCTGAGATAGGTCTCTAGCTACCTGTATACATACTTTTATAATGGATGCTTTATAAGTTTAATAACAGGTGGTGGGTTTCACGCTCTGTGGACTCAACCGTCGCCCTGTGTAGCCGTGACCGTTGGAACCATCCTTCCTTACCCAATATAATACTTGCGTATATTTTAATATATTTCAATTGATTCCTTGCATAAATTACCTCTTTTAAACCGTCGTTTTACATTATCGACAATGTTGTTTATCGTCAATGAGCTTACGAAGGACAACACTTCATTGAAACAAAAATTCATTAAAACTTCTTTTTTTTCTGGTAAAAGCTTTTCGGTAAAATCATCATTAAGTTTTTAAAAACATTTTGTACATAAGGAGTTGTTTGGTATTGGATCTTATTTGTAAATATGGGTAGTAAAGTAACAATCAAGGGGGGCCTGCAAAACAATTCATCACAATGAGGTCTAGATGTTGTTTTAACAAATTATTTTAACGAATTATGAGGAAAGTTGGTCAGAGAAGTTTTTTAAAATGGCTTAATTATGTATTGATTAGTTTTTTAAAATGGCTTAATTATGTATTGGTTACATTTATAAATGTTACATTTATCTATATGTAAGCGGTTATTCACTATTTTATTATCTAGTTTATGATGAAAGGTCAAGAAATGTTAAACTTCATATTAAGCAACTGAGTCTAAGACCATAAATGTAAGGATTCTGAACAACTTTTAATTCAAGAGAGTCAAGTCGTCATAGTTAAAGTCAAGTCGAGGGAATCATTGTAAAAAGGGGGCCATTTTTTACAATGTTCGTTCACGGAGCTTTGGAGAGAACACTAAGCTAAAGTCCATGTTTTACACCGATTATCACTTTTATTTTCACTTGTACATCTTCACGGAATTTTATTTCATAGCAATTCTATACGAAAGTCAACGTCAGTCAAAATGACGAATTTCTTAGGATACTACGACCATATTCTTGATACTTTCCACTTTAAATAATAAATCGTCTGACGAGTAAATAAACATCCATGTCACGTTTCGCATTAAAATTAACAAGTAGCTCCCGCCCGCCGTTTCAACCGCCCAGATCCCGATCCCGCCAGATAATCGGGATGAAACGTATCCTATGTCGCTTGCCATCACCTAAACTACCATTATTTATGCTAAGTTTCGTCAAAATCGGTCTCTTGAAAAAAACGAACTCTCGCATTTTTAATATTAACTACCACATATATCATATATACATATACACATATACAAATATACCTTCTAGTTAATTATCAAGTAAGAACAAATTCTTAAATAGTTTCATCGTATTTTTAATGTTGCCCTACGTAGATTAATGGCCAACACTCGGTAGTCCTACTATAGAACCTAATAGTTTATTTAAAGTTTCTGGATATACCTAATGTTTTTAGAAAAATATGGCGGGATTGTTGGAGGGGGGGGAGTAGGTATTATTTGACAAAGGATTGGCGCTTTGATAAACTTGTCGGTAAGATGAACTAATGTCCCAAAAAAGCGACCGGCATGGTCAATGATGACAAAGGTCCCTAATTTATCTTAATGTCCGTAAGGATTTAGGAGCCAAGTAATGGTTTTACACAAAAGTCTCACCCTTATTTAGTAGCTGATTTTTTAGGGAAAAATGCTGGATTTTGTAATAAAATAGGTCAAAAGTTTTATCGGTTTAAAAGTGGCTCCTCAATCTATTCTGAATTGAGGAGCCATATGAGATCTACGGATTTAACGTGGACTCGAATCAACGTCTTTTCTTCACGAATTTTGGATAAACCGTGGTCAAGGTTTTTAGTATTTTATGAGTAAGGATATCCATTAATAATAACATTATTATTAAATCTAAACGTTTGTTTTAATAATAATTAGGTCTATCGTTTCATAATAAATCCAATGTGGATTCTTATTTATAATTGAAGCTGTTTTGCAAATATTTATCAATTTATCGAAATACACCTAAATAAACTCCATAAAATTCGTAATAGAGTTGTACGTCGTAGGTTGAGCTAATTTAATCAAGTTTTGTACGCACTCAAAGAATTCATTTCATCAAATCGTTGGGGAGATTACTCCGGTTTGTTGAATTTAAACTCGAATGGTAAAAGGCAATATTTGGAGTAATTTATTTAAATAGGTATTTGTTTGATTTTAACATGTGAAAATAACATTAATTAATTTTCAACCTAACTGTTCGTGTGTCTTTAAACCTGGGCCAGAATTTCACGTGCAATTCTCAGAAGGGCACTTCTCATGATGTGCATTTCACAAAATGATTATTCCGCAATAATTACGAGCACTTTTGCTTCTGCTTCTGAAAACATTCGCAAAACATAGTTCACTAAGTTTTAGACAAGTACTGAAACGGGATACTTAGGCCAATATTTATTACCAATATGACAACAACAAGGTTACCAATAATCTATAGTAAAATACCACCAACAGTCAGAATCTATTGCAAAATTCAGTCGTTGCCTTTGAAACAGAAATAGCATATTTTGGTTGACAAACGAATTATGTTTGATGTCGCTGATTCTAAATTATATTCTACTGGCTACTCTCATTTCTAGTTGCGAAAATGTAGTAAAATATAAAAAATGCTTTGTTGTTCTAGATAAGGCAGAAGCAATTCCCTGAAGAGTCTATGAATGATGTTAGTGAATCGTCGGAAGGCAGAACAAGCGAGGGCCAGGTGGTTGCCTGTAAACACAATCACAAGTACCGTCACAACAAGATGCTTCACGCGCAGATAGCGAGGCTTGCACACACCCAGGAACAACTGGACAACGCTCAGCAATCTATCCAAACACAAATGCTCGACCACCAAAGGCGACTCGATCGCCTCGAAGAACCGAACTACAACCTCATCTCAGCAAAAATTGATCTCCTAGAACTTCAAGCTAAAGTTTTTAGTGATCGCCTCAATAACAACACGATGGCAGTTTCCGATTTTGAAAAAGTTCACGGCTCTATGTTAGAATTGCGCGAAGACGTCGAAGCTCTAGAGAATAAAATTGACCAAACTATTCCAGAATTTCGAAAAGAGATTTCAAAACTGGATGTATGCCTCGCTCAAGTAAGTATCGTACTGTTATAATTTTACTGTGATGTTTGCTAGAAATTTAGAATGCTACTAATTTAAAAATCTGTGATGTATAATTGTCCACTAATGGACATCATTAGTCCGGCTCCACAATTTCAAATATCCGTTTCCATCATAAAGGCGGGTAGCCTGTAACGTATGGCATATAATATATGATATGCTGACAAATTAAAAGATTTTTTGACTCAGAAATCAGAATGTAAATAAGTTGATAGCAATACTTGTATGAGTCTTACGGCCGAATACAGAAATGCTACTCAAGATTTCGGAGCTAAACTTTAGAAGCTACTTAATTATTTAAGTAGACTTTAAATTCTATGTGGCGTTTCAGCATTCGGCCGTTAAAACCATCATTATAATTTATATTATATCCATCATGCTGACGGTAACAGATATCCGTTTTGTTAAAACTTTCTTTGAGACGCTGATTATTTTAGTAAACCTTTTGCGTAGTAAGAAAGTAGACGCTGAGATTCTGGAACTGGATACAATACAACTTTCAGGACACTAAATTATTAAACAATAAATCTAGTAGATTACCGGCGCTTTTTTATTTTGCATTTTTGTTTGGTTTTCGTTACCTTATTGTTTTTTTATTTTATTTTTAGTTGAATGCTCATTTTTCTTACGTGAAAGAAGATCAAGAAAATTTAAGACAGTCTGTTAAAGCTATCGCAGTAAGTGTTAGTAACTCATTGGACCGCGCTGACCAGGATCGAGTCCAATTAAAAAGCATCGCCATCTCCGTTGATAATTTGGAAGCTAGATCCAAAGAACATTTTTATCGACTTAACGATCACATTCTAAAGGTAAGTTTATACGCTGTTTACAGGGTTCTGTGATTCCAAGATTGTACAGGGGGGTGATTCTCTACATCAAAACGAATTACTTTTGTTCTACGACTTTTAGAAATTCGAAGTAGTTTTCGAAAGTTTTAAGTGTAAACAACTGTCCTTAAGTCAAACATAAACTCAAAATTTTCAAAAAACCCATCTTTTTTTTCCGATTTGCAGCTATCAGTATACAAAGTTTTATCGCAATCGAAATTAAAAAGTAGACCGCTGAAATATTCCAATTTTAAACTCGCTCTTGAGAGCGAACGGTTTGTCTGCAAATAAAAAATATTTTTTACAATTTTCTTAATGTTGCGTCACGAAATTTTATCCGCAAACCGGATCAGATTTGGATTTAGTACCCCAAAATACGTATAAAATGAAATTAGAACTACCTCATAACTTACCAACTAGAGGGGCTATAGAATGCAGTTTAACTGGACTAAAGCGCATGATTATTTAAGTCTGTAGTAATCATTTTCGATGCAGGGCATTACAAAACTAATATATGTCTAACATTAAACGGTAATAAATCTTATGCATTCCTTTTTTCAGAGTGAATCCAATCAAGACTTCTTGCAGAACCTAACTGATACGATTTCCCTCCCAGAATTAATGGGCGAAGTTAAAGAATTGCAACCGGTACAGCGCGAGTACGAAGATTTGGTAAATCAGCTTCCGAAAGATTGTTCGGGCATATCTGGTCCGGCTGGTACTTACCTTATTCACCCCGGAGCGAGACCGATGGATGCCTGGTGCAACAACGGGACCACTCTCATTCAGCGACGTTTCAATGGGTCTGTGGAGTTCAACAGAAAATTCTCGGAATACGTCCATGGGTTTGGAGACCTTGCAACGGAATACTGGCTAGGATTGGAGGAGATGCATCAACTGACAGCAGACAATTGCTCCTCGATGCGTATCGACATGACTGACATCTACGGAGCGAGCTGGTTCGCTCAGTACGATCATTTTTATGTGGGCAACGGCGACACTGGGTACGTTCTCGATGTTTCGGGATTCGAGGGCAACGCTAGCGATGCTTTCGAGTATCAAAACCATATGGAGTTCTCAGCGATAGACTACGACCGAGACATTTCAAACACACACTGCGCTAGTAACTACGAAGGTGGATGGTGGTACTCCCATTGCCAACACGTTAACATTAATGGCAAATACACTTTAGGTCTCACCTGGTTCGATTCTGCTCGAAACGAATGGATTGCTGTTGCTACAAGCGAAATGAAGTTGTTTCGTCGTCCGGGATGTGCTTGAAGTGATCCTTCGTTAGATTAACCACTCAGACATGTCAAGTCTGGTCGTTTGATACAGTGCACACCTTAGCGTTCAGATTATATTACGTTTAGTAATCATATTTATTCAACATAATCAATATACCAAAGATATCAACATAAGCTTGTTATTTATCTACTAGTTATGATGGATTGCTGGATTCACTTATGTAACCTCAATCTTCACAAAATATTGTAATAAGTAGGTGCATATTGTAAGTATAATGTGTATCTTTACATAATACGAGTATTATACTTCTATCTAACTCACTCACTTTTATTATCTTTACATTTAAATGTTGTTTCAACGTTTTGGAAACGACACAGTGTGTATGTTCGTTATGTTAAGTATTTTTCACTAAATGACAGCTTAGCTAATTTAAAGTAGGTATATTTAATTTAGTAGCATCAGATGCTATTATTTATTTTATGTATTTTACACTACATATGAAGTAGGAAGAAAATACAATGATAAAATAATGATATATTGTTAAATTAAGTCATGTTTTTGTATATATTGCTATATGTCCTATAATATAAAAGTTCAATAAAATTTTTATCAAAGCTAAATGATACGAAATGCGAATGTAATGCGACTATAAATTTTCTGTATGAGTAAATGTATATAGAAGAGAACAGAAAAATTAGAAGACTGCTAAAATGAATATCGAGCAAAAGAATGTTAATCAAAATAATGTTTTAATAATTATGTGTCTATAAAGTGCTTTGTTGTGACTAACGATGATGGATCACCGCCAAACGGCTGATAAAGAGCTGAAATTTGATAATGTAGATAGATCTTCTACATCATCAAAAATGTGATATATTATTGAATAAAACTCATTTTCAGGAGAACCATTCGTGCATTTTTATTAAAAACTAGCTTGGTTTCATTCGATCCCGCGTCTATCTCGATCCCGTGAAAATTTCGTAAAAATAAAACCCTTTTTATCAGAACGTTTTTTTATCAAAACTGCGCGATTGGTTCTGCTGAAAATTAGTTTTATTCAATGATAAATCATATTTATAAATAATTCATAGTCAAAAATATGTCGGTACTTCCAGTCACCTAACTAAAACGAACGGTCTAAAAAGTTCGCAGCCGGCCGCTCTGAGCGCTTGACGCCTAGCTATGTACCTTGTCGGAATGCAAGCAACTAAGCGCTAGGCGCTAAGCGAGCCGCCTGTCTATGCGTCCGTAGAGTAGCCATAAGTACAGTGTGTTAGCATTATAGTGATAATGTTAAGAGTATTGCAGGCGGCAGTTCAATTTTTTTATGTAACGTACCTAATTAGTAATAAATCAGTGTCATGTAAAAAATTTAATAAGATATTTGTGTATAACATGCATATTGTACCAATGGATTTCTACCAAATAAATAATTTGGTCGTAAATGTAGTTTTACCTTTTACTCTCAGAGTCCGTGAATCCCAGATATTCGTCATTTCCTTAAAGCTAAAGGTTTGTCAGCGCATGCTCCCAACACAGGTAACAACGATGGATCATTAGGAAGTTTGGGTTAGTGGCTTTAGCAGATAAACGGTAATAAAATGTGTAAAATTATTCATGAAATAATAAAGTGTGTTTTTAGGTAAAAAAAAAATATTATTGATAGGTAAACGCTTGACCACTATCCACCTGATGGAATCGACGATGTGGTCTAAGATGTAGCACGCTTACCTAGAAGAAACCTGTTCAAATATTGTTATTTATTGAATATTGTTAAAAATCACATCGTTCATTGCCAGACACTTATCATCGTGACAACTTCTTGTCAGACACTCTTAATATCACCTACATTGAGTACCTATGATTACCTAGTTAGGTTCACTATACAATTTGTAACGGGTATGCTCTTTTAATCCGAAAGGGGGTTGTTCTAGACGTCTAGGCGAACACCTTTTGTTCTACGACTTTTGAAAATTCAAACTTTTTTTGAAAATTTTGAGATTATGTTTCACTGAAAAAACTGCTGCTTTTGAAAATAAAGTTAATTGAAGTTTTGATTCTAAACCATCAAACTAAATAAAAGGACAACATAAGGTCAATGATCTTAAACTCTCAGAAAGAGCTGATTTTCAAGTAAACTTTACACCTAAATTTTTCGAAAAGTACTTCGAATTTCAAAAAGTCGTAAAACAAAAGTTGTTCGCCTAGACGTCTGGACCCCCTTTCGGATTAAAAGGGCTTACCCGTTACACCTTGTATATGTATGTAAAAATTTAGGACCAATACAGAAAATAAATGTGACATAAAAATTCTTATAATTAAGTTTAGGCAATATATTAATTCCTATTTTCTTGGTTGGTGCCATCATAAACTTAAATTGACTATTGGCTCGAAACCACTCGAATATTTTTAGTTAATTCAGCGTAACAACAGGATAGCTTTTTGGAATATCCAAACTAAAAATATTTTTTGTAGGTTTATTTATTTGACGCTTTATTATGACACCAAAATACTATAATACTTAGTAATAAAAAATAACGAAACAGGTTTAGTTTAGGTTAGACAGGTGATTAGCAGAATTGCGGCCAAAATCTTTGGATGAACTAAAAAATTACCACCTAAATGATTAAGAGATCGTCCAACGCAAACTCGTCCCACTAGCGCTACTCGTTATAAACGCGACTTGACATTTTTGCAACTCGTCATAAACGCGACATGTCTTTCTCGTAATTGGTCACACGAACCATGAGACGTTCCTTAATGTTTTATGATGTAATTTAAATTATTTCACAATAGCATTACAATAATGGATTGCTTATATGAACTAATGAATGCCTATTATACATCTACGAGTATATGCTAAATATTTTTTCGGTCAAAAAAGATTATGCCTTAGAGTATTTATATTACTACAAGTAGTATAGACAACTGACAACGCAAGTGGGAACGTAGGGTGAGAACAAGACGATGTTCTCGCCGCTAGCATTTGTAGTCGTGACAGGGCGCTGGCGTTGTGTGGTCGTTGGCACATTTTTTAAATATTTAGGTGTCAAAATGGTGAAATGTGATCGATCTTGCAAAAACGACACTAGGAAAACAAAGCTGAAATCCAATATCACATTTCATCGGTAAGTCGATTTTAAACATATCACGCATCGCGGGGGTGAAAGAGCTTGAGAGGGGGGTATGCAAAACACCCCCCGCGTACCGCGCTTCCACACGTAAAACTGTAGTGATGTGATGCGACCAACGCTTTTGTCGATATTTGATATATTTTTTTACTAACCACGAGACCCGATAACTTCGGAACTAACCGAGGCCTAATGGATTTTGGTAACACAATAGGCCTCGGCCATCACTACTACTAAAAAAATGCATGTTAACTTTTTTTTTTCTTTTTTTTTCAGTTTTCCAATAGACCAAAACTTGATGAACAAGTGGACAGCAGCTTTAAAGCAAACAAATTTCGAACCAAACATTTGGAATAAAGTTTGTTCAGTCCACTTTTTAGAAAACTATTTTTATGAGCCGCAAAAAGGACTACGCAAATTACTCTCAAGCGGTCCGGATGTGCGCTACGCGGGCGCGCGGCAGGGTACAAGTCTAGCTGACCCGCGCCTGCTACCTTCAGCCCCGCAACTCCATGCAGGCGTTCCGCGAGTGATCTGATTTGCCGATTATAGTCTCTACACGATTTCGTGACATTTACGCATAATTTTGAACTATCGATATTCGATCGAATCGATAACAAATAAATATACAATAATACATATTTCTCGTCCCATTGAATGTACAGGGTCCCTGGGGTCTAGGTACGGAAAATGATACTGGTTTTTCAAAACAAAATGGATCCGGGTAGGCATCGTGAAAAATGCTTATTTTAAGCATTATTTTACATTTAGCGATATATAATTGTGACATAATTGTGTTGGGCTTGAAATTTCTGATACACTAAATTTAGCTAAAACAACTGAATTTATTTACCTGTTGCTCTAATTATGATGACAATTCCAGATGTCCATTTTTTCTATCTGCTGGAACGCTGCTGCAACGGGTTTCTCACATCATATTTCCATATTTTACGAACAACCACTCAAACCACACACTTATTTCCCTTACAATATTCACCTCTAATCATATTACTAACTATGCTACCCTCAATTCACAATAAATCACTTAGAAATAAACTTAAAACAAAACACAATCGCGAAATCGACATCCGCCATTATTCCGGCTCAAAAGTTGTCGGCTTTTTTCACTAATTATTTCACAATTATTCGACAAAATAACACTATACACATAAACTACTGTCTTTTTCTGGTATTTTTATGAAAGAAAAGTCACCGATTTGTCCTTCTAAACATTTTTTTCACTTTTTATTACTTTCCACTTTCACCTCACAATGTGAAAAAAATGGCGGACACAGAAACACTAATGAAGCGTCGTTTATTTTTCTTTTATTTCCGTTTGTAGTTCCAATTTACGCAAATTATCTATGGGACTTATTAAACAATGATGGGACTGACGTATATACATCAATTACTACCTTCATGCAAAAAAGAAACGTTCACAATCATAGACAAAAGTAGACCACTTTAATGTTACACACGGGTACGTGTAGAAAACACGTCACGCGCATTTTAATTCTACACTAACGTATGTGTAGAATACACTTCGAGGGTTAATAGTAAAAAAATAATAATTAATTAAACCTAAAATTATATTATTACAGTTTATTTGTTTACATTATTAATTTATCGATCTTTGCCGTAATGCAATGATACATCCCTATCTGTCATAATGTCAGTCATATAAGTAGGTTAGGTATTTATACTTTGTCTATAGCTCATTTACCTACGATGTGTTTTAAGGAGTTTGTGCGATTTGTGCTCTCTAGGTAATTAATACTCTAAGGATTATGCGATACGTTTTATGCAAACAATGTTCCGGAAATTCAAAGTTAAGGGAAACTTCTTCAAAAACAATATCTGATTGAAAATTGGTCGCTATATTCAATTTAACAGCAAAAAAATATTATGATAATGTATACCTAAAAATTATTATCTTATTATCTTGGTCAGTAACTATTATTACTGCTGTTGTTTGGGAAAATAAAATTGCGTATTTTAATTAAAAACTAGTTATCCAATACTGAAAAATAGATATATTGACAGTAATTTAGCATAATAGTAGTAAAGTAAGTATAAAGGTAGGTTTTGGTTTGTTTTATGAGTTTTGTTACATTTAACAAGTTCTGAAATGACAGTAGGATTAGTTGGTTTACGTTGATGGGAGATTAATAAGCCTTACTATTGTCCCAATAGTGAGATGGTGCATTCTTATTTGTTGTACGGTACACAACGTTCTTGTGTACCGTACAACAAATAGGATGGATGTAGAGATGGTGGTGATGGTGTAGATGTACTGTTAAGATGGATAGAGACACTGTACATCGTAGAAAATAATTGGGATGAATTTGCTATTCTGTCTCATGATTGTAGTGGGAACTATCATGGTACGAAAGAAGAGTTTGCATTTGATATGTTGCAACAATCAACATACGGCGTTTTGTGCGAGTTAGTGGCAGCCGGTCAAATATATCCTTTTGTATTTCAGGTGTACCGAAACAGAAACCTGAATACCAATTTTGATACAGAAAGTCACCCTATTCCGAGGTGATGTCTTTCCTCAAGACCTTACCAATGGACATTTCGATTGCATACACCAACGCTTAATTTATTTTTATCAAAAATAAGAAATGAACGGGGGATTGATGTGGTTGTCGCTTCATCTGGGATTGCAGCGACATTGTAAAGGTGTGCAACATCACAAACCAAAGCAACATAGCCAAAGTGTTTCGAGACTTCAAGCTCATTGTTTGGGATGAAAGCACTACAAGGGGAGTTTCACCATCAGGTGATGGGAGGTGTTACAGTTTTGTTAGCTGGCGACTTCCGTCAGACTCTTCAGAGTCAGAGGGGAACTCGGGCGGACAAAAACAGAGTACCTATGCATTAAGGTCTCGTGAAGTTGGCCCCTAAAAAGCACTTAGGCTTAGCAAGAACATGCGCGTGCATTTGAAGAATGATGTTGGTTGAGGTGAATTCTCAGATTTCTTTCTAGAAATAAGGAATGGAGAATATCCAGAAACGGAGGATGTCATTGTAATTCCAACGGAATTTACTTTAATTGTATCGAATGTTGACGCTTTAATAGCTCATATATATACCTAGACATTGCGTGTGAACTCCTTACATAAAAACGTGGAAGAGACCACCATTTTAACTGGCTATGCTCGAGGTGAATCAGTCTTTATTCCATGAATACCTCTTATACCATCAGAGTATCCTTTTGAGTTTAAAAGACTACATTTGTTGGTCGCTGTAACAATAAATAAGGCCCAGGGCCAGACATGAAAAATAGCAGAGATCGACTTAAGAGGAGGCTGCTTATCGCAGTTTCACGTGGCTTGCTCTAGAGTTAACTCACGTAGTAACCTGGTCCTATTAGCACCAAATCATAAACCGCAAATATAGTTTACAAAGAGGTTCTTTAAATGCTTAATGTATTCATCAACCATAACACTATTTTCGTCGTTGATAGATTTGCTTCCAGTAAACTGCTGCGAGACTGCTTTTGTGAAATTGACTCTTGACAATAGTTACGTAACGTAAATAACTTTAGAAAAATTAGAACATTCAAATCGCATTACGAGCTCGCTATTATTATTACAAAGTAATAGTTTTCCCTTTTCAACGTTTTCCCTCTGGCCAAAATTATAGTAATTTTAATGATGCCATTTGGACAAATCTAGACGATTATATTTTTATTTTATTTATTTATTTATTAGGAAGTTCAACAGCTATACATATACACTTATAAAACATATGGTAACAATAGGAAGCCAATTACAGAACTTCACGAACAGGAATCGATTTAAACAAAAGAACCTAAAGTGCAACAAAAAAAAAATCAAATTAACACATTAAGAACACACTTCATATTAAGAAGAAACAAAAAATAAATTAATTAGGCCTAATCAAATCCAGGATCAAAGAAAATATTACTTAGCCGCTGTCTTGCTAATGCTACGCTAGTGCAAAATAGGTCTAAATCAGCAATTCCACATAAATTATTAAAGGTCGTACATGCTCGCAGCAGATAAGTATTCTGTCTGTAGTTGGTAACAGCACGCGGTACAAATAAAGTATTACTAGCACGAGTTTTAGCAGGCGTTCTCAAATTTATCTTGTCCAGCAAATCGCAACAATCAATGCAACTACTAGATGCAATTTTTAACAGAAAAATCACGTCAGCTAATGACGACGATGGTTAAGTGCTTAAGCCCGCACTGGGCGTTATAGAACTATTTTTAACGAAAAGATATATTCACAAAAACACAGCGCACTGTGCGGGCACTTTAAGCACTTAATAAAAATATAATTTAAGTTTGGAAAAAGCGACATCCCTAGCTAGTGCGTTAATTAAAATTAACAAACTACGACGCGATCATTTGATGTAACTCAATGCCGTCAGATGGCGTTAACATGCCTAAGTTGTAGTGAATGGGAAAGATATTGAAGTGATAATTCGGCGTATGAGTCACCGCGTCGGTAGACTAAAGGCCTAAGTCGCTTCCCCCCCTTTGGATTGAGCTGCGTTGGTTCAAATCCCGCCTGACGTAGACCGTGCGCTGTGTTTTTGTGAATATATATTTTCATTAAAAATATTTCTAAATCTAAACGATATATCGATTGAAGTCTGTTACATTCTTTGATTGCCGATTGCAATGCTTCGCGTATGTATTAGTGGTTGTCGGTTACCTCGGAAAGAAAAAAGAGAGGAAGAATCATCTTAAAGAGAGGTAGCGCCCTTTTGTAGCTCGTCTTAGTGAGGGCACTGCAGTGACATCAGTTGTTTTCATAAAGAATTTCTTTACGGAGGAAAGGTCTTTTAGGGAAGTCCAGTATATTTGGCATGCTTTTGTATTTTTCCATTCTGTTAATTCCAGTTCTCATTTCTTCGTAGAGATGCATTTTAAAAACGTGATACGCACCGTCTTTTATATAATCTCTAATATCATATACTGTACCTGGTATCGATATTAACTTTTTATCGATGTCCAGCGGTTCTATATACGCATTAGATTTCGGGGCGAATGTCGGTTGAGTAAGACGAGTTTCATTTATCCATTTCAGCAGAAAATATGCTTTTGTTGCTTGATACAGTAATGTCAAATTATGTATTTTAATTTCATGCTGAATTATGGTGTTTGTTAAAATCCATCTGAAATAATTGTCATAAAACAATGTAAGTTAAAACAATATCAAATCTTGCGTAAGAGGCCCTTACACAATTTTACTCGGTAGGTGGCTTCTTACCCACCCACCGGGCTAAGTCGTAGCGCCAAAAAGACTCGTGCTTACTCCGCTACGTCAATCACGAAGAACGAAAGGGTGGAAGTCTTTCTACATCCGTGATCTTTTCTTTTAGGTAACTGAATTGCATGCCGACATTATAATCAACTAATAAAAGCGTCGTGTGGTATCATTTTTATAATGTTAATAAAATATTAATCAGTGCAAACATAAATAAAGCGACGATGGTTAATCTGTTCATTGTAGCCTGCTGAAATGTAATGGTAAAGTGACAGCAGGTAGACAAAATCAAAATATAGCAGAAAGAAATAATAGTATGCAAATTTGCCTGTTTTTATAAAATGGGCTTTGACAAGTAATGCGTCAAATTGTCTACATTTTTGTGCAACTTATTTAACCATGGCGTCACGTTTCCTACAAATAAGACAATAGTCCTGAAAAACAAATTTGTATAAACCTTGGCAACAGTTAGAGCGACGATTAGGTAAACTGTACTACTCACTCTCTACAAGCTGCGATATCAGTATAGATTAAGGGTAGATCAAATTCATAGCCACATCCGAATCCCCAAGAAGAGAGTCCAGCTAGAGTAGCATTCACCACTAAAGGAGCACCAGGCACGGCCAGGCATGGACACACTGGGTTATCTTCTCTTGCAGGTCCGATACACATCATTTTATTTGAATCTATTTTTATTTCATTCTGCAAAACAATACGTTTAATGCCATTCAGTTGTTGAGTAGTTAGCATAAAAAAAATAGACTAGACCTATAAGTTCATATTTAACAATGTACTAAGTTTGCAGAAAACATAATCTTGTGCTTCATTTTTTGTCCATTAACGATAAAGATGTTTGGTCAGCTTTTTGGTAATAGGCATCTCCTCTCCGATACCAACTTCACAGAGCCCCGATCCAATGATAATACTAACACGTGCATATCCTTCACAATAATAATTAGGAAAAGTGATTTTAAAAGACACACTGCGTAACATGGAATCTGACATCTCGTCCCGACTGTATATTGAAGAACGAGGGAGGCATAAATAGACACCCTGAAAGGAAAAAAGAAGATGAAGATGTAAACGAATGACGAAGTAAGCTAAAAGAAAACGATATAGAAGCTGCCTTTTAGTATCCCGTGCGCTATAACCACTTACTACTATTTAGAATTATAATTTAGTTGCATTCATTATTATTTCTTTCATTAAAGGTCTTTTGAGAACAAGAATTAGCTATAGGTAGAATTAGCTCATAAAGTCCACTATATCAAAATGTCTACTGTATCATAACGTCCATAGTATCACAATGGTAACTTTAAAATGCAATATTATCCACTAATGTTCACTCTACCAAATTGTGGAGTGAGAGGGAGGCATAAATCTACACCCTAAAAGGAAACCACAAAAAGATAAAGGTGTAAAAGAAAAACGTAGTAAGCTAAAAGAAAACTATCTAAAAGCTGCCTTACAATGTCCCGTGCACTACAAATACTTACTGAGTATGATTTAAAATTATATTTTGGTTGCAATATTTTTTATTTCTTTCATTAAAGGTCTTTTGAGTCACCTGTAGCAGTGACAGATAATCTCATATTGATCTAAGAGGGTAAACCACGAAAAAATAATAGCTGTCCTTGCAATAGATACGGATACTGGGATTTCCAACAAATTGAAAGAGAGAGATGAAGAAATTGACAAGATGGCAATAACAGTTTTTGCTTCTGTATGTGAATTGTGATTGAGTTACTTTAAATTTACCTTTCAGTTCTCAAAAATGTGAAATGGAGAAGATGCCCCCCCCCCTCCAATTTTATTTAAGAACTGTATAATGATATTATGGAGAGCGACGAGGGCGGCGAGACTGACTCCGACGGCGAGGAGGAGGAGGTACCTAGTGTTGGTAATGAATGGAAATGTGCTTGTTATGGTTTTATTTTGCACTTTACATACAAATTTTTATAAATAAAAAAAACCTAACCTAACATATATTTTGTGTGTGTTCATTTATTTTACATCGCTTGTGTGTTTGTCATTTTATATATTCTGTTTGTCAAATTCGTACTGTATTTCTCTACAGTGGTATATTTATTCTGCGTAGAACCGCCCGGAGTCTCCGTCGTTCTCGCCGCTCACATCGCCGGAGCGCCGCGAGAGATCGCCAGACTTAAATATTCACCGAACACCTGACCCGTAAGTAGTTAAAAACCGTTCTTTAGTCCACAAAATAGTCTAAAATAAAGCCGCCGCTATTTCATACCAAAGCTAAGGCTTGTCAAACAACTTTTCCCATGCCCATTATGTCCCAACACCTGCACGATGGATTATCTTAACGAGGATAATGAGGCCTGCTTGATGTTGCGGCAGGACCTTCGTTACTCTTACCTAAATGTAACGCAATATGAAATCAGTAGGTATAATTGTAACTCTCTTGCAATTTCAGGATGGAACTCGGGGCAATAATTCAGGTGTTCGGTGAGGACTTTGAGCCTCTACTGGGCAGCGGCGGAGACGGCGGCAGTGACGGCGGCGGTGACGGCGAAGACTACATGTCCCCAGATGATCTTGGTAGATTTCCATGTGGACAGGGATGCAAGTGCACCCCCTAATTCTAACACGTCTGGCACTAGTGCACCATTGCACTCTGTCACTCGTGCCAGAAGTGTTAGAGGAAGAGGGCGGAGTGAACGTGGAGCGCGTGGCCGGTGGGGGGGTAAGAGGCGGACGACGTGCCAGGGGAGGGGCGGGTTGGCCGCTCGGCTACCCGCTTGAGCAAATTTGGGTTGCCGACGCAGACGAGTGTCGAGTTTCGCCAAATGGCGAGTGACATCGTCAATAGACGCCTAAACCGACAACAGAATGAAAGGGATGTCGAGGATAAAATGTATGGAGACTCCGATGATAGGGCGGCTAATTCGCACATCGAAGATCTTTCTCATTATGAATGGTCTCCAATGGAGTCTTTTCAACCTGAGGAAAAGACATTTTTACCGGAACGGACCGGCAAGTCGATCGCGCAAGCTCTGTCGGCATCGGCATCGAGTTCATTTTGACAGCCGACGGCTAACAGCTGACCATTTCTTACCGCGCTAATGCAATAATCGACGCGTCGAATACGAAGCCGATGCCGGCACCTATTGAATGAACAAAACGGAGATTTTTGACAGATAAAGTTACCGCGCAAGGATTTTAAGCCGACAGCCGTCGTATTCAATACAACGGACAACTGTCAAATGAATTCGACAGCTATTGAGTCGTCGCTTTCGCGCGTCGATAACATTTTATTTTTTGTTGGAGCCTCAATATTTTCATTACTTCGTCTGATACGTTAATATCTATATAGTTTGTGTGATTTCGTCATTTTAAATCTACTTCTTGTGGAGTTATGGCTTGGGCGGCACTTTTGGTATCTGCAGAGGAGCAACGGCTGAAAAAAGCAGCAATTGAACGCCGAAGGATCGCACGATCGCTAGCGCAGCCGTTGCTATTACCGCATGAAAGTTTTTGCCAATATTTTCGCCTCACAAAGGCGAAGTTTGTTGCTTTGTGCGCGGATATTATACCGCTTTTGCCCGCCAATGAAGAGCAAAGGAGCAGTGGGATTAAACCCGAAATCAAGGTATGTGTAATGAAAAATGATGAATTTACGTAATGGTGGTGATTTTTTAACCTCACACCAATTCTCACACTCCTTTTAATTACAGGTATTGGTTGCTTTAAACTTTTACGCCACTGGTAGCTACCAGAGAAGCGTAGGAGCTAATGATGTTCTTAACATCAGCCAGCAGGCAACCTCAGAGTGCTTGCAGGATGTGACAGAAGCCTTGAACAATCCTGCAATTTTAAGGAAATATATAAAATTTCCTCGTACTCAAAGTGAACAAGCTTCTGTAGCAAGAAGGTATTTGATTCTTGTTTTTGTTGATTGAATACTAAAACACTAGGTAAGTACTGTGTAGTTGTCTGCATTTCCAAACTATAATGAATTATAACTTTTACTTAGATTCAATGACAAATTTGGATTTCCCGGTGTGCTTGGTTGCATAGATGGGACACATGTGGCTATTATCAAGCCCAAAGAAGATGAGGAGGCCTTCTACAACAGGAAAGGATATCACTCTCTTAATGTCTTGGTGGTAAGATATTATTTATTAAAATTAGTATGGATTAATCCAGGAACATCGCTTGGATGATGATGAATATGATAATGTTAAAATATTTTAATGTTTCAGGTTTGTGATGCAGATCAGCAGATCATGCATGTGGATGCCTCATTTGGTGGTGCAAGTCACGATTCCCATGTCTGGAACATGTCACCTGTTAGTCAAGCAGTCCGGAGACTGCATGATGAAGGGCGGATTTTCTGGTTTTTGGGTAAGTAAGATCCAATAAAAATTAAAACTACTCTGTAGCTATGTTTATGTATAAAAAGGTAAGTACATAATTACAACAATTTAATTACAGGTGATTCTGGATATGCTCAGCGTCCATGGATGATGACTCCCATTCTCCATTGTGAACCAAATTCACCTGAAAGACATTATACTCGAGTCCATGTGCGAACCCGCAATGTGATAGAGCGTACTTTTGGTGTACTAAAGTCCCGGTTTCGCTGCCTCTTAGCCCACAGGACGCTGCACTATACACCAAAAAAGGCAGCACAGATTGTGAATGCATGTGCCGTGCTTCACAATCTTGTAAATGACCAACATTTCGAGGTTGACAGAGATGCAATGGATCTGGATAGAGCACGGCAGCCTCCTCGGGTGCCAGTACACAGGGACGAGCCCATGACAGATCGGCGTCACATAGTTGAAAGATTATGGCACAACCGACACTAGGTAATTGATTTGTAAGGCTGTATGATTGTTTGTTAATTTTTGTTGTTTAATTGCTAAATTAATGCTAATATTAATTGGTTTTATATTTATAGTGACGCCAATATGTCAAAATCCAGAAACCATTGCCACATTGCGAACCACATGAATAAATGGGAAGTATCTGTCCATACATATTTTTGTACATAGCCTCATAGCCTCTGAGAATTCTGTTTGGAATCACTGAATTTGTTTCAGTTAATATCCCTGTTGGATTCCAAAGCAACGGTCAACATCCCTGTAGGCTTTCAAACCTCATGAAAAAATGGAAAGTATCTTTTCACACATATTTGTAAATAGCCTCTGAGAATTCAGCTTATAATCACTGTAAATTTGTTTCAGTTGCTAAGGCTGTCCACCAACGTGGATGAAAGCGCTTTGCTCCGCTCCTGATGAAATATACATGGGAAACAACCATTATTATTTGTATGATTGATTATTTACAGAATCTCAAGAAGTTAGTATTATCGACAAAAAGTATTTATTAAATAAAATAAACAATAATCATTTTAACAAATTTTTTTTTTATTAAATTAAAGAATTTTTTTTACTGTAGTAATAGTCTGAGCAAGGGTTAAGCAAATATGGACTATATAAACTAAATATTATTTATTTATTGTCCCAATATGGACTATAGATTTCAGCCTTAGACTATAATATAGGTGAACCATTTCGATGGGACGCCGTACAGCATCTTGCAAACGTAACCTACCGGTACGCTTCACAAATCCATTCAGCTTCCTTCTAGGCTGAATGGGGGAGTCCGGGACGGTTTAGCAGGTGAGAGGCATTAACCACTACTTGTAACTTTATTATGGTCATAGATACAGCGGTGTGCCCAAACTTCTTACACGTGTCTTAGATGTTTTGTCTCACTAATAAAGTTTCGTTTCAATCGGTAGTCCGGTTGTTAAAATTATAAGATTAAACACGTTTTATTTGTAAAAAAGTATTTTTTGTATATTTTGTAATTTTCGTTGTTTGTTATTGTTTTGTTGTAATAGTTTAGTGAAAGTTACTTATATGAATCGAAAGAATATTTATCCTTCAATCATCTAAAGTAAGTAACTTTTCCCTATCTTTTATAGTGTTTTCTAAAAATTAGATAACGTCCACAATTTTGGGGGGTAGGAGAAAACTTTAACTGGGGTAATCTCTCCCGCACTCTTAATAATTTATATATATTTTATAATCAAATATTAATATTTAATAATGTGTAAGGCCGTCAAAATTGCATTTTTTGTGTGACTTTTTTTAGCAGTATGGGGAAGGGAATAATTCGAAATTTTTAACGTTTATTTTATTTTAAACTAAGGCCATTAAGAAATTCACAATTGTCCCTTAATATAAAGTAATTTATTTGTGAGAATACTTTAACTTATTAGTTTTATCGATGGTTGAAAATAATAAAATAGTTTTTGCTTTTGCGTCGATCGATGCTAAAGGTGACACCACAAAGTGGTAGACAAACTATTTTGCGCCGTTGAATTCGATGGACGAAGTTTAATGCGTAGATGGTTCCTAGAGAATTAGTTATATTTTATTGAAATAGAAGAATACTGTGGTACTTTTTACTCAGAAATAAACTTCATTAAGCGTTAAAAACCAGTGTAAATTTATTTAACTAATAAAGTTATATTTAATAATCTCAATTTTACTTTGACTATTAGTGTACAAACTCGTACCAAGGTACCCAAGGGAAGGTCAAGTCAAACAGTTTCCGTATAAATAGGTATTTTATTCATAATCACAGGTTTGCTATAGTAAATCACTAAAACACATCGATGGCGTGTGTTAACTTTATTAGTGGCGCCATCTCTCAACAAAGTTAAGAACTAATTTTACTTAGCTAATTTACAAAGATGTATAGGTTATTCTACAATTAGGCACTTGTAATATTTGGTACTAGACGAACTCTTTTGTATTGGGGCTCGTATATAGTAGTTTGACAACAGAATAAAATATTAGTGTAAAAAGTTATGAGCCTTTGAATGCGAAAAGGATCAACTTCCCCTAACCCACAAACACTTATGAGATTTTATGTCTCTTTAGTTTTTGGATGATGTTGGGTATCGTACGGATGCCTACGATTAAAAGTTGTTTTTCAACCAATCCGTTGCTTAAAACCGAAATATTCAGCAGCATCTTCTCAAGCCATCGATACAGAAACCTCTCAAGAGCGCTTCATGTGGTTAACTTACATAGCTACAATGCAGCGTTCCCCTCTACCAGCGGCGTCACGGCAAGCTCTGACCTATTACATCTTCTGAGGCTTAAAATTAATCATCATAACGCCAAGTTTTAGGCAAATTACATACCGTCGAAAGACATTGCTATAGACGAAACTCTAACCCTTTGGAAGGGAAGGCTCAACATCTAACAATATATTCGGAAGAAGGCTGGGAAATTCGGCATCAAAACTTTTGAGTTATGTGAGAGTGCTACAGGCTATTTAAGGTCTTTCCTGGTATATACTGGAAAACACAATAGCTTAGAGCTCGATCATAACTCAGATGATTTGAAAAGCACTGCCGCTGTAAAGAAGCTTATTGCTCCTTTACTAAATAAACTAAATGCTCCTTTCCTAAATAACCGGTACGGTTATTTATGGATAATTGGTATAAAATTGATTGATTTGTGTTCTTTCATTGTGAACAGACGTGTCGTATTATATTTAAAATTATTAAATAATCACTTGCTGAATCTTGACCACGTTTCACCGCTAAGCGGTAGTACCTATCCGTAACTGTGTCATACGTTTAGGTATAACTAAGTGAAGTAAATGAATGGTGGAGATGATCATTATTTAGATAATTAATTATCTAATAAAAATGGCAAATAGCCCGTTAAATCCGGGCGGTTTGACCGCTCGCACCCAGGCTACACCAACTCGTGCGCCCGGGACCCTCGCCCTGAAGATGCGACCCAAGAGGACGTAGGAGTACCGACGCCGGAAATACAGAACTGGATGACATCAATTGAGCAGTATTTAAATGAAGTGTGCACTATCGCAACAGAAGGGAAACTGAACAGTGACCAGAAACTGCGAATCAGTACACTATGCCGAAGAGTAGGTCACGGTACATCGCAGATGGCAGTGCAATACCAGTCCCTCAAAGCCAAAATTATTAAAGTGCACTCTACAAATAAAGTTGTACAAGACCAACTTGACCTATCCGAGACACTTCAGGACCTTAAGGAGACCATCAAAGAGTCATCTAAAACATCTCCGGGGACTTTTGCTGACATGGTGAAAAAGGGGTACCAACAATTACATCCAGCCGATTAATTTAAGTTCAGTGGCCATTTATCCAAATCCATTTATCCTGAAAAAATGAAGTTGCATGTGAGAGGCATACGCAAGACAAAAAACGGAGGTGTTATTATTAGCACAGATACGAAAGAAGATGTCGAAAAACTGAAAACATCGGTGCAGCTCACAAACTCTGGCCTCACGATCGACGAACCTAATAAACGTAAGCCTAGAGTAGTAATCATTGGAGTGCCCACATCTATGCCAGAAAAAGAAGTTTTCGCCTGTCTGTACCATCAAAATTTAGCCGACAAACGTCAGGATTCCTGTAATTTAGAGTCATTTTTAAACAAAATAAAATTAAGTCACAAATCTGGCAAAAGAGACGCAGAGACATGTAATTATGTCATAGAAGTATCTGCCGCCATAAGAAAAGCCCTTATAACAAATGACAGATTTTTTATAAACTGGTCATCTTGCCCTGTCAGAGACTTTACCCTGGTGACTAGATGTTACAAGTGTCAGCAGTATGGTCACGCAGCCAAGTCATGTCGTGAGTTGACCTACACTTGTGGCCACTGTGGTAAAACAGGTCACACTATAAAGGAATGCAAGTTGACAACAGACGCAAGATGCGCTACCAAAAACCAAGTGAACATAAGACAGGAGCTATTGACTGTCCTGCAAAAATAATCGCTGAAAAAAAGGTACATTAATTCAATAGACTATGGTGGCACTTCAGAAGGCTGTTAAATAAAAAATAAAAATACTGTTGCAAAATGTCGTATCTCATTATTTAGGAATATTATACTTTATAATCTGGGTCTTTTTTTGTGTTTGTAATATTTATTAATTTATGTTTCTGGTGCAATAAAGTATGTATTCATTAATTCATTCATTTATTCATTCAAAATTAATATTGTTTAGTTTAAGTATATTATTGTTTAATTTAAATAGTCTAGTGTATTGGGTTTAGGTATTTAGAATTTAAGGTTAGTAGGTTATTATGATCTGCTATTGTATAGTGGTAATTATGCTGACTTGTTTATTTGAAATAATGTTACTAATGTTATTCTTTACTATGTTCCTTCTACTGGGTCATACCTTAAATGTTTTAATTTGTTTCTAATTATAAGTGATAATTTTAGTTTGTATTGATAGCCATTTTCGCCTGAGATACAGGATTTTCCTAGTTCAGGCATATGAGTTACTTAGATTTATAATTTGATATTTAGACTTTAAGGAACTTTGTATACAATATTTTTGGAAATAATTTTTTATTTTTTTTTATAACTGTCCACTTCTTACTCGATTTTTAAAGCGTAATCATACTGACTGTGTTGGTACGTTACGACCATCTCGCCAACACGTCCCTTTTTTTTAATAATGATAGCAAAACAAACTGTCATTATAAAAATACGACAACTTCACAACTAAATAAACATCTTAAAAAAAACAACGATCTAAAACTAAAGTTAATATTTTTTTAAATCAATTAAATGAAACATAAACAAGGTGATAAGTTGTTCCAAAAATTAACTAAAACTAAACTAGTACAATTAAACAAATGGTACAAAAATAAATAAAAATCACTATAATTAAATTAATAGAGCCATTTTCCTTCCCAATCTTGCGCAGAATAGCCAACGCAAACTGAGAAATTTGGGGCGACTATTATCGTCTTTTACAATTTTACTGAGACCCTCGACTGTCAAAGCGGTACCCAACCTACACTCACACTTATACCTTTCTAAGGAGAAACGAACACACGACACGAGTAGGTGATCTATTGTTTGAGCGTCTGATCCATCGCAACTAAAATATAGTCGCCTAATCCAAACCTGTGAAGGTAAGACCGGATACCACCATTACTGGTGAACAATTGAGCTATTTGATTATTAATTCGAATTTTAGCCAGTGTAACACATATGTTACACTGGCATATTATTATATGGCATACCATAACAACATCAGGAAAAAACAACTTGGTAACCTGCCCTGAGACAGAATTAGCGTATCGAGACTTCCAAACCTCAACCGACGACTGCCTGATGGAACGCCTGGCAAATGATAGAGGAAACCTATCATAATCTGGCCTTTGCTGATTGCATAAAGCTCCATCTTTTGCCAGTCATCCACTCTCTCATTCCCAGGCAAACCTATATGGGCTTTAATCCAATAAGGTTTAACTTCCAGTCCTGTTTCACTGATTTCCGCCAAATTGTCCTTAATAGCAGCACTAATAGAATTAACGGAGTTAGGATTTACTATAGATTCTAAACCCGACCGCGAATCACTTAAAATATTGACACTGCAGTTGAACTATAAAACATTGCAGTGCCTTCTGCATCGCTGCGCTTGGTCCTGTTACCGGCTGCAGCTTTTTGCTGAGGCCGGCCCATTTAGGGTTCGCACATGGCTTCCTAGTTTGTGAGTATCTAATATTGTAATTTTTTATTTTATTTACGTTAGTGTCTACTTCTGTTTTTTTTGTTCTGTTTTGTATTTGCTGTTCTTGTAAACCTACATCCACGCATTATCAATGCTTTCTAAGTCAGCCGCCGTACTGACACGCAGCATTATAGGTCTCACTCGGGATGCAGGATGAGGCAGACAAAAAGAACTTAAGCGCTCCTCCCTTTTTTTGTCACAAAAACCAGGGAGAGGTTGACCGCTCTTGACCTCATACCACCTCTTATTTTCCATAGCTCGAATATAAAGTGGTAATATTCGAGCAAGCAAAACACAAGACACCAAAGATACCGTTCGATGAGCATGGGCAATTCTAATTACAAATTGCCTGGTAATTTTGTTAAGCCTAGTCTTGGCATGTCTGAACTTGCATGCGTCTGCCCACACCGGTGACGCATAAAGCATGATAGGCTCGACTACCGTAGTATAAATAGACCTCAATATTTCTGAACTGAATCCCTATTGTGCTTTAGCGGACCTACTAACTGACTGCTAGAGATTTATCGCATTCTTACTTTATCAATTTGAGGTATAAAATTAAATTTCCTGTCCAGCCTTACACCTAGAATCTTTAAGCTATCTGAGAATAAGAGCCGAGTGTCATTTAAAATTAGACATGGCAAATCATATTTGCGTTTCCGCATATTAATGATAGCTTGAGTCTTGTGGGCTGCAAATCTCATTTTGTGTTGTGCTCCCCATTCAGACACTATTTTAAGTGTGGGATTCAAGATGTACTCTAATTCTCTCGCAATATGTGCTTGAGCAACTATCAACACATCATCCGCGAACGTATGAACGTGGACGTCCAGGCCCTCCATCCTCTGCAAAAGCGAATCTAGTAACACATTCCAAAACAATGCCCCCCCCCCCCCCGTTTGATCCTTGGTTGCATCCCTTATTTGTTGGGCGAGTTACCTCTTGACCAGCATATCGAAGGGTTATTGTCCTAAGCTATGTCCTACAACCTAACCAACCATTTTGACGACCTCTGTGGCGCGTCGGGCGAACGCTTGGCTGTAATGCGGAAGGTTGCGGGTTCGATTCCCGCTGGGTGCAAATATTTATGCTTAAAAATAAATATTTGTATCTGGTCTGGGTGTATTTCTATGTATAATATGTATGTATTTCCAAAAGAAAAATAATTATAAGTAGTATATCCGTTGTCTAGTCACCGTAACACAAGATTAGCAGTTTACCATGGGGCTAGATGGCGCTGTGTGTTGGTCACAGAAAGAAAAAAAAATCTTTGTCTTGGCTTGGCAGGACAAGAAGAGGATAACCATGTTATCAACTTCTCATGGTTCCGATACCGGCCTACGGACAGTACCGTCTCGTCCGCCTTTGTTTTCCACGGCCATACAAGCTACATATGGTTTTGGAATATAACATATCGATGGGTGGGGTCAACCTTAAAGACCAAATGTTAGAGCCGTACTTGATTGAGCGAAAGCGATGTGCCAAATGGTACATGAAACTCTTCAAACGCTTGCCGAACTGTTCTATCCTCAATGCGCGCACTATTTAACGATCATCGATAGCACGTACATCTCCAACGCAGTATCCATTAGATCATTTAGATCTTCGATTTCAACTCGTAGAGTCCATTCTGCACCATCACCAAATCCATTGCCCGCGAAGAATCCGTGGCGCACGTTCGGCTTCCTTCCCGAATACATCCACCACAAACAGTTCCCCCAAATAGTCACCAACTTTCTGGAGGAACGCGAAGGCGCTGCGAGCAAAGAAGCACTTTCCTAACACAAAATAGGAGATTTTAAAAATAGAAAAAAAATGATATAGGACTTAGAATAATTTAGTAAAAAACGTTCATACGGGGAACCTATGCCAAATTTTTTGTAGGATTTTATTGTTAAAATACTTAGAATATTTTTGCAAAATTTACTGTAGAACTTGGTAAAAAATGGAGTCGTTAACAAATTATTTAAAGAACCTAAAAAATAAAATTATGAAAAAAGAAATTAATTTTAAGAAGTCTCCTAAAAATAGAATAACTGAAGATTACCTAGAAGGAAGGTTAGAAATGTTAGAGCAGTTATGGGTAGAGTATAGAATACATGTGCTCATAAAAACTTATGACGAAATATGGTCCCTAGGAGAAAGACGTTACAAGTTACACTTACATAACAGAGGATATTTATGATTTAACTTCTGAAGCATATCTCGATTATAAATGTGAGTTAAAGAAGGCGTTAGCTAAGTACACGAATCGCGGTAATACTAGCTATTCTAGTGAAGTTGCTGGTAGTAATCCAATTATTACTAAAGTAAAGTTGCCAGAAATAAATTCTTTTTCTGGTAAGTACACTGAATGGCCAACTTTCCGAGTTATGTTTCGGGCATTGATTAATAGTAATAAAGAATTGGATCATGTACAGAAGCTGCATTACTTGAAAAGGTATGTAACAGGTGACGCCGAACAACTTCTTAGACATATAAGAATTACCCATGAGAACTGTTATGTAGGTTAGGTATACGTAGCTATATAGTATAGTGCGGCTGCGCCTGCACTCCGACATCACGACGAATACAGATCAGTGCGTTACCAACCTCCGCTCGTATTACTTCGCTACCTCATACTTACTAGTGGCGACGAGGATTCGTCTACCCTCGCGTGTGAAAAAAAAAAAAAAAATGAGTTCAAATTTTGGAATTTTGAATAGTTTTGACCATAATGTACAGGTATGGAACACTTGGAAGTGTAGGCTCTCGCAATGGTTCATCGCGAATGATATTAACACGACAAGTGATCCAAATGGAGAAAAAAGACGGGCGATTTTACTTAGCGCACTCAATGAGGCCACGTACAAACTCACATCGGATTTAGCACTACCTAAAGATATTCAAAACGTGCCGTTTGAAGACATAATCGTTATTCTCGACAAACACTTCATCCCGAAGAAAACAGGATTCAGTGAGCGTCACAATTTTTACGCGGCCACGCAATTGCAAATGGAGTCCGTTAAGGAATGGGCCGCCAGGTTACGCGGTCTCACTATTTTCTGTCAGTTTTCTAATGTGGAGGAGGCATTACGGGATCGTTTTATTATGGGAATGCTACCTGGTATCGAGAAGGAAAAATTGTATACGCAAGATATTACTGATCTTACGTTGACGAAGGCTGTCGAATTGGTGGAAAACCTACGCAGTTCTCGTATGGCTGCCGCGGCATCGAGCGGTGCCGGCGCCGCGGGCATGCCAACGGGCACTTCGGGAGACCAGGTGTTTAAAATCGGGAAAAGTGAAAAAGAAAAGTGTCTAGTGTGTGGGTATACCAACCACAAAACCGCGAAGTGCCGTTTCGCCAATTACACATGTAAAAAGTGCAATGTCAAAGGGCATTTAAGTCGTATGTGTAAAAAAGTGAATTATGTGGCAGCGAGTGAGGTAAATGAGGATGACTGCGATGACGGTGAGTTATTCAATATACGTTCATTAAAAGGCGAACCACTGATTGAGTCGGTTGATATTAACGGTTTGCTCTTAAACTTTCAAATCGACAGCGGTTCGGCGGTGACAGTCATATCTGAAACCATGTTTAACAGGTATTTTAAAAGCGTTTCATTATCAGACACTAAGAAAAACTTGTTGAGTTATACAGGAGACGTGTTAAGCTGTGTGGGTTGTGTACGGTTACCTGTAAAATGGCAGGGCCGTACTAAGGACCTGGATGTATACGTGGTACGTGGGGGAGGTCCCCCTTTGCTTGGTAGGGATTTTATTTGTGAATTTCAGTTACATTTGGCCCCTATTTATCTATGTAATGTAGTCGACAAAGTTAAGGACTCATTATATAAACGATATCCGGCGGTTTTTTCTGATTCACTAGGTCGCTTCAATAAATATAAGGTTAAACTAACATTAAAGGAAAATTCCAAGCCCATTTTTTTTAAACCACGGCCGGTAGCTTTCGCTCTTAAAGGTATAGTGGAAAAAGAAATTGACCGGTTGGTAGAACTAGGAGTACTTCGACCCGTCGAACATTCAGAATACGCTTCACCTATAGTTCCGATATTAAAACGAGATGGTTCAGTGCGTATCTGTGCGGATTACTCTGTGACGATCAACAAACAGTTGGTTATTGAGCAGTATCCCTTGCCAACTATAAACGAATTATTTTCAAAACTGCATGGAGGTCAAAAATTTAGTAAATTAGATTTATCTATGGCATATAACCAATTTGTTTTGGACGACGCGTCACAGGGGTTAACCTGCATCAATACGCATCGTGGGTTGTTCGCTTATACGCGCCTAGTGTTCGGGTTAACGAGCGCACCGTCTATTTTCCAACGGGCCATGGAAAGTTTATTAGCGGGCCTGGAGGGCACGCTGTGTCTGCTGGACGATGTACTCGTGACCGGGCGCACAGATAGTGAACATATCGAACGGCTAAACCAGGTTCTACAGCGGTTACAGGATGCAGGCCTCACCTTGCATGAAAACAAATGTAGCTTCTTTCAAAACGAAATATCGTACTTAGGTTACGTTATTAATAAGGAAGGGTTAAAAAAGTCACCGGAAAAGGTTGAAGCTATATTGAAGGCTCCAGTTCCCACTAACATTAGCCAATTACAGTCATTTTTGGGGTTGGTTAATTATTATAGGTGTTTCGTAGCGGGAGCTTCGACGATATTAAGTCCCCTTTACGAGTTATTAAAAAAGGGTACTAAATGGCGCTGGACTTCTAATGAAAGTAAAGCGTTCACTGAAATAAAGCAAGTATTGGCTTCTGAACAAGTGTTAGCGCACTATGATAAAAACGCTAATTTAATAGTGACTGTAGACGCTTCTCAGGTGGGCCTAGGGGCCATACTTTCAATGGTTGACAGCGACGGCCGAGAAAAACCAATTTCTTTCGCGTCCCGAACTTTAAACAACGCCGAGCGCAAGTATTCGCAAATACAAAAAGAAGCGACTGCTATAATATTCGGGATTGGGTACGTGCATTGTTTGAGAAGGCAACAACTCTGGAACATAAAAGGGGTCCTATGGTGTTGTGTCCAGATCCTAAAGAGGGAAGGGAAAGGAGCATTTACAACAAAAAGGGAATAATGAGGACTATTAAAACGGGGAATCAAGTAGTAAATTTCAAATACAATGACTTGAGGGGGAAATATGTCTATAATGGCCAAAAGCTTATAGAATTGGTCAGCACATACACAACAATTAGGGATCTTACATCGCTGCTAAAAGAGATAGCAAAGCACATTAATTATAAGTTTCAAGACACCTTTCAGAAGAAACAAGAAGACATAGATAGATCTATAGAGAAATTTGTTGATAAGGCACCTTACAAATTTATCAATTGTTCTATAATAGAGTTTTCAAAGATTGGGGAACTAAAGGAAGGTGAGAATTGTGGCAAATTTCGATTTCAACCAAATTCGGACTACATAACAACTGGGTGTTATAGACCTATATTGGATGAAAATCTAAACATTCTCTTGCCAGGAACATCATTGAGGATATCAGTTGAAATTGACAAGGGGTCCCTAATTCCATTCTCAGACGAAGTTATATGCAAGAGCCATAGAATGATTAGATATTTTAACATTAAAGAGACTATTAAAGAGACATATTACTTTTATTTGAGGAATATAAACACATTAATTGAAAAGATCAAAGGAAAGGATTTTTATGGAAGAACGTTTTTGTAAATAAGTTCCTAGGTGCAGCAGCTAGACAAATTTCTCTAATGTCTAGATCTATTATAGACAGATTGATGGGGGGCATCCAAACAAATTATCATTATATATGTTTTTTATATTGTTTCTGCCATCCAGATCCAAGAAACACATCATTTGGTCCATTGACATATTGGCTGCCCGATGGCACCGTGATAGACATGGCTGCAGAACAAGGCATATTCGTCTATAGTGAGGAGCATAAAAGCTATTTGTTATATGGGATAAAGGTCTCTAAATCTCTCCGGAAAATTGGGAAAGCAGAACTGTTAAATGGAATTTTAGAAGGATACAGAATGGTTTACCCTCCAATTCCAGGAAAAGACATTTTAACCGTTAGAGATCTTGAATCTAACAATTATGACCGTTGTTGGCAATTATTGGAACAAACTTATGATAACAAAAAATATATTTCTCAGTACGTCATGAAAACATTGTTCAATTTGATACCGATTACGAAGGAATCGTCAGTAGCATTAAAGGAAATGATTAATACAACTAACGATTGTCTGGCTGACTTGGTAGGATTGGGGATTGATGTAACTAGTTGGGATATAATTATAATTTATCTGTTAACACAAAAATTTGACTTAGAATCCAAACGACAGTGGGAATTTAATTACACAAAGAAAATATCTTCAACAGCTGAGTTACCGACTTATAGTCAATGCAAAGAATTTATAGCTAACAGATATAGAACTATTGAGTGTTTGAAATCTGAGTCCGATGTGGAAAAGAGTGTACAAAAAAATAATACTTTACATATAATCCAACAGTTGTCATGCTCGGAAGAGCACAAATTGAGTTCTTGTAATAAGTTTATGAGAGAACCAGTTGATACTCGTCGCAACTTTGTTCAAAATCACTATATATGTTTTAACTGTTTGGCAAGTGGTCATACGGCAAAACGATGTAGAGATGTAGTCGGCACCATACAACGTTACATCCAGTACCGGACGCTGAATCAAAGGCAGTTGTAAAATCTGATGTAGTGGTAGCTGAAACATCAGTGATTACAACAAAAGGTTTGCAGACGTTGTTGCCTACAGCCTTGGTGAATGCTCAATCTAGAGATGGAGACAAGTTTATTATCAGAGCATTACTGGATCAGCGACCGCAAACGTGATTTGTAACCGAGTCTGTGGTACAATACCTCTGGCTGCAAAAAAATGCTGTGGAAGGTGGTCAAGTCACGGGAATCGGCGGAGACAACGAGGTCTCGATCAAATCAAAGGTGGAGATAAAAGTGTCCTCTTTGATCAATTCTTCGGTGGCTTATACTGTAGGTAGATGCTTATGTATTACAGTCATTTACTGAATTAATACCATCAGGAAGAACTGCTGCTTTACAGTGGACGGATCTTGTGGATATTCCGTTGGCTGATCCCAATTACTATACTCCAAATCGTGTTGACATATTGCTGGGAGCAGAAATATATAGTCAAATATTAGAAAATGGGGTTAGAAATCATCTGTCGGGTGTCTTGCTAGCCCAAGCTACCAGTCTGGGTTGGATTCTTTCAGGGACAATAGATACACCTTCAACTATAGGTTGTCTTATGTCTATGCATTGCTCTGCAAAGGAAGTAGATAATTCTGGGAATTTGAAGCTGATACAAACCTGTATGTAAATTATGTTTCTTAGCATTAAGCGGCTAGATTTAAGTTTAGTACTCATATAAGATATTTGTTGTAACCACAAAGGCTTACTTTGTGCTTAGTGGGCGGTATGTTTATAGTTTATATTTTCGGATACTCGATGGCGTCTCAATAGTGCGTCTGAATCGCGGTAGCGTTACCTACTCGTACCAAGGTGAATCGTTTCCCTCCGAAGTTAGGATCTCGTACACAAGGGCAACTAATAGCGCGGCATTCTGGCGAAATCTGTGTCTTGGCTTGGCAGGACAAGAAGACGATAACCATGTTATCAACTTCTCATGGTTCCGATACCGGCCTACGGACGGTACCATCTCGTCCGCCTTTTTTTCACGGCCATACAAGCTACGGATGGTTTTGGACTATAACATATCGATGGGTGGGGTCAACCTTAAAGACCAAATGTTAGAGCCGTACTTGATTGAGCGAAAGCGATGTGCCGAATGGTACATGAAACTCTTCAAACGGTTGCTGACCTTTTCTATCCTCAATGCGCGCACTATTCAACGATCATCGATATCACGTAAATCGCCAACGCAGTGTCCATTAGATCATTTAGATTTTCGATTTCAACTCGTAAGAGTCCATTCTGCACCATCACCAAATCCATTGCCCGCGAGGAACCCGTGGCGCACGTTCGGCTTCCTCCCGAATACATCCGCCACAAGTAGTTTCCCATACACATTGGCCCATCTACATTCTAGCTAGTGGCGAGAAACCGCCAAGGTAGGGGAAGGTGCGTCGTCTGCACCAGAAATCAACGGCCCTAAATGACCGCCTACAAATGCCAGAGATGCGACGTACCACTGTGTGTGGAAAACTGTTATTCGAGATTGCATGACTTCGGTGCTAACTTTTTCATGGTGGCGTGCATTCGGTTAGTGATTCTGATTAAAAATATAGAGCTTTTGTTATTTGAGAAAAATATGTTGAAAACACATCGTATCAAACAGGTGAGTGAGCATTGATATTTACCGTTCTCGGCCTTTATATTAACACTTGTCTTTAGCCTCAGTGAGTAGTCTCCAACATTCCACACTTGTATCATAGTAGGTATTATATTATACGCATCGTACTATTATTACTATTCATTTCTTACCGTAGCATCACAACGAGCCCAGCCAGTAACAAATGCTCTAGCACCGTTTAAATCAGTTCTTGGTGGCACCAGCTCGATATTTTTTATCGAAAATCTGCAGAACACACCAATGTTAAAAAACAACTTGTTATAATGTAAGCTTTAGTAGACACATCTATCAATATGACGAGCTATTTACAGGGTGAACCATTTCGATTGATTTTCTGGGGGCTATTCCAAATTATAAGTGATACCGATAAATGCTGAAAGGAGATGCGTCCCCGATTTTGATGAAACCATGGGGATATTCAAAAATTTGAAAATAAATAGTTTGGTAGTTCATAACTTTTTTTACTGGTATTACAATTTCATTTTTATCGTCTATATAGGGGAGGACGAAATGTTGAGGTTATGAAACTATCGTGAGTGCTGCAAAACTAATATAGAAAAAAAAATTACTTTTGTATAATATTAAATAAAATATTTTAAAATAGTTATAATTTTGTAATATCATAGGAGCTCGTGATCCCCAGACATTTATTTTGTAAGGCTGAAAGTTTGTCAGCGCATGTTCCCAACACAGGTAAGAACGATGGACCATTATGAAGTTTGGGTTCTGTGGTTTTGGAAGATATAGCTATATCTATACTAATATTATAAAGCTGAAGAGTTTGTTTGATTGTTTGTTTGAACGCGCTAATCTCAGAAACTGCTGGTCCGATTTGAAAAATTCTTTTTGTGTTTGATAGTCCATTCATCGAGGAAGGTTATAGGCTATATTACATTACGCTACGACTAAAAGGAGCGGAGCATCCATGAAAAATGTTGCAAAAACGGGAAAAAAATCACCCTGTTCCGAGATTCAGTCGCGTGCGCTGAGTAAACGGTCAGAGTTACATAAAAACCATATATGAGAGAATTCTTCCTCTAAAAAGAATCTAATAAATAGTCCGCGACAGCATATGTCTAACTCTTAAGGTTGACTCAATATAACATCTTTTAGAGTAATGAAATTTATTGTAGAACAATGCATTGTTTCCGAAGGTAATTTTGTAAATATGATATTAATCCTTATCCAAATAAATACGTTATTCATTAAAAGTATTTAATTTTAAACATAATTGTCCTTAACATCACTTGATTTCAATAAATATCTCACGAGATATTACAGTTTTAAAATAACTCCACAATTAATAATTACTAAGTACCAAGCGTGCATATTATACACGTAGCGGGCGATTATGATGAGGGTGGCCAGCCAACTCTGTGAGGCATCATGCCGCGCGGCTCAATCGGTCGGCTCCATGCGAGACGGTTGTGTCACCAAACTGCAGTGCTTTTTAAAAATTCTTTTGCAATATCTCATTGTACTTTTGATTCTTAATATTTTGTTTTATGTTGGTATAATTAATATTATAAAGAGGTTACGTTGGTAACATGTATGTATGTATGTATTTTGGGGGTCATCTCAAAAACATCTAGACCTATTTCAAAAATTATTTTACTAATAGAAAGCTACATTATCCAGATATGACATAGGCTACTTTTGATCCCGGTATTCCCTCGAGATCGGGACTTACGCGAGTGAAACTGCGGGACGGCAGCTATGAAAAATAAAGTCGTGTATTTCTAACTCAACAACCCGTGAACCGATATGAATGAAATTTGTACAGGGTTGGTTTAGAGGTAGAAATAATATACATATAGGGTACTTTGAATGATCGTACGGGTTAAGCAACACTTGGTACAAAATACGTGATGGGTGAAAAAGAGCGGGTGACCCGATATTCATAAAACTTGGTACAGGGTTGGTTTAGAGGTAGAAATATTATATAGTACTTTGAATGATCGTTAAGCAATACTTGGTATGACATACGTGAGGGATCATTAACGTTACGGGATAGGAAGTTACGCGGGTGAAACCGCGGGGCGCAGCTAGTCATAAGATATATCTGTAGCAATATTGGTGATATAAGTAAGTTATTTGGTGATATTTTATAAACAGAAAATCACACGGTTGCATGCCATTCATGAGATAGCACTAGCGAGTTGTTACAATTGTGAGGAGGATTAACACAAAGACACACGGCACAAAATATAGGTAACTGATGTAAAAAAAGAGATAAACAAAAAAAAGGATATTAATTTAAACAAAAAAATAAAATAAAATAAGGAGCCGTGTGCTGTGCGATCGTAGCCGACCGAGGATAAAAATAAGAAGGAAGGAAAAAGGAGGAAAAATTTGAGGAAAGAAAACGACGCGCACGACGCAGAGCCCAGATAGCATTCACTTCCATTGGACTACAACAAAGTATTTGTCCACCCCGATCCACCCACCCCGCAAGAAAGAACGGACAACGACAAAAGAGGAAAAGCTGCCTGTTGTGCAATCAACATCTGTAAGTGATAGCGGCCTCGGCCTTTTGTTTGCCAATCAAGGTCCATATACAAACAAATATCACGTGCCAGCGATGCGCGTCCTTGGGTTTAGTAAACATACTTTGTTGACAGTTGCACGTCAGGGGCGCCATTATTTACTGAATTTTAGGTATTAGGTTAACGATAATTTAATTAGATTAAATTAATGGGGTGCGGTGTGCCGGCGATGTTGGCTTGTCGGCTTTCTGCACATAGGGCTGCAACCCTTGTTACTGCAATTCTACATACTAATGGTGTCGAGGCGAGCATACCCTACGTGCCTGAAGCTGTGTCGGCCTGGTCGGTCGTCAGCTCGGGTGCACCTTGTCCCGCAACCCCTAACATTCAGCAAACTTGGGATGATCTCGTCGTTAAAAAGGTTATTGAGTGGATTTTGGATAGTGTCAGAGGGGTGGATTTGGCGAGGCTAAAGGCTGTGGCGCAACCAAAATTGGGAGCATGGTAACATGCCCTTCCTTCACCGCATTTGGGCACCTTGTTAGACGATAACTCTTTGCGTGTGGCGGTTGCTCTCCGCCTGGGCTGCAAGGTGTGTGAAGCACACGTATGCATCTGCGGATCTATGGTGGAAGAGAATGGTCACCACGTGTTGGGTTGTCGTAGGTGAATGGGAAGGTTTCCGCGGCACCATGCTCTCAACGACATAGTCCGAAGAGCTTTCGTGTCGGCAAATATATCTTGTGCCCTAGAACAGCCAGGCCTCAGTAGGTCCGATTGCAAGAGACCGGACGGGCTGACTCTGGTGCCGTGGAGCAAGGGCAAGTGCCTGGTGTGAGACGCAACTTGTGTCAGCACGGTTGCCGCAAGCCACTTGCATCACACAAGTGCACGCCCGGAGCGGCAGCAGAAGATGCCGCAAACAAAAAACGGGCCAAATATGAAGGCTTTCAACCAAATTACATTTTTGTGCCTATTGTAGTGGAGACGATAGGCTGTTGGGGGGACGATACAAAAAAAAATAGGGGAATTAGGGCATACAATTAGAGAAAATGGAGGTGACTCCCGCTCCGGCTTGTTTCTGGGGCAAAGGTTAGCCATCGCCATACAGCGCGGCAATGCTGCAAGTGTTACGGGAACCTTTGCACCAGAAACAATAAGGGCGGGTTATTAGATTAATTTGTTTTTATTATTTAAAATGAAATTTACATATTAAACTATACCTACCTATTTTATCTGAAGATTAAATTAAAAACTTTGAAGCTATTTTAAAAAATTTGATTTATTGCTGTTTTTGTATCAACTTTATGATATCAATAAAACACTTTATTTATCGGGTTTAATCGCATATAAAACCATTGAATAAACTAACAATAAAAAAAAGCTGCATTGAAGTTGCGATTCAGTCAAGGTAAGTTTTATTCCTTAAGTTGTGACCGTTGTATTTTTGCATTATATTCGGATACTTTTTTGAGTGGTTATCTTTTGATCTATTTTACCACTGCTTTTAAAATAAACTTGAGAATATTTCTAATATTTTTATAACTCAAGGCATTTTAACAAGAAATATTAAGCAGTGCAGTGTTTATTCGCAGTGTATAGCGCGCTTGCCTGAATAGCGTGAGGTAAAAATTCGAATTCAGTCATGGTTTTTTTGTACTGCATCTCCTAGTAATAATAATTCTAAACTAGAGAAGCTTAATATAATGTTCAAAAGGCATTGTTTATGGTTACAGTTTTGCTAAAGTTGTTAAGGTAAAAGGTTAAAGGTGTTGTTAAGAGAAATCCGAAAATTTATTATTAAATAAGGCAAATCTGCTCAAAAGGCAAAAAAAAGTATAGAAGTCCTATACTCAACTGACGTTAAAAAAAAAACAAAAAAAAAAACAAATAAATCCAGTGCTCTTACTGGATACTGAACACTTAATAACGTGGAAACCACTTGCTAGATACCAATACTCACTTAAAAAATATATTTTCAAACAAACGAAGTAGTGCAATGTCATTTCGTAACTTAAAAGGGTCGAAGTCTTCATGAATGATTACTAAAACAACCGTATTTATTAAAGCACCACGATCGGAATAGTTTTCGCCCACCACTACTCCTAATTCGTAGATCGGTACACTGAAACACGAAATCGATATGACGGCAATGCTACAGTATTAATCAAGCTCTACCTAGTATACCATTATTCTGGATGTCCACCAACCGCTTGACTACCACTGGTGGACAGCGAAGCAATTATTTGTTTTTTTATTTTTAAATCAACCTCGATGATGAGACATTCTTAACTCAAGTAAAAAAAAAACGAAACACGTTACTGCGAAAACCAAAGACCGCAAACGAACATACGTAAGCCAAAACAATTAGATGCCGCATTTTGTGCGCAATTTCTGCATTATTTACGTATTTTTGGATTAATCCCGCCTTTTTGATGTTTTTTATATTGTGGTAAATAAAATAAGCAACATTTATGCTGGTTGTTGGAGAATGCATATTGCATATGCCCAAACCTTATTTGCCTCGGCCTCGGCCTCGACGGCTTCGGTGGCGCGTCGGGCTAACGCTCGACTGCAATGCAGAAGGCTGCGGGTTCGATTCCCGTCGGGTGCAAATATTTATGCCTAAAATAAATATTTGTATCCGGTCTGGGTGTCTTTCTATGTATAACATGTATGAATTTTCAAAAAAATATATAATATGTAGTATATCCGTTGTCTATTACCCATAGAACAAGCCTAGTGCTTTTGGGGCTAGCCCCAAAAGCGCAATTTAGATTGCGCTGTGTAATTTCGGGCAATATTTATTATTTATTCAGTAACTTCTAAGTTTTGAACGTTCACAGTAAAGAGCATCGCAGTCTGTAATTTCGGAGGTATACTGATTCGCACTTACATTCGCGGTCTTTGATTTTCGCAGTAACGTATTTCGCAGTAACGTTATACCGTCAATTATCTACATTTAAAGTGGTACTTTTATTTTCATTATTAGTTTAAGGTAAATTTGTGACATTATAGATTATTGCTGATTCTCATAAATAGACCTGCGATTCTGATACAAATAACATGAACATGCTCATTGATAATATGAACTGTGAATCAGGTTTTGAACCATAGAGTATGGCTACTTTATATTAAATTATCCAGATTTGATTGATTTGATTTGGTATTGGTTTTACATCCTAATTGACATTAAAATTATTATAATACTAACGTTCTTATGTAAAGAAGTATTCGAAAATTTTAAAAAGTACATTTTAGAAATATTTTTAGCAAGGAAATATATATCCAAAAAATCCCCATGACAGGATTCGAACCTGCGTCCTTTCGCTAAAGGAAAGCGAAAGGATGCAGGTTCGAATCCTGTCATGGGGATTTTTTGGAAATATATTTCCTTGCTAAAAATATTTCTATGTTTAAAATGCCTTAAGCAATAAAAACAAAAAAGAAGTACATTTTACTTGGACTTTTAAGGTTTGTGTTTATAACTAAATCATAGATAAAAGTAACGGTGACCAATTCAAACGTACTCTATTAGAGGATGAGCAACAGTAAGAATTATGTTTCTTGTGAGTATTGTTCCAGTGAGATAATGAACGATATTCCTGCGAATGCTCGCTATGTAAGGATGTTCCTTAATAGTCACACGTTTTGCTTTAAAAACCTGTTAACAAAAATATTAATAACTAGATCAGCGGTCGATCATTTAGTCGCTAAGCACCTAAAAAGCAGTAACAATTTCGCATTGTGTCATACTGTCATTTAAATGTGCGTTAGGTCTATGACGCAATTTATCTCCTTCTCGTATTGCCTAATGACTATGTTGCAATAGGTAACTGTCAATTCCTAACTAACTACTTATTATTAACTATATTCTAACTTCGCTATGTATATTACAGTGGTAAATATCGGTGATACGATTACGAATATGCATGTACAATTACAATTTCTACTTACCTTGCCATTCAAAACAGGAATGTCTCCAAAATTTGGAAATCCTAATTTCTCAAAGAATGGGTCACGCTCGTATGCAAACACCTGTTCAGCAACTTCACCCGATTCATCGGAAGCTCTGACCGATTCGTTTTGTTTTAATTCGGAACATAACGAATATACAAACAATGTAATTAGGACATCTGTACAAAATACGGAAAAAATGTTACAGATATATGTTTTGTCACTTTACAATAAGCTTTAATGTGACATATACTATAGGTCCCTATCACTACACACTGAAGCAGGAAATAAATTGGTAGCGGGGCGGCGCCGTTTTGTAGCCGCTTTCAGGTATATAATTTTTGGGCTGACACTGAATATATAATAATGTGTAAGTCTTATATATCTAGGTATTTATGTAGGTACTTTGTTAAATTTTCAAGATTAGTTTTACACAATTGTCTGTTTAAAATAAAAAATACTCACAATTACTCAAAATATCTTTCATATTTGTAGTCGTTTGATTGTTTTGACTTTTCAAATCAAGATGGCCTGGCTCAACACTGGTTCGTTGACGGCACCTTACTTCGATCAAGTCTGGACCATCTATTAGATGACTAACTCAGGAGTGGTGGTTCACCCTCGTCTATTCTCTCAGGGAAAACCGTACTGCAAGGAGTCGTACTTCCAGATCCTCAACGCGGTCCAGTCCCAAAAGGACGATCTCTCCTATATCTCTGTCATGCATGATGGACTTTAAAAAGCCTGAGGTCGAAGCCTTTAAAACCGTTTTCCCTGATGCGTAGATCAGAGGGTGTAATTCCACTTTGCTTAAGCCGTTTTCCGACTCATCAAGCACATCAATCTATCCGATCTGCCAAGTCCTTACCCATCTTCAAAGCTATGGTGACGAATCATTATCTCATTATGGTCTGATTATGGATATATGAAAAATCGAATACCTTTTAAAATGAAACTGATGCTTTACAATTGGTTAGCGGAATCTTATGTTCAGTATGGTTTGACAAGCTACGGTCGAACATACAGCTCGTATCTAAAGCAGATTTATGACATACAGATAAGAATTCTTAAAGTTATTATATCTTCAAATTTACGCGATGAACATCATGATGACAATTTTGGAAAAATATTCAAACATTGCCGATTTATGAACAAGTTAAATATATGTAAAGAAAAATATTTCTTTAGACAGTACCTTTTTTCATTACACCATACTTTTTGGTAGTCTATCTCCACAGACAACCGTAGTTGCTAAGTTGACAATTGTCATTCATGTCATACTAAAATATTATTATGTTTTTCTAATTTGAATAATAATTTTGTTACGATTACTAAAATAAGTAATAGACTTAAAATGTCGTTTCTTGCAGGTTAGTGTAATAGATAGATAGATTTTTGTTATAGTTTGGTGAAGAAACATGTTTTATTTATGAATATTCAACTGTAAAAAATAAACATTATTTTATCTTGCAGATATGTAAGCAACACATTCGATGTCTATTATTTGAATAGAAATAGAATATCTTATATATGTCGGCGCGGGGTACATTAAGTACCTAAGTAAGAACCGGCGATTGTTTACATTACACGTTGGAGTCGAAATGTTTATATTAACAACATTAATTCTTATCGGAACTTTGGAACAAAGAGAGTCCTTGTTGTGTTCCGTAGAAACGGGATGTGTTTAATACCATCGAACGTAGCCGTGGGCCAGGGTACTGGATAACAGGGCAGTTGTTCATGATGCGAGCTCGAGTTTGGTCGTCGAGCGATCGATTCTCTATAGAACCGGGATAATGATGTGATGCCCCATTGGGCGCTGTGACTCGTGGCCCACGGATTCGTTTCCGTTTCTTTGATTAATTTAGTGTTACGTGTTAACGCCTAAAGTTTAGTGTGTCTATATGGAACCTCGTCGTGTCGAATGTAGGGTGACCTGTCTATCAATGAGACAGTAGTATACAGGCGGAGTTAACCAATGACGGTCGACATTACCCGCACACACCCGTGCATAGTTATGATGTTGAACTGTATCCGTTCGTTAAACCGATATTAGTGTGTGTGATTGTATCCACTCTAGCCCACAAGTCTAAATTACCATGCAAATGATGTCGTAGAGTCCTTTACCCGCTCGCCCCGACATATTTATAATTTTAAAACATTACTTTTTTGATGATCAAGTAAAGTCGTATTCGAAACATCCTGTACGTACGCGTGCAATGGCACAAAGCAAGCCTATGTTCGTTGCTGCTCACAATACATATGGCAAACGGACGGCAACTCCAAAAAAAAGTCAGTTTTTTCGCAGATGATTATGAGAATATTCTCACAGATATTCACAAAAGTTAAACGAAAACGAAATGAAAAATTGAACGATAATCTGAATGCTTCTTTACATAAAGATTGTTCCTCTATTACGATTACTAAAGATATGTATTCAATTGTAGGCGTAAAAAGGCCAGATTATACCCTAGCTAGAAGATTCTCATATAACAAATAAAGTAATGACAAATACAACTGACATTAATATGTTGAAAGTCCGAAGTGTGAGATTTAATCCTAAAACTTTTAAAATACATGTGTGAAAATGTGTTTTCTTCTTTTTAAATCATGGTCACCTTAAAACGACTATAACGTTTACATTTACACTTTCGAACACTTACACTGACAATCTGCCTTCGGCAATTTGTATAACGCTTCATGTATATAAATGCCGAAGCCATTTGTAAACGGACGAATCATACAAAGTGCCTGCGACATATATATGCAAAAGAGTTCGTCTAGTCATATATTGCAAAGTTTGTATTTTTTTAACTTCACGATATTTTTATAAAAAAGGCCTATGAAAAAAAATAAGTATGAGGTAAAATTCCCCATCCTATTGTTGTTCATCAGGCAATTTTAAATATAAACATAAATATAAACATCTTTTATCTAAATTATGTATTTAAGGCACTTTGATTTGCTTCGTCTTTGTTAAAATAGTTCGTCTATGTAAGTTAAATTTGAATTGAAAATAGAAATATGATGCGGCACTGTCATCTTGAAACATATAAAAACGGTATTTCATAGAATTTTATCACTATCTTCGAACAAAATGGCTCGCGGGAAACCTATAGCCGACGAAGTACGAAAAATAATTATTCGTAGCAACAATAATGGCAAATCTGCTTACCAAATAGCCAAGGACTTATCCCTAACAAGATCAACAGTTCAGACCATTATCGAACATTACAGGAAAAATGGCACGGTTAAATGATTGAAGAATCCATCTGGCTAATCATGTAAAATCCACTTCTAAAGCATCCACTAAGATGGTGAAAAGACCGTGAAAAGTTATAATAGCGAAACTTTTCATCATTACGAAAAAATATTTCGGGTAGTGTTGTTCTATCGATATTAATATGAATGAGTGTATGAACGAAAGCATAAATACTTCGCCCGTTTGAAGTTTGTTTCGTTTAGTCGCAAAGCACCCAAAAGTAAAGGCCTATTTACACTTAATAAGTACAAAAGCGAGTTATTACTTAAGTAACACTAAGTTTTTGAGAGTTGTATAGGACTGCCGAAGAAAATTTATTTTAATTTTTCTGAAACAGTGAATATTGTTGTTGCCGGCAGAAATAATAACGACGACGACTTGACTGTCATGTTATGAATTTATGAGCTACTAGCTGCGCCCCGCGGTTTTACCCGCGTAAGTCCCGTTCCCGCGGGAATATCGGGATAAAAAAGTAGCCTATGTGTTATTCCCAGTATCCAGCTACCTATATTCCAAGTTTCATTGCAATCGGTTCAGCGTGATTGAGTAACAAACATGCATGCATGCTCACATCCAAATTATCAGCTTTATAATATTAGTGGCTGATTGCACATTTAGTTAAGATGTAATAAGGATTTTATTTCTAAAGATAATAATTTAAGAAACTATAAAAATGTACTCAATTGTTAAATAATATTATGACAAAGTAAGCATACTTACACGCTTTCATTAATCGCCAGTCTTAGTGATCCCATGTGCCACTGCGTTTAAGGAGGTTGCTATTACTCTCCATGCGTCGCGGGAGGCCAACGCACCTTGCGGTCCTCCCGGCAAGCGCCCCATAGCTATATCTGCATTGTCAACTTGAAAACTTGGAATAACACTAAAGATACTTTTTATCCCGATACTCTCGCGGGATCGACTAGCGCGGGAGAAACAACGGGGCGCAGCTAGTTATTAACATATCATAGCTACTTTCAACTGGAGCAAAAATGAATGTAGGTAGGAACATCTAAGTACTTCCTTATTAATATTTTGTTGCATTTTTTTTTGTTACTTTCTTATTGATTTTTATAATCTCTACTAGTATTGGATTGAGATAAAATCAAAAGTTAAGAACAAAGCGGCGGAAAGGAGATGGGACGCGATGGCAACCGGCGGAGGGCCCAGTAGACTGGTCCCTCTGACTGCGTATGAGGAGAGGGTGGTGGTGTTGATAGGCCATGTTGCTGTGGAAGGCATTGAAAGTGTGCGAATTCCCATCACTGATGTTAGTTCATTTATATTTAAAATAGCAAGTGTAATTTGTATTATGAAATAGGTGGGTTAAGGTCTTTCCTGGTATATACCGGAAAACACAATAGCTTAGAGCTCGATCATAACTCAGATGATTTGAAAAGCACTGCCGCTGTAAAGAAGCTTATTGCTCCTTTACTAAATAAAGGTACCGGATATTTATGGATAATTGGTATAACTGTCCACTTCTTACTCGATTTTTAAAGCGTAATCATACTGACTGTGTTGGTACGTTACGACCATCTCGCCAACACGTCCCTTTTTTTTAATAATGATAGCAAAACAAACTGTCATTATAAAAATACGACAACTTCACAACTAAATAAACATCTTAAAAAAAACAACGATCTAAAACTAAAGTTAATATTTTTTTAAATCAATTAAATGAAACATAAACAAGGTGATAAGTTGTTCCAAAAATTAACTAAAACTAAACTAGTACAATTAAACAAATGGTACAAAAATAAATAAAAATCACTATAATTAAATTAATAGAGCCATTTTCCTTCCCAATCTTGCGCAGAATAGCCAACGCAAACTGAGAAATTTGGGGCGACTATTATCGTCTTTTACAATTTTACTGAGACCCTCGACTGTCAAAGCGGTACCCAACCTACACTCACACTTATACCTTTCTAAGAAGAAACGAACACACGACACGAGTAGGTGATCTATTGTTTGAGCGTCTGATCCATCGCAACTAAAATATAGTCGCCTAATCCAAACCTGTGAAGGTAAGACCGGATACCACCATTACTGGTGAACAATTGAGCTATTTGATTATTAATTCGAATTTTAGCATATTATTCTTACATATATTTGGCATACCATAACATCATCAGGAAAAAACAACTTGGTAACCTGCCCTGAGACAGAATTAGCGTATCGAGACTTCCAAACCTCAACCGACGACTGCCTGATGGCAAATGATAGAGGAAACCTATCATAATCTGGCCTTTGCTGATTGCATAAAGCTCCATCTTTCGCCAGTCATCCGCTCTCTCATTCCCAGGGAAACCTATATGGGCTTTAATCCAATAAGGTTTAACTTCCAGTCCCCTTTCACTGATTTCCGCCAAATTATCCCTAATAGCAGCACTAATAGAATTAACGAAGTTAGGATTTACTATAGATTCTAAACCCGACCGCGAATCACTTAAAATATTGACTCTGCAGTTGAACTATAAAACATTTATTGTTGAAAGAGTTCAACTGCAGTGCCAGTGTCAAAATAGCCGCTAATTCCACCTGGAAAACAGAACAAAAACTTTCCAAACTAAAACTAATGCACCATATCTCTACCCCGAGACCCACTCCCTCCAACAAGAAACTTACTCGTTTTTTTTTATTGGGTTTATTATATTGTATTTATATTATTCAGTTTATGTATATTATTATGTTATTATACATGTATTATATTGTGTAGTGATTTGCTGTTGACGAGAGGGAGGGGGGTGCTGCGGTGCCTTCTGCATCGCTGCGCTTGGTCCTGGCCGGAAGACTAGCGCTGCAGCTGAGTAGCATGCCGGCTGCAGTTTTTTGCTGAAGCCGGCCCATTTAGGGTTCGCACATGGCTTCCTAGTTTGTGAGTATCTAATATTGTAATTTTTTATTTTATTTACGTTAGTGTCTACTTCTGTTTTTTTTGTTCTGTTTTGTATTTGCTGCTCTTGTAAACCTACATTCACGCATTATCAATGCTTTCTAAGTCAGCCGCCGTACTGACACGCAGCATTATAGGTCTCACTCGGGATGCAGGATGAGGCAGACAAAAAGAACTTAAGCGCTCCTCCCTTTTTTTGTCACAAAAACCAGGGAGAGGTTGACCGCTCTTGACCTCATACCACCTCTTATTTTCCAAAGCTCGAATATCAAGTGGTAATATTCGAGCAAGCAAAACACAAGACACCAAAGATACCGTTCGATGAGCATGGGCTATTCTAATTGCAAATTGCCTGGTAATTTTGTTAAGCCTAGTCTTGGCATGTCTGAACTTGCATGCGTCTGCCCACACCGGTGACGCATAAAGCATGATAGGCTCGACTACCGTAGTATAAATAGACCTCAATATTTCCGAACTGAATCCCCATTGTGCTTTAGCGGACCTACTAAATGACTGGTAGAGATTTATCGCATTCTTACTTTATCAATATGAGGTATAAAATTAAATTTCCTGTCCAGCCTTACACCTAGAATCTTTAAGCTATCTGAGAATAAGAGCCGAGTGTCATTTAAAATAAGACATGGCAAATCATATTTGAGTTTCCGCATATTACCTAATGATAGCTTGAGTCTTGTGGGCTGCAAATCTCATTTTGTGTTGTGCTTCCCATTCAGACATTATTTTAAGTGTGGGATTCAAGATGTACTCTAATTCTCCCGCAGTATGTGCTTGAGCAACCATCAACACATCATCCGCGAACGCCTGAACGTGGACGTCCAGGCTCTCCATCCTCTGCAAAAGCGAATCCAGTAACACATTCCAAAACAATGCCCCCCCCCCCCCCCCGGTTGATCCTTGGTTGCATCTCTTATTTGTTGGGCGAGTTACCTCTTGACCAGCATATTGAAGGATTATTGTCTTAAGCAATGTCCTACAACCTAAACAACAATTTTGACGACCTCTGTGGCGCGTCGGGCAAACGCTTGGCTGCAATGCGGAAGGTTGCGGGTTCGATTCTCGCTGGGTGCAAATATTTATGCTTAAAAAAAAATATTTGTATCTGGTCTGGGTGTATTTCTATGTATAATATGTATGTATTTCCAAAAGGAAAATAATTATAAGTAGTATATCCGTTGTCTTGTCACCGTAACACAAGATTAGCAGTTTACCATAGGGCTAGATGGCGCTGTGTGTTGGTCACAGAAAGAAAAAAAAATCTTTGGCTTGGCAGGACAAGAAGAGGATAACCATGTTATCAACTTCTCATGGTTCCGATACCGGCCTACGGACAGTACCATCTCGTCCGCCTTTGTTTTCCACGGCCATACAAGCTACATATGGTTTTGGAATATAACATATCGATGGGTGGGGTCAACCTTAAAGACCAAATGTTAGAGCCGTACTTGATTGAGCGAAAGCGATGTGCCGAATAGTACATGAAACTCTTCAAACGCATGCCGAACTGTTCTATCCTCAATGCGCGCACTATTTACCGATCATCGATAGCACGTACATCTCCAACGCAGTGTCCATTAGATTATTTAGATCTTCGATTTCAACTCGTAGAGTCCATTCTGCACCATCAACAAATCCATTGCCCGCGAAGAATCCGTGGCGCACGTTCGGCTTCCTCCCGAATACATCCGCCACAAATAGTTCCCCATACACATTGGTCCATCTACATTCCAGGTAGTGGCTCTTTTTTGGCGAGAAACCGTCAAGGTATGCGAATGCACCCTCGTTATCGAGTGAGATTGTAACAACAATGCTCTCGTGATTCAAACCTTTTTCGATGATAGTGACGGCATCATACAATGCATCCTCTGTGGACCACTGTGGAGTAAAGACGTATGGGTCTACCGTTTAATTTGGCTTCAGAACCAAGTTGCCATTGGACTCGCTTTACCAACATCTGCTCGAGAACCTTGCCCAAAACACATCCCTTATATAATCCATAAAGCTCCGGTCAATCAAGGTGTTTAGTTAATATTTTCGGATACTAGATGGCGTCTCAATGGTGTGTCTGAATCGCGGTAGCGTTACCTACCAAGGTGAATATAAGTAGGCTCTACTATTTTGTTTTGGCAATTAAATACTCACCATCAGATTTTTGAGGGAATTGTCGCGACGTCTGATCGAGGCGACCGGTGATCCCAGGGCTGGCGGGTTCCTTTCTCAGCGAGTTAGTCTCGCTATACAGAGAGGAAATGCTGCCAGCATCTTGGGAACTATGCCTCGTGAAGGCGTCGACGATGGCTTCTTCTTTTTTAGTTAAGTGTTTGTTTTTGTATTTGTTTGTTTATAATGTACTAAGTTTGTTTCGAGAATATAAATAAATGGTATTAAATACTAATACCTAGAGACGAGTGTGTTTAATTCATTGTAAGTTAGCCATCGTTTCCCTTCGAAGTTTGGATTCCGTACGTAGTCCTTCGGAGTCGGAAAGTAGCCTTCCAGCGGGCGGAAGTGCAGTACATTTCGAGGTCGACGCTCGTGGCGTGTCGCGATTACTAAACAGCAGTTTGCTGTTCGGACGGAGTGGGCTTTAGGCGAGCTAGTGGAGTGCCGGATTGCCGAAGGTCACCAACTTTCTGGAAGGAACGCGAAGGCGCTGAGAGCAAAGAAGCACTTTCCTAACACAAAATAGGAGATTTAAAAAAAAAAGAGAAAAAAAATGATATAGGACTTAGAATAATTTAGTAAAAAACGTTTATACGGTGAACCTATGCCAAATTTTTTGTAGGATTTTATTGTTAAAATACTTATTTATTATATTTTTGCAAAATTTACTGTAGAACTTGGTAAAAAATGGAGTCGTTAACAAATTATTTAAAGAACCTAAAAAATAAAATTATGAAACAAGAAATTAATTTTAAGAAGTCTCCTAAAAATAGAATAACTGAAGATTACCTAGAAGGAAGGTTAGAAATGTTAGAGCAGTTATGGGTAGAGTATAGAATACATGTGCTCATAAAGAACTTATGACGAAATATGGTCCCTAGGAGAAAGACGTTACTAGTTACACTTACATAACAGAGGATATTTATGATTTAACTTCTGAAGCATATCTCGATTATAAATGTGAGTTAAAGAAGGCCTTAGCTAAGTACACGAATCGCGGTAATACTAGCTATTCTAGTGAAGTTGCTGGTAGTAATCCAATTATTACTAAAGTAAAGTTTCCAGAAATAAATTCTTTTTCTGGTAATTACACTGAATGGCCAACTTTCCGAGTTATGTTTCGGTCATTGATTAATAGTAATAAAGAATTGGATCATCAGAAGCTGCATTACTTGAAAGGGTATGTAACAGGTGACGCCGAACAGCTTCTTAAACATATAAGAATTACCCATGAGAACTATGACCGTTGTTGGCAATTATTGGAACAAACTTATGATAACAAAAAATATATTTCTCAGTACGTCATGAAAACATTGTTCGATTTGATACCGATTACGAAGGAATCGTCAGTAGCGTTAAAGGAAATGATTAAAACAACTAACGATTGTCTGGCTGACGTGGTAGGATTGGGGATTGATGTAACTAGTTGGGATACAATTATAATTTATCTGTTAACACAAAAATTTGACTTAATCCAAACGACAGTGGGAATTTAATTACACAAAGAAAATATCTTCAACAGCTAAGTTACCGACTTATAGTGAAGTCAAAGAATTTATAGCTAACAGATATAGAACTATTGTGTGTTTGGAATCTGAGTCCGATGGGGAAAAGAGTGTACATAAAAATAAAACTTTACATGTAATCCAACAGTTGTCATGTCCATTTTGCTCGGAAGAGCACAAATTGAGTTCTTGTAATAAGTTTATAAGAGAACCAGTTGATACTCGTCGCAACTTTGTTCAAAATCACTATATATGTTTTAACTGTTTGGCAAGTGGTCATACGGCAAAACGATGTAGAGATGTAGTCGGCACAACGTTACATCCAGTACCGGACGCTAAATCAAAGGCAGTTGTAAAACCTGATGTAGTGGTAGCTGAAACATCAGTGATTACAACAAAAGGTTTGCAGACGTTGTTGCCTACAGCCTTGATGAATGCTCAATCTAGAGATGGAGACAAGTTTATTATCAGAGCATTACTGGATCAGGGACCGCAAACGTCATTTGTAACCGAGTCTGTGGAACAATACCTCTGGCTGCAAAAAAATGCTGTGGAAGGTCAAGTCACGGGAATCGGCGGAGACAACGAGGTCTCGATCAAATCAAAGGTGGAGATAAAATTGTCCTCATTGATCAATTCTTCAGTGGCTTATACTGTAGGTAGATGCTTATGTATTACAGTCATTTACTGAATTAATACCATGAGGAAGAACTGCTGCTTTACAGTGGACGGATCTTGTGGATATTCCGTTGGCTGATTCCAATTACTATACTCCAAATCGTGTTGACATATTGCTGGGAGCAGAAATATATAGTCAAATATTAGAAAATGGGGTTAGAAATCATCTGTCGGGTGTCTTGCTAGCCCAAGCTACCAGTCTGGGTTGGATTCTTTCAGGGACAATAGATACACCTTCAACTATAGGTTGTCTTATGTCTATGCATTTCTCTGCAAAGGAAGTAGATAATTCTGGGAATTTGAAGCTGATACAAACCTGTATGTAAATTATGTTTCTTAGCATTAAGCGGATAGATTTAAGTTTAGTACTCGTATAAGATATTTGTTGTAACCACAAAGGCTTACTTTGTGCTTAGTGGGCGGTATGTTTATAGTTTATATTTTCGGATACTCGATGGCGTCTCAATAGTGCGTCTGAATCGCGGTAGCGTTACCTACTCGTACCAAGGTAAATCGTTTCCCTCCGAAGTTAGGATCTCGTACACAAGGGCAACTAATAGCGCGGCATTCTGGCGACATCTGTGTCTTGGCTTGGCAGGACAAGAAGACGATAACCATGTTATCAACTTCTCATGGTTCCGATACCGGCCTACGGGCGGTACCATCTCGTCCGCCTTTTTTTCACGGCCATACAAGCTACGGATGGTTTTGGACTATAACATATCGATGGGTGGGGTCAACCTTAAAGACCAAATGTTAGAGCCGTACTTGATTGAGCGAAAGCGATGTGCCGAATGGTACATGAAACTCTTCAAACGGTTGCTGACCTTTTCTATCCTCAATGCGCGCACTATTCAACGATCATCGATATCACGTAAATCGCCAACGCAGTGTCCATTAGATCATTTAGATTTTCGATTTCAACTCGTAAGAGTCCATTCTGCACCATCACCAAATCCATTGCCCGCGAGGAACCCGTGGCGCACGTTCGGCTTCCTCCCGTATACATCCGCCACAAATAGTTTCCCATACACATTGGCCCATCTACATTCTAGCTAGTGGCTCTGTTTTGGCGAGAAACCGCCAAGGTAGGGGAAGGTGCGTCGTCTGCACTAGAAATCAACGTCCCCAAATAACCGCCTACAAATGCCAGACATGCGACGTACCATTGTGTGTGGAAAACTGTTTCAGAATTTATCATCGGCGACATATATTAGAAAATATAATATTATTTTTACGTATGTGATTCCAATTTAGCAAGCCTCGAATTTTGAGGGTTTCTAGTCTGCTATGTAGTTAAGACAGTTGCGTACTTCACAAAGAAGGAATCATTTAACAAAGAATGCACGCCACCACGAGAAACTTCTCTGGATCTGGAATAAAAAAACCTCTGATTCACTAACAAGTCTATCAAGTCAAGTCTAGTCTATGTCTTACGCTGCTCCCACTTTTGGAGTTTTCAGGGTTTATTACGTGATGTGGATGTATGCATTGGAGAGATTTTATCTTTGATTCTTAACGTCCCACTGAAGGATAGAGCTCGAATCCAAGCGTCCCTCCCGGTGCGTCATGGAGGTATTGGGGTGCGTGGGGTGGCGTCAGTGGCTTTGCCGGATTTTTTATCGTCCGCTCATAGCTGCAGCAAGCTTGTCAATGCCATCCTGAGTCCTTCGCTAGGGGCGGTTGAGATCATTCACTTGTCAGGGGCCAAGTCTGAATGGTCCGCTGTTTGTTCTGCTATGCCTTCCTGCGTTTCGTCGCAAAGGCAGTGGGACGATTTACTTTGCGTCCAGGTACAACAGGATCTACTTAGTTCCAGCGCAGGTCCACCTGATCGGGCTCGGCTTCTGGCGTCATTTCGGCGGGAGTCGGGATTGTGGCTCAATGCACTCCCTTCGCCGCATATTGGAACCTTTTTTGGACGACGTGTCTCTGTCTTTGGCGATTGGTCTTCGACTCGGAGCTATGGTAGTGCGGCCGCATACGTGTCGTTGTGGTGGTTCTGTGGTTGGTTTTGGATACCATGGTCTGTCTTGTCAGCGTAGTACTGGTCGCATCCCTCGTCATGCCGCTCTAAATGATGTTATCCGTCGGGCCCTTGCCTCGGCAAGCATTCCGGCAGTTTTAGAACCAAACGGGATTGTTCGCTCCGATGGCAAGAGGCCCGATGGCCTGACATTAATTCCTTGGAGTCGGGGGAAGTGCTTGGTATGGGATGCCACTTGCGTAGACACTTTGGCGGCTTTTCATGTTCGGTCTACGTCCAATCAGGCGGGTGCGGCGGCGGCACCTGCTGAGTCTTTTAAGTCGGTGAAATATTCCGAACTGGTGGACCGGTTTACTTCCGTCCCGATAGGCGTGGAGACTTTGGGGCCCTGGGGACCCAAAGCTGGTGCTTTCCTACGTGATTTAGATGCGCGTCTTAACGAGGTGTCTGGTGACCGAAGGGCTGGTAGCTTTCTCACTCAGAGGGTGAGCTTGGCCATTAAGAGGGGGAATGTTGCCAGCCTTTTAGGGACGATGCCTCGTGCGGATCCCCTTGACGAAATATTTTATTTGTAGCACGGGTATTTATTTTATAATTATATTTTATAGTGGTTTAGGTTTCTTTTTTAATTTTTCTTGTTCTCATGTATTTTTATTTTAGTGTTTTTATTTTTAAGGTAAATTAGTTTGTTAGTTTTTATTATATTTGACATGTGTTGACTGGTTGTTGTCTAGGGGTTGGGGTTCCTGTCTTGCGAAACAAATGTCCAAATACTTGAAGAACACTGATTTTATTATTTTTTTACTATAGAACACGTTAGACATTTATCGTCGTTTTTCTCTCAATCCGCCATCTTACAATATTCAACTTCCTTCCGCTCTCATACATTCCTTTCGTTCAAAACAACAGTATCACACAATAAGTCTTTTTATCCATTTGTATCATTCAAAATCTAGCAATCCCACAGACATGTAACTAACAAGTATCACTTGAAAACGAATGCACGCCACTACGAAAAAGTTAGAACCAAAGTCATGAGATTTCGATGAGCTAGATGTCATAGAGCTGCTATGGAGAAAACGTCATAAATATAATATAATTGAATAATTTATTGTGTAATTTTCATTCATATAATTTGTTATATAATTTTGTAAGGAGCCATTTTTTAAGTATTTTTTCTTCTCGGAGGGAATGGGATTTTTTTTAATTAGTGATTGTTGATTGTCCCCCGTCCTTAAAATATTTGTTGCGGAAATTTGCAGTCAGTGATGATGACGCCTTTACAATTTATATTATATAAAAAGAATAAGAGGCAATTGCTACATGAAAGATGTGTTTAGTTTAGACACACTTTTAAATACAAAATGTATATTAGCAGTGTGTAAAAAATTTGGCATACAGTTACGGAGAGTCAGTGATGATGGGGCCTTGCATTTTCTATTATCTAAAAAGAATAAAAGGCAATATACTTTATGCAGCAGAGATTTTGGTAATGTTAATAAATACTCAAAAGAGCGGGATATGTACGCGGTGCTCAAGTTTCTTTCTAACTTTATTACACTATTAGAGATCGCGTGACAAGGTAAAGCACGGTCATGCTACCTATTTGTTTGATTGATATTGCTGGTGTCTGTAGAATTGAGTCCTACTTTTACTTTGATTAACAAAATAAAATATTAATATTATGAGCCTTTGAATGCGAAAGGGGTCAAGTGTCCCAGACTCCCCCTATCCCGTTTTTCAACCAATCATGAGATTTTATGTCTCTTTAGTTTTTGATGATGTTGGGTATCGTACGGATGAGTACGATTAAAAGTTGTTTTTCAACCAATCCGTTGCTTAAAACCGAAATATTCTGCAGCATCTTCTCAAGCCATCGATACAGAAACCTCTCAAGAGCGCTTCATGTGGTTAACTTAGATAGCTACAATGCAGCGTTCCCCTCTACCAGCGGCGTCACGGCAAGCTCCGACTGATTACATCTTCTGAGGCTTAAAATTAATCATCATAACGCCAAGGTTCAGGCAATTTACATACCGTCAAAAGACATTGCTATAGACGAAACTCTAACCCTTGGGAAGGGAAGGCTCAACATCAGACAATATATTCGGACGAAGGCTGGCAAATTCGGCATCAAAACTTTTGAGTTATGTGAGAGTGCTACAGGCTATTTGTGGTCTTTCCTGGTATATACCGGAAAACACAATAGCTTAGATCTCGATCATAACTCAGATGATTTAAAAAGCACTGCCGCTGTAAAGAAGCTTATTGCTCCTTTACTAAATAAAGGCACCGGTTATTTATGGATAATTGGTATAACTGTCCACTTCTTACTCGATTTTTAAAGCGTAATCATACTGACTGTGTTGGTACTTTACGACCATCTCGCCAATACGTCCCTTTTTGTAAAAATAAAGCTTTAATTTTAAGCTTTATTTTTACTTTATGTACTGTAAATATTTATGTTTTGTTGTATTGTTTATGTGTTGTACAAATAAAGTTATTATGTATTTATCAAGGTAAACATGGCCAACTTAGTTTAATTTCCTGATGTGGATAACACTGTCAATGTACGCTTCTTGAATGCTCTTGTCGGTCTGGCTCTAGTTTCACCCTCTCTGCTCTGGCCAAGAATGCCTACTCAGCATTGGTCTCCTTCGACTACTTTAACAACAACAAAGATGAAGTCGACATGACAGAGTGCAGTCGCGTGAGCAGATATGTTCGGAGGATGGACCCGTTCCAGGAGGATGGACTACTCACGTCAGTGTTGGCCCGCACAGAGCCGAATTCATCTGGCGCTCTATATTCATTTTACCGAACTAGACACTAAACTCCGTGGCTTTATTCAAAATTCACCGGCCAATTACAAATTTCATAATATTCGAGAAAGTATTTGAGAGAAAACTTAAAAATACCATATTAAGTTTGTTGTGAAAGGTTGCAATAAAGCAAAAAATTATGCAAATTGCGACTTACATTTTCATAGGTAAGACCCAAGTTATATTTTCATCATATTTCAGAAGTAGGGTAACCATACTGTACAATGTACATCTTTCTTGAATTTCTTGTGTCGACAATAAAGAGTTTTCTATGTAGTACCTATCTTTAAATAGTGTAGCAATTGTATAATTTATGACATGTAACCGTGGGGTTATTAATAAAGTTTTGTATTTGTATTTCTTTATTTCTATATTAAAATTAGTATTCATACCACAGTAATGAAAAGTCGCTAATTTACTATTTATAATAATTTAGAGTTAGTGTTTCTAAATTTAAATGGAATAAAATATACTACATAAGAAGGACGATTGTTAGTGAATAATTAAAGAGAATTGACTGGAATACCGCCACATGGCTTTATTAACTACTAGCTGCGCCCCGCGGTTTCACCCGCGAAAGTGAAAATCACGGGTTCGGGCGGCCGAGCAGTTCTCGAGCGGTTGCAGTTTTTTAGTCATTACTCGAGTTCTACGACGTTTCTCAAAAATAGAACTATCGAATATTGAAAACCAGATTTCAATCGGATTAGTAGTTTTTAATTGTATAATGAACAGACAAACAGACAGATAGACATGATTTTTAAAAATTATAAAATTATGTTCTACTACGTATCCTAAGTCCCGTAAACCACTTTTTTTATTTACTCCCAAGTACAGACTTTTTGTCCACTTTTCCTTTATTATAAGTATAGATATAGATGTAAACAAAATAAAAACTGATCATTTATATTCCGTTAACATGAATAATTTCTCAGCATTTACCGCAGTTGTTGATAAAGGTGGTTAAATGGTTCGTGGTCATAATATTATATTTTCATAATATATTTTGTATAATGATGCGTAGAGTTGGGCATCACAATACTCGCCTTTGTACAATGGTAAAATTACTTGCACCGAATCGTATTCCCGAGGGTTATTTATCAATTTGTGAAAAAGCTCCCAAGAATGGATTATGTTCAAAATTTCAAAGAGTACTTCACGAAACAATGTATTAATTTAATACTCGGCGCAATATTTAGTTGCCATCATGAAAAATAACGGACAAATAAGGCACTACAAGGCTGGCTCAGAAGAATAAACTCGATCGTCATTAAGACCCGAAGTTATTTCTTTTTATATCGAAAATTAAAAAAGAAGCAGAATTACAGGCAATTAAGCAAAGAAAACTGCATTGCAAACAAAAAAACGGCAGCAACAAGATACTGAAAAATTGGATCAAGCTGATAAAATTATTTTAAATTTTTTAAACAATGTATTATCGGTTGTAGAATGCTTGCAAGATTTATCTGAGCTATGAAATGATAATTGAATGTAATTTATTTGTCGATTTCAATAACAAATATTTTTCTCATAACAACTTCTGTTATAACAAAAAGCGATATAACAAACCGACTTTTATTTCAAATTAAAGTAAAGAAATTAACATAAAAATAACAAATTAAATTCATAGAACTTTTCAATCTTTAGCCAACGTAGTGGTATTAACAAATCTTTCAGTCGTACTGGGAGTAGCAATATTGACGTAGGCACGAGCTGGCCAAGTGGCTGGTCGGCAGCGGTCCATCATACCGAGACAAGATGCCGCACTACTGGCCGGGCCACTGTACGGTCGAGGATTCGTTGACAGTGAATGCACAGATATTACCTGTGGAAAGTCTTACATCAGTTCCGCAACCTTATGCAAGCAACGCGAACGCCTCTACTCGTATTACAAGCATTAATTTTGTATTCTACAAAAGTCTTCTTCTTCTTCATTAAAATGGTTTATTCCCGGTCGTCCCCACCTTGTCGTCCCCACTGGGGACAAGTGGGAAAAAAAAAGTTTCACTCGTCCCCAGTGGGGACGATTGAAACTTTTTATTTCCCACTCGTTCCCGCTATAGTCCGAGAGGCAAAATTAGGTACATGGGGTTTTTAATAAGAGATTTCACGGATTGTTAAAAATATTTAATAATGATCTTCAGAGCAAGATTGAACAATGATTTTGATTGAAAATAATTTTAAAAGACTGATGTAATCAGTTAACGAATTTTCAATAATTCTTGCAGTTTTGATGTCCATTGTAAAAGATTGTTGAGAAGTCGGTATCTTAGGAAGAAATATTTAAAAAATGAAAAAGTCGGCGATACGGGAATGAATATTCGAAGTTTTGGAAAAGATGGCAAAGTAACGAGAGTCGGCATTGAGTACCATAACTCGTATAATAGACACCACAATACACGTATTCAACCTAATATACAATAATAATAATTTAAGAGAACATTGGCAATCATAAAAAATGTCAGTACCACCAATGTAAGCACCTATTTTAGGTAAATATTTTTTTAAAAATTTGAATCTCTATTTAGGTAGTCAGATACTGCTCTCTAAGACAAACTTATATGTACGTAAATTGGTAAGTTTGGCGATGTAATAAACAATAGATGATATGCAATGACACACCCTCACCACCCTGTCTTATCGCATTGCATTGTATGCATGACCTTGAAATAGCCAATCAGAGCACTACAAGTGTCGGGAATGAGCTACCTATCTTATGAAGATACCTATCCCCATTGAATAAACTAGTTAAAGGAAACGAAGGAATAATAGTATTATATCTATATAGGAAAAATACCACTTACTTTGGTTTTTAGAAGACCTCTGCATTTTAATTTACGTTCACAGCAATCCCACACAGTTAAGCCACTTTTATGTTCTCTTTTTTTTGGTAATATTGGTGACCCCCATTAAGTAAAACCATACCATGTTTTCTTTTAATTTATATACTTATAATAAATCTGTAGAGAGGTCAATTCTGTACATTGAATATATTTTCAAAATAACTATCAGGGGGTGATTAGTAATCGATACTGATGCCAAAAATGCAATCAATAAAAAAAAATTCTGTCTGTCTGTCTGTCTGTCTGTCTGTCTGTCTGTCTGTATATTCGTTATAGAAACAAAAACTACTGGACGGATTTTAACGAAACTTGGTACGATTATACTTTATACTCCTGGGCAGGTTATAGAACACTTTTCATTACGCTACGATAGATAGGAACGGAGCAGTGAAGAGAAAAGTTTCAAAAACGGGAAAAGTTACTTCATTTTTTAAGCTTCCGTCGCGTGTGCAGCCTGAATGGTTTAAAGTTACACAGAAATTATGTATGACGGATTTGTACAGCTTAACATGCAATAAAATAAAAAATAAATATGTAAATGAAAAATATCCTGCAACAGCATATTATGTATATCTTTTATGGTTGACTCACAATCAATCAATCAATCAATACTTAAAATAAAATCGTAACTTAGCGGTGTCTGTTTTTGAAAGATATTTTGAAAAAACTATTTTTAGGGATATGTACTAACGTGACAGACCCCATTTCCGTGTTTAACTTTTTGTCTGTTTGTCCGTTTGTCTGTGCGTTTGTGCGCGCTAATCTCGGAAACGGCTAGACCGATTTCAATGAAATTTAGTATGCAGATAGCTTAAGACTTTCGATTAACATATAGGCTACTTTTTATCCGGATATCCGGATAAAAAATAGAAATTGTAATTTTGTTGTTTATCCTGATATCCGGATAAAAAATAGAAATTGCGTAATTTTGTTGTTTTTTAACCATCGTTATCCATCGTCATCGATCATCACCAATCGTCATCGATCGTCATGAACAAATTTGGCCTTACTTCACCTACCTACCGCTACATTGAAGTACTGATGATGCCAGGCGCTGCCGCGCCTGTAATCATCAATACTTCCCTGGTCGTCCGTTTAAGTGTGGATTTTTGCATTGCGATAGGTTGGTGTAAGAACAACGCGGGATCGCAACTTGCGCTTGCGCGGGTGAAACCGTACTTTAATATTTTATCCTTTTTATCCCGAAATTCCCGCGGGAGCGGGACTTACGCGGGTGAGACCGCGAGGCGCAGCTAGTAATATATATATAATATTATAAATCCGAAAATCTGTTTGTTTGTTTGTTCCCTCTTCACGGTCAAACGGCTCGACCGATTTGGATGAAAATTTGCATAGGGATAGTTTAAATAATGGAGAGTAACATAGGATACTTTTGATCCCGAAAATCCCGCGGGATCGGGACTTACGCGGGTGATAACTATTTATTAGCTGAACATTTGCATAGGGATAGTTTAAATGATGGAGAGTAACATAGGCTACTTTTGATCCCGAAAATCCCGCGGGATCGGGACTTTCGCGGGTGATAATGGTTTCTATAATAAAGGGAATTATGAGGCAATTAACAGTGAAATCGACAAAATTAATTGGTCGGCTGAACTCGATCGTAGGTCGCTTGAGGAAGCCGTCACTTATTTCTACGAAATTATTAAGGACCTTAAAGAAAAACATATTCCATCTAAAGTTGTTCGCCCTAACTCTTACCCTGCCTGGTTTAGTTCAGCACTAATCAAAATACTCAAGGAGAAATCCAAATTTTTATCTAAGTATAATAAATACGGGAACAGATCTGACTTGGAGTCATTTAAACTTCTACGAGATAGAGCCAGATCCCTGGAAATTAGTTGTTATGATCGTTATATCTCATCGGTGGAGGGAAACATTGAGAGAGACCCCAAGCATTTTTGGAGATTTGTAAAAAATCGACAAAAATCTGGCAGCATACCCAACACTTTAAACTATAATGGTCGGAAGTTTTGCTCGGGGACTGAAATTTGTGATGCTTTTTCCGAATATTTTCTATCTACTTTTCTGACTCCTCCTTTATCAGACCGACTGGGCGAGAATCCAATGCCAAGTTGTGAGGGTCCTTCTTTGTCCGATATTCATAGTGTTGTGATCGATAAGGCTGAGGTCTATAAACTAATTGCAAAGTTGGATCCGTCGAAGTCTGCAGGGCCTGATGACTTGAGTCCCATCTTTCTTATAAATAGTGCTAAGTCAATTGCAATTCCCATATCTCTGCTGTTTCAAAAATCTGTTGATATGTGTGTTTTTCCAAAGCTTTGGAAGTCGGCCTTTATTTCCCCAATCCACAAGAAAGGGTCTAGGCAAGATGTTTGTAATTACCGCCCCATCTCTAAGTTATGTATTATAGCCAAAACCTTTGAAAAAATTGTTTATAATCAAGTTTATCGGGCTCTCCATAACTCGTTTTCTCCGGCTCAGCATGGATTTCTCAAGGGTCGGTCTACGGTGTCCAACTTGGTGATTTTAAATCAATATTTAACATCATCTATGGATAATAATATGCAGGTAGACGTAGTTTTTACCGACTACAGTAAATGTTTCGATAGAATCGATCACCAGCGACTAGTTTTTAAATTAAAGTTATTGGGAATTAGAGGGGATTTGCTGAGGTGGCTAAGCTCTTATATCGATAATCGGACTCAAGCAGTTGTAGTCAGTAACTACATTTCTAGCTGGGTAACTATACCCAGTGGAGTTCCGCAGGGATCCCTTTTAGGGCCCCTCCTTTTCCTTATTTTTGTCAATGATATTGAAAATTGTTTCCGTTTTAGTCAACTGTTATGCTTTGCGGACGATATGAAGATCTTTGCTGCTATAAAGTCTTCGTCTGACGTAGCTAATTTGCAATCTGACCTGGGGCGTTTAGATGCTTACTGTCTTGAGAATAAGCTTGACTTGAACCCTTCAAAATGCTCTGTGGTTACTTTTTCACGTAAGTGTAGGCTTATTACATCTTCTTATACCCTAAAGGGCCATCAACTAGTCCATAATGATTCTATAAAAGACCTCGGTGTCATACATGATTGTAAACTTGTTTTTGACGAACATATAGAAAGTATTATAGCCAGGGCGTTCAAAGCATTAGGTTTTATTATGAGGAACTCCAAACATTTTAAGAGAGCTAAAACCTTAAAAATCTTATACTGTACTTATGTCCGCAGTATACTAGAATATGCAACTCAAATATGGAATCCGTGCTATGACAAATACATTTCTAGACTTGAGAAAGTTCAAATTAAATTTCTTAAATTTCTGTGTGGTCGTGTAGGTGTACCATATGATACAATGCAGTATCAGCAACTGTGTAGAAAATTTCATTTTCTCCCCTTATCCAATCGGCGTGAAATAGCGGATATGGTGTTTCTTATTAAGGTAACTTCGAATCGAATTGATTGTCCAAAGCTATTGAGTATGATTAATCTGAGGGTTCCCTCATTGCTAGCCACAAGATCCTTCCAGCCAATTTATTTATCTAAAGTAGGTACAAATTATAGTCAGAATACTTATCTGTGGCGGGCCTGTAGTAATTTCAATAGACTGGTGGAGCGTGTTGACAAGGATTTGGATTTGTTCAGTACCAGTGCTGAGACAGTGAGGCGGCGGCTAACTAGGCATTTCTTTGAGGGTGAATGATGTGTATTTGTTTTTGTTTTATTTTTTAACTGTTCCTCTTAAATTTGTGTTCTTATATTCTTTGTGAAATGTATTGTGATTTTGTAGGTGGTTAAGTTGATGGTTGATAGCTCACTCCTTATGTTTAGTATAATTCTATTGTTAGTCGTGAGATCCTATAATTGGCTTTCTATTGTTACACTATCACTACTGTTTTATAATAGCTGTTGGATTTCCAAATAAATAAATAAATAAATAAATAAATAAATAAATAAATAACTATTTATTAGATGAAATTTGCATAAGGATAGTTTAAATGATGGAGAGACACATAGGATACTTTTGATCCCGAAAATCCCGCGGGATTGGGACTTACGCAGGTGATAACTATTTATTAGATGAAAATTTGCATAGGGATAGTTTACGTGATAGAGAGTAACATAGGATAGTTTTGATCCTGAAAATCCCGCGGGATCGGGACTTTCGCGGGTGATAACTATTTATTAGATGAAATTTGCATAAGGATAGTTTAAATGATGGAGAGACACATAGGATACTTTTGATCCCGAAAATCCCGCGGGATTGGGACTTACGCAGGTGATAACTATTTATTAGATGAAAATTTGCATAGGCATAGTTTAAGTGATAGAGAGTAACATATGATACTTTTGATCCCGAAAATCCCGCGGGATCAGGACTTACGCGGGTGATAATATTTATTGGATGAAAATTTGCATAGGGATAGTTTAAATGATGGAGAGTAACATAGGATACTTTTGATCCCGAAAATCCCGCAGGATCGGGACTTACGCGGGTGATAACTATTCAATGAATAAAAATCGACACAGGGGTAGGATAAGTGATGTAGAGTGGCATCATCATCATCGTCATCCATCGTCATCGTCATCCTTCGTCATCGTCATCGTCACTTACTGACGAAATACAATCTTTAACTTACTTCACCTACCTACCGCAGTGCAAAAATCCACACTTAAACGGACGACCAGGGAAGTACTGATGATGTCAGGCGCGGTAGCGCCTGGCTTCAACAGTACTTCAATGGGCGACCGTTTAAGTGTGGATTATTGCATTGCGGTAGGTAGGTGTTCGAACAACGCGGGATCGTGCCTTGCGTGGGTGAAACCGCGGGGCGCAGCTAGTATACATTAACACTGTTTGGCCACCTGAACTACTTGCCACACTTAGTTCCGCCATGACCGAAGTTTGCTAACTAAAATAATAAACCCATTTGCAAGTTGCAAAAAGCTCATTCCCGACACTTGTAGTGCTCTATTTCATAGGTCATGCATACAATGCAATGCGATAAGACAGGGTGGCGAGGGTGTGTCATTGCATATCATCTATTGTTTATTACATCGCCAAACTTACCAATTTACGTACATATAAGTTTGTCTTAGAGAACAGTATCTGACTACCTAAATAGAGATTCAAATATTTAAAAAAATATTTACCTAAAATAGGTGCTTACATTGGTGGTACCTACTGACATTTTTTATGATTGCCAATGTTCTCTTAAATTATTGTATATTAGGTTGAATACGTGTATTGTGGTGTCTATTATACGAGTTATGGTACTCAATGCCGACTTTTGTTACTTTGCCATCTTTTCCAAAACTTCGAATATTCATTCCCGTATCGCCGACTGTTTTCATTTTTTTAATATTTCTTCCTAAGATGCCGACTTCTCAACAATCTTTTACAATGGACATCAAAACTGCAAGAATTATTGAAAATTCGTTAACTGATTGATTACATCAGTCTTTTAAAATTATTTTCAATCAAAATCATTGTTCAATCTTGCTCTGAAGATCTTTATTAAATCATTTTAACAATCCGTGAAATCTCTTATTAAAAACCCCATGTACCTAATTTTGCCTCTCGGACTATAGCGGGAACGAGTGGGAAATAAAAAGTTTCAATCGTCCCCACTGGGGACGAGTGAAACTTTTTTTTTCCCACTCGTCCCCAGTGGGGACGACAAGGTGGGGACGACCGGGAATCAATCATTAAAATGGCTTTTTCCATTCCATTTGCCAGTGTCAAGTATTATCAATATTTGCAGGTTATTTGCATCGAACGAAACAGTCAAGTCGTCATAGTTAAAGTCAAGTCAAGGGAATCATTGTAAAAAGGGGGCCATTTTTTACAATGTTTGTTCACGGAGCTTTGGAGAGAACACTAAGCTGAAGTCCATATTTTGCACCGATTTTCACTTTTATTAAGTCATTCATTATTCATCAAACTTAATTTGAATTCTAGAATGAAACAACAGAATGTCTGTCCTGTTTTGACACTTCACAATTATTATTGTGATGTGTCAAAACAAACTCATACATGCTCATTAAAAATTTGAATGTGATCACAGATTTTTGATGCTGACCGTACAGGTGATACAGCAGAGCTTACCTCTTAGGAAAATTTAGTGTCAGAAGTAGTGTCTAAAACATTTCTCGTTTAAGTTTTTCGTGAAATCAATTTGTAGTTACATATTCGATTTCACAATCAATTTCCAACATCTGTATACAATAATAAACAATAATAGATTTACCCTTGACCGATGATGAAGCAACGGTCGACTTTCTGACGAGGAACCATCTCCTTCAATACTTCTCGACTGATATCCTTGGGCCATACGAAGGAAAACCAACATTGCTGCCGCTAAGACACCGGCATATACAAAAAACTCTGTCGCCTGAAATATTATGTGAATTTTACTTTACGGAAAGGGTTATGTTTGTCGCGCCAATCTTTGTATGTTTGTAATAATTTTATTCTCTAGTATCTTCCAAACCACTCGATGAATTTATTTAATTAAGGTATCGTTAGATTGGTCTCATCTGTCTATTGGTCCTTAGATAGGTGACATAAATATAAAATCGAAATGGCGACCACTATGTCAAGTGGGGTATGGTTGAATAGATATTTGAAAATCATTCTTAGGTTTCTTTAATTATTCTTCATTAAACGATACCACTTAAGATCTACTTATAATGATATAAAATTGGTTAAAAACCGTTCATAATATTTAAGACAAGTTTCTCGCGTACTCCAAAGGGATGATTTATACTAGACCGAGCCAGACGGCTCGCAATTTTTATTTTTTATCCGGATATTCGGACCTGATATCCGAATAAAAGTAGCCATCGATTAACATATAGTTAATCGAAGTCTCAAGCTATCTGCATACCAATTTTTAATTTTATTTTTAAATTTGATTTGATTAAACTTAATCACACATATTTATCATATAGTAAAGAAATTGCTGGTTAAATAAGTGATATGATTAAACCAATAGTAGTAGGTTACCCTCGATTGAAAAATCTTGGTCTGAGCGACGAGAATCACAATTAGATTGCCGAAAGCAACAGAAACATACCAAGCGGCAATCGTTATGGTTTTCATGCATTTCGGTGCCTGAAAAATAAGTACAATAGTTAGAATGGTTTTTAAATAAGTAGGTTCCTACTGAGGTTCCTAACTAGTATCTATAATATGGTTCAAAAATAACTCCATACAATACTAAGGTTAAGTACCTGTGTAAAAGAGAATTCCAACCCTGATACTGCGAACATGATTTCAGCGATGGATACAAGCAAATATTGAGGAATGATCCATGCTAGGTGAAGTTCATTGGGAGGATTGGGGGCATGCAGCACCGCCGCATCTAACCGACCGAGGCGTTCTCGGACACTCAGTATATAAACCCCACCAGCTCGGAGATAACCTTCGCCAGAACCGGTCACCTCTGCATCAGCACTATGCGCTTGCCATTTAAACCTGATCACATTTTATAGTTAAAGACTTTTGAAAACTACTGTTGCTGTGTTGGTCAGAAACTACAAAAAAATGTACTAACTTTAGTTAAAGCTTTATGGATTTAGATTTACAACAAATTGAGTAGTGAACGTGATTGGCCAAATTTGAACATAAGGTCGTTCAACGATCGGATGCCGTCATGAGAGACATACGGTCGGGTCCGCCAATTAGCAAGCTAGATTTTCCCGCCACAAATGTTTTATTTATTCTATGCACAGACGTAGGTACGTCTGCGATTCTATGGATTCCTGCGGTTTCTTTTTCGCCGCGGGTAGTTGGACACAATAAGTAACGGCTGCAGTTCCGAAGCTGAGCGCTTGTCGTACGGCCGCACGGCCGGTCATTTGTTTTCATACAAAGTGCACGGTGCGGCAACAGTGCGGCGTCGGTACCGCGAACGCTCGACGACAGAACGGCAACGTCACAAGCACAAGCAAAAAATAGGCGTTTTGTATTGAAATCCGCTATGGTTTTTCGACATATCTCTAATACGTCATAAATCACACGGTCGAGAATCACCACGCTGTTTGTGACGTGGTGCGTGTTACCCCTAACAATATTCAAGCAACAATTAACATACCTACGTTAAAAAATACAGGATAACTAAAAGGTAACATGGTATGTTAAAGTTACTTAACAATTCTATAAAACAACGTATCTCTTACTTTCCAGGTTGAAGACACATGTACGCAGACTCTCCGATGTGATCTACAGGTGCATCGGATACATAATATATGTCGCTTAACCTCTTCTCCGTCTCGATAGCTATAGACACGTTTTTATTGGGTCCTGTGTTACCAATGTACACAACCCTGAATAAAATACGTTTATAAATGGCTAAGGTTCATAATTTAAGGTACCTAATATCAAGTAAAACAACCCACAAACTCACTTTAATTTGGGTTTCCCCGTCAAAGATTTTATAAATGGGTTTGGATCAATGTAATATAATGCTATTTGATCATCAGAATTTTGACCGATAACGACAGGCATGAACTGAGAACAATGGAAAATTAAAGGTTCCATTAAAGTATAACATAATCACGAAGTTACAATTGGCATGTATGCCAGAACACGTTACTAGTCACTTTAAATGTGTGTGGTTTCAACCTGCAAAAACAATGAATTTTAATGCTTGTTTCATAAGGACCTTTCAAGTTTAGAGATGGCTTCATTAGAAGTAGATTGCAATCCCGAACAAAAATGCCAAATTTTGGTCACAATAACAAGTTCCAATTCTAATCATTTGTACGAGTATTATTTACAATCGCAATTTCGTTTCTAGTGTTTTCTCGTATTAATTTCTTTTAATTTCATTAATAAATTCGATTTTTGTATTACTCCAGCTAGGCACACGGTTTATGTCTGTAAAAAAGGAAAATCTACAAAACTTCGAAGTTCGGTAGAGCGCTCAAGATGACATAACAACGTAATTCTAGTTCTTAGGTCTATTTCGTATTTTGTGTGAGATACATAAGTTTAGACACCTTTTGCGATGCTGTAGCTCTAAAAAATTAAGCAACCTACTGAACAAGGCAAAAATCTATGATGACTGGGCTATTCTGGTTATTATAGTACACTAGACATTATCGAACTGAACGTTTTGATTTTCAGTTAACATTATCATTATGAATATTTTTATTACCTATGTAAAAAATGTAATTACTGATAAGTACCGTTCCCGCAATAGTAGCCAAGTCTTTTTTGATAATATTTTTCTTCATAACTCTACCAGCACAATTAATCGGACTCGTAGCAGTCATTGTGAGCATTTGATGCGGTAACGGAGTCATCAATGCTGTGCCATGCTGTTCCACGGGAACCACTCCTTCGCCTCGTATCGTTATCTCAACAGAACATTCTAAAGAATTTAAAAATACCAAGCCTGTTTGATGACGTCCCGGTAATTGTAAAGTAGATCGCTAAAAAAAATCGTTAGTTTTAAAGCGATACGATTTGCAGAATCTAATCCGCGCACGAAAGTGAGACTTATCAATATTTTGAATTTTCATAATCGTGTGATCCGCAACGACTACTCTTACTTATGTGATGCTCCACAGAAACCCCAACATTCGTTTTGCTGAATAAATCTACATGATTAAAATGTACGCAATATGAACTTAATAAGTACTTACTTAAAAAAAATTGTACTTCAAGAGGTAAAAAGGTACAGCCAATTTAATTTGAGGCTGCTGAAGAGCATCTTGATCAAAAATCTTGATCATTTATTAAAAGATCCGAAGAAAATTCAACAACTGAAGAATCGACATTTGACGAAAATAACGATTATCTTATACAAAACCCAGTGATTGCATAATTTGACCAAATAATAAATAAAAAAATATATATAATGAATTTTGTGATGAGACCATCTATGAAAATATGTATTAATTTTCCTACGGTTATAGAAAGCCTCAGAAAACTTTTAAGAAGATTGCCCCTTTGGACAAATGTAATGATGCCACTTTAAAAGCAATCAAACATTAGTGCTTCTAGCAGTAACGTAGAAAGTTATTTCAAAAATATTAAACAGCTATTACTAAATTCGAAAATAGGGCTTTTGCGGGTGGATAATTTTATAATGATCTACAATGAATATTTATCAGGAGAATTGAAGTCAGCTCAGTGCGCTTACTCTGAGATTTTTAAGAAAACTAAAAGTCGGCAGTTACTTATTCATTCATCGGAATCAAAAGAGAGCATTGATGATGCTGACAAATCTTTTAGAGACAATTCAATATTTATTGATGATCCGAAGTTAGAAGAAAACTGGCGAAGTTGGCGAAAGCTAGGTTCGTTTAAAACAATGAATAAAAACGCGATTCAACCGGATAAATAAAGTGTTTTATTCCGAAAAAATATTAAATTCTTTAGTCGACATTATCAAAACCAAAAAGTAACAGAAAATATGTGAATTTAATACCGAACGGAAACATTAGCAGAACCGGAATTAAAAACATCATTGTGCAAAATACTTGCGCTATCGATGCTGTTTTACATGCATATGCAGTCCTTTACAAAGAAACTCAAACTGTAGCTGAACATATCGACAGCATAAATTCGACTTTCTCTGCGCTGATTTAACCAGTACCTCTAAATGATTTAGATGTTGATGTTTTACGATTAAGAACAGATATCCTCATATAATTTTGTAATAACATCATTACTCAAGGCAATATGACAATTTATGATTGTCAGTGTAATGTGGCTAAGATTTTTGAGAAAAAGTTATATACATAAAACAGGAGTGCACGATTTATCAAAAACTGCAATAGGTACTTGTGACAATAGAATAGAAAGGTCACTACCGGTTTTGTCGTTGAATATTCTTTACTTGGCAGAGGGTCTTGTCGGTTTAGAATCATCAGCAAACTCAATGTTGACTGATGACTTTTCACAATGTAACAAACCATGTTCTGGCATAGTCACGATGACCTACAATTTATCTGATCATATTATAGTATTTGAAATAGTCGATACAGTAAAGATAAGGAAATGCCTAAAACAATTGTTTAAAAAAAAGATACGTTCTTGCTTCAGTTATCGAATTTATACTTGCAACAGCTACAACAAGTCTGGGGCATTATGTAGCTCATTGCAAAATGGGATGAAACTGGCACACTTACGACGATATCAATACCAAGGCATACAAAACAAATTTAAATAGACCTTTGCAATCTAACGTTTTGATTTATGTGAAAATTTAATACTAGTATCGTTATATTATTTGTCTTAAGTATCTTGTTATATTGACGACCTCTGTGGCGCGTCAGGCGAACGCTTAGCTGCAATGTCAGGTCGATGTCTGGTATTGTCACTTTGATGTAAAATTAAATTAATAGTGCTGTAATATATCGTGTGCATCAGAATGGCGGGTGTACAAATGCAAATTATCATGAATCTAATATGGCTCAAATCTACCTTAATTCTACCTAATTCTACCAATAAAGAAATTAATAGTACCTCTCTGTACGCATAGAAAGCTCAATAAATATGTGAGCCGCCAATCTGACGTCAGGATGGCGGGTGTATTCCTTTTCTGGGCGAAATATCATTCGTCAATATTTATATTCACTGCCATATAAATCTACCTAATTAGTACCTTACAGAACCGTACGTAATAATCAAATTCAGGCAAAGGCTAGAGAGTAATCTTGAAAATAAAATTTCGAAACTTTAAATTTCTGCAATGTTGGTATTTAGTAATGGCGGACGTGTCGAGAATCCACGCTAAAAAAGATTGTACTTTTTTATAATTATGGCCGTTTAGAAAGTAGCCAGTGTCAAGTATTATGTTATAATTGAATCGAATTACTCTTATGTTAGCCATTTGACAAGTACATTTTTTATTTACGAAATAAAGACTATTGACTATAAAGTCAATAGTCTTTATTTCGTAAATGATAACGATAACTTGGCTGTTTCAATAATGCAAATATTATTATTACATGAAGTTTGAGACTTTCGAATTACTCTTATGTTAGCCATTTGACAAGTACATTTTTAAAATAGTAGTATAATTTATACTACTATTACTATAATTTATCAATTTAATTCCTTGAAAGTGTACAAGTGTAATGAAAACCAAACGTGGACTTTCGCGATGTCTCAAACTTCATGTAATAATAATATTTGGATTATAGAAATAGCCAAGTTATCTTAATCATTTACGAAATAAAGACTATTGACTTTATAGTCTATAGTCTTTATTTCGTAAATAAAAAATGTACTTGTCAAATGGCTAACATAAGAGTAATTCGATTCAATTATAACATAATACTTGACACTGGCTACTTTCTAAACGGCCATAATTATAAAAAAGTACAATCTTTTTTTAGCGTAGATACTCGACACGCCCGCCATTACTAAATACCAACATTGCAGAAATTTAAAGTTTCGAAATTTTATTTTCAAGATTACTCTCTAGCCTTTGCCTGAATTTAATTATTACGTACGGTTCTGTAAGGTACTAATTAGGTAGATTTATATGGCAGTGAATATAAATATTGACGAATGATATTTCGCCCAGAAAAGGAATACACCCGCCATCCTGACGTCAGATTGGCGGCTCACATATTTATTGAGTTTTCTATGCGTACAGAGAGGTACTATTAATTTCTTTATTGGTAGAATTAGGTAGAATTAAGGTAGATTTGAGCCATATTAGATTCATGATAATTTGCATTTGTACACCCGCCATTCTGATGCACACAATATATCTCATACAAGTAGCATTAATTCTTCTTCTGTTTCGTGTCGATGGTATAACAAATTGTCAGGGGTATGGAGTTAAACCCGTCGACCCCAGTATGATGCTAGTTCTTTGGAGTTTATATTTTGTTTTGATGTTAATGAAATGCTTTTAATTGTAGCCTTTTTATTGTCTTTTTATTTTTTAAAGTAGAGTAGGTATTCACCTTAGTAACAAAACCTGTCCTTATCTTAGGCAGTTGAATCCCACGCTTCACTCAGAACTCTAGGCACATGACTCCTTCGATGCTACGACATTACACCCAACGCATTCTAGCCCAAAGTAAACAATAAGCTTATACTGTGGGTACTTGACCACAGTACAATTTACCCTTTGCACGACTAATTTCCAAAAATAAAAAGGTCCAAGCCTTCAAAAATGTCCAATCAGAAATTTGCCCAGCCATAAAAATGTCCAACTATCGAAACAACCGACCAGATACATGACCAGCTATAATAACGTCCAGTTATAAAAATGTCCAACTTTAGATATACCGGACTAGATACATGACCAGCTATAATAACGTCCAGTTATAAAAATGTCCAACTTTAGATATACCGGACTAGATACATGACCAGCTATAATAACGTCCAGTTATAAAAATGTCCAATAAATAAATAGACTCGAATCTACTTCGGTATTATACATTTATATATAAAAACTCTTTAGAGTGATAGTGATAGATACTGGCCACTTGTATGAAGTATTGCTTGATTTACAGAAATGATATACAAATTGCAATGTGTCACGTATGCCACATGAGACGTCTCTGAAATTAGTATTAAAATAAAAATAATCACCGTATTAATAATGAGTGACGAAGAAATATTATTTTTAAAAAACCAAAAAGGTAAGGAAACCCTATTACTGGGAGCATCGCGTTACAACCTTAATGTGAAAAATCCAAAATCACGCAGCACTTTATGGCGATGTATAAATCGCTCGGAATGTAGTGAGTGCATCGGTAACCATAAACCACGAAAGAAATAGGGTGCTACGATCTTCTCAACATACTTGTGCTATAGATCCGAAAAAACAAGAAGTCTTTAAGGCTATGGTTGCTTTAAAAAAGGATGTATGTGAAGATCTGGGTTCTGTGCAAAGCTTGTATGAAAAGCACACTGATCCTTTAAAGGCCAGTAATAGTTCTTACGTAGATGTTTTGCCAGATTTCAAAAATGTTGAAGATGGACTGAACAAACTGCGAAAACGTTACCTGGAATGTAATAAGATATCATTTTCTAAGTTGTCAGAAGTTTATGTACCAAAAATTCTGGCAAATAACTTTTTAGTGTGCGATGATGCCTCAGAAGAAAAGATTTTAATTTTCTGCTCACCTACAGCAAGAAAATTTATAGAAAATGAAAAGGCCGGTTTCTATTTGGGAGATGGCACATTTAACACTGCTCCGCCACCGTTTTACCAATTTTATACTCTCCATTTAGATTTAGGGTCTGACGAAAAAACAAACAATGTTGTTCCGGTAATCTACGGTTTATTACCAAACAAATCCCAAAGTACATATGTAAGATTCTTTGAATTGCTGATGACATGGTTGAACATTCATATGAAGACATTTAAATGTGATTTCGAGCTAGCTGTTATCAATGCGGTGCAGCAGGTATTCCCAGAAGTCCAGGTTAAGGGATGTTTCTTTCATTATCAAAAGGCAATTACAAGAAAAGCAGAACAGCTGGGACTTATAGACATAAAATACTGCAAAAAGGTTTTAAAACTAGTTAGAAACTTGCCGTTATTACCAGAAAACTATATCAAAGACTGCTGGTTGACAATACTGAACATGGCACCCGACTGTGATCAGTTCAGAATGTTCAAAAATTATTTTGAAAAGCAGTGGATTTCGAAAATTTCAACCGTTTTATTGAGTTGTTCGGATGATAAACACCGAACGACAAATCTCCTAGAAGGATGGCATCGTCGCCTATCAGTAAAAATTCCCAAAAATCCCAATTTATGTAAATTTTTGTATAATATGAGAATAGAATCAATCAGATACGATTATAAAATGAAAAACAGCGTTTTTTATTCAACCCAAAAAAATCGGCGAAAGTCTGATATTGCATTCGATCGAAAATATGCGAAATATTTGAAATTACTGCATAATAACGAAATTACAGATCTGCAAATGATTAAAAAAATCATACATTTACGATTTTCGTTAAATTCAAACGAAAAAAGCGACTCTAGCGATCAGAGTGCATGTTAACATAATTATTACCTAACCCCCTTCCTTTTATGTTCTGCATACTTATTTTCACTTATATTAAGAGGATTGTTTTTGTTTTATTTTATTATAAGGTGCAATATTTGAAGTTTAATGGACATTGTTGACTAATGCTTAAGTAATAATAATTGTTTTATATTTGATATATGCCTTTTATTAATATGTAGCCTAAACATTAAAGAAAGCACATACTGTCTCACCGTTTTGTCAGTTTAGTTCGCTACTTTGGACATTCGTATCGTAGGACAATTTTATTATTGGCCATATTTATCATTCGACATTTCTAGTATTAGGTAATATTATTACTGGTCATTTTTAAGTTTTGTCATTTTTACTATAGGTCATTTTTTAAATTGGGCTATATTAAATTATGGTAATTTTTATATATGGGCAATTTTATCATTGGACATTTTTATGGTTGGGTAATTTTATCACTTGGACATGCCTTTGGACATTCGTCTTTTGGGACGTTTTTATTTTTGGAAATTAGTCGTGCAAAGGCAATTTACGTTATTTAAGTTAAGAACAGTCCTTGGTGATATTATTACGGGATGGTTTGGTGAACAAATAAACAACGCAGTATTAGGTAGACTGCAACATTTTTTTTGTGCAAACTTTGGTCTTATTAATAAACGCTTTATCATTATTATTATTATTATTATACTTAATTTATTACAAAAGGGTACCAAGCCTATCGCGGCGGGTATATTATTCTAGCTATAATATCTATATTAGGAACTAAATACAACTAAACAATGAAACGCAGTGGGTTTCATGACATTCCAACGGAACCCCATTAATTCAGATCAGGCTAGCTCAGCTCTCAGGTCGAAACAGAAACTCAACAATTAAATTTGCAGTACCTTTTTACGTGTTGAGGCACTAATTTTTTGAACTCAGTACAAATTAAGCACATTTTCTAAAGTTTGGGGTTGCTGGAGAGATGCTCTACAGCAGCCCCAAATTAAATTTGCTGTACCTTTTTACCTCTTGAGGTACAATTTTTTTAAGTAAGTACTAACTAAGTACATATTGCATACAATTTAATCATGTAGTTTTATTTAGCAAAACGAATGTTGGGGTTTCTGTGGAGCATCACATTCTTACTAACACATTTTTTATTTCTAGTATTCGAAAGTGACGACATCAAACATCAAAGTCAACCTTGACAGACTAAAATGTACAATGGTAGCACACACCTGGTATGTGTTCGGATATTGTGTGAGCTAAGTTCATCCGCGTGGAATTCAATTTTTCACATGTATGTGATCATTGAAAATGATTATGATGCCAACAGCAAATAATAATCAATTGCAGATTTCATTCAATTCAGTAAGTTGTAACTAAAACCAGTAAGTTTTCATACTTTGGACAAGGGCTGGTTCATCTTTAAAAATATTTTATCTCAAAAAGTCGGGAGTTCACCCGATTTAGCAACATTACGCGGGTGGGAAATGGGGTTAGGTGTTGGCCGTTCGCTTGGTTTTTGGACACACTGCAGTGCATTAAAATAAATCGGATCGCGGCTTCTGGTTTGTTCAGAATTCGATGGTATGTACGTACATAAATATATATATATAATACTGCAGGGAAGAGTAGTTTACTGCGATAAATATATTGCACGACATTACACATTAGCTACAAACTAAGCACTAGGCTTGGTTTTTATTTGTAAAAATTATACATTATTATGATACATAGAAAACACCCAGAACCAGAAACAGACATGGTCAGCAGGAATATTAGTTGCAGTCAGAGCTTCGCCCGCTGCGCCATAGAGGCAGTCATACTTAACATATTAGTTACCTCTATGCCTATCTGCAATATTCCAGCAGATACAAAGGCTAAAGCAGCTAAAATCCCACCAACAAACATTTTCTGTAGAGGTTCCAGATCTGGTAGAATAGGCCATGCGCCTCCAGGACAAACCGGTATCATTATAAGTACCATCGCAGGATTCAACACTTGCAGTTGATCTGGCATTAAGGTCACGCCTAGAACTTCGTTTTTAAGGCGAGAGGCTTGAAATGTCCAGCGAGAACCCTGAAAATTATCCAGCAAAAGCTGTGTCACGGGATCTTACCCGCGTAGTTCCTGAAGGAATACGGGGATAAAAAACGTTCGCTATTATTTTATTAGTATAATGGAATGACTTTGGGAAGCGATGAACTGAAAAAATCGTCATTATTTCGACTCGGTGACTCGGTGGATATTTTAAAAACAGCAAATCTTCGACAATACAATCGTTCTCCTCGTCGTTCGTAAATATATGTATAAACTTGTACATTAATTATAATGTGTCATGATTGCATAAATGTCACTAAAATATACACCATAGAAAACTAACATTAGGGACACGCCGCACTAAGAGACGGTCAATGGTTACTTAAACTATCACTAATTAATTTCTTCTATGGTTTTCGCGATTTTGCATAATAAAACACTCGGTCGCTCAGGTCGTTTAAAAGTCATGAATAAAACGCGATTAAACCCGATAAATAAAGTGTTTTATTATCACTAAGTAGTTAAAAAAATTCAAAATTATAGGTACAGCAGCTATAATTTTAAATTTAAGAAAATAAACTACGGGTTTTTATGATAACTACGAAACCCTATAGTAACGTCACCCCGAGCCCTCGTTCTCAAATGACCTAGAATTGAATTTTTCAAAATATGAACTATTATTTACGAAAATATTTTCTTTTCGGAATAAAGAAATAAATTGAAAAATTCAATTTTTTAACCAAATACATCAAAATAGGTAATATAGACAATCTTTGTCGTTGGTGCTCCAACCAATATGTTGTCCATACATTTCTCAATTTTGTTACTGAAGGAACTCGAAAAATTCTGAGAACTTCCTACTTTGGTTACATACAATAGAGTACTCTACTTATCGCAACATAGAATGTGAAAAATAAACAAATCACACGCTTACTTGTTGGTCAAAAAGAGACCAAAAAATTGGAACCGGAAGGTACAAGTACAGTATGGCAAAAACAACTTTCATATCTTCTACTAGTTTTTCGCCGTACTTTTTGGTAGAATAATCAAGCCAATGCGCACGTCGGACGCCGTCTGTTTTAGGACCGTACCTGAGACGTTTTGTGAAGGCATACTGAAATAAAAATGTATTAAGCTACGATAGAGCACGCACGTGTTACGGTTTACACAGCTACACGTAATATATTATGCCGCGTAGTTGCTTCGCGTTCATTTAAAATTAAAAATATTTAAGATAGCCGACGTGATTGATTGATTGATAAGTAAATTATGAATACAGGCTAATTTGATGCCGCACGTGGAAATTTGGTAATCTACAATGTAAATAAAAAGATATAATTGCAGCAGCTGATTTATATTAGTAAACGACGACGACGCGTCGTTGGTCGTAGGTTACTAATACTCTTCTTACAAAATTAACTTCTGAAACACTCACCCAAGTGCAAGATACGAATTTGAGAGTTATATTATCACGAGGCTGTTTTATTCTATACCACGGTTTGCCAGCAACGAATATAACTGTAAGTAATTAAACAAATCTTACAGCATATACGGAGAACTTTGCTAAAACTAAGGGAACGGTAACAGTTGTATCGCTTGGCAACATTGTTGATTCCTTTGTTTCTGCACTGCTACCTTATAAGTAACAGTTAATTTAAAGCAAAATTCCTCAATTTAGACCGTCCTAATTCAAAATGGTGATGAATTTGACGCAATTAATGCATTTAAGAGCAAATTATCTAATGCCATATAAACTAAATCGCAACCACTCCAGAAAAAAGTTGGAAAGTTTAATTTAAATGAAGAATACTACAGAAAATATATAATTAGTCTTTGCCTCATAATTTAAGTACTCCTGAAACTTCAAGAAAATGTTAGCATATGATATTTGACGACATTACTAACCAATGGATACAAGTACAAGTATCGCCGGAAACCCGAAACCAAGGGCGTAACATGTATCGTCACCGAAGCACATAACACTTCTCCTTAGCGCTGGCGTTATCACCATACCCATAAAACCACCAAGATTAACAGTACAGTAGAAAGTTGAGAAAAAACGTTGCAACCTCTGATTCTCCTCTGGCAGACGAAACTGGAAAAACATACATACATACATAGACAGCCATCATTACAAACATTAGATAGCCGTCCTTTTGGTTTCGCCGTTGGGTAAAAATCAAGGAATTGAGATTTACAGATTAAAATAACAAAACTAAACAAAAATATAAAATACATTAGCTTATGATCAATTAGAAACCTATCTACCTACTGAGATGTAGGTTTTAACGTGAGATGTCGCGTTCACTCCAAAGTATTAAATTACAGATTTGTTTTAATTCAGTGAGTTGTGACTAAAAGTGACAAAATGTCGAAAACGCATAAAGTAAGTGCCCCGCTAGTGAGTTTTCGAGTGCCATCGATTTCGTGGGGTTAAAAAATCCGCAAAAAAGAAACCAATAAAATACAATTTCGTAGACGGTTTGTTTTCTCATGCAAAACAAAATTCGTACCTCTGCGAAAATTCAAGCGAAACAGTACGTACCTGATCACCTCCAAAGGCTGCGACACAAGGTTTGATTCCACCAGTACCAGTGGCTATCAAAACCAACCCCGTCATGGAAGTTGTACTAAAAATATGAGTATTTATACCTATTTATCACAAGATAGGGCTAGTAGTAAGAATTGCGTTGTTTACTAAAAAAAAACACGTTTGTTGTATATAAGACCCTTTAAATGATTGTTTTATTTTATTTTTACTATTTACTGTTAAAGCGACTACAGAATTACACCATCTGACAGACAGACACCGGAGTTTAAGTAATAGGTGAACCCGTTTTTACGGGTTCACCTATTACTTTTGGGTACGGAACCCTAAAAACGTACGATTTTTGCCTTTATATAAGTTATTTTTGTTTCAAGCAAAAATAAATACAAAAGAGAAGCTAAGTGTTCCAAATTCTTACACTTATAGCGAATCTACGTAGGACTATAAAGGTCATGGCACATTATCCCAGCACAGCAACGGCACGGCTCCAACCTAGCAATTTCCTTGTCATTCGATTTAGAGCATAACTCGTGTGTCTTATATATACTAATATTATAAAGCTGAAGAGTTTGTTTGATTGTTTGATCGCGCTAATCTACTTTTGATCCCGATATTCTTACGGGGTCGTAAGTCCTTCCGAGGGTAAATCCCGCGGGACGCAGCTAATAAAACGAAAGTCGTGTTAGTTACACTATTTATATCTCAAGAACGGCGGAACCGACAGGAATGATAAATAAGGGGGGGGGGGGGTATAAATGAGATATAGGGTACTTTAAATGATCGTACGGGTTAAGCAAAGGTTGGCGTGACACATACTTGATGGGTCAACCAGAACGCCAATTAGAATGAAATTTGGTACAGGGTCAGTTTAAGGGTATAAATACGATACTTTGAATAATCATACGAGTTGAGCAACGCTTGGTATGACATACGTGTTGCGTCACATACCTTACAGGATAGGAATTTATGCGGGTGAAACCGCGGGGCACAGCTAGTTATTATTATAATACACATTATACCTAGATCCACAAACAATAAATTTCATTTCTTTTGATCTTTCACATAATTATTGATATGTCTTAAACTACTCAATAGAAATTCTTCGTAGTTCGATCTTGAGCTTCTAATTGACCCATTTTATCATTAACACATAAAAAGAGATGTTGCCAACTCAATCAAAATCCTACACTGTTCGTCCTTACTGCGGGGCGTGTTCAATCTCAAATTCTATATAAAAATTGTGTTTGCGATGACAGCAAGCATGCACCTTGTTGCCTGTGCGTGGACTGCGAGCTTGCACCTGAATTCGAGGCGACGACGCGCGACGCCCCGTGCTGTAGCGGTGCCGTTGTTGTGCTGTAATAGTATGCCATGACCTTAACTTGGCAAAATGGTAAGTTACCTGTTTTCACTAATTTTTATAACAAAAATTCTGAATACTAAATTTACTAACAAAAATTCTGAATTTAAGGTCTATTCCATTCTAGTACCAAAAAAACAAATACCAAAGGTATTTATTTTATTGTCGTATGTATTAAATTTTTTGTTCAGAATTTTTGATAGCTAAATGAAGTACAAAATATATTTCCAACGAATACCAAAGCATAAGTTTTGGTACAGTCAGCGCCAAAACTTTTACTGATAATTAATTATGATCAATATAAACAAATAAATATAATCCTAATTGGATAAGGAAATATTTAGAATTGTATTTTTATTTTTTAAAGAGAAGCCTGCCGCAGCCAGGCGCTCACGCAAATTTTTTAGTCGAATGAACGCTAAGTCCATTGAAACAAGGTTTGTTTTTGTCACAATCATTTTGTATTCACATTAATTATTATTATTAATCTTATCTAAGTAATCTAACTTCAAAGAGATATTTTATTTATAGAGACAGGCTAGTTGTGGTTTCCGGGAACAAGACCTTCCCCAAGTAGCAAAATATTGTCTTAGAAATATCCCAAGACCAACATTTTTAGACACTTATAAGGCACTTACAGACATCTGTAAGTGTCGATTTGGGCGCAATTTATAAGGGAAAACACCCTTATTGATGTCTTACAGTTGTTTTCGTTAAGAGTACTCCATCTTACCTACAGCTATTTTGCTAATTCCACAATAAGAACTTTTTATGCTTAGATGAGCCTTACATTAGAATTTCGTAAAGGCAATCACTCTTTAGATGTTCTTACTCAAGCCATTGTAAGAGTGATTTGACTTCGTATCACTCTCGGTAAGTTTATTGTGAGTGTATGGAAGAAAGCGTGTTGTGTTGGTGCGATAAATTTCATTGAAAATGTAAGTAATTTATAGTTTATACATTTCCATCACCATTTTAATTACTATTGTACCTATGTCGTGCATGCTTTTAATTTATTGTGTGCTTGCTGTTGCAACGAATGAGCTTGCGAGGTACATTTTTTCGAGTAATTTCCGAAAGTAATTGTTTAAATTTTAATGGGCCATCTTTGTAAAATATCTTGAGAAATAATAATTTAAAATTTGTTCAAAATTTGAACTGTATAGAAAAAAAGAAATATGGCGGAACATATTAAGACTTATTGTTCTACTCTAAGACAACTTTAAGGCTAGTAGATCTTTAGTAATAATTTTTAAGTCGATTTAAAGAATGTTACTCTTGCACAACACTTGGATGAGACAAATACTTGTAGCCATTTTAATAATTTTAGGGTTCCGCTTTTTAAAGCTATCACAAATACAAAATACAATATCATCTATACTAATATTATAAAGCTGAAGAGTTTGTTTGATTGTTTGTTTGATTGTTTGTTTGTTTGTTTGAACGCGCTAATCTCAGGAACTGCTGGTCCGATTTGAAAAATTCTTTTTGTGTTTGATAGTCCATTCATCGAGGAAGGTTATAGGCTATATTACATTACGCTACGACTAATAGGAGCGGAGCATCCATGAAAAATGTTGCAAAAACGGGAAAAAAATCACCCTGTTCCGAGATTCAGTCGCGTGCGCTGAGTAAACGGTCAGAGTTACATAAAAACCATATATGAGAGAATTCTTCCTATAAAAAGGATCTAATAAATAGTCCGCGACAGCATATGTCTAACTCTTAAGGTTGACTAAATATAACATCTTTTAGAGTAATGAAATTTATTGTAGAACAATGCATTGTTTCCGAAGGTAATTTTGTAAATATGATATTAATCCTTATCCAAATAAATACATTATTCATTAAAAGTATTTAATTTTAAACATAATTGTCCTTAACATCACTTGATTTCAATGAATATCTCACGAGATATTACAGTTTTAAAATAACTCCACAATTAATAATTACTAAGTACCAAGCGTGCATATATACACGTAGCGGGCGACGACGATGAGGGTGGCCAGCCAACTCTGTGAGGCATCATGCCGCGCGGCTCAATCGGTCGGCTCCATGCGAGACGGCTGTGTCACCAAACTGCAGTGCTTTTTAAAAATTCTTTTGCAATATCTCATTGTACTTTTGATTCCTAATATTTTGTGTTATGTTGGTATAATTAATATTATAAAGAGGTTACGTTGGTAACATGTATGTATTTTGGGGGTCATCTCAGAAACTTCTAGACCTATTTCAAAAATTCTTTTATTAATAGAAAGCTACATTATCCAGATACGACATAGGCTACTTTTGATCCCGATATTCCCTCGGGATCGGGACTTACGCGAGTGAAACTGCGGGACGGCAGCTATGAAAAATAAAGTCGTGTATTTCTAACTCAACAACCCGTGAACCGATATGAGTGAAATTTGTACAGGGTTGGCTTAGAGGTAGAAATAATATACATATAGGGTACTTTGAATGATCGTAAGGGTTAAGCAACACTTGGTACAACATACGTGATGGGTGAAAAAGAGCGGGTGACCCGATATTCATAAAACTTGGTACAGGGTTGGTTTAGAGATAGAAATATTATATAGTACTTTGAATGATCGTTAAGCAATACTTGGTATGACATACGTGAGGATCATTAACGTTACGGGATAGGAAGTTACGCGGGTGAAACCGCGGGGCGCAGCTAGTGATTGATAAGGATGTACATAATTATGTAACGTATTTATTTTTGTTTGTTTAATGTTTTTATTGATTTAATGTGGTTTTAATAGTGAATACTGCCAACTGCCAAGACGATTCAAGACTATATAATGGTTGTCGTAATGGATGTTCACTGTTTTATGACCAAGAAAAAATAATTTAAAATGCTCAACAACGTGAAGTGGCCCTGAAAAATAACGCACTTTACATTGTCGAAGAAATGTATAGCTTGTGGTTATGCAACTACAAAGTACGACATCAACGTGCCTAAAAACCATTACATTTTAAAATGACTTAAAAAAAATTTGCATACAAATATATTTTGGTGTCAAAAATGTCACGAATATGCAATTTACGACCATCATAATGTCTGATGAATGTGAAGTATGTAACAGGCAGTAGATTAGAGTAACATCCTTCACTTCACTTCATTCACCTATGTAAATAAGCATAAGTGATAGAGCTCTTGGAAATCTTCACTTTGGATGACAGCTGTCAAACTTAACGTGTCAATATCTCGAAAACTATTGATACTAGACCACTACTTTCTTAGCATAAGTGGTAGAGCTCTTCGAGATCTTCGGTCTAGATGACAGCTGTCCAACTTAAATGCCCTTTATCTCTGAAACTATTGACACGAGACCGAGCTACAAAGATGTATTTAATTTGTTTTTATCTGTGCTAAATAAATCAGACCCCGAATTTAACAAATCTAATTACGTTTTTTTTTTCAAAACAATCATTAAAAATGCACGTCAGTGCTTCAAAAGTAAGCAAACAAGATTGTCCACTACGGGAATTCGTAGGAAACCAAAAAATAAAATTGCTTCGGTCTCTGATCAAACAAATAATGACGGGATATCAGAAACAGTGTGCAGCGATAGCTGTTCCGAGGGGGCGTCTACCAACACAAGACAGCAAAAGTTGACTCAGATCAGTGACCACTCGCAACAGATGTCGGAGCACACTCTCGCAGATCCGTAAGAGGGGCATCTTAGAATGTAAATTGTTTTTGTTAATTCATATACCTATATAAATGTATGTAATAAATTATACATATTTAAATATGTATTAATATACAACTTTTCATACTTGGACACTTTCAATATACTTACTAATCTAACTTGTATAACAAGTATTCATATATATAATATATGTTTGTCGGAGTTGAGTCTGATATTCAAACTCTTTATTTAAAGAATCGGATCGCCAGTGTTATTTATGACACTTGACAGAGTCTACAGCAGCGACATGATCACTTGTTGGTTACCAAGCAACGAACAATATCTTCGATGAGGGTTTTCTCTTATGGTGTTTTGTCTTAAAGGTTGTAGAAACTGTCCCGCGTTCCGTATTCTGTGATATTGTGGTTACCAGCCTTGTAATTGACCGTTTATTATACTATCCTGTTTGTCTACCTAGAAATTGTTATTGAACCGACATACCCCAGTACGCCCACTAGCAGATCCTTAGAGTAGATCATGGATGTCTATAGCAAAGAAACTGATGATAAACCCCCTCTGACGTCATGTTTATATTTCTAGTTGAGTAAAAGTTGATTGTATAAATAGTCCGGTCAATATAGTTAATATAGTCAATATCGTCAATATATTGTTCTTTAAGATGAATGTTCACTTAATAAGGCTTTTCAGAAGGGAATTCGTTCTTACTAAAGTTTGCACAAGTGTCTCATAATACTTTTGCTCTTACTAAATCTTTGGTTAAAACAATTATAAGGATAACAATCAGTAAAGAAATCATTTAAAGATATCAATCAGAATAAAGGTTTTACAATTGTAAAACCTTTCTTAAATACATCTATAAAAGTAGGTATAAAGTGTGAATGTTCTGTAAGTGCAAAATGTTTTATTCAATACATTTATAAGATTTGATCTCACGAATAAGTATTTTATAATACTGTAACACTTAAGAGGTCTCGTTTCCAAGACAAATTTGCTAGTTGGGTCGGAATGAAAGCCGGGGCATCGACCACTAGACCAACACCACTCTTACATACATACTGTTTGCTTATGATTATTACCGCCTTGGAGTGGGCGTAATTCTTTTTTATGGTTTTTTTTCAAACAGTTGTCATAGTTTAGTGTTCTATTGTCATGTCACCGAAACAACAGAAAAATATGTAGGTAAATCTTTTAATTGTCCTCTCAGCTGCGACCGAATACTACCCATAAATCTTGCAATTTTTATCACAGCTAAGGTGCCCAGCCAAAGTTTTTTCACTTTTTTTCACTTTGGTGAAATTGGAAAATTTAGAGACTACACTGATAAGTAGGTATGCCGTCAAATCCAATGATACCCCGCTTACATATGTTTTATTTTAGAAATGACTGAAATTATTCTGCCCGCTACTTCTTCGGGAATACACCAGTATACAAAGAAAAGGGTAAATAAAAATGAATGGAGCCAATGGTGATGTGTGAAGATCAAAGATTGCAGTGGGTCTTTGCAATTAAAAGTATGTTTTAGAACCATACACCACAGTTTTTAGTTAAGTATCGCATTTTGGAACGTTCTGTCCGTTTCCCAAAACACCCGTGCCAAAAACATCCGTTCCCGTCACCATCTTTGCCCAATTAATCCGTTTCCCGTTATAAGTGTTTCCCAAAATGTGTTTCACCCAAAAGAAACGTTTGTCTTGATATCCGTTTCCAAAAAAAACTAATCCCGAAATGACCGTTCTCATCACCACTTTTCCTAAACAATCCTTTTCCCAAAATGTGCGTCTCCCAAAAGATACGTTTGTCATGATATCCGCTTCCCAAAACATCAGTACCCAACACCACTTTTTCTTAAATGAGTTGTCCGTTTCCCGATAAATTTTATATTTTACTCTAAAGTCACTCTGATGAAGCCAACTATAGGTATTGATAAAAATGAACTTAAATAAAAATTATACGGTAGTAGGTTAGTCATAATATGTAAGTGCATTTGAGAAATCTCTATACTTAAACCTCTTTACAATACTACTTCCGTACTACCTACTCAAAAATAAACTTGATAATGGCCACTTGTTGCCCGATGACATGTGTTTTCTGATTACCAATGTCATATCTATTGAAGTTTGTAAGAATTTGGTGTGAAGCAAAATAGATATTCAATTCATAAAAACCCAAAAAGGCAAATTATCTTTGCAGATCGGTATTTACCGCTATAACTTACATACACAATATAAAAAGACTGGATCTTCTTACTGGCGATGTGTAAGTGAGGATTGCAATACATCAATTACCTTGGATAAAGACAATAAGATACTACGAGAGCCTAATCCACACTCATGTCGCCCTTATCTCGAAGATAATGAGGTAAGGCTAATAATCGATAAATTCAAGACGAATGTGTGTGAAAACTTAATGCCAATAGAACAAATTTTTGATGAACATTTTGAAAATTATCAAGGTACAGTACTTTTATTTAAGTCACACAAAAGCTCTGTATATAGAGCAAAGAATAGTTATTTGGAGTGTGATAAATTGCAAATAAATACTTTTTGAAGACGCTCGTATTCCGCAAATTTTGGCTGATAACTTTCTACTCAGCGAAGACGGCGAAACAGAAAAGATGTTCATTTTTGCTACTCATCACGCCAGAAAATTGTTCAGTAATAAAAAATACTCTTATATGGGTGACGGTACTTTTAAGTCAGTACCAACACCGTTCTACTAGTTATACTCTTCACATTAAATGTAAATTCAAACAAAACAACTACGAATGTCAAACCAGTGATTTACGGACTGATACCAAACAAAACAGAGTCAACTTATTAGCGTTTCTTTTCCATATTAAAAGATAAACTAAATATAGTTAACTTCAAAGCAGATTACGAAAGAGCCCCGAATCCCGATGAATGCAGTAAGAGTTGTTTTCCCGAACGCCAAGATAAGTGGTTGTTTTCATCACTACAATGATGCGGATGGAAAAACGCTAAAAGACTTAAGATTACCGAAATACCATCCGGGAAAGATATAGCAAAACTTTGGGCCAATTTACCGCTACTACCAGAAGGTTATATTCCTGAAGCTTGGCAATCAATCACCTAATTGTATACAGAAAACGAACTCATTACATTATTCAAAACTTACATGGTTTCCAAGGATGCCCCCATATATATATATTTAGTGTAGCATTTGAACAACACAGGACTACAAAAAGGGTGGCATAGACGGTTAAATAGCAGAATTCCCCCTTATCCTATTTTTTTTGTTTATTAACAGATTGCGAAAAGAGGCAAAATGTATAGACACAAAAATTAATAAACAGCCTTTTCATTAAAAAAAAACAGGAGGAAGAGTGATATCTTGTTTGATGAAGAGTACAGCAAACTGTTGCGTAGATTACAAGTACGGAGAAATCCCGTGGATAACATTTTTATAAGAAGTAAAACACTTACGTAGTAGTATTCGTAATTAAGTTAGAGGTTTCTATTTTATATTAAGTAACGAGAGATTTCCTTTTTATATTAAGACAGAAATCTTCTGTCAATTGTGGGATCAGCCTCTTTTTGAAAAGATAGTAGAAGAGACCAACATGTATGCCTGGCAAACCATCGCCAAGATTTCAGAAACGGGCGTCTCTTTTAAATCGAGGATTAACGATTGGGTGGAGACGTTCGTTTCTGAAATGTACAGGCTAACGGCGATGATTATTTTAATGGGCATATGCGTTTTTGGGAGGGTAGATGAACATTGGTGTACGGGCATATTAGGAATGCCAGGTTTTAGGCGTATAATGTCGAAAGACAAATATACCTTACTAATATGCCTATATAATGGAAGGAGGTCATGACAGAAAAAATAATTGATAATTAACGCTTCCCTCTTACATTTGAATGTCATTGATAAGACTGATTTGATTAAATAAACACTACTTAAATCATAATTAAAAGCATTCTATTACTGTACTTACTGCCATTTATTTTGTTTTGGTATTCGTTTATGGGTGGCATTCGTTGGGAATAGAAACTTAATGATTATAATAAACAAATACTACTTGGTGCACTTGTTATTTTTTTGTGGTAAGTATTAGAATGGAATAGAACGAATTTACAACTGTTCGTAGAACATTTGAACAAAAGTAGTTTCTAAAATAGTTCTATAGATACCTGTGCCGATTGACGTCGTATAATATAAACTTTTAAAATAACTCAGACAATACTTACGTAGGGGGCAGCATAAGGGGCGGAATAGCTGAGCAGCACATAAAAATGGTTCCCATCAAGTATATCATTGAAAAATATAGTATTACTCTAGAAAAATAAAACGTTCCTTATTTACTTCTTTAAACATTAAACCCAGATATGTCTGAACATGACTGAACATCTTTTTTGTCATGTTCAGACAGATCTTACTAAACTGTATCTGTCTAAATACGATACCGAAGTCCCTTCGTTCTCCGACAATGGATTCGCCTCTGGAATGATAAGTAAGGACGTTTCAGTTCTGAGATATTCGCCGTCTAAATATTTCATAGATAGGACGTTTTACCGACAGAATTATTCGTTATGTGACTAAATTAGTACATTTCATCGTAGTTTCTGACCAAACCCAGCAACCGTACCTACTTTTAATAAAATAAAAGTAAAACATTCTCGTCCGTGAGGTCAATCTATGATCAAAATAAAATTTTATGTGTTCTCTATATTACGAAGATATAATGTTGTAATTGTGGAAATTTGCCATAGGTATATAATAACAGTTTTAAAAATGAGTTAACGTTAGATAATTTTAAAATCGAAATGTGGCGAGCATTAATTTATAAATTATTGAACAATATTGAACAATAAACGGGACACAAAGTAACTCCTGGAGATGTGAGATGGTAAATAATCTCCAAGAAGAAAATTTAAGTTGCTTAATAATGCAGATTTTGCTCGTAGGATACGGCATAAAGACGCACTGACATTTCTACAGTCACCTGAAATAATTGAAGCCTTTGTTTTAAAAAAAAGACGAAATAAAACCAGAAGCTAGAGGGTGAATTTGTGGTGATCTGCCTTTTCAGTTTAAACGGTTACAGTTTCCTTTAAAGTTAAGTTTCGCTCTAACGAGTGATGCAGCACAGGAACAAACTTAAAAGCTGGAGTTAATTTAGATAAACAATGTTTTTCACACGGCCAATTATATGTCGTTTTATAAAATAAATTGTTTCACTATTAGGCTAAGTACTTATCATCCCGTCATCGTATCAACCTTTTCAGACTTCGACATTTTGACTATTGAAGGTTTTGGCCATTCAGCATTTTGGTAACCGAACTATTTGAACACTTTAAAGACGACAATATAAGTTTGACGCTGACTGGACATTCCGCCCATTGAACTTCTTGGGAATGGGACGTTTTGGCTACTGGATGTGATATTCGCTAGACATTATGACATTTAGGCAATTAGAAAATTTGTCAATTGGAGGCTATGTTCACAGCAATTTTTCAGTTTTTTCGTTTCGTTGTTTTGACCAACAAACATTTTGAATATAACTAGGAATGTAGTAAGTAGCTGGAGACCTGGAATAACACATAGGCTACTTTTTATCCCGATATTCCCACTGAAACGGGACTTAGGCGGGTGAAACCGCGGGGCGCAGCTAGTATAATAAAAATGTTAAAACAAAAGTTGTAGAGAATTTAATCTCCTTCAATATTAACCACATAAAGGTTTATACAACTTTCTGGTCGACTATCCCTCATTCCGAGGTGAAACCCCTAACATAACTGGACTATTACTTTATGTAGTGGAAAAAATAATAAACGCATCGATCGTTGCGTTTATTCAGTAACGGTTGAATAATTCATAGTTGAGAATACTGGCGTGACATACGAATAATTCTGTCAGCGAAACGTCGCATCAGTGAATGGTCCTGAAGGCGAATCTCTCACGAATAAAACGATCTGTCGGTGATCAGACCAAAGGCGAATCCAGAACGCTGGGAGTTTTGAATGGTACTGTTTCATATACACACGTCAACAAAGTCTAGGTCTAAAATAAGTTAGGATTAAGAAAAATGTCTTAATCCAAACTTATTTTTACAACTTCTTAGTTTCCATAAAAAGTTTATAGACAGATTGAAACCCATATTCTTTTTGGTAACGCCATGCTAAGCCATGCCCAGGAGCCAGGGTCACCGCCGAGCCAATCTCGATAAAATAAATTGTACTATGCCTGATTAAGGGTTAAAAGACATGTCAAATCGTCTTTCTATGAAGTTTAAGATACATACTTACTTATATCGACCAATAAAGTTGTCTGCCAATACAGCACCAACCAAAGGCATTGAGTAGCACATCATTATAAATATATGATAAACAACTGTCGATGCATTTTCATGAAGACATAGTACGTTTCTCAGATAAAGAGACAATATGGCTACAAACAGAAATTCAATTAATCAAATTAACATTTTATTGCAGACCAAAAAAAGTGAAATCGGTTTAATACCAGCAGTTTTCTTTGGAGATACCAGATTAAAATAAAAAGCTAATTATTGTGAAATACATGTCCAACCACTATTTTTTTTGTACAAACAAAGCTAAAAGTTATATTGTAAGAGGAATATGATGATACTCGTATAAAATTGACAAAATTTAACCAAGAATTAGTAATTCAATCAAGGAGTCACTGACTTATTATCGAACATCTGAAAAACATCAAATGTTAGGTTTCATTTTGTTGATATTTTGCAGCAGATGTTGATTATTAATTGTCGATGTATTATGTTGATTATTTGTGGAACACAACGTTAGTCAAATGTCGTTTTAGGCACATTAGGGCTAATTCTCCTTATTGCAAGCGACTCGCTGATGGACTACGGCCACTTCTCATTTTGGCTACTTCTCAAAATTTGGGATTTTTTATTGAAATAAGTACGGTATTTATGAACATGAACATGTTTACTTATTCATAAGTGAGATCAATATCATTATTCAACATCAATTGAACCAATATAATAGGTAAGTATTCAATATTTTTAGTATTTTTATATATAGATTGCATGTAGATCATCTGATTATTCAAGATTTGGCTTAAGTGTCTAGATGATGGAGAAAGCGACAAAATATTGGTTTTCGCATCAAATATTTCAACAAAAATATTGCGGCGCGCTAAGCGTAAACATAACCGCCGATATTTTGCAATTGGCACTTTTAAGGGATGATTTATATTAGGTCACCTACAGGCCCAGCTTCGTTGTCCATTGCTCGGCGAGCAGTCGATCGGTCTGTTGCAAAAGAGTGGCGGCAACAGACAACGAAGCTGGGACCCGGCACGGCCGGGTGATGGTTTAATATAAATCATCCCTAAATCTGTACCAAAGCCGTGTTACCAACTTTTTACCATACATGTGGATTTATGTTCTGATTCCAAAATCACACAAATTGTTCGTGTTAATTCCAAATAAAAATCAAGACAAGTATTTAAGACTTTTCAGAATAATGAAAAGTGTATTGACAATAAATATTATTAACTTTAAATGTGACTATGAATTAGGTATAATGAACGCGTTAATATCCGTGTACCCGATGCGCAAATAACTGGGTGTTATTTTCACTATCAAAAAGCCATCTGGAAGAAGGCGAAAGAATTATATTTGACTAAAAGTAGCCTTTTACCACCTTTACCCGCAGAGAATATTCCACAGGTTTGCCAAAAACCATTGTTCGAAACGTTTTTAAATTACTTTGCAAAACAATGGTATCCAAGAATGAACCTTGCGCTTCTTAGTTGCTCTGGAAAACGCCACCACACTACCAAAGCTCTTGATGGGTAGCACCATCGGAAAAATGTGAAAATTCCCAAGCGTTCACGTTTATTTTCATTCTTACAGAAGCTCCGAAAATAAGCCGAGCATTTTGACTCCAAACTCAAGAACAGCCATAAACACAACAACAAACAAACAAGTACAAGTAACAAAAAAGGGTCAAATAACAGTTATTACATTTTCAAGTGGTCAAAATATTAACATCAATTTGTCAACCTTGAAAAAGCTAACTGTAAAGTTGGCGAAAGCTCGGTCGGTTAAAAATCATGAATAAAACGCGATTAAACCTGGTAAATAAAGTGTTTTATTATGCAAAATCGCGAAAACCATAGAAGAAATTATGTTTTTACTGCCAGAATAACAGATTATCAAGATTCTAGGCATCAACAAAACCAAAGAATTAAACAATTATTGGAACGTTCCTCACGCGATTGAAAACAACAGGAATAACAGAAGTGCCTTTCTCATTAATAGGTACCGCCCCATACATTGGAACTTTAATCCCTTACTCACACAAGGATTGTAAGTAAATTAATATTAAAATAAATAAGATATATACAAATTATATTATGATGCAATTCAACGGAAATACAGAAACGCAAAAATTGGTTCGATTAGTTTCGAGTTCAGCTTTTAAACCCATAATTCCCACACTAACTTAAAATTTAGAAGCTGCCTAAATATTTAAGTAGCTCTCAAATGTTAAGTGCGGCTATTAGTAGTTAAATATGGTATTCAAATCCAACAAACTACCACAGTCCCTGAAAACAAGGGTGTTCAACCAATGTGTGCTTCCGACAATGACGTACGCTTGCGAAACCTGGCCGCTGACCGTCAAACTAATCCGTAGATTGAAAGTCACACAAAGAGCTATGGAACGCATCATGTTAGGAATATCACACTACGCGACAAAGTGCGCAACACTATCATCAGGAATCGCACCAAAGTGATAGATGTGGGATACCGCGTCGCTAAGCTAAAATGGTCGTTGGCCGGACATGTGTGCCGAAGGGATGACGTAAGGTGGAGCAGAGACGTTCTAGAGTGGAGACCGAGAGTAGGAAATAGAAGCGTGGGCAGACCACCTGCCAGATGGTCCGACGATTTAAAAACTCATGCCGGTGCAGCGTGGTCCAGGAAAGCTAGCGATAGAAGGTCGTGGAGAGATATTGGAGAGGCATATGCCCTGCAGTGGGCAAATACATGCTGCTGAAGAAGAAGAAGATTAGTAGTTATTATAAATGCAGCTCATTTATTTATTTACTAAGCCGGTGAAGGTAACTGATGAGCACTGATGTTACTCTGGTTGCGTCATCTGTAGCCCAAAATGGCTGAACGCCTTTTTTTTCTTTTTTGCAAATACAAAACGGCGCTTCAAAATACCACATTGTACGTATAACAAAAATTAAGGTGTATTAAGTAAAGATAGAAAGGTACCTACTTCTCAAACCACAAAAAGAAAATCTCTCACAAAATTCTGTCGCAATTATACAAAATATTGAAGTTGGATGAATCATTTCACCTTAATCAATTAAATTTCACTAGTTTTTTAGAACAACGCACCGCCACAAGAGCTCAATTGATTATTATAATTCAGTTAATTAATGTTTCTACGAGGACAATCAATTAAGACTTGGTGTCAAACAAGAATTGCGTCAAACGAAAAGAAAGACGACCGTAAAAAAAAATATGTAAAGAAACCTGTAAAAAGTTTTTATTCAAATTATTGTAAAGAAAACAAACGTTAAATCCTCCAAAGTAATGGGATTGGTCGTTGAAAGCTAATCTTAGATGAAAGATCTTCTATGAGAGTTCTCCTGCCATTTATTTTTTTTACAAAAAAGACCTTTCGACTGCTATTTCAAGTCTTGAAATTGTGCATTTGGATGGCCCAACAATTCAAAAACAAATTGATTAAATTAGGGCCCACGATAAACGATCATTTTTCTGTTGTCATATTCTACAGATATTATGGGAATTTATTAAAAAACCTAGTGAGGAAATTCTTTACTCCTGGATAAAAATTATTAGCCCAGATTATAATACTTTCAACAACGCCTATCTGGATAAAGAGCCCAAGTGAATTAATTATAACTTTTTTGGGTGATGTTTAAGACAGGATTTCAAAAGTGGGTTCCTAAATTCGGATGCACACCTTTGAATTCGCATTTATTATGTGTTGCAACTAGCAAGTTAAAGAGCTCAGAGATGAGCTTAAAAAATGTACTGCGGCTTCAAGTGGAAAAAAGGCGGACTTTGTTAAAAAAAATTCGCAATTTTTACTTTATTCATATGGTTTAGGCTATCGCCCTGTACCTCATTGAGACGGTTGAACCTGTATAGACAGACATAATACACTGGAGCCGACACACTAGACTAGGCGCAAACATAAATCGACACAAAAATATTGCTTTAGCTCTTCGACATTAATTGTGTCAAGTGTCCGTGTAACCAAAGCTTAGAATGGAGTTTTCAAGCAAAGCGATTTAACCCCCAAAAATGAAAAACGTCATTCTTGTTTTTCATAAATTCCAGTTCAACGTAGCAAAAAAAACGAGATCTATGAGCTCAACTGACCTTACTGAAAACTAGACATGACCAAAATAACACGTCACTCTATATTTCGCACGGAGAAAAAATAATCACAATTAGCAGATGGTAAAAAAACCATAAGGTCTGCTAATGCTATTAGAGCAAGAGCCCGTAAACCTCAGACCTTCGTTATTATGTAAAAGCTGAAAGTTTGTCATCGCATACTCCCAACACAGGTTATAATGGGTTTACAGTACAGTGGCTTTTGCAGGTAAACGGTAATAAAGATGTGTAAGAAAATTCATCAAATATTAAAGTGTGAATTTTAGGTAATATTATTAAAATAAATATTATTAATAAAATCAGGTAATACTTTGTCAGACACTGAACATCGTGGCAACACCTTGCTAGACATCTATAAAAAGGGTTACCCGCATAAAGGGTGTCTGGCAAGGGGTTGTTGCTCTTGGGTTTGAGGTTTTTGGTTGAAAGAGGTTGTGGCTAAAGAACTTTATTTCTGCTTGATAAAACTATTTAATTATTTATAAAGTTACACTTTACACAACAAAGGTACGTATATAGGTACATAAATAACATCATTTAATAATTAAAATAAAAATTAGTATAAGGAATTTCTTCTACTGATTGATTACACTAAATTATGTTCATTCAAAACACTCATATAGTAAATCCTGTCGTAAATAGCTAGAAAAAATAAGAAACTAAAATTGAACTAAAAAAGTACTTAGAAAAACAGTATTTTGTTTAGACTATGTCAAATCTACACAAAGAACAACGTCAAATTTACACAAACCAAAGTAAAAAAACGTAGAATACGAACGAAGTTAAAAAGAAAACGCTGGAAGATATTTTTATAGCAGCAACAAGTACTGCGAGAATTTTCAATAGACACCTAAGGGGCAACGCACATAAAGCGAAGATACCAAAAATAAGACAATTTAAACTAAACCGTAAGTACTGTGCCATTCGGTTGAAAATAGTGTACGCTCGTTCATGACAGCCTATCAACACATGGCGCGGCGCGCTTCTCACCTAAACACGCTATTTTCAACCTAATATCCAAAGGCCTAAAGGTATATTTTAAATTGTTATTTTTCATTCAGGCTCACAGTGTGTTTTGAGACCCGATTTTGTTGCATGGTTCGGTTTTTTTTATAAATATGAAATTTAGATCATTCCTAGCACTACTGTGTGACTCCGACATCGATACGACTTGTAGTTACGTAGAAAATTAGAGTCAAAGTTTGCATATTTTGTGTCATGAAAATCCATAAAAAAATTATTAAAAAAAAACTGTGCCACTTATTTTAGTTTTAATTTCATTTATAAGTAACATGTATAACACTCTACCTTTTCACACATTTTTGGGTATCTACAATCAATAATTAAAGAATTATTAACAATTTGTCAATTTTCTTCTTCAACTTATAACTTCACTTTAACGCCGAATTATGGGGTTTTTTCTGGACTAAATTATTATTTATACATGCATTTATCGATCATATTAAAATTACAACATAATTCAGCGTTATTCAAAAGTTATAACTTAATTTAATCTTAACCGGGTTTTCCGACTCTAGGGTTATCACTTCACCTAAAATAAAACCAAATCCGGATATTTCGATTTATATCCATCATTTGTGAATAATAAACATTCCTTAAGTATTTGTGTATAGATATTTGTTTCTGGTCTGGGTGTTGTATGTATTATAATTAGTAGGTATGCATTTACAAAAAAAAAAAGTAGTATGGTAAACCTGGGAGAGATGCATATAGAGGAGATATGCCTACAAAAATATAAAATCAAATTTACAAAAAAAAATTGATTTCTGAACGCATCCAACCGGGTCAGTTGTATTTCGAAAACCTAGGAGCAAGTTTTTGTGCAAGTGGTTCCCGAAAATAATTGTGATTTTTGTATTTATTTCGAGTTAAAATGTAAGTACTATCGCTCAGACCTATGATTTTTTTTTCTAAAGAACATTTTAACCAAAAAAATTCAACATTTTTTAATGACTTCTTTTGTTTTTTTCCAATTTTACTGATGGTATTAATCATTGTTGTCAAGGCAAAGACGCCATTTTTAAAGTGCGTTCCATTTTACTGATTTAAAATATACTAGGCTTCTCACCCACCCAGGGAGAGACGCCTAATTGATTTTGGGTGTAAGACGACTAAACATTTTATTTGTTATACTTTTTTTTAGATGCCGCGGGTCTACGTTAGGAAGATGTCTGACCGAAACAGGGCTTTGTGGTCAGAGAGCGATTTAAGAAACGCAATTAATGCGATCAGCAAGGAAAAGAACCGTAATCAAGCAAGCAAGCAGTTTAAAATTCCATATCGGACTCTTGAACGTAGATATAAGTCAGGTAATAACAAAAAAGGCCGTCTAGGTCCTAACTCGTTGTTTGGAGATAATGAAAATAAGATAGTCTGTCATATCAAGAAACTACAATCAAGGGGATTTGCTCCATCCATCGACGATTTACGGGTGATGGCTTTTAGATTTGCAGAGAATTTAAATCTCAAGCATAACTTCAACAGAAAAATTAGTAAAGCAGGTTATTATTGGGTTAAATCTTTTATGAGACAAAATCCTGAAATCACTCTGCGTAAATCAGAAGGTGTTTCTTTACAAAGAGCTCAAGGAATGAACCACGAAGAAATTACCGGATTTTTTGATCTATTGGAATCACAATTAGATGAGCATGACTTGAGAAACCAACCCAATAAAATTTATAACATGGATGAGACTGGGCTTCAACTCAATAATAGACCATCACACGTAGTTGCCATGAAAGGATCTAAATCAGTCCCACAATTAACTACAGCAGAGAGAGGAGAAAATATTTCTTTGGTATGCTGCTGCAATGCAGAAGGTAGTTTTATTCCCCCGGTGGCAATATTTAAAGGCGACTTCAAAAAAAGGAGGAGGTTATCAATTCGTCTGTATGTATAATATTTTTTTTTCTATGTTCACCGATTACTCGAAGATGGATTGACGGATTAAGATGATTATTTTTTTAATGGATAGGTAGGAGCTCCAAGATGGTCCCATAAAAATCTGATGTGGATCTGATGAGGGTCTACGGAGTGATGAACGGAAATGCTCCTCAAAATGCATTAATCAATCCAGTTGTTTATCGATTACTCGAAGATAGCTTGACCGATTGAAATGATTCTTATTTTAATGGAAAGGTGGAAGCTACGAGGTGGTCCCATGAAAGTTTGGTAAGGACAGGATAGCATCCCAGAATTCAATAAATTACTCATTTTTGGACTTCTACCAAAAAGAATAGACCCCTAAAGAACTAAGTACAGATTGATGGGGCACCTGAAACCACCTTCTCATCAGCAAACTCCTCAATAATTAAAATTACGGTAAATCGTTAAAAAGCAGTTTTTACAACGAAGTCAATACTTGGATTCGAAACAATCCAACTCGTAAATTAGGCAGACTTTAATTTGGAGATTTATTGGGCAAATCTTGGGGTAAATCAGCCACCCAAAATAATGGTACGTCGGAATTTAGAGCTTGCGGAATTTACCCTGTTGACAGAAATGCAATTCTTGACTATGCTTTTATTTCTGACAGTCCTGCACAGGCAGGTGAGACGTCAGTTAGTACAGCACTTGCTAGTGGTACGTCACAGCCTTCAACCAGCGGGTTAAATACACGGAACAAAACAACCATCTCTGATGATACATTGGAAACGGGTCCAGGACCGTCTACTGGCACAGATTATCTAATTATCTGGCACAGCTTATCTAAACCAGCAATTCAAGTAACGCCAGTAAAAAAAGACCCATTGAACAAACCTGGCGAAGAAACACCCTCGAAAGTTTTGGATAAAGTGCACCCAGTTCCCTCTTATGGGATGCAAACTACTTCTAAAAGGAAGTAACATGCGACGCTTTTAACAACCCCTGAAAATATTAAAAAAATAAAGATTAAGACTGAAAAGAAAATAGCGACTGTGCGTAAAAAAAACCCAAGACTTTTGAAGAAGAAAGGAGAATCTAAAACGAAAGTACAAAGAAAGGGAGCTTCTAAAAGGAATTATTCCAGAAAACCCAAGATCATTAAAATAAAAACATCAGATGAGTCGAGTGATGGGGATTCTGATTACTCCGTGCATGACGATTCGTCCACAGAGGATATAGAACGCAGCATCTTAGGAGATATCTGCATTGCATGTGGAGAGTATTATCATGCGACACAGAAAAACTGTGACTGGCTGCAATGCATACAATGCGAGGAATGGTTCCACGAAGATTGTAGTGGAGATCCTGCAAAATGTATGACTTGTGACAAATAAAACCTCATTTTCCTTTTAATAATTACGTAGGCATCTCTCCCTGATACCTATTGGCGTCTCACCTATAGCTATGGGACAGATGCCTAATCGACAGACTAAAAATAAAAGGCTGTATTTCCTAAAATTAGGACTAAATTGTTATAATTGCTATGTTACCTCTTTAATAAATATATGATTGAACTATTGTCATTATTTGTTTTCATCTCCTTTCGGTAAATATGAAATTATGAAGCTTTATAAAAACTATAGGCAACCCTCCCAGGTTTACCCTATATGTATTATATCAGTTGTCTGGCCACCGAAACACAAGCCTAGTTGCTTAGCTTGGGGCTAGATGGCGATGTGTAATTTGTCCAGCAATATTTATGTATTATATTATTATATCTATTTATAATTTATAAAATTCTTTATCCTAACTGATTGACATATCAACGCACAGCCTAAACCGCTGATCCTAAAGACATGAAATTTAGAGGGTCTTGGGTTTTGTGATATGTAGGTACTAAGAAAGGATTTTTCAAAATTCTATCTTCAAGAAGCTGAAATAGGGGATTGAGATCACTGAATTTATCATGAAATCTCAGAAACTACAATTAAGTGCTAGGAGTCTCAAATTTTGCATGGGAATTTCTTTTAGAACAATAACACTAAGAAATAATTATTTAAAATTAAAAAAACAAAAACGGACCAAAGACGTTACGGGAATGCAGCGTTTCAAGAAACCCGTGTTCCTGTAAGTTTTAATGTCCCTGTGGACATTACGGGAAACATAATACGACAAAACGACTTTACGGGAAATCGATGTTACGGCGACGCTTGATTGATTGATTTAATATGATTATATGTTTAAATATTTAAAAAGGTACATAGTAATATTAGTACCTACAAATTTTATAAGATTTTAATTTAATAATATGAATTTAATTTAAATTAATTAATAGTTAACTACCTACACCTACTTAAGTAGCTATAATGACATGTAACTTGAGTTATCAATAAAATATCTGTATCTGTATATAGGTAGATAGATTTACATTTGTTTCTTGTAAGCCACGCGGGCGAAGCCACGGGCAGAAGCTAATATGTAAAATTTTGACTAAGTTTTCCTCAGATCGCTTGTGGCCGCGAAGAACTGAAAAGTCCTCAATACGTCAGGTTTAAAAAGAAACATGATTAATAAGTTAAAATTTTTCTTTCAAAAATAATACAGAAAATAATTAGTGATTTTCTTTTATTTCTGTGGGAAACAAAAACAAAAATAAAGTATCATATTTAATAATATTTATTGTATAAGTTTTTGAGACCACAATATAAATTTGGATATACTTATCCGGTTATGTGGGTGACAGCCCTGAAGAAAAACATTAAAATACGTGTAACTTTTGAATAACGCTGAATTATGTTAAGGTTTTAATATGGTCGATAGAAGCATGTAAAAACAACAGTTAGGTCTGAAAAAAAAGCTATAATTCGGCGTTAAGGTGAAGTTATAAATTAAAGAAGAAAATTGAGAAATTCGTCAATAAATCGTAAACTATTGATCGTAGAAACTCAAAAATTTGTGACAATGTGGATTAATATACATACCATTTATAAATGAAACTAAAACTGAAATTTGTGGGACAGTTTTTTCTAAATATTTTTTTAAAGATTTTTATGACCCGGATAACCGGCAAACTTTGACTCTAATTTTCTACGTAACTACAAGTCGTATCGATGTCGGAGTCACACAGTAGTGCTAGGAATGATCTAAATTTTATATTTATAAAAAAAACCGAACCATGCAACAAAATCGGGTCTCAAAACACACTGTGAGGCTGTGCCAATCAGTAAGGACCAAGCATTTTATAGATCTTACTAATATTATAAACGCGAAAGTTTGTAAGTATGTATGTATGTATGTGAGGTTGTTACTCTTTACAAAAACGACTGAACCGATTGCGTTAAACCATGGAATATAGGTAGCTGGGGACCTGTATTAACACATAGGCTACTTTTTATCCCGATATTCCCGCGGGAACGGGACTTACGGGGGTGAAACCGCGGGGCGCAGCAAGTATATTATATAATAATATCATCTGGCAACTACCCTCCCCTGTAAGGTACCGGAGCCATTGATCTCAGGAATATCCTGAAAAGGCTGTCCATAGCCGCCGACGTTCCCCAAGAGCTATAGTATCCCATTGCATCGATTGTTTCTCCCTGGTTAGGGTAAGGATTGTGTGAAACACTACGCTCCACAGATGGAACGGCCTGTAAATAACAACTACAATTTAAAATAAATTCATTATTTTGGTTTTAATCGCCTTGTTTTTCTAACGGCATTGTTGCATTGCCATATAGACCCTGAGGAAAGTATCTGCAAAGGCAAAGACACCACGGACCATGTATGTACGTAGAGGACATGCCTTTATCAGGTAGGCCTCGTGACACTTCAATACGTAAGGGCCTACTTACTACACTAAAGTTTGAGGTAGTTAAACTACGAAATTTGACTACGTCTTTTATGTTACTACGTAGTAAAGGCCGTAGCAAGCAGTTTTGATACTGACCTGTAGATGTTAATTAAAAAAGTGTACGGATCAGAAATCTCACACTCAACCGCAATTTGTGACGCGTTGATTCATACAGAAATCTGAATACAACATCCCTACTCTGTATCTGCTCTGTGACCAACACGTACGGCATTGCAAATATGTCTTTAAAAAAAACAACGCGATTAAAACCGCAAAATTGGGCTGTATTTCAATACCGAGTCGCGAAAACTGAAAAAAAACAAGTAGAGTCCTAGAGATATTTTAAAGGAAAAATTCATCTTCAAAAATTCACTTGCGGCGAGATTTGAACTCGCGTCCCTGGATCAATATTCCAGTGCCTATACCGCTCGGTCACGCAAGTTCCCATCTCGAGCAGCGAATTTAAGAATATGAATGTAAATTTAATCATTGGCGCAGGTAAATCACTGGAAAGTGATCCTGTAGATGGCGTTTCAATCGAGCCGTAGTCGAAAAATAGTAGACAGGGAAACATTCATATTCTTAAATTCGCTGCTCGAGATGGAAACTTGCGTGGCCGAGCGGTATAGGCACTGGAATATTGATCCAGGGACGCGAGTTCAAACCCTTCCAACTAATTGGAAGGTAATGTATTTTTGTCACTAGACAATACAGCTTTTAACTTAAATTTAACTTTCTAGTATTATCAAATGCGGTTTTTATTCCTACGCACCTATACTTTGACGACCTCTGTGGCGCTGCAATGCAGAAGGTTGCGGGTTCGATTCCCGCTGGATGCAAATATTTATGCTTAAAAATAAATATTTGTATCTGATCTGGGTGTATTTCCACGTATAATATGTATGTATTTACAAAGGAAAAATAAATATAATCCGTTGTCTAGTCGCCGTAATACAAGCTTAGCAGCTTACCATGGGGCTAGATGGCGCTGTGAGTGGGTCTCAGAATTTATTTATTTAGTTACTTACCCCATCTACTAGCAGTTGAGCCATCGGCGTAATTGTATTTAAATGGCGTTTTATTTCCAACGGATACGTTCTGAATAACTGTAAACGTATGTTGGCAAATTCATCGCCGCGTACCTGTAAATAGTTGTTAAATATTCATAAATAATAAATCTTACTAATATTATAAGCGCGGAAGTTTGCAAGTATGTATGCATGAATGTGTCTTGGTTACTCCTTCACGCAAAAACTACTGAACCGATTGCGATGAAACTTGTAACATAGATAGCTAGAGGGGATATTCCCACGGGAACGAGATTCACGCGGGTGAAATCGCGGGGCTCAGTTAGTAAATAATAAATATATTTATTTGTATGTCAGTTTGTTTGAGTGAAAATACAAGATCGATTTTAAAAATTCTTTCACCAATATAGAAAGCTATCGAGGAGCACATTTGATCCCTATATTCCCACGGGATCGGGACTTACGCGGGTGAAACCGCAGGACGTAGCTAGTTGATAATAAAACAGAAGATATAATTACCCGAATAGCATCATCGCTTTTGTAGGTATTAGATATCGCACAAGCATTCTTTATGAACCACTTCCATACATTTGGTTCACGCCATCTCGGCCAAGTGAACTTTGCATATAATAATATTAACGCCTTCATTTCGTCAGATGTTCTAAAATTAAAGATAGATATAAACCCCCCTTACATAAAAACGATGCCCTGCATAAACTATTTAACGTTTGTCTTCGACCGTGACATGAAGTTTTAAAGTTGACAGACAGAGACAAACGTCACATAACTTTGTCATCTGTTAATCATCGTTTTTAAGTAAGGGGGAAAGTTTGTTGTTTATTAAAGTTACTGGTACAATTTTAGAATATATTTGTGGCTAAAACAAATATAACTGATTTTAACTTAAAACTAGCTTAAACTGTTAAAGTACCATCAGGAAGCTTATCCTTAAATAAAAATATTTAATGGATTTTTTTAATATATTAAAAAGTGTTCTCTTTTTAAAGAATTCCGCGAATCTTTAGAAATGTTTTCCAAAGATTCGCAGCCAACAGGACTTAAAACTGCATCTTTGGGGATCCGTCCCAAAATAAAAGCTATACATTACATAAAAAATATACAATTGTCTTCTGGTTTTGTTATCTTGGATTTAAATTAAAGTCAATTTTCCTACTCCAGTAATTATTATATTAAGCATTTTATCAATGACCCATCACAATTAAAACCGGAAAAAATAGTTGAATCAATACAAATTATAAATAAAAATAAAAAAGATTGTATACACAACATACAGCACTCCACATAGAATAGACTAAAAAAACGAACGATTTTGAACTAAAACTGTCACATAATAATTATTAATATAAAATTCAATTTCCTAAAATGTTCACTTACGTGTTATCAGCTTTTTGGAAAAGTTCGCTATTAGTAACATCCTCGTTCTTTTGACTCGAACAATCCATTAACATTAATACTGTCAAAGGAAATTCTAAAATAGCATTCTGTAACTCCTTGTCAGCTTCCGATATTTGTTCTAAAACAATAGCATTTAAAGAATTAGACACCAAGCAAGCTGATTATGTAACATGTTGTTAACAAATCTAGATCGAAACTAACGAAATCGCCGATTTCACTTCGCTTTTGCGAATACAGAATTTCAATTTACCACTTACAGACACTAAAAATATGCCATTGCAATTAAAACTAGACACAGGAACTGTGAAACTGCAACAAGAAATTACACATTCGTAGTTGAAAAAATTACGCGAAAACAACAATGTAATTTGTCTCAATCAAGATTCCATAGCAACAGAATTACAGAATCAGCTAAACATAGAAAAAAAAACAATGTAAAAATCAAGTGTTATAAAAAAAGTTTAATACCCACATTTATGTGCTTTGCGTGCGAAAGTTTAGATGTTTGTTTATTTGATTGTGTTCCAATCACGCAAAAACTACTGAACCAATTGCGACACAACGAAGTCTGAAATCCATAGTTCGTACTTTGACTTTGCTAAGCAAAAACTTTGACTAAAGCGATCTTCGCAACTGTCCAAAGTTTTTGCTTAGTAAAGTCGAAGTTTTTCAAATTTCAATGTAAACCAATAAAAAATAATGACCTAAGCTTTGCTTTCCTTTTATGACTATAATTTCTTATTATTTTATTCGTAAATTACAAAATAAATTCCGACTATAAATTCCTAATTCAAAGTTTATGCTTAGCTTTTGCTACGCTCAGTCTGAGCAAAGTCAAAGTACGCACTAAAGGTTTCAGCCTTAGTATGTCGATAGCTGGAGACCTAGATTATAACATAGGCTATTTTTAACCCGAAACTCCCGCAGGCTTGCCACAAGTGGGTGAAACGTGAAGGAGTAACAAAGCCACATAGACATCCATACTTGCACACTTTCGAGTTCATTTTATTAGTAAGACTAGCTCCCGCCTAACTCGTGATCCCGTCGAAAAATACAGTTAAAAAGTAAAAATTAGCCTCTGTGTTATGTTATTCCATGTCCCCAACTATCTATATTGCTAGACTCATTGCAATCTGATCTCAAACTATCAGCGTACCAAGTTGCATCATCCCTTTAGTAGTTTTTGCGTGAAAGATTTAACAAAGCCACATACAGACAAGAAAACATTCGCGTTTATAATATTAGTACGATATTTACCTTCATCATGATTCTTCGTCGCAACATGGAAAAGCGACATGGCATACGAGTACCGCATATGAAACAAATGCTTCGCTCCCCGCTCATGTTCCCAAAATTTATAGAGCTCGAGGAACCATTGATGTTCCCTAGATCGCAAGGCCAACGTGTCGATGATTAGTATCACAGCGAGAGGGTCCGAAGGGTCCAGGTTTAACAGGAACTTGGCTATCTCGAGTGCGGTGCGGTGACACGCCTTGTTCGTTAGAAGATGGACGTATTTCAATAGAGCTACGTGGAACATACGGTTTTCAACGTATTTGTATTCAAGACGGACGTTTTCCTAGAAAAAAAAATTACACTTGGAGGATTGATTGCCTGGAAGAGATAACCCTCAGGCGAAAAAGCCGCCCATAGTACCACTAGTTTTTTAGTTTCTGTCTTTGTAATATTTGTTTAAGTTTTGGTATAATAAAGCATTCTTTCTTTGATTTTTCAGAACTTTCATGGATACCATGAAAGTTCTGTTCACTTTCATGGATACCATGAAAGTTCTGTTGTCCATGAAAGTTCTGTCGTTCATGGTATCCATGAAAGTTCTGTCGCATGAAAATTTCAAGAAAACGTTTCTTAGACCGTAGACCGGTGCAGCTACTTTAACGAGTCGGATTTTTATTTGATCACCATCACTTACGCAATCACTTATAATAGCGGTCAAGGGAGGTGTATGGAAGGCCCCTTAAACATTAATTATATACTTACATCAGTAAAGCTGAATTTTGGATGAAATGTTCCTTGAAGGAAGTAAATCATTTCCTCAAGCGTAGGGCGGCCCAAGCCCAGAGCCTCCATGGCGTAGAAAATGTCATTATTCTGAAAGGTTATTTAAAAAGTTAAGCAGTGCTGTAAAGGGAAATTCTATGTATTATTATTAAATTGTCAAAAACGGCGATAATCCTTGTTTTTGATCTCGAGATGGTGCCCGGGGATTCGCTAACATTCACAGATATTTTTCTGCACAACTATGATTTATGGTGTTATTGTTTAGAAAAATCTCCAGTGTCTATGTTCCGATATATGAAGAGTGTGTTACAAGAAATGTATGTATACAAGTCTCCGTCTTTGTATACAAGTCCTAAAATCGCCCGGATATGCGTGAAATAAATAAAATTACGCATATTTCCTTGGTATTGTATTTCCTAAACAAAGGTCGTAAATGTAATCTTTTTGGGTGGTTAAACAAAGAACCTCTGGAACTCTCACCTACCCCAAAGTAATTTTATGACAGAAAATTCGGATCTGGGACTGATTCAAACTTAGTATTAAATGTGATGTTATACATTTTCTAGTACCTTTTAGGAATTGTATACAATTTGGTTTCAAACATCCATCTAATATGATAAATGTAAAAGTGTGTGTGTTTGGATCACGCAAAAACTACTGAACCGATTGCAATGAAACTTGGAATATAAGTAGTTAGATACCAGGAATAAAACATAGGCTACATTTCATCCCGATATTCCCACGGGAAGGGGACTTGCGCGGGTAAAACCGCGGGGCGCAGCTAGTTAATTAATATAGTTTAAAAAAAAACATACAAAATTTTATAGATTTTCTAAATAAACACAAAATTGTATACAATTCCTAAGTTTCACACATTTCCTGTAACATGTACATATATACATAACACATCTTCTAATTTTAAGATTTGTCATGCATGGTAATTATATTTTATTTAAAAAAAATAGTGTTATCAAAATAATAATATCAATGTTTCCTCACCTCAAGCACAGCTTCTATGGTATCAGCTGTAAACACATGAGGCTCATGTAAATCCACTGTATTATATTTCTTTTCCAAAACTAGGAGCAGTTTCTTCATATTCTTGACATATTCCTGGCTATGTTCAAACTTAAAATACTTGACTCCATCTTTTGTTGATATTAAACTCATTTTGAGACCTAAAACGTTTAGAAAATTAGTGAAAATAATCTACACTTGATATAGCACAAGCGATGTTCCGCGGCTCATTATTTGCGACGGCATTATTTCATAGCTCCGAAACTATTGTACCGATTGAAACAAACTTTCACAAGTAGAAAGCCAAATTATCGAGAATAGACTACTTTGAACCCCCGATATTCGCAAGGCATCAGGACTACCGCGGGACGCAGCGAGTCAACTATAAATGCAGTGGATTACAGGTTGAAAAATTTAAAAAAGCTGTTTTTTGCTCTGAATATAGATGATAACGTACCTTTAACTGAGAAGACGAATTCGTCACTAGCTTGTACAATGACCCTCCTTAACAGCCGTGGTCTTTGACGCCGATTCCTGTCATTACGATGCAATCATTATAAACAAAGTCAAAGTAAAAATGCTTTATTTCAATTAAATGCTAGTTACATAATATTTATGTACATGATCACTTTGAAACACCTTAAAGCTATAGTTTTAGCGTAGTTTCCGAACGCGCCCTCCGATAAGAAGAAACCACAATAGTGTCATTGGGTTTTTTTGTGATCATGTTTTCAATTACAACCTTCATGATAAAGATATCTATAATTTCAACAGGACCAATCAATAATGAAGTCCATGGATTATTTTGGGGGAGATATTGCGAGGTATCATGGTACGCCTTTTTACACAAATTAATGCATTGCAATTTAACTTTGTGTAGAACTTTTATAGAACAATAAAATTTATTATTTAACAGTGCAACATAGTCAATTTGCTCCGTTAGATTTGCAAATAACTTGCTATTCATGGTCATGCTATTCATCCTACTTATATTATAAAGCTGAAAGTTTGTGAGTATGTGTCTATGTATGTATGTTTGTTACTCAATCACATTGTTACACAATCAACCGATTGCGATAAAACTTGGAACATAGGTAGTTGGATACCAGGAATAACACATAGACTACATTATTTCCCGATATTCCCGCGGGAACGGGACTTACGCAGGTGAAACCGCGGGACGCAGCTAGTATAGAATATATTCTTCATTCGTACAGTGAGGGCGTGAGGGTATGGAACAAGTTGCCTGCGTATGTTTTCCCGGATGTCTACAACTTGGGGGTCTTCAAGTCACGAGTGAACAGGTATCTCCTAGGAAGGCATGCAACATATTAGACCACACGTTGCTTTACATCAGGTGAGATAGTGGCCAAACGCTTACCTATCAACTAGTCTAGTTTTTAATAGTAAATAATATGTATTAAATTAGGTTATCTAGAACTATTTCTTGAATATGCTCAGCAATTTTTTTTAATAAACTGTCTGGATAAGTTGTTATTAGCAAATATTCTAATATGGCTCTAAAATTTCGCATAGTCACATCTTACATCCTTCTTTTACACCTCTGACATTCGCTGACGCTATCCCTGTCGCAACTTGACATTATGCTACAACCTTAAAAACTACTTGATCAACACACAAAAGGATAATTTATATGGAAACATAATTAATAATAGATAATAAAAACTAAGATTATTTGTAATACCTGCGTTCATCATCTTCATTGGGCCCGAAGAGACGCAATAATTCATACTCAACGTTAATATGCTTAGCTATGACTCTCAGTGGATTGTTACTGTCTCTCTTATCTTCCGATAAGTCACTTGATGCAGCTTGTTCTGGTTCTCCAAGAAGCATGTTCACCTCGGCTACCACTTGGTCTATTTCATCATACTGAAAATAAAACAACTAAATAATCCAAGCCTTTTTCAACCATTTATCTTTTCAAAAAATCAAGAAGGTAGTATGTTTACAATCAATGACAAAAAAAACTTGAAACCTAAATTTCCTAAATGAACATTTTGGCAGTTTTGCAATGTATAGTATAACCTTTCTGCTGATGATATGATAGTTCCCCCCAGTAGCCGATCTAATACTATTCAATCCATCCATATCTCATTTCTATAGCCCATGTTGTTTTCATCCATAGATTTCTCTAGAGTTCATTGGAACTGGACTCAGGTACACTGGTGAAACCACAGCATGCAGTTTTACAATAGCTATATTATGAGACTACATCGAACTTAACAACAATTTTACAATCATACCTCAATTGCTTGTGTTTGTGGTTGCAACACCTCCACACCGATATTCTGGTTTTTAGTTTTTCTATGTTTATTTCTCTTCTTTTTTTTTTGTTTTCCAATTTTAGCAACAACAGCGTCATGTTCACTTGAAGAATCACCAGAAAGTTTGTCGGCATGTGTATCCTCATTTTCAGAGTCAGAATTTACAAGTAACTGCATTAAATACAATTTGTTAACCTTAGTAAATAAATATATAATACACAACATTACACACAGCGCAATTTAACCCCAAACTAATGCTTGGCTTAGTTTGGCTTGGCTAGGCACTAGGCTAGTACTATAGGTACTAGGACAACAGATAATACTACATAATATGATATTTATATATATATTTTAAATACATACGTTTATGATACATAGAAAAGCACCCAGGCCAGACAAAACGATTTATTCTTAAGCATAAATATTAGCACCTAATGGGAATCGAACCCACAACCTTCCCTATTGTAGTCGAGCATTCACCCGATGCGCCACAGAGGTCAAATATGTAACTATATTCCTAGCCTGTACTTGTATTTTCTATCTAGTAAATTTATAATTTGTACATAGCTACTATGTTACGTCAAAGTAACAACATACTGCATACATTAATATTGACTATTAATGTGTGGGCTATTAACTCTATTAACATACAATTTTTAAAAATACAAAATCAGCTATAGGGAGTAATGCAATAAATCATACCCCTCCAAATCCGGATTGTGTTTTCAGAGTAAAACCAGGCTCAAAATCCTCAAGTGATACGTCAGAGTCATCGTCTTTCTTCAACTTCTCCCTCATTTTACGAATATTTCTGGTCGACATATTTTTAGCTCAACTGTAAGATTTGTCATAAAACAAAAGTTCAACTTAGAAAACTTTTGCTAACTACTTTTTGAAAACTACTAATAATGATTGTTTTTCAGTATCTTGTTGCATGTTGATTTATATTTATTTGATTGATGGCCGCCATAAGTTAGTATACAATGCACCTATGCACAGCCTTGCACAGGCTTATTTACCTAGATGTAGTTGTGCGCCTCGGCGAATTTTTTCTACGGTTTATGCTTTACGCGATGAGATGACACGACAACTAGACCAAGAAAAATAACTCTTGATACATTGCTAAAGGTCACTAAAAGGGAGACCCAAAGTTTATCCAGATCCAAGATAGTTTAGACCGCGAGATTCTAGACAGTAATCAGTAGGTATTTATCAGACTTTAACCATCATGATTGTAAAGAGATGAACCTACGCGATAGATTCCACGAGACCCAAAATTCGATTGAACAAATCATTTTGAGATAAAAAAATATTTTTTCACTTACTTGGCCACCACCCAGGATAAAATACCCTGATTTTCTTCAATTTCGACAGCAAGCTAACGAAGAAAGCAAGAATTAATTTTCCATTTGCCGAACAAGTATGAAAAAATGTTTTTCACAATGTCTTCCTTTCTTTTTTTTTATTCTTCATTATAAAAATGGCTTATTCCATTTGGACATATGTCAGTGCCAAGTTATTTGCGAAGTTTTGGCGGGAACGCGTCGAGATGTGTTGCTAAATTTTCATTTTTGTGAAACCTAGTTCCAATGCGAGCAAATTGATTAATTTCGGGGGCATATTAATCAATTTAGTTTCGTGAAGGTGTACAAGTTTAAATGAAAGTGATAATGGGAGCAAAATATGGACTTTAGCGATGTCTTCAAAGCTCCGTGAACAAACATTGTGAAAAATGGTCCCCTTTTTACAATGATTTTCTAGACTTGACTTTAACTATGACGACTTGACTAATTCGACGAAACCCCAAAAAGCAACCATCGTGACTCTTGCACTGTCAGCCACTAATTTAAGGACAATTCAGATGTTTCTTGTTTTTTTTTTATAATTTTTTTGGCATAACTGGCAATATTAATATTATTTTTCCCTGTTATTTCAACCATTTATTTTTGAGTTTTGGCGGGAACTCGTTGAGGAGATGTGTTGCTAAATTTTCATTTTTGTGAAAACTAGTTCAAATGAGTGCAAATTGTTTAATTTCAGGGGCATATTTAGTTTAGTGAAGGTGTGCAAGTGGAATGAAAGTGAAAATCAGTGCAAAACATAGACTTAGTGTTGTCTCCAAAGCTCCGTGAAAAATCTTTGTAAATAAATGGCCGCCGTGTTTACAAATGATTCCCCAGACTTGACTTTAACTATGACGACTTGACTGTTTTGATGCAAATAACTTGCATAATATATTAATAATACTTGACACTGGCTAATTTCCTAATGGCCGTAATTGGTTCACAAATGATAAGAAATAAATAAAACGATTTATTTTAAATTCATATCGATTCTCGATAGTCTCTCGAGTGGGCGGCAGGGGGGAGCCAATAATACAACCAGGGAAAGTACAGCCAGTTAAAGTACAACCCGATAATGTCTTGATAAAAGAAAGCCATAGTTTCGTTTTATCACCCCGTACAAATATTGCACTAGCAGATAATGTACGACCAGTTATTATCGAGCTGTACTTTTTTTTGCAGGTTGTACAATAATATTAACTCGTTCCAACATTGTAAAGCCTCGTATTGATCGACCATTAATGTACAACCAGATTATGTACAGCTACGTATTCTGTGACCATTTTGGCTTCGTTTTAGCAGGTCGTACATTATCTGATTGTACAATAACCGGACTCTCGACCCTTTCGAGCGCAAACCCGGTCCACACAGGGCCGCAGTCGTTGCGAGCGAAGGAAAATGACGTCACACTTTGCATTCGCTCTAACTTCACGTCAAGCCCTCAACGGAGTCTTGGCGGGAACTCCTTGAGGAGATGTTGTGCTAAATTTTCATTTTTGTGAAACCTAGTTCATATGCGTGCAAATTGTTTAATTTCGGGGGCATATTAATCAAATTAGTTTCGTGAAGGTGTACAAGTGGAATGAAAGTGAAAATCGGTGCAAAACATTGACTTAGTGTTGTCTCCAAGGGTTATTCCTATAATGCCCACTGATAATCCCCACCAGTGGGGATTTTTGAACTTTTTGTCCAATAATCCCCATTATTAGCCGATTTGTGTAAAGTGGGGATTTTTGGACAAAAGTTCAGAAATGCCCACTGCTTAAAAAACTTCTTTCAAAATGGGGATTCGTAAACCAAAAGTTAACCATTGCTTAAAAACTTATTTAAAACAGGAATTTGTGCACAGTTTCATCATGAACTACACAAACTAGTACAATTTACAGTGTGGGTTAATAATGATTTTGATTAGTGGACGGAATGATAGGAACTAATAAAGGTACATAACTTTCTTACACATTGTTATTTTATTTACAAATTTTATTCAACATTGGCAAGACGTAGTACATCGCTTATTAAAATAACAAACAATTAAAATAATACATACACAAATGTAAGTATTTCATTTCACAAGTCTACTAAGTAAACTATTTAGGTAGGCTGTAAAACAACTATCCTTTGATAAAAGCCGACTGTTACTAGTTTAAACATATACTTGAATTTGGACCTTAAATCATTATATTGAGACTAGCTGCGACCCGCGGTGTCACCCGCGGAAGTGATAACGCGTTATCACGGGCGCGGGCGGCCGTGCGATTCTCTAGCGTTTACACTTTTTCGTTCATTACTCGGGTTCTATTAATTGGATTTCGATGCTAAGTATACCACAACCTTTCTCGAAAATAGAACTATCCAATATTGAAAACCATAATTCAATCGGATAAGTAGTTTTTAATTATATAAGGAACCGACAGATAAATAGAAAAACAGACAAACAGACATGAATTTTAAAATTTATATAATTTTGTTCTACTACTTATCCTAAGTTCCTTTGACTACTTTTTTTTTTAATTTCTTCTAAGTACTGACTTTTTGACCTCTCTTCCTTTATTATAGTATAGATGGAAGAAGATTATATGACTCACAGTTGCCAGCACAAAAACACACTTTTTTGGACTTGCATGTAATTGGCTAGTTTTTCTATTGTCTGGAATTAGTTCTGCAATATGCACATTTAGTATCATTTCTTCATTTATTGTTATTGAGTGAATTGATTTAAAATGGCCGGTAGCTCAAGCGGTATTAGTACATTAGAGTATATTAAATAAACAAATAAGTGTACCATATTATAATAAAATATAAGAATGGTTCTATTATTTGGGAATGTGATAAGATTAATTAGACAAATTATGTAAAACTCTTATATTTATTTTATAAACAATTGACAAACAACGATTATGTTGTTGGTATCCATTTTATTTAAAATTATTATGATTATTGTTATTAGCTATTTATCTATATTGATTAAATTATTAAAGTGTCGATGTAGTCCAAGATGAAGCACACTGACCTAGAAGTACCTATTATATAAAATAGCAATTAACATATTTTTTTACCAATTTCATTGTTTTATTGAATTATCGAACCCAAGTAAATAGTTAGACTTTATTCTATCTGGAATTAGTATCTTGTGGAATGAAATACTTACATTTGTGTATGTATTATTTTAATTAATATTGTTTGGTATTTTAATAAGCGATCTAATACGTCTTGCCAATGTTGAATAAAATTTGTGAATGAAATAAAATTAGTAATATTAGTTCCTATCATTCCGTCCACTAATCAAAATTATTATGACCCTCACTGTAAATTGTAGCAGTTTGAGTAGTTCATGATGAAACTTTCTATGCTTTTTGTCCACAAATTCCTATTTTAAATAATTTTTTAAGCCATTCGTAAACCAAAAGTTCATGAATGCCCATTGGCGTTTTGAAACAAGTTTTTTTAAACAGTGGGCATTTCTGAACTTTTTTCCAAAAATCCCCACTTTACACAAATCGGCTAAAAATGGGGATTATTGGACAAAAAGTTCAAAAATCCCCACTGGTGGGGATTATCAGTGGGCATTATAGGAATAACCCGTCTCCAAGGCTCCGTGAAGATTGTTTGTAAATGGCCGCCGTGTTTGCAAATGATTCCCTAGACTTGACTTTAACTATGACGACTTGACTGTTTCGATGCAAATAACTTGCATAATAAATTAGAATACATGACACTGGCTAATTTCCTAATAGCCATAATCGGTTCACAACCGATCAGAAATAAAAAAAGCCCTCAACGATCGCGGGCTAGAGGTGGGTCGGCGTGGTCGTTTTGTTTTTTTTTTTTAATTCCGACTCATAATATAACACCGATGTCATCAAAGACGTAAAATCTTTAGAGGAGTATTGGAGGGAACGCGTTGAGGAGATGTGTTGCTAAAAAACATCGTTCAAAATGGACCAGCTATGTTCCACAGATATCAAATTTGACACTTTTTAATACGAAATGCCATGTCCGCCACATTTTTAATTACACTTTGGAGTTTTGGCGGGAATGCGTTAAGGAGATGTGTTGCTAAATTTTCATTTTTGTGAAACTTAGTTCAAATGCGTGTAAAATGTTTAATTACGGGGGCATATTAATCAATTTAGTTTCGTGAAGGTGTACAAGTGTAAATAAAAGTGAAAACCGGTGCATAACATGTACTTTAGCTTAGTGTTTTCTCCAAAGCTCCGTGAACAAACATTGTAAAAAATGGCCCCCTTTTTACAATGATTCCCTCGACTTGACTTTAACTATGACGACTTGACTGTTTTGTTCAATGCAAATAATTTGCAAATATTGATAATACTTGACACTGGCAAATGTCCGAAAGGAAAAGCCATTTTTAAAGAAGAAGAATTACACTTTCAAAATTACGCGCGCTTCGACCGTGCGATCGACCGTAGGGTGCGCTACACTTTTATCTGACAGCGCGCCCACAACACCAATTGTCTAGTAGACAATAGTAGTTCACGATCGCCGCGATTGTGACCTTACTAGTCTGTGGGCTTGACGTGAAGTTAGCGCGGATGAAAAGTGTGACGTCATTTTGCTTCGCTCGCGGCCCTGTGTGGACCGGGGTTGCGGTCGAAAGTGTCGAAAATGTTCTCTAGTGGAACGCGGCCAATGTTTACATTTTTGACTTTTATCAACAAAAGTGTCATCAGGACATTAGACAAGTAAAAAACTTTTCTTAGCATTGAAATACTATCTTATTCAGTGATTGTAGAAGATCGAAGAACTGCAAGCTGTATCTCATGCATGATTACTATGTGTCTTACCAGCAGCTTATATTTACGCCGACAATAACGTCAACCTACTACTTCATCGTGCTCATTGGATGAGGTTCGGCTACGTGTATACGAGTGACTACCTAACCTACATATTTAGATCTCAATCACCTTACTTGCAGTTCCCACTGATCTCTGCGCGGGGTAGTACGTGCGCGTTCAACAAAACGTTCAAACCCGAAAGGTTTGAGTTGCCGAATAAAAAGAGAGTTTCTGCAGAGAACTCTAGAAATTATAATGATTTAAGCGTGTCTTCTCCATACTAGTTTCAAGTGCCTACTCGTGTTATTTACGGAACGTCGGGAACCATCTGTAGCAATGTTTCTGTGGCTGTTATTTGCTTTGAGTATCAGTTTGCGTTTAGCTTCGGGCGCAGTGATACCGGACGATGGTGAAATTGAGGAACAAGGATTGTATAGTAAGTCAGATCTCGTTACCATACTAAGCAATAGTAACTTTGAAAAGAAACTTTATGGGCAAGACCATGCATGGGTAATACAGTTCTACAACAGCTACTGTGGCCATTGCAGAGCATTTTCACCTAAATACAAAGCTGCTGCTGCTCAAGCCATAACGTGGAAAAAGGTTATTAGATTAGGAGTTATAGACTGTTCAGTTGAAGAAAATAATGAGATATGTAGGCAATTTGAAATAATGGCTTATCCGACACTACGCTATTTTCATGAGAACTATCGAAAAGGGAATGGCAATATTGGTGAAAAAATTGCTAACGTTGAATCAACCGAAAAACTTATTGAAACTATAATACATAAGATGCAAAATGAACAGATCGCTGGCCGCCTCAGAGTAGGACCTTCCTTTAACATTGGTTCCTACAGATCATATTCTGATGCTTTAAACGATGTACCTTCTACTAACTTGTACACATTTTTAATTTTTGAAGATTTAAATTCCACATTGGGTTCACATATTGCGTTAGATTTGATTGAATACAAACATGTCATAGTAAAGAGAGTATATGACACAAGTAAATTGGCTGAAGTGGCTGGATTCAAAAGTTTTCCTGCAATTGTGGTTGCAAGATCAGCATCCGATGTGACTAACATTACTCCTGAAGAGGCTACCAAAATTAATATATTGAAAGTTATTAACTCATTTCTGGTAAACAATAACTATCACTTCCCAGAAAAAAGTTTGACTGATGATCGTGATACGAAAAATCAACCCAACGGAATCAAACCTTTTATTTCAAGTGGTGATATTGTTTATTACAATGATTTAGAAAAAGCATTAAAAACTAGCTTGCATACGGAAATAACAAGATTGAAGACATTGGATGGGGAACCTTTACAAGCCTTGTTGAATTATTTGGATGCAATAATAGGATCGTTCCCTTTTAGAGGCAACCTAAAGGAATACATTGTAGCCCTGCGTTCAACTTTGGCAACAAGAAATGTCTGGAGCGGTGGTGACATCTATGACACTGTTAAAACATTAGAAGAATCTTATGCTCCTGTTTACACTTCAAATCTTAATGATTACATTGGTTGTAGAGGCAGTCTTCCAAAATACAGAGGTTACTCATGTGGATTGTGGACACTATTTCATACTCTCACTGTAAATGCAGCTAGAAAGCAAGGCAATGAGGGCCCTAAAGTCTTGAGAGCTATGCATGGATATATCAAAAACTTCTTTGGCTGTTCTGCATGTCAGGAACATTTTAAAGCAATGGCGGAACGAAACAGAATATTTGATGTGACAGAGAATGACAAAGCTGTGCTGTGGTTGTGGATATCACATAATGAGGTGAATCTTAGACTTGCTGGTGATCTTACAGAGGACCCGGAACAACCCAAGATACAGTTTCCGAGCATAGATAAATGTCCTCAGTGTAGACAAGCAAGAGGCGCCTGGAATTTGCCAGCTGTCTACCAATATTTACAAGGAATGTATGGCGCCGAAAATATTCAAGATTACAAAAGAATAGCAGCAGCAAATAATGCAGTACCGAGTCCATTCTCAAGCCTGGATATTGGAATGCTAAGTCTCCTGTACATATTATCTTTTATCATACTTATTCTAGTCATAAAATATTTCTTAACTAAACGTCTTTACAGAAAAAGACCTTACAAGCATGGAAGGGGTAAAGTATAACATTGCTTTAATTTTATACAAGGAAAAAACATTAAATTTCATTTTAGTAGTTTAACACAGTAGTAATTCGGGGTGTCTTTGTGTTTGAGTTTGAGTAGTATCTCGGGTTAGTAGTATGATTAAGTATTATTTTATCATTGTTATGCATAATTTTAAATTATATAAAATGACCGTTTTTAAGAAGTAATTAGGATAATAATTATCTTAGAAAATAATTATTATCCCAATTACTTTTATAAATTAATAGATAAAAAGGAAGTTCACAATAATAGATAGGTACAACCTTTTATTATTTATTGCACCAACATTGAAATATGGCATGAATTCCTTTTTGTTAACAGCATGAAACTACTTTATAGTTATTCTAATTGAGATATCATCATCATCATCCGAGCGATTTTCCGGGTTACTTCCCTCTCGGGCGCCCTTGGTCCGCTTTCTTACTTTTGCGTCTCCAGTTCGTACGACCTTCGGCTGCTGAAATTGTAGCCTCCAAAAACGGTTTTAAATTCCGCCCCTATCTCACCCACATATCCGTTCATCACCACCCAAAAACATTCTTCTGTGATTGTGACTGATGGCCCCAAGCGAGAACCTACGAACTTCCTGGGGCGCGAAGCACATCGGTAGGAACCCCCCCAATTTAAGCACCTTAACGCAACTGAATCGGTCTCCAAAATGATTCACCTCTAAAATATGGTCGTGCAACCCTCCAGCAAGCACCACAGCCACCCCGCTCCCTCTACCGGGTGCACCTGTATAGTTCAACTTGTAGCCATTAGCAATAAGCCGGGATCTGTTGCCTTTCCATTGAGTGTCCTCCAGCAACTCGAAGAAAGGAAGGCTAGCTCCCTCACGCCTCCGGTCGACTTTCAATATTTGATTTTGGCAAGTTCGTCTTTTACGGGAGCGACCGTCTGACCTCCCAGCCCCGAAGTAAAAATGCTCCAGAGTCTCGTCCGTTCTTCAGCAGGTACACTCAAACCATCTTAGTCTGTAGACATTATCTCAATTAGTTAGACACTCTATTTATGATAATGCCTACATAAATATTTGCCAACTGACGACGTTTATTGGAACACAGCTTAGCAAAATTTTACTTTATGTAGGTATTACTTGTTATAAAAGTGCATGCGTGCCTTGTAAGGCGACGCGATTGTAGGGTTGCGTATATAGTTCCCCAAAAAATAACAGGGAATGCAATTTGGAAAAGTCGGTCTTTACACAACTTAACTACCTAGTATATTGGAGTTTGTTATTTTTTTTACTTTTTATATCTTTCAGTTACTTGGAAATTTGAAAAGACTGTTCAGCTGTGATACTTTTCCTCTAAACCTGATTGTACGTACTACTATCGTGAACACCAACATCATGACGTATCCCATTACAGCCATATGGCTATTAGAAGAAGAATACACATTCCTCTAAAACCAGCACTTTAAAGCTCATATTTCAAAAACGGTACCCAAATGAAAAATAGTTTTTGAAAACCGACAATGATTTTAAAAGATCTATCTTACGATAGAATAAACAAGAAAAAAAAAATCTCCAATTTACATGTAGATAAACGGTGAAAATTGAAGGGTCTCCGCACATACAAAAATTACCCAGTGTAAGTAGGCTTCTGGTTCGAATGAGCACCCATACAATTTGATACAATAAAAGGGTCTTTCATTTCTGGTCATCAATTACAGACCCACATACAGTCGTACATGAGTAGGTACGGAACTATCAGCGCGCGAGAGTGATTCGCACTTCATCTGTTTATTATTGTATACTAGCTGCGCCCGCGGTTTCACCCGCATAAGTCCCGGTCTCGCGGGAATATCGGGATAAAAAGTAGCCTATGTGTTAATCCAGGTCCCCAGCTACCTATATTCCAAGTTTCATCGCAATCGGTTTAGTAGTTTTTGCGTGAAAGAGTAACAACCTCACATACATACATACATACAAACTTTCGCGTTTATAATACTAGCTGCGCCCGCGGTTTCACCCGCGTAAGTCCCGTTCCCGCGGGAATATCGTGATAAAAAGTAGCCTATGGTTAATCCAGGTCCCCAGCTACCTATATTCCAAGTTTCATCGCAATCGGTTCAGTAGTTTTTGTGTAAAAGAGTAACAACCTCACATACATACAAACTTTCGCGTTTATAATATTAGTAAGATCTAACAATATAAGTCAATTACGAAGGAAATGCCAATATTTTAAGAATCTCTATGTAATTATATTACGTATTGATTGTCACAAATTATTAAATCTCGGTTTCAGACAAATTAGTTTGTAGTTACATAAATAATCTAATCTTTTATTAGAAAAAAAGAACTTAGGTTAATTTATTGTATTAAAAATATTATAAGATCAAAAATTATAAAATAAAGTGATCATAATAAAGTAGGTAATTGTGGAATTTCATGTTTCGTTGGATTATGTTTTTATTTTACACTTTTCAGGCCAAGTTAGGTTAGGTTAGGTGAATTGACCGAGCGAGCGAAGCGTCTCTGCTTCAAGTCTGATCAAATTTTCTTTAGTCAGTCAGTATGTCCGTTCTCCTCTACAGGTCGTTTTTCTCGACCGATTTTGATGAAACTTGGTATAACTAGTTCAATGAGGATATGGATTTTTGATCGGTGGGGTATTTCTCCCACAAAGGGGTGCACTAGAAATCTCCGCACATGAGATACGGATATACCCTTCTGTGCTGCGTTCCGTCGTGGGTAAAAATCCACGCTCGCTGGTTAGAACTCCCTCACAATTGGGAGTTAAAACCTGGTTAAAACGGTGTTATTTGCATACATTTTTGATACTACGAATTTTGTGATATTTTAGGATTAAAAACTATCTCTGACTGACTGTACTTGCACAGAGTACTAAATTCTGTGACATATTTATTTTATGGCAGTCATATTACAGGCCTTTACCGCTACAATTTTATATAAAAAAGCAAATACCTTACGTAATCTTCCATGCAAGTAGTTTTAATTTTTCTTATCGTGTAGTGATGTGGCTTATAGTGTTAGAGTTTTTGAGATCGCCCAAAAGCCTTTAACTTGACCTTAATGACTGATATCTGAGAAAACAACCGGGATAAACTGCTTAACGTGCCTTCCGAAGCACGGAGGAGCTCGAGGAAGTGATTTTTTGCCACACAAATTTTCGGTCACCCATTTACGTAATGATGGCAGATGCACTAGGCCAATGAGATCCTCACTGGCCTATGTAGTTAAATTTTAGTTTTATTAACAAACGTGGTAATACTTATTATAAATTAAAGGTTTCTTTGTACGTATATGAAATAACGTAAGATTGTTATGTCAGTAAGGTTAGATTACTTAGGTCATTTATTATAATGACCATATCTCGTCAAGCGTGCAAAATAAATACCTTTAAAGTGCCTCATGTAATTTTTAGGACAGACCCCCGTAATGTATTGTGCGTGGGTCTCAAACATATCACAGTCGCGCTTCTATCGGATACCTACGGAACATACTTAGTATGGAATTTACAATTGAAGCGTAAAGTTTGACAGAAACCGTAGAGCTTGTTTGTTCGGAAGTCGCGGGCGCGGGAGCTGCAGCAGACGTGGAATATCAGTACGCAACTGTTCTGTTGTGTGTATGCTTCGAACGCGATTTCGCACTTTTTTCTTATGTTTACGTTGAAAGATGTTCACGGGTGCGGTCGGCACGATAAATTGAATAACATATTGCGAGTTTGGGAAAGTGTGTATGTTCGCAGTTTGAAAACACACAACTATGAGGTGTTTGAAATCTCGCGCCCACGGCTGCGCGCGCTTCGTATATTTATGTATGTATATATAGGTTTACTATACATGATGGTGGGCGGGTGTATGAAACAAGTACCTACTTTGTTTCATACACCCAGAATAAAAACTAGATAGTTTAAATAAAATTAAAAATTATAGAGTTAAAATAATGACATTCCCTTAAACAACTAAATGATAATAAAATTATATTCCATTTGTAGTTAGAAGATGTTACAAAAATGTATTACTTACAATGTTTAAACTTATTAGACTCGTATTATGTTTATTTATTACATATATTATACCAGAGTCTTGATTGGGTGTTTTATACTGTATTTTTATTTTGATGTATTATATAGAAATTATATACTTTTTTATTATTTAAAATTATAATTCTAAATAGTTCTCGCTTTTTAAGACGCCACTTGAAGTACCTCCACTTAATAATTATTTTAAAAGTAGGTATTACCTTCTATAAGTGTTCAGCACAACTTTTGGAGAATAAGAAGTTGAGTAAACTTTGTTTCTAAAATGTCCAGTGTCCATGCGATGACATCGCATGTTTAGTTACCATGAAGGTTGTAAAATTGAGGTCTTTATGATGCTCAAAGTACAATTCGGTATTTATAAACTACCTACTTAGGATCTTTTGATTTAAATTATGATGAGGTTAGAAATGTTTTTTACTTACATTGAAATGTTTAAAAATAAGTCGTTATAAGTAGAATAATATTTAATATTCCAGTTATACCATAAGTTTTCATTATAGATACATTGTTATGAATTTGTTCGTTGTTTTAATTTTTCGTAATGGCCCATAAAATTGTAATTTTGTTTTGTATCCAGTGTTTTGCTCCGAGCCTGGGTGCAAGGACTCGATGGCTAAGGTCAGTAGGTTATCATTGCAAAGGTGGTGGGTACAGCTGTTATAGAAGTAGGTTTATAGATGCTTGGAAAATACTTTACCGAAATAGGTAGGTCGGTCGGTATTTGGTAATACAATAGGATGAGAATACTCAGTTCAGTGAGAATAACAAATAGTTATACAATCCCAGCATGTAAGCGATAATCAAAGGTGTTTGGTTGTACTTTTAGTTTAATACTCATTAACTTTATTGCATTCTAGCTGCGTGCCGCGGTTTCACCCGCGTAAGTCCCGATCCCGTGGGAATATCGGGATCAAAAGTAGCCTATGTTACTCCTCGATAATATAACTTTCTATTGGTGAAATTTTCAAATCGGTTCTGTGGTTTCGGAGATTACCCCCAATAAATATATATATACATACATACATGTTACCTACGTTACCTCTTTATAATATTAATAATTGATTGATATAGGTATTAAAAACATAATTTGTTATTAAAATTATTGATTTATTATAATTGATTATGCTTTTAAACTTAAAATTCCCTTTTACTGCTTTTATTTTAACAATCCCATGCTAATCAAGTAAATAACTACCTACTGTTTGTCAATTGTCTTTAAATAATAATTGACATAAAATCCTCATGGTTTTGCCAGTTACTAAATAGTTGGCGCCTCGGCGCTTCTGTTTTACATACTCAATAACATTATAGTACCATTATGACACATTATGAAGTTACTTTAATCGGTTTAGTAGTCCTAGATATTGCTGATGACTAAATTTTCTATTATAATAATCGTTAAAATTAGGCTGATCAAAATACTAGGAATATGCTAGGTAATCTTTGGGTTGGTTGTTTGTTTCAGAATCTTAAATCAAAAATGTAAACATAGAACTGAAAAGTAAACAAATAGCTGTCACTTTCAAATAATGTAAGAGTTGTTTGTTAACATTTTTTGATCTATGATTCTGAAACAGTGTACAGGAGCGACCCGGGCGCATAGGTGGGTAAACTATGCTGGGACTTAGCGAATAACCTACCTAACAAAGTACTTAGCGGATAGGTGTTTATTTTGTATTTATGGGTTTTTATTTTAAATATATTTTGAAGTGTTTCCTACACTTGGATAACTATACTTAAAGAAATGCTTTCCAAAAATTTCGCACCCGACAGGGCTTGAACCTGCATCTCTGGGGATCCGTCCCACCCAACGCCTTTTCCAGTTTGGCTTTTCTAATTTCTATAAGTATATTTATGGGATTTATAAGACCTAAACTCAAAATCCGAAAACTGATGATTATTTCCTGACGCAATGACTTTGTTTAAAGTGTTCTGCGTTTCATGTAGATTTTAAACACCAAAGTCCACCATGTTTTTGAATATTTTTATATTTGCGGCAGGGAATTATTAATTTTCGGGACTAATCCTAGGTACAGTAGGGAGAATGAGAGCATCGACATAGGTACATGGGAAAATCCCTACTGTAATAAATAAGTCAAGACCTGGTTATGGTCAGGTTAATGTCAAAATGTGAATAACCTGCCACACATTTTAATATATCATTTGCCTACTGGAATCCCACACCGCTTAAATTACGTTTTGATTTATGGGGAGTTTAGTTATAGGTGGTATGGAACCTAGTAACATGCTATATAACTTCCTGTGTAATTTGCTTAGATCATTTATTTTAACTGCTTCCTAAAATCTCACCTAATTAAACAACTAACGACTAACCCCCTTACTTAATAGGTACATATAAACGATGATGAACAGACAACTAATTTATGAAACATGTTTCAATCAGTAAACTTTGAAATATCATTTCACAGTAAAAGGCAAACAACACGTACTTTATGCAGCTGTTAATCATCGTTTATAAGAGAGGGGGTTAATAGATATCTTAGCTACTATTTTAAGACTGTTTTAGTAATTATCGGTTTTCCTTACAGGTACTTGAACTAATTATCAAGCTGAAGACTTGAGTAGACGATATCAGTGGGTTCTTGCTGTGTTGTCTTCCATAGTATGGGTATTCTACAAAGACATTCAAATTACGTATCGTAGAATAACGGGCATAAGGGTCCTTTGAAACATGTAGTATGTAGTGAATGAGGTATGTATGTACCCTACCGATACACGCTTAGACCAGTAACTGTGAAACTGAAGCCCGCGCGACTTCATTGAATAGAGTTCTATCCGCATTAGTTTTTTTTTCGTTCAAGGAACTAAGGCTACATCCGCACAGACCGGAAGCTTGCTTAGCGCCTAGACTCCTAGTTAAAACGAACGTTCTAGAATGTTTAGCCGCACAGGGCGCTCAGCGCCTAGCTTGTCGCTTGGCATGCGTTCTGTGGCGCCAGTTGCGAACATTCTAGAACGTTCGTTTTGTTAGGTATCCGCCAAGTGACTCGCTAGGCTCTAGGCGCTAAACAAAACGCCTGCCTGTGCGGACGTAACCTATATAATTCTTCAGTTACACAACGAGCGGGTTCAAATTTGTAACTGACGTTTCTGAATACTCGCCAACAGGCTTTTTTCAATTTTGACATTTCACGTGTTCCCTCTATTCTACCTACTGCAAAGTTAAATTTATTTAATATAAATTCCATTCACTGTGTTAAGGTTATGCTACTAAAACATTGATTGTTACGACATCATTATTTTTTAAGAAATGGAGCGGTACCTTGTAAGTTTTAAATTATTTATAACGAATACCTACCTCAATTTGGTAATGAACATTAGTTATCGTTCTCCCAGTGATGTTGATCACTTCAATTATACATGTATTCGTTACAGGAAATGTATGAAATCCGTCATTGTATCTACAAGATGTAACAGGCAAGTCCTTTTAATCCGAAAGGGGGTTGTTCTAGACGTCTAAGCGAACATCTTTTGTTCTACGACTTTTGAAAATTCGAACTTTTTTTTGAAAATTTTGAAATTTTGTTTCACTGATAAAACTGCTGTTTTTGAAAATAAAGGTAATTGAAGGTTTGATTGTAGTAGAGCAAGCAAAATGAAAGGACAACAAAAGGTCAATGACCTCGAACTGTAAGAAACAGCTGATCTTCAAGTAAACTTTACACTTAAATTTTTTGAAAAGTACTTCGAATTTCCAAAAGTCATAGAACAAAAGTTGTTCGCCTAGACGTCTAGAACAACCCCCTTTCGGCTTAAAAGGGCTTACCCGTTACATCTTGTATACAATTCCTAGGTAATGTATGCAATCCCTAAAATCGCCCGGAAATGTGTAAAATAAATTACCTAAGTATATTTAATCCTGGTAATACTTAAATAACACTAACAAACTAAAAAAATAACAAAAACAATTTATGAATTACCTATAGGACTACACACATTTCCATTTTATTGTAGGTATACATTTCCTAGGAATTGTAGGTATACATTTCCTAGGAATTGTAGGTATACATTTTCTAAACAGCGATCGAAAATGTTTTTTTTTTCTGGGTGGTTAAAATTAACGAAATAGTCTCGGAATTTCCTTGTAATTGTATACAATTCCCAAGTTTCATACATTTTCTGTTCTTTTTATATTACACTAGCAGCGCCCCGCGGTTTCACCCGCGCAAGTACCAATCCTGCGGGAATATCGGGATAAAAAGTAGCCTATGTGTTATTCCAAGTCTCCAACTACCTTTATTCCAAGTTTCATCGCAATCGGTTCAGTAGTTTTTGTGTGATTGAGTAACAAACACACATAAATATGTACATACAAACCTTTAATTTTATAAGATTAGTAGGATTAGGGTCGGTAAACATAATATCTGGGTATATTCTTTAACTAAAACGCCTCTGCATTGTAGATTTTTGTCGAAACCGGTTCAATGAGTTTTCGATTTTTAGCAAAGTTTCTCTTAAAGTTTTTAAAGTGTTAGTAATTTAAAAATTAGCAAAATAACCAACCATTTCTGAAACAACAACAGAGGTGTCAGGGAAATCTATTTATATTGTAACTAATGCTAATAATAAATAATTAGTAAATAAAAAGTAGCTCAATATCTCTTCGCAATTTTTGCGTCAAAGAGTAACAAATACCTGTCAAGTTTCGTGTTTATAATATTAAGCGGATTCCATCATATCCATTCAATTCAGAGGCATCATAAGATTAATAAGTTGTATATACCTACCTATAGTTTCAAAATCTTAGATCAAAAATGTAAACATGGAATTGTCAATATCATAGGAAAAAGTAAACAAAGAGGTGTCACTTCAAATAAATGTAAGTATTAGTTTTTGTTTACATTTTTTATTTAAGATTCTGAAACCTATATTAGAATAACGCTTCATTTAATAAAATTTATAATAAACACATTTTGTCTATTTGTAAAAAAATACCTACCGCCCAAGTATAGCCGCCTATAGAAGCAGAATACTTAGCAACGATCGTTAAGGGGTATTTTACTTTGGAAACAAAAAGAAATACATATTTCTGAAATTTTTTATTGAATACATTAATAAAAACCACGTCAATACACATGCATACGTAATTTAAAAATCGTGAATCACACTTAATAAAGAAATATTTGTGCCACTATTTAGTGCTCGACCGTCCGTAAGTTGTTCTTACACTTGACAATAATTGGCTTGATTAGCCGTGTGCACATTTGATAACAAAAATATCAATGTTCCACCGAATATAATTTGTATGTAGACAGGAAAGAATTATTCATTAGGCAAACGTGTTCGGATACAAGTAAATACCAACCTAAACTAGATACCAATTTCACTTTGTCGAGTGACTATAATGAATAAATTGTTAGTACAAATTTACGAATTAATAAAATAAAACAGAACAACGATTCAACATAAAACATTTACAATAACCTTATACGAAATAAAATAGTGCTTAATAATATTATGGTATAATTGTCTCTTCATTTGATAATATAGCAAATTATAGACTAGGCTGATAGATAACATAATCTATCTATTGCATTGAAGACAGGTAGAGCGTGCATACAAATTAGATACGAAAACCGAATTGCTCAACTTTTTAGTACCTGTTTGTTTGTCAGGACCAATGTGAATGTTTCAGTGTTTTATCATAATCATAATCATCTTTTTGATGCTGGAGTTGGTTCCGGTTCTACCTTTTTTGATTTTTAATTTCTATTTAATGATCTATCGATTTCACATTTTGCTATCAAATTTGCAAAAATAGATGTTGTAAAACACGGAACCTGATGGAATCGGAACTACCCGAAGCCCGGTGGGTGTCGGGTTCCTAAATAATTACAAATTAAAACAATAGGTGGGATCCGTACCAGTAGTGTAAGATTTTAAACTAACATGGTCGTTTTCACAACAAATAACGGGGGTATTTACCATCTTTAAATGTGTGTCGTGAACAAGCCAGTTGAAATTACTGGTCAAATATCGAGCTTTGTAAATAACGATTTTAATAATATCAGAGAGTAAGCTTACGCAAACTTGTCTATAAGAAGTCGAAGCTTCGCTTTACGTCTCTAGGGGTAGGTACTTCTAAACATTCCATACAATGGCGTTTATGTAAACGTGATAACTCGTGAAAATTAACTTCAAAATTCGCACCAGAGGTACTGGATGCTTGACCCTGTCCTGTTTCATTTAACGTAGAAGTTAAAGTTCATTAATCAATAAGTATGTCGAATTGTTACATTTAATTCAACAAGTTACCATTTTCACACTGAATTACCACTGTATTTCACACTGCAAACCAAAATACAACGCGTCATACAAACGATAAATACCTACGATGGTGTTTGTACGTTTTAAAACAAATTTCATAAGCACGGCACGGGATAAAATATATTATTTATTTCATAAATAGGTATATGATACTACCAAAATTAGGGATTAATACGTATTTAATTATAAAAAATATAGGTACTTTCGTACTTATAATATCATTTATTTACTAAATAATAAATAACAAAAATGCAAATAAAAATGGCATCGCCAACGAGGTAAAATGCAAAATGCAATCATGTTAATGGAAATAACATTCCTTAAAATGTAAAAAAGAAGAATATAGAATACCTACCTATGTTAAATCTTCCATTTTATGAATATACTTATAGATTACGTTAATTGTTAAAAAGACAAATATTTCCAAAAAAAGGACTACTTGTTACAGATAAAAAAGAAATTCTCTTTTTTACGGTTTTATCGTTTCAGAGCTATGAATTATTTTCTTTTTGTCTAGAAACAAAAACGACAAATATCTCTTTTTCATATTACATATTTATTTACTTTAGCGAATAAGTTACATTTGAATTTCTAAACTGCACTTTTTTGAACACCAAATTTCTTTTTATCCTAATGAATGATTAGCTAAATAAAAAAATATACGTTATTTTTTTGTATAACAGTCCTTTGTAATTTTCTACATTGAAGTTAGACATGCAATTTGGTCACGAGTGGCATAAATTACGCTAGACAACAAAAAAAAACGAACAAATTTTTCTACGTGGTGTTTTTAAAGTGTCAAACCCACACTTGCAAGAAAACGAACTTAGTACAACCATTAATTTAGAAACTGTTTAGTTTTAGTTGCAGTTTTTTGAACACCGTTGCGGTGCGTTCACTACGCCACAGAAATCGCATTGACTTTAAATTAAGAACGTATCTTAACGGACAAGAAACTGATTCAATAACAGGGTTTTACATTTTTGAGGTAAGGAACCCAAAAATGCAGATCTGACCTTAGTTTTCCAACAAATTATGACAAAACAAAAGCTCACCTTTGCCTTATAATTCTAACATAATAACTGCAACACAAAAATAAATACTAGACGATGTCTCATATATAGTATACTAGAGTAAGACTACAATGTTCCATTGATAGAATAGGTCGGGAGTAGGCATACTAAACCAGTCTAGAATGTTATTAAACAATTTACTAGAATACGAATCACCGTCAATAGCATTGGTGCTAGTACCACTGTACGTTTATATTATCCAAATAAAGTAATAGGCACGCAAAACGTACTTAAATATCACTTTCGTAATCGATTATTGATTATAATAAATAAAAACTTTCCACACCCATAATGGCTACAATAATTTAAAACTTAAAGGAATCTTCACTTCGTAATGTGGTCTCCACTAAAAAGGGATGATTCTGCGAGCCCGATTTTTACTCATTTGTTCGATATTTTAAAATTCGAGACTGGATAGTAAACTTCCACAGTACCTAAATAAAATAAAAACTCCATAATTGCCAATGTAAAAATAAATAGATATTCTATTTACATTTTTTCTTTTTCTATGGGAATATTTCCAAAGTGGCACTTAGGTAGAAAATTACTTATAACGTAGGTACTTAATAGATCATTGGTAGATTCTTGTTTTAAGTGAGAAGTAACGCCAAAGGAATCCTTTTAACCCAATCAGGAACGCCGCTACAGAGCGCGAGCCTGAAAGAAAACATTATAATTATTATGTAAATACACATAGGTTCTTTGCAATGTTATTAAATAACCTAAGATACAGCACCCACAACTAATAACTATACATATATGTCACGGCGTCCCCACGGACGGAAATACGCAGGCTTACCATGCGGGGTTCGCTGTACCCAGCAGGAGACTCCGAAGAGCTCCGTCGGGAATCAGTTGTAGATGATCTAGTCCCCAATGTTGGATTGGTTCTCCATAAAGGTGAAGTAGCCTACCTAGATAGCCCAGTTACAGCGGCGACGCGGGCGTGGACTTAGGCCTGAGCCCTTAGTATGGGTTTTGATAGTTTATCGTCTCGATGAAACTGGCGGTTTACTTCATACATTTTCCATCAGCGCCCCTAGTGGTAACTATACCCAAGTATATATGGGGAGCGTCGCTCGTGTCGGCGACGATATACAGGCCAGTCATCAGACGGAAAAAAGAAGATAAAATGGCTTTTTGGATTAATGATCATTCAATTAAATTTTAGACTATTGTACAGTAATATAATATGTATGTATGTTATGTAGGTATGTTTTGTAATTACTGAGATATATTGACAACCAAATCTACATATTCTCGATTAATCCTTTTAAAACGAGTTTTTTTTTTAATTTTTGGCTGATTTTAATTATTGAAATCGGCCAACTAACCGCAACAAACCGATTTTCCTTATAAATAGCAAAATACAATGACAAGCGTACCTAATCAAGGCTACGATTACCTAACCAAGTTGATAAATTTAATACGGTAAGACACGTACTTAAAGTTACAAATTGCATATCAGCTACAGTCATAGAACAATAATTAGAGAAACGTAAGTCTGTTGCGCAATGTTTTCCTACATCCAAGAACACCAAAGGAGTTAGTATGTTTCAATATGTACTAGGTGGATGACAATACGACATTTATTTGAACTGGACACGTTTCAAGTCTTACCAAATTTCAACAAAATCGGTTCAGTAGTTAAGCCACACTATAACTTCTATGTAGTACAACACCAAGCTGTCATCGTTCCCAAATTCTGACGATTGTCACACTCAAATATGCCTTATATTTGAGTGGATAAGATGCACTGTTGCTGATACGCAGGTTAGTGAACTTAAATTACAAATGGTATTTGTATCAAAGAAATAATATTACTAGAACTAGAAAGCTCACGTAGAACTAAAAAGTGTTCCGCAACATTGAGCATGTTCTCCCTTTCTAATAACACAATTATTAATTTCTTCTATGGTTTTCGCGATTTTGCATAATTAAACACTTTATTTATCCGGTTTTATCGCGTTTTTATTCATTATTTGACCCGAGCTTTTGCCAACTTTACAGTTGGCTTTTTCAAGGTTGACTGAGAAACCGGATAAATAAAGTGTTTTATTAACACAATTATTGTTAGTGTTGGTAATAGTGTACTTCTTCGGTTTCTATAGGTTTAATTTTTTAAGAAATTTAATTTTGTTGTTTTTTTTTTTTTTCAATTTTCGGACAAAGTTTACAATTCTTAATAAATCCAACACATTTAGAGAACGCCACGGTTTCATTTAATGTCATACTGTCATTTCCACCTCTTATTATGATTTTATTCGGTTCAAACTTGAATTCGAAATCATAGAAAACACTTCGAACGCGTCGAGATGTGTTGCTAAATTTTCATTTTTGTGAAACCTAGTTCCAATGCGAGCAAATTGATTAATTTCGGGGGCATATTAATCAATTTAGTTACGTGAAGGTGTACAAGTGGAATGAATGTGAAAATCGGTGCAAAACATGGACTTTAGTTAGCGTTGTCTCCAAAGCTCCGTGATCAATCTTTGTAAATGGCCGCCGTGTTTACAAATTATTCCCTAGACTTGACTTTAACTATGAAGACTTGACTGTTACGATGCAAATAACTTGCGCATATATATTAATAATACTTGACTCTGGCTAATTTCCAAATGGCCATAATCGATTCACAACCTATAAGAAATAATAATAGCAAGCTCTATCACTTTGTAAAGCAAATAATTATTTACGGAGCATTGGGTTCTAAGATATACTTTATTTTCAGTTCGATTGTCTTTTGAATCAATACAAGATAGAAATATGTTTTGATTCCCTATTTCGATCGTCTTTTGTGGCAGTTTCAGTGGTCTTTGCTCTAAAATTTCGCATATTCGCGTCCTTTTTGTACACATCTGAAAATCGCTACCGGTCTCACAATTTTATTTAATTTGACGTTATGGTATGCCTTTAAAGCCTTTAATTTGATACGGTTCAGCCGTTTAGTCCATACGCGGTCATAAAGTTATGGCCACATACATACATCCATACACGTGGCAAAACGGGGTAAAAACACTCTATGTAAGTTTAATTCTCTATTAACTTCTTACCGAGGAGAATTTCAAACATTTCAATTTTAGAATTTAATATAACTGTTTATTTTCAATTTAAATTTGCAATCAAATTACAATTGATTTGGTACGTGTCAAGGTATTAAGTACATTGTAACTGAAAGTGAAGTATTTATGCCAAATCTACATGCCAATCAGTTTGCCATGGCTGGTACTTTAATTAGAGAAAAGGACACGTGCTCCGTGTAATCTAGTCATTAGTCCGATTAGTTCAAGGTAATTAGTTAACTAATACTACATTCTAAATACTTTGATTTGATTTCATGTTGACTTATTCATAATCCATAACGAAACGAATATTCCATACTGCATTTGAAAGTAACTTCAGTAATTACGAGATTTACGGCCTAATACTGAAACGCTACTCAACATTTGAGAACTAATTAAACAAAGAAGCAGCTCTCAAACTCCAAAATTGCCATATTAATTTTAAATTTAGAAACTGCTCAATAATTTAAGAACCTCTCAAATTTTAAATGACGTTTCTTTATTCGGTTGTTAATGATGGAAATAATCTGTGCTACCATGATCGCCTTAAAATAAGCATACAAGATTATTGTTTCAGTGCAGTAGGCTCTCAAACTATAAAATGGACACCAAGCCGGTAATTATCACTGTCTGCACTTTAAAATGCAGCCAAGGACAACCACCGATTCGGATAGAACTATTGAGAAATCTACGGACGACATAATGGCTATAGTGGATCGGCTACTGGGGAATATGGTGATTATGGCGCCTTATCATTGTAGTCTATAATATCTATATATGTATATACTAATAATAAAAGAGAGGACAAAAAGTAGTAGAACAAAATTATATAATTTTTAAAATTCATGACTGTCTGTTTGTTTCTCTGTCTGTTCCTTATAAAATTAAAAACGACTAATCCGATTGAAATCTGGTTTTCAATATTGGATAGTTCTATTTTCGAGGAATGTCGTGGTATATTTTGCATCGAAATCCAATTAGAACCCGAGTAATGAACGAAAAAGTGCAACCGCTCGAGAAACGCTCAGCCACCCGCGCCAATGATAACGCGTTTTTTCACTTCCACGGGTGAGTGAAACCGCGGGTCGCAGCTAGTTAATAATAAGTTTTTTTACTTTTCATACATGTGTATTCAATGTGTATACACATAATACACATTTAGTAAGAAATGAATATTAATATAATGTAAAGCAGTGGGTGAAATGTTATTTAAGGTTTTTAAAACAATACCCATAATAATAAATAATAATAAAATTAAATAATAAATAAATCCTGTGACGATCACACAGGGCCATCTAGCCCCGTGGTAAGCTGCTAAGCTTGTGTAACGGTGGCTAGACAACGGATATACTACTTATATTTATTTTTATTTTGTAAATACATACATAATATTATACATAGAAATACGCCCAGACCAGATACAAATATTTATAATAGTTTAATGTCATCAATTAAAAACTTGTTGTCCTATTTCATAGTCAGTGTGATGCACGTGGACCAGAGCTTGTAATAAAGATATTTGTATTTTATTATATAAACAAACAGTATACATATTGTATAATAAATAACAAACACTTAATAAGAGATTAGCGTTACAGTTACAGTTGTTAGTAAATATTATTAGTAGGTATGAATATGCACACGTGCATGCTTACACATACAATACTAAAGGGTATTTCACACGTCGTCAATGTAATGACATTGTTTCCATAATGTCTAAATCTCAAAATGTCCAGAGGGTGCAACGAGACACATAAAATTTTTCATAAAATTTATATGAACTTTTTAAAATTAAAATATTCATAAGAAGGTCGTATAAAGGGAGCGTATTTTTAAAATACTCCATTTTATACTTGAAATGAGGCCATAAATGGCGCCCAATAATTTGTTTGTAACCTAGACAGATCGATAGAGAATTCGAAAACCCAATCAAACTCATTTTGGACCAAAGTAGCGTTTAATTCGTTTTTCCTTTCCGTATTTTTTATTTTTGACAAAGAATATGGAGAGATAATTTTCAACATTTTCAAAGCATATTACTTATATGAACTAATATTAAAACTGCTCAATCATTCAACCACCCGTTAAATTGTAAGTGTTTTTTAGTAATCGTCTATTTGTGTTTAGTTCTCTTTCGGTTACGTGCAAAGTTGGGAGCAAGGCAATGTAGAGAAGGGAGACAAGCAAGGTTTGGTATGCTCAAGGGGTGAATCGGACTGATATACCCATAGCTTAAGAACACATCATGCATCGCAGGAAATTTTACATACAGACTTCCAAACTTCAATATGTAGATAGCAATAAACGGTGATGGTGAAAAGGTATATTTGGAAATACAATATAGCCAATTGACTGATCATAAGTATTCTCTCGTCACGAAAATAGTACTACTAAATAGTAGCACTCATGTGCAAGAACGGCCCTTCACAAAGAGTCAAAGTATAGATAGGTAACGCATCAGCCAATCACGAAAAGTCTAAGTATAGATAGGTAACGCATCGCCCAATCACGAAAAGTCTAAGTATAGATAGGTAACGCATCGCCCAATCACGAAAAGTCTAAGTATAGATAGGTAACGCATCGCCCAATCACGAAAAGTCTAAGTATAGATAGGTAACGCATCGCCCAATCACGAAAAGTCTAAGTATAGATAGGTAACGCATCGCCCAATCACGAAAAGTCTAAGTATAGATAGGTAACGCATCGCCCAATCACAAATAGTCTAATCACGAAATTAGATGACTACCTCACGCCCTGACCGCAATAGAGAGTTGTTTTGTCAAAAAATCGCAGTATGGTCAGACAATTGGCTTTATTGTCTCTGAATTATGATGATGAATATTTGTTTATTGATTTGGGTGGGTACCTTACCTTTTGTCAAGCCGTTTTTGGCAGTTATCGGTGTTTTCTAGCGGAGTCTGCGCGCGTCGTGGGCGTGGGCAACGCGGGAACGTCTGCGACCGCCACCGCCTGATACCGCCCACAGTTAGTTCAAGCGAAGCGTTATACGAGTTACATTACATATGCACAGATTTCGACGTAAACAAACAAACATACAAGAAATTACACAGTTCTTCACTTTTTGAAATTGATAAAACTATTTTGACGTATCTAATCGATTTTTTTCATCAGTTTTCACTTAGGGCATTGATAAAATGATTATTTTATATTAAAAGCAACGCGATTAGAATCGTAAAAATGAATTTGTTTTCGTATCTAATCAAATACAATTTTTGTTTTTTCCATAAGTGCTATCAGTTAAAATAGTTATTTTTAGCAATATTCATATTCCCCTTACTTATAAACGCTAATTAATGCGCTGCATAACTATGCATCGTTTGTCTTCTACTGTCACATGAAGTTTCAAAGTTGACAGACAGAGACAAACGTTACATAACTTAGTCATATGTAAATCATATTTTATAAGTACCTAAGGGAGATTATGTTCAAATAAAAGTTGATTCGGCTATCCGTAAAACCAAGCGTTAGCATTTTACCAATTTTGTAATTATCATTTTTTTTTTCATTGTTACAAACAAATGAATGACAATTGTGTACTCAATAATTATTTTACAAAATGCCAAGATGTACTGGCACAAGACTTAATAAGCGAGTTAAAGACAAAACGTTAATTTAACTTTTCTTTTCTTTTAACTAAATAATTTACAAATACATTCTGCGAGATATCTATTATGATACTATAGACTATGATGCATGTTCGTTTACGTCAAACACATTTAGATGAAATGACCCAGTTAGCACACAGGGGCCCTAATCCCATAATGAAGTGGACGAAAATTTCATTTCAGCAACATTTCAATACCATCTCAGTCAATTTTCAATCTCAAATTTGACGGTTGTCTAATTACATTTGACATTTCTCCAAAAAAAGTTTATTGTTAATTGAAATGATGCTGAAATGAAATTTTCGTTAATTTCATTATGGGAATACGGACTTAGACTGTAATAGATAGATATGTTATGTACAGTATGTAATAAATAGACAATAGATTAAGGAAAGGACAATACAATAAGCACAATACACTGACATATAAATTAATTCGGATTTGGTGCCAGATATTATGAAGTCATTTTTAGACATGTGGCGGGTACCCGGTTTGGATCTGGCACTTTTTTAGGATCCGGCCGGATATCCGGAAATGGTGCTGAATATCCAGCTCCTCCGGGTAATTTGGTAGACCAAAATGATAATAATAAATATTGATTTTTACCCGGCTGCAAGGACCGGGTAAAAGATTTCAGCGCCTGTTTGTATGTTTGTGATATTCTTTATTCCCTCTTATTTTCCAAACCATTCAAAAGATATATTTTATCATTACGTAAGACAAATAATATTAATATTATAAAGCTGAAAGTTTCAATGTTTGTTACTCAATCGTGCAAATCACCGATTACCGAGGAAACTTGGAATATTGGATAGCTAAAATAACACATAGGCTACTTTTTACTCCCGATATCCCGCGGGGGCAGCTAGTGAATAAATCACTTCGCTCGTCTTTTGTTTTCCACCTATCTCTTCTAACTTTTTTTTTTGTTTCAAAATTTATCAAGTCTTTTTTACTTGAGTATTTTCTTATTGCGACCAGTACAGCCCTAGGGAATATTAATCTGTAGTTTAATCGTCCCAACGTCTAAACTATCGATGGGCCCAGTTGACTATTATCCAATTCGAAAGGGTTTAATAATAAATAAATCCTGTGACCAACACAGCGCCATCTAGCCCCGTGGAAAGCTGCTAAGCTTGTGTTACGGTGACTAGACGACGGATATATACTACTTATATTTATTTTTCTTTTGTAAATACATACATATTATACATAGAAATACGCCCAGACCAGATACATATATTTATATTTTAAGCATAAATTTTTGCACCTAGCGGGAATCGAACCTGCAACCTTCTGCTTTGCAGCCAAGCGTTCGCCCGACGCGCCACAGAGGTCGTCAAATCGTATAATTGGTCTCTAGTCCTAGTTTCAAAGTAACCTAAACAATATTGCCCAACGTTACCCACAGCACAATCTAGCATATTGAGATACGTTACTGTTTTATTTGCTTTAAAAACTTTTCTACCTATCTTTCTTTATTAAAAGATTAGATAAACACATACATAAACGCGAGCACTTTTGATTTACTATCTGAATTTATAGGTCAAGGTATCACCTTCACCTCCGAACTTGGAACATACCAGAAATTGTTATCGCTGTAAACAAATATTTGCACGAGGAAAATTAAACTTAGTTTTAAACTTGTATTGTGTTCAATAACAACTGTATAAACATTTGATTATGTTTTATTTACATAATTACATAAGCTTTTGTAACTTAATTCTAGAAATCGTTATGTAACCGTTAAGTAACTAAAATTGGAATACAGAAAAACTACTCAAAATTTGATCGCTACTTAAACAATTAAGCAGCTCTCAAACTCAAAAGTTTCTCAATTATTTCAGTAAGCCCTCAAATTTTAAGTGGCGTCTGTATTCGGCTGCAAGTATCCGTACTAATATTATAAATACGAAACTAACTCTGTCTGTTACGCTGAACACGTCTGAACAGCTGAACCGATTTTGAAAAATTTTGGTATAGAGCTAGATGGGACCTTGGAGAAGGAAATTTACTACTTTTATCTTGATATTCCCGCGGGAGAGGGACAACGCGGGGTGCCATCAATAGCGTGGAATAAAAGTATAAATCATTTAAAAATTAGATAAAAAGGCCAATTATTATTGACGGCCTCTGTGGCACAATACAGAAGGCTGTGGGTTCTATTCCCGTCGGGTGCAAATATTTATGCTTAAAAATAAATATTTGAATCTGGTTTGGGTGTCTTTCTATGTATAATATGTATGCATTTACAAAAAAAAAGTATAATATGTAGTATATCCGTTGTCTAGTACCCATAGTACAAGCCTAGTGCTTAGTTTGGGGCTAGATTGCGCTGTGTGCAATGTAGTGCGATATTTATTTATTATTAATATAATTAATGGTGACTAGTTTCCTTACTCCGTCTGGGCACTCAACATATGCATTTTTTGGAATTTAAGTTTAGTTTGGTGTTAAAGTTAAAAAGTTAAGTTTTAACTATCCGCAATTAGTGTTAAAGTTGACAGACAGTTACACAACTTACGGCCGAATACAGAAAAGCTACTCAACTTTAGAGTACCACTTAAACAAAAAAGCAGCTCTTAAATTTAAAAACTGCCATACTAATTTTGAATTTAGAAGCTGCTCAACAGTTTAAGTACCCCTCAAATGTTAAATGACGTTTCTGTATTCAGGTGTTAGTCATCTGTTATATAAGTAAAGGGGAAAGTATTTACTAAGTGCTTTACCTTACAAGCGGCATTAGAAATTACGGTGGCCACACAGTACAGGTGGTGAGTGTACCTATTTGAGTATGTCGTTCAGTTTACCTTAGAAATGTCGACCCCGGTGACTCCCTTGACGAGTTCAGGGATACACTGGACGATGTTGAGGACTTCTCCGGTGAGCTTCGCGGCGCCGACTTCCCCGCCACCGCAGGAAACCATCGTCACCTTCCGGGCTTGAGACAACGGCGCTGCCACCTCCGCAGCCACCTGGGCATCAGTAAATAAACATAAGTCAATATAAATAAATATTGCACGACATTACACACAGTGCAATCTAGCCCCTAATTAAGCATGATTATTTATCCCGGGTTTTATTCGCGTAATAATATTGGAGGGGAGATCATTGTAACATGATCGAAACGTCGAAAATGTAATACGCGAATAAGACCCGGGAAAAATAATTATGAGTTCCAATCGTGTTAGTTTAAAATGTTTCCCTAATTAAGCACTTATATTAGTGCTTGGTATTTGCAGATTTATTAGCTGGTCTTTTTAGTAGCACTCTCGTGCAAAAACAGCCAATCACAAAGAGTCTAGGTATAGATAGGTAACGCATTGGCCAATCACAAAGTTTGATTATTACCTCACCCCCGCAACGGTGAGTTATGTTTTGTAGAATAGTGTACGGTATAAGCAGTCAATTGACTTTATTGTCTTTGATCAATGGGTGTATTACCTTAGGCAGTGTGTCAAGCATCATGTCAACCATAGCAGCAGAACCGTACTCCTTCCAGGCCTCTGCCTTTTTCGCCATTTGTTCTGCGTCCGCCGCCGCCTTCGCCTTGATAGCATAAGCTTCCGCCTGGAGAAATAAACATTGTTACGTCACAGTCACAATATAAAGCTACGATTATATTATTTACAACTATGTTTCGGGCTTTTGTTTTTGACGGGTTAGTGGAACTTTATCTCCTGGATTTTTATTTTTGCAAAACCTAGTTTTATTTTATTTAGCTTTATTATTCTAGTTCCACTATAGTCCTAAATTTGCGAGAATGTGAATCACAAGATCATTGCATCAAAAAAGAAACAAGAAAGGAAGTCGCGTTTCGAGGACACGATAGTTTACTTGACGTTTTTTAAAAATATGTAACCATATTTAAAAGAACAACAAAATTTTAAATTTGAATTGATATTTAAGTTTTATTGTATTTAAATATAAGCTTTCGATAAGCAAAGATTTAAAGCTCCCATAGGAGCTATTCTATATAATATTACCTCTCCTCGAACTTTGACGGCCTCAGCTTCTGCCTCGGCTTCTAGAACGGTTTTTAACTTGTGCGCCTCTGCCAATTTCTCTAGTTTGAATTTCTCCGCTTCTGCAGGCCTGAAAATTATATGTTTCAACTTCAATTGTGATATTTCGTTAAGGGGAAAAGATACATACTATTTCTCCATATAAACGTATTGCCCTATGTTGTTTTTTTTTATATTCTGTGATTTTTAAATTTCCTTTCTACAACTTTGTATAAGTTTTTCGCGATTTTGCAAAATATAACACAATATTTACCGAGTTTTACTCGCGTTTTATTTAATACCAGCATTATTATTAACGACCGAGACTTTCGCTAACTTTACAGTTAGCTAGCTCTTCTTACTATACTTATTAAAACGATGAAAAAACAACAGGGGCATGGTCGAATGGTCTTGGGAAATGTTTTTTGGCTGCCTCTTAGGCAATTCAGGCGAAGGCTCGACTACAATGCAAAAGATTGGGGGTTCGATACCTGCCTGGTGCAGGTATTTATGGTTGAAAATAAATATAGTTGTACTAGCTGCGCCCCCCGGTTTCACCCGCGCAAGTCCCGATTCTCAGTTGTCCGAACACTTACTTACTGCAGTGCAAAAATCCACATTTAAACGGACGACCAGGATTGACTGACTTACTGAACGACTTTGAACGAATTGACTGACTATACGTAATATAACAATGCAGAGCCCAAACCGCTGCTCCAAGAGACTACTTACATGTCTTTTAAGAAAAAGGGTTTTTGGAACATGATTGGGACTCACTCTGCTAGGCTATATAATAAGTATTAGTTAGTATGTATTTTACCTGCGTACTGTAGCCTCCAATTCTTTTTCCCGTCTCTGCACTTCCCACTTCTGAACAGCGATCTCTTGCGTGCGTTCCACGACAGATATTTGCATTTGTTCCTCTTTGATTCGCTGTTTTGTTTTCGCCGCTTGTAGCTCGTAAGCCATTTCTGCCTCTGCCTAAATTAACAAAAAAGATAAATAAATAAATTCTGTGAATATCACACAGCGCCATCTAGCCCCATGGTAAGCTACAAAGCTTGTGTTACGGTGACTAGACAACGGGTATAACACTTTTATACAGGATGACCCATTTTTATGGGCTTTCAGGGGGGTATCCTAAACAATAAGAGATAGCAAAAAGATCTGAAAGGAGTTGCTTTCCGATTTTGGCAAAATATTGTGAGTTTATTTTTTTTCAAAAAGACAAGGTTCAATTTCTAGCTAAGGTAATAAATATTCAAAAATCTAATAATGCCTTTTTTGTTTTTGTTAAAATCTGGGACGCAACTCCTTTCAGCATTTTACGCTATATCTTAGAGTTTAGGATTTCCCTCTGAAAGCCCTTCGAAATAATTCAAAGTATTTATTTTTAAGCATAAATACTTGTTGTTGGGAAACGAACCCCTAGCTTTCTGCATTGTAAGTACCAAAATGTATCTACCTCGATTCTCTACTTTTTATGTTTTGCTTTATTTGTAAACAAGAGATCAGCTGGAAAGACATCTAAACGTCGGGCGTAGAAAAATGCTCAAATCAATACAAGGACCGATATTAAAACATAAAAATTACTTTAATTTTATATCAGCATCGCGAAACTGAAGAATAATTTATACCTTAGATAATTTTAAAAGGAACATATACGTCCACAAAAATACAACGCACGGTACATGCCTCAGGCATGCCGCAAACATGACAAAATTGTAGTAGATGGTAGAATACACAAGCAAAGACTCGACGTTTGAGTCACCGACGCCGGTAGACTAATTGGTCAAGCCGTTACTCCCGGAATGAGTTGAGATGCGTTGTTAGTTCGAATCCCGCTCAGCGCGACCGTGCGTTGTGTTTTTGTTGTGGGTGTATTTTTCCTTGAAAATATTTTTATGGACGCCTATTAAAAGTAGAATTTATACCTTCTTCGTTTGTACTTCAACATCATAAGCCGCCTTTTTCAGTTCGAAGTCCCTTTGGGCCTTGGCGATCTCTGTGTCGTTAAGGAACTTGGCGGCCATCCGTTGTTCTTCAGCCATGGCTTCTTTGATGGTGGACTCTGCCTTCGCCTCTGCTTCACCGATACGAGCGTCTCGCTTCACCTCTGCCGTACGAGCCATGCCGAGCGCTTTCAAATAACCCTAGAAATGATATTTATACGTTAAAACTATCAACCTTTAAATATTTCCTATGTTTGTAGCTTAAGCCATTTTACTAGAAATATTTTAAAAGAAGAAAGCATCATTAAAATCTCGCTCGGCAAGCGATATAAATAATTAAACTTGTTCGAATTCTGTCACGAAATTTTTCGATGAAGCTTTCTCCATGTAAATTATTTCAAATCATTGCCGCAATTGGCATTATTAAAACGCAAATAACCATTTTATTTTTCAATCAACAGAAAAAGCTTTATTAAAGTTAATCTCAAACATTGAAATGTTTTCAGCGTGGAAACAATAAGTTGCGATATATAACAAAAATGTCACACAGGTTGAGCACAATTAGGCATATATATATGTGTAAACACACACCACTCACACATATACTTATTATATAGTCGTGTTAATCATAATCAACTTTATATATACCTAAGACAGATTAATAGGAGTTTATGCACCGAGGTACCGAAGCCCTGTCTTATGTAGCGGGCGTCATATTGAATCCAAAGCGGACGAAGGACTCTAGAGTTAAAAACTCAACTCCTGAGCGAAGCGAAGTAGTTATGTACCTAGAGTCCTAAGTGGAGCGTGGGATTCAAGCGCCCAAGATAAAGACAGGCTTAATTACCGAGGTGAATACTCTACTTTACACATCTACTGCGAGACAATAAAAAATGCTACATATAAGCATTTAATGCTATGTGTATGGAATATATTACATCCCTTTATTAATTAAATGTATCAAATAACTTTACATCAAAATGACAAAGCTAAACATCGACTTCAGCTGATGAAAAAAAAAAGTTGGGGCTTTATATCAACTAAAACTTTTTGTCTTACCTTTCCGTCTAAAAGTAAATAGAAGAAAAAAAGCCCAATTTTTCTTTTTTTTTAAGTGTTATGTCTAGGTGGCCAGTTTGAAATGGCCGTATGCTAACATAACCTTAGTTCCAAATTTAAATTACATTATAGCCCTAGAATAAATACTCGCTTGCTCGGTTAATGTTGGTACCCTAAGTTTCTTTAAAAATTTAAAATAAAAAACATAAAACGCCAAAAAAGAACTACAAATAAATACACGAAGACGAGACACTGGCAGATGGAAGACGGGCCAGTTATTCGATCACTGTGCTGATCGACAAAGAAAAAAAAAAAAAAACTCGCTTCACGTTGATATTTTTGGTCAAATAACTTTGTAGAGCCGTAGATGTGTAAATCGATGATTTTGATTAGATTTTTTCTATTTTATATATATTTTTATTGTATTATCAATAAGTTAGAAATGAACACGCCCGTAGTGAACTCTAAAAAACCACAGGTTTTATTTTGATTTATTTATATGAAACGGCCACGTGAATCACAGTTGGCCGGTTTTTGAAGCCCGCAGGTTCCAAAGTAGCGATTAGTGTTGGGCCGCCTAGTCGGCACTCTTACCGACTAGTCGGTAGATGCGGTAGAATAGAGCTGATACGTGTTGTATTTAAGGTGCGCCCTGCGGCCCAACCGCGCGACTTCAATCGTAATCGGCATCGAAATCCCACTGCGCAAAGGAATAACCTGCGCGTTTCAAACCGTAGCGTTAATTTGCATGCATTTGAAGGCGACGCCGTCGAGTTCAACTGCCGTTCAGTTCAAACTGAAACCGGCAGGTCAAGAGGCCTCGCTTTTAATGACAGTTAACTTCGACGTTGCTAGCTTCAAATGCATGCAAATCAACGTTGTCATTTTCAAAATTCAAAAATCAAAACAGTTTATTTCCTTTAGATTCTTGTACAGCAACAACAATATTCACCCCGCATAGGTTATTCCTTTGCGCAGTGGGATTTCGATGCCGATTACGACGAAAGTTGCACGGTAAGGTCCCTGGTTGTAAGGTACACGTATTTGTTGTCCCATCTCTAGCAGCTATATAATACATACCTGCGTATATACACACAAACGTTATATTAACGACACACTTAACTAGTCCTAAACTAACTATAATATTATATAAGCAATAAATAAGCTATAATATTATTATTATAAGATATAGTATAATATTATATATAGTAATAACATAACCAGACAACAAATGCAATATACCTAGTATTTTCTCAAATATATATGTAAACATATCATACTTAGTGAAAATATTATAAATGATCTATATAAATATTACATAGAGTAAACATTTGTTTATTTATAACGTACTAGCTGCGCCCCGCGTTTTACCCGCGTAAGTCCTGTTCCCGCGGGAATATCGGGATAAAATGTAGCCTATGTGTTATTCCCGGTATTCAACTACTTATATAATCGCTATATTAAGTTTCATCGCAATCGGTTTAGTAGTTTTTGCGTGATTGAGTAACAAAGACGCATATACACATACACACATACTCACAAACTTTCAGCTTTATAATATTATTAATAGGATAGCGTCCCCACCGACAGCCAAATGCAGGCATTCCGTGCGGGGGCCGCTGTACCCAAGCGAACACCCCTAAGGGCGACGTTAGGGATCAAGTTTAAGACTGATCTAGTCCCCAATGCTAGACTGGTTCTCATAAACGAGAAGAGAGAACGGATATTAATAGAATACACACCACTCTCTAATCGACTATTTATATATGTCATAGCGTCCCCACCGACAGCCAAATGCAGGCATTCCGTGCGGGGGCCGCTGTACCCAAGCGAACACCCCTAAGGGCGACGTTAGGGATCAAGTTTAAGACTGATCTAGTCCCCAATGCTAGACTGGTTCTCATAAACGAGAAGAGAGAACGGATATTAATAGAATACACACCACTCTCTAATCGACTATTTATATATGTCATAGCGTCCCCACCGACAGCCAAATGCAGGCATTCCGTGCGGGGGCCGCTGTACCCAAGCGAACACCCCTAAGGGCGACGTTAGGGATCAAGTTTAAGACTGATCTAGTCCCCAATGCTAGACTGGTTCTCATAAACGAGAAGAGAGAACGGATATTAATAGAATACACACCACTCTCTAATCGACTATTTATATATGTCATAGCGTCCCCACCGACAGCCAAATGCAGGCATTCCGTGCGGGGGCCGCTGTACCCAAGCGAACACCCCTAAGGGCGACGTTAGGGATCAAGTTTAAGACTGATCTAGTCCCCAATGCTAGACTGGTTCTCATAAACGAGAAGAGAGAACGGATATTAATAGAATACACACCACTCTCTAATCGACTATTTATATATGTCATAGCGTCCCCACCGACAGCCAAATGCAGGCATTCCGTGCGGGGGCCGCTGTACCCAAGCGAACACCCCTAAGGGCGACGTTAGGGATCAAGTTTAAGACTGATCTAGTCCCCAATGCTAGACTGGTTCTCATAAACGAGAAGAGAGAACGGATATTAATAGAATACACACCACTCTCTAATCGACTATTTATATATGTCATAGCGTCCCCACCGACAGCCAAATGCAGGCATTCCGTGCGGGGGCCGCTGTACCCAAGCGAACACCCCTAAGGGCGACGTTAGGGATCAAGTTTAAGACTGATCTAGTCCCCAATGCTAGACTGGTTCTCATAAACGAGAAGAGAGAACGGATATTAATAGAATACACACCACTCTCTAATCGACTATTTATATATGTCATAGCGTCCCCACCGACAGCCAAATGCAGGCATTCCGTGCGGGGGCCGCTGTACCCAAGCGAACACCCCTAAGGGCGACGTTAGGGATCAAGTTTAAGACTGATCTAGTCCCCAATGCTAGACTGGTTCTCATAAACGAGAAGAGAGAACGGATATTAATAGAATACACACCACTCTCTAATCGACTATTTATATATGTCATAGCGTCCCCACCGACAGCCAAATGCAGGCATTCCGTGCGGGGGCCGCTGTACCCAAGCGAACACCCCTAAGGGCGACGTTAGGGATCAAGTTTAAGACTGATCTAGTCCCCAATGCTAGACTGGTTCTCATAAACGAGAAGAGAGAACGGATATTAATAGAATACACACCACTCTCTAATCGACTATTTATATATGTCATAGCGTCCCCACCGACAGCCAAATGCAGGCATTCCGTGCGGTGTCCGCTATACCCGAGCGAACACCGCGAAGAGCGGCGTCGGGGATCGAGTTTAAGACGGATCTAGTCCCCAATGCTAGACTGGTTCTCATAAAGGAGAGTAGCCTCGTGCCCTAGGACACTACCTGGTTATCCAGACAGGTACCGGAGCTATAAGGCCGCTCTCCACCCGCACCTCAATGAGGTGCTAACGACAACCTCGCTGAGGCCGGTAGAGAAGCCGCTGCTGGCGGCTTCAGAAGCGCAGAAGCTGTTTAAGGCACGCTCACTTCCCAGCACACACCCATGTGCCTACCGAAGCGACCTACATCCTGGTAAGAATCGGACACATCTAGCCTAGTGTCCTACGCTATGGCATAGCGCAGCCGGGGATGCGGTCCTAACGGTCCGAAGGCCACAGCTAAAGGCCACCCCATGGCCTCGTGCAAAGCGCTCGTCGCGTATGAGGGCGACCCCCGGTGACAAGCATATTAGGGAGACGAACATGCCACCCTCTGCGACTACAACCACACCCCCCACGAGTCCGACCTCAATGTTGGACGGCGTCCCCTACTGAGCCACCGATAGATTCTGGGACGCCGGGCAAGTCCAACCCCGTGGTAGCCTAGTCAAGGGAGGGACCCGTGGCAACTCGACTGGCTCGGCTTACTGCCAGCCGGGTAATATTAGTATATTAGTAGAATAAGTAGGATTGGCTCTTGAAACTACTGAACCGGTTTCAAAAACTCATTCACTAAAGTTAAAGGTTTAATTTGTATGTTTCCGCAATTAGCCCTACTATTGAGCCTTTGTGCGTGATTTTAAGCTGTGGGTTTTCTCACAATGTTTTCCTTCATCGTAAGAGCGATGTTAATAGCGCACATAAATTGTTCTTAAAGAAAAACACATTGGTGCGCGGCCGGGATTTGAAACAACGACCTTCGGAATGAAAGTCGGGGTATCTACCGCTAGACCAACACCTCTCTAACTCTTTCACTAATAGAAGGGATGATTTATACTAGACCGTCGGCGGCCGTGGCCGCCACTTAGTTGCAAAAGACCGATCGCCTGCTCGCCGAGCGATGGACAACGAAGCTCGGATCCGGCACGGCCGGGTTACGATCTAGTATAAAATTAAATCATCTTGAATGCTACATTATCGAGGACTAACATAGGCCACTTTTGATCCCGAAATTCCGACGGGATCGGAATTGACGCGCGGACGCAGTTAGTGTAACATATATAAAAACACAGACATTTGTTCTTAGAAGAGAAGAGACCAATAAATAAATAATGCAAGACATTATACACAGCGCTATCTAGCCCCATAGAAATGGTTCACCCTGTATACTTACTTATATACTAGATACTTTGTAACTGTATTATACATATTATAGGTAATAGTTGTATATATTATGACAGTTTTGAACATTTCACTCGGCACACAGAAACATACCTTTGCTCCCTGAAGTCGAATCGAAAAATGAAACAAATTTACAACCAATAAAGAATTTTGGCGAAAAATGGACAAAGCAATACATTACAGATTAGTAGGACAGAAGTGTAACAATGAAAGAAGATTATTAACTAAGAACACTTGTGTGAGAAAACTGTATATAAACGACTGCTCAATTATTATTAAACGGACAAGAACAAATATGTACACCGGTGGTAATGATAAAAATGTGATTTACGCATACCTCTTCATCTCGTATGTCTTTCAAGGTGTACGAGACAACCGTTATTCCCATGGTGATTAGATCACTCGATGCAACTTCGAAAACCTGAAAAATAACAACGAGGTTAGTGATTCAGATATATTTGATATTTTTGGCGTCAGCATTGCGAGTGCGAGAAAGAAGCTGAGTAATGATTTCTTTGATGATGACTGATGGCGAGTATTACCACAGTACATAGAGGGAGCAGCAATGAGTCTATTAAGTTATAGAGACGCCATTGCAGAACAAATCATTATTGAAAAGCGGCACAAATTATGCTATACAACGAAACTATTGTTATCTCTTTCTAAAACATAAGACTCAATGCTACTTGCATTACGTAAGAAAGAGATGTCATAATTTTATTACTACAGCGATCGTGACGTCAGCTGGGATGGATGGAACTAAGACTTCTTTGGCTAGTTAGCTTAGATTTGTGTTGCCAAAAAATTTGCCCTATTACGTATCTAGAAGTTTTTACATATCTCTGGGGAGCAGTATGGAAACTGCACACACACTAGTCGTGACGCGGCACTCAGTACTGACATTTACGTGAAATAAATAAATAAATATTGCACCACATTACACACAGCGCAATCTAGCCCCAAATTAAGCTCTGGGCTTGTACTAGGGTACTAGACAACGGATATACTACATATTATACTTTTTTTTGTAAATTCATACATATTATACATAGAAAGACACCCAGACCAGATACAAATATTTATTTTTAAGCATAAGTATTTCCACACGGCGGGAATCGAACCCGCAGCCTTCTGCATTGCAGTCAGGCGTTCGCCCGACGCGCCACAGAGGCCGTCTAAATCCCCTTAGGGGTGAAAGTTTGTGTGCAGAAAAGTAAGTCAGTAGTTACCTAAGTTGGTTTTCACGTAAAAACTACTGAACGGATCGTGATGAAACTTAGTAAGCAGTTGACTGGAGAACTGTATTAACATAACACATAGAGTCACATTTTTTTCCCATATTCTTTCGGGACGGGAAACTACGCTGCTAGAATGATAATATATGTAATGCCTAGAAATCGCAGTGATGTACCTAAAAGATTGGATGAAAATTTGCACTCGTATCTCGAGTCTCATCGTAAAGCAAACGCAAACTATAGCGTTCTTTAGGAGGTTTAAGTTTCATATCATATCCGCCAGGGTTATATACTGCTACATTTTAAGTTAACTGACTAATAAATCAACGCACAGCCTGAACCGCTGATGGTAAGGTGCTGAAATCTGTTTACTTAACTTTAAAAAAACACATTTGTTTTATCGGAGTCCCCCTCAAATGTTTGTTAGTTTTTTTTAGTATTTACTGTTATAGCGGCTACAAAAATATATAATCTGTGAAAAAGTAAACCGTTCATGAGATATATGGTGATAGATATGGACGAACGGACAGACTCAGTTATAGGGTCCATTTTTTACAATTTGGTTATGGAACCCGAAAACCAAGTTGTCGGCATCGCCGACTCTGGACATAGTGCCCAAGATACTGGCGGCTTTCCCGCGCTGGATAGCAAGACTTATCCCCTAAGCCTCACATCGCCCGACCCCTCGATAAGACGCGCCAATAGTCCTATAGAAAGACCTTACGACTGCAAAAAGCATAAAACAGCGTTTCGAAATTTGAATATCTTGCCTTTTTGGAGAATATTTTCCTATCCTTGTATATTTCCTCGACAGTCATGGATCCCATGATAGCACGCTGGTGACCTTCGAGTGTCACGAGGGCTATGTGCTGGATTTCTTGTTCACTTTTACCCAGAAACTGCTCGCACGCGGAGAGCAGCATCTCAGCATTTTGACCTTGGATTTTAACCTGAAATGAATAAAGTATACTTATAATAAAACACAATATAATCCGGGTTTACTCGTGTTATATTTATTAACGGTTTGTTTCGATTGGGTCCCCTCCGTAAGGCATAAACTTATTTTTTCATAAATTAAGAAGACTTAAACTTAACGCATAAACTTTTTCTTCCTAAAAATGTGTGTAAAATATTCAAAACCAACAAAAATTCAAGGCATAATATATTTATCGCATAACCATCAAAACGCATAAAAATATAAGACAATACTTTTATGGCATAACAATCATAAAGCATAACATGAATACTTGTTCGCCGTGGTTCTAACCACGAGGTTAGAATTCGTTTACGTATGGATTTTTGCACAGCAGGTGGTAAGGTGTTGTGCATCCTGATTAAATTAATGAAGCACGCTATTTTTATTCATGTTCTAACATTAACCTAACCTATCCTAGATTTTTCGTCAGTTAATTCAATTCAATTCAATTCATTTATTTCACCATAAAATTACATTGCATAATATTGGCATGTCAATTTACAAAATCATAATAATAAAGTCAATCAATTAAATTAAATTAAATATTAATAAATTTTGTCAAATGCAGTAGGTATAATAATTCAATAGTCAAATATGAACACAATGTAAATAAATGAGTTAGATGTCTAGTTAGTCATACAAATCAAAAAATGAACAAGTCATAAATTCCGAAACGTGATAGAATGGATTAGATTTAAAAAAAGATTCAATTTTATTTTTAAATTCATTAAAAGGTAGTTGTCTTACAATTAAAGGAAGTTTGTTATACATCTCAATTTTAAAATTTACGCCTAATTTAAATGTTTTGACCTTTCGAGTTCTGGTTAGTACTAATTTATCTTTATGTCGTGTGTTTAAATTATGTATGTCCATTCGTCTTTTCAATTCGTTTTTTCTTTGATGAATTTCTAGAAGTGAGTTATAGATAAACAGTGATATGACTGTCATAATCTGTGACTTTTTAAAGTATGCCCTAACCGACGTTAATCTTCGCAAATTAAAAATTACTCTGATGGACCTTTGTGACAAATGAGTACTCTTTTTATATGTGTTGAATTTCCCCATATCGTTAATGCGTAACTTATTATAGAATGACAGTAAGCATAGTACACTGATATTAATGTTTTTTTATCAACTACATTTCTTAATTTAAGCAAAGCATAATTGGCACTACTCATTTTTTTGCATACTTTACCTATTTGGCTTTCGTAAGTTAGAGTTGAATCTAGTATGCAGCCTAGAAAATTTACTTCGTTAGTTAAATTTATATCGTTTTGTATGTTTGTCTTAGATTTTCGACAACTGTAGCTAATGATATTTGTTTTTTCGTTATTGAGTATGATACCATTCACAGCAAACCACTCTTTAATAATATTAATTGCTAAACCAGTCTTTCGAGCTATTCCCACAATACTTTGATCGGTAATACCTATGTGTGTATCATCAGCAAATTGCGTAATAATAGCCCAGTTTGGGATGCTGCTGGCAAGGTCATTGACATATATAAGAAAAAGAAGAGGCCCAAGTATTGATCCCTGGGGAACGCCAATATTACTATTTACTTTATCTGAGAGTACATGATTGACAGTGACAACCTGTATCCTATCCCTCAAATAAGACTTGAGCATATCTAGTTCCCTGCCTTCAAAGCCGTAAAACTTTAACTTTTCTATTAAAATATCGTGCCGCAGACAATCGAATGCTTTTGATAGATCACAGAAAATGCTTCGCACCTTCTGCGATCCATCCAGGGCACCAAGTACAAAGTACACAGTCTTCCTAATAGCCATTTCCGTTGATCTACCCTTTCTAAAACCAAACTGACAACTTGAAAACAGGTTATTAGATTCAAAGTAGTCAAGCATTCTCGATTTTATAGCCAGTTCTAACATTTTAGAAAATGTTGGTAAAACACATATCGGTCTATAATTTCCAATTTCCTTGTGATCCCCTTTTTTATATAGCGGAACAATTTTACCTGATTTCAGGCATTTTGGAAAGATGCCTTGTAAAACGCAATTGTTGAGGACTTCCAAAGTTATCGCGAACATGTTAAAAATTTTTGTAATCAACTTCTTAACTATCGATGGATCCAAATCGTAAATGTCTTTTGAAGTTTTATTTTTAATGCCGTTAAGAATTATTTTAAATTCTTTTACCGTAATTGGCATAAAGGAAGGTTTTGACTCGGATCTAGCTAGTTTCTCCAGATACCTGTTACATTGATTTATATCTATCTTAAAGTTGGCAGTCAAATTTTGGGCTATGTTATTAAAATATATATTAAAGATATTTGCTATTTCTCTGTGGTCACGGACTACAACACCGTCCTTGTTATGAATTTTCTCTATGTTAAACTTATGACAGATTTTTTTTTTTATGTTATGCTTAAAATATTTATGCCTTTGGTTTCTATGCGTAATGGTCGGAATAGGTATATTGATTATATTATACCTATTGATATTGGGCGATGTAAGATATTAGAGATATGCCTTTCGTCGTTAGAAAATCTGATTTTTTGTAGTTGTGATTTAAAAAAGAGAACAAGGATTATTTCCTTGTGCTTATGCTTAACAAATTATGTTTATATTTGTATAAATCATAAAAAAAGAACATAATTACCGCGTAAATCAATTACTGCGTTAATTTATGTGTAATAGTGACCCATGAAAATATTAATTAACACTTGAATACTATGCTCCGACACTTTACCTACACTCCGACAATCAGAATAATATACCTAGTACATAATAAAAATAAATTTTATTTTGTATCCTGTCTCGCAGTCATGTCCATGTAAACAAATACACTTGAAGTACTTCTCTTCATTTCAATATACCTATTACGACATCTGGTAAGGAGTAATAGGGCAAAAAAAATATACCTAAATCGCGATGTGTTTATGACAAAAAAGTTTATGCGAAAAGGAGGGACCTCTTTTGATTACCGACGTTTCACTAATTGAACGAACGAGCGAAGCGAGTGATGTCCAGTGTAGACGGGCCTGGCGCTTGTATCTTTGTAACTTTGTATCTTTGTTTGTTTGTTCGACGATAACTTGAGTATCGGTGGTTCGATCTTCATGAATTTTGGTATGTGCGTAGTTTAGGCCAATAGAATTTATGAGTTCGAAGATGAGCCGGATCGGTAGGGGGGTTGAGGAGATAGGGGTCGTGAGGTCTCAGTTCGGGGCGAACTCCTAGTTTTACAGACAGCTTTATAATGGTAGACTGAGATTAAAAAATTAAAATGGTAAATATTGTGTTTTAGAAGAATGCAGAATCGCGAAAACATAATACAAAACTATAAGTACACTTATGTAAAATTCATCATCAAATCAGTTCTTCAAAATTCTTACGACCGACACTTAAGCGGGTGAAAAAAGGGGGGGACAGCTATTATATGTGTTCTATTTGCTATCTGGACATGATAAATATATAGGTACGCATAATTTAGACCTAGATAGCGCTGTGCGGTATTAAATACTACACGCATGAAGTGTGTACCTGGAAGAGCTTCGATTAGATGCCGGATCATCTGGATTATTTCATATTTTTAGTTACCTGTGCGATGCCCGTAACTGAAATGGGAACGCCTTGACTTGTGTAAACTGTAGGTGACTCGACTTGCAGCGTCATTGTGTTCAGTGAAATTCTCTGTACCGTCTGTATGGCCGGCCAGACGAACGCTCGCCCGCCGGGCACGAGCAATGGTTTCGAATAACAGCATCCTGAAAACGTTATCATTCAGTTCAAGGTCGTACCATAGCCTCAAATTGTGACAGGGATAGTGCTACCGAATTTCAGATGTGTTAAAGAAGGTCGTACAAAAAAACAAAAAATCAAACATTTGCTAAGTGATCAGTAGAATGTTAGTCATATAAAGTATCTATTCATCTAGTAGCTTATAGTATGGGCATAGATAGCGCTGTGTGTAATATTTTAAATAATTTTATTTGAAACATGGAAATTCTTAACTGATTTTTTAATAATAAAACATTTTATTTAAACGCCGACATTTCGCCAACCTTGAAAAAGTCAACTATAAAGTTGGCGAAATCTCGGTCGATAACAAAATCATTGAATGAAACGCGATTAAACCAGGTAAATAAAGTGATTTATTATGCAAAATCGCAAAACCCAAAAAAAAGACAATCGAAGAAAAATAAATATGTTTATTGTTCAAGAGGATAATGGAGTTCTCTCTCAAATTCAGGCAATTTGATCGGAACGTCAGCGCGTACGTCTCGCGTTGGCGCCACATCTATTTTTAAATAATAAGTACATATATCTACTATATGACTGCTCTTTTCTTAATCTTGTGGTTTTATAATATTTATACCCTTTATATCGACATAAATACATATCTAAACACATTCAACTACGAGGTAAACTGTGTACCTATAACTAATACTATATTCGCAATTTCATAAGTGTGGGCGTTGGTCATTTCAGTGTCATAGTAAATAGGGCAACACATAAATGACGTCAGACAATCAAATGTTTACAAGCAGTAAAAGCAATTCAGAATTTTATCTTGTTACTTTATAGTTATTGGAATGTATTGATAAGATTGTTATCTTACTGATCTATTTACATATCTACAACGTATGTAAAACACTAAGATAAACAAAATGCTCATAAAACTTAGATGTAATCAACAAAATTGGAATTAAACTCTTTTTTTTTCGGTTTTAATTGCATTGCTTTTATGATATTAAGCACTTTATCAATGCAGTTTCGAGATATTTACAGACCTCTTCTTCGGGGATAGACAAAAATGTAATTAGCATGTTTTTAATTTTCAAAAAAGTTACAAGTTAGTTGTAAAATGAGTTTAATTACAATGTAAAATCGCAAAGACAGAAGAAAAATCTACAACAACATTGATTTGACTGAGATTACCCAATAATGGAGAACTATAAAAACTCTAAAATGTTTCACCTGCGTAAGTCCCGTTCCCGCGGGATATCAGAATTAAATTTAGCCTACATGTTATTCCTGGTATCCAACTACTTATATTCCAAGTTTCATCGCAATCGGTTCAGAAGTGTTTGCGTGATTGAGTAACAAACATCCAAACACACACACTTCCACATTTATAATATTAGTAGGAAGTAGGATAGTAGGATAAAAGCCAGATGGGCACAATCATATTGCTATTAAAATATTAGATAGCACTCAATATCTATGAATTTCAAATTTAAATATAACATGTGGAGCGCTGAACAAAGCTATCATTCATATTAAATTATATTATAACAAGTACTTATAAATATGACATTATTTTTATTATCAACTAGCTGCGCCCCGTGGTTTTAACCGCTCAAGTCCCGTTCCCGAGGGAATATTGGGATAAAAAGTAGCCTCTGTGTTATTCCAGGTCTCATTGCAATCTGTTCAATAGTTTTGAAAGTGTGAAAGAGTAAGGAAATTAAATACAAACATAAAAAACTATATAATATTACTAAGATGTATATACAAGTCTTTCAGAACAAAGGGATTGTAGAGTACATTCTAAAATGATAAGGAGTATGTGATTCATGTGAATAAAATGAATGGCATAATTTTTTAATGGGTGTTTGTGTATTTATCTTACGGTCGCAAATCAATGCACAATTTGTCATACAGAGAATGTAAAAAGAGAAACCTCTGTGCTACCCAATTCTAGTGACCTGTTTGTATAGAGAACTAGGCTTAAGGTTTTCCTTATTTTAGTTTGAGATACTACACACAAAAAAATCAAAAGCATGATAAGCAGTGAGACAGAGGTTTCCTTTTTGTATGGATAGTCAGGTGTCGAATACTTAGTACTGACATAAATTAATAAAATTAGTGCACTTAAAAGTACTCAAAAGCTCAGCAAACATTGTTGTAAATAGAAAACTTAAGCAATTATAATTTATTGATTAATTTAGAATGGTGTTTTGTTCACAATAAAGATATCATGAATCAAGCGCTAGAGATAAGGTTGTCTTATTGGCTAATATGTCTAATAATTTTCTTGAGATCTTCCGTGTTTCGGGAGGGTCACTAAGTAGTTAATCCCAGTTGTTATCTCTGATGACTAGAAGAGCCACACATACGAATAGAAAAAGAAGTCTTATTGACAGAGCTGATAATTATTTCTGTAGATGAATATGCCTTAGACAGCAGCTAACGCATAGACAGTTATTAAAATAAAGTGTTTATAAGTAAGTATATGACAATTTTTGTTACTTCTTCATGTCAAATAATATCAACAAAGATTGCAATCGGTATCCCTAGATTTTGTTGATGTGTGTATTTATGTAAACGAATTTGTGTTCACGTGAAGTTCGCGATGTCTACTGTTCGCTGAACTTCTGGTCTGTTCCTACTGGATTCTAGTAAGATTAGTCATAATTACAGTCCTTCGCATTGCACAATTTATTCTTAGCCAAGCCAGCAAAAAATAGGACAAATTTTAATTGAGTAGATTCGGTATAATTGAGCACATAGTTACGTACAGTAATTATCTCACTAATATCGATTTTCCTGTTTAATTTACAAAACTGTAGTAGTAACACCATATGTACGTCTTCGCATTATGTTGCTTCATTATCATATTATATGGGTAAGTCATAAAAACAGGAAAAACAATCATAAAACATTTTTGGAGGCCAACGCCGAATACTCACCAGAAACAACAAGTGCTTCATTAGGACCACAAGTCACAAAACCCCACGTCATTTTTATAAAAGTATTCAGATTATTACAAAATAAACTCCGTAACTAAATCATAAAACCATGAATCTACACCAAAAACACTATTCTTTGAGAATACGAGGTAACTTGAGACAAGTCAAGTGGGCATCGCCATTCATCCATCAATCCAAAATTCAATCAGCAAACTAGTGCTGCCAGATGTATGAGTCCATTTGTAAATAAATTTTGAAAATTACAGATTAAGAATTTTAGTGTGAGATTAAGTATTTCCTATTCATTTTTTATTGTATTTACTACCTAATTTAACTTATTTATTTCTGTTTATTATTTTGAGGTGTTTTATGTTGTTTTGAAAATAAATACATTATCATCATCAGCGCAAAGACATTACAAAATATATATTACGTTCAGCGTTATTAATCCCTCGAAAATAAAGACTTTTTGTTACAAATGCGGGTTTGAAACAAACACTGAACACAAAAGTATAATATCTTAGATCTCAATACCATTGGTCGACACAGTCTCATCCTACTAATATTATAAGTGTGAAAGTGTGTGTGTTTGGACGTTTGTTACTCAATCACGCAAAAACTACTAAAGCCTCTAGTCGCCAAGCCCGCCTCCAGGCTCTGCCCGGACGTAGGAGCCAATCGTTCGTCAGATTATCATAGTTACATAAAAAATAAGAGCAAGTGATCAATTCCCTATGGGACCGCCGTGGCGCCGCCGGTGTCCTACCCTCCACTCTCGCAAATATGAGTTCTCGACTTTAAACTAAAAAAAAAGAGGAGTAAATATACGTGCCAATAAATAATTATGCTACTTAACACCTACAACACACTAATAAAGACATTCATGCACATATCGACCTGCTAGTCGCATGCTGCGCGGGTGGAAGGTGGTAAATAAGCATGGTTTTATTTCTTAACGGTTGTGAACCGATTATGGCCATTAGGAAATTAGCCAGTGTCATGTATTTTAATATATTATGCAAGTTATTTGCATCGAAACAGTCAAGTCGTCATAGTTAAAGTCAAGTCTAGGGAATCATTTGTAAGCACGGCGGCCATTTACAAACAATCTTCACGGAGCCATGGAGACAACACTAAGTCAATGTTTTGCACCGATTTTCACTTTCATTCCACTTGTACACCTTCACGAAACTAAATTGATTAATATGCCCCCGAAATTAAACAATTTGCACGCATATGAACTAGGTTTCACAAAAATGAAAATTTAGCACCACATCTCCTCAACGAGTTCCCGCCAAGACTCCAATAAGCATGGTTATTTAGTGGCATGTCTATCTCAGCCCTTAGGGTACTAATAGACATGCCACTAAATAAGCATGCTACTTCACACTTTCAGTTCAGCACACATTAAAAGAAATTCATTCACACATCAACATTTTGTTTTAAGCATGATTAGTAACATGACCGAAAGGGGTGAAGTTAGGGTACGTGACAGGCTTGCTTTTTGGCTAATTAGGTAATGAGCATGCCACTAAAGCATGCTACTAAATTGAAATGCTTATTTAGTAGCATATTCATTTAGGAGCTTGCTTATTTAGTGGCATGTTTATCAGTACCCTTAGTATTAGTACAGTATAGTTAGGGAACGTTGGGACCGGCTTGTTTGACTGAGTTATTATTATTATTGTCTTTGTACAAAATGTATGTTATTGTATAAATCGTATTATTAGTTAGTTTTAAAAAATATTCGTTATTTTTACTGTTTTTTGTATTACGAAAATTATATTACGAAAACTGTATTTTATTTTGTAAACAAAGCTGAAGATCGAAAGAATAACTAAAACTAATCGAATGTCATTTCGTGTCATTGTCTGGCGACACTGTGCGCTTTGGAACATGTTTTGTTAAAAAGGACCCTACTCATGGCAACATTGAAAGTAGAGTTTCAGTTTAATAGCCAACATGAAAAAACTTTTTTTTCTGACGGGCAAGTGAGTCACACATGGACGCACCCTTTAGGCGACGTACAGACGGAAAGCTTGCCGGGACTTCTTCTCCTTCTTCTTTAAAAATGGCTTTTTCTTTCGGACATTTGCCAGTGTCAAGTATTATCAATATTTGCAAGTTATTTGCATTGAACAAAACAGTCAAGTCGTCATAGTTAAAGTCAAGTCGAGGGAATCATTGTAAAAAGGGGGCCATTTTTTTTACAATGTTTGTTCACGGAGCTTTGGAGAAAACACTAAGCTAAATAAAAACTTAAAAGCTCGGCAAATTGTAACAATGCCATTAAATAAAACGCGTTTAACGGTAAATATTGTATTAAAAAATAATTAAAACTAAAAAAAACCTTAAATTAAAATATAAAACAAGCCCAGCAATCACGAAACATAGTGTGGCTTGGTCACAGAATTTATTTATTATTTATTTATTTATGTAACCAAAGAATGAATGAATAAAATTTCAAATAAAATATCAGTTCAATGATATCCCACTAGACATAGACAGTGCACTTTTTTTTACAGTATGGCGCTTGGTGGTCGTCATCTAATTTTTACCCGACTGCGCGACGCAAAGGAGGGTAATGTGTTTATCAGTCTATGTATGTATGTATGTAAGTATGTATGTATGTATGTATGTATGGATGTTTCTATGTGGCGTTCTAGAGGCCAAACGCGTGGACCGATTTTGATGATTCTTACGTCAATCGATTCGTCTTAATCTGGCGAGTGTGACTAAAGACATGACAGTAATCCAAAGTAACATATGTCACCACCAGACGCCATATTGTCAAAATTAAAAAATCCAAAATCGTCAAAGTATGTCAAGATGGGTATCGTTGAATAGGTTTTTAACAATAAATATTAGGTTTCTTTCACCATTTTTCATTTTAAAGAACCGTTTAGGAAATATAACGGTTTAAAGTTAATTTACAATTAGATATTCTTGCTTTTTATTACTAACGAACAAGTTTTTATTTTTGTTACGTAGTTACGCTTGGAACTATCAAAGTATAAGCCGTGATTGTACAGGTGACAGGAATTTATTGATATATACTAAAACAATATTTACATAAATTGTACCTACCTACTGAATAAAAGCCTAATAAATAACACTTAGGTACCTAAAAACGTTAAAAGAATAATAATAAATTTAAACAATAAATAACTAAACCCTAACAGAATCTTACTAATATTATAAACGCGAAAGTTTGTATGTATGTATGTATGTGAGGTTGTTACTCTTTCACGCAAAAAATACTGAACCGATTGCGATGAAACTTGGAATATAGGTAGCTGGGGGACCTGGCTACTTTTTATTCCCGCGGGAACGGAACTTACGCGGGTGAAACCGCGGGGCGCAGCTAGTACATTATAACCCCCTACCTAATGAAATAATAGATTACGAGACTTACCTACAAGCTTGTGCTTAGTGTAGAATCGATGTCTGATTATGTAATTTGAGAAATGTGTAATAAGTGTCATAGTTAATAAATAAATATTTGATTTGATTTTGATTTGACCTACCATCAATAAATGAAAATAGCTAAAAAGCGTAAAATAAAAAAAATAATTTATAAAAAAACAAAAAACCCGACTGCGTAAAAAACTCGATTAAAAAATACGCATAGAAACAACAAAAAAACCAAAAAGAAAAAAACAAGCCCAGTAATTTGAAATTACGCTAAGTAATAATAGTTTTGTAATCGATACACACAGAACACATAATAAATTAGTAAAACATTACTCACAGTCGGGACCCATTGGAAAAATTAGATTGGTAAAATGAATGGGTCCCGACTGTGAGTAATTTTTTACTCATTTATTATGTGTTCTGTGTGTATCGATTACAAAACTATTATTACTTAGCGTAATTTCAAATTACTGGGCTTGTTTTTTTCTTTTTGGTTTTTTTGTTGTTTCTATGCGTATTTTCTAATCGAGTTTTTTACGCAGTCGGGTTTTTTGTTTTTTTATAAATTATTTTTTTTATTTATTTTTATGTCACCTATTACAGAATCATTAGAAAAATGAGACGAATCAAACGATACTTTAGTTAAATAAATCCATTGAGTGGTATAAAAGATACAAGTGAATTAACGATATTACTTAGAAGATAACCCTTTTCTTGTAGCCGGGTAAAAACAGGCGGTGTGAACGTTGTCTTACAAAGAATTAAAAATAGAACTGATGCTCATAAAATAATTATTCCTACAATTTGTGTAACTTTTTTTATTATAGTCACTTAGAATAAGATAATTGCTGATAAGTAGAATTCTTTTCTCTTAAGAAACCCCTAAGACGCAGCTCTGTAGTCGCCAGACAATGTTGTGAAAAGTAATTTTAAAGGTTTTATTAGGATTGTATTACATCGATTTACTAAGGACCTTATTTTCTAAATGAAATAGGGAATGCCATTAATATTTTAGACAAAGTTAGTAATTTGATTGGGCGCATCTGTCTATGCCACACCTTGTGGCCCAATATCACAATGACTTTGATAGTTCTGTAGGCAAGTAATGTTTCATGTGACGTGTGCTGCGCCGCGCTTGTGTTATGCATATTATAGAACAGAACGGTTTAAATGTGTGTCATATTACGCACTACGGACAACGCGTTTGGCTTTTGATCGACGTGAATTAATTATCTTCATAGTCTGACAAGCCATGTGCAATTATTTATTCTGCCTTATGCTATTTGTTCAGTCAGCTCGGCCCGTTTGTCGTTTAGATCAAGCCTTATTTCGCTAGTTTTAAATATTAAAATGGTTGGGCGCCACGGAATAGTTACTATACGAAGTTAACCAAACAGTTCAATTTGCTTGGTTTTATTCGCATTTAGCACCATTACCAGCAGACTTATTTCGTGGCGCGAACAAATAAAAATTCTAAAATTAGAATTGTAAGGTTGGTAGTAAATTTGATTGATTTGTGTTACTTCACTCTTCTTGATGTCGGTCGGGTTCCGACCGAGCCGTATTTAATTTTATTATAATTCATCTATGGCCCGAGCTGAGGAGAAATGAGGAGATAATATTTGAAGGTCTTGTGGCTGCCATGTGGTCTAAGGTACGATTTGTTATTGTGACTGGTATCAATTTCTGTATAAATATAGCGCATAATATTTGAAACGAATTTCCATTCAAGATTACTGATAAATTTGTTGTTTACTTTCCAGGGGAAATGTAAAAAAACCCGGCATGGCATGTTGCGACTGATCATCAGATTGAAAAAATGTTGGAAAATTCACTTCAGCAGTGAATTTCTCTATTTGAACACAACACGTACAAACTGCAGTATAAATAACAGGAATCTTTTCTGGAGCGTGAGGTGTGAGTTATTTTTACGGATATAAATATTTTTATTTTACCTACCTGCAATAATAATTCAGAAAGTCAGTAAATTTGTTAGATCACTGTTCATTCATCTTCCATACTTACCAAATAATTTACTCTATACTATTTAGTAGTTATAGTGAGGTGATTACTTTTTACTGTAGGTAAAAAGTTAGTTAGTTGTTTTTATGTAGATCAGAGTTCTTGACCATTAGAATATTATTTTTTCTAACTGCCTTGTAACTGCAATTAGAAAGTTAATTATTAATTTTCTATGTACGCTAGACATATTACAAAATCTGCAGCCTATTTCCTAGTCCGTAGCCTTATTATTACTTACCATTCAATTTCGGAATATTTAGAACTCGAAAGTGTTAACTCCTGTTAAAAAAAATTATCTACCTGCAATTCAGAAGATTTAATGTACCTACAATTGTTATTTTAAATTAATAGATAATTAATCATTATAAAATTACTTATCCTGCTGTCACTGCAATTTTGAGGGTATGTTTTTAATTTCTTAACCATTAAAATGCCAAAGCTGAAACTCAAAATGACAAGCTACGATATGGAATTTTTTGGGGAAACATGTTGAGGAGAAATGTTGCTAAATTTTCATTTTTGTGAAACCTAGTTCAATGTTTTTCATTTCGGGGGCTAGTTTCGTGAAGGTGTACAAGTGCAATGAAAGTGAAAATCGGTGCAAAACATGGACTTTAGTGTTGTCTCCAAAGTGCTGTGAACAATCTTTGTAAATGGCCACCGTGTTTACAAATGATTGCCTAGACTTGACTTTAACTAAGACGACTTTACTGTTTCGATGCAAAAACTTGCACTTATATTAATTATTATACTTGACACTGGCTAATTTCCTAATGGCCATAATCGGTTCACAACCGATAAGAGATAAGATAAGCTATGGTATATTAGCATATCCAGCATATAGATGCGATGTAGGTATACATTTCGGCATTCCAGAGGTCAAAATCAATTTATCTGGTCTATCCACCACAACAACAAACAGGCATTTTCCCTGTAGTGGGACTGTACAGGCCTATAATAACAAAAATTAATGACTAGCATGGACACGAGTCACGAAATTGGCACCATGTGGCATGTTCATTCAACAAGTATTGTACCAAAAGTCATATCACCAGATGGATGAATAGTGAATGGCCTAATTAAACCAGTATTCAGGAGGCTCTTGATTGACGTTTGGGTCAAGGGTCTGATTTTGTAGGCAGCTATCCCTTAGGCGTATCAATATGCTACATGATATGTCATGAGTAGGTTTAAGTCTCTGTGGCTCTAACCATATTTGGCTTCACTTTATTGTTTGCAGCGCATTGTCTGGAATTTATTTAGTCCGAGCTTTATACCTTGTTCATAGACCTTTAATAAAAAAAAATGCATTTGTTTCTTAGATCAAGTTTTTAAGTAGGTTTGCAGTGATGTAAATATATATAAAATAAATTTGTTTATTTTTGTAAATACCTTGATTAAACATTCATACATATTAATACACTCAAGGCAAAAACATAACACTTTCTTGGGCTGTTGTGTAAAAAGTAAAAAAATATTAGAGAAAAGTTACTACTCAAGTAATCATGTTTCAAATAGTTTTTGTAAATTAAGGCAATTAATGTTTAGCTCTGACTCAAGAACAATTTAAGGTCAATGACCTCCAACTCTCAAACACAGCTGATTTGAAAATTAACTTGAAACGTAAGATTTATAAAAAGTTTTGACAAAAATGTGTTTACCAAGATGTGTAGATCTTATAAAATACTTATAAAATCAGCAGCTCCATTTACTCCAACACCCTGTATGTATACTAATTATAATGTTACTAAAAGAAATATTTAAAAAATATTTTTTTTTTAGGTTCAAAAAGATAAATCTTTTTTCATGAAGCAGAGGTTAATATGGCAAATGAAGAGCTTCCAAATAATATGAAGGTAAGAATATCATGCAGAGCCCAAAAAACTGGTCCTGAGAGCATGAAAATTAAAATTAAATGGTATTAGTAAATTAAATATTACTAATACCATAAACAAAACTGAGAACCAGTATAATCCTCTGTAAGGAGGTGGTTAGATTGAGCGAGCATTGAACACTCATACAAAAGAAGGGTCTTTAATTTTTGGTTATCTGGTACGGAATCCTCAGCCCGTGAGTTCGACTCGCATTCGACCGGTTTTTTAGTATAAAATGTGGATAGGCTTTGAAAAAAATATTTTGTCTTGAAACATACCACTCTTAAATGTAAGAAACATTGTCACCTACAAACCATGCACAAAAAAATCCAGAATGTAGGTGATCAAAAATTTCGATGAATCCGACATTGGTGTTGAATCCCATTTATTTCCCCTTTAGTTAAATTGACTTGTTTAGTGATTTACTGTAAATAGCTACTTGCTTGACTTTTTAATTATTGTAATACAGACAGAGCATGCAGTTATGCCATCGAATATTCATGATATTTCTGTTGGAAGAGCTTGTAAAAACTCTTATGAATGCTTGAATAGATATATAGGTAAATGAATCGCATGAATGTAGTCTAGAGTCTAGACATGAACTTCTTTTCGTGTAGTGGTGTGGCTCACCTAGTGTTTGAGTTTTCAGGTCGCCCTAAGGCCTCTAACTTGACCTAACGACTGCTATCAGGGTAACAACCGGGACTGACTGCTTAACGTTCCTTCCAGCTCGAGAAAATGATTTTTTCCACACAAATTTTTGGTCACCCATCCATGTAATGACCGAGCCAAGCGTTGCTTGACCTGCACGACCATTCAAGATCGGCAGGTATAGTTGGATCAATGAGCTCCTTATGACATGATATGATAGTCATTTAAAAAATATTCATTTCTCACAACTTTTTAAATAAATAACGCATCCTAAAATCACAAGCGAATTTAGCTACTAATAAATAGTCTAACAGTCTATCTAGCTGTTTAGATATGGTTAAGTACTTATAGAAATATTTTTAGCAAGGAATATTTCCAAAAAAACCCCATGTCAGGATTCGAACCTGAGTCCTTTCGCTAACCAGGCGACTAAGTCAAATAGAAAGATATATTTCTGACCCCTACCCTATTAACCCCCCTATACCCTAACCCTATTAACCCTATTACTTCACTGACTAGACTTCACTGTCTGTCCATATGTCCGTCTCACTAGTCTGTATCTCATGCAAGAACTGTGATAGCTAAATAGTTGAAATTTACAGATGATTAATTTCAGTTGCCACTAAAAACAAATATTTAAAGAGGGCTTCCAACAAAATACGTGATTTGAATAAACGCAACGATACCGCGATGAATTTCTACCACTGGCGTCATCTAGTGATTAATTGGAACAAGTTGCGTTCTGGGATGTCGCTTGGCCTAGTTTTTATTTTAGGGTTCGGTACTCACTTGTGATAATAGTACGGAACCCCTTCCTGCGCGAATCCGACTCACACTTGACCGGTGTTTTTCTTCAGAGTTAGTTAGGTTTAGCCTTTACTCCCTTACTTATAAAATATTATTTACACATGACTTAGTTATGTGACGTTCGTACTTTGAAACTTCATGTGACAGTAAAAGACAAACGATGCAAAGTTATGCGCATTTATTAGCGTTTATAAGTAAGGGGGTTTAATGTGCTCGCTCAAACACATCACTAGAGATTATTTTTCAAAGTGTCAAACCTCCTCATGAATGTTTGGTGGCTTGGAAATGTAGGAAATGTTGGGCAGGGGATACTGAAGCCACATATTTGGCTACAGCATCCCCTGTCCGTCTAAAAAAGGCAAACAAGTTGTTTCTTGGTAAGAGATTTTGGGCCCGGCTTGTTAGCATTCAGGGTCGAAGTCGTCGCCAAGCGAACTCATCCGTGTTCCAATACGTTAACCTGTGCAGCCACTAAGAAACATATTCTCACCACCAGGTGATATAGTGTCAACCAAAAAATGACAGATAAATAATTATAGGTACTATTAAAGAAATGCAATCCTTAATTTCGACTCGATTGAACATGCGTCCGTGGCCAAATTGGAAAAAGGCGTTGGGACGGATCCCAGAGATGCAGGTTCAAGTCCTGTCGGGTGCGAAATTTTTGGAAAGCATTTCTTTAAGTATAGTCATCCAAGTGTAGGAAACACTTTAAAATATATCAAAGACAGATTAATAATTGTCTAATTTTCTAAATTAACAGAATCCAAGTACCTCTACTCAACGGATCATCAGCACATGCCCGTGTCATTAAAGGAAGACAGGTGAGTCCATTGCACATAAAATTAGTAACGCCAATACGAAACAGTTTTTTCGAATTTCTCGCGGGAAACATCTAGACGCTGCTAGTTTCCCATATTTGGTCAAAACTAAATTTGAATAATAGAACTAGGTACCTAAAAGTAGAATTTTTTGATAGAACTTGCTTAGTTCAAACAATAGGTACCTACCGCCTAAGGTTTTCGCGATTTTGCATAATAATACACAAAATTTAACTCGGTCAGTCAATCTTGAAAAAAACTGACTGTAAAGCGAAAGCTCGGTCTTTAGTAATAATGCCGTCATTAAATAAAACGCGAGTAAAACGTTGTAATGTAATGTTGTGTTTTTTTATGAAACATAATATATATATAAACTTTTTCATTTATAATTTACTAGCTGCGTGCCGCGAAATATTTTTAACGACCGAGTTTTCGCCAACTTTTCAGTTGTCAATAAAATTATTGCGTTTCAATCACACAAAAATTACTGAACCGATTGTGATAAAACTTAGTAGATATGCGATAAGTAGTTTCATCTCGATATTCCCGCGGGATCGGGACTTATACTAATTATAGTTTATCACAAGAAACCTAAATAAATACCCACATAACCGTCTTTATTTGACTACCTACTTACTAAAATAATAGAACTGTCAATAGATGCTTCAATAATTAGTTAATATATTAAGCTTGCAAATCAATGTGAATCGTCGTAGTGGAGGGGGTTTGAAGACGTAAGGGAGGGAGAGGGGGGGGGGTGGAGGAATAAGAGGGGTTGTGTGCGAGGGGTGGTCGGTACCGCGCATGTCTCAGAGTATCGTATCGACCGCTCCGGATATGCATTGCGATGTCGTCCGTCGTCGGAGAGATCTGGCGACCGGCAACCTAACCCACCTCCCCATGTAGATAGCGGATAGCAGAACACCGTGCCACGGTTATCTACCTACCTACCTACTCAATAGGTTAAGATGCGACCCGTGCTTCTAGACCTCCTTACTTATAAACGCCAATTAACGCGCTGCATAACCATGCATCGTTTGTCTTTTACTGTCACACGAAGTTTCAAAGTTGACAGACAGAGACAAACGTCACATAACTTAGTATGTGTAAATAATATTTAATAAGTAAGGGAGCTAATCATTGGTTGCTATTTAGCCGTCCGTCCTTATTTCAACTGGTCTCCTTACAACACTACTTAAAATTTGAGTAATCTCTTTTTGACCGTTGCGACATCTTACTTCTTACTATCTTATCAATATTATAAAAGCGAAAGAATTTGAGTATGCATAGGTGTGACTTTGTTTTCTCGTTTTTTAATAACGGTAAAATATTTTTATTTTATTTTATTTATTTTAAATTGAAGATAATAATAAAACATAATGCAGGCCTAAAATCACAAAGATTTGTCTGGCGTGTTTGGCTGAGTTTGAAATTAAACCAGTACAATTACACTATTTATATTACAAACAATACACGTACATACCTACATTAAGACGCAGGAGCCGTGTTACTCAAGTGCTAAGTGGTAGATACCTACCCCGACTTTCATTCCGAAGGTCGTGGTTTTGAATTCCAGGCTGACCGCGCACCAATATCTTTTTCTTTAAGAGAAATCCAAGTGCGCTATTAATATTGCTCTGACGGTTAAGGAAAACATCGTGAGGAAACCCGTGGCTTAAAGTCACGCAAAAAAGGCCTCGGTTATAGGGCTAGTTGCGGAAACACACCGTAAAAGCTTTAGTTTTACATCAAGACGCCTTGAACGGTAACGGATTCTAGGCTATGGCACGCTAGATACAGCTATAATGTTTAAAACACAATTCAAACTCGGGTTTAAATATTGCAATGCAAGTACCAAGCATGCCATAGCCCGAGACACGTTGTCGTTTAAGACGAAGCGTCTTGATGTATCCTTTCGTCAATGCTTTTTACAAATTACTTACTAAACCAATTTTAACGAAAAATATCTGGGACTACTTACTCCCTTCTAAAACGAAATAGGCATCTATTAAGATCAGTTCTTTATCCAACCCAATAGAAATTGTATGTTTTATGTTAGTTATCTCTACTGTCTAAAGTAGTTTAGAAGAGGCTTTAGTTGCATCTAAAGTAGGCAATGTATCTGTATGGAAGTAGCCGGAACTATTATAGGGAGCACTATTTCCGACATGGTACTGGCGGCTGCTGGTCAATGACACCGATCAGGAACTCTTCGCGAACGATTAGCTCAACTTACGTTACTGTTTACCCGACTACGGCGGCGAAGCCAAATGGTAATGATTTTCGGCAGTCTGTTGCATTGCACCGTAGAGCATGTTCTATTTCCCTGAATTTTTTTTGAGAAATGGACTAATACGCCTCGGCTGATGTGGCAGTTCTCTGGTTCGCAAACTCATACTCGACTATTTCCCGGCCTTTGCAATAATGAACTATCCTATCGATAGTCTTCATTTTAGAGTGTAAGAAGAAAAAAAAACATCTCATAAAACCAGTTGTAAAAAATATTTAGTTAATTTTTTTTTGGATTTTAGATCGTGGCATGCTTATATATACCTAGGTAATTTGAGATTAAAACTTTATCTAACTTCTAATTTGATATACATCTGTACAATACAAGAATATTGCATGCACACCTCAAATAATACCTGCATACTCCACACCGGGGTTGAAAATATCAACGTCTGGTTCACGGATTATCGCAAACAATACAAATTATGAAGTAAGAGACTTATCCCCTTTATTTTTTAGTTACCTAGATCAATAGAGGGGATAAGTCTCTTACTTTATAATTTGTATTGTTTGTGATATTACGTTACTATTTATTATACTTGTATCAAAAAAAACATTCAATACAAACGACAGTTTGCTACCTCCTGGGCTCCAGGATTCGAATAAAAATGGCACCTAGTACCTACCTACTGCAGTCGACGATAAGCTGTAAGTGTGCTATAAAGATATTGTTTTGTAGATGAGAGGACCGCGTTCAACGAGCGATGCGTCCGCGCATCTTTTTTGCACCCCGCGGATTCCATTGCCCCATGTCCAACTTGTAAGTCCGGCAGTTTGCCGAGCGTTGACCGCTAGCCTTACCTTACCAAGTGTAAAGGTGTAGATAAGTACGGTGAAACCTAGAAGCCGTCGATGGCTTTCTGATCAAATAGATTCTTTTTATTTTTTTATTTGCGTCCTGTCCCTGTTAAAGATGAACGTAAAAACCGTATAAATACTGTTATTAATTTTGTATGGTTACTTTTTGTTTTTAGATGTTTGGTAAGACGTCGAATCATAGGGAGTTGATAAAATGCTTAATATACGTAATGAAAACCCTGAAAAATTTGTTTAATTTCAGTCTAACATCGCAAAAACCGAAGGAAAATCTACCTTTTGTATATTTAAAGGTCCGTATAGTAAATTTTTAGTTACTTATTAACGTCAGTATGAAAGATGAATGTTTTGATCTCTTCTGTAGGTATTTGAGCCAAATTCAGCCTAATACACACACAGTGAGTAAGTTTAATAAGTAGAAGAATGAGAGGGAGGGCGGGTAGAGTGGTTGCGCAGTTGTGTTGTGTGCGAACCGTTCATTGATGCGCAGGCGCCGGGGGGAGTGGGGAGAGGTGGAGAGGAATGCGGTCGCGGCGAGCAATGACCGCGCCCGCGCCAGGGTCGCTTCCTTTACGAGAAACGCGGGCCGACGTACTACACTCGATCCCCCCACCTGCCCCCGTATACTACATGCTCCTCTCGACTTCGACGCGCGTTTTTCAACCCGAAGTCCGTTACAAAAATTAAGTGCGCCGCATTCCGCGATCGCTTGTGTCTCTGTCGCTCTCGAAGAATGCTGATGTTCCTATCTTTTTCTTAAGTGGCTTGGGTCGCCACTGCCTTGTAGCGTTGTTCGATATAGATATTGCAGCGTGCGCTGGTCAAGAAGTCCTTAACTGAAAACTCCTTAAGTTAAGACACAATATAGAGGTCGCTCCGCCCAGCTTGAAGAATACAAACATTTAGAAGACTAGCTATCCTACTGCTATAATTAAACTGGTGTGAGTCAAATCTTATTAATAAGTAATAATAACCTAGATTTCACTTCGTGGTGGTATCGGCAAGAACTGAAATACTCAATTATAACCCTTTACTTACTTTTTAGTTTGCAACTTCTGTCTATTCGGTGCCTATTTGTTACTACTCATTTTGTTACTATCTAAGTTTGGTATTTATGTATCTATTCTAAATTGCGTCCGATAGCATACATAAATGTTTGAACTGCGTTGCTGGTCATGGTCTTTATCAAGGATGGACAGATAATATTAGTGTCGAGTTATATAGCGTTACGTATTGTATTGGCTTACGACTTAGTGACTATTATTGTATTTACAATTTTTAAGGATTTCATCCATACCTTTTTGAGTGGATCAATTGGTCCCATTTTCTTGGCTTAACCCCAAATATAAACCTCTAATAACAGTTGTTGGAGCCATTTTAAACAGGATAACATAATAGACAAGGGGCGTAAAGAGGTGGTATATGACGAAGGTATTGCCGTTTTTGAAGTCGCGTAGCGTACGCCATCGCGCCAGAGCGCACGAGCGGGATTTCAGGATCTCGCTTGCAAGCGCGCAGATTCTCGCCCACTCTGCACCCTAGCGAGCAGAATCGATGTGGAATTAAATATATTGGTATTTAATCCCACTATGCCATTAATTATTGTTGCTAGTAATTCGGTTGTGTGACGGTTAAGAGACACGGTCCGAAGGCAAAAAATATTCAGTTTGACGTGTTCTTTCGAATGCTAAACGTTCTATTTCGCAAAATGGCGATTTAAATTGTTACTTTTGAATAACTTTGTTCCGTCACGGATTTAGAGGTATAATTTGAAGGCAAAGATTGTTTGGTTTAACGTTTTCTTCCGATTGGTAAACGAATTATTGGTTAAGTATCGTAATAAATAACTTTTTGGAACATAACTACCGTCGATACACCAACGGTCGATTCACCTACATTTAACACAACTAAATGCCGATTGTGATATGTTTGTATTAACTAATGGATGACTTATCTAATAGACAACTTACCTACCGTTTATTGAACTACTTTGACTAACTATCGGATAATTTAGCTGTTATTGTCATCATAACGCACATCATAAACTCGACTACAAAAAAAGCTATACATATATAGAAGTAGCAATCCTTTATAAAAATGTTCCACGCAAACGATGGTTGCGGGGCCTAAAACGATGATTCGACCAGTTTGTCACTTAAGATCGTATTAAGACGTCGTCATCGATCGTCATCCATCGTCATCATCACTTACTGACATACAAATTTTGCCGAATTTCGCACATTACTGCTGAAGCCAGGCGCTGCCGCGCCTAGCATCCGCGGGATCACGACTTGCGCGGGTAAAACTACTTATGTATGTCTTTCCAAAAATCAAGATAGTATAGCACTTGTCTCCTCCAAAAGACAAATATCTTAAAAATCTCGATGTCCTGAATTAAGACTGAGTTAAATCGTTGGTTTTTGATATTTTCTTACTGAATTATAAACAAAAAAAAATGCCATTAAGTTTCGAAGCGGTCTCCATATTTGGTTTTGTAAAGCTTTATTTATGTGACTGAGGTAAGCTTCCGCAAGTTTATAATGTGTGTACCTTGGAAAGCCGACGCTGAAGGCACTCTCATGGGCACTGGACTTTTGTAAACAGGAAGCAAGACTTGTACGGCCATGACAGTGGCACGACAACGACGTACTTAACGTTTTACAGTATCATACGGTGACTAGATGCTTTAAAGATTTATATGCGATCTTTTGCAGAGTGCAGAGTTAGGCCAGCATTTATAATAGCACAGATTTATTATCATCATCTCAGCCCTTATCCGGCTACTGCTGAACATATTCCTCCCCCATACGACGCCACAAATAGCGATCGCGACCGACCTCTTTCAAACGACTCCCCGCGACCGCTACAATTTCGGCGACACCGAGAAGAGCTCAGCTTGCATTCCGAATATTTCCTCATATCCTCGCTACACAGTTCCGTCATCTCCACTTTTACCACGCCAAATAGAGGACGCAATACGCGAATATAAGGCTAGTGCAATATTCAAATTGGATGCAACGAGTGGAAGCGTCAGCGAGGCCTGCGTTGGGTTCAGTGGCATCAGTGGGTCGCGAGTCGCGACTAACCGGACAGAGGCGAGCGGCCCGTCCTGCATACTCGAACCATTATGTAGACGCTGTAGCGGTCGGTATACGTATGTAGGTTGTTTGTGTCCCAGCGCGGTGCAACGTGCGGCCGTGACGCGCCCGCGACCGATGCCACTCGATGTAAACACTTAACAAGGTCAACTGCCTACTGCTTCGATCGCGATCGTACCAACTGCATCCAAGTTTTTTAACACCCAAGTCCTACCATGCACTTTAAGCCGAACATCACATTTATTAATTCCATTTTTATAGCCTTCAGTTTCATTTAACATCGTTAAGTTTTTATTTCGTTGTAATTCTTTCTTGTGTACCTGTTTCTTTTATTTTTATTTTGAAATAGTAAGTACCATAAGTATAGTCTGGTCCTCAACTGAAAATATGTAAATTCGTAGCCAACAAGAAACCCTTCCATTTTCTCCTCAATTGATTTTATGCAAACATCGGGTCATTTCAGTGTATATCAACGTCCTAAGTTTGCTGAAAAATTAAACTTGTGCCTAATTTTCTTAAAGTGATAAAATTAAATGTTTTTTGTAATGCCTCCTCCGGCCTCCGTGATGAATACATCGGTAGGTTTATACCTTAATAAATAGGATTTTTTTTAAGAAAAGTGAGAAATGTTTTAGAAAATATTGTTGAGAATTAAATTGTTTACGTATACAATGAGACATATACAAGGTGTAACGGGTAAGCCCTTTTAATTCGAAAGGGGGTTGTTTTAGACGTCTAGGCGAACAACTTTTGTTCTACGACTTTTGGAAATTCGAAGTACTTTTCGAAAAATTTAGGTGTAAAGTTTACTTGAAAATCAGCTGAAAAGCATAAGTTTATTCCATACAACATACCTACTTCTGATGAAAAAGCATAAAAAAACCAGTTAACAACAACAATTTCGCTTATTTTTACTTAAGCTATAGTTGTTGTAACAGCTGTTGGTTTTCCAAATAAATAAATAAGTAAAATAAAATAACCGGCCTTGTTTTGGTCGGTTTTTTAAATTAGCGTTTCCTGCATTAAATAAAACATATATTTGGTAGGTACGTAAGTTAGGTATGTGTGAGCTACACCTTGGCTCATTGCCATGATCTACAAATAGCGTGCTGCTACGAACAAACGAAGATTCAAAATCTGACATTAAGGTTTAAGGAATAAGCGCGCCTATTTCAATTACAATCTCTATTATAACCTACTAACCTACTAATATTATAAAGCTGAAAGTTTGTGAGTATGTGTGTATGTGTGTTTGTTATCTAACACGCCTTTAAAAAAATCTGAACAAAGTTCGAACGTTGTTGGTAGAATACCCACTTGCTATGATAATCTTAGGTTAGCTTAGTGTCTCAGCATAGCATAGCTTGCGTTATTCTATTTCGTTTTTATTTGGTTAAAAATTGAGAACTTGCATCGTTTTGCACATTTTTTTAGTTTCGTATTGTCCATAACGTGCGACTTAAAGACTATTTAATATCAATCTTTAAAAAACTTGGCTATGGACGCTCACTTACCTTGTAGAGGGCAAGTCGCCACCATCATGGAGTCCACTCACATGTACAATGCGCAATTTAAACCAAGATAACCGTTATTTTCTGCGAACTTTTCAAAGGCCTCGTCTGAAATCCTGCAAAAACGGCTTTTTCTCATAACTCATTGCCAAACCGCCTCCGGCTCTTGAATACATCGCGCGGCAAGAAGGTTCCCACGCGTGACTCCGCCATCTCACTCTCGCACTTCATTATTACATGTGTCACTTGTACAACGAATTTTAATGTATCCCTTGTGATTACTACTTTATAATATGGGTTTGAAGGTAGATAGATAAATTCCTATCTATCTACCTTACAATACCTTAATAGGGATGTTTACATATGGAGTACATAGATTAATAAGAATTTCATTACGGGGAATAGCTGTGCCCCGCGGTTTCACCCGCATATGTCCCGATTCCGTGAGAATTTTAAGAAAATACCTTTTATAGGATGCCAACATCACATAAAGACCGCTCTCTCCACATTTCAGTTCTACTATCAGCGGCTTAGGCTGTGCGTTGACAGATAAGTCAGTCAGGACCCGAGCTAGTCCCAAATTCCCTTAAATCCTACTATTATTGTAAAATGTAAAAACTTTTGTATTAATTTAGTATGTTGAATTGAATCTCTTTCACACAAAAACTTGTAATAAGCGATAAGCGCGTTTAAACGTGATATTTAGCTGAGGTCCTAAATTCTTTGAAACTAGTCGTTTCATGAAGTGATTAGTGGAAATTGTATATCTTTATTGAATTATGATAATTTTTCTTTCTATTAATTTAAAGTAAAATGATAAAACAATTCCATTTGCACCCCAATTGCCTTCACATCTGTCGCCTTTTCAATGCCTTAAGGTTTGCTGGAAGATAACACTTGTTAGGGTTAAGCTCGCCTAATCCTAAGTTATGTTTTTATATTTTTGTGGTACATTGAATAATAAAGAATAAAATATACCTACATAATATAAAAAAATCAGCACAGCATGCATTCGTCGCCGACGCGCTACGCGGCGGTGCGGCGTGGCATGGTAAAAGCTATATGGTGCGGTGGTCGAGAATGCAGTTCAACAAGTCCGCACCGTTCTCGATGCACAAATATTCACTGGTATTCCTGTAACTAACTACTTGGCTACGACCATATCATCTCGTTATCATCTTACATGTTAAATACATTTTTAATACTGACGACCTCTGTGGCGCGTCTGCAATGGAGAAGGTAGCGGGATTGATTCCTGCCGGGTTTATAATATTTATGCTTATAAATAAATATTTATATTTGAATCGGGACTTACGTGAAGCCGCGGGCGCAGCTAGTTAGTTTTAAATATTATCGTGGAAAAAGCCGGGGTTAAAATACAGACATAATTCGTGTTTCTAAATGCCCAAAAGGAGGGTTGTATATTTGATTTGTATTTATTTATTAAGTACCTTTATGTCTGGTCGTATATATTAGTTAAACCTAGGTTAAATTCAGTAGGCGTTCGTCCTACTAATTCCTTAGGCAGGCTTTCGCCAGGCTGGGTTAAAAATATTTTCCCAGGGTTTGCTAACACAGTATTTTTTGCATACATTTTGACACTATTATGTCTAAATCTAGGATCAAAATTTACTTTGTCTTTGGCCCACAAATGCGTCATAGAAAACAATTCAGATGAAATCGTAGGTATTTTTTGGTCATCGACAGCGGGTAGTTAACCTACCTGTTATAGATATAATAATATAATTGCAGCTATGCTTTCTGAATGATATCGAAATGTTTTACTTCAAGAATTTACATATAATTTTTCAATCATATAATATTTGAAGTTGTTATCAATGAAACTCATTAAGGCAAAAGCCAATCTTACCCTTTTACTCAAGTTATTGCCTTTAGGAGTTGGCCTTTATTGATTGTGGGCTTCGCAGACAAACATGCGATGTACGTACAAGTATAAACTAAGTTTAAGTTAGGTTACAATAAACTTGTTGAAGTGAGCAGACTTCCTTTTGACCTAGACCGTTACTGATTTGGTGCCTTTGTCGCGCGGTCGTCGTGCTAAAGTGCCGTAGTTAAATTAATATGTAGCCGGCGTACTACCTAATGATTAGCATCGCATTAGTATGTGCCACTACACTTGTTTGCCAAGCACTCGACTCAAGAAATATTTGAGTAACCGCACTTTGGCGACTGAAATGGCCACGAGTACGCCATCTTGTAATCGACCGGAGATAATTTGGGACGACACGAGATCAGGAATAAACAAGTGATATTGTATATACGTCACGTAGGTACAGTATAGACTGTTGGCGCGATGCTATCATGGGGTTCATTAAAGGGGCATTTTCACTGTCATCAGGGGGTTTTCCTGTAATGGAATTGTCCAAATTGCATCTCAACTTCGTAGCACTTGCAAACAATACACCTAAAAGAAACTTGCAACTGTAACTGTACGGCCATCGAAACATTATTGACTAACAAAATTATAGAAAACGGTATTCACCAAATATTTTTTTGTGAAAAATATTGAATATGTTTGATGTATTTGATTACTTGTAATATTTAAAAAAAAAATGTTTGTAACAATCTGGTGAAAAAAGCCTATGTTACTTACTTCTCAATAATGTTACTAGCTTTCAAATGGTGAAATATTTTTTGGGATCGGTCCTGTAGTTTCGGATCTTATTAATTACAAACAAACGAATCTTTCTTCTATATAAATAATATAGATTATTAGACAATCGTCAGATTTAAAATTAAAGATTGACTTCAATTTAAAATAATATTTTGAATACTATGATTACGCGATTAGACCATCAAATAATTAATTTTATGTTGAAAGACTTAGAAAAATTGCTTAAAATACTGTACAGAAACCTTTGTTAGTCTCAAAAATGTCATTGATGTAATTATTTTGAAACTATACACACTTATTTTTTTAATAATCGTGTTTCAGAATAGACTTATTCTTTAGGCTGTTTTGTCTAAGTCTATTCAGATGTTAATACCTCTTGGCGGAAAACATCGCCTCCCTAAGACATCGGACTTGGTGATACCTGTGGACTTGCTGCACTTGCTGTCTAACACACCAAATCACTGTTATCAAATAAATACAGTTTTACATCTTACCGGGTCTTAAGGTAGGAGGAGACAAGAGGGCGAGGGGAAGGGGCGGCAAACTAAGACTTGACTTTGAACATTTATAAATTTATAACATGGTTGAAATGACGAGCGAGATAAAATAATGTGAGCCGTAACGAGACGCCTGACAGATGTGAATCATTTGACATTGACAGATGTGTACGCCAACAATCAGGTTTACCCTCCCTATAGATGTGTCATATTAATAATAATAATACGCGATTAAGAGCTGGTAAAATGTAACTAAATTGACAGTGTTATTGTCTGCGTACTCAAATATTCAGCAGCTAAGAACAGATCATTGCGATTTATGGCTAAACCATTTAGCCTGTATGATATTCCAGCTTTCTACATACCGAGCTTCGGTAGCACCGGTTCAGTAGTTATTGTATACGTACCTACTCGTTTACTTGCTTACATACAAACTTTTACGTTTATAATATTAGTAGAATGGTTCCTTTCTTTAGCAAAACTTTAAATTCATCTGATTTTGTGACATTGGCATGTTAATACAAAAAAAAGCATTGATATTTTCGTCGTGTACTTAAATATTTTAAGTTAACGAACTTATTCAACAGCTAGAGCTAGGTGGTCCATTCCATAACAAGAATTTTGAGAGACCGGTATTTTTGTCTTGTAGGTAAAAATATTTGTTCCCAATTCGCTATGCTAATGATTAAATAAATTAATATTATTGACCGAACGAGCGAGGCGAGTGAGGTTCAGTGGCGAGATGGGTCGGGTGCTTGTTTGTTCGACGATAACTTGAGAACCGTTGCACTGATCGCCTCGATTCTTGGTTTGTAGGTATTGAAGGCCAATACAATGTTATAAATACCTATATTTTTTGGTTAGGGGATAAGGGTTGTAAGGGAAGGATGAAAATTAAAAGTTTAACAAATATACTCGAGTGGGGTGTCACTTAAAAGAGCTTAATGTCTGTGACAATAATGTGGTAGCATAGAACTGATCTGATAATAGAATTGGAAGTTGTCTACAGGAACTCATCGTCAGAATATAGTAATGTACACTGTTTAGTTTTTTTAGTAAAGATCGAAAAATTAAACTTCCGTCATGAGGTCTCAGTTTGGAGCGGACTATTATATTAATATGCATTCATAATATCCAATAATCACGTTTTAACTTACCTTACCGTTACTTAAATAGAAAGAATGATTTAATAAAATGTAACTTTATTAACACAGTCTCATCTATTATTTTAGCTGTTTAGGTATTAGAAGGATTGCAATAAACTGTTAAAATATCACACAAAATAAATTATATATTATTACTGCAATGCTGTAACTCTTTAGTTAAATACCACTATCCACTTCTTCAAAGTCGCTTCCCGCTGTCTGTCTGGGTGTTTGTATGTATGCTTAGATATTTTAAACTACGCAACGGATTTTGATGCGTTTTTTTAGTAGATAGAGTGATTTAATAGGAAGGTTTATATGTATAATAAATAATACATACTGATATTCCCGCGGGATCGGTACTTACGCAGGTGAAACCGCGGGGCGTAGCTAGGAATATTATAAATACTAAAGTTTAGATGTTTGTGCCTCAATCGCATAAAAAGTAATGAACCGATAGTAATAAAATTTAGTAAGCAGATAGCTGTAGATCTAGATTAACACATAGGCCTTTTTTTACATACTTTTTATTCCGATTTTTCCGCGGGGATCGGGACATAGATGAGACCAGAATAAATGATTTTATCTTTTAAGATAACTACGACTCAGTAATGTGAAAGATCGCCGATGACTTCTACTCAACGGAGTCGAAGATACCTGAGGGAAAATTAAAACAGTCGCTCGTTGTAATATAAGTCAAATATCAATATAATGACGTGTTATATTGGTGAAAGTCGTTAATGCAGGGACACCAGCCATTGTCTCTGCTGAGTCACGGGCTGCGCACGCGCTGCTATTTCTACGCGGCTTACGTGGGCGGCGCATTTATTTAGTGCTCTAAACTTACGCTATGAGACCGGAGATCGACTAATTTCGTAGTTGTCATTGTTATATTATGAGTATAAAATAATGATTTTGTTACCCCCCCACTATAGGCTAAGATCGGGAACCGGCAGATGGACGTCGTGGGGATCTCGAGGCAATTAACGGAGGTTAGCCAAGCCTATATCAAACCGGGCTGATTGAAAATATAATGGGGAAGTCCTTTGCCCGGCAGTAGATTAGTAAGCTATCAAAATATAAAAAAATAGTAATAGAACCGTTTGATTAAGGAGATACGTCATCTGTAAGAATTTTAACCGCCCGGCACCCATATTATCTATCCAGTGGACGTCTGACAACAGTGGAAAATGACAGGCATCATGCAGTACTTTGCTGTTTTGAGGTAAACACCGGTAATGACGTTAAAGCAGCAATGTACTTCATAATACGGGTGCAGCTACAGTTCATGAAATACAGCCTGGTGACAGATAGACGGACAGAGGGATAACAGAGTTTTAGTAATAGGGTCAAAATATTGTTTAAAGCCATTCAGGCAACATAAACACATTTCTCTGCTGACAGTTGAATGTCGCCGCGTCGTTGACTGTCTACGATGAATAAGGTTTGAAGTCTTAAACTACTACAGAGGGGAACCTCGAATTTTCGTGTTTTTCCGTTGAGATTGATTTAGTTATTAGTATATTAGTGAACTTCTTCGCAAAATTGTTTTAAGGGACGGTCAAATGATGTATCCAGATGCTTCGCCTTTTATCGTCAGCGTACCCTCGGCTATGACGTACTTGGTAGTTGGAATGGTACGCCTTACCATGCGATGCTTGTTTCTAAAAGAGTTGAGCATGTAGCTCTGTAGAGTGATGTTAAGAAAATGGACGAGAACTGAGAACAGATGGATGCTGTGTATGATACAGATGAATATTGAGGATAACAGAGAAGAATGAAGTACGTTTTGTGTAACGCCGACTCTGACTCAACACAGAAAAGGACCGGAAGAAGTCATTACAATGATATTCGGATATTATTTTCGTCAACTGAATTAAAGAATAGAGCTGAAAATTTACGTAAAATTTAGATGTAGCGACCCCATCTGCTGTGTCCCCCATTACATCCTATTCTGGGCGTCCAAGATGTTTTCCATTCTTCCACGCGTTCTGATCTGTAACTCCGTCAGGCAACTTTGCGTCGCATGCTTACACATCGGACCACGAAGACGTTTGGCGTCTTCTTTATGAAGCTACCTAGTCGGTTGCTATGATGGATTCATTGATCCGAATGAATCCAGAAGATTCATTCTTTAAAACAAGGCATACACATTGATCTTGTTTTTCGTATCACTTTAAATGATAGTTGGCAAGGTGGTGGTTGTTATTAGGTTAGTCTCGTTGGGCGGCGCGCGGCGTTTACTACACGCGGCATGGGCGGATGGGGAGCAAGCGCTCGCGAACGCCGCGTTATATACGAGCGAGCCAGACGAGATCGCGTCTCGTTGCGGTAGAGTGTGAGTGGCGGCGGGCGGCGGGCGAGGGCGAGCGCGGTCGATGAGCCCGACGCAGAGGGCAGCACGGAGCCATCGCGCGGGAGGGGGGTGGGGGGGCCTGCTCGCGCACGACGCGCCGCGCCGCCGCGCGCTCACTAATGCGTCATAACGCAATCGTAACTGACGCGTGCTTCGCTCGTCCGTCGCACGACTGACGGTTCGCGCGCGCCAAGTGAAATTCAGTGATAACTTTCTGTACTGATTTGGAACTCGGTATTTGTTAAATTATCAAACTGTGAGAAATGGTGCCCGTAAAAGGAGAGACTGAAAGAGTGGCTCGCACGAGGTCGGCGACACGTGCTCATGTCTACATCCTGAAACTCAGTAAGTTTCAGTTCGTTTATTTTAAAATGTGACTGAACCATTGACGTCGTCGGCGGGCGTCTTGTCTCCGCGATATTTTGGCAGGCTAGCAGGGCGCGCGGCTGGCGCCGCTAACCGCCCGGAATGCGGCCTCCGCCCCGCGCTTTGACGGCGCCGATCGCGCCGCGCGTAGCGTAATAAATAAAGGTGGGCGCGGCTGCGTGCGCGCGCACCCTCCCGCGCTTCCTTGCCCTCGGGTCATTGACTCGTGCCCACCGCCGCCGCCGCCGCCGCTCCTCAACCATAGACGACGCTGCCGAAGACAACAAATTGTACGAAGTACCGCGATCTTGGCCTCAGAACAGCTTCGACGTTCCTTAGACCGCAACTGTTTCAATGTCAATGCCGTTGATTAGAAGTCACCGGTAGCGGTATGAGCCGGCTGCTTGTAAACCGACGCACGACGCATGGTTCGGTCGCGCTCGCTCGCGTCCTCCGTCGTACTTGTCGATTAGTTGCGGCTATTGACCCTTGGGCCCTGCACCTGGCCCTTTTAATGCGTCACCCTCGATTCGTGCAACTACCACTTACTACCTATTCATATACTTATTTTTGAGTACAATATGAGTATTTATTTATTACCAAGTACAAATTTGTAATCTACCATTAATTATTATCAACTATCTTCCAGTAGGTACCTCGGTATTTTTACCGTAGCAGATAGTTAAACATCATTATTGTCATACTTAGATACTTTCTCGTAAGTTTTTGCCTGGTACATAATGATTTAATTTTTTTATTTAACAGCTTGCTCTCAAAAAATGGATTCCAAAGTTTTTGAAACATACTGTTTTATTAAAATTGGTTGTTTGTTAGTGGAATGCTAAAAATAAATGGTGAACTTCCCGGTTGAATGGCGTCGCCCGCGCCGTTGCCGCGGCAAAGCGCGGGGAGTGGCTCGCTGCCATTGCCCTCTTGGTTTGTTTACAACTTACGCTTTGGAAACAGGTCAGGCCTATTTGCACCCTGTGTTCTTCAAATTAGGGTATACAGTTATAAAGGGAAACTAGCCTTGCGCTCGCGCCATCTGTACAAGCAAGCGATAAAATAAGCTACTGTCGGTCGCCGACTGCGACAGATAGGTGCATAAAAACTTAGTTTAACAATTCCCGTCGCCAGGTGCAATGTGAGCCTTCTTTGCGTCAGAGGTGTGCCTAGTGTTAGGTCAGTAATTGTCGTGCCATTAGATGACGTGGCTGCCGAGACACACAAGCCAATGACCAGCTTGCCTCGCAGAGCCTCACACCTTAACGGATTTTCGTATCGAATGGCTAGGTATGCCGTACCACGTGTTGTTTAACAAAACCGTGTTAAAGTGCGGTACATTTTTCACATAGTTCAATACGAGCGCACCAATGACTGACGATCTGAATGACTGACGCACTGAAAGATCATAATTAAGTTCGGCAATAAAGCTAGGGTCGCGCAGGTGACAATTTTAATGTCTACCAAAAACGTAATCTAGTTATATCGTGAGCAATCTTTTCCATATCGCGACTTGTAAGTTACGACGACGTTTTTACAATCCTATCTGCCTTGGCCTTTAGAATTCTGCAACGGTGATGTTCAAATTTAGAATCTAATTGACAAACCAGATGTCTAAATGTTTCATTAATACACTGGCAATACCTACTAATGAGACTCGTGAGAAGTGGAGTGAGACTGCGTAGCCGACGTTGCCGCGTCTAAGCACGCGACGGTTGGTATGCGAGGAAAGCTGTCTCGAACGTTACTCTCGTATTGATCTTATTCGGCATTTTTTCGCCAATAGTAAATATCTCAAAAGTAATTTTTCTTGTTAGAAATAGATTTGCTACGGTTTTATCCTACTAATTTATTCTCAATAAAAAGTTTATAAATGATATATGATAATAATTGACCAGCTTTACTCTTTGGACCGTTTCTTCCATCCTTCTTATCTAATGCCGCTCCCTCCAGTTCTTAACGCCAAGGTCTTGGTAACTCCATCCATCCACACCCACCTTGGGCATACCGATCTTGCGTGTACCGTTGGGGTTGGGATGTTTGTGTTTTAATCACGCAAAAACTAATTTCTTCTATGTTAGTGTTTTATAACGCAAAAACTAATTAACAATTTTCGATGAATCCCACAAAGATTTTCAGGTTAGCTCGTATATACCCCTTAACCGATTGCGGTAAAACTTTATATGTAGACAGTTAGAGATCTTGATTGAACCATAGGCTACTTTTTATACTGATATTCCCGCGGGATCAGTACTTTCACGGGTGAAACCTCAGGGCGCGTCTAGTATTCCATATGGCTGTGTGCAGCGCATGGTAAACGTTTGGAAAGCTGTTATTCGTGTCCACGGTTGATCGATCCACATTGCTGATGCCCAGTTTACCTGATCCGCTTTTTGTGGTCCAGTGGTCATCTTTTTGAGTTGATTGCTGAATTATTTACAATATCCTGGTTGTCACCAGATAATTCTGATAAAATGAAGACCACCTATTCGGTGGACCGACGACATGTAGCGGTCGCGGGGAGTCACTGGATATGAATCCTGACAGTTTTGCAGTTTCTAAAATAGCACATATAAGTACCAACCATGTTCGTTGTACCAACGAGTTCCAAAAAACAAGAATATAGCGAATCATCGAATCAGTTTATGTCATAAATTAGTGTTAAATTTGCTAATTGGCCATGAACTCATCACATCAGCAACGCCATAAAATTTGATGAAGCTGTTGTGGGAAACTTAAAGCATTTTACGTGACCAGTATTTGTATTCTCGGATACTTTGCATGCGTAACTGGCCTTCCGGTAGATCATTGTGATATCTAATTTGCAGCCGTTTAGGATGCGAACGACCTATTTGTCATTCAACGTTTTTGACGCTGTGTTTTAATAATAATACAGGAAAGGCGCATTTAATATGTTACATTCGTTAAGTTATTTAATTTATTATGAATGAAATATTGAACAACAAAATGAGCTTTTTCCGGGTCCAAACGGATGTAACTTTTTATGTAAAATAGTTTATGCAATGTGACGTGACTGACCGATCCATTGATAGGTCTTTACTACCCTATCAGTTTTAGTAACTTGATTTTACTTGGTTGGAAGGACTTGACAGAATGGTCAATTTTCATAAGTACAGTGCCACAAGTATAAGTTGGCGCGACCGTGCGCCACTGTGTAAGGACACAGTTTAAGTCTGTTTATTTGGACTGTTCCCTGCTTTAGATAAGTTAGTGAAAAAACATTAAAAATATTTTTACAACAAATAATCTTAGCTGTGTTTAATTCCTAAAATCGCCACCGCCAACTTATACCTATACTTGTTGCACTGTACTTATATTTGTGTTCGCTGTGGTTCTGGTATTGAACTTTACAGTTGATTACAGTGATTGTCGTATCTTTATCCGGGGTTTTGGTGGCCATCGATTCGTAGTTCTTGCTAATGATATTATATGAATGAATGTTCAACCTTTCTGATTGACATAGTTATTAGTTAGGGTCGTTGGTCGGTCGTAATGTGTTGGAGAAAAATAAACATTTTAATTGTGCCATTTAATTGTGTTGGATGATCCATCCATACTCCAGCGTTTCGCAGAAGTAAACTCCAGATAAAGATAAAAGTTCCACCAATTCATGCTTTGAACGAGGCGCAGCTCAATCCTATAAAGGCGGATGCGAATTGCACTTTTGACCGCAAACAACTTTACCACTAGTTATTAGAAAAAGTGGTAAGCTCGCACTAGTGCCAGAATCTGAGCGTGCCAGTTACCCCCAAAGCCCTGCTTACACTAGCTAGGTCGTTGGCGACGGCACCTTTTTAAGGTGTAGCAGTGATAAAACAAAAACTCACAAACCAGTGTTCAGTGGTATGTACCTAGCTCTAGTTATGACGTCTTGTAATCGCCAAAACTGTATTTCTCGTTTGATGTCAATTATATTGCTTATCAGGTAAAACTGCATAAATTACAGATTATTACTAATAAATACAGGAAAAAGCAATAATCTAAAATGAAAATGAAAAACCCTGATTTAAAGAGGTGATCGATTATTTGGTTTGGAAAAGCTAACTACTAGATTAAAAACTACAGAAGAATAAATGAAATACCAATATATGGTTTCCGTATTATTTGTAATTACTGAGATACATATTTTGACATCCACTTTTACAAATTTTTCAATTTGTCATCTTGAAACAAATTCAAACAGATTTAGGCATAACATTATTGCACTCGTAGCTGATAAAACAATAAATCTAAGTGCAGTTGCACTTAAAATCGGAGACAAAAACACAATCGCCAGCCACGCCACATGCCGTTATACGAAGTAGAGCATCCCGTCACGCATTCGTTATTAATATATGCTGCTAATGTGACGGTTAATGTACTTCATTTTTATAATCATTCTGAAATAACTGGTTGCGAGTTGCGAGCTCCTTTATACCACGGATTATACTGAGGTGTGACATTTAAATGTCAGTCGTGCTATCTGTAGTAAGTTCACGGATATTGGCCCCTTGGATAAATATAGGGGTTTTTTGTTGACTACGAAACCCTAATAAAAGTAGTCGAATACTATGATTAGTGGCAGCATTTTGACGCGTTTAAAATGTCATAGTAAATGCCTGATTCTCTATCTTGCAGACGGTATTGATATTATTTTGACTTTCTTACCTGTTGAAATTGTTATATCACAATTAAAACGTGAACCAGCACATCGACACTTACTTCTTCAGTAATGGAATAAATCAATATACTATTAACTCGAATTATATTTTCAAACAGACACAACTACTTTTTTTGATTGTTTCAAATACAAACAACTTGGATGTGGCGTTGGTTGGGTGAACTGGGTAGTGTTAATGCGTCCTGCAGGTAGACAAGCAACGGTTGCATTCAAAACCCTAAGAAACCTTCGAAAGCAGTAAAAAATGTTGTAGGTAAATGTGCAACACATTCCACGTCCGTTGTTTTTGTGCTCTTTCCTAAAGTCTAAATCTCCGGTGATTTACGTAACGGCTGGGATATAAATGTTTTTTGCTATAAAGGTTATAAAATGATTTTTATCTAACAAAATATTTTTACGGAGAGTTTGAAACGAAATAGCGTAAAACTGGGTAAAACGTTCAAAAGTCATTCTTTTAGTGAGTGAACAATTTGATTTGTTACTATTTGATTGTTAGCATTATTAATGTTATTAACTTCCAATTGAAGGTCAATTTATAGCACATACTTTTGCAACACTATCAAGTACCTTGAAATACAAAGAAAATGTTCAGTCAGTTTACACACAATTAGTAGAGTACATAAAAGACAGCGTAAACAGGTTGCCATCTAGAAAAACTACAAATCGATTGCAGTGTATTATGACTGACGAACTTAAAAAAATAATAATAGAAAGAACGCAACTAAAGCAAAAAACCGACGAGACACAATCAGAGAAAAATAAATTGAAAAAATTGTATGAAAAAATTCGGAAACAACTAAAGAAAAATAAAGAAAATTACAGATTAAACATACTAGAGGAAGAACTAAGTAAGCGAAGGTCTGTGAAAAGAGGAAACAAAAGAATAAACAATGGATACAAACCTTAACAAATAATAACACACAAGTCGCTACTACAAACAGAACTGAAATTGTAGAAATTGCTACCAAATTCTACAAAGAATTATACAATATAAACGAAATTCAAGAAACCATAGAGACCGATACGTACTTGAATACCGAAGAAGTTCCACCATTATTACCCTCCGAAATTCGATCTGGTATCACAAAACTTAAGACGCTGAAACCTCCGGGAGAAGATAATATAACAAACGACATCATAAAGGCATTAATAGAGTTAAAAATCCGTGATTTTTGAATACGAGTTCCGACGCGGAACTAACGCGGCAGAATTTTTTAAAAAAAGAACATCACAGAAACCATTTGAAAAAAGTTTCATTCGAAAACCTCAAACCATAAAGATTCTATGTCAATTCAAAGAACCTATTGCAATAAAACGGCAATTTTATACTTTAACCCTTATTGTTATAATTTATTGTAGGTGCAACATAAAGATATATTGTATAGAATTAAAATTAATAAACACTAAAATCTATAAATATTAACGTAATATATATCCATGAAATCAATTTAAAATCGTACCTACATTATAATCTACCTAATTAATATAATAAGACATCCTTTTTAATACAATGATTGTTAAGTTGAAAAGTAGAAGATTATACTAATTAAATTAATGAAAATCCAATTAATTAAGTTATTGTTCAATCGTTTCAATTCAATTATAATGTATCTCAATTTAATCATTTAATAAAATTAATTAAAATCTACTAAAAAAAAAAAAAATCAAATGAATTGTGTAGTTGAACAATTATAATAATTAATAATAATTTTAATAATAATTTCGTAATGCATGCATGATTTCAATTAAAATACTATTTATTATCTGTGATGTCTGAAATGTATTTAACTTGGGTAATAAAGGCTATTTTTATTTTATTTTATTTTTATATATTATTAATGTTAAACACTAGTGTGCCAGGTATTTCTCTCAAATTATGTTTTTAAATTGTACTTTATCAACAAAATGTTATAATTATGTTAGAATAATATGAAAGATTGACAATACTCAAATTATGTACCCTTTCTCAGTGCTCTGCCCTATTTCTCCACAAGTCGGTCATGGCTTACCCTGTAGTCAGCCTCCCACTTATTTTCATGACCATTCAATATAATTTCGGGTCGCTTTCGTTTTAGAAATGATTGGTATCATTTTGTAAGGGAGTGCCGTCATTTTGCAATACATCGTTAAAGTTTATTAAGGCAGTTTGTACGGGGCAACTTCTAAATTTGAAATTTTCGAATCTTCATCCCATTTCTAAACACCGCCGTAGCCATCATTTCACTAGTTTGTATTGGTGGGTTTCTCTTTGCATGATCAAACTCTAAAAGTAATTGTTTTTTTTATTCTAAAATGATTGTATATAAATTTTAATCTTATTATTAGGCTAAAGATGCTTTTTCGTGCAACAGGTCCAACGGCTGACTACTAGAATTGCATAAGTAGCCATTCCCAAAGTCCAACATTCAGCTGCATACGTCTGAGCGTTAAAAAATTTAAACCAAGTAGACGGCCACACATCATATTAAACTTACTGCAAAACCTAAACTTCTTTCCCTAAGGAAAAAAACTGTATAAGTGACAGTTCTATTCATGTCTGCAACGCGGTGCAAACAAACGTGTATTGCATAGCTCGTTTAACCGACTTGCTATTTGGTGATGTTGAATGTGCTACCAAATTTGAACACTATAATAGGGATAGAATGTCTTAAAAGGCTGAGTACTGGAGCAGGACTGACTACCGGCAACCTGATTCCCTATATTGCAGAGGACAAGCCATAGGCAAAAATAACATTTATACAACTCAACAGAATACAAAATTGAGCTTTGACAGCATACTTTGCGTCATTTTTGCGAGTGGCTTATCGTTTGCAAGATAGACTTATTCAAACTTATTTGAGATAATTTCTGGGCCTGGCCCTTTCACGCCTTTTTAGAGCCAAAAACTGGCAAGACCATACCAGTTTAGTTAGACAAAAGATTTGTGTTTTTTGAATTTACATCAGGATTCAAAGTTCATGAATCTTATTTCTAATTAGTATAAATATAACTAAGCACTAAGTTTGTGCCGTGTGTATTAGACAACGGATATACTTCATTATTCTATTTTTTTTATAGATACATATGATACATAGAAAACACCCAGACCAAAAACCAAGTTTTAAGCATAAATATTTGTACCCGGCGGAAATCGAACCCGCAACCTTCTGCATTGCAGTCAGGCCTTCGCCCGACGCGCCACAGGGGTCGTCTTGTGTGTGCTCTTATCTAGTTTTGCAGAATTGCAGACGAATAAACAGTTTAGTTCCATAATTACAACTTCCCAGAATGGCTTTTTCCTAAAATGACCACTTCCCATAATGACCATTCCCAAAAATACAACTTCGCGTAATGGCTAATATATTTTTAGTTAATATACATTTAGTAGTACCTAAATGCATATTCTTTTGTCCACAGTGAAAACGTCCACTGAAATGGGCTAGCAATGCGGTGTGCAGTCAAGGCTAGACGAGCAAGATGTTTCATTTGCATCCAGGTGAGCGTATGTATTAACCTTTCAGACAAAATAAATAAAACATTTTATGTTTGGGTCGTATCTATACATGTTAAATTCAAAGTCACTATTGATTCACTAACTGAGTGAGTTATAAATATGTCAACGCACCCAAACCGCTGGTTCTAAAGCCATGAAATTTTGAGGGTGTGTTCTTTTGGGGTCCGATATTAAACTCCGACTTACATTAAGTCGAATGAAATTTGCTCGAGAGTATTTTTTTGAAAAAATGTGTAGTGAAGGTATACGTATGCACTAAAAGCCTTATTAATAAACGTGGAGTAAGGTCGGAGTAGTGAAAACATGCTTTGGCATTTCCCGTGACAAGAACTTTCAAAGTTGACAGACAGTAACAAAACGTGGTAAAATAACTTCGAACTTTTTCCACATTTACTAAAAAGGCTATATAACCGGATCGGGACGGGTGAAACTGCGGGAAGACGCTAGTATTCTGCTTTTTTTTCTATATTATTATGATTTCGATACCCGACGCTAAAAAGGAGTGTCCAATGTTTACCATATGCATGACTTTGAGGGTGTAACTTCTTACCATTTAAACCCATACGAATCAGTTTAAATATTTATAAAAAGAGCTAAATTTTTCATGAGTGACGTCAGATTGTTTTGTATTTCAACTTTCTGGTTGGTTTCATACATTATTTTAATAAAACGTACCTAACAATTCTCGTACATCGTTTTTTAAGAGTTACATTTCGGTTGAATTTTGTTAATGTTACGACGTATTTTCTTTTAGTTGGATCTTTGCCAATTTAATTTTACAGCGATGAATCCAAAATAAGGTAGAAACGTAGTTAGAATATTGAATTCATTGATTTTAACACGTTAATAGAATGAACGACTTCGTGAAATACGAAATGCGACCGTGAAACTTATAGGTGAGACAGATTTTAATTTAAATCTGCGCAGCACCATTAAAACCGAGTACACTTTTATTTACAGTTTCAGTTCAATGTGACTTACTAGATTTCCTTTGAAAAAATGTTCTCAATCACTAAATATAGATGGCAAATAACATCGAACCTACCTAAATCCTTACTAATATATTAAATATGAAAGTTCGTTTGTTTGTTCCCTCTTCATGGTTAAACGGTTCGACCAATTTCGATGAAAATTTGGGATAGTTTAAGTAATGGTGAGTAACATAATTATGATAGCGATAATCCTGCGGGATCGGTACTTACGCGGGTGAAACCGCAGGGAACAGCTAGTGTAAATATATCTCTTGGTACGTCATCATTAGATATTGTTGTTTAACGTCGCAATTAACAAAGTGTAATTAAATATAATCTACCACCCACACCAGGGGTTCGAAAGAAAACCGTGTTTTCCGGTGGGTTTACTTGGAAACACTTTATTAAGTCAATTTAAGCCCCTTCAGTACCTACCCCTGAAGTGATCTTCTGCGATGAATGTTTATAATTTTTATTTGAAATATGAGAAAAAGTACTTATTTACTATGTCATTATAATATGATGTGAAAACCCAGTTCCGCAACGCCACGTTAACAAAATATACTAACTTGTATCCAAATTTTACAAATAATCTTAGTCAGTCTATACTAATGAAACTTTGTTTATGAACTGAACGTTATATGATTTAAAGTTCGTAATTAAGATTATGTTATTAAATTAGAAATTGTGTGATTTTACGCTATGAAATTTTGCATAGTCGCTTCTTCTTTTACACGTTTGAAATTCGCTAGCGCTATCCCTGTTACGCTATTGGAGATGTAATAAGCCCTTAAACTATTCTGCTGCTGTTGCACGTAAATAGTGATAGTGGAAGTGATGCATGTATATGTACCGATACGTAGAAAGATATTCCGTATTAAATAACGGTTATTATCAAATAAAAATGGTAGGTATGCGACTGTAGTTTTATCTCTATGTCTGTGCGTATGTACTGCATAGTTAGTTGTAACTGCGTCGTTGTACTGCCGAAAATGTGATAAGTACAATAAATACTTATGTATATATATGTGTCGGTTCAAGGTTTTACTCGCGTTAGTCCCAAAGCCGTTTGCGGGAATACCGACATTTTTTTTTTTTGACAAGGAACGTCATTATTAGGAACCTACATTCAAATTTCATATTTACATTTTACCGGGTTTTAATCGCGTATTATTATTAATTTTCCTACTTTGACGATTCGATCATGTTACAATGATCTTGGTCGCGAGAGGATATGTTAACAAATCGTGTGAATTTAAAAAGTTAACATTAAATTTGCGCTCCTAAATGTATGTTTTTTTTTAAATAATATCCAATATATTAATTAATATCACAGATGTAATTCTTTATGCACCTTTAACGTGTCATGTCTCACTTATGGGATGGACAATTATTTAATCTTATAAATATTATGTTAAATCTGTACTCCTTCACCCAAAACCGACAAAACCAATTTGTTTACGTGGGTTGGGTTTTGGTAATTGGGTTACGAAACGTTGACAGTTGACCTGGTTTAACATATAGGCTACCTTTTATCCCAATATTTCCGCGGTATCGAGACTCACGTGAGAGACCCGCAAGGCGCAGCAAGTGTAACAAAAGTTACAAATGATCAATGCGTAAATTAGTTTCAATGTACGTAGTTTCGACGTTATAACGAGATAGACAAACGTACAAACAACGCGGTCCAAATCATAACACTATTTTAGTCGTAGTCAGGTAAAAAAGTTGGTAGTTAGGCAACTACTTACTCCTAATGAGTGCAAATATTTAAAATAGTAGTATATACTATAGTATAATATAGTAGTATAGTCAAATTTCTCAATCTTTTTTTAAAACACGTTTTAGATAAGGGGACCTATGCGTATCAAAAATATTTAGATGTAACCTTAAAACTATATATTATTATATATATTGTATACTTTATATAAACTTAACCCAAATTAACGTTATGAAGAACAGTCCGCTAGGTATAATTCGAGTATTTTAGGTGTTAGTTAAGACCCTCTGGTTACAGAACATTTTTCTAAATTTTATTTCAATTACATGTAGGCCGGATACAGAATCTCAACAAATAAATCTAACCATCGATGAAAACAGTCTTTTCTAAGCAAATTATTGCCTGAATAGAAATTACAATTTCAAATTTAAAAAAAGTAAGTAGTTCAGTTAGGAGTAAGCTTACTGTAACGAATAACTGCTTCTCTGGTTAAGCGATGTGTAACGTCAAATAGAAAAAACTACAATAGTGTTTACTATGGGTAGTGTGGAAACGCAAAGTGTGTGACTGATTACGAGTTCTTGTCTAAAATGAGTATTGTAATACTTAGGTAGAAACAGTTCATTCATTCTTAAGGGGTATATACGAGCTAAACTGAAAATCCTTGTCGGATTTATCGAAAATTATTTCTTATTTTTCGATGTAATATTTTTGCATATTTTCGTTTTAAGCTTTGTAAATGACATTGTTTCAAACATTTTACTATATATAGAAACTTCTTAGTGTTTCGATGCCTTAGCACATTTAAGTCAAACAATGCAATTTTGCCTGAATTGTGCTAGCTAAGGCACCTCAACCTTTCGACATTTTTATTTAAATTCTACATTAAAACGTCGGAAACAATGTCATTTACAAAAGCTTTAAAGAAAACATTGCGTCAGAAAATAATCAATAATTTTCGATGAATCCGACAGGGATTTTTAGTTTAGGTTGTATATACGGGGGCATATACGAGCTAAACTAAAAATCCCACGTGGTTGACATTGTCTTAAGGGGTTAAGACAACGTCAACCGCGTACCTTGCTATAAATAAAATAAAAAACGTAAAAAAAACAAGAGTTGAAATTCGTATTGTTGTAACGTAATCGAACGACACAAGAACTGAAGGTCAACATAAATTTCGGAAATCACGCGAAAACTACTGAACCGATTGCGATGGAACTGGGTATGGAGATAGCTGTAGATCTAAAATAAAATATAGTTTTTATCCCGATATGTCTGGGGATCGGGACTTATGCGGGTAAAACCGCGGCCCGCAACTAGTGTTTAAATAAATCAGACTAAAATACAATTGACTCGGTTTTAATTCGATAATTAACCCCTAAAGTAATTAGGCCTTGAAACTATTTTAAATCAAATAAAGGTTACGGTAAAAGTAGTGAACCAATAAGGTTTTGTGGGTGTTTTTGTGTTTTTTAAGACTTTCTTTCATAATAATAATTTAAAAAAATGTATTGCAGGCTAATTAAAAAAAACCTTCGTTACAATTAAGATCATCTACATTTATTTAGGAGAATGGTAATAGGTACCTACATATTTTCAGGAGATTAGTCAGGTACATTTGTTCAAGTGAATACATACAGATTCTATTGTAGGAATCAAGACCATTATCAAATCGTGTGAATTTAAAAAAGTTTAATAGCATTTGCCTGGTTAGCGAAAGGACGCAGGTTCGAATCCTGTCATGGGGATTTTTTGGAAATATATTTCCTTGCTAAAAATATTTCTAAGTTTAATAACGTTTGTCGTTTAAAAGGACACCGTGATGCAAGCAAGTGTACCCCAGTTTTTGTTGAAATCGCGGATATGTCCAGTGTTTTTGTGTTAGCCCTGTCCCATGGGAATACCTTTTCGAAAAGTATGTTCCTTCACTCTCCAGGTCCATGCCTTGCAATAAACACGGTTTTGGGAAGGCAATTTCACTTACGCTGGGGCCACTCTATCGCGATAACGCAAGTATTGCGTTGTTGCGACACGTCTGGCCAAATAATTCGTCTTAATTGTAATTGATTGTTTGACTGAACCGCTGGTCCCTAGGGTCAAGAGGTTTGTAGAATGTGTTATTTGTAGTGTGTATGTATCCACTAAGAAAGGATTTTTTAAAAATCCCGCGTAATCGGGACATACGCGGGTGCAACCTTTGCAAACTTTGCTAGCCCTCGGAAAAGTATGTGGCAAAAAACATCAGTATCTTGGAGAACCTAACTCTAGTTTCTTTAACTTGGATATTTTACATTCAATCAAATTGCTATGCGTTCGTAATTGTCTACGCATATTATATTGTTATTTATTTACTAAATTGACGTATTGTTTTGTAAACATTTACTTTAACGTGGACTGCTTCTGTGATTGCGATGCCGTTTACGCAAATAAATTGTCAAAGGTCAATCTGACAAGTCGGGGATAAAAATATTCCAATCGACTTATCAGATAAAGGTCCTATTGCACGTGGTTTTTGGCTGTATTGGTAAATGATCTATTGCCGTTAACCGTCCAAGTAGTGAAAGTCTTTTAGCGTGTTTAATAAAAATAAATGCGTGTGCGCTACAATTGCAGTAAACAGATAATACGAAACCGCGGATCAGACGGTCGATTCATAGCTTGAATGGCGTTAGTTATAAAAGTTGGCGAAAAAACAAGTGGCGTTGAACTCTCAGAGCGAATGCACTGGGGCCGTTAGCTTTATCCGAGGTCAGGTAGGTATCGTTGATGTATTGTGCTCTGTAGTAGGTTCGTACATAGGTACGCCGCGCCGTATTATTCATTCCTGCAATATTCAACATTTTGATCATCATTGGAGCGATGTTCTCAGTTACATCTCTCTGTATTATTTTTCCTATTTTCCTAGAGCTATTTTCCTACTTTTGCGTCTTCACTTAGAACGATCTTCGGCATCCCGCGTAGTATGTCGATTTTCACGCATATCTGCCCCTACGACGTTAAACCACCATTTCTTGGGTCTTTTCAATCTGCCGCGGCCGGACATAGCAAAACATATTTTCCCCACCTAACTAGCCGGTTTTCGTAGATGTTACCATACCACCGTAAGCAATTTATGTTCAATGTCTCGGACATGAAGGCTACTCTGACTCTTTTCGCATTATTCGACACAGTTCAATATCTTCATTTCCGTGACACACAGTTAGTTCCTGCTTATGTCGCTCAAACACCGGCCTCGCTTTACTGCCACACAAAAGGACAGGTCTAATGATGGTTTTATAGGCCTGTCCCTTCAGTTAAACCGGCATTTTGGGGTCATAAATGAATGTCACCAGTTGATTTACGTCACTAAACCCAAGCTGCCGATATCCGAGACTGACGACGCAATCGATGTCAATCGAATCTGTGGTATTGCTAGCCAAACATTCGATCTTCGCGACATTTAGATGCAAACCACCGTTCTCAAGCGAATCTTTCCACGCATTTACACGTCTTCCAAGCCGTTCCTTTTCCGAATCTGCTAACGCAATATCATCAGCATGCATGAGCGTCAAAAATAAAATCAAATCAGTTATACATCATATAGGTCGGTGTACAGATGGTGATATGTTAACAAATAGTCTAAAAATTCCATGAGGGCTTTTGAGCGTTCCGGATGATTACGGACAGTGCGTGCGTCCAGTATTACGCTAAACAGGAACGGACTTAGGACGGATTCTTAGGGGACTCCGATTGTAATGGGAAAAGATTTAGTGTCACCAACACACAATCGCGCCACAGAATCGGGAGTTTCGTTACATACAATATTCAATATTTTATTATTAACTAATTATATCTCCTCTCTCATCTCATTTCCTATTTAAGATTTGGTAAACCGTTGATTATTTTCATATGACAACAATAAGAATTCATATATTATTTTGTAAAGGATCTTCCCATTGTAGCATAAACTTAAGACGGGCCACACCAGGGCATTACAATCTCGTAAAACACGCCGTTGTGAAATGCTATCTGTTGTTGTGTAAAATTGTTTTCTGACTCTTAGGAGTAAGGTTTGGATTGTATCGACAGTAGTAGAGGGTAGCTAGTGGCTAGAGTCTCCTCGTGGCTGCAAACCGTAGCAGTAGAGAGCGCGCAAGCGCTTTTGTAGCGATCGATTCAATAAATAAGGCGTACTAAACTGATGTACGCGAGCCGGCGTCGTTATCACAGCCTTTTTTATCATTACACCTTAAATGTAGACATTGAACGTGTGTCACCACGAGCCACTTTATTATTATTGTTGTTTTGCCTAAATAAATATTATTAATTCATAAATATTATCAACGCATTAATGATTTATCCATTGAATTGGTATCAAAATTCTATTAAACAAAGATAAATTTGCATTTATTTTTTGTGATAGATGTGTTGACGGACATAATCAATGGTCTTAGTCAGTTTCTTATCTAAATTCGTCCGGTATGTTTAGCTTCTATAAGTTTTGTCGGGAGTACGTTAAAAGTGGTTATTTATGCATTGAAACAGAAATTTTCTTGTTATATGATGTCAAGGTATACTAGGTGCAACCAGTGCCAGTGATCAATTTACTGATTCTTTGTTAACCTCTTCACCAGGTAATTCCTTTCCTCGACCAAAGATTACTTGGTCCGGTGTTCCACCTGCATCCTGATGTCTTTTTAACATTTGGTAAGTTTTATCTCTTATCTTCTAGATTTTAATTTGGTACAACCAGTTGTATAATATATTATCGGCGAATTTATTTTGTCAGTGATTTGTTTTATTTTATTATATTATGCGAATTTGTTTATCATGCTGTGCCCTTTATTGCATGTATTGTATAGTTGGTATAGTTTTAGTAATATTGTAAATAAAAACATAGATCAAACAATATATTTTGCATTGTTACAGATAGAACAAGAAATTACTGAACCGAAGTATTGAACAGTTCAAAATCGATGCAAAATTCCTTACTATATAACAGGTAAATTGATGTTTTATATATTTTTTTAATTTTAAGTTTGTTATTTTAGTATCTACTTAGTGCAAAGCGATTACGAATTTATAATAACAACAGTGTTGGCCATGCGATGTCATTTAATTTTGCTAGCGATTTTTAATAAATGAAATGCAAATATTATACGATGATGAAAGATGAATTCCATTAAAACTGGGCCGTGTACTCCACTCTCAAAAAATCGTTCTATTTTAGTCATTTTAATGCTTGCGTTTCATGTACTTGAATAAAAAGTGTGTTTTAAATATAAATTTGTATAGTTTCTGTAATAAATTTGACAGCCAGCGAAGTATGCAAGTGGACTGGAGAAGCGCCCAAGTTGCAGACAAAGATCATCGTTGGCAAACAACTCACAGGTAGGTGTTGCACTGCTTGAATCATTTCCTAACCATCATCTCCTACCCATATAAAAATTATATTTTCTACCTATCTATGAATATATCTTATCCTCATTAAGGTCTTACCATTTTTTGCTTTTAGGGTTAGTGATGGCGCTTTGTCAGTTACAATTCCTTAACATATTATTTAGTAACCACGTATACTTCAGCTTTTATTGTTGTATATGTCCCCAATCAAGTGTGTCAAGCTTCTTCCTATGTATATCATCATGGTTATCTTATGTTTCTGTTATGCAGTTTGCATTATCTAAATAGTTTACCAAATAAGTAACATTGAAATATAATCTCAAACGCTTTTTTCCTTCAACACAATTAAATGTTAAATATCCATGTTTATTTGCTCGGTCACTAGTTTATGTTTGTTTTCTGTGTTCTCTGTATGATAATAAGACACAAACCTATCTAACTTCTTTGTTGTCAATAGCAACGGTTGTATGTTTGTTTATGAATTTCATACAGTGAGTATGGATTGCTTCGATTCATACGCTAGCGACATATCGGCTTCAGCGATCTTTATGTATTGTCACACAGGTGCATATACTTGTTTAGTTCCATTTTTAGTACAGTAAAATTGTCGTCCGAATGTATGGGATCGTATGCGTTAAACCGGTAGCTGTGTTTTTTTGCAGGCTTGCTTATGATGTGTATGATAAATAATCTAAGTTTGTAACCGTGAGCGCCGAACGCAACTATGGCAAAAAACCTAAAAAACCGCGAATATTTTTTTTACTTTTTATTTTTTTTGCGATCATAACCCTAAAGGACCAGTTTTTGTTAATACCTTCTCAAGGCGCTAAAACGTAGACTAAATTTTCTACATTAAACTTGGATTATTCATTAGGCTGACATCACAAACAAGCCTGCAAAAAATCAGATCTACGGGATTTAACGCAAACGCTGATGTATAAATTTACTGGACTATTTTTTTATTTATTTATTTACAATCCTTCTGTTGCTTTTATACCCTCTATTCCAAATAACGAACTATTACGGAAATCAAGTACTTACTAAATGTTATTGGGCGGAGATGTGGGAAATTATCCCAATAATCATTCTTTCGGGATACCTTTATTCCTAGCTCTTTACTAATGTGTTAAACATAGAAAAATCACTCAAGAAGTAGTCTCGGCCATAGTACTTATTGTATAATTTATCATTGTGATCTTTATCTGTATCTACTCTTGTCTTTTTTTATTCGTAGACCTTCCTTTTGCCTTCCTTGTTTGACTTCCAAGTTTTAAATTATTCAATCGACATGCGTTTCCTCTCCAAATCTTAAATTTTCGGTAATGCCTAATTACCTCTCCTTTTGTAAGCTTATTTTTTGTACTCGTTTTCATTAATTCTGTTGCTTTTGTTGTACATCACACCTCCATCTCAACATTAATATTTGTGTTGCATGCAAACTGCTACTTTTATTCCTCGTCTTAATGGTCACTATCACACTCCATTTATACTAGCATTTATGATGTATACCCATAATTATATGTAAAACAAACAATAAATACGTTGAAAGATTCTCAATGATTAGGGTTGGCACAAAATTAGTCTAAAACGAGTGAAAAAGAATTACTCAAACATTAAACTAGGTAGTAAAAACTATTTTTAGGTATAACCGTCAGCCTGGAGATTGAAATTAAATAAGTCTCGGATATTTATCACAATAGACATTTCATAGGTCCCATCACATAGTTTGACAATTAATAAAGAAAACAAGATAATTGACATAAGATAATGACTACGCCTACACCGACAGAAGCATATTTCCAAAACCCCTGAGCCTGAGATGGCGCCTTAAATAGTCGTTGAGCGATTCGAATTTAGATTTATCTGTATGTATTTCCAAAAAAGTATATATAAGGTGCTTAGTTTGGGGCTAGATTGCGCTGTGTGTTGTCGTGCCATATTTATTATTTTATAACAGCTCCTTATTTTGGCTACTTAGATTCTCGTGTCCCAGATATTATTATAATAGAATAATGACAATGTTATCGCACTCTTAAACAAAATTATAGGTAGCTGATATTTGTATTTATTTAAGACTCAGTTTGTGTCAACCCTATGTAGATTCGTGACTATTGTCTTATTTTTCCATTTCAATTACGGAAAGAATTTCTCGTGATGTACAAAATGATCTGGCATTTATTTTTCAATTTGATTGTTTACATTGCTAATAGAAGTATTCGAATTTGTTTTGATATACTTAATTCAAAGTACGAGTAAATATTATATGAATCGCTAGCTACATAGGCATACGACCAAACTCTTACATGTAATACAAACATATGAGATAAAGATAATATAATTTATTTAATTAAATACCAATTGCATATGCTCTTACAATTTTTTCACCGCCTATTTATTTTAATATGTTGCAGTAAAAACTCGAAACCAGTCATAATTAGTTTTGACAGATATTTTGGTCAAAATAATGTACCTACGTTTTTTAATTTCAATCTATAATCTGACGTATTTGACATTTGTTCTTCAGAAAGTTGTATCAAGTCGTAGTCTACATTTAAAAAACGAAGCATAGTTTTGACTGAAAATCATACTCAGAACTACTGTTGGTTGACCAATACGCTCAGGCCAAATTAGTATTGACTGATTTTATTAGTTATTTTTTTTAGCCTTTCGCATCTATCGCCTCGATGTCGATTTTGGGACAGAAAAGTTTTCTGGGTGATTCATATATTATATTCGTTTCGTATTTCGACTGATACAATCAGTCAATTCCCAAAATAAGTTAATGAGTTGTTCGGATTTTAACTAAGCGTTTCAGTCGAAAATAGTTCTGACCAATATTTAAGCTAAAACTAGAATTGACCGATATTTTTAGTGAGAATTTTGTTTTGACCGGTTTTGAATTATGAATGTAACATACCTATATTTGTAAATACTTTCGCATTACTAATATGGTATTAACTAAATAACTTAAATGAATATATATTATATCTATATATACTTCTTCTATATCTTTGATAAATCATTATCAATCTAAAATGATTATATTCGTTGTAGAAACATTGTTAACGTGTAATAATTACAGATTATTACAGTACTTCTAAATCTTTCTAATAATATCATAAAGGGGCTAGCTTACAATATTTTATATAACTGAATATATTAAAATAATGTATTTAATTTCGTAGGTACTATTATTTGCTTGTGTCAATGTAACTCCTTCAAGCGATTGCTAAGATCAGTGAAAGTCCGCTTACAGTATGATGTAGTGGCGTCTTTTTATGGGACTAATAACAAATGATCGAAGTCGTTCGTATCGTGCCGGCTATAAAAGCTTCACTGGTTTCTTTTGTAAAATTACCACTGAATGTCGAGCTTCTTAGCACCATTTTAAGAAAATCGAAACATTCTTAAAGTAGAAATAAATTCAAGATAAAACACCCTCCAAAAAATAACTCAAGACAGTTGTATTTTTCCTGGATTTGTTGTTTTTTAACTGTCCCGGATTTTGGTCCAAATGCCGCACAGCGTCGACCGTGCGTTGTGTTTTAGTGGATATATTTTTCCTCTAAAATATTTCTTTGAACGCCCAGTACAGGCTTAAGCACTTAAATATGGAAAATGAAGATTAATCCGGTAAAATAATTACAAAGCTTTCACTCTTATATCGATAAGTATAGCAATATTTACGTATAGACCCTTGCCAGACAGTTACATTGATCCTGCAATAAACATAACTACCTCAATAGTGTGCATATCTTCACGTGACAGGTTTTATTCCATTACGGGACAAATTCAGACTGTTAATGCGAAAGTATTCTTACATTTTCGTATTTGAAGAAAAAAAAGATATCGATGAAAGTGAGACAAATGCTTTTCATCCCAATTTTAGACTTTAATATAATACTAAATAAATAGTTCTTACACAACCCTTTGACTGCTGAAAACACAAACGTCGTGTTTTAATTGCGCGTTTTCCGGTTTTGCATTTGATTATGCTATTTGCGATTTCAACGTCAGCAGTCAAAGAGTTACGATGTACCCTAGACGGTTATAAGTCGGTGTATTATAATATATTTATGGCAATATATAATATATAATGCACATGTTATAAATAAGTGTTATAGTTCATCTCGACATCTCGGTTACTCTATGCTGTGTGAAAGACATGAGTAGTGAGATGTCCTGTACATCAAAATTCTCACTACCTTGTCTTTCATGCGGATTGGGTACTTATCTCCGATAGAAGACAACAGCGCGGGACTTACATTAGTTTAGATGTATTTAATTTACATTGTATCATGTCTATCATACTTGGAAATTGTTTATACGCCGCCTTATTTCTTACATTAACCCAGGTACTTCATTGTTCACTGACGGTATACTGATTTTAACAACATGCTAGTATTTTTTTACTTAATTGTAATTATTGTTAAATAGTCAAGTATTCACCTGCCTATGTTCGTAGTTAAAACATATTAAAATAGCGTTTAACATCACTTCCATATATTTATCAGGTACAAGTAATATAGTACGTAAACCAGAATACACAGGTACCTATTTCAGCTTAAATTATGCTCGGTCCACCACGCACAAAAGATTCGTGATAGCCATGTCCGACGCTCGGTGCCAGTCCATTGTTTACTAGAGTTTCCGAAGCTTCTATCGAATTAATTGAATAGACGGGCTAGTAATTAAAATCCGGGCTTACATGTGGAAACACACGTTCGGTCGATGGTTTCATCGCCTCTTCGTCCTACCTGGAATCTACCGGTTTATTTATTACCAACTAGACGGGCCAGATACCGCTCGGCCAAATTAAATGTCAATATCTATTCCTGTTTTAAAATAAAACTCATTTTACGGTGTTAATCGCGTTGTTTTTATTATTAGCATTGTTGTAACAGCATTGCAAAATTGCTAATAATAAAAACATCTGAAAAAACATCCGGAGCCTTTCGCAGATTCTTTTAAAAACTCGGTCGAAAACGAGTCTGTAATAGACTTCCAAACATTGCATCGGCATTGTTACAATGCTAATAATAATAACAACGCGATTGTGACGGTAAAATGAGTTTCATTTCAATACAAAGTCGCGAAAACAGAAGAAGAAACCATTCCTGTTTTAGTAACAACAAAATAAAACATCTTTAGGACTATATTGACTTAAAATATAACAATAAATCCGTAGCGGTGGTTTTGTCTGACGTGGTATTATTAACTTATTATAGTGTACAACGAGTTTATTTCTGCAACTTGCTTTCGGCAGGATCAGTGGGCGCATAGGCCAATTTTAACCACTGCTACTGCAGAATTTCTGGTTTTCATCACTACCGTAAGGTCCTAAACGTGTCAATAAACCGAAAACCAGGCACAACTATTGTCTCCTTCGGAATAAAAAACATTATGTAGAGTTACTTGCCTAAGACAACACATTATAGAAGCGGATTTGAAAAGATGTTGCAAATTCTTGCATAAAGAAATTGACACCAAGTAGCCAGTCAAATTGAAACAGCTCGTGATCAAAATCATCGTACCGCTTCCAGATTGCTTCACTGTATCAGATCGGTAGGCGTTGACTCGTTTTGATTTAAAACACTCAAAACAGACATTCGTAACAACAGATCATATTGATAAATATAGGACTCAGGTGACATTTGAAATCGAATGATAACGCGAAATGTTCCTGTCGCTGATCCATTTTTATTTCAATGAGACACGGTTTATGATTTAAATTATCTCGCAAAAATGTAAATTTTATTTAAATTTGAATCTACTTATACATATAAACAATCCTATTTTCAAAATAGATTTCAACTTGCCAGTGAGATACTGTGTGGTATATGCCCCTAAATCTATTCATCGATAATCAATCAATGTTTCTAACAAGGAAGGAGTACCTGTACTTTTATAATTAAATAAATTATTGAATCATGTTGCGATTCAGCTAGCTGCGTGAAATAGTAGCGTCGCGCGCAAACATCCTTGCTATGCTGATAATTACAAATTTCTAATAAACTTGTGATGTTTCTATGACATCGAAGTCGATTAAGGGATAATTACTGATATAATTATACCAAACAGTTTCATTGTCATGTAAAAAATGTCGTTAAAATAAATGGGATTGCGGATTGTTATTCCCGTGCCGTGTTTCAGTTTTTTTCAACTTGATAGTCCGCCTTAGATACACGATCTGTTATAAGTCGTCGCGAAGTCGCCGCGTTATCGTTCAGCTAAAAAATAAATTAAAAACACAAAAAATTAAAAACCAACTTTAAAAAATATAAAGTTTTATTTAATTACTTAATTTTTTAGAGCGACAAAAGCGCAGAATATCTTATTTCAATGATCCCTAGGATCCCCACGTATTGAGATTTCAAGTCCTGAATTCTACTAAACACCAATTGAGTACAAAAATATGTTTTCATTATTGTAAATAATATACATTCCCGAACGATAACAAACAGTTAATGTTAATTCGCACTATGTTTCGGCAAAGACAATAAAGCCAATTGACGATTTAACTCACCGTTGCTTGCAGGCAGGAGGTGAAGTAGTAATAAAAATTAGTAATTAGTATATCTCCCAACTGAACAAAGGGCTATTTAGAATGTTCGTTCGGTTCGATGACATAACTTTTGGTTCAAAATGTTCGAATCCAGTAGGTGGTTGACATTTCATGGCACTGGGTCCCGTCACTGACCCCCCTACAATTGAGTAGGTTTCTACGGTGTTTATTTATAATATAAAATTTATTTATACTTTACTTATTTATAATATAAAATTATGAAATACCTACATACCTAAGTTGTAAAAGTCAATTGATAATGTACATACAATTTATCCAAAACTTTCAAGATGCTAAAATTTATAACAAATTTGTATTACCAATAAAATATGCAATCTATAATTTATAAAAATACCTATGTACATAAAGTTCAGACCATTTGCTATGTATGAATGTGGGCTTGTGTGTAAAACAAATTCTATGTGTCCACACAAAATTATCCATTTTTAGTTGATTAATGAACCAAAGCTTTGCAACATAGTAAGCCCAAAAGTTGCATTTACGTGAAGACCTGCCTTTTCCTCTAGAGCTTTTGCGCTAAGATCTATACTTTCTCCCGTAGACTCCCCCTAAACTGCAATGCTGTTAAGTATATATCCAGGGGCAGGGGTGGGAATGCGACATAATTGAGTTATTAGTAGTTCAGTCTCGTGAACCAAGCCAGTTTAAATTGCATGTTTTTTTTAACCAAGTCCTGGGAAATATTCCGTCGTTAAATAATGTCAGTTTAAAATTGTAAATTAGTTGGTATTTTTTGTGGTTTTTTTTTCGGCTAAAGTAAAACTAGCCAGCCTAGGCAAGCTGGGAATCTTTCCGGAAATCGGAAACACATTATGTTCTTACGTTCGTGCATAATAACTTAAGTGTAACTGAAGAGTTTCGGAGTATGCATTAGCCTAAAAAATATCAATGAAGATAGTCCGCAGGAGTTTTATTTGATTATAAACATCCAAACACACACATTTTCTCATTTAAATTATTAGTAGGATTACCTACTTGCAAATGCATTTTTTTATTGCCGCCAAATACTGTACATTCTATCCCATAGTAGGAATAATAATAGTCCAGTAACTTTGTTGAGACAAACAAATTAATAAAGTTTTGAAACTTTGTTGACATACCTTTGGATGAGGTGTTCAAGACCTACTACTCTCCCCCCCCCTCTCTCCACCTGCCGCGACACCCCCCATCCCCACCGTCAAGTTTGTCCAACTTTTATTATTCTTACAGTTTTTTTTTTCCAAAAATATCATTCTTCAGTCAAATATAAAAGTCAAAAAAAATAAACAAGTATAAAACTTCGAAAACTTAAATAGATACTTTGCAACTGTTACAGTAATTATTTAGAATATTAAAATAGACGAATCACATCCCAGTCAACCTTGAAAAACCTAACTGTAAAGTTAGCGAAAGCTCAGTCTTCAGTAATGCCGTTATTAAAAAAAACGCGAGTAAAACCCTGTAAATATTGTGTTTTATTTTGTAAGAACGCGAAAAGCTACAAAACTAAATAAAGAACAGCTGAAAACACAATACTTGAAGTATTATCGCAATCAATATGAAACTTTCTTGAAAGCATAATTTAATTTTATGGATTCAGTTACTTGACGTCAAATAAACAGGTGGCTCGGTTTATTTGACGTCAATTAAAGTTTTAAAATATAAAGAATAACTACGAGTAGGTATATTTATACAGGACTACGTAAAACAGGGGAACTAAAACGGGCGAAATAAGAAAATTCAGTTTAGAGCCGTGGCGTGCAGATGTCCGGTTACTATCATGTTACTCTTCCCTTTGACTTCGCCTTAGTTGGGTAATAAAGAAAATTCAGTAACGCAGCCTGTTTGCTGACCTACCATGTATATCTATCCTCAATTTTATATCTCAAACAACTCAGTAATTGCGGTTAGAAATTGAAACTTTTTGTCAGAATACCGTTAAGAATACTTCTTGATGATCTTTTGGTGTACCTTAACGATAAAACTAACTACCGTTTACGCTACACAATCAAGGAAAAATGCTCTTGTTCTCGTCCTGACTCATTGTTCGTTTGGTGTAAGTCCAACTTAAGATGTATTGTTCGATCGTATTGTAATCAATCAGTTTGTTATTATTTATAAGAACAGACCTACTGGTTATAATTTTAGGGTTCGGTATCCCATTGTGATCATGGCACTCGATCGGTTATTTTTTATAAAATTGTGTTGTTTTAAATGTTTACGTTTCCGACACAGCTACCTACCTAACCTGTGTTTTTACAATACGAATTGAATAGTTACGGCGGATGCAACCGGTACTTTGAATGCGCATGTCCGGGGTACATACCGCTCCCGGTGGGCGGTGTTCTTTGGTTAGTCAGGTTTGGGGGAGCCGACGACGCGGCGTTCCTAGCTGGTCCTACCGTATAGGCAGACAGTAGACGGCCCGTCCTCCCCGCACTTTAATCTCGCGTCTCGCCACGCTTAAGAGAACGGACAGTCGGACACGCGCATTCACGTTGCCCGTAAGCTCTTTCCTTTCATCCGGCAAAGGCGAGCTTTTATACTGATCAAGTATCTACATATTGATAATAATCTAAGAGTACCGTGCTTACTTAAAAGAGTACACATGTGTTAACAGTTTCTTTAAGTATTAAATAATTTTTATTTTTAAATTTAGAGCGTGGATATCGCGGAACTGGACTCTATTAGACACTAAACACAGAAAGACCGTCAGATAGTGCAGTTTTTTTATGTTTTATACGTTCCAGAGTTAAACTTTCGAAAATTTTGTCATACATCATTAGAAATTTACTTACAAACATTTAAAAAAAATAGACTCAAAGTTCGAACGTCGTTGTTGTATCCACCATCTACGAAGGTAATCTAAGGTGTGTATGTTATCTACAATCAAAACATATACAAATACATCACCCTCGATAGGTAGATGAAGATATGAGACTATAATTTAAAGAATCTGCGATACCTCCTTCTCAGTGAGTGCACCAATCTGCTTTACAACTGATGAGGACTGATGACTTACTTTTGAGGTACAGAAACCTAAATAGAATAAATGCCAAAGTTAGCAATCTCATTTAAACAGACTTCAAACCAAGAATAAGTAGGTTCTTTATCTTTTATATTCAATTTTTTATATATTTTTTTAAATTTTAACCGGTTATGAAAAGGAGTATTGTAAAAAGTTTGAAACAGGAAGTCTGTAACGGGCTCGCTCGTCTTTGCACCACTTTGAACGCTGACTTATTAGGGTTTTATTTTTTACTAAAAATAATAAGCAACTATCAAAATCGCTTCATCCTTTTGGGAGCTACGATATGCCACAAGCAGATACACAGACACAACCAACTTAAACCTCTTTTTCAGTTTAAAAATAAAAATTCTTACCTAGTTTCATTAGGCTTAAAAGGTTTTAAAGAATAAATTCTAGCAATGTTATTTAATTGATCAACAAATTCATGTAATTAAATAAATTTATTTTAATATTTATTCCGATAGTAAATTAACCTGAGGTTATTTGAATGTAGTTCAATAAATCGTAGGTAAGACGTCCTTTAGATATTTCATCCATTCATTAGCTAAAACAAACATATGTGAAACGACCTTTAATTGTTTTAATTAAACTATAGGTGAATTGAACCGCAGAAGTTAAAAATGAAATTAGTTATTGTGATACCTAACCAATATATTAATTTATTTCTCATAATAGCATACATGTCGCTTAGAGCTAAGTATACAAACAATAAATATAAGAAATCCCTATTTGACATGCACCTTGTTAAGGCGTAGCAAGAGACATGTTAAAAATACAGAATAAAAACAGGTGGGTATGTACCTCACCTATGTTTAAAATTTACATACCTTTAACAAAATAAAAGAATGTCATAGTCCATAATTAATAGATCCTACTTCAATTTATGATCTGTTACTAAACTTGGAATATATTTAATGAATAAAAAATTAATTATTTGGCTTCAAAGAAATTTTTAAATGTTTTACATAATATTTTATCGTCTACTATATCAGTTAAGTAAATTGATATTGATTTATAATAGGGACGATTTTTATACATTTCTAGATGATATTCTGAATTTGTTATTTACTATGCTAACTTTATTTGTGCAAAAATCTTACATAAATTAAATAAGATAAGAAAGAGGTTATGGTCTTTGTATAAAATTCAAGTTTTTCTTTTATTATTTACATATTTGTACAAAGTATACGTTAGTTGTATGTATTAATAAACATTTACCACCAGTGAACCAATTTGCCTAAACGAAATTTTACTGAGAAAATTACTGTTTACTTCAACAAATATGTTACAAAACAGTTTTACAACAAAATAAAGTTTTTTTGTTAATCCAAACCGTCCCACTGCTAGGCAATTTTCTCTCGAACATCCTTCCAAGCGGTCCGGTCCTGGGCTAAATTTGGCCAATCTCCGTGGAATGGATTAAGATCTTCACGCTACTGTGTTTTGGGTCTGCCATTATTGAGACGTCCGTCTTCTGCCACCCATTGCGTGACGATCGTAGCCTATCGGTCAGGATATATTCGACTGACGACGTGGCGTAAAGTTTTTAAACATCAAAATTATTGATTATAATAATCTGATATTAATCACCCCTATTAGTCTACCCTGTAAAAGAGATCTGTAAAAACGAAATTGATAAAATGCTTAAACTAATTAATGCATCGCGACTTGAACCGAAAAATGAGTTCAATTTGTTCAAATCCAACCTCGCGAAAACGATGAAGATAAATTATGATATTAATCAAATATAGCTTTTAATAACCATGTTTCGAGTGCCGCTGTTTGGTAAAAAACTACTAAATCCAATAATGACCGTTGCAGTCGACGCTAGTCGTAACTAGATAATTTGATAGTGTACTGCCATTCGGATTGAATCTTGATACAATTTTACGCATGTAATGGTGGATCGATGGTGCATTCACCTACCACTCCACCCTCCACCGCCTCTTTGGGCTGCTTTCAGCTAAACGTGCTGTACTTTATAACATAAATTTGTTTACCAGCTGCGTAATAGCTTTCAATCGCAACCGCGGGACAGTTTGACCACAGTTTCAGTTTCTGTAGTGTAGTCCCAATCCCAAGGGATTTTTTCCCTCAAAACACCTCAAAATTTTAGTTTTCTACTAATCGTATTAGCGGTTTAGGCGGTGCGTTGACAGATCAGTAATTTCAGAAAAAGCACTTTATAGATAAAGATAGCTACATGAATATACGCTATCGATCGCTATGATCTAAGACTTCAAGAATACCTTTTTTAAATACAGTTCCCCCAAACCTACCCTAGGTAACCCACGATTAGCATTACGATTAGAAAAAGTCTTAAATTTTAATGATATTATTTTAAACATAGAAATATTTTTAGCCAGGAAATATATTTCCAAAAAAATTCCATGACAGGATTCGCCTGGTTAGCGAAAGGACGCAGGGTCCTTTCGCTAACCAGGCGAATGCTCTAACCACTGAGCTACACAGGAATCACGTGACATGGTATAATTTTTCGGCCATATCCCTCCTCGCTAATTGTTTTACCAACTATTATATTATTTTAACCAAATATTTGAATAATATTTTAATCGGTTTGTGTTTTGTTTTTAATATTTTTTGTTGCTACTTAAACGATTCTGATAAAATTAAGTATTCATTAAAGCCTGGGGAATAGATTAAAAATAAAAATAAAATCTATGACAGAACTATAAGCTATGGTTTTCACCCGACAGCGGCAAAAGGAGGGTTTTATCCTAATATTCTTAAGAAAATTACGATTTACGCAAATGAAACAGCGATCCTGTGATTAGCCTACGTGTTTAGGAGAGATGATATTGATGTGTCGTTAGATTTATCATCCTCTGTTTCAGAATCATAGGTACATAAAAAATGTAAACAAAATTCTCATACACTTAGCGGTATACTTATTTGAAAGTGACAGTTCTTTGTTTACTTTTTCTTTTGATAATTGACAGTTGTGTTCACATTTCTGATCGTTGATTCTGAAACAGGGTATACATATTATAAACAATATTCACCCGCGTGTTCGCACTCAAACCTAATTAATTCTGTAGTGCAACAAGTTGTATGTGAACTGTTGTTGTTGACGGTATATAGCGTGCGATAGTAACAATGGGTGGATTCTAACTTGGCATGACTACTTCCAGTTATGTAGTTCTAGCTGTGCCCCGCAGTTTCATCTACGTAAGTAACAAATAAACCTTCCTCTTAAATCACACTATTAAAAAACCACATCAAAATCCATTGCTGAGTTTTAAAGATTTAAACATATATACAAACAACCAGACAGCGAACAGCGACTTTGTTTTATGATGTTATGTAATATAAGTATAGGGTAGCCGTAAACATAATTTTGTTCAGCGATTTCAAAAACCTAAACTGATCTATGTCTATAAAATACTTTATCGTAATTGACTCAACGCACAGCCTAAACGGCTGATAGTAAAGAGCTGAGTTTCGGTGAATGTTTTTTTGACAAGATGTCATTCTTTTTCAGCTTCAGGTTTTCGAAATTCCCAAGGGATCAAGACTTATGCGGGTGCGGGACCCAGCTAGTATTACAATAAAGTTTGACGTTTGCATGCAAGGATGTTTGAATGAATGGTTGTTACATTCGAAATTGCAATATTTGCGATAAACTTGCTTTTTAGTGCCTTGCCTAAAAGGCAAAAACAGGACTTATAACCTATTACTCCGCTGGCTGTGCGTGCGTCTGTGTGTCAGTAGGCTTTACCTCCTGACTCGTGATAGCTAGATTGTTGAAATGTTTACAAAGTAGGTATTTTTGTTTAAACAACAAGTACTAATACTAATAACAAAATAAAACAAATATAGAGGGCTTCCATACAACAAAACGTGATTTTTAAAATATGAGCGCAACGATACCGCGATTTATTTTTACCACTGGAGCCATCTAGTGATAAAGCGGCGTCACTTATGTTCAGGGATTTCGCTTGAATTTTAGGGTTCAATACCCGATTGTGGTAATCGTACGGGGATACCTTTGTGCGCGAATTCGATTTGCACATGATTGTTTGACTGTTGAGAGAAGACAATGTTACTAAAGTATTACAATATAAAATTTAAGCACTAATACAATTTTCTAAGTCCAATAGCTCCTAAGGTACTAGCTTCCCAAAATTTTCTTTTTGTTACTTTTGGTACTTGAATTGGATATTTAATAAAAATTCCAACTTTGGTTGAAATCGGATGAGCCGTTTTTGAAATTAACGCGCTCACAGACGAGCCACAGACAGACAATCAGATTAAAGACAAAAATTAAAACAGACAACTAGAAAAACATAAAAATATAGCCTTATTGAATTTTTGTAATATCTTCCAAAATAGATACCGATATGTTTAAAATTTGACAAAATTCAATACAAACGGTTTGCAGTTAAAAATAAGGAAAGACATTTTTGATAATTTTTGCTTTTGAAACTCTTTTCGTATGTATTATAGTTTTTTGCAACACCCAAAGTTGTATGTCACCCAAGTTTAAAAAAATATTAATTTGTTCGCGTGGAAAACAAACATAGTTGTACTGGACTATCATCCAGGTGACAGACAGACAGATGGAGTCTTCGTAAAAGGGTCCCGTTTTCGCCCCTTTGCGTACGTTTTCGTAAATTATCTTTAGGGCTTCGCCAGCAGTTGGCAGTGAAGTGCATACGATCACAAACAGTTAATAAATACCGGCTGCGAATTATCTGATAGTGTAAGGTTTATTATCTTTAATATGAAACAGGGGCGTTTCACTGTCAACTTATTTTATTTTTGAAAAGGCTGCGATGGCAATACGAGGCGTGGCGGGTCAGATAGTTGAGCGAGCCACCGAGCGGAGCGAGCGTCAGCGAGCGAAGTGTCTATGCTTCAGGTTGGCCAAATTTTCTTTTTCTGTATGTTGGTTCTCCTCTACAGGTCGTATTTCTCAACCGATTTCGATGAAACTTAGTATACAAGCTCGATGAGCATATGGTTTTTTTTTGTCGTGGAGGATTTTTGATTGGTGGGGTGTTTCTCCCACACTCCATAGAAAAATTCTTGATTTTATTTCTCTGTACATATCTCCGCACTATGAGATCCGAATTTAGATGAAACTTTGTATACATACAAGTTCTATCAGCTTATTAATTTTTTGTTGTCATAAGTGATTTTTGATTGGTGGGATATTTCTCCTACAAAAAGGGTATTTGAATACTTGTGTTTTAAATACATACTAATTGTTTCGCTAAAAAATCTGTGTTCGCATGGTGCTCGCGAGGTCTACTGTTAGCAGAACTACTAGTATTTAATACATTTGAGTTGGTCAAGTAGGTGATAGTTGAACTGTGTCTAGAATTCCGTTGTTGTTAATACTACTGCAGAAATATGACATTGGGCCACTTTCCGTTCCGCTGAGTATAATATACTCCGTAACTCTACTCTCTGACGAAAGATTTCATCCGCTTTTGGAATCGATGAGAAGGAGTAGAACTTCGAAACTTAAGAAAGTGGAAGACTTAAGTTTATTATATTTTTCTACTTTCTTAAGTTTGATTTGAGTAAAACACCTGCCTGTCGTAGGACAGGACAGAACTTTTGCGTTTATAATATTAGTAAGAAGTAGTTCTTACTAATATTATAAACGCAAAAGTTGGCAAGTATGTATGTCTGTATGTAAATTTAAAGTTTTAACTGTGTGTTTCCGCAATTAGTCCTACAAGTGGGCTTTTTGCGTGACTTTAAGCCGTGGGTTTCCTCACGATGTTATTTTTTCTTAAAGGAAAAGACATTGGTGCGCTGTCAGTCGGGATTCGTAACTACGACCTTCGGGATGAAAGTCAGGGTATCAACCACTAGACCAACACCGGTCTACATACATACGCACAAACTTTATAATATTAGTAGGATATTTTGTCAGATTAAAAATATATTTTTGAACATAATAGGTACCTATAGAAAGGGTAGGTAACATTAGCGCAGGCACGTTTGACGAGTTTGAACCCGTTAAAATATTCCCGTACGATACCGTGGTATTTAAGCGGTTTAAGTTTATAGCAGCCATTGTTGAGTAGGTAACGACTTCTAAGTACTCACACTGAAGCTACTACTCGTATACGACTCGCTCACAGGTTATGTTTTTAAAGAAATGTGGAAATACCGGTATTGACTTGAAACTGGCCGTATCCCGTTCTTTTATTTTCAACCACACGGGGTCGATGACACCGGATCGACTAGACGTTTCATACCTATATGGGTAGATATTGTTAATATTTTCATATAAAATCATCAATTCGTCGTACGTACTTCAAAATTAAATTGCCTGGCAACATTCCCGGTAATTGCCAGGTGTTTTATTTTGTAAAATATTTTTTTAACGATATTGATAATACAGTGTTTTAGAAAAGTAGGTAAGTCGTAGTAGGCTAAATCTGATATACTTATTCAATGGGGTAATTCCGAATTTATTTAAAAATCGTTTTATATCAATTTGACTAACTCTGTTTATTCTGGATTTAGAATTACCAGAGTACACCTTACATAATCCATTGATCAAATAAGCTCTAAGTAGTAACGTTAATGTTTTTAATTTGTTTGTTTGACAATATTTTGGCTACCTACGGTTACTTGTCATGTATGTATATGGCACCGGAAAATAACTAGAACAGTAAGTTTATAAATTTCCTAGTACTCCGAAAATGCGAACATGTGTTCGTAAAATAATACAATTTATCACTCGTTTAGAATCATACGACAGTTTATACATTTCCTAGGAAATTTATAAATTTTCGTTTCTAATTATTTCTTTACGATGCATACAAGACATCACATGAATGAAATTATTAAATTCTTCGTCGGGTGGTTACAGAAACAGTGTACGTAATAGTTGACATAATAATTTACCTGATATAATTTTCATTTCATTTAAATACCTTTTACCTATAGAACCTTTACCTATACCTTTTACCCATAGAAGAAATTATTTTTAATTTTGCTGTAATATAAGAGTATAATGTTCATTTAATATAAAGTCCATTATCTAAAAATCAGTAGGTAGGTATTAGGAGCTACGTGTAATCGTGTTCTTAAATAGAACTTCTAATAATAACTTAACCATTCGGACCTGTCCGTGTTGCAATACGCAGAACCCAATCACGGTGCTTTGTATATTTTAAACGCAGGTATTTATTATAAATAATTATTTATATGAATTTTATGTGAAATTAAAATAGATACTTACACAAGGTGACGAGGAAGGAAAGGGGGTTGTTCTAGACGTCTAGGCGAACAACTTTTGTTCGCCTAGACGTCTAGAACAACCCCCTTTCGGGTTAAAAGGGCATACCCGTTACATCTTGTATATAGGTATAGGTAATATTTAAAATTCGCCCAGAATCGAAAAAACTGCTAGTATTGTATAAGAGAAGTTGATGAAAAAACTGCTAGTATTGTATACCTAAGAGAAGTTGATGAAAAAATTAAAGAAGTAGTTTGGTCGGAACTACTACCAAAAGATAGTTACGTTCAATATAAAAAAATGTCTCCTCTAAACTATTAAACCTAAGAAGTTAAGTCAACCTAAGAAAAGTGTGGGTATGGTTAAGATCCGATAAAGGATAATTATAATAATCTGTATACATTGTTTGTATGCAAAGTTTCGACTAGAATTTGGCAACAGTTCCAGCTCCATGTAAAATAATAAGCAGAAAGGCGATTTTTTTTATATTAAAACTCCCAAAAACGTACATAGGTACATCAATAAATGTTTGGTGCGATGGTCGAAACAACATTAATACCTTAAATTCGTGTTGAGGTGGACAATTTAGACAACTTACAAATTTAACGTTATTATAGACTTCGAATATTATTATATCACATGTGCATTAGAGGAAATGTTTATTATATCATAAGGAGTTAAGTAAATTGAAATTATATGATAAGCAAAGTATATCGATTGAACTGTGAATGAAACATGCATGAGATAATAGTATTTTTTATTTATCCTTTATTTTTGTGGTATATTCTAGAACAATACGAATGTAACAATTGCACGAATTTTATTGGTTTTATGATGCTAGCATAAAAATCTGTCGTTAATTATTATATGTATATGATGTAAGTCGTTCCCAAAAATAATTAAAAACAAAATCACAAAATAACAAAAGGTGGGTACATTATCTAGGAAGAACAGGGACGTGTTTTCGTGATGTTGGGGTAAATTATACTCATTTTCGGTTTAAACAGCGTTGTTTTTACTACATTAAGCACTGTTCTATAGGCAGGTAATCCATTGAACGTATAGGCGAGCGTCTATATATATACCACCTTTGAGAAAGAGGTTTGTAAAGATCTATAAACGTAGGACATTGATAAATAATAAATATGCTTGTAAGAGCACAAGATGTGCACGGCTAAGAGATGACCATATCGGGCGCGGGCCGTATCCGAGACGTACTGGTTACATGTTCATATTAGATCGACTGTGCACCGAGTCATTCCGCTGCCAATCGAAAAGGGACGTAGTGGGGTGAGTCGCAACACTGCAGCTGTCGAACTATCGAAAGTTTAACTAATTGCTAATTTTGGTGCAATAGTATCGAAACTATTAATAGTTTTTCCCTGTCGGTAGCGTAGCAGGAAAGTATCGATAGCAAGGATAATATCAAATCGATCGACATATCGACACTTTGCTTGGTCACAACTATCGATAGTGAACTATAGAACGGCAACGCTTCATAGAGAACTTTGTTCTTTCCTAAACATTTAGAATTTTGTAGTTTCAATAAAATAACCGGGGATTGCAATCTGGCGACGTCGTTACAACGAGTATGTAATACTAATATCCAACGGAATTTGTTCGAAATTTTACTTCTTTTAATTACACGTAAATTTGAAAAGACGGCTGTTATAATTTTCCTTTAAACTTAATTATGTGTACTATTATCGTGAACTTACTAAAAGCAGGTAGTCCGATATGGACGCCTCTAACTGTCATCACCTACCCGCATTCTCCAGTCTCGTGAACAAGCTGGTTGAAATTACTAGCGAAATATCGAGCTCCGCGAATAAATTATTAAACATGGTAAATACCCCGTTAATAAGTAATTTTAGTATTACAAATTATTGATATTTAAATATTTAATTTCTAATTTCGAACATGCGATATAAATAGTAAATATAATTTAACTACCGTAACAAAAGATTTTTGTGTCGAGAATTTTAAAAAACCTGTTGCAATTGGGAAGTTAAGAAAGTACTTGTTTTAAAAAATCAGTATACCCACCTGGAAATATTGAAGTCTAGTCTAAGTAAAGATTGCCAAAGGAAACTTTTAGTTTAAGTAACCATAAAACTCATTTTGTCAAAAAAAATACAGCAACGCCACTTAAAACAATTGAGCAGCTCAAAAAAAAGTAACTAAAATTATTTTAGATTCTGCTTAGTTATTTGAGTAGCCTCAAATTTTAGGTTGCGTTTCTGTATTTGGTTGTTAAACTCAAATAATTGATGTGGTGTCTAACCACCTTATTCTAAAACTTTTAATTGACCTTCTTTAGTTAAAATACAAAGAAGTTAGATTACTAGAACTAAAATGCTCACGTAGAACTAAAAAGTGTGTGTTAAAAATGATTTAAATGAGATTGATGTCTGGTATTTAAAAAAGTACCAAAAATGTTATTACATGTTAACTAAAATAGGTTTAATTAAAATTACTTAGGTGCCTAATACTAAATTTTATTTGATCATAAGTCATAAGTGAAACCTCTACCTATATCTGGGATTTTATTTAAGGGACTTACGGCCAAATACAGAAACGTTACTCAAAATCTGAGTTCGACTTAAACAATTAAGCAACCGTCCAACTCATAATATTCCATACTAAATTTTAATTTAGAAACTGCTCAATTATGTAAGTACCCCTCACATTTTAAGTGGCGTTACTCTATCTGTTTGTTATATTGTTTACATTACTGACACTGTTTTCGTATTTAACCACTGAGTTTTCCAATCAAAAAGTTATAACTTTTTGATTGGAAAACTCAGTGGTTAAATAATTATTAGTCTAATTTAGTCACACACGTGGTCCCGCTTAGAGTGGTATAGAAGTACTGTTTCTCACTTCTTCTTCTTTTCGTATAGTGGTGTTGCTCACCTGGTGTTAGAGTTTTTCAGATCGCCTTAAGGCCTCTAACTTGACCTAACGACTGTTATCAGAGATAACAACTTATAAAAGTTGATATTTTTATCTATAATTTACTTAATTAGGTAATATTATATGCAGTTTTGAGTTCCATTCCGTGTCGTGGCATGCCATGCAAGCCCATTGCCCAATACCTATTCAAATTGCTTCACTAACAACAGAGTACAGAAACACCACTTAAAATTTGAGCGGTACTTAACAACTACTACTGCGGTACTATTCATTGAGCAACATTTAAATTTAAAGTGACTTAGTAGGTAAATGGAACTTTTTGTGTTTGAGAGCTGTTTAGTTGTGTACGTTGAACTCAAATTTTGAGTAGCGTTTCTTTATGCAGCCGCCAAACAGGTTATTGAACCATAAAGTCCCAGTTGTAACTGCAGTTACTGTATTTTGAAAAACAAATTTGTTTTTTGAACTAAAAAGCCGCAATTAGGTAAACTGTATTTTAATTCACATATTTTATCTAAAAATTTAATAATTGAACCTTCATTATATATTTTATGATTTGGTGACATGCGTAAGTATAAACTTGTGTGTAAATTTTCGTGTGAATTCCAGATAAAATGCAATGTGGCCCTGCCATCAAAGCCGGTTTGTCATAGATCAGTACGCAACTATCACAGCCAGCTTTGATGAGCATGGCCCCGTTCGTAACAGCATCGCAACAAGGCTGGACGGGAAACGGGCACAGGAACGGCGGTCGGCGTTCTCGGGCCTAGCCTGTCAAAGCGGCGGTGAAATGTTGATTGTGTTCATATCACAGCCACTTTGATGTGGTCGGTTTTCTGAGGCAACAACGTCGAAACGTGTTTAAACATTTCACGAGCAGCCGCGGCCTGCTCGTGAAAATGGCTGTGGCCATGTTCACCTATCATATCACAGCCATTTTTGACGAGTTGAACCGTGTGAAGTTGCAGCGTAGTACGAAACGGAGGTAGGTGCGAAGCTATCGGGGTTTTGTCGCTCACAAAGTGGTTGTTGTATGCGTTTCAGTAGCCATATCACAGCCAGCTTTGATGAGCGCTGAACGCCCGCATTCCGACAGGTCCTGCGCCCGCACAGACTTCACCCTGACCTTGCAGGCATCTTCGGAGCCGGCAAAGTGGCTGTGACTATGGTTCACAAAGCATACATATCACAGCCAGCTTTGTTGACTTCTTTGATGCTAGTACGACGATATTGGTTAGGATAAGTATGTGTTTACATATCGTGTCACATAAATGTTCATTTGTTTGTACATCATAAATGCTGCATTATTCTGCCGAGCCCTCTTTATTGTGTATTTATTTATTATAACTATTTAGTAGACATATAAATATGGAGAACAGTTTGCTAATAAAATAATCATATCATGAATACAACTGTATAGATCCTAAGATAGATCTCAAGCTATATTTCCGGGTGTTATTATTAAATGCCAACCCCGCCCTCTAAAATGATATGCGGGATATTAAAGCATTTATTAGTTGGATCTCCCTTGAAAACGATTCTGAGTACATACAACCGACCTGAAAAAGTAGACATTTGTATTTCTATGAAAATAAAGCTGTAAGTGGTTTATCTAATGCAAGCTTTCTGATTTCAGGAACACTGGAGATTGGATTGGAACGGTTTAGAGAATTAAATAAATCTTATTTGACAATAAATCTATTTTATTTAAAACGAATACTCGCTAAGTCTGCTTTACCGCCTAATACAGAAATGCCACTTAAAATTTGAGATACTTAAAATAAATGAGAACCTAAAATTAGTGTGAGATTTATTTAGTTTGAGAGCGGCTTTACTGTTAAAGTAGAACTCCAATTTTCAGTAGCATTTCTATATTCGGACGTTAATAATGTAGGTAAATCATTAAGTACCGCTCTATTAAACGCACACTTACCCCAATCTGGGGGTTAGTGTACGCAGTAGTGTGGGTAAGTATACGCAACTTCTAAGCTCTAATATCAAACCTCAAACCAAAAAAATTACTTTGTTATTATTGATTTCTAATTATTAATCTTAATAAACAACTAAAACGTAAATATTTTTCAATGCAATCTATGAGATTACTGACACTTTCGGAAATTATTAATTGGCAGCTTAGCTCGTCTCCTACGACACTCCTTCCTGAGGTCTTTCGTTTATAAGCATGGCTCATTTATAATATACCTAAAGCCAGAAACTTATACAAAGCAAAGCAATGCGCCGACCACCACAAACTAGAATTGCTAAGAAATATCTACAATTGAGTCGAATTGAATAACTTTTCAAATATTAGCACTGGTCAGTCGTAGGTAGTATACGATGACATAACAAATTTTGGTTAAGTATATTATACTTAAAGAAATGCTTTCCAAAAATGTTCGCACCCGACAGGACTTTAACCTGCGATTCTAGGGATCCGTCCCAACGCCTTTTTCCAATTTGGCCACGGATGCATTTTTGGAAAGCATTTCTTAAGTATAGTAATCCAAGTGTAGGAAACACTTCAAAATATATAAAAAAGTATATTATGTCAACAAAATGATTACATGCTATTTTTTGTGAAATATCGTAATAATTTTATTTAAAAATGGCCCGTTGTCGGCGGGTGACTATTTTTTCGTGCCTTAAACTAGTACTCAGATATAAACCGTTTTTGAGTTTACATACTTACCCGACATGACTGGGGAGGGAATACTAGTACTCAGATATAAACCGTTTTCGAGTTTACATACTTACCCGACATGACTGTAGGTTCTAAGGATGTAATACATACTTACTAAAAAGCAACCCTTGCCTCAGATGCTAAACAAGTAACAATTTTACAGGTTTGACGGTAGTCTCATTATTACAAAAAAGAGAAAAGAACGTAGGTAACTTCTTAAAGATTTCAAAGAATTGATACGTTCGAATCCTTTATTCCTATTTTCTAAGAAATCTATGAAATGTAAGGTCTACAGTAACGGTCGACCCGTTCTTGATTTATTGATTTTCGTACAACACGGAGAGGTATAGCTTCTTGTGTGTACCTGCTACATCACGACTACGGGACCCAGCCCAGCCAGCGACCGTTTGAGAATTGTACACAAATGTTGTGTGAATACCTTAAAAATCTAGATGGGTAAGTCTCGTAAGTATCTAAAGTACCTACTTAGGTTGATATCAAACTATTTGGGTTTCAGATTATCCATACCCGTTTTTAAGTACATAGTGCACAACCGTAAAAGCTTTTGAAGTAGATCTATACATATTTAGAAGTTCTCAAATTATTTACGTAGGTTTCTAGTTATACATATATATGTAAGTAATACATACCAGTGCGTGTACTTGTTGAATGTTAAAGACTTGAAAAGTAGCGCTTTCTGAGCTTTAGTTTCGTAAGTCTGGCTTATAAAGTCAATGAAGATTTGACGCAAAAGCCTGTCCTTTCGAAATGTCGAGTATTATGGTAAAAAGTTTATACCATATGTTTATGAAAAAAACATGTAATTAGAAAAGCGCCGTCCAGGAACAGTTTTAGACAGGTCATCTTCCCAATGCTAGTGATCGGTTCTATATAAAAGAGAGCTGCCTCGTCACATTAAACGCTAGATAGTATAAAGTCAGAAATTCAATAGCAAAACCACGTGGCGCGCAAATGTTTTAACCTCATCCGGCCCAGTGACGTGACAACCCACCCGGCATGGTATCTGCGCAATACAAATCTACCTGAGTTGCTCGCTAGCGTCCCTTGGCGCCATCTTCCCTAGCGAGAATGAGCCGATTATACGTGAACGGCGGCTGTTGGCTTTCGAACTGTGAAACGACGCGACGAGTAGGGTGGCGCACCCCCATAACTTGGGGTTGGCAGCTGCGCATACAATACTTTCGTCTAGTATTATTATTACCTACTGATACTGGTTGTTGAAATCGCGAATGAATATCGCATAGGGGCAGCACATCCGTGTTAAAGGTGTAAGTATTATCATCGCACTTAGGTCGTGCAGGTACTTCAACTGTTGCGTAACTAATCAGATCCATCGGATTATGAGTATACTAGCTGCGCCCCGTGGTTTCACCCGCGTAAATCCCGTTCTCGCGAGAATATCGGGATTAAAAGTAGCCTATGCGTCTCCAACTATATATATTTCAAGTTACAATCGGTTCAGTGGTTTTCACGTAAGTGACTAACAGACAAACATACTCTCAAGCTTTCAGCTTTATAAAAAATACATTTTGTATAATTTCAATGAGCTTTCAGGGCAATATCCAAAACTAGAGATAGGTAGCAAAAAATGCTGATAGTAGTTATATTTTTGTAAAATGTATTTACGTGTAATAGGGTAAATCTGATTCAAAGGGGTAATTTCGAATTGATTTAGAACTGGTTTTTATGTTTATTAATCTGTTCCAGATTTAGCCCACTTTCAGAATCTTTATGAATTACCCGAGTACACCTTACCTGCCCTAGCCGAATCTTGACTCTTTGCAAGAAAATAAACAAATGTTTTCTTTAACCAAATTAAATTAAATTAAAATAAGTTTAGTTAATTAATTAGCAATTAGTTGTCTAACAACGGTGACAATGTGAATCTAATGATCACTGCAAAAACCCCATGCTTGTGTCACCTTCTCATTACGGGTCGCGTTCGTTCCGAAAACGTAAATATTTAATTGAATAAAGTATTTTTAAATTGTCTTAAATCCAGGTAAAACAGAGCGGCCTTATCGCTTACCACGAAACAATAGTGGGCGGTATTACTCGTGCCTTGGAAAACCTGCCTACCGCACTAGCGAACATGGTAGAAAAACAACGTTTGAAAAACAATGTGTTATAGCATTCAGAGCATCTCATTCAGGCAACCTTCAGGCTACGACGCATTGGCTGAAGGCTGGCTTGGCGCTTGGAGGCTAGCGTTACGTGACATAAAACCAACCTGCGTAACTCCCGTCGAGTTCAACTCGACGTCGATTTGGGTAAACGATGCTTTCGATAAGGGGGTTGGAAAAGTTACCGCGCAAGGAACGAGCAGAAATTGTCTATGGCTTTAACGTCGATAATTTCTGCTCGCTCCTTGCGCGGTAGCTTTTTATAAACCCGTTATCGAAAGCATCGTATTCCTAAATAGACGTCGAGTTGAACTCGACGGGAGTTACGCGGTAGGGGTTGTTTTTTTTTACTTCTATCCACGCCAAGTGACTGCGGCCGTAGCCTTAGATCGACAAGAAATACGGAAGGTAGAGTTATATCAATATAAGTAATAATAATCTTTAAAAGGCTTTATCCACACACACACCACCTAGGGACTATAAGGTCATATAAATTCCTGCAGCATCAAGACTTACGCGGGTGATACCGCGGGAACCAGCTAGTCCTACTATTTTTAAGTTATTTAAGTAAATGTGACTTTGTTAAGTACCTACTTTTTCACGCCTAAACTACTGAAACGATTGCTATGAAACTCTGAATGTAGATAACTATTATTAATCCCGATATTCCCACGGAGTAGGCACCTACTTGGGTAGAATCGCGAGGCGCAGCTAGTTTACTTGCAACCCGCGGTTTCATCCGCTTGTCCTGCACTCATATATTATCTATTCAGTCGACGACGTCTAATAACAGTGGAAAATGACAGGCACTATGCAGTACATTGCTGCTTTGAGTTTTGAGGTAATCACCGGTAAAAACCACGTAACGTCAAAGCCGCAATGTACTGCATAGTGCCTGTCAATTTTCACTGTTGCCCGACATCCACTGGATTGATAATACCGGGGCTGATCCATGAGCGGGATATAAAGTAAACCACGACCTTGTTTTTTTTCTAAACAGAATTAATTATCTAATAGTGAAAAAAAACAAATTTCAATTGGTTCAGTAGTTTTGAAATGCAGTAACAGAGAAACAAATAGACATGAGTTTTAAAAACTACATTATTTTTTACTAAGATTTCAAGAATATCTATTAGCAAAATTGTTAGTCTTATATTAAGTGTTAATTCTATGATTAATAAATAGGTATAAAACTGACCCACTATTTTTTTTTAAATTTGCATCGAAATACGGACTGTGTCCCACTTCCTGTATAGTCAAAGAGTCCGTAAATCCCAGACTTTCATTATTTTAAAAAAGCTGTAAGATATATAATAAAAAAGGAAATAATATTCTGAAGCTTCATTAATTGAGCATAATTTTACCTGAGAATCACACGTTATTACTTGATGAATTTTGATTGGTATTTTTCACTCATTTAGTACCAATTATCGGCCAAAGCCACTTTAACCTAAACTTTCAGCTTATACAAAATAACGAAGATTTGGGGTTCATGGGCTCTCGTAATAATAATAATTGGCCTTTTTCATCTAAATTTAGGTGATTTATACAGCGCAAGCAACTTTTTAATCCATGCTATTTTATGGCGCTGTTTGCCCGGGACGTTGTTAGGTGGAGTAGGCTTGCCCAGCACCTATACCACCCTCCCTGCTTAGTCAGCCATGCCCAGAAGAAAGAACTGGTCAATACGTCTGGAGCTAACTAAGCCATGGGTTTCCTCACGATGTTTTCCTCATGGGCTCTAAGGCTATTATTATAATATAAGTGTTGATTTTTAGTTAGGATAGAATAATTAAAAACAGTAAGTACAAAATTCACATCAATTTATTTTTAATAGAAGTTTGTAGGTAGGTATACTTTGCAGAACAGTTACGTACTAGGTAAAACATTTTTATATGGAGGTAATTATTTAAATATAAGTAAATAATTAGAGTTGCCATAAGTTTTTCATATAAATAACTTACATAAATATCTGTGAAAAAAATAGACAGCGATAGTGACAGCTAACATTGAACAACTATTGGAACCAACAATCAATCACGTAAGTTATGAATCGTATATATTGCAAATAACTAGATAAGCACCTGCCTACTTTTGACAACACAATACACTTATTTTGTCGTTTTAACGGTCTTCAAAATAACTTCGAAATTATAGTAACTACACGTCAAAAATCGTGATAGCTGTGACAGTTCAGAATAACCATTTAAATTCTAAACCATCCTTTGTTTTTGTCGCGTTAGTGTGGTTCTGAATTTTCATTTTCGTTTATTTAATTTCGGCGGCATGTTAACGATTTAGTTACGCGAAGTTCAACGAGTGTAGTGGAAATAAAAAACCAGTGCTAAAAACATGGAATTAGCACATTACCAACAAATGATCTAATAGGGTTGGAGAAAAAATCGACTTTGTGTTTCCTTTTTTTCATTTGGCATTTTTTGTTCAGAAACATGTGTCAAATCGTCGTCTACAATTAAAAAACTATGTGAACTATGGCAACCCTTATCATTAACTTTACAATAGATACCTTCTATTTCTCAACCTAGATATAATTTATATATCTTTATTTAATACAGAAAAATTCAAACAGGATATGTAAAATAGCTAGATAATAACAACTAAGTACTTAAGAAATAACTTAAACCTAAAATGCTACAAAATAATTAAACTAAATCTGAGCTTTCGACCACTTATTTTCGCAATAAATAATATTACTGTACGATCTGAATCAACAAAAACAATTGTTTATTACCTACCTACCTACATTATAATATAGGGTACTTACAGCTAGATGATTCGTTAATTTATTCCAATGCGCGATTGTCAATTCTGGTAGATATTAGAGATACGCCGAATTTTCCTATCTTCGGTTCATGCCGATTTATTATTTCAGACTAACCTAGTAAATATATTTAGTTCAACTATCTACCTACTCAACAAACAAGACAAATAAACAAAGCACCTTTGAATAATTAACATATTAATATCAAATCAACAGATATGTAGGTCATTATTATATTTTAGAATAGGATTTTAGATCTACCTATAATTTCTCTTCTTTTCGTGTAGTGGTGTGGCTCACCTAGTGTTAGAGTTTTCAGGTCGTCCTAAGGTATCTAAGTAGACTTAACGACTGCTATCAGAGATAACAACCGCGACCAACTTGCTTAACGTGCCTTCCGATGCCAGAGGAGCTCGAGAAAATTGTTTTTGCCACACAAATGTTGGTTATTCATCCAAGTAACGACTGCGCCAAGCGTTACTTAACCTGCACGATCATGTAAGATCGGAAAGCGCAGCTAGGCCAATGAGCTCCTCCGGTATAAGTAAAAAAAATAATGATATGTTACCAAAACCGGCCTCTACGTGTTGGCTTCGTCTGGTCTGGGTGCTCCATAACCCCGAGAATCCATAATGGATACAAAGATAACAACTATGATATACTATTTGCGCGCCAAAACAGCGAATCGCTGAACCGAATAACCTGTTCGTTAAATAACATACCGAATCTTATTGGGTATTCGAGAAATTGCTATTCGGCGCCTCTTTAAGATACATAATTATCTTTATAATGCATATATATTTCATCTTAAGCTCTGATTTTTTTTCAATAAAAAGCAGTTGATTTTTCTCTACAATACTCTACATAGATTCAAAGTTAATTTAAACATCAATGTTTTTCTTACCTATAATAATATTTCGACATCTGCCTTAAGACGGGCGCACGTTCCCCATACAAACATCTACCTTATATATATATTAATAATAATATTAATATTGACAAAAGCAATATTTTGTGGTAAATATTCTAGTAATTCGAAATGGGTAGGAGTCCGCCCGTCTGCCATCTTAAGGTTTCCCTCACGACTTTTCTTTCAAATCCTATTCACATAGAAAAATATGTCCTTTGTGAAAGGTCTCTTCATGATTACATATATAATTATACTATTTATATACTAATACCACTAATACTAATATGTTATAAATAAATAACTAGCAGCGGTCCATGGTTTTACCCGCGTAAGTTCTGACCCTTATTTTTGTTCATTTGGTAAATAGGTTACCCACACCCACTTACCCAAAGTATTTTTTTTTTGTAAAGATATAATTTTTATACTGATCAGGGAGTTACGCACAGTGGGGCAGCTAGTTTTATATTTAGAACATAATAATATACATTTTAGACAACAGAGAGAAGGACAGAAAATACATTTACTTACGACTTACACAATAGATAAACATATTAATAATAGTCACAACAAAAATAAATAATAATATGGTCAAGCGGAGCTATCTCGACTTCGGGAAATTTCGACTATTCTTAATAACTTCTGCATTTTACTTTATTTTAAAAAGTGCCATCTATGCCGGACAGCGCAAAAGCAACTTCATAAATCTACATAGATGGCACTGTTTCATAAATTTCTAAACATGTTATTAAGAAAAATCATAATTTCCCGAAGACGAGATTAGCTCGATGGACCTTCATTAAAAGAGAACGTAAAAAATTAGGAAGCAAAATACATAATTGTAACACATTATTGTACACGACTGCTTCCTTCCGTTTCACAAATAAGAAGATAGCGTGAGAATATTGACATTAAAAGCGTAATTGAATAGGTTTCTCTTAATAGGTATTTGGTCGAATGGAATACTCGTATAGAAAGGTAATGGGACGGAATGAATAATGTTTTTACAATAATTTATTTTATTTTTGATTTTTTAAATTTCAACGTTAAATAAGCAATATCATAAAACTAACAATACTGTAGGTAGATGCTTCAGAAGCAAATTGTTACTTTTTTTCTAGAAATAAGTGATTTTAACGTTAAATTGAGAAATCTTTGTCAAAGAGGCGAGACAATGATGAAAGTGGTGGAGAATTTAAAATAAATAATGTACCTTCTACATTGATTAATGTAAATTAATATTTTATTATGTTTCTAATGTTTGTCCTATTGAAGGAATAGTGAATTGCCGTAAAAATGTGTTTATTCAAACTCTAGTTAACCCGATTTTATATATTATATCTTACTCTCTATGAAAAACTGGTAGAGATGACAACACCGTAATGTATGATTGATGTGTGCGTACGCGCGTGCAATATCTATCTTTTCAGGGTTAAGTCCATGAGTTCTTTAGTTTTACCATAGATATTGGTTTAGTTGACCGAACGAGCGAAGCGAGTGAGGTCCAGTGTAGACGGGCCTGGCGCTTGTATCTTTGTATGTTTGTTCGACGATAACTTGAGTATCGTAGCTCCGATCTTCATGAATTTTGGTATGCGCGTAGTTCAGGTCAATAGAATTTATGAGTTCGTAGATGAGCCGGATCGGTAGGGGGGTTGGGGGGAGATAGGGGGTGCAAAAAGAGAAAAAAATCAAGTTCTAAAAATTTGTCAATAGATGGCGCTCGACAGCCATCTTAGATCGCGGTATCGTTGCGTTTGCTTGCGATATATACTCCAAGATCTGACATTTTTGTAGGGAATGTAAACGTCTACTAGTGTTCAATGTAAATAATTGTGGTCGATTGTCGTAATTAAGAAATAATTCTTGTTGTGTTATCGTTATTCTTGTATTTCGTTATATTTTTCGTTTAATAATAATTCTTACATTGTAAAAAAATGAAGCTGTTGATGTTTAAATCCTACTAAAAACAAAATCTCTATAAATGGATTCTCGTGAGGTCTCAGTTCGGGGCGAACTACTAGTTATTAGTGGATTATGCACATTCGTTTTTGGAAACAGTCATATGATACAACGTAATGATTCGTCTTGGGTCTCGAGTTCTCTTAGAATATTTCAACTGTACCTAGCTTTTTTGACCGAACGAACGAAGCGAGTGAGGTCCAGTGTAGACGGGCCTGGCGCTTGTATCTTTGTATGTTTGTTCGACGATAACTTGAGTATCGTAGCTCCGATCTTCATGAATTTTGGTATGCGCGTAGTTGAGGTCAATAGAATTTATGAGTTTGAAGATGAGCCGGATCGGTAGGGGGAGTGGGGAGATAGGGGGTCGTGAGGTCTCAGTTCGGGGCGAACTCCTAGTTTAGTCAGTTTTGAACCTTGAAATCGTACCTAGCGCCTTACAGCCGAGCACAGGTTGCAGTTCAAGGAAATGTCTCAAAGTATCCTTTGACCATTCCCAAAGATACTCGCATTTTTTATGTTAGGTAACTAAATCAATACCGACGCAAAAATTCAAGGACTAACCCCTCAGTTACAAAAGAAAAAAAGATGAATATTTGCTCACACGCGGCACGTAATGTGTGGCCCTGCATCGGCCGATGGCTAGCTTAAGCTGTGTTTTCATTACGAAAGTAGTGTTGCGAAAGTTCTAGTCAACTTCACAAAAAAAGATCGCGCAGCAGTTAACTGGAAACTAGTTCCTAGTTAGTTATCTAAAAATCGTTGGTGCTACGCATTTTTTTTTGCAAAGATGACTATAGCTTTCGCGACACTAGTTCCGTAATGAAAACACGGCGTTAGCGCCTAGAGCCTAGGTGCCACCTAACTAGGCTCTAATAAAAACGAACTTTATAGAAAGTTTGCGATCGACGAGACGCACTAAGCGCGCGCCTAGCGACTAGCTAGGAGCCAATTTAAGCGTTTACTTTAGCGTTTTAGTTAGGTACTCGCTATGCTATAGGCGCTAAGCCAAGTCGCCTGCCTGTGCGGACGTAGCCTAATTGAACTTCTACGAGTGCAGCCGAAAGTTTAGGTGCTTATTAACTATTAGGTATATCTGTGGTGCTAATATAGATATCAAATACATATAAGGTACCTTAAAATACATGATCACGTTTCGATGAGCGATAAATTACACAACCTTCGGTCTGTAATCTGAGCATCTGCAGCGTAGTTACGTCTTGTTGAGCAACATTGGGCTACACAACATTTGAAAACCTCTGTTTTACTGGTAAAAGTCATTACTTAGAAGAAGTCAAGCTTTAGTCGATAAACATATGCAATATGCAATGCATTCTAGTACAGTGAAACTAATTGATAACTGATATGAAATATCAAATCAACGTCAAATGTAAAAACGACTAAAGCAACAACTTAAGTACCACATTGTTACATAACGTTTGCTAGACGTTTTTCAACAAAAAGTAACAACCTGTAGATGCATTTCTAAATAGTACTTTTTATAAACTATCATATTTATTGTCAGTCTCAGGCATCGTAGTGCCACGTAAAATAAACTATTGTCTTACTAATATTATAAACGTGAAAGTTTGTATGTGACTTTGTTACTCTTTCACGAAAAAACTACTGAACCGACTGCAATGAAACTCGGAATAGAGGTAGCTGGTATAGGTAACTTTTCACCCTGATATTCCCGCGGGAACGGGACTTACGCGGGTGCAACCGCGTGGTCATATACCTATAAACATCGTATATTGTCATAATAAATTAACAAACAAGTTAGCTTTCCATCTTTGACAAAATGTTTATTCAGATTTAGTCAGTATTTATAATTAGGTTTCCATTCATTTATATTTTGAATCATCCTCTCTTCTTTTATTTAATCTTTCCATTGTAAGGTTGCCTGGAATACATCGCTTTTGAGTGATAAGGTCGCCCATTTGTACAATTGTTTACTTTTAAGCTTGGCTTTAAAGTAAACAATTGTATGTTTCTATGAGTATAGATAGATTTGAAAAAAATATATAAAGGACATAAACCTAGCTATGGAAGTACACTGTTTAATTCTGAATAATTCCATTGAATAACGTGCAAAGATTACATTTATTCATTTACTTTGCTAGTTGGTGGGATGTTTATATAAAAAATAGAAGCACCGGTGGCTTACATACTTGTATCATATTAATCCAACTTATATAGTACCACGGTTTCACCCTCTTAAGTCTCGATTCCGTGGGAATACGGAGATCAAAAGTAGCATATAACCTTCCTTGATAATCGACTAAATATTTTTGATAACACAAAAATATTTTGTTGATTCGCACCAGTAGTTTCTGAGATTAGCGCTTTCAACCAAACAAACGAACAAACTCTTCAGCTTTATAGTATAAGTATAGATGTGAAAGTTGGTGTGTATGTTTACATAACGGATTGTGAAGTAAAGACGGTATGCAGTGAGCTGGTGACTTGGATTAACATATAGGCTACTTCTTATCCCGATATTCCCGTATGATCGGAAACGGGTGAAACCGCAGGGTGATGCTAGAATGTAGATAAAACTAAACGAACTTAATCATAGCAATATTGTAGCAAGTGAGTAGTACTCACTTGTGGGGCTGCAACAAAGAATCTAACAAAGTGTTTGTACAAGATTCATAAGTTATGTCTAACTGTCATACTCAGAGACAAATGGTGCACTCTAACACATCAGTCACCGTCAAGTCACGTCACCGGACAGGGTTTTAAAAAACCATGTGTCTATACTGCTAATGAATGAGTTTGTTTCCACACGTCAGTCACCGGCACGTAATTTATCATCAGTCACTGCCGGTGACTGACGTGTGGGAACAAACTTATACTAAACTAACAGTATAGACACATGGTTTTTTTTTAATCCTCTCTGGTGACGTGACTTGAAGGTGACTGATGTGTGAGAGTGCGCCTTAACCTTTCGTTTAACCTAAAAATCTTAGTTGATTAAACTGTCACTAATTGAAAATTTTACATAGCAAATCTTTAATTAGTGATAGTTTAATAAATGTCTCTGAGTACGGCAGTTTAACAATGATTCTATAAATTAAAATGGTGTAATGGTATAAGTATACATTTTGATATATCTGTAATGTAAGGATATCCGAAGATCTCTGCGGCGATTCAAAAGGTTGCCGGTTTATATATAAATTAATATATTTTTATATAATACTTAACATTTCGATAGTACGTATTTGTAAAGATAATGCAACCATCGTAGTACGCGCCAACAGCATAGTTTGGCAAGTATTTATTGTCTACATATATCTAAAATATGATATTTAATCTAAAATTAGGCTTCAAAGTTACCTAACTTTTTTATGTTTGCATTTAACCGTATATGGTTAATTTTGAATTAGACCATTTTTTAACATTTCTAGAGTTTTTTTCGATTTAGTCAATACTTAGTCAACTTTATTTTTCAGTCAAAACCTAAGTTTTTTTTTTTAATCTGAGGACTAAAGTTTAGACTTCCGATTACATTGACCAAACATATTTAATAAAAACAAGCAAAGCTAAGATCTAGGATACACAATGCCGGGGCTTAACGGCACCACGCCGACCCTGTATCTACACGGCATTAGGTATCCTCCCCTCCTAAAGAAACTAATATAAGCCATAATGTGACTAGTTGATTCACTTAAACTACAAACACACAAGTGTATTCAATAAATAAGCTTTACCAATAAATATACACCGATTAAACTAAGGACATAGAATTTTCCATACAGATGTAATATAAAATCAATTACACAATGAATTCTTTGCAATTTATCGTGTAGGGTTAATCCATCTAGTTTTAGGGCTTAAAATTATAATGAATAACCCACGATAGTAAAACATAATATTTACTTCGAACAAGGATATTTTAAAAAAACATTGCGTCAGGAAAAATAACATTTTTCGATGAATCTGACAGGTATTTTAAGTTTAGGTAGGTCTTGTATACCTCCTTAAATATCGTGGTTCGAAATGCTAGAAAGATTCAGTAATGAAAGTTACAGTTCTCATTGTGCAAGTGTGTGTGCGAATACGATATAAGTTGTTCTTTATAGACATAGAAGTGGACTGGTCTCTTTTAGAGGTTAGAGACTAGGAGAAAGGCCGCCTGATAGTTAAGGTTTTTCTTACGGCTCAGACGGCCGAGTTTCATACGATCAACAAGTAAATCGTTCGGAAATTTACTCACACATGTTTATCTAAGTTTACTTTAAATAGTATTACATTAGAAATTAATTGTATATTTCGTAATTTAATTTTAACGCGCAAGGCAATTCTACTAGAAATCTCATCGAGAGTAAAAAAATTTAAAGATGTTTTTTTCCTTAAAATATTTCTAGTAGATAAAACTGAGCAATAAAAATAAATTACGAAATTTTTAATAGAAAAGAGAGCGACAGCTCTAGACAAATGTGTTAACTGTAAAGTTAATTATTAGCACAGGTAAATTACTGGAAAGTGATCCTGTAGATGGCGTCTCAATCAAGCCTTAGTCGAAAAATAGTAGACGCTGTGACGCGAATTTTCAAAGATGACATTTTTCTTTGAACTATTTTGATTGATTGTATTCCAAGTCGGATGATGTTACCTTCTGATTTAAATGCGTTAATGCCGTTGTGCTGTGTTAATGGAAACTTATGGCGTCGATTCTATAACTACTACTTCTGGGGGAACCATCTCTACAGTTACCAATTCTGGGGCAACAATTTCTGTAGCAGCTAGTTCAGAGGTAACCAGTTCTATAACATCAAGTTCTGTCGTATCCAATTCTATAGCATCCAGATCCGTTGAGTCCAGTTCTGTTACATCTAGTTCTGTATCATCCAATTCTATAGCCATCACATCTGTAACCATTTGGCGGCAAATCGGACAATCGTGAAGCTGCAAAGCACATTTGTCGCAAATACCGCTGAAACAAATTATCAGGGGGTTTTATTCACCCGTTTAAGTCTCGTTCCCGTGGGAATAACGGGATAAAAAGTAGCCTATGCGTTGTTTATTCCAGGTCGCCAGTTACGTATATTTTAATTTCATCGCAATCGGTTCAGTAGTTTTTGCGTGAAAGAGTAATAAAGTCACATACGTACATACAAATTTTCGCGTTTATAATATTAGTAAGAAGTAAGAATAGGACATGCTTGGCTACGCCCCGCGGATTTATTCGCGTAGGTCCCTATCTCGGATAGGGACCTACGCGAAATAGGATACAATACAACGCTGCTTATGTCCATTCATTCCAGATCTCTCGCTATCTACATACCAAGTTTCATCGCAATCGGTGCAGTATATTTTGGGTGTATTTGTACTTTAAACACAAACATTCACATCAATATTAGGAAGGAATTGAAATGTTTTCCTTTGTTTTTTTGGCCTCCGAATGTTTTTATTTTTATAATATGAGTCCGTGAACCCCAGACCTACGTTATTTTGTAAAAGCTGAAAGTTTGTCAGGCTCCCAACACGGGTAAGAACGATGGATAACATAACATTAGGGATATCTGGCAAGGAGTTGCTACGGATAGGAGTTATCTGTACCGTTTATCTGGCAAAGCCACTGTAACCTAAACTTTATAATGGTCCATCGTTCTTGCCTGTGATGGAAACACGCGCCTCCTTACAGCTTTTACAAAATAACGAAGGGTTGGGGTTCACGGGCTCTTGCTCTAAGAACTATTTACTCATGTCGGCAGGGTGTCAAAGTACAGTTGCCGAGGTTGTCGCAGCAGATGAAGCAAGCGCCATCTACGATCGGTTCATCCTTTAATTGTTGCATGAGGACCCTTCGTGGGATTATCTGAAATAAATCAAGTACACGAATGACCTTTGGCGCTTCTTATTTACCTTTAAAGAATTGTATGTATCGATATCACTATAATCACGCGATTAAGATCCGGTAAAATTTAAAGTTATGTTCCAATTGTTTGTTTTAAACAAACATTAAAAAGTGTATTATTAACTCTTTACAAAAACAACTCTTGGTGGTGTGAGGTTTCCATCGGTCTAAATCTTAGCGTCAAGCGAATTCGTTCGTACGTGTTCCGATACTAGACTGGTGCAGCAACCAAGAAAGACGAGTCGGACCTTATATCGCTGCCGTCTCCCTTCTTAAAAGTTAATAATATTGTTTTACCCGTTTCTCTGCGTCGCAAAGTTTCCCGTAGTCGTTAAAGCTCTTGAAGAGACGGTCTTGAGGCGGGTACTTGTACTCCTCAGTGCCAAAGTTGAATCGACACTGCTGGTGCGCCATAAAACTAGCAGCGGCATGATACGCTTCACTGCAATGTCCTGACCTTGTTACTATAACCCTATCGAAACGAAACATAACGGCCTTCTACAAATGTTATTAAGTTTTTCAAATAAAAATTGATGATTTTTTATATTAAATGTTTTTAAAATGATAGGACAGGAATATGAATGAATGATAGAATTGAATTTTTGAATTTAATGAAACTAATAGCTGTAACAGACCGAACTTGCATCGCATCGTACCGTCTATTAAGCATCAAAGACAATAAAGCCAATTGACAGCTCATACCGCGATTTCTCTACAAAACACAAGTCACCTACTAAACTAATGTTAGTTGTGTGGCGGTGCGTTTCGATCGTTTACGCTATAAGGATGGATGGGACGAAAAATATGTTTGCAAAAAATAAAATGACGCATAGTACAATATACAGGACAGAACTCAACGTGAAGCCGAAATCGGGCGAAGATCCAAGTCATTAATATAGTTATCAGAACAATATAAAAAAATATTTGTCATATACTTTCGAATTATGATAATTTAAAAAATTATCAGAAAAACTGACACCCTGTGATGATCTTTCACGTCCTGACTACGAATATTAACTTTTCGTGATACTTTTTTGCTGTAATGTAACCATGAATAACCCTTCTGTAATATACAATTATTAAATCATAACTGCCTCAATTTCATATAAAATGTAAGACCAAAAAGCCAACATTTAATTTAAAATAATAACATCACAGAGATTTCGGTTTGTCGTTGAGTTCTCGGTCATTCTGTATAGAATAGTTGGTATACATACTATTATTATGAAATATATTAACTACAAACAACTAACTACTAATAAAACTGGGCAAGTGCGTGCCTTGTCACGCGCAGTGCAGGGTTTCGTAGTTTCCAAAAATATTAGGGATTATAATCTGGAAAAGTGTTTACAACTAACACTTACCTCACCTAGCACGTAATATTTAACAACGGAATTTGCTCCAAATTTTGCTTTTTATTTCTTTCAATTATAAGTTTAAGTACATTTGTAAAGACTGCTCAGCTGTGATATTTTTCTTTTAAACTTCATTACATTTATAAGTTTATGAGTTTGTCTGTTAGAGGGAGATACGCATAACTAAAAACTAGCACTCTAAAGCTTATTATTTGGAAAACGGAACCCTATAATGAAAAATTGTTTTCGAAAATGATTGCAAGAGCACACTATGGCGTAAGCAAGAAAAAATCATCCCCCATGTTACATGTGGGGGAGGTACCCTAAAAAAGGTTTTTATTTTATTTATTGTAGCACTTATTTGGTGTACACAATATGTATACTCATGCAAAATTGCAGCTTCTTAATACTAACCGTCTCTGAGCAAAGTCGCGGACGGACGGACGGACATGACGAAACTGTAATGGTTTCTTGTTTACTAAGAACTCCTAAAAATCGGTACTGTCACTACTACATAATCTTTTTGTTTAAGCGCCATCTGTGTTGTAGGGATAACACAAATAGATAACGTAGAACAGTAGCAATATGAGAGAAAACCGATGGCGCTGGTCCAAAACACAAGTTATTGTCAACTTCTAGAGGTAGGCGTGTCGAATCATTTTTAAATCCTCTTCTGTTATATACACTTTTCCTATTTACGGAATAGTCGTTTATGCACCGAGTTACTAAAACCCTATCTTATGTAGTGGGCGTCATATTGAAGCCAGAGCGTGCGAATGACTCTTGAGTTAACTTCTGAGCGTAGCGAGGGGGGTTATGTAGCAAGAGTCCTAAGTCAAGCGTGAAAGTCCTAAGAGAAGTGAAGCGCTTGTGCCAAATGCATAAATACACGATTTTTGCATACAAAGATAATAAAATTATATTATAAATTAAAGTTTTACTTCCCTAAAGAGAGCAAGTCTCTTTCTCTTTTCTCTCTTCTTTCTTTTCTCTTTTTGAATTTGTGGTATCTATTTTTGATCCTATTCTCATTTTAAGAACCTACCCTGCAGTGGGCGTTCAAAGAAATATTTTAAAGGAAAAATATACAAGGTGTAACGGGTATGCCCTTTTAAGACGAAAGGGGGTTGTTCTAGACATCTAGGGGAACAAATTTTATTCTACCACTTTTGGAAATTCGAAGTGCTTTTTGAAAATTTTAAGTGTAAAGTTTACTTGAAAATCAGCTGATATTATCCCTTCAGTGTAAAGACACGATTAATAAAAATAATACGATTTATTTTTATACGATTGAATACGATTTAATATCTTTGAAACCAGCCCGTATTTCATAATGATTTCTTGTATAATGTAGCACTGTAGGTATTCCCAATTTCTTGAATATGCACAACATATTTTTGCGATATACCGTGTAGTTAACTTGTAATTAGCAAATATTTGAGTTTATTTGTTTAAATTTTACATAATCGCATCTGACGTCCTACGTGCACACATCTGAAACTGTCACAATTTAATTTTATTTGAATTAAATTGTGACATTGTTTGTGTATGGTTTTAAATATGTATTTCTTAAAAAAAGAATTTTCAATTCATTGAGAATTATTAATCTAAACAAAATTTTATCTGCTGGGCAAACAAATTATTAACTTAAATAAAAGTGGGTATATTTAAAAAAAGTTGCAATAAGTCGATCGCAGTGCCATATCCGGAGACCAAACTTCTTATTCAGTTGAAAGTGGCGCTAGTTCCTACGTCAATTTTTCTTCTAGTACTCTAATTGCTTACTTTCACTCTTTGTCCGCAAACCAAATAAACTATTTTTGTTGTAAGAGAATGGATGGGCAACAAAGATATAATGATAATCACTATGCACTAGATGTGACTTTATTTTTGTAGGTAAACGCATTTGTTTGTGACACAGGTAGTATACTAGAAATATTTTTAAAGGAAAAATTTTTCTTCTTAAAAAATTCACTTGCGGCGAGATTTGAACTCGCGTCCCTGGATCAATACTCCAGTGCCTATACCGCTCGGCCACGCAAGTTGGAATCTCGCCGCAAGTGAATTTTTGAAGATGAATTTTTCCTTTAAAAATATTTCTAGTAAATATGCCTTGAGCAATAAAAACAAATTTACGAAATATAGGTAGTATATTTTTAACTTTTTTTTAAATGTTGTAATTGATTTAGATTGTTTTATGTCTTTTAGTAATTTATAATGTAAAATGGCACCCTCTTGAATTAATTAATTTATTTTTCTTTTACAACTGGCTTTTTTGTGACACTCTGATTACATTGACTTACATCAATGATGCGCAATTTGCGCAAAATAAGCGTAGTTTGAATTTCGCGAAATATAAGCCATGCTTTGGATTTCATCATAGATATATTTTTCCCTTAAAATATTTCTTTTTCTATGTTCCCTCACCCATAAGCATTCTATTGTTTTGATTATTAATCGTTTGCTAGTAAATCTCAATTTTATCACAGCAGCTAGGTCCCGCGGTTTTCCGCGTATGTCTTGTTCCGTGGGAATATCTAGATCAAAAGCGGCCTATATTACTCCTATAGAAATAAAACTACTTCGTAACTAGAGAGCCTACTTAGTCAAAAAAACGGTCCTGCTTGATGTTAGAGAGTTCCCAGTAAGTCCTTTTTTAACTTAAGTGTTCGTCGGTTAGTTAGATAAGGACGGATTGGATCCAACTGGGTTAAATAGGACCGTTTTGATTTTTTAAAGCATAAACTACCTTACCTTAAAGAATATGACTGAAATTGATTTAGCAAAAGTTGTCAAGTGCACAGTCTTCTAGGAGCGAAGCGAGTGACATGTCTTTGATTACTCCTAGATAATGTAGCTTTTATCGGTGAAAGAATTATTAGTTTAGGAGCGTAATCATTACAAACAAATAAATCTTTCCTCTTTACAATATTAGTGCGGACTACGGTGCCGGATGACGTGATTCGTAAATGACTTGATATTTGAAAACGTCACGGATATGTGCGAAATGTAAATGATGGACAAAGTTATGTGGGGGACAACATTTGGAAAGTATTTCTTTTTGATTTTATTACACTTTAGAAGACCGTTTGTTTTTCACTTAAAATAAGACCTAAACCGAAAATTTCATAGCACATTGTTGATTATTGGCTGATGCAATGGTATTTAAATATTTCCGTTCCGTTCCGTAGCAAAGACGATAAAACCAGTTGACTGCTCATAAGTATTCCCTCCTCACGAAAATAGTTCGAATTTTAATAGAACTCTCATGCAAGAACGGCCAATCACAAAGATTCTAGAATCACAAATATTCTTTCTTTCTTGCACGAGAGTTCTATTAAAATTCGAACTAAGTATACATAGATAGGTAACGCAATGGCCAATCACAAAGTTTGATTACTACCTCAATTTAAAAACGTTTGCCACTTCAAAAAGAAGGAGGTTTGTAATTCGTCGCGTTTTTTTTAGGGATTTATTAGGGATGTTGACCGATTACTGGAAGATGGCTAAACCGATTGCAATGATTTTTTTTTAAGTTTTGTAATGCAACGGTGGAAACTGCTCAATAATTAAAATTATGGTTACAATTTTGTAGATTTTTAGTGTCAGACGAAAGTGGGTAGGTAGGTATACTAAAAAGGGTGAAATAAAAATAATTATTAAAAAAAAAGACAAAATAACAGCTAAATACAGTGCCACCGACTTATCCGTGTTGTTATATGAAATCGGGCAGTGTCACTGGCTTAGTCCATATTGTAGTTTGGCTGCGCGACTTCGCGCGTGGGCGTTATTTTGTTTAAATTGGTTTTTAAATTATGAAAAATTTGAAAATTCGCTTATTGAGATCGAGTGGTCTAATATTTAGGACGACCGCCCAACAATGTGGAGTCTTTCCCTGATATTATTTCTTGCTTATTTTTAAACGTAAGAGGCTCCGAATGGGATTGAATTAGTCAGAAAGACATTAAAGTTAGTTGACTTATACCCAGAATTTTTCTACAAAACGCAACTCACTGTAGCGGGCGGCATCTTCGAGTAATCGGTCAAAATCCCTAATAAAAAACACGCGACGAATTACAAACCTCCTCCTATTTTAAGTCGGTTAAAAAAGGAGGATCTAATTCTCAATACATTCGATCTTGGGATCTAAAGTGGCAAACGTTTTTAAATTTACCATCATTCATTTTATCAAAATCGATCTAGTAGTTTGTCATTTTTATACAAGATGTAACGGGCAAGCCCTTTTAATCTGAAAGGGGGTTATTCTATACGTCTAGGCGAACAACTTTTGTTCTAGGACTTTTGAAAATTCGAAGTACTTTTCGAAAATTTTAAGTGTAAAGTTTACTTGAAGATCAGCTGTTTCTTAGAGTTCGAGGTCATTGACCTTTATGTTGTCCTTTCATTTAGTTTGGTCTACTATAATCAAACCTTCAATTACCTTTATTTTCAAAAGCAGCTGTTTTTTCAGTGAAACACAACCTCAAAATTTTCAAAAAAAAAGTTCGAATTTTCAAAAGTCTTAGAACAAAAGTTGTTCGCCTAGACGTCTAGAACAACCGCCTTTCGGCTTAAAAGGGCTTGCCCGTTACATCTTGTATTGTACTAGCTGCACCTCGTTATTTCGGATACTGCGGGAAAATCGGGATAAAAAGTAGCATATGTGTTAGCTACCTATACCTATGTAAGTTTCATCGCAATAGATTTAGTAATTTTTACGTGATTACCAAACATACACATATACATTCAAACTTTCTGCTTAATAACATTAGTAGGATTAAGGTTAATTTCCATCATGGCATGAATTCTATAACTAAAGGGTCCCAACACCGCCGTCTGATTTTTCTCGAAAACGGCTAAAAATGCTTTAGGGAAAGTACGAAATTCTAAAGAAAAATCTAACGATGCTGAGGCCATGTGGAGACAATTTAGTTAAAGAATACGAATACGTATTTTTAATAATAATTAACTGTATCCCGTGGAAGTATCGGGATCAAAAGTCCCCTATGTTACTCCTCGACATTGGTTAAAAATAGTTAATTATTAACCAAGGGGAAAAGTACTGTCTTTTGTCATGACTACTTAAATCGCTAGCGAAGCAAGGGATTTGAGTCCTGAGTGTAGCAAAATAGCTCTTTGCTACATTTGCGTCGCATTGTTCCTCTGAATAACGCGACACTTTTCGAATAGAGATGAAAATAATCATACCGAGTATTTTTGAATATCTCCGAGCAGACCGGCAGCCGTTGTCCGTTGATAGAGAATATAGCTTCTTGTTTCGCCACGTCTATGAGGCAGCCGAGAATGTCACCAGGTTTCCACGAGGGAATGCAGGGCACAGACTCCGGGTGAGCCCTGTACCATATAAGACGTCGGCAACCGTCGAATGCCAGCGAAAAGCTGTCGTCTCCCACGCCGAAACCATCCTGGCAAATTATAAATAAATTAATTAATATCGATTTTTCTTCTATTTTCATGACTTTGTATCGTAATAAAACTTATTTTCGCGGGTTTAATCGCCTCAGCCTATTTCAAGCCCTATTTTTAAGCATTGTCGTCGTCGATCGAAGCGTCGGATCAGCATTGCCCCCCACAATCTACTTCACCTCTCCTCCCCTTGAAAAGTGTCCAGTTTTACAGTTATGCTAATTTTTCAGGAAAACGACACAAGCTAGGTAATAGTAGTCAATGACTAAATTATTTGTTAATAAATTACCTACAAATAAATACCAACATTAATTTTGATACGAATTATGGTTTCTAAGTTATGTTTCGGCAAACCAACAAATTATCAAAACCCAGATGGAAAAAGAATGGATACTTTCAACCCCTGACGGAAAAAAGGGTGTTATAAGTTTAACATGTCGGTCTGTGAAATTGTCTCTAAAGTCTAAATTGTCACATGTGTCTATATATTGTATTTATATATATATATATATATATATATCTGTGTGTTTGTGTATCTGTGGCATCGTAGCTCACGATCAGATGAACCGATTTCAGCAGTAAAACATAATTATAAATTTTGCCGTTTTGCCCATACATTGAAAACTAAAACCAATAGACTACGTACTTGCATACTCCTTTCTACTATGATTATAATATAACTTACATGATTCTGGAAGTGACTGCTTTTGGTAGCCCAACCAATCTGCATTACGCCTGCGGTTATGATCTCAACTTCATAGTACCAGCAGTCACAGTCACTCTGAAATTAATATAAACATCAAATAAACTAACTACGACTAAAATAGTGTACACCTAATAAAACATAAACGGTAATCATTGACTTAATGATGGCCAACAGCCTAAACCACTAAGTCAAGACCAGGCCACAAAGAGTCTAGGTACAGATAGGTAACCCAATGGCCAATTACAAAGAATCTAAGTATAGATAGGTAACGCAAAATCTAATCACAAAGAGTCAAATAATAGATAGGTATCGCATCGGCCAATCACAGAGTCAAATAATAGATAGATATCGCATCGGCCCAATCACAAAGAGTCAAATAATAGATAGGTATCGCATCGGCCAATCTCAGAGTCAAATAATAGATAGGTATCGTATCGGCCAATCTCAGAGTCAAATAAAAGATAGGTATCGCATCGGCCAATCTCAGAGTCAAATAATAGATAGGTATCGTATCGGCCAATCTCAGAGTCAAATAAAAGATAGGTATCGCATCGGCCAATCTCAGAGTCAAATAATAGATAGGTATCGTATCGGCCAATCTCAGAGTCAAATAAAAGATAGGTATCGCATCGGCCAATCACAAAGAGTCAAATAATAGATAGGTATCGCATCGGCCAATCACAAAGAGTCAAATAATAGATAGGTATCGTATCGGCCAATCACAAAGAGTCAAATAATAGATAGGTATCGCATCGGCCAATCTCAGAGTCAAATAATAGATAGGTATCGCATCGGCCAATCACAAAGAGTCAAACAATAGATAAGTATCGTATCGGCCAATCACAAAGAGTCAAATAATAGATAGGTATCGCATCGGCCAATCACAAAGAGTCAAATAATAGATAGGTATCGTATCGGCCAATCACAAAGAGTCTATGTACAGGTAGGTATCGCAAAGAATCGGAGTACATGTAGATAACGCAATGGCCAATTGCAAGGTTTGATACCTCACTCCTTTCCGCAACGGTAGTTGTGTTTGTAGAAAAATTCGCAGTATGATCAATCAATTTACTTGATTGTCTTTTAAGGTACTTTTCTAGCTGAGCTTGTTTCCTATCTCACCTGAAAAGTGCTCCGTACACTCTCGAAGGAGTGTGAGTCGCACCTCGCTTCGAGCCCGTCGGGAGATATCTTCAGGTGCTCGCTCACGTCGTTCGGATTGAGCATCGCGGTTATTTTGCTCGTGTCGACCGAGTCGTATGCCATCTTTCTGCCTTTTACCATAACTATATTGCAATAGAAAATAAAACTTGTTGTAATCCACAAAGATTGCAATTTTTTATCAATTGAGAAATGCTTCAGAAAACCTTTTAAAGATATTCTCATACAAGAAATATTATTTTGTTAGATAAGGGCTGAATATCACGCATTCCAAATGAGATATGAACGAAGTGAGAGCGCTACTAGTTTAAGGGGGAAATGGGTGACATTCACCCGAGCTAAAAACTCCACTTTTCATTTCGACTGTGAGGAAATTAAAGTACTACACGCATATTTAATGAAACAGGTAATATTGAGTTTTTTTACTGAATGACAAAATGACAAAAAAATTAAACTCACCTACTACCAACATCAGAACAAAAATCGAAATACGTATCTATTAGCTACTCTAATTGGCTACAATATAATCGTGTGGGTCACGACGTTCATCTAGTCGGCCATGCCGACACGTGAAAGCAAGGAAACATGCAATAATGGCATTATAGCGAATGGCGGATTACAAGAGATTTTGAAGGTATAAGGTTTTTTTAAAAACCTTCCACCCTGGGTATCAAAAGAGTAACTTTCCGCCCACTTTTGTCCCAGCTTAACACAAACCCGTTTAAATTATCTTAGCTTGGGCCAGCTATCCGAAACCATTTCTACTAATATTATGATAAGGAAAGATAGTTTGTTTGTAATAAATAGTCTATGAAACTACTGAACGGATTCCAAAAATTATTTCACCAATAGTAAGCTACAGTCGGAACATCGGGAACAAAAGTATAACATCACATACTTTTGATCCCGATACATTATCTTCTAGAGAGATTATATTTAGGTTATATATTTATTGAGGAGTAGCATAGGCTACTTTTGATCCCGATAATTGAACGGGATCGGAACTCACGCGGGTGAAACCGCGGGACACAGTAAAAGACATACAAGGTGTAACAGGTAAGCCCTTTTAATCTGAAAGGGCGTTGTTCTAGACGTCTAGGCGAATAACTTTTGTTCTACGACTTTTGGAAATTCGAAGTACTTTCCGAAAAATTTAGGTGTAAGTTTACTTGAAAATCAGCTGTTTCTTAGAGTTCGAGGTCATTGACCTTATGTTGTCCTTTTATTTAGTTTTATATGGTTTTATGTACTACAATCAAAACTACAGTTACCTTTATTTTCAAAAGCAGCTGTTTTTCAGTAAAACATAATATCAAAATTTTCAAAAAACAGGTTGAATTTTTAAAAGCCGTAGAACAAAAGGTGTTCGCCTAGACGTCTAGAACAACCCCCTTTCGGATTAAAAGGGCATACCCGTTACAAATTGTATAGAAACAGTGTTATCCCTAGAATGTATTTTACGATTACTTACACATATTGTCTAGAGTCCACTGAGCGCAGAAAACGACTTCTTTCGTAGCGTATTTTGTCCAAGTGCGATTGTCAGGTACCAAGTTTTCCAACGGCTGCAACACATCGGAAGGTTGTCGCGCCAAGTACTTCATTATTGTGCATTTGTTTTCTCGAGTGCGAGCGAATTTCTCGAGCGCCACTAGTGCGTATAGCACCAAGCTAGGTTCACGTTGCTCATGCTGAAATTAAAGTAACAATCCGCCTTAGTCTTAGCCTTGATCCGACCAAAATTAGAATAAGGAAAAAATGACCATTTACAAGAATACGCATAAATCGTCAATTTTGCGACTGAACAGTAGGGTTACGCGTGTAATGGAATTGTCCAAAATTTCATTTCAACTTCATTGCAATTGCAAAAAAACACAGAAAATAAAACTATAACTGGCGACTAGCCTACCATTGAATCTTCAGTAACTCAAAAATGTACGGGAAATGGTAAATGTAAATAAGTAAATATTGCACGACATTACACAGAGTGCAATCTACCCCAAAGCCCCTATGCATTAGGCTTGTACTATGGCTATTAGATAACAGATATACTATTTGCTATACTTTTTGGTAGTCTATACTTAAGACTCTTTGTGATTCGTCGTTTTTTTTTTCGTGTGAGAGGATACTTACAATCAGTGAACTGGTTGAATCGTTTTTATAACTCACCAAGAAAGTGATCAAGTAAGCCAAAGTGTTTGCCGTTAGCACTTCCATGCTGGTTCCGCCGGCGTATTTCTCCGCAATACAGCCCAGTATAACGAGAATGTTGCGTTCTATATTTAGCAGATGGCGTCTGCTAGCCGTTCGCGAGTTCCTACAGGCAACCATTGCACGCTCGTAGCACAGTTCGTACGACCACACCAACTGGAATCAAACAAACAAATGTAATTTCTTCTACGATTTTCGCGATTTTGCATAATAAAACACTTTATTTACCGGATTTAATCGCGTTTTATTCATGATTTTTAACCGAACGAGCTTTCGCCAACTTTACAGTTGGTTTTTTCAAGGTTGACAGTCAAACCTTAAAAAAGCCAACTGTAAAGTTGGTTAAAAATCATGAATAAAACGCGATTAAATCCGGTAAATAAAGTGTTTTATTATGCAAATGTTTAAAAGAAAATATAAAAAACTCTGGACCAAGCGAAAACTGATCCAAATTCAAAATATTTTTATTCTTTTAAATAATATTACTATTTTTGTAATGTGTAATGTGTGGCGAGCGAGCGTTTTTTTTACGCGTTTAAACCCGGTAAATAGTGTTTTATTATGCAAAATCGCGTAAACCATTGAAGAAATTAAATAATTTTATTACAAACATTAGGATTTTATTTTTGATTTTGAATCGGATGGTACTAACCAAAAATACATAGTGGTAGTTGCAATGGATTTCTTTAGATAATTTTCACTTTGTCGCAAATGACAGATGAGTAATCTTTGTGATTTTATTATCATACTCGATAGGATAGATTGATTTTTAGTATGAACTAGCTGCGCCCCGCGGTTTCACCCGCGTAAGTCCCGTTTCCGCGGGAATATCGGGATTAAAAGTGGCCTATGTGTTATTACAGGTCAGTAACAAACACACATACTCACAAACTTTAAGCTTCGTAATATTAGTAGGATATTATAAAGTGCCGGAACGACAACACTTTCCTGTGAGGAGACTGTTTTTTATCTGAATCAATCATTGACTTTTCGTGTGATTAAGGTGGACCTTAAAATCTTCTTTTATTAAGAACATCGCGGAGAACATTGACAAAGTACGAGACGTTGGTTACCTACTGAACCTCTATTTCGTGCACGATTTGCTTGGTCAAAAACCCGTTTATTGAGGAATAAGGTTTGGGTCTAACGCGACTATCAGCCGATTAAGCAATAGTCGTTCGAATAACTTGAAAATAGCAATAGTCAACTTGCAATAGTCGTTCGAATAACTTGAAAATGGCAATAGTCAACTTGCAATAGTCGTTCGAATAACTTGAAAATGGCAATAGTCAACTTGCAATAGTCGTTCGAATAACTTGAAAATGGCAATAGTCAACTTGCAATAGTCGTTCGAATAACTTAAAAATAGCAATAGTCAACTTGCAATAGTCGTTCGAATAACTTGAAAATGGCAATAGTCAACTTGCAATAGTCGTTCGAATAACTTGAAAATGGCAATAGTCAACTTGCAATAGTCGTTCGAATAACTTGAAAATAGCAATAGTCAACTTGCAATAGTCGTTCGAATAACTTGAAAATGGCAATAATCAACTTGCAATAGTCGTTCGAGTAACAGAGTAGGGAGTTGGGCCGGTAGCTGTTAGTGTGCCTCGTCAGGCATTTGCCGGGTTTAGAAGAGCTAATGAATTTTTAGTTTCGCCATAGTTGAAGAAGTAATGAATTTTGAGTTTCTAGTTAGTGTGAGGGCCGCTGGTAATTGATTATTTGTTTGTTCTTATAAATATTCTTGCAGAGATATATTTTCAAATTGAATTGCTATCCAGGCGAGTGCTCTAGCCACTGAGCTACATAGCAATCACGTGACACGGTGTTATTAATGAACATATTTTCCCCGCTAACTGAGGCTTGGTTTCGTGAAAATATATCTTTTGGCAAAAATATTTTTATGTTTAAATATGCCTTAAGCAAGAAAAATAAAACAAGAACACTTGCCTCTCCAAACTTTCCCCACTTGCTCCTCACCCTAACCCCACTTGCCTCCACCTATGTATCACCTGCCTCTATCATTACTCCCTTGCCCCCGCCCTTGCCTCCATCTTTTCGCCCATTGCGTTCACCTTTGCACCCTAGGCCTACTTGCATCCCCCCCGCTTTGCCTCACTTGCCCTTACCATTGCCCTCTTGCCCCCACCCTTTCCCCCACTTACCCCCACCCTCGTCCCTAGCCTTGCTCAAATTGCTCCCACCCTTGCCCCACTTGTTTCCACCTTTGCCTTTTTGCACCCACTCTGGCCCCCAACCTTGCCCCCCTTGCCCTTTTGTGTTGCACGTCGTGGACGAGTGCGCGAGGCCATGGGGTGGCCTTTAGCTGTGTCCTTCGGACCTTCGTAAGTCGGACCGTTGGGACCGCATCCCCGGCTGCGCTATGCCTTAATGCGTAGGACACTAGGCTAGATGTGTCCGGTCCTTACCAGGATGTAGGTCACTTTTGGTAGGCACACGGATGTGTGCTGGGAAGTGAGCGTGCCTCAACAGCTCCGGTACCACACTGGAGATGTGGGAGGTGGCTTCTCTGCCGGCCCCAGCGAGGTTGTCGTTAGCTCCTCTTTGAGGCGCGGGTGGTGAGCGGCCTTATTGCTCCGGTACCTGTCTGGACAACCAGGTAGTGTCCTTGGGCACGAGGCTACTCTCCTTTATGAGAACCAGTCTAGCATTGGGGACTAGATCCGTCTTAAACTCGATCCCTGACGTCGCCCTTAGGGGTGTGCGCTCGGGTATAGCGGCCCCTGCTGGTATACCGAAAGGTGGGAACGGTGGGGACGCTATAACATATATAAATAGTGTTTCGAGAACGGGTTGTGCCCTTTTGTCCCCTACCCTTTCCCAACTTGCTCCCACCCTTGCCCTCTATTTCCTGGCTCTCTATTTTCTTTGCCATAGAAAAATGGATACCTTCCCGTAATAACTCTAACTAAGGTATTTGGCCCTATTTAAATTTCATCCCAATCGAACTTAACCCTTACGATTATTTAAAGTACATCCTATTCCTACTTCTAGCCTTACCCTGTACCAAAGTTCATTCAAATCGGTTTAGCCGTTCTCGTAAGTTATACCAAGTGTTGCTTAACCCGTACGATTATTTAAAGTACCCCATGTATGTCTCATTTCAACCTCTAAACTAACCCTGTACCAAATTTCATCAAATAGGATTAGCCGTCCTTGCGTTTTAAATAGTGTAACTAACACGACTTTCTTTTATATCGCTGCGTCCTACAGCTTCAATCGCGTAAGTGCCGATCCCGTGGGAATATCGGGATCAAAAGTAGACCTGGATAATGTAGCTTACTATTTATGAAAAGATTTTTATAATCGGTTTAGTAGTTTCGGAGATTCCCCCAATATATATAAGTATATCCATTCATACATACATACCTACATGTTACCAACATTACCTCTTTATAATTTTTGTATGGAAGTATAGATCCAATTGTTTAAATACATACAATCACGGCAAAAACATAACGCTTCCTTTGGCAGTCGAGTAAAAAGAGCGGTGTCGTCTAGTGGTAAATAACCCGACTTTCATTCCGAGGGTCGTCGGTTCGAATCTAGACCGCATCACCAATGTTATGTGTTATTCCAAAAACAGTTATGTGCGCTAATAACATCGTGAGGAAACCGACATGTCCTAGGACTCACCACGGTCCGGTCCGGTCCCCGGATTGTCGAATGTCCGGACATGGGACATTCGCCAATCCGGGATAGGCTCCCGTGGCGACTTACTGCCTAAACCCTCTAAGAGGAGCAATGAGTCTATTAAAGTTATAGAGACGCCATTACAGAACAAATCATTATTGAAAAGCGGCACAATTGTATGCTATACAACCTCATTATTTATATTCATTCACATAATTTAGAGAAGAAATAGACGAAACTATTGTTATCTCTTTCTAAAACATAAAGACTCAATGCTACTTGCATGACGTAAGAAAGAGATGTCATAATATTATTATGACATCTCATAGCGGTTAGGAGAGAATGATAAAACGTCAAAGTCAAAAACTTCGTTGAGTTTTTGGAAAAAAAACTTTTTCAAAAATAAACTAAAATAAATAAATACAGCTTTACTTACGTATGAAATGAAATATTTTTGCCAGTTTTTGGAGTATAATTCGTGCATCGACGCACGAATTATACTCCAAAATCTTCCTCCTAAATACGCACGAAGGCATTGTTGTCTGTGAATAATGTTGTGAAAGTGAACTAAATGTACTGTGTGTCAACAAGCGGGTGATCGTGACGTGAGCTGGGATGGAACTAAGACTTCTCTGGCTAGATAGCTTGCATTTGTGTAGCCAAGTAATTTGCCCTATTACGTATCTAGAAGTTTTTACATATGTCTGAAGAGGAGGCCCTTGCTCTGCAGTGGGACACATTTTACGGGCTGATAACAAAAAGTATTTTCTTACACTTGAAGGCGACATCTTAAGATTGTATTGATTTCTATGTAAATAGAAACATAAAAGCCGGTAATCTGCGAAGTGACTAGTAGATGTCGCAAGTACCCCTAGTCGTTATATCGATTCCGATATAATGCGTCTTTTGTCTTTTGTATAGCTTGCCGGTTCAAGTTCCGTCGGATGCAGAATTTTGGTAAACTTTCATTCAATAAACTAAATTATCATAACAATAAATATTGTCGTCGGATGGAGGCAGCTTACAATCGCTATTTGTGGTGACGTCGTATGGCGGAGGCCTATGTGAGGCAGTGGAGGGATAGGGGCTGAGATGATGATGATGATGATGATGACATATATTGTGTGATACATATAAAAGGCTCTGTCACTGTATCACGAAACACCTTGTCACGAAAACATTATTTAAAGATAAAGTTATATTTATAAGATTTACTTTTAATAATATTTTTCGTGATAAAGTCGCTTCATGATAAAGTTTTTCGTGATGAAATCTTTCGTGATTAAGTTTGGTCGTGAAAAAGTTTTTTCGTGATAAAGTTTTTCGAGATACAGTAACAGAGCCCATATAACATTTAAAACTTTCTTACACTCAATATGCTTTCCTTGGGCGGTAGTGGTATATCGTCAAATATTATGGCAATCGCTGAAGGTCCGAGCGGCTCGTCTAATGGAACGGTGTTAATAAGAGACATAGTGACTTGTGTCCAACCATCGTCGTGCTCGGCAATATTACGTAGCTTCACAAGAGGGGCTGGAGCATCGTCTTCGCTAACAAAAACAAATAAAACTTTCATATTAATATTTTACAAGAACTCATCATTAAAAGTTTTCTCGTGACAGGATTGGAACCTGTGCCTTTCGCCTGCCACACGGTAACCCACGTGACACGGTGAAATATGCTCATCTTCCTGTTTTGTTTAAGGCTCGGTTTGAACGCCATCTACCAGTACAGTTTTACAACTATTGTCTGGCTCGGGTTACCTTTAGGTACAGCCTTCGACATAACAAGTTTTAGTTTTTCCTGTTAAATATTTCTTATCTTTATTAATTATTAACATAAAAAATATAAGCTTTCATAAACAAAACAAAAACAAATTTAGAGTAACTAATTAAAATCTCAATTACGAAAATACACGACGAAATTCCTAAACGGAATTAAATATAAATCAAATCTTTTAAAAATGTATGAAGTAAATCTTACTACTATTAAAAATGTAAAGGTTTAGTTACATGTTTGTTTGTGCTTAAACAGCGCAGAAAGTATTAAACCGATAGCTATGAAACTTGGTATGTAGATAACTGGAGATCTGGATTAACAAATGTGATAGGTACTTTTTATCCCGATATTTAAGCGGGTTCGTGTTGCTAGTGACTAACTAACTAGTAAGTAACTTGCACACAGCGCAATCTAACTCGTACTAAGCAAGTAGGCTTGTACTATAAGTACTAGACAACTGATTTTCTACATGTTACATAACATATTTTTTGTTTGACAAATAAAACATTTATGGTTAGCATGAATATTTGACCCGGCGGTAATCGAACCCGCAACTCTAAGCGTCGGAGGTCGTCAAGATATGATTACATGTCATTGAGAACATTCAAATTAGGTATATAAATAATACTAGCTGGGCCCCGCGGCTTCACCCACGTAAGTCCTGTTCTCGCGGGAATATTGGGATAAAAAGTAACCTGTATTTATTCCAGGTCTCCAGCTGCAAGTTGCATCGAAATCGGTTCAGTAGTTTTTGCGTAAAAGAGTAACAAAGTTAAATATTTACAAACCTTCGCATTTATAATATCAGTAAGAAGCAAGAAACACAATAATTCGTCAATTTTAATATTCTAAATATTCTTTCATCTTATTTTTAAAATAGACAAATATAACTGTAAATTTAGCGAAAGCTCGGTACATTGTAACAATGCCATTAATAAACAAAACGCGAGAAAAACCTGATAAATGTTGTGTTTCATTATGCAAAATCGCGAAAATCTAAGACAAACCTAAGTAGTAAGAAGTAAACTCACAAACAGCCATCTAGCCCAAAACTATGTGACTAGGTTTGGGATAACGGATATAATATAGATAGGTTACCAATATGTAACTTAAATCACTTTCTGGAGCTCTTCCTTGTTTCGGAAGAGACGTGAAGCAGTTGTTCCCGGTTGTTATCTCTTAGAGCAACCGTTAGGTCGAGTTACAAGCCATAAAGCGACCTGCAAACTCTAAGGCTACGTCCGCACAGCGGTGGCTCGCTAAGCGCCTAGAGCCTAGCTAGTCACCTAGCGAGGCCCTAATTAAAACGAATGTTCTAAAATGATCGCAACCGGCCACACTGAGTGCTTGGCGCGGTGACTTTCTAGACTATCCATTTCAGTTAGGTAGGTACTTGCTAGGTGACTCGCTAGGCTATAGGCATTAGGCACTAAGTCAGCCTCCGATCCGTGCGGACGTAGTCTAACGCTAGGTAAGCCACACCACATACGAAAAAAAAGAAGACCGAGAAGTATCAAGAAAGTGCACTTTGTTTAAAAACCCCATGTCTTTCTTGTATCTGAGAAGACGCAATGGAGGTTGTGTTCCGAACACACACTAAATTGAAACCTTCAAAAAGCCAACTGTAAAGTAGGCGAAAGCTCGTTCGTTTAAATATAATGACGTTATTCAATAAACGCGAGTAAAACCCGGTACATATTGTGATTTATTATGTAAAAACACAAAAACCTTAGACAAAATTATACACTAAATTGCTCACAATTGAATACGATCGTGTGACATTTTATTGAATAACATATAATCTTGAATAAGAAAATGATAAAATTCGTTACAGGGATTTGTTAGGTAGGTGCTTGTGGAACCGAGAAAAGCCCACGGAAAAATTAGACGCTTCGATTAATAAGACTCGTGTATGAATTACACAACCATTTCTCTTTTATTAGAGATGAACGATTATTTGTAATAAATAACACCTACATAAAATATTCAAGGTGAAAGTATGTCCTCGCTATTAAAACTCGTGCCTACGTACTTAGGTTGTTATTCTCTCCTAACGAAAATATTACACGTTTAAGAAGGATAAATATAGACTAGAATTTCACAACAAAAAAAGAAATGTTTTGCATAAGCAATAAGAAAGGTACATAAGTAAAATTCGCTCTGGCCTTGCTCTGGTGTTACATGAACAACATTTAATAATTTATTTTTAAATTTTCGCTTTTAAACTTAATATTAATGAATAGGTAGCAAAGTAAGGATACCAATCAAATAGGGAAAGAAGTTATACGTTTCTTAAATAACATGCACTTGAGTTAGTCCTAAATGTTGGCCCGAAAAATTGAGGAGTATGTTATAGCGCAGACAGGGATAATCGCCGGCTTGGTGTCCGTTAGTTTAGTTTGCGAATAGTTATTGAAAAGGTCCTCTACGTATTAGCTTAAACTCCACGCACGCATTCCAAAAGTCCGGGATACTGGACGTATATCAGCCATAATAGTATAATTATAATATTAGATAACGAATTTATTATAATACTATATAGATACGCCCCGCGGTTTCACCCGATTTCCCGATCCCGCGGGAATATCGAGATAAAAAGTAGCCTATGTTTTATCCCAGGTCATCAGATATCTATATTTCAAGTATCATTGCAATCGGATCTGTATCTTTGCGTGAAAGAGTAACAAAGTCACATACAAACTTTCGCGTTTACATTTTAGTAAGATTAAGATGTTAGTTTAATAATACTAAAGTAATTTAAAACTCTGCTGATAGGGCAAAGCATTTTCAGAATTTGAATTGCAACTAAAATCTTTTAGAAATAGCTCAATCAAACAAGTTATTATTATTTAAAACAAGAAAAAATTCAAACCAAAAGTAAGCACATCAAGAAACTGTATGAGTTCACGATACTGTTCTGCATGAATTATCGAGAGGCTGTTCGTTCGTTTCCCAATTTTGGCTAAACAAACTCTTTAGTCTATCGTAACAACTTAACACTCAATGTCGAAATGGTTTAGTTAACTCGATGCCACGTTATTAAAAAAGAGCACCATATCACACAGCGCCATCTAACCCAAGGTAAGGTATGTGGTACTTCAAAGTGGGAGATATACGTACGAACTTTAAGTAAGCGGTTTTATAAGATCGCGAACTTACATGGCTACACGTCAGTAACACACGAGAATAATTTTTCAAAGATTTCAAACCGGTTGCATCACCGGTTAACCCACGCGGTAATTTTAAAGTACGCGTTCTTAAGGTAACTATTAGACGAAAAAAGCCGATAATTGATTATTTATCGAAACGGTCAAGCCGTTTCGGAGGAGCTATGTTTATTTGTGATGTGACACATTTTGTATTTTTCCATAACTCGATAAAATTAAAGTACATTTGCTTTTACCCATTTTTCAAAGGAATACGCTTTTGTTCTACCAGTGTTTAATTTTAAGATATTGCACTTATGATTATAAAATACAATTACGATAACCGACGAGGCCGTATGAGCTTGATGCCTTTTTTTCGGCAGAAAAATATTAGTCTAGGAATTTGTCTCGTTTTTGATTTCTTTAAATACATAAACGTAGTTTATTTTCATAAGGGCTGATTTTTCAAATCCCTAGGATAATTCAGTCATTTTAGGTTTTATCTGGGGAAAACTTCCTAGTGAGCTGAATTTTCGTATACACCTTTATTAGGATTAGTATTATAAACATATCATATATCGTACCGGCTAAAAAAGTTACAGAGGTCAAAAGGTCATGAATATCAGTTTCTCGCAAATATTTTGCGACCTATTGCTCGGAGGTGAATAGAGGATCGATGTATGTTCCTAGCCAAGTTTGTATTTAGTAATACACTCGATAAATATGCTGTTGAGCTGCTGAAGAAGTAGTTGGTAATAAAGGAAATTTTACAGAAAAACTGCAGGAGACATTTTTTGTAGACAATTTTATAAGGAACAATTTTTTTATTGACCTCCGAGCAATAGGTCGTGAAATATTTGCAAAAAAACTGATATGCGTGACATTTTGACCTTTGTAAGTTTTTTGGCCGGCATGATATCAATGTCGATTTTCCACATCTTCATAATACCACCGTAATAAAGGTGTATACAAACATTAAGCTCATTAGGAAATTTTCCTCAGTTTGGAGTTTAAAATGCCTAAAATGACTGGACTAGGATAGAGATATCTGAGAAATAAAATGTAACACCACCAAAACAAAAACGTTACTTAAGTGTAGTTTAATTGAAGTACTGCTAACACAGTTCTAAGCTATCTATTATCACATTCATTTTATTATAAAATACCTATGTATGTTAGTCTATAAGGTATATATATGGGCCTTTGTAGCTTAAAGGAAATTATTTATTTTTATAATAAGAAAATAAATCTAAATTTAAAAGATCAAAATTTGAAGGCTTTTAAATTTGGTTGGGTTTGAACTTATTCGACAGACATCTTTTATCCGTGGAATGAAGATTCAAGCCTAATTAAAATAATTGAATATTCTGAAAATAATACGTTAAGCTGTTATTAGACGATGTTTATTGTCTTAATTTTCTCGCTAATTTCACGCAAAGCAGAGTATTTTTTTCGATGATAAAGATGTCTTAAGCTGAAATCTATAATGCGTACTTTGACTTTGCTCAGACTGAGCTTAGCAAATACTAAGCATGAATTTGAATTTATAGTCGAAATTTATTTAACTAAAAGTTCCTTTTATTTATTTTTTAGAAATCGAATCAACTCAAGTCTTACTAACTACTCGTAGAAGAATGTCCTATTTGAAACTCTAACTAACTATGAAGATCTCACAACTTTAAAATAGTTATTGCATCGGGTGTCAATTTAAGTATAAGTATTTTATTGGAAGTAAATAGGAAGTTATACATTTTATCTGCGTATTATTGAGGTAAAGCTTCAGTAAGCTTTACAATATGAAATTCATAAATAAGTATCTTTTTGTTAAATAAAAAGGTATACATTTTTTCCTCAAAAAGGAAAATAACTCAAGCTTTCCAGATTCGATCACGGTCCATTACGATTGATAATTCAAGCACAACAAACCATTGGGCACGAAACTCTTACGACTAGTAGTCCAAATTAAGAGTTAATAGTTTGGTGTGCAGGCAAGCAGACGGCAAGTAAGTAGGTAACAATTAACAATAAAATCGTAGGTTTTTTTAGCCCTCAAGGTGGTCACCTAGTAAAGTTGCCAGCTGTACCTGCCACCTAGTAAACCTAGTAAAGTTGCCAGCTGTACCTGCTGTAATTACATTAACTTGTTGTTTTTTTTTACAATATAGTTTGATTTTTCATAAAATATTGTTTTACCGTACTTTTTTGGTATTACTTTTGGGTAGTAGAAAGAGATAAGTCGTAATATAAGTTTTAAATAAATACAAAAATTGGAATACCTCATAATGTTCTTATCAACGTAATTAGACTTATTTGTATAAGTAACCATTATATCTTAGTTACAATGGGCACAATAACTAAGAAAATGTATAGTTATTGTGTGAAATTGAAGTTGCAAGATTCCGCCCGGACTGACAAGCAAACAAACAAGAAAATGGAGAGTATAAAAATCAATACAAATTAAAAACGTGGGAAAAAAAGCAATGACTACAGTGTCTTTACTCACGTAAGACCCAATTCCGCTGGTATGTCAATCAGGTTCAAATCAGTTCAGTTTGCGTGATTGAAACTCGCATCCAAACAAACATCAATTGGGACTAAACTAAGTCTAGTCTGGCTAAGTCTTATCTTATGGAAAACGCGATTTTCAGACATTGATTCTGCGAGTGTAACCTTAAGATAGACAGGAGGGATTGTGTAGGCATATTCTTTAAGGTTAAGAAGTTGTAGATTTGAATGTCAATATATCTCAATAATTGGGCGGCGTAGAAAAATGGAGCAAGTCGTCACAACCACGTACCCAAAAAACTTCAAAAGGAGAAGAAGAGGTCAACATAAAATATGGGAATACGAACTGAAACAGTATAGCAGGAAATATATGGTCAAAAAAAGTAAGAGACAGACAAGAATGGAAAAGTTGAAAAAGGTCTTTGTCGTTAGGCAAACAGACGCACGATTATTTAAAAAAATTAGTTACACAATGTTATTTAAGTGTCTGAGAAAAAGACGGTCTGTATCACGGGGATATGGAGTTCCGGGCCTTTGGAAGGCGTGCGTAAAGCCCAAGCCAACACGGTCGCCCTTATTATATCAATAATTAATTACGTTATATATCTTTTGGGTAGTTTTGTTTACACAATTAGTTAGGTACCTATACAACAGAAAATAAAAATAAAATAATTCGTTAAACACAGATTTTCATTTTACAACGAAACGGGATAAGTATATTTTAACATAGGTTTGTTCCCGTAACTATTGATTATTAGCAATCTGCACTTTATATTAGTAATACAGTTTTACGTAATTAGCAATATAAATCATATGAACCGTGAAATATTGTTTTAGCTTTTAAGAAGTTGCAACTCCAGCTATCTCTTTAAGCTCTTTAGTTTAGACCTAGATGCAGGGACAAATATGAAATAATACATACCTCGGTGAAAAGCATCCCACAATTTTTAGCATGTCCATAATTAGCTGATCGACAAGAAGGTTTTCCATGATTTTTAGCTGGGTCGTTGCTAATGCAGCTGCATACATCTCACTGCTGTTACTGTCACTTCGGGACCAGCGGCCACTTTCAATCGGTGCTTTCTTCTTACATAGACAGGATCCCATTGTCTAAAACAATATATAAAGAAATGTTATGGTTACGAATAGAAGAATCTGTAGATTTGGATGTCAATATTACACCAGGGTCAATATTTTATAAACAAAAAAAAGGATGAGTTTTTAAGGGGCAAAATCGTTTTATCTTGATTTCCGGCAAATCTACAAGTTTTATGGATAAAAGTAACATAATTTCTTCTATGGTTTTCGCGATTTTGCATAATAAAACATTTTATTTATCCGGTTTTATCGCGTTTTTATTCATTATGACATCCCAGTCAACCTTGAAAAAGCCAATTGTAAAGTTGGCGAAAGCTCGGTTCAAAAAAATAATAAAAACGCGATAAAACCGGATAAATAAAGTGTTTTATTAAAAGTTACATGGCAAAGTTGTAAGTAATAAAAAGATGTATATAACTTACAACTTCATTTTTTACTTTAATTGGACTTAATTTTGAAACAATCAAAAATTCTCCCGTCAAATTGTCTAATTTTTTTTAAGTCAGGGAACTTTTGTTTGATTTTAAGGCTTTCTGATGGTCTAAAAAATATACATTACTGTGTTACATTTTCTTAGCAAAATAGAATTTTTGATTGAATATTACCCAATTTTTTTCCGTTTTTTCCAAAAACGTGGTTTTATTTTAATTTTTCACATACATTTTGTGGTTATGTGAAAAAAATTGTGAATAAAAGAGTTATTTGCTTATAGTTTTGCCGGAAATCAAGATAAACCGATTTTACCCCTTAAAACTGCCCTCATCCCCTTCCCGACCTCAGATCGCACGTAAATTATTTTTTCTTTAATTTTTGTTGAACAGACATAGTGTGTTAAACCCAGAGTAATATCTGTTTTTTAATAAAAATATTAAAATGTGGTAACGTTACAAACGTTACCTCTTTATATTTATGTATAATGGAGGTAGGTAATCTCCGAAACTATGGACTGATTTTTTAATTTCTATCACCAATATTTCTATTTCTATTCCACCAATATTTCTATTGGTAAAAAGAAGGTTACATTATCGAGGAGTGACATAGGCTACTTCTGATCTAGATATTCCCACAGCTGTTAAAATCGTTTTAAATAGTAGACACTGAAATTGATCATATTCATGGTTTGGTGATGAAGCCTGAAGTTGACTAGAGGAACTATTATTTTAATCTTGGATATAAAATGGTGTTGACCTAATTAAAATAACCAGATAAATATTAGAGAGACCAAATAACGAGATATTTAACACAGGAATACTTTATCTAGACAAGACAGTCATATCGTATTTGAACTCGATGAAATCATCTTAATTAGCAGTTATTCTAGAAATTGCACAGATCTGCTAATGTTTCCCAATGGGTTCTATTACAATGATTTGATAGTATTAAGTAGCTCTTACAAAAAGTTCGAAATCTTAATAATTTTTCTTACTTCATACTTCTTACTAATCTTACTAATATTATAAACGCGAAAGTTTGTATGTATGTGAGGTTGTTACTCTATCACGCAAAAACTATTGAACCGATTGCAATGAAACTTGGAATATAGATAGCTGGGGACCTGGGTTAACACATAGGCTACTTTTATCACGATATTCCCGCGGGAACGGGACTTACGCGGGTGAAACTGCGGGGCGCAGCTATTAATAAGATAAATTAAAAATTAAAAAACGCGGGCAGTTAAGTTTACCATCAACTATTATGATGTTTACCATAAACTTCTATGACGCAACATTCGCGACGCGACAAGCAACGTGAGGTACGACATACCTACTTAACTCAAAGACATGAAATTTGTCTTCGGCATATCTGCCCATTTATTTTTACCTTCTTAAGCGGCTATAATAGGCCAGAACTGATGTTTCTAGGATGAATTATTACAAAAGTTATTGGAAACATAAGTTTTTGAAACCGTATTTATTAAAGACGAGGATATATACTAAGTCATGCATGATTGACGTGAAAACACGATTCCAGAAAATTCCAAATTTCTAATAAAACTTTGTAAAAGAACTGAACTTAGCTCAATACAGGTCCTGAATGATTTGAATTTCAAGATTAATGTTTAGTTATCTTAAAATGAGCAATTACGCACTAAAATTTTGCATAGTCGCATCTTACGTCCTTCAATTACACATCTGACATTCGCTAGCTTTATTCCTGTCACACTATTAGGGTTATGCAGGCCCTTTAATCACTCGAATAGGTTTAACTGACTCCAGTCCATCTACCTATTTTAAATAGCCTTAATTGCCCTTACCGTGATCACCAAAAAGCAGGACCTAAATTGGGCCTAAGTCGTTAATATTATTGTTAACACAAAATAAAAAACCATCTAAAAATAAAAACCAACTTTCATATATTTTTATTATTATTTATAGTTTTTTAAAGTAGTAGGGGTATTTTTTATTTCATAAATATTATATATTTTTGAGCGACAAAAGGACGAGAAACGATCATGGTAAGGCGGAATATTTTTATTTCAAGAATGAAATGTAAAAACAAGTTGCAAGTTGCAGTGTTGTGGTCTACAAGCTTTATATTAAACCTACACACTCATTACCGTCACTCAAATCGAAACGAAAATAATTGAAAAACTGTTAGAGTAAAAATTTCGTTTACTCACTTTTAGTTGGAAAATACTAGGGTTCCCTTAATATAACCGGAACTCACGGAGAGCGGCGCCACACTGAGACTCGTGTTCGTGTGGGCTTTCCGCTTCGCTGTCTGTACTCCCCTTGGACCCTTCTTTGCTCCTCTAAGTATTTACAAGAAGTTCCAGTTGTTTGTTCCCCTGTTTCAGCTATATACATTCTATACTTAAAGAAATGCTTTCCAAAAATTTCGCACCCGACAGGACTTGAACCTGCATCTCTGGGGATCTGTCCCAACGCCTTTTCCAATTTGGCCACGGATGCATGAGTGCATGAGTGTAGGAAACACTTTAAAAAATATAACAAAAACGTATATATGAAATGAAATTTAACTATTCCTTTTCCTTAGTGAAATTTCACGCGATTAAGACCCGGGAAAAGTGTAAATATGAGTTCCAATCGTGTTAGTTTAAAAAGTTTATCATAAACATTGTCAAAAATATGACATAATATTGGTTTACTCAAAGACATTAAATAATACTAGACAGCGAAGCTAATAGCACGTTTTTTTTAATTTCAGACTATAATCTGACGTTTTGGGTCCTCGTATTTGACATTTTTTCTATAGACAGAAGTGTCAAATTGTAGATTTAGTTAAAACATGAAGTATTAGCTAAAAGCGGTCCTGAGCGAGACTTTCCGCCGCTCTTGTACGTCCTTTTCTGACGTATTGACAGCTCAATTAATCATTGAATTTAGTAGAAAAGGTAGAATATTTTATTATTTTGTTTTTTAGGACTTACAAAAAAAATAAAAATTATTTTAATATTATTAATTTATTAAGTATGGTGAATTCCGCAGTTCCGACAATTAATAATCGATTCGTTGTATTAAATAAGGTAACAAATAATTCATGAATATTGATTACTAGCAGCGCCCTGCGGTTTCACCCGTGTAAGTACCGTTCCCTTGGGAATATTGGGATAAAAAATAGCCTATGTGTCATTCCCGGTATCCAACTACTTATATTTTACGTTTCATCCAAATCCGTTTAGCCGTATTTGTGCGATCGAGTAACAAACATCCAAACACACACACTTTCACATTTATTATAATAATATTAATAGGATGAGTAAATACTTCAATATTTGGACCTCTTTGGACCAGATAATACTAAATCCAAGATGGTGGTTTGTTTATTTGGTTGATTGACAAATGTCTCTCGGTGTTTAGTTAATTTTCTTGCTTCTATTTTCGATTGTGTAATTTTATATTATAGCTGTTTGTTATTCATGAAAAATGCCGAATTTTTGACATGGTGCAAGTAAGAGCCTTATCCCGGAAGCCGCTATCTACAAGTATGAGCATCAAAATTATTTTTTATGGTAATACCCAATGAGTCTGTAATACCTGATCAACCCGTTGAACGAAGCCATCAAATGGTTTTTAACCGACTTCAAAAAAAGGAGGAGGTTCTCAATTCGTCGCGTATGTTTTTTTTTTTATGTTTGTTCACAGATTACTCGAAGGTGGCTTGACCGATTAAGATGGTTCTTTTTTTAATGGAAATGGAATGGAAAGGCCCCCAGGTGGTCCCATAAAAATTTAGTGTGGATCTAATGAGCATCTTCGAAGTGAGGACTGGGAACGTTCCTGAAAACGCTGTATTCAATTCAATTGTTCGTCGATTACACGAAGATGGCTTGACCGATTGATATAGTTCTTTTTTTAATGGAAAGGTGGAAGCTCCAAAGTGGTCCCATAAAAGTTAGGTGAGTATCTTCGGAATGATGGACAAATGAGGTACACATTTTTGGAATTCTACCAAAAGGAATAGAGCCCTGAAGAACTAGGTACAGATTGATGGGGCACCTGACACCCCCTTCTCGTCAGCAAACTCCTTAATAATTAAAATGACGGTAACTATTGTTGATTTTTTCTGGCAGTCGAAAGTAGGTAGGGTAGGTAGGTACACTAAAAAGGGTGAAATAAAAAAAACCATTTAAAAATAAAAAAAACAATAGACAGTGCACTGTAGGAAACACTTTAAAATATAACAAAAACGAACAATAAATAGTTTAATTAAAAATTTAAAAACCTACCAAAAAAAGAATTGATAAAAAGACCAAAATCTAACTACAGCGCCACCGACTAATTAATCTGTTTTATCATCTGAAGTTTTACTGGTTGGTTCCATATTGTACTTAGTTTGACAAACAACAACAATATAAAACAGATTAATTAGTCGGTGTCGCTGAGGTAGAGGTTATTTTGGTCTTTTTTATCAATCCTTTTTCTTTTGTTGGTTTTTAAATTTTTAAATTATTTTTTATTCCTTTTTTTAAGTCGGCTTTTTAATTTTTTAAATACTTTTTTATTAGCTTCGATCTCTAGTTCATAAAGTACTTTAATTTATAATTTAGTAGCCACAATACCATACAAAAACTTTGGGTAACCATGAATTTTATTTATCAATGATTTTTTACAATCTTCCCCCTTACTTATAAACGGTGATTAACAGACCAAGTTATGTGACGTTCGTCTCTGTCTGTCAACATTTGAAACTTCATGTCACAGTAAAAGACAAACGATACATAGTTATGCAGCAGTTAACCAGCGTTTATAAGTAAGGGGGCTCGTAAGTAATTGTAGTTGTATCTAGATAAGTACCGACCGACTGTCGTAATTTGGAGATATACCGGTCACCATACAAAAGGGACAAACCTAACACTTACATTTTTAATATCATTATAATAATGACGTAGTTAAAGTGTCCGTCGACTTTTATTGACATTAATTACATTTCTTCTATTCTATTCTAGAAATGGGAAAATCCATGCAATGCTGGAAAAGTATCACACTCGTCTGTGCGAATTTTAAATGTGAAGACTTTATTCCTGGTCATATTAGGAAATTGCTGGCAGCTGATGGTGTCGCACTTTCTTGCAAATGTATACCTATTAAAAAAAAAATTAAAAGAAAAGGCCTTGTAACAAATCAATACAGATTTAGGCATTTTTCGTCCAAGATATTGTATGACGTTTGTTTGACTTAAACTCATTTTGTAATCATAAAATTCAAATGTAGGATATCTTCTTACATTTGACAAACATACCTATGCCGTTTTTGTAGTTAAACTACGAAAGCGAAAGGTACCTAGGTCGGATGACACTTATTTTACTTACATTACCTTATTAATATTAAAAGGGGAATAAGGGTGGAGTAGTGAGAACATGCTTTGTCTTTTTCCGTAACTTTCAAACTTGACCGACAGAAACAAAAAGCGGGATAACTATTCTGACCTTATTCCTCTTTTATTGATAAGAGTAACAGAGAGTATTAACAAAAAAAAACTGCCCACACACATTGCTGAAAATAATGAGCTGTTAAAAAAGGTCCAATTGCTTAGCTAGCTGTGTGTTGTGTAGTTTGTGTATGCGTACTTCATATTTGAGTGTGTTTTGGTGCTATTATTTGACGTGAGTTAATTTGGAAGCTTCTTCGATGCTTATTTCCGTTCACTGATGAAGCATCGAAGTAATATCATTTTGTCCAAATAAAGCTTAGTTCAAGTAAAAATGTAGCAGGTGAAGCGTGTTTCGATCTGGCGTAGGTAGCCAGTAATTGGTACGGGAAACGCACGAGCACTTGTACGGAATTCCTGTTTGCTTCATAATTATTTTTATTAATAAATAGCCATTTATGTCGTTTTACCATACTGGGTTTGTTTCCAGGATTTGGTCTTTCTCAGGAACACTAAAGCTGGCTGTAAAGTTAGGGATTTCGATTTATCAGGAACACTATCGATGGGTATATACAACGTGTAACAGGCTAGCCCAGTAGTACTCGCCAGGCTTTCGTTTTGTGCTCGGAAGGTCACGCCTTTGAAACAATAATTTAGAAAAGCTTATGAAAATATTTTCATACAAAAAAAATAATTCAAGAATCCGTTGCATGACGTGACAACCCTAGGAAGATACGTATAACTAACTACATGCGCTGCGCAATCTCATAATATGTACCTATTCTGAGGCGTTGAGTGACACCGGTGCGGTGCTCCCGCCCCGCGTCCTGCGCCGGATACCTACCTAGCTACCTTACCTACCACATGTGGACATAGGTACAAATTAATAACCACGCTCAGGGGCGCCGAGTCCGTGGGTGCTCGGGTGCTCCAGCACCCACGAGAGGTAAATAGTAGGTACCGAGCACCTTTCCATTAAAAAAATAATCATCTCAATCGGTTAAGCTATCTTCGAGTACTTACCTAATTGATGAACAATTGAATTGAATAAGTACATCGTTTTGAGAAGCATTTCCGTTCATCACTTCACCAAATTTTCATGAGACCACCTCGGGGCTTTCCAATAAAAAAGAACCATCTCAATCGGTCAAGTCATCATGGAGTAATCGGTGAACAAACATTAAAAAAACTATGTAGGTACGCGATTAATAGAGGATCTCGTTCTTTTTTTGAAGTCTGTTAAAAAAAGCTGGAGCACCCACGGGGATTGTAAAAAAAACCCGTGGCCTCTGACCAGGCTAGAAAATTGCTGCTACAGACATTGATCGGTCAATTGTTGATTCACGAGTTCAAAAAAAAAAAAGTAGGTACCTATTACTCACTCGCGTAGTTTATTCCACTTCATCCATTTTAAGTAATCCATATTTCACATTGGTTTCACAAACACAAAATTAACACAACAAAACATTCTCACATTATCGCTCGTTGCGATATGGTTCGATGTCAGACTTGCTAATGCAAAGAATGCCGCGTGACCCAACGCCCGACACTACGTTTTTCATGACGCTGCACGGGTATCACTCATTTAAGTTACGAAAGAGGCAACACTACGCACGAGACCTTCTTTCGCAACTTCTAGCACGAGACTGACCGATGGTAGCTATAGGTAAGTAGTTAGGCCGCCTACATTAAGGGATGTTAATAAAATAATATCGACCGATGGTATCGATTTTTTTCTCCGTTTTATCGATGTATGGTCACCGTGTAGGCGGTCGGCTAATATGTATTTGCTAGGAACCTACTTCTATTTCCTCTTTTCGTGTTAGTGGTGTGGCTCACATAGTGTTAGGGATTCAGGTCGCCCTAAGGCCGCTAACTTGATGTAACGACTTTTATCAGAGATAACAATCGGGACCAACTGCTTGACCGCACCAAACGTTGCTTAACCCGCACGATCATTCGACATCGGCAGGTGTAACTAGACCAATAGCACAGTACATAGAGGAAATAGGCTCCTCAATAAGTAGCTACTATAAACTAACATACTACTAGTCCAAAAGTAAGGTAAATACTATGGTAAGTACTTCCAAATTTTAGTAATTACGTTACTTGCATCATTTTGAACTTTTCTGTTCATCACTCGGAACATCTTTATCAAATGACCATGTTTTTATCTACATACTTGTAGAACTTGCATTCAGTTCAAAAATGCGATCTGTAAAGAAGTACCAACAAACCCACAAACTGCCAGAAAAACGCAAATTCACTTGTTAAAAAAAAATAATTTTTATCGAAAATATCGACAATTTTATCGAAAGTTACCTTTCTTTTGGGCGGTTTTTCTAAAATGGCTTGCGTCGAATCATAACTCAGCTCGAGGCGGGCGACTTCTTTGTCGGCGCCGCTGACCAATGACACGAATCGTCGGCAAAACGGCATAGGAGTCAAAGAGCGCCGCCCGCGAATGATAGACAAGCGGCGTCGCTTGGAGTCGCTTGGCGGCGCGCCGCAAAGGACGCCGCCCGCGCGTGCGGTACACAAATTTTAAGGTTCCACAAAAGAGCAGTGAAACTCTAATGGGTTATACTTCGAAAATATCACTGATTTCTGTATTTAATACGTAAGTGCATATTCGTTGAACACTAATTTCTAAGGGTACCTCTTGTTACGTAATAATGTTTAGTCGTGTTAATAATAAATAAATATTGCACGACCTTACACAAGCGCAATCTAGCCCCAAACTAAGCACTGGGCTTGTACTATGGGTACTAAACAACGGAAAATTACATACAATACTTTTTTTTTTGTTTAAATTTATACACAGAAAAACACCCAAACCAGGTAAAAATATTTATTGTTAAACATAAATATTTTTTTACCCGGCGGGAATCGAACCCGCAGCCTTCTGCATTGCAGTCGGGCGTTCGCCCGACACGACACACAGGATGCTCTCTCTCAAGGAATCGAAACATTTTATTTATAAGTATAATTAAAATATTATTTTATTGTACGGAACCTTGCTTTCATATTCTAAATTTTATCTATTTTGGGTGAATCCCCGGCACAGTCCGTGGTAAGTAAGTATACGACCGGAAGCCAATCCAATTAGCACTTACGTTATGAATTCCCTTTGGTAGGTACATCAGTTTTTAACATTGGCAAAGATTGGTATTTTAGCACTGCTGAAAGGAACTTGTAAGCACTAGTAGTGAAGGAACGAAAAAGGGGACATATTAACATCACGAGCTAAGTAGCCAACGACAAAAGAGCAAATTAGGTACCAACCTCTACTGCCAAAGAACTGTACGGTTACGGTTTTAATAATATGCTCCGTTATGGTGGGCGAATATCTTTAGTAGGTACTTTAACCGTAGGAGTAAGAATCGTATCATCTAAAACTGATGACGTAGTCCATGTTAGCAACTCGTTTAAAACGCATCTAGAAACTCTTCTAAATGCATCTTAAAACGTAAATGTAATCGTCCTGTGATTCCGGCTTAGGCGAAACAGCTGATTTTCTAGGTCAACAGCCGCTATTAGGGTTGCATCACTAAGTGATCCCTAGGTTTTTTGCGTGAACTTTGAAATTGAATAACTCTTAAATTGTAAGAGCTATTTAGATGCGGTTTTTACCAAAGGATTCAGGACATCACCCGCAAGCCCTGGACTTCGGATTAAAGGGGTCTCCCTGTTACAAATTGTATATTATATATAGTATATATAATATAACTAGCTGCGCCCCGCGGTTTCACCCGCGTAAGTCCCGTTCCCGCGGGAATATCGGGATAAAAAGTAGCCTATGTGTTAATCCAGGTCCCCAGCTACCTATATTCCAAGTTTCATCGCAATCGGTTCAGTACTTTTTGTGTGAAAGAGTAACAACCTCACATACATACATACATATTTTCGCGTTTATAATATTAGTAAGATATATAAATATATATTCAGCGGGGGGTGAGATTTGCTTAAAGGTAGGCTATTATCTCCAAAAGTTGTTAGTTTGATAAATTATTGATATCCGAATAGCCCATCCTACTCCAAACTGAAGGAGAATCAGAAAAAAGAAGCATGGAAAACACAACATTTTGTTTCATTGACAGCTACCCGTTATCCACGGATCCAACATAGAACTAACACTAAAAACACAAAAAAAAAACATACAAAATCAACACAGCATTTGAATTCGTCAATAAGTACTGAAAAATAAAAGAAACGAACTATAAAATAAATAAATAATGTAATTTATAAACTGTAATATTACAAACTGAACTTTAATCAAATGAAAGTTAAGTTTATTTTATTTTCAATACACTTACTATTTAGTACGTTTCGTTGTAAAATACACCTTTCAATCATTATCCAATGAGAGTACAAAAGCCGGTCACCAACGAGTTACTGCTAGAGCAGGATAAGTGATTTTTCTCATTAGTGTAAAAGATAAAGTGTCGCTGTTACCTATTAGTAACTATTGCATCAACTGTGGCAAAATATGCCGACGCGAATGTAGCCTACATTATATCGTAGGCGCCTACAAATTTCGTAGCAATCATGAAACATTTGGAGGATTTGCTGTTTAATACTGTAAGGCGTTATTATTTCTTTAATAAAATTAATTACGAAAAATATACAGTCTAGGTTGGTAGTAGGTGTTTAAGTATGTACTTATGTGCACAGTTTCAAAGGTAACTTGGTGGGAGTCGAGTTGTATGGACTCTACGCGCCTGATATATAACTATATATTTCATAATAAGACAAGGTTTATTTCGTGGTTAGTGTAAATAATTATGTCTTAGGTTTTTGCGATCTTACATATAACAATATTTACCGGGTTTTACTCGCGTTTTATTTCATAACGGCATTATTACAAAAGCACTGAGCTTTCGCTAATTTTACAGTTAGCTTTTTCAAGGTTTACTGAGATGTAATTCGTCTATTTAACATTCAAAAAGTCACTTTAATTAAACTACCGCATCATAGTTATTTGTATCAAAACGTTAAAGTGTACGCAGACTTTAGAGTTTTTGTAATACTTTGGAATTTAAATTATATTTATAATTTCTAGTTAACTCAAAAATAACGGCCGTTAGTAAATAAAACGCGAGTAAAACCCAGTAAATATTGTGTTTTATTAGTGTAAATATTTTTTTCATTATCTAAAAATACCATTAGTTTATGTCAAAATCGGGGATGCTACTCCTTTCAGCATTATTCACTATCTCTTATAGTTTAGGATATCCCCCTGAAAGCTCATCGAAATGGCTCATCACCCTGTATTTGGTTTCATATGTTTTGTAATTACCGAGATAATACCAATTACCGAGATAATATTTAAACTATACTATTTTCGCCTACATTTGGGTAGGTTTATTTACACAATTAGCTGCTTTTACGACACAAAAAAAACTTGTTAAAAATATAAGTTTTTCATTTTACATCGAAACGGGATTTATTTGAATATTGATTTTTCCTGTATTTTTAGACGTGGGCGTTATTGAACGTAACTAGTTACAATTACTAGCGACGCGATATGTAGCGAAATCACTATATTCGAGGTAAATTACAGGTAGTGACGTTTGTAACGCGTTACTCGAGCGAGGCGACGAACGCGACGACTGTCGACTGTACCTACGACATGTAACGAAATCAATCCGTGATTTTTGTAATGCGTTATTCGCAGCTAACATAATTCGTAGTTAATTTATTGATTTAACTGTATAGCTACCAAGAATTAGTTAATGATTTAATTTATTTAAATTTTTAACTAAGTAAGTGAATAGTTTGTGGAGGTATTTATGCAAACATAACATCGGGTTTCGGGTCTGTTTATGGACTTGTCAAAAGCTTTTGACTACGTAGATCATGACATTTTGATTAGAAAATTAGATGACGTAGGAATACGAGGTAATGTATTGAAGTTGATTAGATGTTACCTATCAGAAAGACAACAGATCACTGAAATCGAAAGACTGTGCTCAAAATCAAAATGTGTGATAAAATATAGGTCGAATCCAAGTGTGGTTAGGTATGGCGTTCCACAAGGAAGTGTTTTAGGACCTCTGTTATTTATTATTTACATTAATGATTTACCCAATGTAACAAATAATGACATGGTCTTATTCGCCGATGACTGCACTGTGATATTTAGAGATAGAAATTTGGTGAATTTACGTTTAAATATTGATAATACTTTGACTCGCATTTCAGAATGGTTGAAGATGAATAATTTAATATTGAATTTGCAGAAAACTAGGATTATAAATTTTACTAACGTACATAATTCAAGGAAATATAAATTGGGAATAATACATGATGATGTTAGTTTAGAAGAAATTAGTGAAGCCAAGTTTCTAGGTATAACAATTGACGAAAACCTTGTCTGGAAATCCCACATTGACTGTGTTTGTAAAAAACTAAGCAGTTATGCCTATGCACTTTCTAGACTTACTGGTACTGTTAACGAAAATGCTTTAATCGTGGCTTACAATGCTTACGTAACATCCACTCTTCGGTATGGAATCATATTCTGGGGAATTTCCCAAGACAGTATACACGCCTTCAGAGCACAAAAGCGTTGTATTAGGTCTATGTATAAAATGAGACAAACTGATAGTTGTGTTCCTTATTTCAAACAACTCAGAATCCTACCGTTACCTTGTCTTTTTATTTATGAGACATCAATATTTGTTTTTAAAAATAAAATATTGTTTTCTGGCAGAACCTGTGCAAGGCAACAAACACTACTGCGAATTCCGCGTAATAGAACTGTTTTAATGAATAAAAGTGTATGTGTCTTATCAACAATTATATTTAATAAACTACCTAAAAGAATTCGCGACACTGTTAAATTTTCATTGTTTAAAGTAGAACTATTTAAATTTTTAGTAAATAAATTGTATTATGACGTTAATAATTTTTTGAATGATAGGACTATTTCATGACATTTATATTTATTTTTAATGTAATTGACATTTTTGTATTGGTACTGTAACAACAATTTGTATGTGTTTGTCTGGATGCTGTGTGCTTGTCTGTTTGACACTATCTCAGCAATAACTAGTTAGTATAATATTTTGACATTGTATCTACACGTATATCAATAATTTAAATTAAAATTTTCTAACATTATATTCACGTGCCTAACCATGGCGAAATAGACGCACTATTATTGTTTTTGTAAGATCTAATTATTATTTACTCTATTTTGTGTGAATCAATAAATGATTATGATTATGATTATGAAACAATTAAAAAAAACTAGTTACATAAAATCACTAGTTTTGAGACAGGTTACGCCGATCAAGTAACATAGTTTCGTTGCGTTACTTGAAAATGACTTATCGACCCACGTCTAGCATTTATTAGTCATCATCATCATTGGCAAGTAACATCTACGTGAGATGATTTACGTAGCGTCCGTTGGAGATATAGGTAGAGATAAGCACCTACGTTGGGGACTGTTTAGTCCAATCCGTGACTGACAGATACGGCTACACTTTTGGCAGACAAAATCAGTGCCAGATTGTAATGGTGGTGGAGGAGGCCGAACAGCGCGAACGTATCGCGCTGCGCGTTTTCGCTAACTGCCCGAACCAAGTGCAGATACACCCTCAGCAACAACTTTGCGTCAGTTTCCACGATCCTCTGCATCCTCCTCCCACTTATTTGGATTAATTTTAAAAGACGACATGTCCCGCTTCACACTGTCCTTTAACCTCATGAGCCACTTCGCCCAGGAGCGTCTGTCTAGGCAAACGACCAAGTTCCATACGGTGCACATGCCCTAGCCATCGCAATCGACTCCTAAGTAATAAGGCGGTTATGCTAGGAAGTTGTGCAATGCTGAGAATCCTTTCGCTTGTGACTTTGTCTTTCCAGGTCAGTCCTAGAATGCTACGGAGACAGCGCATATGGAAGTTGTTTAGTTTCCGCTCTTGTTTGGCATACGATGTCCAGGTCTCGGCTCCATACAAGAATATACTTACGGTCTCGATCGTCGATCTCGACGGTCGAGAGGGTGCTCGACACCCTCTCGACCTCACTGGCTTGGCCCACAGGAACGAGTCGATACGTGCGGAGCCAGGTTGGCTGCTGGTACTTAGCGGATGCACCGACCCGGGTTTCTCCGTAGTTTTCCTTCTATGTATTTGGATGAAACTGTCTGATTTTGGACATGAGTCATAAAAGCCCCCCTTGTCAGATTTAGCCCACGGGCCGCCGAGGTTTAACGTGGTGTTGCCGCGGCAGTAATCTACCGCTACTTGGAGCCACTGACAAGGATTGTAGAAGACAACGATTATTAACTAGCCTTCTGGCATTTCTTTCGAAAGGCGGCCGCAGAAGCAGACGCTGTCATACCACACACACCACTATTTTATATTTACTACTAAAGTAATCAGCATTTTATTGGTAATACACTTTTACTTAATTAGCACTATAAATCATAATTAAACACAATATGAATTGCGTTTAACTCGCGTCTTATTTAGTAACGGTATTGTTTCAATGCCATACCAACATTTCTCTAACTTTGCAGACAGCTTTAACAAGGTAGTCGGTAATAAATAAAACGACAGTTATGCCCGGTACATATTGTGTTTTATTATGATTTATATTGTTCTAAACTAGATATAAGAGATAGTAAACATGCTGAAAGAATTTGCATCCCCGATTTTGACTAAAACTAAAACAGTAATTTTAGATTTTTGACAAATTAATTACACTAGCCACAAATAGAACATTGTCTTTTTGAAAAATAATAATAATAATAAACATCCTGTACCCATCGACAGTGTTCCTGATAAATGCAAATCACTAACTTTACAGTTAGCTTTTTCAAGGTAGGCGTTAATAAATAAAACGTGAGTTAAACCCCGTACATTATTGTGTTTAAAATACTAAATCGCGAAAGCATAAGTAAAAACTACACTATATTCTTTATATAAAAATGAATGCCTATTTTGCGTTGTCACGGCATCACGCTTGAACGGCTGGACCGATTTCGATAATTCTTTTTTTGTTCAGTTCGTTATGATCTGGAGAAGGATTTTATGCCAGAAATTTTTGAATTTCGGATAAAGACTTACGCGGGTGAAACCGCGGGGCGCAGCTAGTACTTAATAATATTTAACGAGAAATACTGTTTAGGTAATTGCAAAGTCTATCAGTGTTTCACCATAAAAGATGAATACAGTAAGTAAGCCTGTTGCTAAAGTTGGTTCACATTTTCACTTTTAGATGTTTAATTTAGATTAAAAATAAAATAATTATAGTATTAGTCATATTATGATTTATAAATTTTTTATATAGAAGTTAAGGTTAAAATTTTATGTATATAGAAGGTATATAAGTAGGTCATTTTCACAAAAATTGTATGTTGGTACAATTTTTCAAGATGCCCCTTAAAAAAGATTATTTTGAGCATAATTCTGCATTTTGTAAAAGAATTTCTGATCGATAATATTATTTACTAAGTAATAAATCATTTTTTCGTTTTGATTTTATACATATAAAAAATAATATTATAAAATATAAAAAAAGAAATTTAAAACAAAAATACTATCTAAGGATATTAGTTTTTGTGAAGTCCCAGTACTCAATTGGGGAATTTCAGAAAGTTTGTACCATTTCTTATGGACCTATTTTATATATTTTTTTTTAATAATTATGAACTCATTTCAATAAATACTAATTATATAATTGTATTCCATAAATACGAAATATCCTAATAAATACCAAAATAGGGACACATTTTAATAAATGTGATACCTAAATGCTTTTCAGAAACTACACTTAAATAAAATAAAGCTTGAAATAAAACTCATTTTATCACATTATCATGTTATTACCATTGATACAATGCTGATATAACGTTTCAGAACCTATTTTAGGCTTTTTCAAGATAGACAGCTTTAGTCTGATTTGGAACTTCCACAAACCGAAACCAATATTAAAGTAAGTACAAATGTGTTTTGAAGATATAACACAGATATTCTTTGATTTCCAGTGATTCTGATATTGTATCACACTAGTTTATTTGTTTTGTTAGGATTAAAACAGTACAAAGGTAGGCTTTAATTACTTCTATTCTAAAAAAAACCCTCCCATACATTTTTCCGTATGGTTTTATGTAAAACAAAACAATGTATAACTTATTAAACATTTAGAAATTATTTTCACAAAATGCAGAATTATCCTCAAAATGTTGTATCTATTTTTACAGGACACAGCGCATATATGTAACGTACAAGTGATGTGAAAATTACTCCTATAATAACATCAATGTCCATTTCTACTTGTGTTGGGAGCATTTGCTAACAAACTTTCAGCTTTTACAGAATAACGAAGGTGTGGGGATCACTCTTACTCTGTAAGTACATTAACAGTGAGATGGGACAGCAAACTGCTTGCACATAGAAATGTCCAGAATAAAATTAATAAGTTATCACCATTCCAGCTTTTTTAAAAACTTCTATACTTCAGGTAATCCTAAACTACAGGTAAGATTTAATAGCATAAGTGGTTATTTATGTGCACAAGAAAATATATGAAAATGATTTTACTTACAGTTGATATGTTTTCCCTGCAGTTAATTATACACAACGTCCACCCAATGGGCTCTGTCGTTTTCGTCTGGAATCCTCAGGTGCGCGAGGGACATTTCGGTGCGTCAACCCCCACGCAATAAATCCAAGTAATTTTCCACTAATAGGTTATAAATCAATAAAGATTCCCGATTAATCTTCTAAATAATATCCTTTCCACTACACAGTACATAGAAACTTAAACGCGTTATAATATTGCAAGGCCATCCGGATGCAATTTTAGGCTTACAATTATTAGTACTCATCGAACATTAACTGAGTTCATGGAGGAGATTAATCTAATAAAATGAATATGCTTTCACGTAGAAATATTAAGGAAATTAATAATGAAGTATTTGAATTTCTGTGGGAGTTTCGTTTACTTTTTCTAGAAAACCAAACAAACACCAAATTGACATGACAATTTGACAAATGACAAGAGACCACTGTTGGGTGACAGTTTTTTTTTCTTTTTATGGTCCCTGGATTCTCGAGACTCGGTGACTGTTCCATTAATTCCATTTCCATCATTGAACTCAAATATACCACTGGAAATGATTTTCCATAAAGAGGGAGGCATTTTATTCTTGTGGTGAAAAAGTGGTAAATTTTAGTGTCGATTTGAAGCACCCCTCCTGCTGTTGTATCATCTAATTAGCATCCACCGCTAGTAGTTGCTAAGTTGCAGTACATTGCTGTTTTGACGTAACGTGGTTGAATACTTCAAAACAGCAATGTAGAATATGAATTATGTTTTTGACAGTAAAAAGCAACCAGCAGCGGTGGATGTTAATTAGATGATATCACAGCTGGCCGTCCGAGGAATTAAATTAGTGTATTTCGTCGTTCTTATCGATAATTCTATCGATAATATTATTAATAAAGGTTATTTAAAAATAAATTTAACTACTAGCAGCGACTCGCGGTTACACTCGCATAAGTCTTAACCCCGCAGGAATATCGGGTTAACGATAGCTTAGGTTATAATTCAGGATTTCTGACTCTCTGACTAATGATGAAGTGTTGAGGTTATGGGTCTAGCAGAGTATATTGAAATAAAACAGTGGAACTTAGAGAAACAGAATTAGTTTTGTATTATCGTTATAATACGCACATCACACCATCCTGAAAACGTTATAGGGAAGAGACATTTTCTACAGGCTTCTTTCAGATCAGAGTGTTCTAATTTTAAAACAGGATGTGCCTTATATTGTTATAATAAGCATAGCAGAATTCTGTTCCTACGCAAATCATCATCAATGGCTCAAAGCCCTTTATGGGCCCGAGCCTCCCTCAAGGCCTTTTTCCATCCTTCTCTATTTAACTCCGCTCTTTTCCAATATGTGAAGTCGAGGGTTTTTAAATCTTAGTTGACTCCATCCATCCACCTGAGCTTGGGTCTCCGGATCCTGCGTTTTCCATCTGGATTGGACTTAAGCAGACGTTTAGGTACCCTGTCTGGAGCCTTTCGGTGTACATGGGCAAGCCAAGACAATCTATTAGTTTTTATGACTTGAATGATGTTTGGGTCCTTGTACAGATCGTAGATTTCGTGGTTGTACAGTATTCGCCATGCGCCATCCTCACAAACAGGGCCAACAATTTTCCTCAGTATTTTCCGTCATAGTAATATGCTGCTTTGAAGTCTACGAAAAGGTGGTATGTAGGAACGTTAAACTCGCTCATTTACTCGAGGATCTACCGCAACGAGAAAATTTGGTCTGTTGTCGATCTACCCAGGCGGAAACCACTTTGATTTTAGTGGCCAAGGCTTTTATTTATATATGGCTGTAGTCTATGGAATATTTTATTCGCCAGCACTTTATACGCAGTATTAAGTAGTGTTATGCCTCTGCAGTTTTGGCAGTCGAGAGTGTCACCCTTTTTGTGCAAGGGGCATATCACACCTAGGTCCCATTCGGAAGGCATGTCTTCCGTTTTCCATATTATGCACGTTAGACAATGGATCAAAGATGTTAGTACTGGCAGAACAGAACTAACAAAACACGGCGGGTGTTTTGTTAGTTCTGTTCTGCCGGTATGCCGTAATTTCCGGGTGATTTATGTTATTCAGGGTCTTTATGGCAAAATCGGTTTCCCTGGGTGTTAAAGGGTCGACAGGGATTTCGTCATCTGGATAGTCTACCTCCTCGTCCACAGATGTCGCGTGCTCACGCTCAGCCTTTAGCAGTTCTCAAAATGTTCGGACCATCTCAGCAAGATACCATTCAGGTAAAAGACTATTTCTCCTTCCTAGCTGCGACATGCAATCGTGCGCGGTTTAAATTTCTTTCGGGTTGCATTAACAAGTTTGTAAAATCTGCGGTATCTTGATCTATCTTTATTATCTCTCTATTTATTATATCTTTATAATCTTTAATGGTTTCAAAACTTTCCATGTCTGTGAATCTATTGTTTTCTTGAACCTTTTATTCTATGTTACGTCGGGTATTATCTCAGAACAATAATAATTATAAAAGCATAGAAGGAGCGACATGACGTTTGAGCGTACACTTCCATAGACAACAAAGAATTCTTTAGGGCTGTGTGTGAAGTTATCGATATCGATAGAAATTGTTTGTATATATTGTCTGTAGATAATTTACTGGAAAAAATACTAAAAAGAAAGAAAATCATACTTTCTTATTTATATTGCTACAAATAGCGATCAGTATAGAGATGTCTCTGGTGAAATGCTTGGCATTCAGCCCCTGTCCATCAATCTACTATTAAAATCTTTGTTTCTCAGAACTTGCTACAAAATTGCTGTAGGAAGCAACATTTTCGTGAGTTTAAATAACATGGTTATAAAAATGATTCGGTTGTCCGACGCATTTATATTTTACTCGAGTTTGGTATTTCCGCAATACTTTTCACGTCGATGAACACACTTTTGTCACTCCATTAGAGGGCTGGCTGGCTGGCTCCTCTATTTTTGTAGGAAGTCAAGGAGGAAGTCGGTGGGGAATTCACAAAAACACATAACTACTATGAATGAAAACTGAACTGTTATTAAACGTTGTCGATAAAGTTGTAGAAGTTGCTCCTCCTTGAAGGTGCCTTCCACCGCAGATATAAGTACGCAGCGTGGTTTGAGGTTAGGTAATGGTGTCGGCAAATAAAACTGAAATGTCGCGTAAACACTCACCAATATATTTGTCAAAATATACGGGCATTTACAATGGTCGATAGTGTAAGATGAAATACGATTTAAACTATAAATTAGCAAAATGTTCAGAGAGCACATAATGGTCGGTCGGTGAGCGGAACCAGAGAGAGAAGGAAGTAAGTAATGACATGACAACCAGTGTTGCCAACTATTTAGTAAAGGGGCATATACACGTTCCAACACTTCCCCTTATATGCTCCTTACAATGCATAAAATCTCATACATAACTCTACATTGATTCCATGCTGACTCTACATTAATGTACATACACAAAAACAATTTACATTGACTCTACACTAATGTACTTACAAATAAAAAGAAGTAAGTACCTAAAGATTCAATATCTTAACATTCATACTCTTTGTAAATTCAACATGCTTAGAACTACCCAGTGGCTTTGTAAGTACATCTGCTATCATTTTGTCTGTACTTAAATATTTAATAGACACAACATTATTTTGTACTAATTCTTTGACATAGTGATACCTTATGTCTATGTGTTTGGTTCGCTTGTGACAGTATTCTTTAACTTGTAATAACTTATGAGCGCTCTGATTATCGTTGAATACTATTACATGCAAATCCTTACATAATATTTCAAACACGAAATTTCTTATAAAGCATATATCTTTACAAACGTCACTTATCGCTATATATTCGGATTCAGTGCTAGATAAAGCAACACACCGTTGCTTGCGAGATTCCCAGTTTATAGAATTATGTCCTAATTTAATAACAAATCCTGTATATGACTTTCTATCAATTGGATCATTGGCCCAATCTGCGTCAGTAAATGCAAATAAATCCAATTTACCACCTTTATAAAAACATAAAGAATAGTTAATTGTTCCTGCCAAATAACGCAATATTCTTTTAGCTGCCTGCCAATGGCTCATTTCAAAACTGCTATTAAACTGACTCAACTGACTACAGGCAAATGAAATGTCAGGTCTTGTACATACTGATAAATACATTAGACATCCTAACAATTGCCTGTAGTGATATTTTTCATCACACAATGAACCCGATTCAGACTTTACTAGTTTACAATTTACTGGCATAGGAGTTGAGACAGGTTTACAATTCTCCATGCCAAAACGGATAAGTAACTTTCTAATATACTCTGATTGATCTAATTTTAAAATTCCCTTTGCTTTATCACGGGTAACTCTCATGCCCAAACAACTTTTTAGTTCACCTAAATTCTTAACACTAAAATTATGTTCTAACAAAGGCAATAACTCATTATCATTAGAAAAGAATACATAAAAATCATCAACATAGAGTGCTACCACTACTATATTATCTTTATCTTTCTTTATGTAGACACAGGGCTCACATGTACTTTGAATATAACAATTTTCTGATAATAAAGTATGGACTCTATGATTCCATATTCTACTAGCCTGTTTAAGGCCATAAATACCTTTTAACAATAAACAAACTTTGTTCTTATCGTTATAAAACCCTGGAGGCTGCTCCATTAATATTGTTTCCTCTAAGTCTCCATTTAGGAAAGCTGTATTAACATCAATGTGATCTACATTTAAATTTAGTTCATTGGCTAGGGAAAACAATATTCGCAAAGTAGAATGCCTAACTACTGGCGAAAAAGTTTCGTTGTAATTTACACCTTTTGTTTGTGTAAAACCTCTGGCAACCAGCCTAGCCTTAAATCTATCGAGAAAACCAGATGAATCATGTTTCTTTTTATAGACTCACTTACATTTTATAACATGTTTATCGTTAGGACGATCCACCAATCGCCAAACTTTATTTGCTAGAAGAGAATCGAACTCTTCTTGCATAGCAGTCTGCCATTCATGACTCTCAGAGCATGTGGTAGCTTCCTCATACGTTTGAGGTTCCTCAAATGAGGATGTCGCATCCACCAACATAGAATAATCAAGATCATAATCATTATACCTCGATGGCAGCTTTGAGCGAGTAGTACGAACCGGTCGCTGGGGAGCGGTAACCGGAGGCACAGAAATACCTTCCCCTCCAGCTGACACGTCGTCACACGATGACGTCACACACTCACGGTGCGCGTCGCACGTTGGCAGAGTCGCAGAGGTCGCCTCGAGCTCACCCTCGCCCTCGTCGCCCAACTCCTCAGCCGCATCTGTAAAAATAGAAGATTTACTTCTATCCGAAACATCTTGATCCTCATTGGGACTTAAATCATTACTAGAATTCAGTAAACTACTATTAGGACTAGAATTCAGTAAACTACTACTAGGACTAGAATTCACTAAACTACTACTAGAACTAGAATTCAGTAAAATGTCAGTCTCATTTAAAATAATTTCATTATTAGAATTTATTTCCACATTAGAATTAATTTTACTTTCATTCAAATTATTCATTTTATCATTATCAAAATTAAAAGAAATAAATTCATTTTTACAACTATTATCACAGTAATTCTCTCTCTCTTTAAAATAAAAGTGATTCTCCAGAAATGTCTCATTTCTAGCAATAAGCACATTACGGGGATTCAAGGGATCCAACAACCTATAGCCCTTAGTCGTCTCACTGTACCCCACAAAAACATATGGTTTACTTTTAGCATCAAGTTTTCGACGTTTTTGTTCTGGTATCAAAGCATAGGCAATGCATCCATAGACACGAAGATGACTGAGGTCTGGCCGGGACCCAGTCCACAATGTCTCTGGGGTTTGACCTGAAAGAGCCGATGAAGGGCACCTATTCTTTAGGTATATAGCAGCCATGACAGCCTCTCCCCAATACTGCTCACAGAGTCCTGCACCCCTCATCATGCACCTAGCTTTCTCAACAATAGTCCTATTTAACCGCTCTGAAACACCATTTTGCTGTGGACAGTATGCTACACTGGTTTGATGAACTATCCCCTCCCTCTCTAAATATGCAGAGAACTTCGCATTACAAAACTCACCGCCATTATCAGACCGAAGCTTCTTTATAGGCATCCCCAATTGCTTTTCCACTAAATTTTTAAAAATAATAAATTTAGACATTACCTCAGACTTGCTTCTAATTAAATATCCAAAGGTCCTTCTAGTGTAGTCATCAGTAAACAAAACAAAGTACTTTGCCCCTGCAAAGCTGCACTCCTGCATAGGTCCACAAACATCCGAATGTATGAGCTCCAATGGTTGTGAAGCGCGTGATGCCTGGCCCACTGGATATGGCTTAGCTGGCATCTTTCCTTCCAGGCAGGGAACACATTCACCAAGAACGTTATCAGTCTGAAACAGAACACCATTAGCACTACCACCCCGAAGAGCACACATACTTCTGAAATTCAGGTGACCTAACCTTTTATGCCAAATATCTACTGGCACAGATGAGGCAGCAACCAGAGCACTCGGTGTCTTCTGTCTATCACACAGAAGCAAGGAGTCCTCAAATGGCAAATACTTGACAGACGTACACTTTACACATAACCTATACATACCTCTATACATAAAAGCCTCACATATTGGTTTGCCAGAAATTCTACAGTCTGAATCATAAATTTTGCATCCATCTTTACTAAAGCACACAACGAAACCTTTTTCAACTAAACAACTTACAGACAAAAGATTACAAGATAACTGAGGAACATATAGTACATTTTTAATTATTCTTACCGAATTGTTGTTTGTTTCTAAGCTTATGTTACCATAACCTAGGCAATCTAGTTTTTGACTATTTGCAACTGTTACACTGCTTTTATTTGAGCATTCTTTTAATGTGACAAACAATTTTCTATCATTACACATATGTGCCGTACAACCGGAGTCTACAATGAACTGAAATTCATGTGTTGCAAGATAGGCCGAAGCGGAGAATGTGGTGGCATCCTTCCTCTTCTTCTTCATTTTGTAACATTTTGACTTAACATGACCAGGTTTCTTACAGTAATGACATAAAGTTAAAAGTTTTAACTGTGTGTTTCCGCAATTAGCCCTACTATTGGGCCTTTGTGCGTGATTTTAAGCCGTGGGTTTCCTCACGATGTTTTCCTTCACCGTAAGAGCGATATTAATAGGGCACTTAATTTTTTCTTAAAGAAAAAGACATTGGTGCCCGTCCGGGATTCGAAACCACAACCTTCGGAATGAAAGTCGTGGTATCTACCACTAGACCACACCACTCACTTACAGTAATGACATATAATTTTTCTTTCTTTAGAAATGAACGCCTGGTTGAGATTTTCAGTCCTATTAGAATTTCTTCTGAATTCCTCCTGCAACAATCTTGTACGCACAAGCTCGCTTGTGAGCGTTGAAGTAATGTTTGCTGTCTCCAGAGCAGATACAACATTATCATACTCCTCGGGTAATCCACTAAGTAACAGTTCAGCAATTTCGTTGTCCTCAACTTTCCGTCCAATATCTACTAACTGTTGTGATACAGTCATGATGGACTCAATGTAATCCGACATGGTTGAAAATTGGTTGAAGGTTGTGCTATGCAACTTACGAAGCAGAAGAACACGACGATAAAAGCCTTTGTCTTCAAACACACATGCAAGTTTATCCCAAGCTTCTTTAGCTGTTGTGATGTTGTGCACATATTGATAGCAGCATGGTTTAATAGACAAGCATATCCGTGCAAGTGCTCGTTCATCCTTACTTGTGTCTGCACCCTGTGCGGGGCTGGTGGTAACACATGACCAAAGTCCTTCTAGCGTCAACAAGTTTTTCATGCAGAATTTCCATTGGAGATAATTCGACACTCCTTCAAGTTTTTCAAGTTGAAACATCTGCATGCCGCCGACACCACCTCCCTCACGATTTTGTTCGGTTGGCATTGTAGTAATCAAGCGTTGGCACTGGGCCAATTACCTGTAGAAGTTGCTCCTCCTTGAAGGTGCCTTCCACCGCAGATATAAGTACGCAGCGTGGTTTGAGGTTAGGTAATGGTGTCGGCAAATAAAACTGAAATGTCGCGTAAACACTCACCAATATATTTGTCAAAATATACGGGCATTTACAATGGTCGATAGTGTAAGATGAAATACGATTTAAACTATAAATTAGCAAAATGTTCAGAGAGCACATAATGGTCGGTCGGTGAGCGGAACCAGAGAGAGAAGGAAGTAAGTAATGACATGACAACCAGTGTTGCCAACTATTTAGTAAAGGGGCATATACACGTTCCAACAAAAGTAACAACACAACACTATAAAATATGACGTAATTATTATGTAACCAAAATGTGTAGGCGTGCTGGTCATTAAAGAAGAATTGAAATAGGGTTACTATTTAATTTGGCTGCATAAAGGTATCCAAGGTATCCAATTTGACATTTGGACAGTGTACGCGAACAGTTCCTTAGCAACATACTATAACTGTCCTTTTCTGTTCAATGTAATGAACAATGTTCAATGAGTGTTTTATAGTTGTTTTAGACTCCTTCTATGCTTTAGTAATTGTTCTGAGGTATTATTATAGTTCCTACGCAAATACGTTTTCTCAATACCCTCCCCCAATATGAGCATATCCGCTAAGAACCTAACAGGAGTAAGTGTTCTGTGAACCTAACTAAGCCCTTAGTAAAATAACATAATAGGTAACACTAGAAGCAGTTATCAAAATAGTTATAATAATAACTATTAAATTAACATCATTTCATCCCTAAACATTTGGTCAGTGATAGAAGTCAGTTCCATACAATTTCGACTAAGTCAGTCACTGACCACAAAAATTCTAAAGTACTGACTTCTATCACTGACCTAATGTAAATCAGCTTTAAATTTATAAAAGAAGACCGTTCAAAATGGAAAAGCTATGTTCCACAGATAACACATTTTACACTTCAAACAACTTATAAAACGAAATATTTTAATTCTTAATAGAAGATATCGGATATTATGTCAACTAATGCAACAATTTATTTTTAATTTATGAAAATTCGTCAGACATATTATAATTATTATTGTAAAATATTATTACTGTAGTGTTTTGTCATTTAGAAATCGTTTTATATTATATTACGCCTTATCAATTAAGAGTGCACTGAGTTGATTTTTAAAATGAATTGTACAAACATTTTTTATTTTGTCTAAGATTTTATTGTAGATGGTTGGAGCCATACATAACACACTTACTTCCATGAAGTGGGTTCAACGAGCGCGTTCCCGTAGAACTCCCTCTTCCAACATCTGGAAATTTCTCAAATAATTCTAGATTATTTCTGACAAATAAAGCTGTTTCTAGAATATATAGTGACGGATGAGTCAAAATTTTATAACCATAACTGTACCAAAGTAGGCGCGACGTTGTGGGACTTACGGTAAGGTGAAAAGCGGTGTAATGGGAATGCAGGTAAGACGTCGGAGTCGTAAGCGACATTATGAGAAGCGAGTTTGAGGGAATAAATCGTTTAAAATAATCCTAACATGAGTCACTTCTCTTAAGGTGAAAAATTGCTCTCATACAACGTTTTTGCGATACTAACGCTTTTTGTTAATCGGTTGAGTTTCCCCAGAACATTACACCAAATCGCAAAGTAGATTTAACATATCCATGATAATTATGCAACCATCAAGGTATTGTGACTAACAAGTCCCTCAATGTATAGAGTGCGTAATTTGCTTACGCACTCTGAGTAACTGCTTAGTGGGACCACTTCACCCCTGGAGAATATTAATATGTTGTCAACTCGTCCCAATGTCTAAACTGTCCCTGGTCCCAGTTTCGAGGGGGACGACTTCACCCCTAACCCCGAACACGGGTGAAACCGCGGGGCGCAGGTACTTCTATTATAACACCAACATAGGGGGGACAAATGGGAGAATAAATTCATACTTGTCCCCCTGCCGTGACAACTGGGAAAATAATTCCCAGCTGTCCCCCCGGGGGACAGGGCAAGAGGGGACAGCTGGGAATAATCGTATAAATTGAGGGACTTGTTAGTCTTATAGTTAAGTTGTCAATATGTCGTTTCCATGTCAATTTATTGTCGATTAAACCTAAACATAAACATGTTGTACATTCTATTTCATTAACACATTTACCATGATAATTAATGTCGTAATTAAGGGATTTATTTAGTCTTTGTTTAAAATTCATTATTGATGTCCATAAATTAATTTTTAAATTATTCTTATTTAACCAATTTATTATTGATGCCAAGTTTGAATTAATGTCAGATTCCATATTACTATTTGTGTTGGTGTTTGTAAACAATACAGTGCTGTCATCTGCAAAGAGAGTCTTATTAAACTATGCAGCAGATGGAAAGTCATTGATGAATACAAGAAATAGAAGCGGACATCAGACACTGCCTTAAGGAACACCACAGCAAATATTTCTTGATTTAGACTTATAATTAATCGACATTTTTGTTCGGCGATTTATTCGCGAGACTCGTGTTATTTGCGTTCTAGATTTTAATAAATCATAGGCATTACCTCTTACCTCTTATTACCTTAACTCTCTTACCTCTTATATACCATAAGCGTAAAGTTTTTAAGCAGTGTAGTAAATATAATGAGAAATGTTTCAAATTCATTTTTTTTTATTAAAGACTTTGTTGTTTCTTTACGCAAATAAGTTACCCCAGGGGCAGTCTATCTCACGATTTTGGAAATATGGCGGACAAATAACCGCTGTCTAAACTTTCGCGCTTAGTTCTATTCGCGCCACTTAATGGACGGTAGCAGTAAAATTTTGCGTATGATTTTTTTTAATGAGTAGGTACTAAAGAAGAACTTAAACATTTGTGTTGTCCATGCCTTGGCATAGTCGACGTCCGCCATCTTGATATTTTTCAATACGTTGTCGCGCGTTGTAGCCTTTATAATTTGCATAGAGAAATTCTAAATAGACAGAAAATGTTCGCAGTTAGATTTGTTCTACAAATCCAACAGCGACATAACGTCGAAGGAAGACGTCAAACCAAATAATCTTTTCCTTTTAACTATGCCCATAAACCGTCACGGAAAAAAATATTCAAGGGTTAAGATTAAAACCGTCCAAAGGCATAGAAAAGTGCCGTGTAGCAGAATGAAACCTATAATATTTTGATAGAGGCGGTCTAAGTAGACAGAAAACATTCCATCACATGATGTCTTAAAGCGACTCATTTCGGAGATACAAACTTACTTTTATCGTCGACTTCATATTTGAGAATTAAAACTCATTTTTATTCTATAAACAAAGTACCATGTACAGGCCTATTGTGTTCGAATTGAGGTACTCGATATCGGGTGTCTCAATCCCCGGATTATAATATCGAACTTTTTCGTCCGAGATTCCGGGATTACGAGATTCCGGGATTCATGCCCTACTGCTAGCTGTTCATCAGATGGCTTAAAATATATCCTCAAAGTTCCAGAATCTACCTCGCTCTCACAAAATGGTACTTTAAATCAATATGTTTAAGCCTTTTATGAAATTCCCTAGTATGTATTACTACAAGTAGTATAGAGAACTGACAACGCTAGTGGGAACGTAGGCACGGGTGAGAACAAGACGATGTTCTCGCCGCTAGCATTTGTAGTCGTGACAGGGTGCTGTCGTTGTGCGGTTCTTGACCCATTTTTTAAATATTTAGGTGTCAAAATGGCGAAATGTGCAGTTCGATCTTGCAAAAACGATACTAGGAAACAGACAAAGCTGAAATCCAGTATGACATTTCATCAGTATGTCGATTTTTCTACTGAATTTATAAAAACATACCACGCATCGCGGGGGTGAGAGCTTGAGAGGGGGGGTATGTAAAACACCCCCCGCGTACCAAGCTTCCACACGTAAAACTGTAGTGATGTGATGTGACCAACGCTTTTGTCGATATTTGATATATTTTTTTACTAACCACGAGACCCGATAACTTCGGAACTAACCGAGGCCTAATGGATTTTGGGTTACGCTTATCATCATCATCATCGTCATAACAACTTTATTAAAAATTACCAACCGCGTTCAACTTTGCTATCAAATTAAAAAAAAATATTTTTTATAGGATAATATATGCATATATATTAATTACAAAATTTAACAAAATGCATGTTAACTTTCTTTTTTTTCAGTTTTCCAAAAGACCAATATTTGATGAACAAGTGGACAGCAGCTTTAAATCAAACAAATTTCGAACCAAACGTATAAAATAAAGTTTGTTCAGCCCACTTTTTAGAAAACAATTTTTATGAGACGAAAAATGGACTACGCAAATTAATAATTACCGCGGTCCCATTGCTTTTTTACGGTCCGTCAATACCTCCTGATCATAAAGAACAACACGAACCATTTACTTCCGACAATATGCAAATCCCATACGTGTTATGTCCACTTCTTCCATTCTTCTTTTTACACTTTTTGTCAGCATTAGGTAGGTATGAGTTAAACGTTTAATTACTCATATCAATTGTATTTTAACCATTGCACCACTGCATTGAGGGGGTTATTAGGATTATTTAGTAGATTGCGTTATATTTATGAACGTCTGTTAACCAACTTTATGGTATCATTAAATGAAAGGTTTAGAAGATACGTGCTGAGGAAGAATATTACAAACATACAAGATAGGCGCGAAAATCATAACCTTTCCTTACAGCCGAGTGAGTTGCTTTTTACCCGGCTGTAAGAACAACATTTTTATTTCATTTTTAAATAAACAATAAAGACTAAACCCTATGTTTTATCTTATAACCCTTAATAACTATAGGTAAACCAGATGACAGGCGGGACGCCTTCGGGGCAAGAAACAGTTGGGGGCGGTCCGGAGGTGCGCTACGCGGGCGCGCGGCAGGGTACATGTCTATCTGCCCCGCGCCTGCTACCTTCACCCCCGCAACTCCTTGCAGGCGTTCCGCGAGTTATCTGATTTGCCGATTACCTATAGTCTACACGATTTCATGACATTTACGCATAATTTTGAACGTTATGTTGCAAATTTTATCGAAATCGATAACAAATGAATATACAATTCATACATATTTCTCGTTTAGTAGTATAAATAATAATTAAAAAAACTTAAAAGTTTATTTGTTTACTTTATTAATTCATCGATCTTTGCCGTAATACAATGATACATCCCTATCTGTCATAATGTCAAAGTAGGTTAAGTATTTATACTTTGTCTCTAGCTCATTTGCCTACGAAGTGTTTTAAGGAGTTAGTGCGATTTGCGCTCTCTAGGTAATTAATACTCTAAAGGATATTCCGGATTTTGAGCAACATGAACAAGTACAGACCTATTATCTTCAAAAATAATAATGTTGTTACAAATTAATCCAATTTCTCTCTTAAAAATTCTCAACCTTCAAATCGCCCTTAGCTGAAGCAACAAACACAGCCTCTGTTGACTGCTGTTTACTAGACGACCAAGAGACCGTACATCCAAAAGTTTTAATCAAATAACCTGGTGTTGACTTTTTATCTTTCTAACTACCAGCGCAAAACTTCTACTTTTATTCCGGTATCAGGACCTACGCGGGCGTAGCTAGTCCATTATAATAATATAAATGCCTTTTGATCTATCTCAATGCATTTTTCTGTTGTCGTTAGGTACATTTATCCCTAGATATTTGTTTATGCCTTGCATGTCCTTCATTTTAAATTATTTCTGAATTCTCTCAATTTCTTCATGTTTCCTCCATATACCAAAATATCATCTAGGTACATTTACTAAACTAGTATATAAAACTTAACTTCCTCTTTGTTATATAAACACCAGTGCCAAAAGTTCTTAAACTTAATAAGTCATGTTTCCCTGTCTACTATTGTTTCGACTTAGGCTCGATTGAGTCGACATCTACAGGATCACTTTCCAGTGATTTACCTGCGCCAATGATTAACTTTACAGTTAACGCGTTGGCCAAGAGATGTCGCTCTTTTTTCCTAATAAATATTGCCACAAGTGCGTTTCTGAAGATGAATTTTTCCTTTAAAATATTTCTAATAATTATATGCCTTGAGCAATAAAAACAAATTACGAAATATTCTTTGTTTCTTGTATCTTTTACAATGTATTTTAACCGATAGATATAATTACTTTGGAATCTTTTGTGTTATCAAATATTATAGTAGAATATTGCTCCGGTTCCACTATAGCCCTAAATATGCGACAATGTGAATTATATTATGATCATTGTAAAAAAATGTAAAAAAATATTTATTGACGATAGTAAATAAAAATAAATAAAAAAACCCATGAGTTTTTTGTGGCTTCTTCTCATCGGAGGGCGCGTTCCGAAGCCACACTAGAGTCATAGTTGTAAGAACACTCGACGTATTTAAAGTGATCGAATAAATCTAATTAAATAAAGACATTTTTGACTTTGACTTTGACTTCGAAACGCTCCCTGATGACGGCGGTGACATACTTCTATAGATCCATGTGTATTAACCTGGCTGCCTAATTCTGTAAAAACATAGTATGTGGAATGCCGGCGGAAAGCAGGCGACGCGCAGGAGATGTAAGTTACATGGATTTCTGTGTTTCCGACTTATGAACTGCAAATCAGAGGCAACAGAGCGGCAAGTCACCCACTGTGCGATTTTAGTCGCCACATGCTACTTAATTATTAATAGCTATTTAATTATTTAAGTAGTCCTTAAATTATAAGAGGACTCAAAATTTGAGGAGAGACGGGCTTGAGAGTGACCGTGCTGAGTGCAGTTTGGCGATAAAATTTAATATCGGCCCTTCAAACTTCAAATTACATTACAATTACATAGTGTACATTTAGTAAATCAGCAATTTTTAGCTGATTTACTAAATGTACACTATTGTACACTCACCATAGATATAGGTTTATACATTGACATAAGCCTATTTTTTATAGTCTTGATAACACTCGTAAACCATACGAAACAAAATATTATCGTAGCTTTATCGATACCTCTGATCGATACAGTCCATCTCTTAAATTAGTTCCGTGGACGGTCACCATCACCCTAAAACAGATAATAGCGCCAAGATGGCACAAATGTAATCGGCACCTGCAGAATCAGTGATAAAGCCCATCTATTTATTTATATCTATGATTTCAAAAGATACACTTTTTTTTCTCCGTCGTAAATCGATATGACCATTTTAGAACTAGCCAGTGTCAAGTACCGAGTAAATCTTTGCATAAAACATTAAAAACTAATTAGCTTTTTCTTTAGCTTTCTTTCACTTTTTGTTCAAAAATTTGTACATAATTGTTAATTTTGTATAAATATTCATGCGTAGTTTATGACTAGATTAAGCTACCTACTTAAAAATATTTGGACGCCTGTAGGCAGAATTTCTGTAACTTCTTGACCAAATAAATAATTTTTAACTTTACTTTGGTTTACATCTTTTCATTGCTCCTCATTCTGTATTTCATTCCCAAAACTTAAATTTAAAGCGTTCGGTTTCTAATTCTCATTCTGTACTTTATTCCCAAACCCTTGAAGCGTTCAGTTTCTGAGTTATTTAAGGTGGGCAATGTTGTAAGAAATTGCAAATAAAGTTGTACCTACGCGCGCCTCTTTGATTCCTATTTTCTTGGATTTTTTTAAGGAAACAATGATAATTTTATTTGATATACACATTAATTTCCTAGCAGTTTAGCAGGATCTTTGATTAACTTTTCAATCAACTGAATAGTTTTTGTGTAATCTAAAAAAGCGCAAAAATGCAGCCAAAGTTGGGAGGTATCACGGATTAAATATAATATTTACAGGATTTTAATGGAACGCGAGGAGTTTTGGCGGGAACGCGGTAAGGAGATGTGTTGCTAAATTTTCATTTTTGTTAAACCTAGTTCAAATGCGTGTAAATTGTTTAATTTCGGGGGCATAATAATCAATTCAGTTTCGTGAAGGTGTACAAGTGTGGCGAAAGTGAAAGTCTTTGAAAAACATAGACTTTAGCGTTGTCTCCAAAACTCCCAGAACAATCTTTGTAGAAAATGGCCTTGTTTTGCAATGATTCCCTCGACTTGACTTTTACTATGACGACTTGACTGTCTCGATGCAAATAACTTGCAAATAATTAATAATACTTGACACTGTGAAATGTCCAAATGGAAAAGCCATATTATAGAAGAAGAAGAATGGAACGCGGGATTTTTGGCGGGAACGCGTTGAGGAGATGTGTTGCTAAAGTTAAATTTTCGTGAAATCTAGTTCAAATGCGTGTAAATTGTTTGATTTCGGGGGCATTTTAGTTTCGTATAGGTGTAAAGCGTAATAAAAGTAAAAGCTTGTGCAAAAGATGGACTTTAACGTTGTCTCCAAAGCTCTCGTGAACAGTTAAAATGTGTAGATAAGCAAAGGTAAAGAGTTATCGTTGACGGAACTCCAGTGTGGAAACTATCACAGACTACCTAGTTTTACTTTTGATGGACAAGTTTTACCCAGCGTGTGTTTATTATGTGTTAGGTATATATAATGCCCTACCCGTTGACTTTTATTTTTTCCTACAGTCCAATGCTTTAATTGCTGTCTTGTTGCTTTGGACATACCAAAACAATGCAGATGGATCTAAGCCACGCTGCTACAAATGTGGACAAGAACACGTAGGGTCTAGCTGCCAGGATAAAGAAGATGCCGCATCATGCTGCCTGTGCCAAGGCTTGCATTTTGCCACTAATAAATGCTGCCCGGAATTTATTAGACAAAAGGCTATTAAACAGTATTTCGCAGATCAATTAATATCTTACCTTAAAGCCTGCAAATTACTTCCTGCAGTAAATAGATCATTTGCTGTTGTATTGAACAGCAAAATAGTAGGTAACAATAAATTTGAAGAGGTAAGTACTAATAAGTCCAATTACTTACACCATAACAAAGGTTAATAATAACACTTCTCACAACAATATAATTCATCCAGGTAAGAAGACCCTATGGGATCGTCTCCAAAAGCGTTGGATTCGCGGCGATATCGTCGAACCACTTATTTCTATACAATCTCTATATGTACTCCCTACAAAGTGCACAGATAGTCTTGTCTGTGTTGTGACTGGCCAGATGATCAAGGCAGTGTCGCTGTTGTACATAATTATATTTCTTACATTTCCCATACTCTTCCACCTTTTAAAGATTCTGTCTCTATTGTAGCTATCTTAATTAATCATTTATGTATTGTATTTATCTATATTCCTCACCCTTTATCTGCTATTTTATTTTATTCGGAAGACGAACAGTGACTAAAACTAAATAAAATCTAATCATAAACTAAACACCATTTAAATGTCTCCACATATAAATAATTAAACACCTGTGACATCACATCAGACATCACTCGAGGAAAAAAAACCATTGCAAAGTATATAAACATAAAATTAATAACAATAATGATAAAAAAATGAAGGCTAGTTACAAATAATAAAAAAAGAACAAAAAGAAAAAAATATAACATGGAAAAACTTAAAACCGAGTTTATTAAGAGTTTGCATTCAACCATCGACTAACTAAAGTTCTCCTGATACTATTTGTAGACATGTTGGAAAGATCTAGCTCAGGACAGTTAACCAAAGCATTAACACTGTTAGCAGCTCTTATAAAATATGCATTACATCTGTAATTTGTACCACCACAAGGTAACTAGAGATGAAATGACTGATGAGTCAATGATATTTTATTGAATCTTCCAAGACCTCTCCGAGTTCTGGGAGATTTTAATACACTGCTTGGGGCAGTTCTATATCTACTTGTTACGGAAATCAGTTAATGGATATTATAGAAGAAAATAACCTTTGTTCACTGAATACCAGTGAACCAACTCTAGGAGAACAAAACCCAGCGAAGGTAAGAGTGACAAATGACATCTTCTTTAACATGGCAAGTACTCCATAGTTATTGTATTCTCTTTCGAGTACTCCCTTATGAATTATGGCAGCGATCATTTCCCAATTTTAATTTCTTTTCCTTCAAAGTCAAAGTAAACTCTACAAAAATTGCAATACTTACTAGAAAATATAATGATATCAGAAAAAAGTAACTGGTCTGCATTCACAGAACATATTGAAAATAATATAGGTACACAACCTTTCAACCTTACATAACTGTGGTGAACATGAATGTCCAAATGTATATTTACAGAATTGTTAACAGAAGCTGCTAATGCAGTTTTTCCTCCAAAGCGGTCAAATAAATTCCATGTCCTCCATGGTGGGACTGAATGCATTGAGGCATTCAAACTAAGAAAAGAGGTAGGAATGAGATACAATAAAAATATGACTAATGAAAATTTGGACACTTTACATATTGGAAATCATTAGAAAAATAAAAAACTATTCAAACAGAAATGGTATGATGGCTTGAAAAATTATAGTTCTTCGATCAATCCGATGACTCCATTAAAAGAAGTTTGGATCAATAACAGAGATATGTAAAAACTTCTAGATACGTAATAGGGCAAATTTCTTGGCTACACAAATGCAAGCTATCTAGCCAGAGAAGTCTTAGTTCCATCCCAGCTCACGTCACGATCACCCGCTTGTTGACACACGTACTGTGTGTCAACAAGCGGGTGTTCACTTTAGTTCACTTCACATTTAGTTCACTTTCACAACATTATTCACAGACAACAATGCCTTCGTGCGTATTTAGGCGATGCACGAATTATACTCCAAAAACTGGCAAAAATGTTTAATTTCATACGTAAATAAAGCTGTATTTATTTATTTTAGTTTATTTTTTGAAAAAGTTTTTTTCCCAAAAACTCAACGAAGTTTTTGACTTTGACGTTTTATCATTCTCTCCTAACCGCTATGAGATGTCATAATAATATTATGACATCTCTTTCTTACGTCATGCAAGTAGCATTGAGTCTTTATGTTTTAGAAAGAGATAACAATAGTTTCGTCTATTTCTTCTCTAAATTATGTGAATGAATATAAATAATGAGGTTGTATAGCATACAATTTGTGCCGCTTTTCAATAATGATTTGTTCTGCAATGGCGTCTCTATAACTTTAATAGACTCATTGGATCAATATTAGAAATTTTAAATGTGCTAGGTCTCAGTCGAACACAGCTACACTTCCAGAATCACTATCTTCACAATTTCTAGAATTCTATTTTTCAAGAGCGGTGGTGGTCTAGTGGTAGGTATATACCTCGACTTTCATTTCGACGGTCGTGGTTTCGTATCCTGGCCGCGCACCTGTCTGTTTCTTTAAGAAAAAATTATGTGGGCTACCTATTAACATCGCTCAATATAGGGCTAATTGCGGAACACAGTTAAAACTTTAACTTTTAACTTTAATTTTAGGTAAAATAGCATCTTATATTCCCGAGTAAATGTAGTTGCTTTACATCACATTCTTCTCATTCTAAGAATCGCAGTTACCTAGTGTTTTTAAATTCTGCTTTTTCATTGATTGAGCTTCAAGGTGTCTTATCAGACCTCTAAGATTCGGCTCCAGGGGAGGATTGAGTAATGTATCGTTTTATTTCTCATATTACGTGAAAATAAAGTTATTTTTTTTCGAAGTTATTTATTTCTTATCGGTTGTGAACCGATTGTGGCCATTTGGAAAGTAGCCAGTGTAAAGTATTTAATATTTTTTGCAACTCGTCGCGGTTGTAGTAAAAGTCAGGTCAAGGAAGTCATTGTAAATGGTGGCTCTTTACAATGACAGTTAACGCGAGCTTTGGAGACAACGCTAAAGTCAATGTTTTGCACCGATTTTCACTTTCATTACTTGTACACCTTCACGAAACAAACAATTAACACGCATATGAATTAGGTTTCACGAAAATGAAAGAAGATCGTTCAAACAGGACTAGCTGGTCCACAGATAACATATTTTGCACTTCAAGCTACTTTTAATACGAATATTTTTCATTTCTAAAATAAGAAATATGGATTATTCAATAGGTTTACGTGATCTAAAGCCACTGTGTTAGTATTTACGTTATATTTCCGCTAAATTAAAATATACTGTATGTTAAAGTTTCACAGTTAAGAGCACTACACTATTCTCCTGAGTTAAGAGAGATTGAGCCGCCATTTTTTAGGTTTGGAGCTCTTAAATGTGAAACTTTAAAATACAAAATATTTCAATCTATCGGAAAATAAACGAAAATACCAACACCGTGGCTTTAGATCACGTAAATCAGTTGAATAATTCATATCTTGTGTTTTAGGAATGCCTTTAAAATTTCATTAATGTACCTCTACCCCCTATATCTGAGCTCTAAGGAAAAACGCCGATCTTCTTTAGCAACACATCTCCTCAACGCTTTCCCGCCAAAACTCTTCTTTGGAGGTTTTTAATTGTCGTGTTGACAGGCAAATGTCTCTCTGTCATGGAAACTAGATCTAGGTTTATTAGGGTAATTCCGCCGAAATCTTGAAACGAGATGTTCTCATAAATTACATTAATTTGGTTATATTTCAGTGATTTTTAGAAACCTGTAAAGATTTCTAACATAATTTTACATAAGGGGACACAATAAATAAAATTGGTATTCTAGAAATTCAATATAAAATTTAAATAAAACCGAGTCATTCGTCATGTTCACCACAGGAAAACACGTTTTTCGTCATTACCAATAACTAAGTTTTCTGGGAAATATTAAACAATGTTAAATTGTTAGCCTTATAACGTTATGAGACTCGAAAAGTATATAGTCTTCAAAATGGTAGTCAGTAAGTAAAAGTGTGGTAGAATGCATGAGTAATAAAATAAAATAGCTACATTCATCATTACCATCATCGTCATTACCATAGCATAGGTGTAACGAGGATACCCTTTTAAGCCGAAAGGGGGTTGTTCTGGCTGCCTAGGCAAACAACTTCTGTTCTACAACTTTTGGAAATTCCAAGTAGTTTAAAAAAATTAAGTTAAAAATTTACTTGAAAATCATCTGTTTTCTAAAGTTAGAAGTAATAGCAAGGTAATTGATCTTAAATTGTCCTTTAATTTAGTTTGGTCTACTGGGTACGGGTCCGTAATTTATGTGCGAAAGTCGTAACATTAAAAACGATTGATCGACTGAACGATTGTTCGGAAGAATTTTATTGTGAAACAATCTTTTATCGACAAACGCTGCATCGATTGAACGATTGATCGAAATCTTATTGATGGGTGGACTGCTCTTTCGAAAACCTTTAGGCGCGGAACGGTAAACGAGCAAAATGGGAAAGTGGTCGCAAAATGGTAAAGGAGCAAAATGATAAGATAGCATAACGGCAAAAGCGCATAATGGTTATCTATCACATATCCAACAGAAGAACGAAAAAAGAGGCTCAAAAGATATAGACAGGTTTTTAGGAGAGTATTAGAAACATCAAAAAAGTTAAATAATGCAAAACGAATTCAAAATTCTAAAAATAAAATTAAAACGAGCTGGCAAATAGTCAAACAACAAACAAACAAAAAATCTGTCCTAAGTTAAACATAGAGAAAATTCATAACAAGGACGGTGTTGCAGTCCGTGATCACAGATAAATAGCAAATATCTTTAATATATATGTCGCAGTCACATCAAATTAATGTGAGACGGAAATTGCTTCAAGAACAATGAGTTACACATAAAGCAATTCGGCAGAATCGTGACGTCATCGAGTGTCGCCTAAGAGAGTAGCGTAGTGCATACATTCAGACAGATTGGTGATAGATTTTGTCCTGGGCGCACTCGTTACGTTACGGGACTGCTTTTCCGTTTCAGTCCTACCTGATAGTCTATTTATAGCATACTTACCTTAAATTTCTGAATAGATTGTTTAGTGATTATAATGTAACATCAATACTCCTATTTAGTGGAAGACAAACTATATTGTAAAACCGGATTGTGTGTAATATAAAACGTGATTAACGAATTTGTACTATTATACCCACTTACGCCCACCTAGAATATCTGAAAGGTCTGAAAAACATAGACTTTCCAAAGAGACTCCGTCATCAGGCGTGGGATCAAATAGTGCAAATATAGTGCCGTGTAACGACGGGAATAAAGTGTTTCGCTATGACGATATTGTGATAAGCAAAACCAAGAAATTGCGCTGAAGCTTTGAAGTATCCAAATGAGAAGAATTTACCTGCTCGGATTTAACCATGAGAAACGAAATTCAGATACGTGATAGTGCTGTGCAACGGTTAACTCTTACTAAGATGAGATAGCAACAGACAAGACAGTTGATCATTGTGGTTACTAAGGCATCAAAAGGGATAGAATTTACTTGGTTTTCGCAGAAAACATATCCACTATCTCAGCATAACGTGGACGCAATAATTGGAAGATTTATTTCTTGGCTAAAGTGATTGATTTACAAAGAAAAACACAAATCAAGTATAAAGAAAATACAGAGAGAAAATCTTAAAACTAAAGTGGTACATTATGCGGCCTTATCGCCTTTGGGTGATCTCTTCCAGACAACCAATAGAGATTACAGTCGCAAGAAACTTTTGTAGCTACACTCATAAATCTAAACAATGATATCCAAGTTGAGCAAAAATGAGTGCGCTGAGTATGTTCGCCGTTTAATTCTACCATGTTTCACCTTTGATGAGTCGATAGAAAAATTAAAGTATTCAACAGATCATGGTTTCAATAGCCACCGCTGATTTGGCTTAAAAATCGATAGCTACCTGTTTGCAACGAATTGACTTTTTTACAACGGCGATTATTATTACATGTGATCAACTCCAATAAAAACAAGGATTTGTCTTATTTTGGAGCGCGAAGTACTTGATTACTAGCGTAACGAATTAATGATATCTGCTGGAATTGAGAAACAATTGAAATATCATCAACTAAGATGAAGTGTCATTGTTATGGAGGACTCAAGCACAAGCGCAGCTGGATTGTCGTAAGAGACTGGCATCAGACGACAAGAAAGTGTCACCTGTACCTACTATGGCAAACTCGGAAAAAGACAGCATGAAAATGGCAACGTGGTGGTGTGTTACAACTGCAACGTTCCAGGTATACTGCGAGTCCCTGTACTGGCAGCGGACCTAAGTCTAGATACAACCAATGCATTGCGTTGCGTAGTGCAACCCTGTCAGGAACATTGTCACAAATTGGTATGTGTTATAATTTTTATTATGACTAGATGCTCAATGTTCGTTGTTGAAAGAAACATAGCAAATTGAATGTGAAATTAACTTAGATACGTTAAAGGTCTGATACCTTTTTCTGAGCTAGGTAATTCAAAAGAAACTAGCAAAATAGATTGTGCAATGTGCATATTATTTTATAGAATTATTATCATTTTGTATTAGCCCGCTGATTTGTCCCACTGGTAGGGCAAGGGCTTCCTTTTAGATGAGTTGCGGAGTGGGACTCTATTGGGAGCCTCTGCATAATGTGTGGATTGCCAAATGTCCCAAACCTTCGGACCGTAGTGAGTCTTAGGACATGACGATTGTCTCACGACAAAAAAAAAGTACAAAACTAGCCCTAAATTGCATAAAATCAATAGCAAATGCAATTTGTAATCTAAGCCAAGTCCTTTGTTTAAAGCTATTTATGGACAGAGAAGTAACACATTTCTTAACAACTTGATGCGTGATAAAAAAAAAAAGGATCGTTTCACTGTTAGTCAAATCACGTCATCAGAGTACCTACACTGTGCTACGCGTAGGGCAAAAAGTTAAGATTTATTACCTACCACTTTAAATATTTAGTTTTGCTAACTGACTGTTTCTTCGAACAGTAAATGTAAACTTAAATAGAGCCAAGCTTAAAGAGCTTTCTGATTTTTGAATAGAGAAATGTAACCATAGAGATGCCTTGTTCTTACAAAAAGGTGAATAAATTTGATATTTAAATTAGTTCACACTTAAGATGACATAAGAAAGTATTGCTCTTGCTTCAGACTCATGGTACTTAGTTTACCGTAACTTTTTGTAGACATGAAAATTTAAGCAGGGCGCATCTAAACTACTTAATTTAGATGACACATCACTGTTGTTGAAATGTTTAATGGGAAACGTTCCTTGTGTTATTGTGTGCTTGCGGGCACAGTTGTTGGTTGTAAGACCACCATTGTACAGGCAATCGTACATACCCATCTACAAGCGGGTATGTGCATGAATCATTGTCATGTTAGAAAAATCCTGAGGGTCAAGTATCAGTTGACGTTGACGAAGTTAGTGCAGATTGTTTATCTGATTAACTTGTTTGGGGTACTGATTTTTATTTCGATGCTTTCACGGGTTGGAGACCGCACCAGAGTACTGTAAATTGTAGGCTAATAGAAATTGGTGCTCGTGGAGTACGCAATTGAAGTCCGTGGTTACGCAATTGTGCAGTAGCTTTGGGTAGTGTGGTCGGGTCTAGCCTTGTCGCGAAGACCATAGAGTCATGTGATGACTCGGCATTCCTTGTGCAAGGAAGTGCATCATACATGAGCAAATGCGTTTGCTGTCATGGCTATCTAAAACCCTGAAAGATCTTTTGTGTTGTTTCTCAATTAAGTACCTACTGAGTTTTTATTGATAACGAAAACGGAGACTTCAATGATGCTTGACCTCAGATGGAACTGAGATTGAACTCAGATCGACCTCAGATTGAAATTAGTTTCACCTCAGATGGAACTTAGACTGACTTATCAGATGAAACTCGGATTCATTTCAGATTAAACTTAGATTAACCTCTGATTGAAATTAGATTCACCTAATATGGATCTTATAGATTGACAGTTATTGATTTGAAATTGAAATCATTGAATATTTTGATGATTTAACTAATGAAGTACTTACACTGAATTCGTTTTGCAAATTTCAGTCACTAACACTTTGAGTTAAAATTAAAAGATGTTTAAGAAAATCTAAGTTTGAAATTTTGATTAAAGAACGGTATCTAACCTGTTAAATACATTGACCGCTGAAAACACAAATGTGTGTCAGTAAGTTTATATCAAGTTAACCAGTGTGCATCACGCGTAGTAAGATTTCTGCCAAGCAAGCATGAAATGCGATGTGTACTCACATCTATTGCGATATTAGAGGCGTATCATTTATGTACGGTATGTAAAACACTCGTAGCGATTGAGATATTGCTATGGTTAAGCCCATGGTGTGCTCTTCAGTAGCACTCACATATGCTGCACGCCTAATGTGTGCTTAGGGTCCCGATTGGCGGACGCTACCCTGATAATACAGTACTTAAGGGTTTTGTTCACGTAAAACTTCGAGTTCATTTAACTATTAGCTCAATGATCTTGTAAAAGTACTTGTGCGGGGGTAAGGCATCCCTTGTCATTGCTTCTATGGGTGACCTATAATATGTGTTTCAAGTCTCCGTATTTCGGAAGGCGCGTTGAGCGGTTGGTCCCAGTTGTTATCTAATAACAGTTTTTAGGTCAAATGGCCTTAGAGCAAACCGCTATAAATTAAAAGAATGAGAAAACAGCTTAAATAGCTGATGCAGGATTGGCCGAACGGAAGTTTTCTCTGGTATCTTTACCTGTTTCAGAATCAACCACACGAGGACGTGTGCGAATGCAGGATGGCCGTGTCGCAGTCACATCAAATTAATGTGAGACGGAAATTGCTTCAAGAACAATGAGTTACACATAAAGCAATTCGGCAGAATCGTGACGTCATCGAGTGTCGCCTAAGAGAGTAGCGTAGTGCATACATTCAGACAGATTGGTGATAGATTTTGTCCTGGGCGCACTCGTTACGTTACGGGACTGCTTTTCCGTTTCAGTCCTACCTGATAGTCTATTTATAGCATACTTACCTTAAATTTCTGAATAGATTGTTTAGTGATTATAATGTAACATCAATACTCCTATTTAGTGGAAGACAAACTATATTGTAAAACCGGATTGTGTGTAATATAAAACGTGATTAACGAATTTGTACTATTATACCCACTTACGCCCACCTAGAATATCTGAAAGGTCTGAAAAACATAGACTTTCCAAAGAGACTCCGTCATATATTTTAATAACATAGCCCAAAATTTAACTGCCAACTTTAAAATAGATATAAATCAATGTAACAGGTATCTGGAGAAACTAGCCAGATCCGAGTCAAAACCTTCCTTTATACCAATTACGGTGAAAGAATTAAAAATAATTCTTAGCGGCATTAAAAATAAAACTTCAAAAGACATTTACTTTTTAGATCCATCGATATTTAAGAAGTTGATAACAAAAAAATTTTACATGTTCGCAATAACTTTGGAAGTTCTTAACAATTGCGTTTTACAAGGCATCTTTCCAAAATACCTGAAATCAGGTAAAATTGTTCCGCTATATAAAAAAGGGGATCACAAAGAAATCGGAAATTATAGATAGACCGATATGTGTTTTACCAACATTTTCTAAAATGTTAGAACTGGCTATAAAATCGAGAATGCTTGACTACTTTGAATCTAATAACTTGTTTTCAAATTGTCAATTTGGTTTTAGAAAGGGTAGATCAACGGAAATGGCTATTAGAAAGACTGTGTACTTTGTACTTGGTGCGCTGGATGGATCGCAGAAGGTGCGAAGCATTTTCTGTGATCTATCAAAAACATTCGATTTTCTGCCGCACGATATTTTCGTTTACTCTCTGTAGATCCAGTGATCAAGATCCATTTGATTCCATTGAGAAAAACTTTTAATAGAAAAGTTAACGTTTTACGGCTTTGAAGGCGGGGAACTAGATATACTTTAGTCTTATTTGAGGGATAGGATACAGGTTGTCACTGTCAATCATGTATTCTCAGATAAAGTAAATAGTAATATTGGCGTTCCCCAGGGATCAATACTTGGGCCTCTTCTTTTTCTTATATATGTCAATGACCATGCCAGCAGCATCCCAAACTGGGCTATTATTACGCAATTTGCTGATGACACACACAAAGGTATTACCGATCAAAGTATCGTGGAAATAGCTCGAAAGACTGGTTTAGCAATTAATATTATTAAAGAGTGGTTTGCTGTGAATGGTATCATACTCAATAACGAAAAATAAATGTCATTAGCTACAGTTGTCGAAAATCTAAGACAAACATACAAAACGATATAAATTTAACTAACGAAGTAAATTTTCTAGGCTGCATACTAGATTCAACTCTAACTTACGAAAGCAAAATAGGTAAAGGCAGTGCCAATTATGCTTTGCTTAAATTAAGAAATGTAGTTGATAAACAAACATTAATATCAGTGTACTATGCTTAATGTCATTCTTTAATAAATTACGCATTAACGATATGGGGAAATTCAACACATATAAAAAGAGTACTTTGTCAAAAAATGTCTATCAGAGTAATTTTTAATTTGCGAAGATTAACGTCGGTTAGGGCATACTTTAAAAAATCACAGATTATGACAGTCATATCACTGTTTATCTATAACTCACTTCTAGAAGTTCATCAAAGAAAAAACGAATTGAAAAGACGAATGGACATACATAATTTAAACACACGACATAAAGATAAATTAGTACTAACCAGAACTCGAAAGGTCAAAACATTTAAATTAGTCGTAAATTTTAAAATTGAGATGTATAACAGACTTCCTTTAATTATAAGGCAACTACCTTTTAATGAATTTAAAAATGAAATCGAATCTTTTTTTAAATCTAATCCATTCTATCACGTTTCGGAATTTATGATTTGTTCATTTTTTGATTTGTATGACTAACTAGACATCTAACTCATTTATTTCTATTGTGTTTATATTTGACTATTGAATTATTATACCTACTGCATTTGACAAAATTTATTAATTTTTAATTTAATTTAATTGATTGACTTTGTTATTATGATTTTGTAAATTGACATGCCAATATTATGCAATGTAATTTTATGGTGAAATAAATGAATTGAATTGGTAATATAAGAAGTATATAAGTGTTCAATATTATAAGTATATCGAACGGCATAACAATTAGGTATAAGTGTTTTGTAAGTTAAGTCAAGAGATGGCGCTAGCGTCGAGTTAAAACACGCTATCGTTGCGTACTGTACGTTTACCTTAGAGAATGCGATCTTTGAATACATCCACCTTTGTACCTACATTTGGTTGTTTTATTTGGATTAGTACCTTTTGGGACGTGTACATGGTCCTTCGATATTAGCCTATGGTGGCGACACGAAGTTTGACCTGCACAGTCCACTCGGTTCGAGAATTCTTAGGGATTGGCGCGGCTGTGACAATTATTGGTGGCCAAGGTTGCTACCTAATTACACAGCAAGCTCCGAAGACAAAGAAGTACGAGACCAAGGAACGGGCTAGGGAGTCCCCCCCCCCCCTCAAGGAGTGGACCCCGCAGCGGTGAGCAACGGACGGTGTGAGTGACGTCAGATAAGTGTTGTGGTGAAAAACAGTGAGTACAATTTCGACCTTAATTTCAAGTGATAATTAACTTAACGATTTGTGGCATGATTAATGAAGATCAGAAACTTTAACTTTGAAGCTTAACATAGTGCATGGACTTGTAATAAATTCGCAAAAAGTGTTCAGACGGGGAATCCACGCCGGTTTTCATAGCGAATTATTACATGTTCTAAACACTTAGAAAATTTCTGAACATTTTAACATAGCCGAAAAACAGTGAATTGGGACTTGGAATTTGAAATAATCTTGGACTTAAATTTTTTCATCATTTTGAACTTGTTAAATTTTTGCAAGTTGTTTGTTTTCATTACATTGTGTTTACAGTAGGGATTTCCTTGTATCTGGAACTTTGTTGAATTTAAGGGCATACTAGTTTGGTTTGTTTCATTGTAAGGGTAGTGTTCGACAAATATGACAGCGAATTACTATAAAATGCAAGATAACCTGGCACACCAAATTGCGAAAGGTCTCACTAATTTTAAAAAGTCCCCCAAAGAACGCATTACGCTTCCGTATGTGTCGACACGGCTCGAAACGCTGGAGGGACAATGGAAAGAATTTTCGTCCATCCACCGTTGAATTGTATGTGAAGCAGACAAGGTTGAATTTGATGCTTCTCCTTACACAGTGAATGAGGTTTTTGATAATACTGAAGAGTGTTATATAGATTATAAATCACTCTTAAAGGAAAAAATGACACAGTTAAAACCGGAGCCAGAGGCAATTGCGGTTAGGACTGATAGTGAGGACAAACACTTTGTTAAATTACCTAAGATAAATATTCCCTCATTCTCAGGTGACTATATGGAATGGCCTAGTTTTAGGGATTCATTTAGATCATTAATTCATAAACAAAACGGTCTAGACAATGTTCAAAAATTGCACTACTTAAAAGGGTTTTTAAGCGGCGAAGCTGAACAGTTGCTGCGGCATTATAAAGTCACGTCTGATAATTATAAAAACTGTTGGTCCGTATTAGAGAATCGGTACAATAATAAGAGACATCTTGTTAATTGCTATTTGAAAAAGCTATTAAGTCAAAAAGTTTTACCAATCGAATCGTCTAGTGCCATTAAAAATTTATCAGATACGACCAATGAATGCCTAATTGAGCTTAAAAATTTAGGAGTCGACGTTAGTTCATGGGACGTTCTGTTAATCTATATACTCAGTCAGAAACTGGACTCTGAATCTCGTAGGCTATGGGAAAAAAAAGTTGCAAAACATGCCGATGAACTACCGTCTATGAAACTGTGGAATGAGTTTTTGGAAAAAAGATATAGATCCACTGAATATAAAGATCCTAAAATGCAAAATTTTGATAAGGTTCCTTCTCATGTTGTTACTACCAATGCAACGGTATCGTGTGTGTTCTGTACAGGAAGTCACAAACTGGCAAATTGTAAAATGTTCGCAAAACAATCTGTAGACGAACGGCGTGACTTTGCCAAAACAGAACGTTTATGTTTTAAGTGCCTAAACTCCGATCACTCTGTCTATTTATGCAAAGTAGCTACAAAGTGTCGCCTTTGTCAAAAAAATCATCACTTTTTATTACACCCCAAAGGTTCCAACGAATCCAACAAGACTAACCAGTCCGTGAACAAAAGCGTAGTTGCTACGGCGACTGCGTCAAATTCACAGACTTTATGCGATGAAGATTCTACTTTGACTTCAGATGACCCCGACATAACTTCGTTTCATGTCAACACGACCAGTCAAGTCCTACTGGCTACTGCATTGGTGAATGCGGAGCCGGACAAGACACCCGTGTTATTAAGATCTCTGCTGGATCAGGGATCTCAGGCATCTTTTGTCACTGAATCCGCAGTTCAGATGTTAGGTCTGAAGAAGGTCGCGGAATCAAATTTTATTTCAGGATTAGGCGGTGACCCGAGTTCAGCCATCGCTTCGAAGGCGGCAGTTATGTTGAAAATTCAGTCACGTCTAGATCCTAGCTTTACCTTATCAGTTAAAGCATATTATGTTTTAAGCAAGTTAACTTGTTTCTTGCCTCGCAGCAAGGTTAGTATCCTGCCAGTGAAACTCTCGTCTTTGGAGTTAGCGGATCCATCGTTCGGTGTTCCGAATAAAATAGATCTGCTCCTGGGGGCGGAGGTGTACAGCCAGATCTTGTTAAAAGATTTGGTCAAAGATCCAACCGGTCTTGTGGTAGCTCAAAAGACAAAGTTGGGTTGGATCTTGTCTGGCAAAGTGCCAACGCCCGGTGGTGATACTAGCAACCAAAGCGAGAATCATTTTGTGAGTTTGCATTCGGTAGAGTCAAATGATGAACTTTTAGAAAAAGTTTTGGGAGATGGAGTCAGAACCATCTCATAAAACCAAACATCTCACTGTAGAAGAGCGGAAATGCGAAGAAATATTCGCTCAAACAACGCTTAGAGATGAGTCTGGCAGGTATGTAGTCAGACTCCCACTAAGGGCAAAAGATCCCCCGTGTAAGTACGGGAATTCCAAATCGATAGCCCGAAAACGATTTCTTATGTTAGAACGACGCTTACTTAAAGACCCAAACCTAAAAATGGAATATTCGAAAGTTATTCAGGAGTATTTGGAAATGGGTCATATGGAAGTAGTTAGCGATCGCGACAACCCAGAAGCCGTGTATTTACCCCACCATGCGGTGGTCAGGCAGGATAAAACGACAAGTAAAGTTCGTGTAGTCTTCGACGCTTCTTGTTCCGGCTCTAATGGTGTGTCGTTAAACAATGATTTGATGACGGGACCAACGTTACAACCTGAACTGCGCCATCTAATAATGCGTTGGCGATGTTATCCAATTGCTTTAGTGGCTGACATTGTCAAAATGTACCGACAGGTAAAAGTTAGCGCACAGGATGTAGATTTTCAACGCATTTATTGGCGTGAAAACCCGGGCGAGGAGCTGCAGCACTTGCGCTTGCTGCGAGTAACATTTGGTACGTCATCGGCTCCATTTTTAGCGGTTAGAACACTACAACAGCTGGCTCGTGATGAAGGTGATACTTTTCCACTAGCAAAGAGTCGCGCTATAAACGAGTTTTATATGGATGACTTAATGACGGGTTGCTACTCTGTGTCTGAAGGAGTTCGGATTTATGAACAAATGAATCAGCTATGTATGCGTGGAGGATTTCCACTCCAGAAGTGGGCGAGCAATAATAAGGAATTGATGGATTGCATGATAGAAGAAAAGGACAGCTCAGTTACAGAAAGGGAGATTAAATCTGATGAAGTTCTGAGAATTCTAGGCGTGATTTGGCATAGAGAAGCAGACGAGTTTCAGTGCACCGTTAAACTTCCACCAATTGAACGACCAGTCACTAAGCGTCGTGTTATTTCTGACATTGCTCGTTTGTTCGATCCTTTAGGTTGGATGGCACCAGCTATTACTACTGCTAAAGTGTTTATTCAGAGACTCTGGCTTTCGGGAATTGATTGGGATACTGAACTTCCATCGCAATTACTTGAAGATTGGCTAAAATTCCGCGATGATCTTCACCGACTGGCAGATATTCGAATTCCTCGTTGGATATACTCTGGTAGAACTAACAAGATCATGGAAATACACGAGTTCTCGGACGCGTCCAATGCAGCATTTGCTGCTGTAGTCTATGTTCGAATTATAGATCAAGATAATCATATTCATGTTAGCTTAATCACCTCCAAAACCAAGGTCGCACCTATAAAACAGGTATCAATTCCACGCCTGGAATTGTGCGGTGCTGTTTTGTTGGCCAAGCTTCTTCACGAAGTGGCTGAGACTCTTTCGATTCAGAAGCAAAATCTACATGCGTGGACGGACTCATCAATAGTACTTGCTTGGCTTGGCAATCATCCCAGCCGATGGAAAACTTTCGTTGCTAACCGAGTTTCCGAGATACTTACCCTTACGGATAGCAATCAATGGTCTTACGTTGCATCGAAAGAAAATCCTGCTGATCCGGCATCTCGTGGGATCCAATCGTCGGAGTTGGTGAACTTGAAACTTTGGAGTCACGGTCCTGAGTGGTTGTACGTGGAGAAGATTAATTATAACAAAGGTAGTTTTACGGAAACTAAACTGGAAGAAAGGATAGCAAAAATCAAGACTCACACACTTACCTGTATTCGTAAAGGGGAGATGAGTTTCATGCAGAGATTTTCTTCATTGCGGCGACTCATCCGAGTATTAGCTTGGTGTCGAAGAGCGTACTCCCTCGAGCGTCATCTTAAGCCATCCTGGCTAACTGCAAAAGAACTACAGGACGTGATGGTCCTTTGTGTAAAGTTATGTCAGGACCAATACTTCGCTAAAGACCTGAACGACAAAAAAGGCAAATTCTCCTCCCTCAACCCTTTCCGTGACTTAAATGGTATTTGGCGAGTTGGAGGCAGACTTCAGAGAGCTAAATTGTCTGAAGATCGTAGGAATCCTATTTTAATACCTCGCGAGTCCCATTTGGCTAAACTAATAATTGCAGATGCGCACGAACGGACGCTACATGGAGGTCCTTTGCTTACGATTAATTACATCCATACCAAGTATTGGATAATTAATTTGCGAAGTTTAGTAAAATCGTACATTCATAAGTGTGTAACTTGCATACGATACTCCTCTCAGCCTATTCAACCATTAATGGGCCAGCTACCACCATCACGAGTCACAGTTGATAGACCCTTCCGTCAAAGTGGTGTAGACTACGCCGGTCCAATAGCTGTCAGGACAACTAAAGGCCGTGGGCATCGTGCTACAAAAGGATACATCTGCCTATTTGTCTGTATGGTGACACGAGCTATACACTTAGAAGTGGTCAGTGACCTGACTTCGGAAGCCTTTCTGGCAGCATTCAAACGGTTTGTTGCTAGACGAGGTCATTGTACCGATTTGTGGAGTGACAACGGCACTACGTTCGTGGGAGCAGATCGAGAACTTAAGACGAAGCTCCAATAAAAAATATGTCATGAACGGCCCGCCCACTTACCCCTACATCCACGAGTCACACGCACACGTATGCACTTTCGAACATCGCAACTTTTTTGATCTAGCGCCCAAGCGCGCGAAATCAAAACTGTTATATATTTTTTCATAGGTTGTAAACCGATTATGGTCGTTTGGAAAGTAGCCAGTGTCAAGTATTTTATAATACGACCTCATTGGTGCGTCGGGCGACCGCCTGGCTCACGGAACACTATTACTCCTAGCGGGCCTGGCTGCAATACGGAAGGCTGCAGATTCGATTCCCGTCGGGTGCAAATATTTATGCTTAAAAATAAATATTTGTATCTGATCTGGGTGTCTTTCTATGTATAATATGTATGTATTTACAAAAAAAAGAGGTATAATATGTATTATATTCGTGGTCTAATACCCCTAGTACAAGCCCAGTGCTTAGTTTGGAGCTAGATTGCGCTGTCTGTAAATGTCGTGCAATAATATTTATTTAATAATTTGCAAGTTGTTTGTTTTGTATCTTCAAAACTTGTATCGTCCGATTATTCCTACTCCGACAACTAGGAATTTTTCCCCAGTGGTCCCCGGGGCGACAATTCGTGGCGACTGTCCCTTTGAAAGCTGGCTAAAGGGGACAAATGGGAATTATGTTTCTCAGTTGTCACGGCGGGCGGGAGGGACAGATGGGAATCTGTTCTCCCATTTCTACCCCGCATGTTGGTTTTACAATAGAACTAGCTGCGCCCAGCGGTTTCATCCGTGTTCGTAATAAGTACCCTAATGTACCATTATTATTTTAATGAACTTTATAAACGCATACGACTTGCATTTATAGCAATATTTTGGATTAGGGGTGAAGTCGTCCCCTTCGAAACTGGGACCAGGGACGGTAGTTTAGACATTGGGACGAGTCGACTACATACATATTAATATACTCTAGAGGTGAAGTAGTCCCACTAAGAAGATACTAAAAAGACTTTGTAAATTTTTGGGAAAAATAAGTTAATAGAAGAGATTAGTGGAAAACAAAAGACGATCGAAGTAAAAACAAAAAACGATCTAACCTAACTCCGAAACTATTGACACTAGACCACTAGTTTCTCAGCCTAAGTTATATAGCTCCTCGAGATCATCAGTTTGGTTGACAGCTGTCAAACTTGAACCGTCAATATCTCGGAAACTATTGACACTAGACCACTAGTTTCTTAGCATAAGTGATAGAGCTTCTCGAGATCTTCATTACAAACTTCACCCCTAACCGACAAACCCCTTACGACTTGCATTCATAGTAATATTTTGTACTATGAATGCAAGTGGTATGCGTTTATAAAGTTCATTAAAATAATAATGGTACATTAGGGTACGCATCCACACCGGACGATCCCCGCGCTAAAGAATATTTTATCTTATTCGCGCTCAAGCAGCGGAGAGGAAAATAGGATAAAAGATTCTGGAGCATGTGGATCGTACAGTGTGGACCAGGCTAATGGCATGTTTGGAAAATTTCATAACTTGTCGATACTGGACTTGCCGAATTACCTATTTGACTTATTACAGACTTGACCATTGTCGTGCCATTCTCACTTTTCTTGTTAGTTTTTCTGTCCGGAGTCCGGGCGGAATCTTGCAAATTCAATTTGATACACTTTCCAATTAGCTAGCGTGCTGAAACTGTGTTTCGGTTTGAATCGCGTTTGTTTTGTTGACTTTATAATACAAGCCCGACGTTTCGGAGCCCTTCCGGCCTCCCTCATCTGAGGCAACAAACGCGATTCATACCGTAATACTAGAATGTCTACCTCGGGAGCGAATACTATTTTTCGAATGAAAAATATTCATCGCCCACTATGAGAATAGTTAGTAGATTGTATTACAATGAAGCAAAATAATATTTTTACGGTGAGGGTGGTTTTTTGAATCCAGAGCGATGTGAGGGATTCTAGAGTAGTATGATACACTCTACTTTTTATTACCCTCTATGAGAAAATAGAAGGCGCCTCATATTTATAATTTGAGAGCTACTTTATTATTTAAGTAGCCCTCAAGTCTTAAGTGGCCTTAAATTTTAATCAATTTTTAATCCACTTCAAATTTGAGGCCATTCAAAATTTAAAAGCTACTTAATTACTTAAGTTTTCCTCAAATTTTAAGTGGCCTCAAATTTTAACCATTTTTTAATCCAATTCAAATTTGAGGCCATTCAAAATTTAAAAGCTACTTAATTATTTAAGTTTCCCTCAAATTTTAAGTGGCCTCAAATTTTAATCAATTTTAAATCTACTTTAAATTTGAGGCCTTTCAAAATTTGAGAGCTACTTAATTATTTAAATACCCCTTAAAATTTGTCAAATAGTTGCAATAATTAAAAAATATTTTTAAATTTCCACCCTAGGGATGAAATGAGCTACTTTCAACCCGGATATCTACCCATGAAAATTAAACTTTCCGAACGGGAGAGATGAAAAATTGGTTTTGTTGCAACTTCATCAAAAATGTTGTGATACAAAAATATCAGCGCAACGAACAGAAAAACTATGGAGTTATTCTTATTTTTTTCATTTTACAGTTTTCACAAATAGGTTTTTAATATTATTACTATTTACTCTTGAATTAAAAGTTTTATTTGTAAACAAAACTGACTCCTTTTTATTTACAAATAATTAAGTATTTACATTTCATGAAATTCCAATTTCCTACGTTGAACTGGTGGTGTAACAATTATTGAATGGTTTTCAATAGGCGGAAGTAGTCGTTTTCTCGATGGAATTTCAGATTAAGAGGTTTGACAAACACTCTTTTTGACTGTTATGTAATCTGGATCGAGAATTGTTCTTTTTCTGGGATGGCGTGGATCTATCAACTCAGGCAGTAAGCATTCCATGTAAAAACTTGTTAACTCGTCCGGCCGCGACTACACGCCGGCGTGTAACGCTATAAAAAACATAAAAAGGCTCTCGGCCTCGACTACACGCCGGACTGTAGTCCTACCCAGACCACTTGAAACTCTAATACATCGAAATAGAGTGGATTTTTGTTAGAACAAGTTTTGTTCATTGGCAACTCTGATATATTTTACGTCATTTGGCATTGACAGTAAAATAACCGTCACTTGAAAAAAAATAAACTATTGTGATTTGCAAATTTTTGCTGTCAAATTTTTTCAGTTTCGCCATTTTTTTTTGCCGTGCGGGTGAAAGTGATAAATAATTGTTTCAAATAGTGATAAGTGGGTGATTTGAGTGATAAACTAGTGTTATTTAGTGTATTTGGATCAGTCTTTTGGTATGTATTGTATCAAAATATCGATTTTCTTTGTAGAAACACTTTTTTACGAGTTAGAAAACCGCTCGATAAAATACGTAAAATTCGTGTTTGGTTGAGCTCTAGCGTCATGAACGTAAGGGTCACAATGGAATGGAATACCGGAAGTATACTTCCGGTACTTTTATTTCAACTTGAATTATTTATTATTTTCCTATGATAGCTATATGTAAATAATATTTTATTGTGATCTTTAGACTGTAATGAACACTTTTTACAATAATTGAACTAGGACTAGATTACAGTCATTGTGAAACAAGCTTCGTAGAGAAAGTCGGAAGGAAGTTGGGAGAAAGTATTTACTTCAAAGTAAATAAATAATTATTTACTGCTTACTAAATCTCAAATATATTACCAAGTAATAGAAAAAACATTCATAATTACAATATTTTTTACAAAAAGAAGGTAGGTGGTCTAGTTTAGTTTTTATACGTATTTATGTAAAGTACGTCGTAATTATCTATTTACCATTTCCTATCTTATCAATCACATGACGTATGCTATAATTTTACCTATAATTTACTGATACTCCAAGGGTTAACTTCGGTTCCATCTCTTTTTTCCAAAATTGATCGTCTTTTTCCGGTATTTCTATTTTCAATTTATTATCAGCTTACCATGCGGCCAAAAGACAATTATTTTTGTTTGCAATGTGCATTTGGCCCTGGGCCTGAATGTACCAGTCTGATTTTTATTATTAAATACCTGTAATACAAGCAAATGTTAATGTTCCAAATTTAAATTACTTTATTCCCTAGGGCTTAAACGCGCATTTTACTTCCCAGATATCTCATTAGATATTTAGCGAGTCATTACTCGTTTTACGTTGACCTCTTTGGTCAAATAATATTAGTTTATGCACCGAGGTACTAAAGCCCTGTCTTATATACCGGGCGTCATATTGAATCCAAAGCATACGAAAGACTCTAGAGTTAACTCCCAAGCGCAGCGAGGGTTTTAAAAACTTACTTCTGAGCGAAGCGAAGGAGTTATGTACCTAGAGTCCTGAGTGAAGCGTGGGATTCAAGCGCAATTATTAATTAATTAAGCCTGTCTTTATCTTTTTCAAGATAAAGGCTTAATTACCGAGGTGAATACTCTACTTTACTTTATATTAACTAAAACTTTTGCCTTACCCTTCCGTCGAAATAAAATAGAAGAAAAATAGCCCAGTTTTTATTTTTTTATGTGTTTTGTCTAGGTGGCCAGTTCAAAATGGCCGTATGCTACCAGAACCTTAGTTCCAAATTTAAATTACTTTACACACCTATAACTGCTAAACAACTTTATTTGACCAAAAAGGTCAGCGTAAAGCGATATTATACACCTAGGGCATAAAGTAATTTAAATTTAGAACTAAGGTTCAGGTAGCATACGTCCACTTGGAACTGGCCACCTAGACATAACACATAAAAAAATAAAAACTGGGCTATTTTTCTTCTATTTTTATTTCGACGGAAGGGTAAGGCAAAAAGTTTTAGTTAATATAAAGCCCCAACTTATTTCATCGACTAAAGCCGATGCTTGGTTTTGTCATTTTGATGTATCATTGTTAAATTTAATTAATATAGAGCTATTTCATAATTTGTTTTTATTGCACAAAGCATATCTACTAGAAATATTTTAAAGGGAAAATTTATCTTCAAAAATTCACTCACGTAGAGACGCGAGTTCAAATCTCGTCGCGAGTGAATTTTTGAAGATAAATTTGTCCTTTAAAATATTGCTAAAATAGAGCTGTAAATATATTTCATACACGTAGCATTAATCTATTATTTTGTTGTTTATTAAATTCTTATTTTTGTAGCCTCTTTATTGTCTCGCAGTAGATGTGTAAAGTAGAGTATTCACCTCGGTAATAAAACCTGTCTTTATCTTGGGCGCTTGAATCCCACGCTTCACTCAGGACTCAAGGTACATAACTCCTTCGCTTCGCTCAAGATACGTACGCTTTGGATTAAACATGACGCCCGCTATATAAGACAGGGCTTTAGTACCTCGGTTCATATACTACTATTATGCCCTACTTAGGTGTATAATGGCACTTTATGTACCTAGGGAATAAAGGCTCGCTTTACGTTGACCTTTTCTTATCCTATATCTATCTATACTTATAATAAAGAAAGAGAGAACAAAAAGTCTGTACTTGGAAGTAATTTAAAAAAAAAGTGGTCTAGTGGACTTAGGAAAAATAATAGAACAAAATTATATAATTTTTAAAATTCATGTCTGTCTGTTTGTTTCTTTGTTTCTTATAAAATTAAAAACTACTGATCCGATTGAAATCTGGTTTTCAATATTGGATAGTTCAATTTTCGAGGAAGGTCGTGGTATACTTTGCATCGACATCCAATTAGTAGAATCCGAGTATGAACGAAAAAGTGCAACCGCTTGGCCGCCCGCGCCCGTGATAACGCGTTCACTTCCGCGGGTGAAACCGCGGGGCGCAGCTAGTGGTCAAATAAAATTACTTTGTAGAGCAGTAGGTGTGTAAAATTACTTTGTTGAGCCGTAGATGTGTAAACTTACTATTTTTGTCGTGGGGGTTTTTTGATTGGTGGGGTGATTCTCCCACTAAAAGCGGTAACAGCTATCTCCGCACTATGAGATCCGATTTTAATGAAACTTGAAAGGTATACAAGTTCTATGAGTAAATAGATTTTATTTGTTGTGGGGGATTTTAATTTTTGGGGTAATTCCCCCACATAAGGATGTACTAGATATCTAAACATTATGTGATCCGATTTTTCTGCTCTATTATGATGATATAAAGAGCCCTTTCAATAATTAGTTCCCACGAGGTCCACTGTTCGTTGAATCACTTGTAATAATATTATTATCAGATGCCTAGATCACAAAGAACACACCTTCCAAATTTCATCTCTCTACTACCAGCGGTTCAGTCAGTGAGTAAGTCAGTCAGGACAAAGAGTTTTATAGATATAGATAGATTACAGAAGTATAGATAATAGATATAGATTAGTAGGTATGTAAGTACTAGCTGCGCCCTTCGGTTCCACACGTGTAAGTCCCGAACCCGCGGGAATATCAATTTCAAAAGTAACCTTTGCCAAAGTACCATCTATCTTTGAATCGAAATTTATATTTATAATACTTTCTCATTTGTAATGGTCGATTATTAGCTTGCATTACCTTGATGAAGTGTAGATACTTATTATATTAATTCCGCAAAATCCTTGTAGGTAAGTACCTATCTCAATTTTCATTTTGACAATGGAAAAGGTAAATAGATTTATTTTTTCGCCTCTCTTACGATATTTAGATTTCTTTTTGATGTTTTAGCTAGCTTTCGTTTGAAAAAAGCTTTTTTTATTGCAAATTGCTAGTAAATACAGTTACTCTGATTGCAACACTAAGTACAAATAGTATCGTTGGCGATTCAACGGGGTAATGCCACCAGTGTGATGGGCATTTTTGGACTCAATGGTCATTCATCTTAGATTATTTATTATCTTTGTAGTATTTATTTCTTGTGTAATTATTTAGTCTTTCTTTTTTTAGTACAACAACAATCAAATATCAAAGATAAATAATCACTACGTTTTACCAACAATCACAACAATGCTAGACAGTTTTATGACAGTAGGTAAGTATGATTTGACATGACTGTCATAACATAACAATTATTTTCATATTGGCCGGAAAAAATGTAAAAAGTTCGAATCTATACGAAATATAATTTAAAATAGATTACGTAATTATTTGGGAGCGAAAACTGACATAGGTCCACCTTCGACGGCGCCAGACGGCGGACTGAGGTTGGCGCAACGTCTACTTAGATGCGTTGTAATACAGTTGATTTTAGATTGAAGGTTTTCATGCTTTTAACACGAAACTAAAAAGGCGTAAGTCTCAAATCATTTTTCGATAATTTTACGGAAATTAAGCAATATTAAAAATCATCACATAAGCAATTTAAAGTATTGATTATTTCCTTTGTATTAAATAAAAAATTGTTTCGATATATAGTATAATAGAGGAGAAAAGAGTAAAATATAGAAAATACAGCACAATTTTCAAAGTAAAAAAGTATCGAACAAAACTTAATGAATCGTGATTCTGCTATTTGCAACCCTTAGAAGAAGGTTCAATAAAACATGTATTTGAATTTCACATTAGCCAAACTTGTGGCTGATGCAGAATATGCTTCGCAACAAACAATATTTTTCTTCTGCTTAGACTTAAGGCATTGTTAGCGGCAGAGAAAGCTAGTTTTAACATGGAGATAGCGGATTGGCTCGCCACCAACGGAACCACCTGGCATCGGATCCCAGCTCACAGTCCGAACTTTGGAGGATTGTGGGAAGCTGGAATAAGGTCCACAAAGAGCCACCTTAAGAGGGTAATCGGCATGACTACTCTCACTTTTGAAGAGCTTACTACTGTGCTGGCTCAAATTGAGGCGTGCCTTAATTCGAGACCAGTGACCAGATATAGTGATAGCACATCAGAAGACCCATTCCCACTAACTCCTGGTCACTTTCTTGTTGGAGAACCCTTAGTTCTAGTTCCAGACTACAACTACGGAGAGACCAATATTAATAGTCTGAAACGATGGCAACTCACACAGCGTATGGTTCAGTCTTTTTGGAGACGTTGGTCTCAAGAATATCTCACACAATTCCTTCAGCGCTATAAATGGAAGGAGCGGAAGCCAGAGCCTGAAATTGGTGATGTAGTACTCGTCAAGGAAGACGACCTCCCACCAGCTAAATGGCTCTTTGGTATTGTTGAGGCAAAACATACTGGTTTGGATAAAGTCACGCGGGTCGTCAGTCTACGTTATAAAGGTAACGTTTTCAAGCGGCCAGTGTCTAAAATTATAAAGTTACCAGTAACGGAATAACTTTGTTATTATTTTTTCTTTTCTTAATTTCCTTTCTTATTCTCCTCTTTTTTATCTCATAGTTAAGATGAACTTATTGTGTTATCCTGTTAAAGAATAGCTAAATATTTTTAGTATTTTACTTGTAAGCCTAGCTTTAGTAGTTATAAGCTTGCACCCATACAATTATTTTATGTAGCAGATTAACTGTTTGTTGGGTATTTTTTATATATTTTACTAGCTATGTTATGGATCGACTTAGTCGTCCATGTCGGCCGGAATGTTCAATATTATAAGTATATCGAACGGCATAACAATTAGGTATAAGTGTTTTGTAAGTTAAGTCAAGAGATGGCGCTAGCGTCGAGTTAAAACACGCTATCGTTGCGTACTGTACGTTTACCTTAGAGAATGCGATCTTTGAATACATCCACCTTTGTACCTACATTTGGTTGTTTTATTTGGATTAGTACCTTTTGGGACGTGTACAATAAGTGATAGAGCTCTTTGATATCTTCTTTTTTGGATGGCAGCTGTCAAACTTAAATCGTCAATATCTCGAAAACTGTTGACCCTAGACGACTAGTTTCTTTGCAGAAGTGATATCGTTTTTTAAGATCATCATGGAAATGTCATACTGATTATTAGTGTATTTCGTAATACATCATAATTTTCGTAATTTGTTTTTATTGCTCAAGGCATATTGACTAGAAATAATAAAAGGAAAAAATCTTCTTTAGAGACGCGAGTTCAAATCGCGCCGCGAGTGAATTTTTGAAGATGAATTTTTCCTTTCAAATATTTTTGATTATTAGTGTTTATGGTAGAATGACAAAGAAGAACGGCGTTTTTCCCTAGAGCTCAGACCTAGAGGGTAGAGGTAATGTACTTCTACCCCCTTGGTCTAAGCATCTAATGGAGTTTTAAAGGCATTCCTAAAACACAAGATATGTCAAATAATATTTTTGTCAAATAAATACACGATGTTTTAAGAATGAACCAATTTCGTATGCAAAGTTGTTTGAACTGCCAAATTTGGTATCTGTGGCACTTAGCTGGTCGATTTTGAACTATTTTCTTTGTTGGTGTTGAACGCATCGCAGGCTGTCCCGATTACAAGTGCATTTTGCCGAATAAGAATGCTTTGAGGCAAGTAATTTATCGTATTAGAAGAAAACAAAAACCTAAAGAACCATTGGCTATAGATGAAATTGAAATACCGTCTGAGTATGCTTCTGTCGAAGGAGATCGGTTTTAGGTTGTGGTGACAAAAACCGTTTGCTGCTATTTTGCACGTTGCAAAAAAGAGATATTTTCTGATTCATCAGTCTGGTTGATAGATGGGACCCTTAGAACTTGTCCGGCCCTGTTTCGTCAGATTTATTCAATTCACGCTATTGTAGGACACGCTGATGGACATAGACGCTTCTCGCTACGGCAGTGACAGTGACTTCTCACTAAAATTAAGACACTTAATTGCTCTGGCCTCCTGTAGAAATTCCTGACGGATCCAAAATTCTTAAAGAAAGTGTAGGTACTACCAGAAGAAACGAAAAGCGTTACAGAGTGGTTAGAAACGTAATATGTTGTGGAAAACGTAAATGTGAAGGAACAATTTGTATAATGTGTTATTATTTGCCAGGGCAGCGCCGCCCCTATGTGCGCCGCGCACACAGGTATTTTGTACTAAAAAAATATTTTGTGATACTTTCTGATTCATCAGTCTGGTTGATTTATGGGACTTTTAAAACTTGTCGGGCTCTGTTACGTCATATTCATTCTATTCACTCTATTGTTAGACATGATGATAACACCAAAAAGTCAGTACCTTTGGTTTACTATCTCTTTTTTGACTGACAAAACAGTGGAGAGCTATATAGTTGTTTAAGAGAACTCAAATTAGAATATGAATATGATTTGAATCCGCCGCATATTCTAACAGATTTTGAAATCGCTATCATAAACGTGATCAGAATTGATTTCCCTGGCGCTCATTATCAAGTTTGTTTATTCCACCTTGACCAAAATGTGTGGAGGCAAATACAAAGTTCTGGGTTAGCTTCTCGCTATGGAAGCGACAGTGATTTCTCAATTAAATTTAGACACTTAATTGCTCTGGCCTATCTTCCTCCTGTAGAAATTCCTGATGGATTCAAAACTCTAAAAGAAAGTGTTCTACCAGAAGAAACGAAACATTACAGAGTTGTTTGAAACGTAATAAATAGTATGGGAAAACTTATGTGTCAATTTAGTCTATCTAATAATAAAATCTAATAGTACTTCAGTGTCAATTTCAAGATCTTCCTCAATGTTTCCACCACAATTGTGGTCAATAAATACGAACAATGAACAGCGATTGCCCAGAACCCAAAATAAAGTAAGAGGCATGGCATCGTAGCTTAGGTGGAATAGTTTATTAAAAAATAATAATCTACATGGCCTTAATGAAATGAAGAGAGAGCAAACTGCTACCAATTATGCCGTTGAAAAAGCGTGATCGTGCATTCCGAGCACACCGCGCCGAAAAAAATCAAGAGATCTTTCAGATGCACCCTAACACCTGTGCAAAAATAGGCACACTATGGATTTGCTTACGTTTTTAAGATGTGTGGCGAACAATACCGAACTGTAATTTACCATTTGAATTTGATTTTCGTTTATTATTATTGATTGTCGTTATTCTCATTTATTATGTGTATATACCTAATTGTTTGTCGATACCTACGAGTTATATGGTTTACCCGTCGTTGGTTCATAAATGTGGAAGAACAATTTATATAATGTGTTATATTTGCCAGGGCAGCGCCGCCCCTATGTGCGCCGCGCACACAGTTATTTTGTACTAAAAAAAATATTTTGTGATACTTTCTGATTCATCAGTCTGGTTGATTTATGGGACTTTTAAAACTTGTCGGGCTCTGTTACGTCATATTCATTCTATTCACTCTATTGTTAGACACGATGATAACACCAAAAAGTCAGTACCTTTGGTTTACTATCTCTTTCTTGACTGACATAACAGTGGAGAGCTATATAGTTGTTTAAGAGAACTCAAATTAGAATATGAATATGATTTGAATCCATTTTCTAACAGATTTTGAAATCGCTATCATAAACGTGATCAGAATTGATTTCCCTGGCGCTCATTATCAAGTTTATTCCACCTTGACCAAAATGTGTGGAGGCAAATACAAAGTTCTGGGTTAGCTTCTCGCTATGGCAGCGACAGTGATTTCTCAATTAAATTGAGACACTTAATTGCACTGCCCTATCTTCCGCCTGTAGAAATTCCTGATGGATTCAATTTAATTCTAAAAAAAAGAGTTCTACCAGAAGAAACGAAACGTTACAGAGTGGTTTGAAACGTAATAAATAGTATGGGAAAACTTATGTGTCAATCTAGTCTATCTAATAATAAAATCTAATAGTACTTCAGTGTCAATTTCAAGATCTTCCTCAATGTTTCCACCACAATTGTGGTCAATAAATACGAACAATGAACAGCGACTGCCCAGAACCCAAAATAAAGTAAGAGGCATGGCATCGTAGGTGGAATTAAAGTTTATTAGATAATAATCTACATGGCCTTAATGAAATGAAGAGAGAGCAAACTGCTACCAATTATGCCGTTGAAAAAGCGTGATCGTGCATTCCGAGCACACCGCGCCGAAAACAACCAAGAAATCATTCAGATGCACCTTAAAACCTGTGCAAAAATAGGCACACTATGGATTTGCTTACGTTTTTAAGATGTGTGGCGAACAATATCGAAATGTAATATATCTTTTGAATTAGATTTTCGATCTTTTTTCTCATTTATTTTATGTAGGCATGTATTTATTTGTCGGTACTAGTTATAAATGTTTTATTTGTCGTTGATTAATAAATATGAATGAGCAATTTGTATAATGTGTTATTATTTACTTAAATATATTTTGTTGAAAAAAAGAACGAAATTTTAAATAATTATTAACTACTTAAGAGCCTATATAACCTTAGGGTTATATAAGCTCTTAAGTATTACTATTACGCTATTAGTAGCATGACAGGGATAACGCTAGAGAATTTCAGATGTGTAAGTAAAGGGCTTAAGATGCGACTATGCAACATTTTATTGCGTAAAATCAAACAATTGCTAGTTTCAAGATTACTAAACGTTAATCTTGAAATTCAAAACATTCACTGCCTGTATTGTGCTAAGTTCAGTTCTTATACAAAGTTTTATTCGTTTTCGTACAAATATCACTTATTTGTACAATTTAGAGGAAAGTTTGGAATTTTTTTTTTATCGAGAAAATTTTCTGGAATCGTGTTTTCACGACATTCACGTGTTAGTAAATATCCTCGACTTTAATAAATATGGTTTCAAAAACTTTTATTTCAAATAACTTTTGTAGCAATTTACCCTAGGAACATCAGTTCTGGCCTACTACGGCCTCTTAATGTGATTCTTAATTTTAACACGTAAGGTGGGTAGAGCATTGGTTCAGTTTATCTAGTATGCGTATTTGAATCTGGAGTCTGGGGTTCGAATCCTCGTCTTGCTGCAGCATGATTGCATTTTGGTTATTAGGTATGTTTTTCATGGCATTATTTGTTTTTTTAATAAATTATTGCTAAGTTCATTGTAACGAGATGTCAATTGAACAGGTCTTCGCAGTATGGTATTTTTCGCAATACTATAATATTTGGTTGTAACGTTACATCGCGCCGAATAAAGTACTTATAGAGATTTCGACGGTGAGTTATGGAAGAAACAAAATTTGATGAAACGTTTTTTGCAGGGAAATAGGTATCCCGTATTTTTTTGTTCGTCAATGTGTCCGGATTTATCAGCCGTTAGATGTCTGATCGTGACGATTCATTTTCTATTAGAAAGGTGTGCCTCTAATTGGTCCCATCAAATCTAAAATCTGGCAGTCTCGGTGTAGTGTATCTTTTATCTGTGAAGGATAGCATTTTATTTAGTCTACAATTCGTGCCAACTGACATAGGTATACCCAAAGTAGTTCGTCTAATAAAACGAGGTAAGTCGCCAGGCCATGAAGGCTTGTCCCTTGACCACATACTACATGCAGGGGGAGAACTAATATTAAAACTCTGTCGACTCTTTCTTTAATCTATGCTTAAAGTTTACGTTACTTTCGCCGAACATAATGAAGACGGTGGTTAGATACCTATACCATGAAGAATAAAACCGGTATACATGGCGTCATGTAAAAAGAACGCTGGCGGTCAAGGCGCGCCTTGAAATTCAGCGTTCTTTTTACGTGACGCGCACTATAGCTGTAGTGAGACAGGTAATTATCGTTTTATTTTTCTGGGTTCTGTAATCCTTAAGCTTTCAAACAGTTGTAGTTAGTTATTCTTGACACCCAATTTGGTTTCCGTATGTACTGGAGCCATTTTTTGATAACTTCACGATTTGAGTTTAATAACTTACACATCTTTCATGAGCTGCTTAATGTATCTAAAATCGGTAAAATTAGACCCACTTTATGAACAAATGTTTCGAAAAACCTTTTTTCCCCAAAACTTTCTGAGTGGCCTGCTCCCAGATTATCGAAGTGGACGTCTGACAACCGTGGAAAATGACGGCACTATGCAGTACATTGTTGCGTTGACGTAACGTGGTTATTACCGGTAATTACCTCAAAGCAGCAATGTACTGCATAGTGCCTGTTATATTCCACTGTTGTTAGACATCCACTGGATAGATAACCGGAGAGCAGGTTGTTGGTTGTCTCTTGGTAGTGTTAAGTGAAATGGGGTATGTAAGGTTTTTGTAAAGGTGTGAAAATAAAAAAAAAACTATTTGGAGATATTTTGGTAAGATGCTGTATTTTCTTATTTTGAGCTCGAAATAGTAAAAGATTACAAAAAAATATCGGAAAATCATTGACGAGGATAATATGACATCAGAGTGTTGCAGCGACCATTAATATACAATCAGATATAGCACATCCTATTATTTTACGGCATGTTATTTCAGGTCGTACATTATCTGCCCCCCCCTCCCCCATATTATATATCCAGTGGACGTCAGACAACAGTAGAAATTGACAAGCACTTTGCATTGCATAGCTGCTTCGACTTAACAACGTGGTTATTACCGCCGATTACCTATACTTTTTGTACGGGGTGTTAAAAGAAGACCCTCGACTAAAATTAACAGATTATACATTTATCGGGGGTGTGATTTGTCTGGCGTACAATACCTGGTCTTTAAATAACATTTTCTTTCATTTAAAAATATAAACAAGATACTTTTTTTCCTTTACATATCCAATTTGTAGTTGTTACATATTTAATTTATTTGTTCAAAGGTTTATCCCTGAGGTAAATACCTATGATATAGGTAGGTATATAATACGTAAGGTAATATCTATTATACTAACTACTTTTATGATAATATTTTATTAATCTATAAATTTGTCTGAGACCTAGAATACCTACGAGATATTTTTTTCTTAGTCTAGGGCTAATTTTACAAAACTATTAGAATTAATTTTTAATGTTTTTCAGGATAAAATAATAATGTTTTAGTAGGTACTAACTACCTAAGTTATTTATGTTAAATAAATTAAAATTGCAGGACTCAGATTGTACTAAACAATAAATTCGAATGAATAATGGAGGTTTATCGTGTTGTAGATATCGTGTGCTGGAAAGATGACGAGATGAGATGAGATGAGAGGAGGAGGTGAACTGAACTGGTGTTGTGTCTTGGCTGGTGGCTGGTGCCGCGGCGGGCGAGGGGTGCTGGATCGATATCGGCGCTGCAATCGTCCGCCTTAGGTCGCGTTGCCGCGCCGTACCGCGCCGCGCGTCGTGCGGCTGACGGCTCTCGGCCTTCGCCGCTGCCGGCCGCCATCGCGAGAGTCACTCCACACCGCGACCGACATGCGCGGCGAACGCGCCACCCGTGACACACGTCACAACAAGGACCACGACAACTTAAAATCCTCACTCAAAAAAGGAAACAAATCCAAAAAACACAGGGTCGTGTTCGACGAGAGCGCCAACGAGTTCTTCGAGGCGGATTATATTATAGTCGTTCGTGACGAGTGTAGCTATTCCGATGAAGGTGAAAGCGAGGAGTGCTCGGGATGCGGGACTTGCGAGCGTTATCAGGAACCGGAGTCGGGGGCTCTCAGTCCGCCGGAAGGTTACAAAGACATGGGGTTGTTCAACCGCGACGGGACGCTCCGTGAGCAGGCTTGGTGGGAGGCTGGGGACGTCGTACTGGTCGGGGAGAGGTCGGGGACTGTGTTCACGCCTCAGCACCTCCAACTCCTCAGAAGACTTCAACGCGAGAGAATGTTGCGATCCACGATTTGTGCAGATTGCGACGCGCACGCAGCACTCCATCAGCCTCTCGGTGAGTCACTAGACTGTCCCCATTGTCCTTGCCAAGGACGACAATAATCGACCGAATGACATCTCTTACCTACTTTGACGATGCGCCTTCTATTTCTTTCTCTAAACATTCGAATACTCACCGATTGCAGAAACCTTACGACTTCAAGTGATCACCAAGTCCAACTGAAAAACAATAAAAATCAACATTGTATATTCATTCTGTACCTACTTACGAGTATATCAGTAAGTAAATTAAGTGACCTTGTGAGGTCGCTGAAAAATGCAAGTAGATAGGTACATACATAGGTACCTATGTATGTATTTAAACTTAAGGACATGAGGTGTTAGTAGATTAAGCTAACATGCGATTGCTTTATCTTTACGTTCCCGCTGTGCGAAACGAATCGTGTTTTTAGCAAAGCGAAAATAATATCTACCTAAGTTCTGACTAATTGATTGACTGACTTATAAAATGAGTACTCTCTATACACTTATTTTATAAAGAGGAAACTTTGGTTACATGTTTGCATGTAAACGTATGCAACTAAGAAACAATTTGTTACAATTTCTACTGGTTCGGGACTTACGCGGGGGAAACCGCGAAACGATGAAGTCACTTTACTAAATAAAAGTTAGTTGAGACAATTTACAAATCGTTAGTAGGTACGGCCGAGTGTTGTAAAACTGGTATTATGTTTCTAAACAGACAAGGTTTCTATTGTTCTCTATCACCTGATGCCTAGGGTTGCCAACATATTTTTTTTAGATTATATATAATATACTAGCTGCGCCCCGCGGTTTCACCCGCGCAAGTAGCGCCGGGCTTCAACAGTACTTCAATGGGCGACCGTTTAAGTTTGGATTTTTGCATTGCGGTAGGTAGGTGCAGTAAGGTAGAGTTTGTATTTCATCAGTAAGTGACGATGATGATGACGATAGGATGACGATGAAGATGGATGACGATGATGATGATGATGCCAATCTACATCACTTACCCTACCCCTGTGTCGATTTTCATTCATTGAATAGTTATCACCCGCGTAAGTCCCGATCCTGTAGGATTTTCGAATCAAAGGTATCCTATGTTACTCTCCATCATTTAAACTTTCCCTATGCAAATTTTCATCCAATAAATAGTTATCACCCGCGTAAGTTCCGTTCCCGCGGGAATTTCGGGATCAAAAGTATCCTATGTAACTCTCCATCATTTAATCTATCCCTATGCAATTTTTTATCCAAATCGGTCGAGCCGTTTGACCGTGAAGAGGGAACAAACAAATAAACAAACATACTTTCGGATTTATAATATTAGTAGGAAGTAGGATGTTGGTGAAAAATAAAGTAGGTAAACTATTTTTGTCGACGAATTGCACAAGACATTGTACAGTTTGTTAGTTTGTTATGGTGACTGTAATTACAGTTTAGTTAAGTTATTTAAAAGTAGTTATGTATGGAGAAAAGCTAAGTTGTAGTAAAACTCAAGATGATAGTTAATTTAGGGCGACTTGCATAACACAATTAAGGCCGGCTTGCGTAACGGTTCCTAAACATGTTTAAGCTGTTTAACGTGTTTAAAATCTGTCAGAATTTCAAGAACTGTCAATGTGTGGCAACATATTATCAATCGTCCATTTAATGAAATAGAGTCCAGTGTTCGATTTCCCATAAATTATTTTAAAATTGATTTAGTTAAATATATTTTAAAATTGTTTTATGCAATTCTCTCTTAAAAACATATTTAACTAAATCAATTTTTAAATAATTTATGGGAAATCGAACATTGAACTCTATTTCATTAAGTGAACGATTGATAATATGTTGCCACACATTGACAGTTCTTGAAATTATGACAGATTTTAAACACGTTTAGCAGCTTAAACATGTTTAGGAACCGTTATGCAAGCCGGCCTTAGATGTTTATCGTCTCAAGTCTATTGCGATACTCGCACTAAATAATACATTATTATAAAACTAAGCTAAAGTAAACGGTAAAATTAAATGTACTATAATATTATTAAATCATTCAACATTTTACTGATATTATCACAATATTATAAACGCGAAAGTTTGTGTGTAAGTCTGTATGTGACTTTTTTACTCTTTCACGCTAAAACTACTAAACCGATTGCGATGAAACAGATAGCTGGAGACTTAGAATAGCTACTTTTTATAAAACTTGGTAGTAAAAAACAAAAAAGCGTGCAGATGTAGGTCGCTATATTCTGATAGCAACAAAGCGTCCGCTGTAGATTCCTGTCAATTTTTCTAAAACTACGTGAAAACTTAGTTGTAACCTGTGAATATAAAAAAACTATGCCGATACTATGTAAAAACTTTCAACCTTCTTGAGAATTATGCGGATGTCGTGTAGATTCTACACTGCTTCCTACAGAATTAGGCCCCAGCGTCTTGCTACTTGTAAACACTTGCTAATGAGGTACCTATTATTTTTACTTCAATTTATGGCCTGAGTGAATTTCAACAGCTATGATTTTATACCTAATTTTGGTGGAAATTTTAATTTATAAATATTTTAATATTGTTATGGGTAGAACCACTTAAAAAACGCGTTTCTTAACTTTATGTGTTAGAATACTTTCATGTTTCTTCGATGTTTTTCATTTATGCATAACACCAAAATTTTCAAGACACCAAAGTTGACTTAGAACACCAAAATTAGAAATTGTTGACACCAAAATTTTGCTGATACACCAAAATTAAAATGAAAGGATAAATCTACTGTTATAAAAAATCAAGTTATAGGGAAACAGTTTTATTACGTAGAGTTTTTATAAATCAGTGTATTACAATACGAAATCTTTGGAAAATATTGGCTTAATTTATATTATCGCATCAAAATCTTAAAAAACATAATTAAACTAGAACACTTTTAAACTTCTCTCTTAATCAATATCTTAATATAATAATCAACAACAACTATCATTAAACAGTCTTTCATGTAGCAACCTTATAATCATAATATTATATTTACTTATAACATGTTTCTTATTTATGACAACTAACAAAGAAAACATTGCTTATAGGAACATACTCGTTAACAATTATTAAGTATAAAAGAATTACGCCAATAAAGGTATACTTCAAACTTATAACAGCAGTTCTTAAATGGTGAACAAGACTGTCGATATCTGTTATGTCATTTCCAAAGGCAATTAACTGATCTGCTGTATCTCAAATATGTAACGTAATTTCAGTGGATTTCTTTTTCTATTATTTTCTTAATTTATAATTAAGTTATCTTCTTAGTGTATTAGAGTTTGTAGAAAAATCTGAACTAGGACTATTAGGCGCAAAAGTTTATAATGGGGAATGTACGCTGCTTACAGTGGGAGAGATATATGGTTCAGAAAATGGCACATTAATTGGTGTAGGTACTTGTAAAATTTGTAGGTAGAGCTATTGTATCTAATTCTGAATGAATGTCCAATGTAATTTGATACAATGAACGCATTTTTAGTATAAACATGGTTTTTTAATTTGTATAAAAAGTGTAAATGTATTATGTCCAATGTACAATAAATAGAAGTTTCGTCAGGGTTTTTCTCTATAAGTCGTTTCTGAGAGCGAAGCATTCGAGAATTGCGGTGAAGCATGTCCAGAGAGTGTGGCTGTGACATAAACGTACTTGGTACAAGGCTTTCAGAGCGACGTAATATTGAAGGCGGTTTTCTTGTATTATTCATTTCATAATTTGTACTTGTCAGTAGGTTATTTTCTACCTTCAGTTTTTCTTTCTTCCTTTCATAGCATGCTTTGAAATTAATCCTGTTCCTTTTCTGTTTAAGTCTGCGAGCACGTGCTGGCATTTCCCCTAAAGGAATGATTTTTCCTTCTGCTTTCTTCTGATGATACCTTTCTCTCTCTTTTCTTCGCATTTCTTCTAGTTTTTCTTTTCTCTTTTTCTCTGCGATTCTTTTCTTTTCTAACACCTCTTCTCGGCTTTGTTTTGCTTTATTCTTTGGTTTCCTGAAATATACTTATAAAGGTTTACATCAACTATTTCGGAACACAATTCTAAAACAAGATTTAAACTTTTTGAAAAACTAAGACCAATAAGCCCAAACTTGACTAAATACATGCTTGTACTAATAAATGTAAAGAATATAACACCACAAATCTACATAGTAAAAATAAAAATTTGTAAACGACTAATTTTGGTGTAATCAAACTATTTTGGTGGCTAGTGGTAACTCTCAAATTACCACCAAAACCACCAAAATTGACACACCAAAATTAGGAACGTGCCTAAAAACATTAATAGAAATAAAACTATTAGTATTACAATAATTATATACCTATTATTTTGACACTAAATAATACCTTTAAATTATATTATATGTATCACAGCGTTAACACAAATAAGCTCCCATAAAACAGGACACACCAAAATTGCAAAATGTTGTCCGTTGATCTAAAAATTATAATACTTACATTTTTGGCGGGAAATCGAAGCAGCATGGAACACGTCAATCACCACTGGGCGCTAACGCCGAAGTTAAAGAAGTGCGAGGCGGGTACGTGGTTCGTTTGGATTCGTTCTATACCAGTTAAAACAAGTGTTTTACAGTTCACACCAAAATTATAAATTTTGCGCGGACGGAGCTTTGAGACCTATTCCTTGATTTATATAAATGCTAAATTTATAAATTAAACATTTTTAATTACATAAATTCCAACAGAATAGAATTAATATAACTTGTTTCAAGTAACTCAATAAACTTTCGACTCAGCAGTGATTATATCCAGTGACGTGGTTTATGGACGCTCCACCAAACTTAGAAATTTGAAGAAAAACCTTTATTTAAACTAATCTATAAGCAGATTTCTAGACATTTTTTTGTATGGCTTTATAATGAACTTCTTGTATTTCGCTATGAAAAAAAAATCGTAACTATTTTCGTATTACTTAATATGATTTTCAGCCTCGCCGCGTAAAAATAACGCTTGAGAAATTCACTCGCCTAACACTACCTCTGTATTGGTTTTTTCTAACGCATGGATTCAATTATTCGCAAAGTTATGTTGCCACTACATTTTTGTTTTACACAGGTAATTTTCTGAGAGGACAACGGAACGTTAATTAAAAACTTTTCGATTATACATAATCAGCTCGTTAATTTGATCCCACTGCAAAGCAAGAGTCTCCTCTTAGAGGGGTTAGACCGTAAGACGCCACGCGAGCCTACCCCGGATCGGCAAATGTCCCATGTCTTCAGACCGTGGTGAGTTCAAGGACATGTCGGTTTCCTCACGATGTTTTCCTTCACACTAAACTCGTAGGTACTTTTCGATTTGACTACTATAAATATCTCATCTATGGATTTGACTTTGACTCAGCTTTGAAGGAATTTGAATGTTTGTTTTGGCAGAGATAACATATATCACTTTGTTTTTTTTTTTTTTAAATATAACAATACCTATTTAATTAAGTAAAAATTATAAACCTAAAAGAAGTTGCCAGCAACACCAACCCGAGGCTTTTTGGTCAAGATGCTGGCGGCGTTTCCGCGCTGGATAGCAAGGCTTATACGGTGATACAATAAACCGCCAGCTCTTGTACGTATCAATAGACGCGTTGGCAAGACGTGCAATCAATGCACGTTTTTCGGATTTATAGGTCTAAGATGAATACCTATTTAATAGGCAACTTAGCGAAATTCAAAGGAAACGCTATTAGACTAATCTAAAGAAGGATAGACCATAAGTGAGAAATGGCAAACTGCCGAAATACGAGTATGGTATACCTAGTATACAAAAATATAAGTAAGTATAACACATTCGACATATTACACATTCATTATGTATAAATAACACGGCACCCTGATAACATTGAAGCCATGAATTTTTAAGTAAAATAAAACGAAATCCATAAAGAATCTGTTAGTCTAAATATTGAATAAGTCTTGAAGAGATTGGAAACGTATGTGTAAAAAATATATACCTCTGCGACGAATTGAGAACCTCCTCCTTTTTTTAAAGTCGGTTAAAAATTAATAGGTCCCTACTGTTATACTTAGGTACAACATTTAGTTTTCAGTAAGTATGTTGATAGTGGGGAGGTCATGCAGACAGAACCCTTCAGGCGGTGAATGTCGATCGGGCGTTCGTTCACACGGACCCCAGTCGCTGAACTACAGTAGAGGTAACCCTGACTTAAGGTGCCATTCTCGCGATATTGGCTGCAGGGATCTCAATATTTCTCAGTAATTACAATACATTCGGAATTACCTATTTTGGTATTATTGTATTTTTCATTATTTTATCTTTATTTTGGTAATCTTCTTTACACGATTAGTTAACTTTTATAACAGATTTTTTTAATCTAAAAAAACTCGTTTAATACAGAATATTTCATTTTACAGCTAAACGTAAATTGAAACCTATATTTTTTCTGTATCAAAGCATAATAAATAACATACACTTGAAATTGGTAGAACAGTTTTAGTTAAGTCAGAAATAAAAACCGCATGGTTTCAAAATGCAGGTGTGGGGTATCAAATGAAAGAGCATAACTTTTGTGACAACCTGTGGTGACAACAATATGCTACGTTTGATCGAAATTGGATTAGCCTTTCAAAATGATGGGGGGTGAAAGTCAGAAATAAATAAATATAAATTTGACCGAGTGGGGTATGAAATAAAAGAGCTTAACTTTTGTGACAACAAATATGCTATCATGGAACTGATCTGATGATGGAACAGGAAGAAATCGACAGGACCACATCATTTTAACAAGAAAACTTACTGTATCTGGATTTGTTAAAATCGTTTTGAATATAGACATTGAATTTGATCGTATTCATGGTTTGGTGATGAAGCCTGAAGTTGACTATAGGAACTAGTATTTTCTTGGATTTAAAATTGTGTATGAGCTTATTAAAATAGTCTTGGTGAGTAGATATTAGAGAGACCGACTAACGAGATATTTATCACAGGAATACATTATCTAGACAAGACAGTCATATCGTATTTGAACTCGATGAAATCATCTTGATAAGCAGATAATGGGTTCTATGACAATGATTGTAAGATAGTGGGCCCTACCATGATGTCTTATAAGTCGCCGCAAAGACGTCGCGTTGTCGTTCAGCTAAAAAAAAACTTACTCCAAAAAATAAAAATATTTTTTTAAATTGTCTGTGGTTTTTAAAAGTAGTCGGGCTGTTTTTTATTTAAAATTTACTTTATGTTTTTGAACGATAAAAGGACGACATAGCGACGACAAACGACCATGGTAGCGCGGAGTATATTTAATGAGCTCTTACAAACGTGTGAAATAAAAAAATTAAATTAAAAATATAAAAAAAGCCTTGACTTAAAAAATGTGGGCATATAGTTAAAACAAAAAAAAAACAATTTTACTGAAAACCGCATCCAAATCGGTCTAGCCGTTTTGAAGATAAATGGGAACAATAAATTACGCAAACTAACACACAACCTCTCACCTAGGGTTGCCAACACTTTTTTCCTAAAATATAGTATTTGGTGCTAACAAATAAAGTACGCCCCAATAAATATAGTATTTTTAACCAACTGTTTGCAAGAGATGAAAATACAAATATTTAGTGTCGTACTTGTCGAATAAGTACAAATATTTTTAGCACTGAAGCTATTTATTTCAGTAGTATACTTTGTTCGCATAAAGACAAATCATTGAGGTGAACCAATGATACTATTAATACAGGAAAAGTGTACTACTTTTATATGACTTTTTTTCCGGGAAAAGTAGGAAAGTAGAAATGTAGTATTTTTGCGTTTTTTATGTTTTTTTAAAGTATATAGTACGCAGAGCTGAAATATAGTATTTTAATACTATATTTTAAGTACGGTTGGCAGCCCTAGTCTCACCCCAAACGCAAGTACCTACCCTGCTCCGTTCCGTCCGTAAAAACCAAACTTTAAAAAGATAAAAATTAATTAGGCAGGTAAGTACTTACAAGCCGAAGACAAATTGTATGTCTTTGAGTAGGTATGTGGTACCTAATATTGCCGCGTCAGGGAACGCGGGAACATTAGGTAGGTACTAAATTTAAGAATGTTTCTTTAGCTTACCATCAACTTCTTTGACGCAACATTCCCGCGTCTACCGACGCGACAACGTTAGGTACCGCATACCTACTAAACTCAAAGACATGAAATTTGTCTTCGGCTTAACTTTTCGACTTCGTTTTAACTATATGCCAACATTTTTTAAGTCGGGGGTTTTTAAATTTAAGTTTTTTATTAGGTTTCTTGCCTTTACTACTCAACCTCCTAACAAGTAATATAAATAAATAGCTGCGCTCCGGGGATTTACCCACGTAAGATTCATCAAAATCGGTTCAGCATTTTTTCTTACATAAGAACCTTCTGATCATAACAAATACAACGCAAAAAGAATTATCGAAATCGGTCCAGCCGTTTACCCGTGATGCCGCATGCCGTGACCAAGGGAAATAGGGATTCATTTTTATATATAAAGATTGATTAAAGATGCTCCCTCACCAGTAGCCTGATTCTGTAAAAACATAGCATACGACAAGCAGGCGGGATGCAGGAGCATTGCAGATGTCGATTTGTTGCATGAGTAAAAATAAAAGCTTTTCTATAACTTCGTTAATAATACTGATTGGCTGAGCGGGCAAGGGGATCTATTAGGGGTTAAAGTATGAAATTGCCGATTTGTACTGAAAATCTTAATTGTTTATTTTTAAAATTTTTAACAATTTTATTTAATCAAAATAGTTGCCATTATTATCTATACATTGCTGCCATCTAATGGGAAGGTTATTAATGCCTTTGCGATAGAACTCCGACGATCTAGACTGCACAAACTGTGTGAAAGCATTTTGTACTGCCTCCTGGGAAGAAAACTTCTTGTCACGTAGATAATTGTCCAAATCACGAAAAAAATGGTAGTCCGTTGGAGCAAGGTCTGGTGAATACGGAGGATGACGAATGGTTTCTAAGTGCAGTTCCTGAAGGGTCAAAATGGTTTCTCGTGCTGTGTGAGGTCTCGCGTTGTCGTGGAGCAATAATGGTGAAGATCGATTCATGAGTCGCGGCTGTTTTACTGCTAGTTTTGTCAACACGGTTCGGAGTTCGGCACAATAGACATCTGCCGTAATTGCTTGACCAGATCGAAGAATACTATAGTGAATAACACCATGGTGAGACCACCAAACAGTTACCATTACCTTTTTATTGGTAAGTTTTGCTTTAGGACACTGTTGTGGCATTTGACCTGGGGTCAGCCATTGCATTTTTCTTTTCCGGTTATCATAAAGAATCCACTTTTCATCACATGTTACAATTCGATCCAATATTCCTTCATTTCTGTACCGGTTCAACAAGGCAACACAAGTTTCAACACGCGTTTCTTTCTGCAGATCAGTCAAATCATGAGGCACCCATTTTTCGTATTTTTTTTATTTTATTGATTTGACGCAAGTGAGTCAATAAAGTGGGTAAGGTAACGTTAAACCATGCCGCTAATTCCTGGGTAGTCTGACTAGGATCGGCTTCCACTATCTCTCTTAATTCATCGTTATTCACCTGTGTGGGCGGTCTTCCTCGTGGCTCGTTCTTTAAGTCGAAATTTCCATCACGAAAGCGTTTAAACCAAAATCGCACGGTGCGTTCATTAGTAGACCCCTCTCCAAACGCAGCATTGATATTGCGGGCTGTTTCTGCCGCGTTAGTTCCGCGTCGGAACTCGTATTCAAAAATCACTCGAATTTTCGCAGTATCCATCTTTCTTGTCTAAATTGAATAACAAAAACAATTGAAGGTCGATATTCAAATGTTTCACATTTTTTAAAAAAAGAACATCACAGAAACCATTTGAAAAAAGTTTCATTCGAAAACCTCAAACCATGAAGATTCTATGTCAATTCAAAGAACCTATTGCAATAAAACGGCAATTTCATACTTTAACCCCTATTATTTAAATAATTTGGTTGCCCATAAATTTGAAGGCTACTTAAATAAATAAGTAGTAATTAAGTAAAATAATACTTACAGAATACGAAATAGCGTGCATCTCCTGCACGTCGCCTGCATTCCGCCGGCATTCCGCATGCTATGTCCTTACCGAATCAGGGCCCAGGAGCATCTCTGCGTTTGACATAACTCAAAACAATCTCTCTGCGAAACTCGATCGGTACCTAGTGCAATAAAGCAGCGCATTGTTGAAGCAGTTATTTTAGGGTCAGTATCCTTTTTTCTAGTCCATAGCGATTTGATTGTTGCACAAGCATGACGTCTATAAATAATAATATCACTCTCTATAAACCTTGACTATTTGTACTTACAATAAATGATGGAGTAACATTATTTGGATTTTATAAATTGTTCTAAATTTTCTTGATATTTTAACTGATTCTCAATATACTTGTATCTGCTCTCTATAAAATATTCAAATAAGTCAACAGATCTAGTGTGAGTATTGTCAGCTGCGACCTCTAGAAATGCCCCTAAAAAGGGTTCAAGCACAGTCACTGCTTTGATCGAAGTTCTAGGTCCTCTACCAACAAGATCGTCGACGAGGCTTATCGATAGAACTTTGGTTGTCAAATGGTACCTCGGCATTAGTGTTTAACTGACGCGTACTCAAGTGTTCAGCTTTTTCTGCGAAATCTTCATCACCGGTAGCCTTATCGGTCACAACTGTTAGATCTGGCGACGGATACAAATTCCGTGACTTCTTCTTCTTCTTTTCGTGTAGTGGTGAGTCTCACCTGGTGTTAGAGTTTCTCAGATCGCCTTAAGGCCTCTAACTTGACCTAACGACTGTTATCGGAGATAACAACCGGGACCAACTGCTTAACGTGCCTTCCGAAGCACGGAGGAGCTCGAGAAAATTATTTTTTGCCACACAAATTTTAGGTCACACATCCAAGTAATGACCGCGCCAAGCGTTGCTTAACCTGCACAACCATTCAAGATCGGCTGGTACAGCTAGGCCAATGAGCTCCTCGTGACTAAAACATCATTACTGTTTTCTCCATCTTCACACAAAGCAGCAAATAAGTACCTACTTGATTTATTAGAGTACAACTGCCCGCAACCTGGCCAAAATCTAAGTGTCTGAAAAGAAAGCACGTAAAACAATTTTATGATATGCCTGAAGCTTTCATTGTCATAAAGGACACAGCAAACTCAGCGTAAGGAATAGGTACTAAATCTAACACGAAGATAAATATGTCATAAATAAAATTTAGTAGTTACTTTCAGTATAAATATACCTAATATATAAGTAAAAGCACAATAGTTTATAAAATATACTACTTAGTACTTACTCTCGTCTAGGATTCATTATTTCACTTCTTTTTTTTTTCAAAATCAAAGAGCATACCATACCTAGATAAATCTTTACAAATTAGAGAGAGCATACAAAAACTCCGTAAGAATGTATATTTTCATATTTATTCAAAATGCCAAAAAATAAATGAAAATAACTGCCACCAAGTAACATTCTACTTTTTCTGACAGTTACATATTTATGGTTAATCTTTGACAGTAATAGTATTCCAAAATACAAATTTAAAAGAACCATAATTATATATTTTGTACTTTCTTCACTACGTGTCATTGGCAGAATTTGTGATCACATAAAGCCATTAAACCTAAAAAAAAAAAAATCTAAATAAGTTTAACTTTTGTGTGATCCCAAATTCTGCTAAGGACACGTAGTAAATGATTTTAGGTAGGTATGTTTAGGTACATTCCTCGATTTTACTTTTTTTCTTTTCTTGTGTAATTTAATTAAAAAAAGTTTATGGTGCTGCTATTACTTTGAGTGGCCATATGGCCACGCTAGGCATTAGGTACTGGGAAAACGAAATAAAAACTTAATATTAAAACTAAAAAAAAAAGAAAACAGGTCCAATAGCTACGGAACACAGCTACGCATTGCGCATGCGTTAGTTGGGAAGCCGTCTCTATTCAATGCGGATCGCTCGAATGGCAACTCTACGAGTAAACAGCTCTATCGTATACTCCAGTTTCGTTGCGATGGATGCCCTTAGGTTACGTATTGACAACACGACATTACGTAGACTGATTAAAATGTATAATTATAACCATCGCTTGATCTCTTCCTACAAAGAGCGTAAAATATTTGTAAACAGATTTGTTGACGTTTGGTTTCTAGACAAAAGGGATATTTACACTATTTTATGTTATAATCGTTGGTCCGTCCGTAGCTACCCACTTTATGGAAATAAACCGACGTTCAGAGTACCAAGTGCACTCATCCCAGTTCCGATACGTAGACCAGTGCAGCCACTAAGGAAAACTGGCATGAGCTGTGATTCCTTCTTCTAGCTAGATGATCATACTACATCCTTACATACCTACCACCATTAAAATAGTAGTCAAAACGCTCATTCATTTATGTAAATAATTGTTTTTGAATGTAAATGAGCAATGTCAAATCTTAGACTATACAATAATTTTGAGTTATGGTGCTGAATGCCGACTTTAGTCACTATGCCATCGTTTCCAGATCATCAAACAATAAGTCCATGTCAAATGCATGATTAATACGTGTGCGATATTATGCAACCAGCTTTTGCTCATTTCATTCGTCTCCGTACTACTATTGGAATTTTATACTATTGGTAGCGACTTATGACACGAGTAACAGCTGTTTACCGACTGAGCGAAAAAACGTATTACTCATTCATATAGTATAACTGAACTTGGCTTCACTTTGTTATTTAGCGAGTATTTATTTAGGAAATTATTATATAGTCTGAGTGTCAAATGTACCTATTTTAGTTGGATTTTCAAGCCGAGCTGTCTCTACAAACATCTGATGCAACACAATTACCCGCGCAGCTACTAACTCCACCAATTGGTTAAATTGTGTTCAGAGCATTAATTTGTATCGTTCAATGTTCTCTGTGATTACGATACTGGTTCTATGAAGGACGAATGCTTTTGTTTTGTTCCATTGAAGACGAAGGTCCACTTCAGTCAAAGCGCATTCAAACGGAATACGTATTTGGTGATTCGTCAAAACATATTGCACGTCATGATGACTGTATGGACGTTCACATTGAATACGGAATCGTTTGTCCTGTAACGTATCCACAGACATGTCACATCGTCGTCTTCGCTCCTTGAAGATTGTGTGTGCACTTGACAGCTTTTGAAATATCAATTTCAATCATGTTCTCTAAGGTTAAGGTAGTTTTTGCTTTGATATATCAAAACGGTCCTGTTGAACCCAGTCGGACCCAGTCTGTCCTAATCTAACCAACCGACGAACACTAAAGTGCAAAAAGGGCTGACTGGGATCTCTCTAACATCAAGCAGGACCAAGTAAGCTGTCTAGTTACGAAGTAGTACTATTTCTATAAACGTAAACGTATACAGGTATCCGTCATTTATCTTCGTGTGAACTAACTTAGCTTAGCTTGCCAGTTACGAACAAGTGAGTCTAGCTGGCCTTAGTTTGTGGTAGATGTAGGTATTGTGTGAACTAGTTGGACAAACTTAATTCTGCCGGCGGTCGACGTTTGGCTTCACTGCACTGACTTTATCTAACTTATCTTTGATTTTCATTACTTCGGTAATTTTTTATTTGTATTTCTATAATTATATTGTACTTCAATGATCTTTAATGGTTCATATCCACTTCTTACCTATTTTTATAAGTAATATTTTATAAGTAAGGGAGAATAAGTTTAGGTAGGTATTACTTAATAGAAAGTCTTTTAAGAAATACCTAAATTTTGTGGGAAGTTTCTAAGCGACCTTTAATATGTATTGATTACGTTTTAAAATTTAACTTCGACCTACCAATATACTTAGATACCGTACTAACTCCTTTTAATAGCCCACGATGACGGTATCCGGCGAATCGAATTGAACTACTGTAGGTAGATGAAGGGAGAAAATTGCCAATCAATTTACTGCCCCAACCCACCTATAATAAACAAATCAGTCGTAAACAGTTATTTATTTTGATTCAATATGGTACTAGATATACGCGCCGAGTAATCACTAAGTTTTAAGTTAACCCTCTAGTAATGTTTTGCAAGGAAAAATGTATTGTCTCAAATTTTCGGTCATGTAGCTATAGTCCGGTTGTTAGTCCGGTTGACCGAACTAGGGCAACTTTTAGGTAGCAAAAGTCCCGTGCCACTTGTCTTTCAAAAACCATTTCTTAGTGTAGTATACCTACCTACACATCGCTCATAATTCGTAGGTAAGGCTCTTAGGCTGTGCGTTGATATAGTCCTTACCTTAATAATAATAAATACGAAAGTAACTCTGTCTGTTACGCATCTAAACTGACACAAACTGTTCACATCTAAACTGTTCACATCTAAACTGCCGCACCGATTTTGATTTATTTTGGCTTAAAGATAGAGAGGACCTTGGGAAGGACATAGGCTATTTTTTATTCCGATATTAACGATATTCAGTTAGTAATATATAGACAAGCCAGTCAATAAATCAGTCAGAACTTTTAATTATATATGTATAGAATATTATTCTTCTATAGCGACACATAAACTACACAGTAAAATACGCTATAGGTACTAACTCGAATTACTAGATACCTATAAGTCTGACTACAGAATGTAGGCCCTGAAGTAGGGCACCAAATTAAAATAAATATCTTCGTATGGCAACATCAAAATTACGCTGATTGGAATAACCTATTGTGATACTTGATACTTAACTAATTATTATTTAAAAGTATATTTTCGTATCACTTGCTCAAAAAAGTTCCATTCTACGGCATAAAAAGCAAACATAACAATAGTCATTATTTATCGGTTAAAAACAGAAGAAAATTGTACTTAATTTCATTAATCCTTGAGGAGACTGTGGTTTTAGTTTGGAATATACTAACCGAAATTTATACTGAACTGAAATTAGTTCTATATTGTTATGCTTAATAAAATAACAATTTTGAATCGACAACATGTCTTCGCAGAATTCATAAAACACCTTAAATTTTATAAATAAACAACTATAAAAGCAAATCATTTGTCATTGTTTGTTTAAATCAGCTGTTTAGTATTCCAACAAAAACAGGCCATTTGCGTCTCCCACATGTATACAGCCAAGTTTTCTGCATACCTACCTATATTTTATTTGCGACGTAAAATATTTTGTATTTTTTATATAACTGGATAAAAGTTAATTAAAGTGTTATACATCTTTTTGAAAAGGAATGCGAATTTTTTAGGAGTGATTAATTTTAAGATATTGCAATTATAGAAAATATAATTGTACATAATAGATCCGTAATTATTAAGACGTTATATGAATGAATATGAATCAAAATAACACATTTAACAGGAAACAAAAATTACGCACGTAGGAACTACAATAAAATATCAATAAATATTGTCGTATTAACCTAAGAAATTCGTCATCTTGACTGACGTTTACGTTTGTAGGTATATAGATGCAATGTAAAAAGTTTGCAAATAATTCTAGGGCCCAGAATGGGTAGCCAGGCTATAGTAGCGTTCATAAATATAACAGAGTTTATCAAATTATTCACGTCATTAATTGAAATTCAGAGCCACTCGACGACCTTGGAACAAAGTGTTCACAACTGAAAATGTAACAATTATGTTTGACGGCCTCTGTGGCGCACTGGGCGAAGGTCCGACTGCAATACAGAAAGTTGCAGGTTCGATTCCCGCCAGGTTCTCTGGTAGGCTCAAAACTGTTTTGACGACGTGCTCCCGTTCTCCCCATAATGTGACCATACCACCTCAGTCTGGATTCTATAAGTTATTCGTGAATTGGTGTCACTCTGGAGGAACCTGAAACCTCTAACATAGTCTGGATTGCAAAATTACTGCTTAGAAAAGACGTCTTAGTTGCAATAAGTCTGGATTTCAGCGCGTTCAAACAAACAACCAAACAATCAATATTAGCGTAGACTTTAATATTTTAATGTTGAATGAAATATCGGAGCGAAAGTACCAACTTGTATTTTTAAGGATATTTAGGAAAGAACTTGTATTGTAAGTAGCGATTGTCTGTTTTTACACTCTAAAATTTACGTCCTTCTTTTAGTACACACATCTGAAATCTGCTAGCGTTAGTGTATTAGGGTTGTCGATGTCGGCTCTTAAGGAACCAAGGTATAAACTTTAATTAAATGTCGTTTTGCAGATATGGAATACAATAACTACGAGGAAGAAGAGGGGAGCGACGTGGACCGTGAACTGAGACCGGTCGCGAGGCGCACAGGCAAGCACATTGCGGCGGGAGAGGAGCGTCCGCGCATCAACTCTAGTCAACAGACCACGCCTACTGATGGTAAGTTCAACGTTTTGTCGATGATCCCAACCTTAAAACGATAATATCTACTCTTAATTAGGCAGTGTTGGTCTAGTGGTAGACGCCCCGACGTTGATTCCGAAGGTCATGGGTACGAAACCAGGCCGTCCGCGACCAATGTCTTTTTCTTTAAGAAAAAGTAACTCCCTGGATAAAGACATTAGAATATGTATGTATGCCATTAAACCTCTATCAGCTACTAGCTGTGTCTTGCAGTTTCACCGCCGTAAGTCCCGATTCCGTGGCGATATCGGAATCAAAAGTAGCCTTTGTTATTTCTCGATAATAATTATAGCTTTTTATTGGAGAATTTAAGGAATCGGTCTTTAAGTTTAGGAGATTACCCCCATTTTAAATACATCCATATATACATGTTACTAACGAGCTCTTTATAATATTAGTATAGATATGACTAAAGAAGTTGTTAGTAAAGCCCACTGAAGACATGGTGCTGAAGATGCTGGCGGCGTTACCACGCTGGATAACACACCCAGCTATCCGCTAGCCCTTGCATCACCAGACGCTTTGAAAAGACGCGCCGACAACTCCCATACTAGTTTAACAGCCTGTGAACCCCAGACCTTCGTTATTTTGTAAAAGCAGCAAGTCAAGACATCGTGGCAACCCTTAATGTTTATGACTTTATGGATATCTGGCAAGAGGTTGCCACGATGTACAGTGGCAATGAATGACATGATTTTTAATAATATTCTGAAGGTAATTACTTAACTGAAAACCAAACTTCAATATTTGATGAATTTTTAACACACTTTTAATACGGTTGATCTGCCAGAATTATATTCCAAACTTCATAACAGTCCATCATTCTTAGCTATGTTGCGAGCTTGCGCTGACAAATTTTTAGCTTTTACAAAATTACGAAGACCTGGGATTCACGGGCTCTTGTTTTACAGTTCAGAATTAAATGAAAAGCATATAGGAATAAAGTCAATTAATCGTGTTAAATTCAGTTGCCGTAGTTTGGTTGATTTTTAATCAACGAAGTACGACTGAATATTTGAAAGGCTTCATGCAATGAACACCTCCAACTGCTGTGATTTCATTACGGACAAAGGCTACAGAGTGAATTCACAAATTCCGCTATGGGTATATGGGGCGCAGCGGCGCATTCGATTCCGCACGGGACATATCACTTTGTCACGGCGACGTCGTTGCACTCTTTTACTACCATTCGTCAAATTAAATTAAATTGTGACAGAGAAAGCACCAGTGATATTCAGATGTGTACAACATGGTGGAAAGATGCAAAAAATAGACTAAGTATTTGCTAGTTACAAGTTAAGTATTATCAAAAAAATATGTTAAGCAGCTTCAGGAAATAGTTATCATCTGCTTAATATTAAAAAAAAACATTAAGTACAAAATAACATCAAAATAATGGGCGGTTCATTCGCTTATTCTACAGCAAACAGGATTACGATTATCCCGCTATCTATTGTTTGTGTACTAATTTTCATATGTATTGATAAAGGGAATAAAAAGTAAAACACAAAATTGAACCCTATTTTTCCCTTTCTTAGTAGGTACCTCTACACACAACAAAGATACATGAAAGGCCATGGAAATATCTCGCCCTAGAGCTTGAGAACACTAACTGTATTGTCTTTTTTAATAAAGAAGAAAAATACAATAGTATTTTCTCAATCTCAATGTCATAGTGTTATCAGGGAATGGTTGTCTACTCTGTTTCAGAATCTGCGGGAACGCGTTGAGGAGATGTGTTGCTAAATTTTTATTTTTGTGAAACCTAGTTCAAATGCGTTTAAATGGTTTAATTTCGGCATTCTAATCAATTTAGTTTCGTATAGGTGTATAAATGTAACGATAGTGAAAATCGGTGCAAAAAATGGACTTGAGCGTTGTCTCCAAAGCTCGCGTGAAACGTCATTGTAAGGAGCCACCATTTACAATGACTTTCTTGACTTGATTTTTACTACGACGACTTGACTGTTGTGATGAAAAATACAAATAACTTGCAAATATTAATAAAACTGGCTTCTATCTTGCTGCTTTGTGGCGAGCAGAAGCCAATAACTAAGAAGAAGAAGATGAAAGATTCTAAATAAAACAAGCAACTTTTTAGACGTTTCAAAAGTCGTAGAACAAATGCTGATGTTCGCCTAGAAGTCTAGATCCCTTTTACCAACAGTCCTCTAAACACGCTACAGTAACACGTTTAAATACGTTTAATAATTGAAAGTAAAGTAGGTACAAACAAAACTTAGTCTAACATGCATAACAGTAACGCGTAGTAAGAAAGCGGATATTTTGTTTACTTCAAGAATAATCTGTTTCCTACGACGGAATAACAAGAAAATACAATGGAAAACGTACACCACAACGTGAATGTTATTTATGATGTACCTAGTTTTCAAGCGCTGTGAGTTATGTCATAGTCTACGTACATACGCATGAGGAATACAACATTCTTGTTATTTAATTAACCGACGTCCCCTAAAACGAGGAGGTTATCTATTCGATTATATTGGTTTTTTTTGTGTGAATGTTACTGGATTTCTCCGGTGTGTACCTAAGTAAGGTCGTGATGGTTATATTTTTGGTAGTCTATGTATGTATCTAATTATCTATGTTTAAAGGAAAGGTATTTGCTTCTATCATTTTAATTTGGTGAAGATCTGGTGGGAACCTTCGGAATATAAATATTAAAAATATTTATAATTTATTTGAAAACAATAAAAACATTTGTAGTAGATATGCCTTGAGCAATAAAAACAAATTACGAAATAACCTTCGGAATGATGAGCAGAATAGCATACCTAAGTTAAATAATGCAGAAAATCACTACTTTTTGACTTCTATCAATTGCAATGGAATCCGCCCTTGATGAACTACATACAGATTGAAAGAACCACCTAAAACCACACTCTCTTCATATACTCCTCAATCATTAAAGTTACAGTTACAATAAAATATTAGATGATTTTAACGGCAGTCACTAAAAAGAACACTGAAAAGATGACATAATATTGTAAATATCGGTCGAACAGATGACAAATTTTCTTTCGTTTGTTCGTTCCTTCACAGAATTAACGCTATCCAATTGCGAGCAACCGACACAACACGCCGCCGATACCTCCAACTTTGATAATCTACTAGATTGTAACAGGTAATTGCCAGACGCAATTCATGTTTAAATCCTCTAAGAAAGTTTCTGAGATCATCTCAACTGCAGACTTAATTAGCACTGCTTGTTCAATGAACTATAATACCTTGATAGATGCTGCACACTACTTCGATCTACTTTTGTTTTAGTTTTGATCGTTTGAACGTAGCCTATTCAATCAGTGTTGAGGTGCTTCCTCACCCGAGCGTTCACTTGCATTGTAATAATTGGCCTTTTTATTCAAGTTTAAATGGTTTATCCAGCACGCCAAAAATAGCATTGATTAAATAAAAAGTTGCTATTATTTAATCAATGCTTTTTTTGGCGCCAATTACTCGGACGCCCGAGTTAATGAGGGGATATCCATTTACACCTAGTCAGGAAATTAACTGGAAGAGGTTACAGCGGCCTAGAGGTCTAAAAACCCTTAACCCTGATAATACCATAACCGAAAGGGTAGCAGGACTATACGCGCAGTTAACCCCTTGGTGATGAAGACTGTGGTAATAGGCAGCGGGAAACGACTACCAACAAATTCCCATAAGAGTGTCACGATGGAGAGTCACATAATAATGAACGCAACCGTCAAGCGAGCGATGGACAGAAACCTGTGGCGACAAGTAATCCCCGCAAAATGCGGACAACCCATTGATGACCACGATCCTCAGTCATGAGGGAACGACTTCAGAGAGATAGAGATTTTTGGCGCAGTAGTGTTCGAGGCAGTGTTAGGTGGAATAGGCTTGCCCGGCACCTATACCATCCTTACAGCCTAGTCAACCAACTTGCAATGTTACAAGATTCTGGTCGCCAGGTGCGCGCTGTACTATAGTATAATGCTGGAATCTGAAACGTAACATTACTTGTAAATGCTCGCGGTGAGGGAGCACCTTCGGATAACCATACTAGGTACTCTATACTCGTACAACACCGGGACGGATGTACCTGTTTTTTTTTCAATATTTTTTACTTTTTTATTTGATTGATCTATACGAGATTGAAACTCCATGCCAAAGCTATTCGTCGGTAATACGCAGCGAGTAGCGTTTGGCGTGGCGGCGTTGGATTTCTTTTGATCAAAACGTATGTGTGGGTCTCAGACTATAAAATTATTTCCAGACCTGCGGACCGAACAATAAAGTGAAGTTCAGTAATACTAAATGCATGAATAATACGCTTCCGCGCTTGGTATCCAACCTGTTACTCGTGTCATACGTCTCTATGCTCCCAAATATAGGGTATAGGAACCAAATAGTAGCATATGACGTATGTATGACACGAGTAACATTTTCATATTCATATAATTTATTGGTAATAAATTAATTACAAGTCAAATGTCAAACAAAAAAATTAGAGGCAAAATAAAAACATAAAATTATAATAAATTAAAGATATAATAATAATATAACAATAGAATAAAAAAACATACTAATAAAATGCCATGAATGAAATAGGTAGTTGTATAAAAATACGATAATCAATAATCAAAAATACAAGGGTCAAGAATAACAAAATTAAAGCACAAAATGTGACTAAAAATTATATAACTAACATAACAACTGGTTGCCTACTGAGCGCAGAAAGCAATTGCTTAATGCTCAAGTATTTATTCACGTATCACATCCATATTTATTACTCAAATTGGCTTCACTTTTTTATTAGAAGCGCGGTGTCTGGAAATTATTTTGTAGTCTCAAGCGTGGGTATAACATAGACGCTGGCTAGTACGCAACGCAATACTACGCATGGGTCCGAGATGAATAAGTTCCGGCAGCCGGAAGAAACATCCGGCCTGTAAATGACCGGATACTCCATACATTTATATATAAAGGCGCAGGTTTTAGAGTCTATCTAATATGCGATCCAGTTTGCCCTAATTCGGGTATTTTTAGGTAGGTATAGCCCATAATCAAGATATTAATAATGTAGGTATATTTAGAAAGGTACCGAACTGCATTTCGTTCTCTTCTAGTATTCACAGAAATACATTTCTATCATGTTAAGTAGGTATGTTAGAATGCATTTCTTTTTCCCGAAGTCTATATAAATGTTCCAGGAACTTCAAACAAATGACAAATCGCCATCTAGTCCCAAAAAACTATGGGTACAGACAACGAATATACTACAAATAATAAATAACAGGATATCCCCTCGAGACCAAGATCATTGTAACATGATCGAAACGTCGAGGTCTGTGGTCGAGGTAAGAAAATAAAAATAGTACGCGATTAAGACCCGGTGAAATATAAATATGTTAACAAATCGTGTGAATTTAAAAAGTTTAACAGGATATTATTTAGGTCAGCATATTAAATAGGTATTTGTCCCCGGCGGGAATCGTACTCGCTTCTGCGTCTGGGGGTTCGCCCGATGCGCCACAAAAGCCGTTTTCCGAATTCAACATTTTGGGAATGTTGACGTTAAAAAACATAATTTTAGCCGTAAAAATTAAACGATTTCCCAATTTTCGAGCTAGATAAAATCATTTAAACTATCGAAGGTTTAAACTTAGAAATATTTTTCGCAAGGAGATATATTTTCAAAAAAAAATCATGAGAGGATTCGAACCTGTGCCCCCTCGCAATCGAGGCGAGTGCTCTAACCACTGAGCTACACGGGACAGTTCGAATCCTGTCATGGGTTTTTTTTTAATTATATAATAATAGGGGTTAAAGTATGAAATTGCCGTTTTATTGCAATAGGTTCTTTGAATTGACATAGAATCTTCATGGTTTGAGGTTTTCGAATGAAACCTTTTTAAATGGTTTCTGTGATGTTCTTTTTTTACTTTCAATTGTTTTTGTTATTTAATTTAGACAAGAAAGATGGATACTGCGAAAATTCGAGTGATTTTTGAATACGAGTTCCGACGCGGAACTAACGCGGCAGAAACAGCCCGCAATATCAATGCTGCGTTTGGAGAGGGGTCTACTAATGAACGCACCGTGCGATTTTGGTTTAAACGCTTTCGTGATGGAAATTTCGACTTAAAGAACGAGCCACGAGGAAGACCGCCCACACAGGTGAATAACGATGAATTAAGAGAGATAGTGGAAGCCGATCCTAGTCAAACTACCCAGGAATTAGCGGCATGGTTTAACGTTACCTTACCCACTTTATTGACTCACTTGCGTCAAATCAATAAAATAAAAAAATACGAAAAATGGGTGCCTCATGATTTGACTGATCTGCAGAAAGAAACGCGTGTTGAAACTTGTGTTGCCTTGTTGAACCGGTACAGAAATGAAGGAATATTGGATCGAATTGTAACATGTGATGAAAAGTGGATTCTTTATGATAACCGGAAAAGAAAAATGCAATGGCTGACCCCAGGTCAAATGCCACAACAGTGTCCTAAAGCAAAACTTACCAATAAAAAGGTAATGGTAACTGTTTGGTGGTCTCAGCATGGTGTTATTCACTATAGTTTTCTTCGATCTGGTCAAGCAATTACGGCAGATGTCTATTGTGCCGAACTCCGAACCATGTTGACAAAACTAGCAGTAAAACAGCCCTGACTCATGAATCGATCTTCACCATTATTGCTCCACGACAACGCGAGACCTCACACAGCACGAGAAACCATTTTGACCCTTCAGGAACTGCACTTAGAAACCATTCGTCATCCTCCGTATTCACCAGACCTTGCTCCAACGGACTACCATTTTTTTCGTGATTTGGACAATTATCTACGTGACAAGAAGTTTTCTTCCCAGGAGGCAGTACAAAATGCTTTCACACAGTTTGTGCAGTCTAGATCGTCGGAGTTCTATCGCAAAGGCATTAATAACCTTCCCATTAGATGGCAGCAATGTATACATAATAATGGCAACTATTTTAATTAAATAATATGTTAAAAATTTAAAAAAAAACAATTAAGATTTTCAGTACAAATCGGCAATTTCATACTTTAACCCCTAATATATTTGTAAACTATATTTCTCAGTTTTAATATAACTTGAGCAATAAAAACACAAGAAATATTATCGAAGGCGTCATAAAGCCATTTTAGCAGATGTTCGTGCTGCTAATAATTACAGAAAAATATTCTAATAGTACTTATCACACACATGACATCTGAGGAAAACAGGCACTCCAGCCTGACTCTCGCGGTACAAAGTTGGCACACAGCCAGAATGCCATCTTAAATTTTAGCTACCAGTTCAGTAAGACATTCGACCTCTCCGTGTAAATGAAAAAAAAACATGAACTTCTTGTACTTTAAAAGGATGCGTGGGGTTCTCGTATGATTGGTCACATATTGTAGTTCTGTGCAGGTTGCTTTATCTTCATTACAACCAGGATGATGATAGAGTTTTATCATTTATGTATATTATGTATTTAATTGTTTGGTTGATTAAATAATTGTTTATTTCTTTTATACAATTACCTATTCCTAACCCGCGGTCTCAACGGCAAGATTGTAAGAGCTGAATGATATACTGAACACACAAATAACTCCCATACAAATTTTAATGTTTTCTGTGTTTACAGACAAAAATTTTTTTCTCTAAATTGTGGATGAATTGTGGCAAAATAATGTTATTCAAATAGACCCTTAACTTTTTTTTAGAGTGTTGTTGTTGGACCATGCCCGACTAACATCGAAACGCTTAGGTGAGATTCGTTAAAACAAAAGTTACAAAAGTTCTACAGAGAATGTGTTAAGTTGTTTTATTAAACCCTATTTAATGTGTTCGTATTTTGGAATTGACATTGTTTGTAATCGATTCATTCAAAATTCATGATACAAACCACTTGTACAGGTACAATAAGTGCCTTGTATCTTATTTTATTTACATTTTATTGACAAACAAGTAGGTCTACTTGTTTGTCAATAAAATTTTGAAATATAGTAGCACGTCGATTATCCGAATGATCGCTTACCAAAATCCTACGCTGACGCGTTCGTCTTATTTGTAAAGGATATTCGAAAATAAATGTTATTTTATGTAATATCCGTACATAATAGTAGGTATACACTATTTCGAGTGCAATTTATTTATTATTATTAATTTTCTTCATTGACATCAATGAGTCCATTAAAGTTATAGAGACGCCATTGCAGAACAAATCATTATTGAAAAGCGCCACAATTGTATGCTATACAACCTCATTATTTATATTCATTCACATAATTTAAAGAAGAAATAGACGAAACTATTGTTATCTCTTTCTAAAACATAAAGACTCAATGCTACTTGCATGACGTAAGAAAGAGATGTCATAATATTATTATGACATCTAATAGCGGTTAGGAGAGAATGATAAAACGTCAAAGTCAAAAACTTCGTTGAGTTTTTGGAAAAAAAAACTTTTTCAAAAAATAAACTAAAATAAATAAATACAGCTTTACTTACGTATAAAATGAAATATTTTTGCCAGTTTTTGGAGTATAATTCGTGCATCGCCTAAATACGCACGAAGGCATTGTTGTCTGTGAATGTTGTGAAAGTGAACTAAATGTACTGTGTGTCAACAAGCGGGTGATCGTGACGTGAGCTGGGATGGAACTAAGACTTCTCTGGCTAGATAGCTTGCATTTGTGTAGCCAAGAAATTTGCCCTATTACGTATCTAGAAGTTTTTACATATCTCTGATTGACATGGTATTTATAGCTCTAACAAAACATTAAAAGCAATAAATTAATGAACTAATAGCCAATAACAAATTCTTATTTTAATTATATCACTAAGTAGGTATTATTAGTGTAATAAATAAAATTAGATATATATATATATTATACATAGATGCATTTTTTAAAACTATTCATACATATAGTATTTAGTTTGATTATCCGAATTAACCGGTTTTCTAAACACCCATGTCTCCCAATTAGTTCGGATAATCGGCGCTCGTATATTGATTGGTTGGCGGAGTCCGTCAGGTGCGTGTAGGCACAGTACATAGAGGTATGGAAACTGCACCAGTATGGCAACTGTACACACTTACGTGCAAACATTATAGTATCGACTAGTGAGTACTGACTTCACCGCGAAACCTTCTTAGGGGTTATGTCGACGCGTTTGTTTGTGTGAGTGAGCCGTTTTCGACCGTTGGTAGGTAGATTCCCTACTGCTGTGCCCCAGCCTTTCTATGTACCTACTGTGGTGTGGACGAGCGAACAAATATGAACAAATACTTCCGATACTTATAATCCTCTGAAAATCATATTATAGTGCTAATGTAGTGACTAGTTGACTACACACACTATATTAGAACTGTGAGTAGTGTGGAAGGCAGTTGCTTTTGAAGTTAATTGAAACAGATTTGCGAACTTCATGAGGCACGTACTTCTCGCTCCCTAACTTTCTTGTCGAGAGCTCGTAAAAATACAGTTCTCATTTCATAATATCAGTTATGTACCTAATTTATTTTGTATATGAGTAAGGTAAGAGGATTATTTTGTTCAGTATACTAATATTAAAAACAAGACGAAATATTTTGAAATTTGTTGTTATTGCTCAAGGTATTAGTATCTACTAGAAATATTTTAAAGGAAAAATTAAACTTCAAAAATTCACTTGCGACGAGATTTGAAAAGAGAGACCAGAGAGGCGAGTTCAATCAAATCTCGTCTAAGTGAATTTGTTTCATTCAAATATTAATTCTAACTAGGCGAAAGTTTATTACTTCTTCACGCAAAAACTACTGAATTGATTGCGATGAAACTTGGGAAGAAGATAGATAAGGACCAGAGAATCTCCTATAATTCTACGAAAGAACGGAAAAAACTGTCATCTAGGAAGAAAATCGGTAAGTATGTAAAAAATGAAGGCAGTTTGACAAATTTTCGCTTGTAAAATTAAAGTACATTAAGCTAGGGCCTGTATTTTCCCTTTTTATTCCGAGATTTTCGCGGGATCGGGACTTATGCTATCATAGCCGGGACCAATAAGGAATAATTTTACCCAGAATTAATATTTTTACGTGAGTAGGTATTTATTTTTAATATCAAATCAAATAAAAACACTTCCGAATGGTTTTGTAACACATTATAAAAAAAATATGTGGTCATAGTCATTAAGTATCTAATTTCTAAGTGTCCCATCCGTACAAAAAAATCGCATTTACCGATAAATGACAGTTTTTTTTTCAAGACTTAGGCGGGTGAAACCGCGGGGCGGTACTAGTAAGATAAAATTTATAACTTTTTTTTTTTTTTTGCTGTTAAATAAGTCTTACTCGTAGTTTATGTAGCACTAATAGAGCCTTGTTTGGATTGACTTTTCTTTGGTTCAAATAAGTATATCACAACTCTTGTCTGTGGTGACTTCACCGTTTTAGGTTGTTTCCCGCCAGTGTAACAAACATCCGGCGTGTGAAGTACACTTTAAGGGCACTTATACCATCGATAATGTATTGTAAACGTCCGGTGATGTAGCCGAGGCTGTAATTTGATGAGAAGGAAGACCAACCGCGGCTGAAAGTACTTACAACCCTCCGTCGACAGTTCGACGGAGGGTAGGTCAGTACCTATAAAGCTTTTATGATATAGTGTCCCTGCTTAACCACCTTTCGATATACTTGCTGTACCGTAAGGCTACTGCTGCATAGGCAGACGGCTTGCTTAGCGCCTACCGCCTAGTGGGTTTTTGACAAGATACGCAGCTAGGCGCCAAGCGCTCAGTGCGGCCGGTCGCGAACTTTCTAGATTCTAGACCGTTCGTCTTAGTTAGGTGACTCGCTAGCCTCCTGCCTATGCGGGACGTAGCCTAAGGTGTTTAGAAATGCGCGATCTTGTGATCAGTTACACACAGATCGTGTCTCCAAAGTTAAGTTCGGTATCTTACAAAAATAAGTAAATATTTATATATGCATACACAGGGTGTTCCGACGAATAACATTTAAGCAGAAAGGGTGTTATTCAAGACATCTAGGTGAACAACTTTTGTTCTACAACTTTTAGAAATTCGAACTTTTTATTTCGAAAATTTGTGATTATATTTTACTAAAAAAGAGCTGTTTTTGAAAATAAAGGCAATTAAAGTTTTACATTGTTGTAGACCAAACTAAATTAAAGGACAACTTTAGGTCTATGACTTCTTCTAAATGAAGCATCCTGTATATTATACGTGTCTCCTTGTCACTATTCTAACATATGATACTAACAGTCGAAAAGTCAAGTTAAAACCGAACGTTCGCCGTCTACTAAACTTAGGTAAGCTTAGCTCTAGCTAAATAGTCGAGCCAGTTTCTCACACAGGTGTGTCTACCACAAACTGTCTCAGCTTTGTTCATTTCTGACAAATCTGACAAAAATGGAAAAAGCATAGCTGTCATAGTTTACGATGGACTCACATACTAAATCCTATCCTACTAATATTATTAAGTTGTAATTTTGTATATAGGTGTGGATGTATGTATGTTACTCAATCACGCAAAAACTAATGAACCGATTGCAAAGAAACTTAGAATATAGTTAGCTTACTGCAAGAATGGGACATAACCACAAAACCACGGGGCGCAGCTAGTTGTAAATATAGGCTAGACATAATATCTCATAATAATCACGTGAATATGAATCTAAATTATTAAAAATAGGTTTGTCGAAACCGCCCTCATTCAATTATTCGTTGTCTGCAAGATAGAACGAAGCAAAATACCTTGTTTAGCATTAATTACGAGATAAAATTCACAATAAATATTTAAAGTGTATATCTGCTAGAATGTAAATGAGAGTAATAAAATCCAGACGGCGGAAACGTAGGGCAGTAATCTGCGCAACAAGAAAGTGAGAGTGAAGCACTCGTTAATGTAATAGAACATGAGCCTGTGCACCCCAAACTTTCGTTATTTTTTAAAAGCTGGAAGTTTGTCAGCGCAAGCTCCCAATACAGGGAAGAACGAGGACTCGTGATTGTGTAATAATCCACTCGAATGTGGGTAACATTAAGAGGGTCTGACAAGGGGTTGCCGCGATGTTAAGCGTCAATGAATGACGTGCCTTGTAATAATTTTCTCAAGGTAATGAGTTTTTATCATACATCTTTATTACCGTTTATCTGCCAAAGCCACTGTAATCCAAACATCATAATGGTCCATCGTTCTTACGTGCGTTGTGTCAAACTGTGACTGCTGTGACAGCTGTGACAAACTTTCAGCTTTTACAAAATAACGAAGGTCTGGCATTCACGGGCTCTTGATCTATCATAAATGTAACGATCGAACGAAGTACCTACCCATAGAGATAATAATAGCACAGGGACCATGTTTGATATTACTCAAATTCGACTAAATCACCCATAATAACACGAGTTTGAGAAAAATCTTTCCGATCCGACATTTCGGTAGCACAAAAATCGCGATTTAAATCGTAAAATGAGTATTATTTCAATTCAAAGTCGGCGAAAACAGACGAAAAAGCTAAATTATTTTTGGTAAAATTTCCAAGTTAGTTGCAAACAAGGCTCAATGGTCGCTACGATTTTGCAGTACCTATACTAATATCGTAGCAGTTTGTCGTAGAACCTGTATTTTGTACCCAATCAGTGTTCGGCGTAGCGAGAAAGGACGGTAACTAATCAGTTATCATGTCAGACTAACTGGTCGTCAAAGCTACATGTGGTTGAACATGGTTTAACACTGATATAAACTAGCTGGGCCCCGCGCTTTTTAGTTCTAAATGACCATTCTAATTCCAGTAATATAACTTCTTTGTGATCGTCTAACACACGTTAAGGGCCTATACAACCCTAATATCGTGACAGGGATAAAGCCAGCGAATTTCAGATGTGTAAGTGAAGGACGTAAGATGCGACCTTGCAAAATTATTGTGCGTAAAATCTAACAATTGCTAGTTTCAAGATAACTAAATGTTATTCTTGAAATTCAAAACATTCACTGCCTGTATTGTGCTAAGTTCAGTTCTTATACAAAGTTTTATTAGTTTTCGTACAATATTAAATAAATAAATCCTGTGACGAACACACAGCGCCATCTAGCCCCGTGGTAAGCTGCTAAGCTTGTGTTACGGTGACTAGACAACGGATATACTACTTACTTACTTACTTACATTATATAATATTGACTGAGTAATATCACTTATTTGTACAATTTAGAGGGAAGTTTGGAATTTTTTCTTATCGAGAAAATTTTCAAAAATCGTGTTTTCACGACATTCACGTGTTAGTAAATATCCTCGACTTTAATAAATATGGTTTCAAAAACTTTTATAGTAATTAATCCTAGAAACATCAGTTCTGGCCTACTATGGCCCCTTAATTTGTCACTGAGATATTTTATATTGTACTTGTTTGTATGAATTTTGTAAAATTATATTTACAAAATTACAATAGGTAAGGGTAGGGTTCGGTAATTTAATTACCTCTTTATTATTGTGTTCCAGTAAAGTGAACAAACATTGTTGAAGATTCTTTGTTTTTAGTCTATTGTTTCTTTGTTTTTAGTTCATTCGAATTGGATTAATTTTCAGTATTCAGTACCCAAGTAAAGTAAGTAAGTGAAGTAGTATTTATTCGGTTGAAGTTTATTTAATATTTCATTATACCTTGTCTCATTTATGAACCGACTTTTGACTGAAAGCAAATAAGGAAAATTATTACAACTGAGTCTTTTCAAATGTCTGAATAATTGAAAGAAATAAAACATAAATTGTTGAATATGGATATTATATACCTACGAGGTAAATATAAGTTATAAGTTATTATAAGCTATTATCCTACTAATATTACATATGTGAAAGTGTGTGTGTTTGGATATTTGTTACTCAATCACGTAAAAACTACTGAACCGATTGCGATGAAACTTGGAATATAAGTAGTTGGATACTGGAGATAACACATAAGCTATATTTTATCCCGATATTCCCGCGGGAACGGGACTTACGCGGGTGAAACCTCGGGGCGCAGCTAGTTTATTATAAGTTGCTAGTTGTCCACTACTTTTCCAAATAGCGATCCCTGTTACTTTATGGAAACTACGAAACACTACATTGCGCGTGACCCGACAACGCACTCTCTTGTTTAAATTATACACTGATGACAAAAGTAATAAATACTTCATGGATATTATACCGCCTATTGCTGAAATGATAGCAATAAAGAGTTACCACAGGTTAACAAAAATAAAAACAGAAAAAAAAAGTAAAAATCAGAACTGAATATACATATATATCTATATTATATAACACTATACATATAATATTATACTATCCCAGACATCAAATGAAAAATATGGATTTTTGTTCCACTAAATTTCTTGTAAATTGTAGAGATTTCGTAGAAAACACAGATAACTAGTTCCCCACGCTTTCTCTAGTTTCGCTAATATAGCGTCACAATCGTCCTGTGGCACAATCATACTCAGTTTACGTCTATTTTGGCATTTAGAAAAAGGTACCCTTTATATGAAAAGGTAAGTAACAATACCTTGGTACGTTCAAAACGCATATTACTCGGGGTTTATGTGTTTTGTTTACGTACAGTGCCGTGGACGTAAAATTTTAAAGTATATTTTCGTAAACGAGGGCGCAAACTGATGCCTAAAGTAGAATATATGTGAAAGTTTCATATAGGCTTAAACTGAAAGGTGATAGGTTCTGTCAATAGCTCGATTTAGGTATATACTTAACTAAATTCCCAAGTTTTCGAACTTCTTGGTGTAACATCGTCTCGTCTAACTTCTATATTCTCTTATTTCTAGCTGAAACTAATAAAAATATTTAATAAAAAGTTATTTTAATATACATTTATGACATGTCTGTTTAGAAGTTCTGAAATCTTTAAATTTAAACTAGTGTAATATTTAGTACCTACCAGTACATGCCGTCTTGCTTCAAGTCTATTTTAAGGGGCCGTAGTAGGCCAGAACTGATGTTTCTAGGGTGAATTACTACAAAAGTTATTTGAAATAAAAGTTTTTGAAACCATATCTATTAAATTCGAGGATATTTACCAACACGTAAATGTCGTGAAAACACGATTTCTGAAAATTTTCTCGATAGAAAAAATTTCCAAACTTTCCTCTAAATTGTACAAATAAGTGATATTACTCAGTCAATATTGTACGAAAACTAATAAAACTTTGTAAAATAACTGAACTTAGCTCAATACAGGTCCTAAATGATTCGAATTTCAAGAATAACATTTAGTTATCTTGAAACTAGCAATTGTTTGATTTTACGCACAAAAATTTTGCAAGGTCGCATCTTAAGTCCTTCACTTACACATCTGAAATTCGCTGGCTTTATCCCTGTCACGCTATTAGGGTTGTATTGTATAGGCCCTTAACAGACTAATGATAATTTTGTAGACAGTCCGTCAGTATAAACGGAAATGACACTAGTATAAATATCAAATATTATTTATTTCGTATCACAATACCCACATTTCCGTCTGACCGTCCACCATATTATGGTAAACCGTTAAAACATGATTTCAAATTAAAATACACGCTCTAATAGAAAATGTAATCAAATATTTTTTGACAACTTCACAGACTAGTAATTAAAAAGATACTAAAGTCAACTTTGACTAGTGTGTCATTTCAAAAAGTTTGTGGCGATCGCCCACAGCACCTACTAGATGGCGTTACTAGTATGAAATCCTGGATCGCGATATCAACATTCTTTCCAAGATAAGCTCATATACAACTACCTACCGACGAGACATCGTCGGGCCGCGGCCTACCGGGCAAAACCACCTGCCCGGTGGAAGATCTTCCCTTAGGGGGTATACACTACCTTATACCTCTAAAAGTTACTATATAAAAACTTTTGGTTTATTTCCTCTCATTGCCACGTGGAAATGACTAGTAATTGTATTAGACCTACCTACTTTAAAAGCCAATTGAACCTAAGTAATCATTTTTGGTAATCCTACTAATATTATAAAGCTGAAAGTTTGTGAGTATGTGTGTATGTACGTGTACTTGTTACTAAATCACGCAAAAACTACTAAATCGATTGCGATGAAACTTGGAATATACGTAGCTGGGGACCTGGAATAACACATAGGCTACTTTTTATCCCGACATTCCCGCGGGAACGGGACTTACGCGGGTGAAACCGCGCGGCGCAGCTAATCTTATATATCAAAAAGGAAACCCTTTCGCGCGGCCACGGCATCACGCCTGAACGGCTGGACCGGTTTCGATAATCTTTTTGTGTTGTATTTGCTATGATCAGGAGAAGGATCTTATGCTAGAAAATTTTAAATATTTGGATAAAGACTTACGCGGGTAAAACCGCGGGGCGCAGCTAGTCTTATAAATAAAAATGAATCCCTATTTCGAAAGATATATAAGCGACTGGACCGATTTTGCTCTACATTCTTGTTTTGTCGTGTTTGTTATCGTCAGGAAAAGGAAAATATGAAAGAAAAGTATCGATACTCCCGCGGGATCGGGACTAACGCGGGTGAAACCGCGAGGTACTAGTTTCATATAAATATTGTAGATTGTATCCTATAATGAATGGGTAATTTAATATGAACGTATGTACATAATGTAGACCTGTAAAATTGAGGATACATTTCCCTGCGACAAACGTACATCGAATTTAAATACAATTCTAATGTTTTTATTTCACTAAAGAGCCAGGTTGATAAGTCTAATTGACGGCTCTGTGATTTGTTCACTGACAAAATTAACAGTGACTTTGCGAGCGAAGCCAAAGTCGAGTTTTAATGCGTGTAAATTATTTGATTTCGGCGACATATTATCAGTTTAGTTACGCGAAATTCAACGAGTGTAGGGAAAATAAAAAACCAGTGCCAAACACGGAATTAGCAACGTTTGGTACCAACAAAATGATTCAATGGGGTTGGTTTAAAAATGTCGCCATTTTTACTTTGACTTTAACACGTAAAGCTGGCTGAAATTGTCCTTTAATGCTGACAGAAAAGCCATAAATAAGAGAATGAAATGAAATGAGTAGGATTCCGTTATACTTTAGTATCTTCTTGCTAGTCTGTGATTCCGTTTTGAGATGGGTCAGGCGTTTGTACGTTCGTGTGTCTGGTCGAACATAATTTGAGTACCATTGCACTGATTGTCATGATTCTTGGTATGTGGATACAAAACGTCTTGATTTCAGAAATATTATGTAACACAATGGCTTAAGTTTTTTTTACAAATGTTTAGCTAGAATTACTGCTGCTTAAATCGAATGACTTGATTTTATAATATACGACTTTAACTTGCATGGTTGTTCACAAAAATTTTTGCTAAATAACGGAGAAGCTCCGTAGAAAATCAAAATTAAACATGGTAAACACCCCGTATTATAATATTTGTGTTGATGTTTGCCTGGATAGACTACGGCGATATCAAATCAAAGTGAAATGTTTTATATTGGTGTCTATTGGAGCAAACCGAATTCCGACTTAACCTAAATTAAATTAGCTAAAAAATTGCAAACAAGATTGCTATTCAGAAAACGGCAACTTAATTTAATATGGCAGGACTAAAAAAAATTTGGTTAAGTCGAAGTAAATTAAGTTAGAAAACGATTTTAGCTATTCAGAACGGCCACAAAACGTTCAAATTAAACTAAAATTAAGTCGCGGCCTATTTTGTGTAGATTAAAATTAGTTGCTGAGGAGAGCGGTTTTTATTTAACATACAATATTTTTAAAGTCGGTATACACTAGGCATCATAAATCTAAATGAAATTAATTAAAAATCAAAAAAGGTGTCCCTACGTATGGCACCCAAAAAGCTGGCTGCATTGCCCCTTTGAATTGCTATATAATGCCTATTCCTTGGCGAAAGTAGCTGCCAGTCCTTTGGTCACTCGAAGTTAAAACTAATAATTTTGATATACCTACGTTTGTAAGAACCTAATGCTTCGCTTCCCCACGGGCCCAAGACTCATTGCAAACGGCAGAAATATGTATCCATCGCCAATAGAAACATATTTCAGGCGCTTCGCAAACCGCACACGCCTCCCTGGAGGTGGAATAAATAAATAATAGTTATCTTCTTAAACATAAAAATGTGTCCCTAAATCCCTTGGTCACGGCATCACGCGGACCTATTTACCGTAAGTTTAAATGCCTGTAAAATCAAAACTAATGGATATTTTTGACTACAACAAAAACTAGTTAAGTGTACTTGTATACAGCTTTACTGTATGTAACAAACTTTCAACCGATTTGGCAAACCTATTAACATTCTTCATTATCGTTTAAAGTTACAGCTTTTGTAGATGACATTTTTCTTATGTTTTTTGGTGTAGTTTCAAGACGAAAACTTTTCGTTTTATTAAGCTTGTAATTTGGTGATATTCAACCTTTACTGTATTTTCTTGCAATATGGTCACTTAAACACTCAAGAAGTACCTAAATCTAATTCAAATGTCAACAAATATACGAGTAGGTACATTAATCATTTTCTTTGAAGGTTAGGAGAAAATGACTAAAGCCTTCCTAGCCCGGATTACTGCGGAATATCCAGCCAAAAGCTAATAACCTAATCCCTGTGTTATGATGGTCAATGAGGAAAACCTCTATCTTAGTAAACTAGCTACGCGACACGTTTTCACCCGCATAAGTACCAATCTCGAAGGAATATAGGATCAAAAGTAGTCTAAGTCCTTCTCCAAGGTCCCACCTATCTCTCTATACCAAATTTCTTCAAAATCGGTTCAGTGATTTAGGCGTAACAATCAGGTAATTGAAAGGTGGATATTTGGCAAAATATAATAAAACAAGAAAATAAAAGCAAAACTAAATGTAAGTACAAAAAAATGTTATAATTGGACAACTCTTATCACTTTGGGGTATGAAAAATAGTCAGTAGCCTAATCTCAGACCTACTGAACTACTGAAATTTCATAACAATCGGTCGGTCAAGCCGTTTCGGCCGAGTCACTTTGTTACACGACAATTTTATATATATGAAAAATACCTAAACATCAACTGAGATGTCTGTTGTCTATACTAATATTAAAAAGAGAAAATATTTATTTGTTTGTTTGTAATATACAAAGCGTAATAGTTATGCCCTTTTAAGCCGAAAGGGGGTTGATCTAGAACGACTTTTGAAAATTCGAACATTTTTTTTTGAAAATATTGAGGTTATGTTTCACTGAAAAAAACAGCTGCTTTTGAAAATAAAGGTAATTGAAGTTTTGATTGTAGTAGACCAAACTAATTATAAGGACAAAATAAGGTCAATGACCTCGAACTCTGAGAAACAGCTGATTTTCAAGTAAACTACACTGCAAATTTTTCGAAAAGTACTTCGATTTTTCAAAAGTCGTAGAACAAAGTTGTTCGCCTAAAAGGCCAAAACAACCCCCTTTCGGCTTAAAAGGGCTTACCCGTTACATCTTGTATAGCCTCCGAAACTACCAAAAATTATTTTAACAATAGAAAGCTGCATTTATCGAGGAGTAACATAGGCTACTTTTGATCTCGATATTCCCACGGGACGGGACCTACGCGTGTAACAACGCGGGAAGCAACCAGTGTTTCATAAAAATTGATTCTCATTCGTTGCTTTGCAAAATAAAACTAATAATCACCTCTGTTGTTTCAGAGTGCGCTACTGAGCTATGCATCGAAGAGACACAGATTGAGCCTCCCTCAGCACCCATAACAAGTAAGTTTACCGTCGAAGTTATTATGCATTTAAAAAGTTCAAACCCTTTCATCATATTCTATAGTAGATAGAAAAGCGTCGAGACGCCAACTACACGGCAAATAAACTCGAATGAGACGATCCGAGATGCAATTTATTCACGCGATAAGAAATAACAACTGATTGTTTTCTTTCATTATGTTAATTATTAATTACCGTTATATTTAAAAGGTTTTTCTTCTTAGCCTCAGAATACTGAACAAGAAAACACGACACGTTCAATGCGTATAACTAACTCTCTGTGGTATAACTCATTCGACATTTTAATACATATATAAATCTACAATATAATTCAGGAAATATTTTAAGTGCTTTGATGAAATAATGTTACATTTAACGAGTTATCATCGTATTTACACGAAGTCATTTTGTCTTTTCATGCAATTCCATCTCGCTCATTTCTACTCAAAACGACAAGGTCCGATATTATCATTTACAAATTTTCTCCAAAACAAATAGAATTCAGAAAATACGATAATACATTACACCTATTAAAATAGAAATGTTCTAAACATTCAATAGTCCAATTCTAAAGACTGTGAGTATACCTATAATATCCTGTGTCAAGTTAAAAGCTTGATTGATTACGGTCAAAGAATGTTTGTAGAGGAAATCGATATAACAGCTCTTTGTCCATATCAGCTCTGTTCGGGTATGAAAAGGTAATTTAAGTATCTATAGGATACAGATGAAATCAAAGTATTTATAAGTGAAAACACAAAATGTTGATCTCACAAAACTGATAAAAAATTGATTACGGACATCAGATATGATTTTTTTTAATAATATATATATTCGTAGAAGGTGTACCAACTCAAAACCTAGAAGTTCGCTCCGAATTGAGAACCACACGAGTTTTTTTTTGATTCGAACAAACCACCAAGTAAAACCTAACTTGACCAACAAACGACTAATTTTAGTTAAGTCAATTTTGTATGCTATTCTGTTTTATCCATGAACTACATTTAAAAACACGACTAATTTGAAAATGCGTTTGACAGGACTAAATTAAGTTTACAGATACAGAAGAATTCGGTATAAGAAAAAAGTAAGAATGAACGGTTTGTGCAGTGAAGTTGTTAGTACAAATATACTTTAGTCAGTTTCTTAATTATGGCCTTTCTGCTGGCATAAATTGCTGTTAGCATTCTGTTAATATGCCACCGAAATTAAACAATTTACATGCATTCGAACTAGGTTTAGCGAATTACTATTATTTCTGTTACACATCCTGGTTATCACGGGGCTATGGAGCCTTTGGAAGGCGTGCGTGGAGCCGAAGCTATCACGTTGAGGCCAATAGCAATTTTACTCGCAAACTATGAAATGGACACCAAGCCGGCGATTATCCCTGCCTGCACTATAAATTTATTATTTATTAATTACTATTATTTAGGTCATTCTTTACTTTAGCGACCAATTTAAATCTATACAGAACAAGTTGAGACAAAATTGTTGTTAGCGTTTATTAATTTGACAGTTTTGTGCCCATTGTGTTTTCTAACCTAATTAGTTAACATGCCAGCGTTTAACTAATCTTAAACATGTTTTAACTACATTAAAGTTTAGTAGGAATTGGTTTTTTTTTCGAAACGACACAATATTACGTTCTAAAGTATTTAACACTCCATCTTTACATCTTGTGTACAGTAGACGGCAAGAATACGTACTTGTCTTATTAATTATGACGATTTTAATGCCCAAAATAGATAAGAAAGTCTGGCTCAGAAGATAAATTTCTCGATCTAACTTCACCGTAGAATAATATTCCATGTGAGGATGCACAAATCTACTTAGCATTTCCACGTCGCATTATCGAGCTTTGACTTATACAAGGTGTAACGGGTAAGCCCTTTTAATCCGAAAGGGGATTGTTCTAGACGTCTAGGCGAACAACTTTTGTTCTACGACTTTTGAAAATTCCAAGTACTTTTTGAAAAAATTAAGTGTAAAGTTTACTTAAAAATCAGCTGTTTCTGAGAGTTCGAGGTTATTGACCTTATGTTGTCCTTTTATTTAGATTGATGGTTTACAATTGAAACGTCAATTACCTTTATTTTTCAAAAGCAGCTGTTTTTTCAGTGAAACATAATCTCAAAATTTAAAAAAAAAAAGTTTGAATTTTCAAAAGTTGTAGAACAAAAGGTGTTTGCCTTGTCGTCTAGAACAACCCCCTTTCGGATTAAAAGGGCATACCTGTTACAAATTGTATATAAGTCGTTGCGAAGTCGCCAGGGGCTCTATTTTTGAATCATTAGCGCCACTTCGAGCGATTTTAAAACTTCGATTTCTACTAATTTTCGTTCGATTTCTGTAATTTTTCTATGTGAATCGAACAACCGCAACGAGTGGTATCAACCACTCGCCGCAGGAATCCGACATCGAACGAAAATCAGCAGATATCGAATTATTTAAATCGCCTGATGTGCAACGAGTGGTTCAAAAATAAGGCTCCTGGTTGCCGTTCGGCTAAAAAAACTCCATAAATAATAATGAAAGAGCAATGACAAACGACCATGGTAGTGTGGATTGTCTTTAATTGTGGTTTTCATTTCGCAAAATTTTAACGTTAAAAGCTACAAGCTAGAAAACAAAAGCTGAATTTTTAAACGTCCGACGATTCGAGGTTTTTTCAGACCTCCTGAAAAAACCTTGAAATGGAATTGTTTATGGATAGCCTGTGTGTTCACGGCCTGACAGGATCAATTCTGTGTATTGACAAATGACAAATATAATAAAAGCTACGCGAATAAAAGAGGGAAATGAGTTTAATTTCAAGTAAAATGATACCTACTTCAAAGACGAAATATTTAACGTGACAAACTCTGGAATACATTCGCCTATTCGGATATGGATATCGTCATGAAATTGAACTGTCTTTCCATCTAATCTGTATGATAGGACCCGACACAAGACCTCAATTCATTTCCATCGCTTTCTGAATTGCGGAAACCTGCCAATTTAGAAAGCGGTTCGATAGTTTTTCATTGGGTGTTTTATATAGAATACCTACCTAACTTAGATAATAACACTTTGCCGTTGTTGCTATACCTATATAAAATAAAATGAATTATGAACAACAAATTTGTTTAACCAGGCGAGGAAAGCGACACGGGTGAGACCGATGGGAGATTATCATCGGAGAGTTCGCCACTTCGACATCGTCGAGGAGGAATCTTGAAAGGAGGACGCCTTTGGAAGTCACTCGATAAGGATAACGATAGGGACAACGAACAGGTACCAATCGACGGCAACTTACTAGTAATAATGCTAATATTTACGTATTTATACAACATCCTGTGACCTGTCTACGTTCCCAAAGCTACACAAAATACAATTTAGGAAATGAATTCTCCGATAACATTGGATTGCTTAGATACCAACGTCTACAACATCTACAAGACATATATTTTACCATTTCTTTTTGTTGTGTTTGTTATTATCAAGAGAAGGTTCTTATGAAAGAAAAAGGTGCAAAACCGATTTGGTATGGAGAAGAACAGTTTACTTTTGATCCCTATATTCCCGCGGGATCGGGACTTACGTGGTCGATACCTTGGAGTTCAGATAGTAGGTATTAGTAAACATTCAGATTTATGTTTTCACATGAAGCTTCTATTACGTAGCTGCGACCATAAAAGTTAATATAATTCAGTTTCCAAATAAAAACTATGCTGTATTTCCTTGATACTTTTACTACTTGCAAAACTAATGTATTCAACCTATAACGGGGAAATGGAATGAGAAAAGATAAATTAAGTGTCGTATTTTCTTTGCCTCTGTCAATTCTACAGCCTGTAGGTAATAGGTATTCAATTTCCATTGAATAAAATTATTATAACAAGAGGTGTCGCTTATCAAACACAAAACTGGGTTGCCAGATCGAAGGAGAAGGGAGCGCGTTAGAAAAGGACAAGGTTTTTAAGAGGCTAGTCCTCGAGTTTTAGTGTTTTTCCGTAGGAATTGACCTAGTTATTCTTATTAGTGGACTTCATAAAGTTTTTGGAAACTGTACAAGGAGACATCGAGACGATCGTTATGAGAACTTCGTTATGAACGGCAACGTGTCCTACGGCACCCTCGGTACAGTTCCAATGATAGAAATTAATTTAAAAACACAATTCACTCGGTTTTAAACTTTGGAACTATACCCAGCGTTCCATAGTCGAGGACACGTTGCCGTCCAAAACCAAGCATCTCGGAGTATCCTTTGACCGATCCTAAAAATAAAATTGAGTCCATTAAGAACTAAATCTCAGTCTACCACAAATCATGAAAACTCAAGGATTACCCTGTTAACTATCATACTACGATCATTTTCATGGGTCGTATTAATTGTATGACTATGAAAACAATCGACGTACCTATATTAAACGGCCTTATATTATATACGACGATTGACTTCGCTCCGCTCGCATTGGAACCGAGGATTTAAAGTTTTCAATCTATTCATATTCATATATTCATTGAGAACTTCTATACAAATACATCATCGATTTTGAAACTCTTAAGCAAAGTGTTATGTGTGGTTTTGGAATGCACCATTCGATGAGAAGATATATACCACAAGGCTTTTACCTCTAGTTTTTATGACGGCCTCTGTGGAGCGTCGCTTAATAATGAATATATGTTTATAGTCTGGGTGTTTTCTTCTATGTAACAAATTAATGTATTTACAAAAAGAGACGTATAATATCCGTTGTCTATTACTCATAATAAATAAATAAATAAATATTGCACGACATTGCACAGATAGCGCTAATCTAGCCCCAAACTAAGCACTAGGCTTGTACTGTGGGTACTAGACAACGGATATACTACTATATATACCAAATACATACATATTATACATAGAAAAACTCGAGGCCAGATAAAAATATTAATTCTTTAGTATAAATATTTCCACCTGACGGGAATCGAACCCGCAGCCTTCTGCATGGAAGTCGAGTATTAGCCCGACGCGCCACCGAGGCCGTCATAGGTCGCAACTTGTGCTAGATTGCGCTGTGTGTAACGTTCTACAATATTTATTATTATTGATAATAGAACGATGACCAACGATCAACGACAGCTAGCGACGAGGACGGTTCAGTCACCCCAAGATCTGTCCGCTTCGTCGAGAGAGCATCGGAGTCTTCAGAACAAGAGCCAGACGACAAAAAAGAGGACTCTCAAGTTTCAGACTCCGAAAATAATTCGCAAAAAGACTTCAATAACTCTACGCACAGGTAACACCCCACTAATATTATAAACGCGTAAGTTTTAATACATGGTTCGATGTTGTGTTTCAATCACGCAAAAACTACAGGTCCGATTGCGATCAAACTTGGTAAGCAGGTTAACCGATTAACACGTAAGCTACCTAGGTACTTTTTACCCCGTTTTTCCCGCAGGATCATGACTTACGAGGATGAAACCGAAAAGTTGTTCGGCTCAAATGGTCATCCTCGGAACATCCTGTTTATTGAGACTTTTCTCAGAAATTCAGAATGTCAACAAAACAAACAACGAATTTACCTCCGAAACTTCCTGTTTAAATACAGCTTATTTGCCCTTTTTTATTTACGTACAAAAAGGTACATTATAGACCTAACATCAATGAAAAGATCCGTAAAATATTTGTTGTATTTCAGAAAATAAAAAAGATAAATAAATAAACAAATCATGTGACCGTCTCGTCGGGAGATGAGTGAGAAAGTGAGAAATACGAATTCGTAACATTTCTCACTGCATTACACTTTCAATCACATTGTAAAGCTGTTAAAGATCAATTTCGTGTGACGACAATTTAACATCTTTCACGTTCGTCTGCACCTGTTATATCCTACAATTTAAATAATTATGCGAATGTACCTACAAATTCTGAGATGAAAATTCTTGTATGAACGATATTTATTGGAAGACACGTATACGTCAAATTTGTAGCTATGACTAAGCCCTATTGTTTCTGACTTTGCATAATATCTTTCCACTTACCATAATCCTTTTAAATTATAATATATTAGAGTTTGTTTGTTATTTGTAGGTATATAGGTTGGTTATTGTTTATTAGCTATGTCCCGCGGTTTCGTCCACAGAAGTTCCGATCTATTTTTTTTAAATCGGGACTTACGTGGATGAATCCGTGAGATCCAGCTAGTCACATAATATTAGAACCTTGTGATCAGTAATTTGCCTATTTATTGCTGAAGATATTTTTAATTATTTTTTCAATTATTTGTTGTGCAGTTGTGCAATATAAATATTTTAAAGGAAAAATACATCTATAAAAATTCCTCCCGTGAGTGAATTTTGTAATATTTTCTTCCTTGTTAACAGATTAGATACGCCTTTGATCCTGACCCTAAATAATCCAAAAAGTAGTTCGGCAGTGCAACAGTTATTCAATAGTGGTCGACCGCCGCCGCCGGCGATCGAGCCGCAATTGGTTACGTCAGAAACTCTCAGGTAATTCACAATTTTATCCATTCAACATTCTATATCGTCAGTGGAACGGCTATATTGCTAAAGTTAAAGTTTTAACTTGTATGTTTCCGCAATAGCACGATGTTTTCCTTCATCGTAAGAGCGATGTTGTTTTTCTGAAAAAAATACACTTTGGTGCGCGGCTGGGATTTGAAACCACGACCTTCAGAATGAAAGTCAGGGTATCTACCACTAGACCAACTACGCTCTCTATATTGCTGAACTGTCAAAATAGTTCATCCACGTCCGTTTTCTTCTTCGTTCTTATATTAAAATTTTTTTTTCAAAAATTCATTTTCATTATCGTCATCGCTTTGCTTACACACTTGCCGTGTGGGGCTAAGCAAAGCAATGACGATTGTTTTTTTTTCATTTTGTATTTTATATTTTAATTAATTATTTCACGACGCAGATATGCAAACATAAGGAATTGTTGAACCCGACTACCATTAAAATGCTTCACTGTCAGTCAATAAGCGACCATCCATATTCTAGTCTCATAAGAAGGCCGTCTAAATTATTTGGCCCTACGTTTACAGATGAACTAATAGATTCGTTTAATTTCAATGTATTTGTGTTTATTTTGGTATCCATGGACTTCTTCAGGGTAGACTGAGGTGTAATTCGTCATTGTAATGTTTTAAAGAAGAAAAAACTAAACCATTTTGTATTCTCAGAGCTTGGGACGCAGGAGTGAGACCTAAAACGGAAGACGTGGCGGTGCGACGAGTGGCGGAGAGGAACGCCTTACGATGTTCATTACTGCGAAGTGAAGCGAGGAAAAAGCAACAGCCTAAGGTTTGATTTCTTAGTTCTTTACTTCGTTTCACACTAATTAGATGAACTAAGGTGGAGCGGGGCAATCACGCCGGCGCGGCGGCTAATAAAGGCAAAGGATTGATAAACTAATAACTCATACTACTTTATTACGGGGAGCTAGCTCGAGTTAAGCACTTAAACAGTATTAGTCGTTTAACATCAATTATATTGGTAAAATACTAAAATACGGTATTCGCATGTTTTGTAATTACTGAGATATATTGACATTACCAAACCTACAAATTATTCGATTTGTCTATATTTCGATTTCTTAAAACTCTTTGCCAGTGTTAAGTGGGTAGTGACAGCTAATAGCGAATAAATAAAGCATAATTATTAATTCTGCTAGATTTTTATCCGCTCTAGATATATTTACTGCCCAAGAGCTTATGGAAAGAGAGTTATTTTGAATTTTTTAGCCGACGACGTAATTGCCCCGCCCTTAATTTTAATCGCCCTTAATTAGTCGCCAATTAGAGATTCATAACACCACCATAAAAAGCATGGATTAAAAGTGGGGCCAATTAAATATTGCTTTAGTTAAGAAACATTGCCGCGCGGTTTTACCTCCGTAAGTCTTAAAAAATATCGCTCATCAGACGTGTCGGTTAAAGACGAAGACAATTTCAAATTTTTAGAAAAAGCTTAAGTTATTTAAAAAGCTTTTAATTTTGTTTGAACTTTAGTACCATTTTTAAAGCGTATAGTTTCGCCAATGGATGGAATCACAGTGATATGTCATCTAACAATATCAAATGCAAGAACAAACATTCCTAATATGGAAGAGAAATGCAAATGTTGAAATGTGTGTGTTTTTTGCCCGTTACTGAAATCACTACAGGTGGCTCTTAACATAGTTGTAATCTCGTGCAACACACCCTTTATATGGATAACATTAAGGTGTCTGGCAAGGAGATTCCACAATATTCAAGTGTCTGGTTATTAATGACTTGATTTTCCCACGTTTTTATACGCTCACTATTCTTGTCTGTTTGTTTTTTAGTAATTCTGACTGATATACCTAAAGATTTCACTACATAATTAGTCTATTTATTACACACCTTTAGTACCGTTTATCTGCCAAAGCCACTGTTTCCCCAGCTTCATAATGGTCCATCGTGATCGTTCTTACCTGTGTTGGGAGCACAGAACACTATTACTCCTAGCGGGTTGGGAGCACAGGTTGGGAGGCTCCTAACCCAGGCTCCCAATTGGAGCAGTGTTGCCAACTCTAAAATCTAACAGGTGGTAGAATTATTTCAAAAATACTGTTTAGATTTTCCGAAACTATGTTGTTTGTAACTTTCATTTCAAATACGATAGATTATTTAGCAAGTTACGGGATAAAGTTCTTAAAGCTAATATTTTTTTTAAATCATAATCACTTAGTTAATTGTTATTTTTTTTATACATATCGATATTATGTTTATTAATCACTAGCTGAGCTTCGCGGCTTGACTCGCAAGTCCTCTTCCCCTGAGAGTTTTGGAATAAAAAGTAAGCAAGTATTATTCCATTATTGGCGAGTATTATTCCATATTATTCCATATTTGACGACCTCTGTGGCGCGTCGGGCGAACGCTTGGCTGCAATACAGAAGGTTGCGGGTTCGATTCCCGCTGGGTGCAAATATTTAAGCTTAAAAAATAAATATTTGTATCTGGTCTGGGCGTATTTCTATGTATAATATGTATGTATTTACAAAAGAAAAATAAATATAAGTAGTATATCCGTTGTCTAGCCACCGTAACACAAGCTTAGCAGCTTACCACGGGGCTAGATGGCGCTGTGTGTTCGTCACAGGATTTATTTATTATTTATTTATTTTATTCCAGGACTCCAGCTACCTATATTCCAAGTTTCAATGCAATCCGTTCAGCGGTTTGTACGTGATAAATTTTCAAACATACAAACTCACAAATTTCAGCTTTATAATATTAGTATTAATAGGATTTCCGCAAGTGGGATTATAAGCAATACATTTTTTTCCGTTTCGCTGTTTTGCCTGCTGCGATAAAATACTTTCCATGATTAATTTCGTAAGAAGAACAACAAGAAAACAAAAACACGATTAATTAAAAAAAAAAATTCAAACTCTATAAGTACCTATAATCTTATCGTAGTGAATCTATGATGTTGACGGTGCTTTTACCGTCATTACGGTGCAGTTGGCAACACTGGTTAGGAGCATACGTGACAAACTTTTAGCTTTCAACATTACGAAGGTGAGAGGTTCACAGGCTCTGTAGAGGTTTCGTAGGCTCTGTAGAGGTTTAAAGCCTCTGTAGAGGATTCGTAGCAATTGCAAACTATAACCTCTGTAGTTAGATACTTCGTAGCCTTTACCAATGTGCGGTCCGGACTTTCAAAAACATAAACCACTAGCTGAAGCTGTCTCTCTATTTTGGATGCGCCAATTCGTAAAGTTTTATTTATTTATTTATTTTATTTTAAAGTCCCAAAACTCCTAAAGTCCATTTTTCACTTTTTGAGTAATGAGCAAAAAAGGTTATACACATCTACGGCTCTATTTAATTTTATTTACTTTATTTGACCAAAAAGGTCAATGTAAAGCGAGTCTTTATTCTCTAGGTGCATAAAGTGAGAATTATAAACGGGGTATAATGTAAAATTTAAATTTGGAACTACGGTTCTGGTAGCATACGTTTAAAAAAAAAAAGAAAAATTGGGCTTTCTATTTTTATATCAACGGAAGGGTAAGACTAAAAGTTTTAGTTGATATAAAGCCCCACCATTATTTTAATCGGCTAAGGTCGATGAATGGCTTCGTAATTTTGATGTAACATTGATAAATTTAATTAATAAAGAGCTGTAATATATTTCACACAAGTAGCATTATTCTACATTAATTATTGTAGCCTTTTTTATTGTCTTGCAGTAGATGTGTAAAGTAGCGTATTCACCTCGGTAATAAAACCTGTCTTTATCATGGGCGCTTAGATCCAACGTTTCACTTAGTACTCTAGGTACAGAACTCCTTCGGTTCGCTCACAAGTTTTTAACACCCTCGTTGCGCTCGGGAGTTAACTATAGAGTCCTTCGTACGCTTTGGATTCAATATGACGCGCAGGGCCTTAGTACCTCGGTGCATAAACTACTATCAAATGAACGTTTAAAGAACGTGAATGGGATACAGAAAAAACACACTATATAACAAATGAAATTAACTTTGTCCAGTAAAATTGTATGGGATCGTATGCGTGAAATCCGGTAGCTGTGATTTTTGCAAGATTTGGCGATTAAAACCCTAAAGGAACAGTTTTTAAAAGGTTTTTATTAGGCTCACATTCTAAACAAGCCTGCATAAAATTACAGCTACCAGAATTAACGCATACGGTTCTATACATTAGGACGACAATTTTGTACCGGACAAATTTGATTAAAAATGAAAATAAAGTCTTGAAATTACAACAAATCATTGGACCTAGGGATATTTAACTAATTTTTAGGAACTAAGGACTATTTGACTCAATTTTTAGGGACTGTATTAGTGATTCATAAACTTTTTATTGATACTTAATATGGTTAACGTTAATCGAATTGACATAGATGAAGTAAAAATTATTAGAAACATTTAATGAATTTTTGTGATTTGAATTCAAAGCAAAAGTGCAGAACAGGTTACGAACTGGTACGTACATTTTGCCAAACTTAGTCTTATATTAAAACCAAACATTGCACACTTAGGAATTTAATTTAAAAATTGTTTGTGAAATTCTAGGTGGTCAGTTCAAAATGGCCGTAATCTACCAGAACATTAGTTCTAAATTTAAATTACTTTATACCCTTGGTCTGTAATGAGCACTTTATGCACCTAGAGAATATAGACTCGCTTGAAGTTGACCTTTTTAGTCAAATAAAGTAACTTTGTAGAGCCGTATATGTGTAAAAAATTGTATCGAACTGTGTTGTCCGTATAAAAATGACCAAGTGAGACTTAACGATTTTAGGAATTGGAGCACCTATTTATAAATAAAACAACCTTGAACTACGACTATTTATAGGTTGTGGCTATTTTTATTTTTACAACAGTCATAGCCTATCCTGAACTTAAATGGAATCCATTGTTCGTCGGAATATCTATTGTAACATTCAACTCGATCACATTCTATATTTATAGACTAGCTTCTCCCCACGGGGCGTCTCCCAAATCTGATACAGGAAACAGAATAAGGAAAGAATAAGGAAAGGGTTTTTAAACCATGGACATTTTGTTGGTATAGCTCAGACCACCTACCATCTCCCAGGCATTCCCCGAGAGTGGTCTAATGGTCTCAATCAGATTTAAAATTAAATAAAAAGTTTCCAAAAAAACAGGGATTATAATCTGGAAAAGTCTTTACAACTAACACTTACCCAGTAAGCAAAATTTAACAACGGAATTTGTTTGTAAACTCACAACGATTTTAAACGAGCTATCTAACGATACCCCACACGATTGGTGTGTGTTCGCGCAGCGAAATGTTGTTGAATTTAAAGATTTGAATTATGCAGATATTTAATGTATGACGTCGTATAATTGTGTGTGGTAGAAAAAAAATTGTGCACGCAGCCATTGTGGAGAAATTCACCAAAAACTGTTTCCGCTGGGCGAACGTTGTCCTGGCGGAACTTTTTTTAATCCATTAATTTTAGAAGGAAAGAGATGTGTTCAAAAATTAGTGTGTATTTGTGTGTAATTGTGTATGTATGAATAAAATTAGTGCATGCATAAACTTCGGAGAAATTCAAGTTTCCGCTACGCGAATGTTTGGCCATTTCCTAGTTTTCATATAAAGCGCTTACATAGAGAGCTGTAGATTTTTACATACGTTGTTTTGAATTTGTTTATATTTGTTTAGAAAACAGATTTTAAAAAAATCGTAGGGTTTAAAAGATAAAAATATAAACGTAAAATACGCTTATTAGGTCTTAGTTCTTAAAGTATGCACTTTGGGGTCTAGATTTTCACGTTTATACAAACCTTGTAAGAGTCCGCAACATGTTGCCAAGTATCAATAATGCTCCGTTAGTAATTAAAGAGTTATAGGACAAATTACCATGAATAGTACGCAACTGTACCATATTAATAAATACTATATTGGAAAGTTAAGAACGTTTCTTAGATATATGGCACGGCCGCTTTTTTGTAGCCGTCCGAACTTGGTCGGGTTATATAGGTTTTCGATGCTTCGTCGGTATTATAATTGTTTTTCTTTAATTACTGAATTTCATGACATGAAATTTTGCATGTGAATAGTTGAATGAATACACTAATTTTGGCATACATTTTACCATGCAATTCCTTTAGAACGACGTGATATTTGACTGCTTTGTAAACAGTGATCTATTCATGGTAATTTGTCCTATAACTCTTTAATTACTAACGGAGCATTATTGATACTTGGCAACATGTTGCGGACTCTTACAAGGTTTGTATAAACGTGAAAATCTAGACCCCAAAGTGCATACTTTAAGAACTAAGACATAATAAGCGTAGTTTACGTTTATATTTTTATCTTTTAAGCCCTACGATTTTTTTTAAATCTATTTTCTAAACAAATATAAACAAATTCAAAACAACGTATGTAAAAATCTACAGCTCTCTATGTAAGCGCTTTATATGAAAACTAGGAAATGGCCAAACGTTCGCGTAGCGGAAACTTGAATTTCTCCGAAGTTTATGCATGCACTAATTTTATTCATACATACACAATTACACACAAATACACACAAATTTTTGGACACATCTCTTTCCTTCTAAAGTTAATGGATTAAAAAAAGTTCCGCCAGGACAACGTTCGCCCAGCGGAAACAGTTTTTGGTGAATTTCTCCACAATGGCTGCTTGCACAATTTTTTTTCTACCACACACAATAATACGACGTCATACACTAAATATCTGCATAATTCAAATCTTTAAATTCAACAACATTCCGCTGCGCGAACACACACCACGATTGGGTAACATCTTATATCTTAACAACTTTTATCGGAATGTGTTCTATATTATTTAATATTTAAGTACATAAGAGTTTGTGACTTGACTTCACAGTTTCACTGTAACTTTTTTTTAAAAACTCGTTCAACTGTGGTATCGTATAATTAGCATCCACCGCTACTAGTTGCTATTTACTGTCAAAAAACATATTTCGTATTCTACATAGCTGCTTTGAAGTAATCTCAGGTAACAACCACGTTACGTCAAAGCAGCAATGTACTGCAACTTAGCAACTACTAGCGGTGGATGCTAATAAGATGATACCACAGCTGGACTCTCAAGATACAGGACTTGTTCCTAGTTAGAGATCCGTTGTGGATACTCAATCCATTTGTATTATTTCTTGTTTAATAAACTTTTATTATTATTATACTATTTTTTTGCCGTGATCAAAAACAAGCCTTCGGTACAGCGAGCTTCGGTCAAATTTTTTTCGGTGAAACGAACCATAGGGGAAACGAACAATCGGTGAAACAACTATTCGGTAAAGTAATCTTTCGGTCAATCGTCTTCGGCGAAAGGTGTTTCGATGGATAGTGTTTCGAAGTAGCGTAGGGAACCCGATCAATATGTATACTTATGCAAAATTAAATCGTCTTAGTACTAAGCGTCCCTGAGCTAAGCCTCGGACAGACGGGCAGTCTTTCTTTCTTTCTTGTTGACTAAGAAACCCTAAAAATAGTATAATGATAGCTTTTCTGTATCGGGGACGATCCAAGGCGAATTGTTTGACTGACGGTCTCTTGGATGTTAGCAGGGTATATACTATTCAATTCAATTCAATTCATTTATTTCACCATAAAATTACATTGCATAATATTGGCATGTCAATTTACAAAATCATAATAATAAAGTCAATCAATTAAATTAAATTAAATATTAATAAATTTTGTCAAATGCAGTAGGTATAATAATTCAATAGTCAAATATGAACACAATGTAAATAAATGAGTTAGATGTCTAGTTAGTCATACAAATCAAAAAATGAACAAGTCATAAATTCCGAAACGTGATAGAATGGATTAGATTTAAAAAAAGATTCAATTTTATTTTTAAATTCATTAAAAGGTAGTTGTCTTACAATTAAAGGAAGTTTGTTATACATCTCAATTTTAAAATTTACGCCTAATTTAAATGTTTTGACCTTTCGAGTTCTGGTTAGTACTAATTTATCTTTATGAGAATATTGTAATGTAATAAAACTCACAGTCAAATCTTTAATGTTACATTACACGTAAATGCTTCCGGTAAGGGAGATCACCTTTAACTTAATTTGTATTGTAATTTATTTGATTTATATTCATTTCATTAGATGGTTTTGTATTGTTAAAAAACTAAAATACCTAAATATTAGATACCAAACTTAACAAAAAAAAAACTTATATTCACACCTTTTTTTTGTCTCGCAGAAGATGTGTAGAGTATTTACCTCTGTAATAAAACTTGGGTTGTAAAAAGAGATATATTAAACTCTCTCGCTACACTCGGGAGTAAGTCCGAAATGCGGAGTCCATCGCTACGCTTACGAATCAATATGACGTTCGTGATAAAAGACAGCGCTTAGTACCCACTAGTATTTATTCGAGAGTGTTTTTCTGTATCTGGGTCAAGGGCGTGAGGCTACGAGAGTGAAAGGCACCGGCAGGCTGCGTCCTATTTAAGATGTAAATTTAGGATTTAAACAATGGTCAACTGCTACAATTTTCACGGTATCTGACATTTGACAATTTAATTATATAAGGAGCTCATTGGCCTAGCTGTAAGTGCCGATCTTGATTGGTCGCACGGGTGAAGCGAGGCTTGGCTTCGTCATTACTTGGATGGGTGTCCGATAATTTATGTGGCAAAAATAAATAAATAATAGATTTAAAAATCTGAAATCCCACGTTTTTAAATGTCATAGAAAGAGTTAAATAACCCTGCGGGGCCAAACGAGGGGTGCATCATAAGTTGGGGCGCATGTTACTCAGGTGATTTTATTGGCATTCAAGCATACATAGGTTTTGAGTGTAAATCTTCAAGATGCGCCCCCACGTTTTTAGTGGCCCCTCGTTAGGCTCCGCAAGGTTTTTAACTCTTTTTAGGACATTTAAAAACATAGGCTTATATATTTTAGGAAAATATTTTTGTTTTTTTATATATATTTTTTAGCTTAAGGTTGCATTGTCATCTGGTTTAGAACTATTCCCTAAGTTTTAGCCCGCTAACTAGTCACGAAGTGCCTCAAATTGAAGTTGCTAGATTCCGCCCGGACTGACAAACAAACAAACAAGAAAAGTGAGAGTATAAAAAACGTGGGAAAATCACTTTATCGAACTTCTCCAAGCTTCGGGAGACACAGAGTAACCAGTTGGTTGCATGTTATATCTGACAGCAGTCATTAAATAAAATAAGAAGCCATAAGAAGCTTAAGGCGACATTTCATACTTTTCATTTCGACTGAAAGGAAATTTAAACACTACATACGCGTTTGATAAACGAGATGTATTAAGGATCAGTTAATATTCTAGAAAAAAAGTTAAAATCCACCAGTAATGAAAAGGTTTTGAATTACGTTTTTATTGGTTACAATGTAATCGAGTTGGTCATGAAACCAACATGAGACAAAAGTATGTCTCACGACCAATTCCAAATCATGGAAAGATGAAATAAAGATGAAATAAACAATTTCTACCCGGCTATATTAAACTAAGTAATCTGAACAGGAGAGATGAAACGTTATTTGTAGTAGATATTCGTTCAAGTTTATTACGAAGTCCTAATATAATCAACCTTAAAAATACATATTTGAAATATTGTCAAACGGAAAATCTCGACATAAAACATTCAAGCACCCACTTGTAGACATGAGTTCACGTTTCAATTCTTACACACGTTTCATTCTCTGAATGAATATATCTGTATACGTACCTACTCGCGTATCTACCTCTCTAGACGTTTTCAAAAAGGAAATTGTCTTTCCAATTTTCGTCCTGTATTGTCACGTTCGTGCAATTTTGAATCCTCCGGTTATTGATCTCCCCAAATAATTATAAATAAATAAATAAAAAAATATTTATAAAAAATAAAAAACCCGACTGCCGTTAAAACTGAAAAGTAAAAAACAAGACGATACCTAAAGGTAAAGAAACCTTAAAAATCGTTCGACGCATCTAGAAGCCTTCAAAAATTGTGGATGCAGTCGGGTGGGACTTCAACACAATTTGGTGTCATTATACTTTTCCTTTAAAAGGAGTCCCACCCGACTGCATCCACAATTTTTGAAGGCTTCTAGATGCGTCGAACGATTTTTAAGGTTTCTTTACCTTTAGGTATCGTCTTGTTTTTTACTTTTCAGTTTTAACGGCAGTCGGGTTTTTTATTTTTTATAAATATTTTTTTTATTTAACGCTTTTTAGTTATTAGAGATTAGATACAATCACACCAGAGAAACTCATTAACTCTGGATGTGTATACTCCAGTAGCGAGGACTCGAAATCGGTTAAAGATAGGCTATCTAAAAGCCTTCAATATTGTAATAGCTATTCTTTTTGAGTTTTGCTGAGATAGCTATGAAGTAGGCGGGATACCTACTTCTCTGCGACAAACGTTCAATCGAATTTTGTTTCTTCGAGAACTTTTCATCGATACCTCTGTACTGCGACGATTTATTAAATCGACGTAATGTTACTGCGATGTTACGTTACATTGAAAAACTATACTGCGAACGATTTTACTGCGAAAATACCATACTGCGAAGGGCTAGGGGGGAAGCTTCTTAAGATCTTCATATTGAATGACAGCTGTCATTCAATATGAAGATCTTAAGAAGCTCTATCACTTATGCTAAGATAGTAGTGGTCTATCGTCAAAAGTTTCCGAGATATTGACGTTTTAAGTTTAACAGCTGTCATCCAAAATGAAGATCTTAAGAAGCTCTATCACTTATGCTAAGATAGTAGTGGTCTAGCGTCAATAGTTTCCGAGATATTGACGTTTTAAGTTTGACAGCTGTCATCCAAAATGAAGATATCGAAGAGCTCTATAACTTATGCTAAGATAGTAGTGATCTATCGTCAATAGTTTCCGAGATATTGACGTTTTAAGTTTGACAGCTGTCATCCAAAATGAAGATCTTAAGAAGCTCTATAACTTATGCCAAGATAGTAGTGGTCTAGCGTCAATAGTTTCTGAGATGTTGACGTTTTAAGTTTGACAGCTGTCATCCAAAATGAAGATATCGAATAGCTCTATAACTTAGTGGGCTTAGACCCAGTTGACTATTATCAACTTCGAAAGGGTATAATTGGTCCCTGGTCCCAGTTTGAAGGTGGACGACTTCCCCCCTAGCCCTTCGCAGTATGGTATTTTCGCAGTAAAATCGTTCGCAGTATAGTTTTTCGATGTAACGTAACATCGCAGTAACATTACGTCGTTTTAATAAAGCGTCGTAGTACAGAGGTATCGATGAAAAGTTCTCGAAGAAACAAAATTCAATTGAACGTTTGTCGCAGAGAAGTAGGTATCCCGAAGTAGGCAGGTATTCATCTTAAAATATAATTACCAAATCCGAAAACTTCGTCGCGACTGGTGATACAAACGCTGGCGGTTTCTTGTCCTAGCGGATTAGCCTTGCTATCCATTATCCATAGCGCGACATTTCAAATTTTTAGTTAATTACTTATTGTAAACATAGTAATTGTTATTTATGTTATCTCTGACAAACTGACAAATCAAACATTCAAATTCCTTCAAAAGTTGAAACTCGGCGTCAAAGTCAAATCGAAAAGTTTTTAAGTAACGTTCCGTTGTCTTTGCTCGGTTTTTATGGTCAAGACAAATCTTGCTTTATAGCGTTTTAAATCTTTATTTTTATTTATTTATTATTTTAATGTACCCTATGTCACTCTCACGGTCATGACGAATCTAACGACGTATCGTTTATCTAAATCGGCCCAGCCGTTTAGGCCCTACGACGGCACAAAAATAGGTCACATACATACATACATACATACATACATACACTCACGGCAAAAACATAACACTTCCTTTGGCAGTCGTGTAATAAATAAATAAATAAATAAATCCTGTGACGAACACACAGCGCCATCTAGCCCCGTGGTAAGCTGCTAAGCTTGTGTTACGGTGACTAGACAACGGATATACTACTTATATTAATTTTTCTTTTGTAAATACATACATATTATACATAGAAATACGCCCAGACCAGGTACAAATATTTATTTTAAGCATAAATATTTGCACCCAGCGGGAATCGAACCCGCAACCTTCTGTATTGCAGCCAAGCGTTCGCCCGACGCGCCACAGAGGTCGTCATAATAAATCGTCATAATTATAATACCTATAATTATAATAATCATAATATTATACTACTATATTATAAAGTCTAGCTAGCGAATGTTGGCTATGGAATTATTACACGACTGCCAAAGGAAGTGTTATGTTTTTGCCGTGAGTGTATGTATGTATGTATGTGACCTATTTTTGTGCCGTCGTAGGGCCTAAACGGCTGGGCCGATTTAGATAAACGATACGTCGTTAGATTCGTCATGACCGTGAGAGTGACATAGGGTACATTAAAATAATAAACAAATAAAAATAATGATGGAAAACGCTATTAACCAAGATTTGTAAAGACCATAAAAAACAGAGAAAACGCGTAACATTGTTCACTCAAAAGATATGTTTTATTCTCTCGTAAATTTACATTTGAAAAGTATTGCTTGTAAAGTTTTACAATTAAGTTTTAAAATAATTAATTATAAAATTACCGGAAGTCGTTTAAGTAGGTTGTCTTCATTAATATGTCACTTGCCTTCGGCTCGGTTGTCTTGTCTTTAATGACGTTTATATATTCTTTTTACTTACTTCAATTTATGGCTTAGCACTACCTCTGGATTTCAATATTCGCATGCGAAAACAATCCGTGTGTGAATAATGTATTCTAATAGTAATTCTAATGGTGAACTTCGAAAGTTATGTTGCTACTACATGACATTATGATTACGCAGGTAATTTTCGCAAGAACAACGGAACGTTAATTAAAAACTTTTCGATTTGGCTCGTATAAATATCTCATCTATGGATTTGACTTTGACGCCGAGTTTGAAGGAATTGGCAGAGATGACATAAAATACTTTAGTATCTTCTTACTAGTTTGTGGACTTAAATAACCACATTATTTTCCAAAAAAAAACAATACCTACGTAATAATCTAAAATTAGAAATCGAAAAGAAGTTGTCAGCAACAACAACCCGAGGCATTGCGTCCAAGATGCTAGGAGTAATAGTGTTCCGTGATGCTGACGGCGTTCCCGCGCTAAATAGGAAACCGCCAGTTCTTGTACTTATCACCCTGAGTAAGCAAAAACAAGCAATGCACGTCCTCGCTACTGGAGTATATACATCTAGAATTAATAAATTTCTTCTGGTGTAATTAAATCTGATCTCTAAAAACTAAAAAGCGATAAATAAAAAAATATTAAAAAAATAAAAAACCCGACTGCTGTTTTAACAGAAAAGTGAAAAACAAGATGCTTCTAGTAGCTTTAGGAATGGTGGATGCAGTCGGTGGGACTCCAAATAAAAGGTCAATAAGTTTAATAACACCAAATACTTAGTGTTATATAATTAGGTATACTATCTTTATGTTATTTGGAGTCCCGCCCGACTGCATCCACTATTCCTAAAGCTACTAGAAGCATCTTGTTTTTCACTTTTCTGTTAAAACAGCAGTCGGGTTTTTTATTTTTTTTAATATTTTTTTTGCAAACTTTTTACATAGCAACACTAGGTATACGATCTATTTATCTATATTTATAAGAAATTCGTCATTCATAAGAATATAAGATTATTAATTCGACAATAGTTTTTGATACGAGTTCCTAAGTAATTAAAAGCGTAATTTTTGTTACCTAAAAATTTAGTTTTTTAAATCATATTATTTCATATAACACCTTAATAAATACAGATCTATTACTTATGCACAATCATAACATCTCTAATTATTATCATAAACTATATGTATTCCTAGTTTCATCAAAATCCGTTAGAAGTTTTTGCGTGAACGAGTAATAAACATCCATGTCACGTTTTGCATACAAACTTTCTCATTTAAATTAACTAGTTGCTCCCGCGGTTTCAACCGCCCAGCTTCTGATCCCGCGAGATAATCGGGATCGAAAGTAGGTATCCTATGTAACTCTTCATTACCTAAACTATACCATTATGCAAAGTTTTGTCGAATTTGGTCGAGCCGTTTGACCGTGATAAAGAAATAAATAAATAAGAAAGAAATAAAAGGCTTTGCTTTTCTTGATAATCATTTCTCCTACAATTGGTAACTCAATGAAGCAAGAATATTACAAAGTCGACCCATCTCACGATGGTGACATATGCCGATAGGCCTCGGATTCGATTTATGCCCTACAAAGACAATAAAGCCAATTAACTGATCATACCGCAAATTTTTCTTCAAAACACAATTTACCCTTGCAGGAGGTGACGTAATAATCCAACTTATGATAGGCCATTGCATTACCTATCTATACTCTTTCACGAAAGCACACTAGTAGCAAACACTACTAATATATATTAATCTATGCAAGTAGGTACAAACGGTGTAGCTACAACAGATGTGAATTGACTTGTGTGCTGAAGTGTGTGTGACTTTGGATATAATTAAATAGCTGTATCTAGATAGGGACTCTAATATACGCTTTGTTATGTAAATTAGGTAGAAGATATTGTAATTTTGTACATTTACATAGCGTTAGCTAAGTATCGTCAACGCCGGCGGCGATTTGTTTTAGGTAGATAAACATTCATACAAATATCAATACAAAAGATTAAGGGTACGTTCGACCAAACTTGAGTTTACTCTCTACTTACTATTGAAGTCGTTTTTCCATGTAATCTGCGAGGCATAGCCATTCTTTTTTTAAAAAATCAAATCATAATATCAGCATGGTGTAAGTATTATTAAAACTATAATGAAGTGTAACTTATAAGCGGATAATATTGGGTCAGTAATTCTGTCTTGAAATGAAATGAAATATGAAATGAAATGAAATATTTTATTTGCATAAACTGTAGGTACATAATAGTTTGGTGTTACAAGTTTAGTTCAGGACCTTGTACGGTTTACCGCAGTCGCAGCATGCAAATTCGCAATAATACATTATTTAAAATTTTTTTTAAATGAAACGGTTACACTTAGATAAATTAAATTAATTAGGTCCGTACATACAATGTAGTCAATTTTAAATAAAAATATGTCAAATATTAAGACGCTACAATTACCAACTAGGTCATATGAGGTAGTTTTTTTTCACTAGTTGCGACACAGAATAAAACGCCTTTTCCAGAAGCCAAAGTTTGAGACGTTTTACAAATAGAGTACTAGGCAATTGCTTTATATTATCCGGAATAGCATTGTATACATAGCCGCACATGGCATGACAATTCTTATGGTACATTACTGTTTTCGGAATTTTCGATAGCACTATTCGGTTTTCATTTCGAGAACCCCTTAGAAAACGTTCGTTAGCCTTCATAAATAAATTAGGATTAGATTTAACAAACCTAGCTGCTTCTAGAATATACATACTTGGCAAGGTGAGTATCCGAAATTTCCTAAACAAAGGTTTACACGATTCCCAAGGTGGTGCACCTTCTATCACTCTGACACATCTCTTTTGAGCTAATAGGACTCGCTCAACATTAGTGGAGTTGCCCCACAAAATAAGACCGTAGTTAAGCACTGACGACACATAACTATGGTATGCCAGAAGTGTGGTCTGTAGACTAGAGGTTTTCCTAAGATTATAGAGTACATGCACATATTTTAAAATTTTATCACATACCATATCCACGTGTGCCTTCCAATTGACAAATCTATCCAGCATAATACCCAGAAACCTATTTTGGTCCACTTCAGTTAGTTCGTCATTGTTATGAAATATTTTTAATGCATTGTGTGGACGACCATAAGTACTAAATTGAATATATTTAGTTTTCGATAAATTTACATTAAGGTTATTGTCAGTTAGCCATCCTATAACTGATCTTATTGAATTGTTAATATCATTAGAATAGGAAGTTATGTCAGTTTTTTTATTACATGTCAAAATTAAAGAGATGTCGTCAGCAAATAAAATGCAAGAATTTGTTGTAATACTAGGTAGGTCATTTATGTATAAAAGGAAAAGCAATGGGCCAAGGACACTGCCCTGTGGGACGCCGGAGTTATTTTCTTTAAATGTGGAACTATAAGCGTGAATTTCATTATTAGTGTCTATGTTAGTAACTTGCACTGACTGTTTTCTGTTTCTAAGGTATGCACATAACCAAGTCCATATCCATATCAAGTCCATCCTTATCTTGGTCTTATCACTACCATCTTTGAGTGACATTCAGCAGCCATTGAAATATCTGCAGAATTGTCTCTTAATCCACCAAATTACTTGGTAGATATACCAGTTATTCTCCGTGTAGGGTCGCTAATCTTGGAAATTGTGTTTAGTAAAATGTAAAAATGAATTACTCCCAAAAAAAGGCTACTATGGCTAGACTAAGCTTCTTTGAATTAAAGGGGTGACGGACGTGCAAGTAAGCACGCGGACTTGTGGGTCGACGCAGGGAGTCGAATAAGTTTGCGATCTTATAAACTGCTGGAATTCCAAACGGTTTGATGTCTTATATGGAAATTTGAGTGCTCGTGTGTAACCGACACGGCGCGGCGAGCCTAGTATGCGATCTTTTACGATCGCGTACTTAAAGTTCGTACATCTATCACCCCTTTAAGAGCTGTCCAAGTTTCGTCGAATCCGCCCTTAGATAGATATTGCGAGTATACGTAAAGTAATTATTTAAATTTGATCACGTAGGTTAAATGCCATGACACTGATACTGAAGTCAAATCGTTACATCACAGGAATTGCGATATTTGAGCTTATAATACGAGTATTATGTGGGTGAAGAACGCTAGCGTCTCGGATTCGACCTTGCCCTTTGTAGATAGCTCATCCCGCACATACTTCACAAATCCGAGCTGTGCAATAGGTAGGTACATTTCATCTTCAACTTTTTCTTAGATTTATTTTCAACATTAAAATTGTTTTGAAATTGAACTCTTATAGCCATATTTGTTTTTATTTATTTAGTTTTAGTCACTGTTTGTCTTCCGAATAAAATAAAATAAAAAAAAATATGAATAAAAGGAGAATAAGGTCGGAGGAGTAGTAGTTCTTAATTTCATATTTTTCAAGAGACCTATGCAGTGCTCCTGCGTCCCGCCTGTTAGATGATATTTTATATAACGTAAGCAACTTTAAACCAAGCCATTTATGACACTGTACCTAGTGCCGCGGACAATGTTAGGTGGAGTAGGCTTCATATACCTACTATTAAAACAGTTAATTATGACGAATCGCCTATTCGCCCTCATTCTACCCGACATTGCCATGCCCTGCCTACTCCTCACGCCTAAATACTCACTACCTACTATTTCTACTTAAACACAAAAACCTATTTTTTTTTCTTGTAAAAGAGTCTATAGCTCATATAGCTCCGCACATAGCCTAGATCATTCCTATTTCATAGTGAGAACCAAATAGGTCTGGGCGTCTACTCTGATTCTAACGATAGAACGAACTTTAAAAAAAACTGTCATCCAAGATGAAAATCTGTCATTTTTTTTAAGCATTTTGGTATTATAATACTTGACAATGGCAAATGTCCGAAAGGAAAAGCCATTTTAAAGAAGAAGAAGAAGATTCTTCATTCGTTCGTAGAAACAGGAGAGCTATTACGAAAAAACTTCAGCCGAAACTTCGGACCCGACCAAAGGTCAGTAGGTGGTTCTAGTTCATTCTGGACCCGTAATTCTCAATATATTCTTTGTTTTTTTGTCTTGAACGTACAGCAATTATTGATTCAAACGTCAGTAGCTTGTTGTAGTTCACTCTGGACCCATAATTCTCAATATATTCTTTGTTTTTGGTCTTGAACATAATAGTAATTATTGATCCAAAATGAACAATAACTACTTTCTGACGTTTGGTTGGGTCCGAAGTTTCGACCGAAGTTTTTTTATATTAGCTCTCCAGATTACAAGCTCTGATGTTTTTGAGTGTTTCGACCCTGCGACAATAGATAGGAAAAACCACCAAAAAAAAACAATTGATAAAAAAGACCAAAATAACCTCTACATACAGCGCCACCGACTAATTAATCTGTTTTATCATCTGACGTCGGGCAGCTAAACTAAGTACAATATGGAACCATACAGCCAGTAAAACTGCCCGACTTCAGATGATAAAACAGATTAATTAGTCGGTGGCGCTGTATGTAGAGGTTATTTTGGTCTTTTTTATCAATTGTTTTTTTTTTGGTGGTTTTTAATTGTTTTTTGTTCTTTTTTTAAGTCGGTTTTTTAATTTTTAACCGACTTCAAAAAAGGAGGACGTTCACAATTCGTCGCGTATATATATATTTTTTTAATTATTTTTTTATTTCACCCTTTTTAGTGTACCTACCTACCTACTTTCGACTGCCAAATAAATTAACAATACCTATTGTTACCGTAATTGTAATTATTGAGGAGTTTGCTGATGAGAAGGTGGTTTCAGGTGGCCCATCAATCTGTACTTAGTTTTTAGGGGTCTATTCTTTTTGGTAGAAGTCCAAAAACGAGTAATTTATTACATTCTGGGAAGCTATCCTGTCCATCATTCCGAAGATACTCATCAGATCCTTACCAAATTTTTATGGGACCACATCATAGCTCCCACCTTCCCATTAAAAAAAGAACTATTTCAATCGGTCAAGCCACCTTCGAGTAATCGGTGAACAAGTTAATTGAATACAGCTTTTTGAGGAGCATTCCCGGTCCTCACTTCGAAGATCCTCACAAAAAATTTATGGGACCACCTCGGAGCTCCCACCTTACCATTAAAAAAAAACCATCTCAATCGGTCAAGCCACCTTCGAGTAATCGGTGAACAAACATAAAAAAATATATATATATATATACGCGACGAATTGAGAACCTCCTCCTTTTTTGAAGTCGGTTAAAAAATAAGTTAAGCCAATAGTCCTATAAAAATTGAATACCTAGTTAATTAACCAATATCTTTAAACTGTATATAACAATAATAATCATCCAGTTCCCGGTCCTCTGCCATGAATTTTATAGTGCAAACGGGGATCTAGGTGTTTGCATTCAATTTTGCGATTAAAAAAGGTCCTCTACGTGTTGGCTTCAGTTCCACGTACGCATTCCAAAGGTCCAAAGCTCTGTGAAAATAGACGCTTAACAGACAATAAAAGTAAAACTACCCAAATTTAAACAATTCGCTCAAAGGACAAAGTGCTTGGACTTGTTTTATGTAAAATCAAACACCTCTGAACCCATGCAATAAAACTTTTCTGTTTCTAAAAAGTTTCCCGTGTAAAGATGCTTAAAATACTAGCAACGTTAATATCACGCTAGCTGTATCGCAATAGAAAATTTAACAATACATAGAGACCAAGAAGCCCGTGAACGCCAGACCTTCGTTAACTTGTAAAAGCTGAAAATTTATAAGCGCATGCTCCCAACTCAGGTAAGGACGATTGGAAATTGTGCGAGTAATCTTAAGGGTGACTGGCAAGCGGCTGCCACGATGTTAAATGTCTGGCAATGAATGACGTAATTTAAAATGATATTCTGATAGGTATTTACCTAAAATAAACATTTATTTTTTTTGATGTTTTTTACACACCTTTAATACCGTTTATCTGCCAAAGCCACTGTAACCCAAATTTCATCATTGGCCATCGTTCTTACCTGTGTTGGGAGCATGCGCTGACAAACTTTCATCTTTTAGAAAATAACGAAAGTCTGTCGTTCACGAGCTCTGGGTCTAATAGGTACTTGTAATCGACCGTTATTTATGTCAAAAGTAATTGCTACATCAGTTGCGATAAAACAATAAATTATTCTTCCCCTTTTAGTTTATAGATTTTAGCATGAAAATGTAGCATACAATAATTAAACTACTAACAAAGAGTTATGTTTAGGGCAATTAAAATGCTAAGGATGTCTCTCAAATTAATTTGTCTTTGTGTACGGCTGTTGAAATACAAAGCGACTCATTTCGTAAACCGTTTGTTCAACGTTCATTAATAAATGTCAAATGTAGTTTTAGTTTTCGGCCAGTTTAAGGTCTCGACTTCTTAAGGTCTTCGATCCCACCCGTCAAAAATAATATGATTCAAATAATGGCTGTAATTTGTAATTAGGGTGGCCCAGTTTGTAAGTTGGCTAGTCTCAGTCTGCAATTTTTAGGTGTTTGGTTAGTTCCCCCTAGCATCCAATCCACTACCATCCCTTTTATAATGGCAAACAGAGATAATCACCGGTTTAATATCCATTAACATTTTTAACTAAAAATGTTACAAAAACTAGCCCTGACGTGTTGACTTCGGCCCCACGCACGCCTTCCAAAGGTCCGTGTGCTCCATGGCAACGAGTATTATAAATGGCAAATCAATTGCTGTTCTAATTGGACCTATACTATTTTTTATCTCAGCAAGAAACCACATCTCTAGCGGACAGGATTCGACTCTTGACTTGCGACGTCGAGGACGAGCTAGAAGACCGGTCACAACCTCCATCTAGCTACAAACCGGAGAAGGCTGATAAACTCAATAACATCGACAAGAACAGCGAGAAGGCCTTCGGGAGTGCTTCCTCTTCGTCGTCTTCTTCGACGCTGTCGACGCCGGCGCCTGTACTCACGAGGCAGCAACCTCCTGACTTGGGTGACGTGCATCAAGAACCACAAAAGGTAAGTAGGTACCCATATCAATTCATCAAACAAGCGAGGATTCACTTGTTTTGTAACATAGACTCGACCTACAAGGTGCGCGATATATTTAAGTAACATTACACGCGAAAGCTTGCGGCATAAACTGTTGTTAATATTATCGTAAGACATCGGCGGGGTGATTGCGTAACTTGTAATGTAATTACGTAATGTTTGTTTGTAATTGTATTGCCACGCATTTGGATACTTACCTAATATTTACAGTGTTACGATGAATTTCAATTGTCAAACTAAATTTTTTGAGTTTGACTTATCCAACAAATTACAATACAAGTTACGCAATCACCCCCCCTGCTCTAATGTAAAGGTACTAAGAACAAAAAAATATAGGTAAAATAGACATATATAATATAACTCCAATAGCTAGTTTGCTCTGAGTTTGATATAAAAAAAACAAAACAAAAACAAAATATTTATTTCTTTAAAAACTTAAAACTAAACAATAACAAAGGTTGAGGCCTACCCAGTAGGCTATAGAATAGTCCTGTGACGGGTGGCCTCGCTCTTCTATAGCTACAAAATACGTATATATTAAAAATTATATTATAAAGTAGTGATAAACGTATTTCGAGTATTAATATTATATATGACAAAGAGTAAATATTTCAAATCACCATTTATTCATTTAACAAACTTAAATAATAACTCTATATCCCTATATGTGATTGGCTTTAACCACTCCGTGACTTTTTTCTTACATTCTCTTTTTACTAAGCGGTATATATCAAGAGCTGTGTTTATCCTATTATACAACTGAGCCGAATTATATGTAAATTGTCTTTGAGCAAATTTTGTTCTTCTAAATTTCACAACAGCAACTGTACCTTTTCTCCTACGATCAAGTATTGATGAATCAAATTTTAAAGTCCGATGAAATTTCAAAATGGCATTTAGGATGTATAATTTTCTCATAGTCAAATTATCACTGGTTGCGTAAAGTTCTTCCGTTGAAAATCTTAGTTTTTTAAAATAAATAACTTTAAGCAAACATCGCTGGGCTCTCTCAGCTTCCAGAAATTTTGTTTGAGTTGCACCACCCCAGATTGCTATACAGTAAGTCATTACTGATTGTGCAAGTGTTACATAAATTTGGTTAATTAATTCTTTTGTTGTAATATATCTCAGATTTTTAAAAATCCATACCAACTTTCTAATTCGATTGCTGATATATTCTATCTGAGTGTACCAGGACAAACGGTGGTCAATTAACACCCCAAGATATTTAGTGGAAAGCACTCTCTCAATTTCATCACAGCAGCAATTATAGTTATCAACTTTGTTGCATTGATGAATTTTTAATTTAAGATCTGAATTTGGCATTGTTTTTTGGGTTATGTTAAAACAGATATATTGTGTCTTTTTAGTATTAAGAGTAAGGTAGTTATATTTAAGCCAGTTTGACACAATCTGGAGACCAGTCATTGCCCTATCAAAAACAGAGGCCCAATTTCTTCCATCAAAAACAAGAGCGGTATCATCTGCGTATGAAAAAACCTGACCATTGTCCAGTTCGATATTCGTCAGGTCGTTAATATAAATGAGGAACAGAGTAGGTCCTAAGACACTACCCTGTGGCACACCAAAATTGATAACCGCATCGTCGCTCAAGTAAGAACCCAATTTAACCCTTTGTTTGCGATTGCTTAGGTAGTCAGACAGTAATTCTAGTGGTAGGCCTCTCACCCCAATGTTTTCTAGCTTTCTCAATAAAATGGAGTGGGACACGGTGTCAAATGCCTTTTTCAGGTCAATAAAAACAGCTAAACATTTATTTGAATGATCCAGTTTATCCGTAATTTTAGATGTTAGTGCTTCTATAGCATCCTCAGTACATTTACCTTGCCTGAAACCATACTGTGAGTTCGATAATATGTTAAATTTCTGTAGATAGTTAATAAGACGAGCATTTATTAATTTCTCTATAATTTTGGATATAGTTGTTAGAACAGAGATTGGCCTATAGTTATTAAGGTCATCTCTCCTACCGCTCTTATGTACCGGAGTAACAAGGGATCTTTTTAACGATGTGGGAAATGTTCCGGTTTTAAAACACAAGTTAGCTAAGTGATTGATTATAGGCACCACTTCATTTTTTGCCATCTTGATAAATTTCGTGGGAATGTCATCCCATCCCGGGGCGCTATCCGATTTCAACCTCATCAAAATAGTCTCTACCTCTTTCAAATCAGAATCTACCAAAGCAAAGGACTGCGGCTGTGATCGATCAATTATTTTCTCTGTTTGTGAAGTATCTGGAAGGATAATTTTATCCGCGAGGTTCTTACCAATCGACGAAAAATAGTTATTAACAAAATTCACTGACTCTTCAGGCGTTGATTGAATATTGAGCAACTCGTTATTTGGTATTTTATTATTTTTAAAGTTAGTTATTGAATTAATAGTTTTCCATAATGTTTTCGGATTTTTAGCTGATAGAGTTAATTGTTCTTTTTCATATTTATGTTTTAGTTTTTTAAGTAATCCATTACAAAAGTTCCGATATCTTTTATAGGTAATTTTCTCAATTTCATTGTCGGGATCAGATCTAAGCTTAAGTTGCATCCTGTTTCTGTTTTTTATACAATTCAACAAACCTGGAGTAATCCAGGGTTTAATCGTTCGTTGTTTTCTCGGAATATTCTTAACTATTTTACCACTTTGTATAGATTCTATCAATTTGTCAGTAAGATGATCTATGACTAATTGAGGATCATTGCAATACAAAATACCCGATAAATTTTTATTCTGCAATTCATCCAAAGCCTTATCATAATCTATGAACTCTATAGTTTTTGGAGAGGACAATTTATGTTTTACCTTAGCAAGATTCAAAAAAGTGGTCTTATGATCAGTAATGCTAGTGTTTAATATAGCAATGTTAGCTATGACATTCATTTTATCTATCTTGAGCATAAAGTGATCAAGACAACTGTTCTCCCGTGTGGGTACATTATGCCCAGTCTGAAGGCTGTGGATGGACAGCATGTTCAAATAATGATCTCTATTACTACAGTCCTGAGTCTTGTCCGACTCTTTAGGTATTAAGTTAATATTGATATCACTTGCAATAATAATATTTCTTTGTGAATTTATACCAGACAAATGATTGGATAATGAGTCTATAAAACCAGAGGCATTAGAATTTGATGGAGATCGATATATTCCTAGGATCACATACTCAAGGATGTTAATCTGTATACAAGATGCATGAATTAGACGAATCTCCTTAATGCTAGATTTCAGAAAATCTTTGACATATACAACTACACCATCATTTTGATTTAAATTATACTTCGTTGCTAGATGTGTGTAGTTAGGCACATGTGGGATAGGTTTATTTTCATCCAATCTACACTCTGTGAGAATAAGGATATCAATATCAAATTGCAAAAGTGTCAGATTCACTTGCAGGTCATTAAAATTACGATAAATACTGCGGATATTTTGTGCAACGATCTTGAGATCTATATTTTTAACACTGATATATTTATTTATGTCCTGTAAATCACACAAAATAGACTGTGCTACATTTGTATTGTCAATTTCATTTATCGTTGCTAATAAACTATCCATAGCATTTTGAGTTGTTATTGACACCACAAAAGACTAGTATTCGTATATAAAACAACGAATTATACATGGAACTTACAAATCTACAAAAATCCAATAGCTTTATGTAGGAGTGTAGTTGTTTGCACAATTTTACACCCACATAGGCTATCATTTCTAAAAATAACCTTAACATCTTAAATAATAAGGTTTGACATGAGATGAACACTTGCAAAGCTTCGTAGTAGAATAATTCTTGAAGTTGCAATTTCAAACTTTTGTGAGATATAGTTGCTGGGCACATACGCAGTTGCTGATGTTTTAGTGTCATATTAGAGCAAAAAATCACTAATATAAAGAGGAAAAAATTAGTACAAATATTCAGATCTAGTCACGGATTATTTGCTTGTAGAAGTTGTTGGACAAGGGACTCAGTCTTTATGGGAATAATAGCAGAGGAATCGTCTTTTCGTACGTAGACATTTCCATAGGCAGTCCAGCAATATTTGTATCGCTTAGACTTTGCTAAGTCCCGCGCCAAAAAGTGCAGACGGGCGGCTTTTGGGGTCAGTTGTTCCGATATATAAACTGGAATGTCATGAGTATGCTCTGCACGAAAACCGAGTACCTTGGCCGTTAGTTTTTCCTTGTGGTTCTGGTTATATAACTTAGCCAACTTTAGGATTTGATTTTTTATTAGAGTTGACGAAGTTTCTACAATGATAGGGGTATTTTGAATGTTTTCTTTTTTTCCTCGTATTCTATAAATGTCTTTAATGTCTTCTTTCTTAAAATGGCTTCCAATTGTTTCTGTTAATTTTACTACCATTTCTATTAAGTCTTCTTTGCTTTCATTTTGCTTTTTTGGAGCATTCTTTATTTCAAAATTTGATTTTCTATTGTCTCTCTGCATATCTTCAATTCTGCCCTCCAAAACAGTGATGTACTTTCTATTGTCCTTGATCTGTCCTTCAAGGCTCTCAATTCTACGCCTGAACTCCTCATTTTGTGTAGTCAAAAATGCCACGGAGTTCTCAATATTTAAATTTGTTTGTTTGATTTCCTTTAGAATGACATCATTCCTTTTAGAGTCTTCGATCTGTTTTGTCATCAAAGTTGAAAGCATCGCTTTTACCTCAGCTAAGTCGCTATATACGTCATCTTCTCTTTTTCTCTTTGCGCGAAAGGCGAAGCTCGGGGGGGTTACCATCTGCGATGTTTCAATCTCTGTATCCGAATATGACTTATCCATTGCAATTGTGAGTACTAGGATATTATAAATATAAAGAGATCTCGAGCCACACAGCCAACCGGTTTGACTACAGCAGGTATAGCCAATAACAACGCAGGTGTTGCAGGTGGGATGCGCGCGCGCGTGGATTGGTGAGCGCTGACCCAGCCCAGCGGTTCGAGAGGCGGGGCGAAAGGGCGTGACCGGTTTCCAGCAGTAATAGCGTAGTTAGTTAGGGCTCCGATTGGAGAACACACTTACGCGGCAGATGTTGCTACCAGGCGCACAGCAGACGGTGGAGGATTCTTCAGTTGCGTCGTAGAACACCTTGCGTCTATGCACTCCTATTTTATCGTTGGAAATTAATTTAACAAAAATTGGTATTTTATTTTAATGAAATAAGTAACGCGGATTAATTAAGACGTCTACACCCTGAGGAGGTCCGGAGGAAGAGGAATTGTGATTGATCGATGATATACTCGTACATATCACAGGTCTCCAAGTGAAATGGTTGTTTTAGGTCTTCTTTTATTTATTTATTTACATACTAGCTGCTCCCCGCGGTTTCACCCGAGGAAGTGAAAAACACGTTATCATGGGCGCGGGCGGCCGAGCGGTTCTCGAGCGGTTGCACTTTTTCGTTCATTACTCGGGTACTCCTGATTGGATTTCGATGCAAAGTATACCACGACGTTCCTCGAAAATAGAACTATCCAATATTGAAAACCAGATTTCAATCGGATTAATAGTTTATAATTGTATAAGGAACAGACAGAGAAACAGACAAACAGAAAGACATGACATTTAAAAATTATATAAATTTGTTCTACTACTTTTCCTAAGTCCTCTAGACAAATTTTTTTTTAATTTACTTTCAAGTACTGAGTTTTTGTCCTCTCTTCCTTTATTATAAGTATAGATAGAAGATATAGAAAACAAACCGGTTGCGAATTGCCTTGGACTGTTGTAGCATAGTTGAAACCGTAAAATGTAAAGAATTATGTTAACTAAACGTGTGAATTAAAAAAACACCCAAATATAAGGTCGTTCGTAGCATAAAATACTTTTTCGTATTAGGTTGTGGCAATTGACTGATCATACCGCGATTTTATCTACAAAACCCAACTCGCCATTGCGCGTTGCGGACTGGGTATGAGTATAATAATCATACTATGTGATTGACCATCGCGTTACCTATCGATATTTAGATTATGTGATTGATCGATGGTATAAAAAGATGTACTGTTTTCTTGAAGGGCGATATTTATGAGCAGTCTACTTGTTTTATCGTCTCTAAATTGTAGGCAGGTATATATTATTGAACGAATCATAAATAAGCAAGTATTCGCACGAACTTACCTAATTATAAGAAGTAATATAAAGTTTGCTGTACATTTACTTTACTTGACATTATTGAACCTTGTAACTTAGTTATTCGTTTTGACTGCTGTAAATTAAGAGAGTTGCAAAGTTTGAACACTCCTGAAGACATACAAACTTAAACAAGCATACTTACTTAAACTTCCAACAAAATTGTACTTGCTTCTTGCACTGTACCTTATTTTAAATTTTTACACAGAGTTTAATACATAGTACTTGCAGTGTACGTAACCTGTAATCCTACCCAGAAGCTGATGCGTAGTACTTGTACTGTACCTAATCTATAATACATTTTTAAACTTACACTATTTCTGTCCATTATTATTATTTGTTGTTACCATTTTCGATACTCGAGACTACGGAGCACCCTGACTTTTAGAAAGCGTGCGTGGGGCCGAAACCAATACGTAGAGGCCGTAACACTTTAATTTAAAAAAATGTTATTGCACCATACCGGCGATTATCCCTGTCTGTACTATAAAATACAGCTAAGGACAACGGATAGAACTATGTATAAATTACGGGTGAAATCTACATAGGCTATGGAATGGGATAATAGTGAATTGGACACTGGGAGGAACTATGGGGGTTATAGCGCCTGCCGTAACGACGTTCAACAAAATCGTAAAAATGGCAGCCGGAAACTCGCCAACTCACGAACTGGGCCACCCTATAATTAAGCCGCAATTCGGGGCGTGAGAGGCTAAAGGATGGAGAGACTCGCTGGATTTTAAACCATCCTAGGTAATCCTGTGGAGCGGGCCAACTAATGACTGACGTGAGGCGTCCATCCTCCGAGCGACGTTTTAAATATAACAGCTGTCATCCAAAACGAAGATCTCGAAGAGCTCTACCACTTCTGATAAGAAAGTAGTGGTCTATTTTCAATAGTTTTTGAGGTATTGACACATTAACTAATAAAACAATATTTGAATGATACTAGCTTTTAATTTATATTCTGACTGTACTTATCAATCAGCCATCGACACTTGAGCCGTGAGAGTGCCAAAGCATTTCAATAAAACGCGACGTAAATACTCACGACGTAGAGGGAACATAATATCATCTCTGCACTCCACTCTGATCGGCCGGTGAAGGCAAGCCAGAGGCGGGGGACCGCTTCCTCGTCAGAATTCACTCCAACCAGCCAACTAAGGCAAGCCGGAAGTGAGGCACGGTGTCCCCCTGGAGCACTCGGGAACACGCGGGATCGTAACTCCCCGACCCTCGCCCCAAGGTGCCCTGCGGGCTTTTTATAATTAATTGAACTTCGGGTCTAGATCTCGTTTGTACACTTTTTAAATTCAAAATATAAATTTAAAGTTACCCCGACGTTTCGATAAACGGTTTACACCGGCCGTGGCCGTGGTTCCGGAAGTACTTGCACTGTACCTTTAAAGCAGGATTTACATTACGAAACTTAGTGGAATGCATTTTAGAGTCAATTTCACAAAAAAGTTGCCTAATCACAGCTTATTACTTAACTGTTTGATAAAGTTACTTCCAGTACGTTACCCATTCGAGACTATTTTTGTGAAATTCACTCATAAATTTCTTTGAGAATAGGCTATAATCATAAAGGTATTCGAATCGCTACGGCGACGCCGTGACTTATCAGTGCGCGTATAGCCAAAGTAATACTTGTAATCAAATAAAATAAATTTCGTTAAATAGAAATAATTATAAATTTCGTGAACAATTAGTTGCCAATGAAATTACAAAGACTAAAGTATAACCACAGACAAAATAAAAGTACCTTCCTACCTACAAGTAAATTTGTTAGAGCGAATCTCGATTGCCTAGTTAATGAATATTGTTTAAAAGCTTTTCTTACGTACCATGGCAGTAAATTTTAATTTTCTTCGTTGTTTGAGGAAAATAATTAGTAAATATTTTGTACACAGCGAAAAGTTAACTAAGTCGGTATACAGCCACAGTTTACTTGGTAGTTAACACCTCGACGCTTCTTAAGGATGATTTATATTGGAACGGGCCGGGTAGGCGACCGAGCCTTTTCGGTTTAAATACCAAACAGCCCGTCTCCGCCACGTCCCGTATGGTAGTGTCACTTGGGCACGAGGCTACTCTCCTTTCTTCTTCTTTTCTTCTCAAGGTATCTCTCCAACTAATCTTGGTTGGCATTCAGTTCAGCATATTTTGTTCGATCTCTCGTTAGGCACGTTTGGTGCAACTAGTTTGGTGGCATCCGCTATTCCTGTCCACTCTCTAATGTAAATAAATAAATAATCCTCCTGTTGAAAAAGTGTTCCTCAACAGAATCAGATATCCAAAACATGCAAGTTTTCTTTGCTTGATGGTTTGCAGAAGCTTGCATTTTTGGTTGACGCGTCGCAGAATCTCCTCGTTCGTAACTTTTTGAGTCCATGAAATTGACATCATTCGTGTACAGGTCCACATCTCGAACCTATACGTTTTCCTCCTCTCTCATTTATAGTACCAATCTAGCATTGAGGACACGATCTGTCCATATAACTGATCTCTGACAGCGCTCCTGGCTAGTTGCTGGTTGGGTACAGCGGACCCCGCTGGGGAAGCTGACGATTGGTCGTCTTGTGTGGGGCGCTATAACATAAACGTATAATGTTCTGATGTAAATTATCTCTACAGTTGCCTAGCTTTTTGTTTCCCGAGACCAGTCATATAAGTCGTAGGAAATATAGGAAATTTGACACATGATTAATGAAAGCCTGTTTACAGAAAACAGGCAAATTGCAAAGTGTTACATCTGTCTACTACTACTATGTCTAGTAAATACATACCTACCATAAAGTTAATCATTAAATATAATTTATTCTATGGTTTTCGCGATTTTGCATAGTAAAACACTTTATTTATCGGGTTTAATCGCGTTTTATTCGTGATTTTTAAACGAACCGAGCTTTCACCAACTGTACAGGTGGCTTTTTCAAGGTTGACTGGAATGTACCTAATTTGTCTATTTTAACATTCTAAAAAGTTACTAAGAATTAACAAATCTAAATAACAAAAAATACTAAATCCTACAAAAAAGCTGCTAGACCACAAGATACCGTTAGCCATATTTGTAGGACTTAGTATTTTTTGTTATTTAGATTTGTTAATTCTTAGTTTGATGTACAAATTGTTTTAAATTTCCGAGCATAATGAGAACCCCCATGAGTTTCTTCGTGGTTTCTTCTCATGTGAGGGACGTCTGTGAGTCACCGAGGCTACTACTCGGAGGCGGCGACTAATTGGTCAAGTCGCTACTCCCGTTGTTGGTTCGAATCCCGCTCAGCGTCGACCGTGCGTTGTGTTTTTTTGGATAATATACATATTTTTCCTATAAAATGGTTCTATATTAAAATAATCTAAATTAAAATATAGGTATTTCTTTTTTGTTTTTATTGCTCAAGGCATTTTAAACACGCCACGTGATTCCTGTGTAGCTCAGTGGTTAGAGCAGTCGCCTGGTTAGCGAAAGGACGCAGGTTCGAATCCTGTCATGGGGATTTTTTGGAAATATATTTCCTTGCTAAAAATATTTCTATGTTTAAAATAAAAGTGTTTCTTCCAGTCCAAGTCGGAGCCACGAAGACAGTTCCTGTCGACGCTAGCGCCGCTTACAGCGTGTGTTGGGAGCGCGGCTCATCACGAAGGTTTCTACTACGTGCCTCCCGGGGACAGAGGGTCGGCCTCGTCTGCCACTAGCTTAGACTTTCAGGAGCACAACGACGCCCCGGCGCCTGACGTCGTCGCTGGCACACCAGGTCACTGAATCAATTAACTTTTTGAACTATTACGATTCGAAAGCATAACTTGCTATGTATTCCCGGCATACGAAAAGATTCTTCTAATTCTTGCCCATCCAAAGGCTGCCTGGAAGAGATCGCTTTTAGCGATAAGGCCGCCCATTACACCATTATTATAGTAATTTCTAGTTATATGTTGAATTGTAGTTTTGTTAATATTCTGTAACTTTTTTGTCATATGTTTTCTGGTGCAATAAACTGTTATCTAATCTAATCTAAGATTACCCGATGTCTGCCAGTGGGTGTCGTAGAAGGCGAAGGACCTTAAGGGGAGAGTAGGAAACCTTGAATTCACCCTCGTCACTTGAATGTTTGGTTTCACGCAGGCGGCCGACCATACAAATATTGCCCAACCACCGTCGTGAGTTCTAGGATATGTTGGTTTCCTCACGATGTTTTCCTTCACCTTAAGAGCGATATTATTGGTGCGCGGTCAGCCTAAACAATTGACTGACTATACCACGGACTACAAAAAAATATACACAACGAATTGAGACCTCCTTTTTTTTTGAAGTCGGTTCAAATAGTATTTCTGATTGACTGCTGAAGACATACATGCTACTTAATTGTGTATAAATAGAAATAAATAAATAAATCCATTACCTTCCGGTAACTAAAGCCCATAAATACATATTTACCTAATAGACTAACATAGGTAGGTTGTACTTTTGTGTTAGGTATATTGCGAGCGAATTTATCCATCCATCAGGTACCTACCTAACAGGTAAATAACTTGTTATTGTAAATTATAATTTCGCATTTACAACGTAAAAAGCGAATCTGAATGAGATATGTACCTTCAATTCGGATAAATCGAGTTTTATTTATATCAATAAAGTTCACGGAACTACCAACTTCCATTGACTCGAATCGTCAGTTACAACGCCAATTTATTATATTTCCAATTGCGATACCTTTCAGCTTTTATACAATTTCAGCGGTGAAAATTGGTTTGATGTTTTTCAGAAATATTTACCTATATAATCTGATTATTGTGAAAGCTGAATATAGACTGTTTAGTTTCTTTCATCGGTTTTCGCAATATTGATATCAAATAATACTGATTTAAACGAAAAAAAAATGTTGTATTTTATAAATTGTTAATGTATTTACCTCAAGTATTTATATTTTGTTTATTGCGTACCAAATAGCTGCGTCCCGCGGCTTCACATGCGTAAGTCCCGATCCCGTGAGAATATCGGGATCAAAAGTGTTACTCCTCGATAATGTACACCTAATAAAGAACCGATAGAATGCTACCTACGTTATTATTATTAGTCCTATCCTACTAATATAGAAAGCTGAAAGTTTGGGAGTATGTGTGTATGAATACATGTAAGTATGTTTGTTACTCAATCACATATACCGCTGAATCGATTGCGATGAAACTTTATATGCCTGGATACCTGCAAACCTAGAATAACACATAGGCTACTGTTTATCCCGATTTTCCCACTGGGTCGGAGACATAAGCAAGTGAACATCAGCTAGTTATTAATAATAGGTATACAATGGTCGGAGAGGACAGTGGTTTTAGTCCGGGACCAAAACCATTGTAGCATGGTTAAAACGTTGAGTTAAGAATGTAAATACGGCGACGTGGTATTCGGTGTTACACTTCTCGAAGTCAGGTATCGCACCGAACAAAAGCATATTATGTAAAAAAAGCACTCAGTCTCGCAATACCCTTGCTCAGTTGGGTCTGAGCGCTCAGCCTATCTACACGCGTGTTGCTAACTGATAACCTTTTACGTCGCATTATTACAATACGTCGCGTGCGTCGTGCAGTAGTTAATATCGACTATTTAACTTTTGTATTCTTGCATTCGTGTTCAATAATTTTTCCCTGGACGATGGATTGTACATCGTGTGATGTACCATTTAATGATGGAGTGCAGTGTACGTTGTGCAAAAAGCATTACGATTTTGCTTGCGCCGGTATAACGGTGGAGGGATGGCGAAAACTCGGGGCTAACAGGAGAGCAGTATGGAGATGTCCCTCCTGTAAGACATCATCTTCTCCTTTACTTTCTCCTTCTGCGGATCCATTTTCTATGGAGCCTATCATTAGGGAGATTCGAGAAATGAAGAAACATCTTTCTGGCTTACCTACCCTTATTAACGACGTCAAAACCATCAAGGACGAAATTGGAGAACTTCGGCGCACTAGCGAGTTCGTAAGCTCGAAGCTTGAGGATTTTTCAGCTCAAATTATCGATGTTCAGAATAGAGTCGCGAAGGTCGAGAACCTCGGTGAGAAGATGAGCTCGCTGGAGGCTGAGATTCAATCTCTGAGGTCACAGGTTTCGGCTGCGGACCAGCGGTCGCGTCTCAACAACGTCGAGATAAAGGGAGTGCCTCTCAAGAAGGACGAGAACCTCTTTTCCATCATGGAGTCTATCTGCAGGTCGACTGGTGTAACCTTCCCTAAAGCACAGATAAATTTCCTGCATCGATCACCGTTGTACGGCTCTAAAGAGAAGTCCATTATCGTCGGATTCACCAATCGTTATGTGAAAGATGAGTTTGTGGCGGCATCGAGGGCCTGCAAGACGCTGTCAGCGTCCAGCCTGGGCTACGGGGGCTCCACTCAGCGTGTTTATGTTAACGATCACTTGAACAGCGAGTCTAAAATCCTATTGAACAAGGCTAAATCGAGAGCGAAAGAAGTAAAATATACCTATGTATGGGTGCGTCACGGCAAGATACATGCACGCAGAGATGATACATCACCGGTTATTATTATTGCCAATGAAAATCATTTAAACAAAATAGCTTAGCTCGGTTCTATTTGGGTATAGTTCATCTATGTTCTAATTTTACAAAATATTTTCTTAGCTCTTTATTGTTTGAGTGTCACACACCGCATTCACCACCTGTTATTTGTAATCTAATAGGCAGTTTCATTCTATCGCTATTATTTTATTCGCAAATAAGTGCCATCGTACGCGCCTTCCAGCTGATCGTCCTATTTACTAGTTTTCGTTCATTGCATGCTCGGCCGCTTGCCCAGGTTAGTGCTATGTCTGTCCCTTGCATACTCGCGCTCTGCTATGCGTTGCACTTTGAATGCTGTCTCGCTCTGGCTACGGTTGATTATATCCATCATTCAAACTATTTAATTCAATATTTTTTAAACGTAAATATTAATGACTCATTATTGTATGTTTACAATTTTGACTACTTTAAACAGATAGTTTACAACTTGATCTATATGCTACTATTTGTTTGCTTTAGCGCCAGTTATTTTCTGCCAACCTACCGTATCGGTATTTGTTATTATCACTATATAATTTACCAGAGGCTTTTGCCAGGCGACGGACAATCGGTGGAGGCAAATATTACTATAAAGGATATTATGTTTACAAATTTAATAACTTTGAATAACTATTTTGAATTTATTCATGAATTAAATTTGGTTTTTAAGAATTATTTATTTCATTCTATTCAACACTCAAATATTTGCGTCTGCCTTGTCATTGAAAGCTATGTAGTGTTATACTTAGCTACTTTATTATTTATAGTGCTGCACTTCGGGTTCGGTTGCTGCTGTCGACCTTCGTGGATAAGTATATTTGCTTATTGTAATTTTTATGCGCGGGCCAGAATTATGTTCGGAATAGTTTTTGCTATGGATCAAGTACTAGTAAGTATTCTTAATGTGGAATTTAAGTTATATTGTTTTTCTGTCAATAATGGTTGTGTCTAATTCGAATGTTTTGAAATTTTATTATCAAAACGTTAGAGGGCTCCGCACAAAATGTTTAGATTTCTATCGTAATGTAGCTCAAAGTAATCATGATGTAATCGTGATTACGGAAACATGGCTCAGGGATTCCATAAGTAACTCTGAGTTGTTTGACGATCGGTATTCGGTGTGGCGGCAAGACCGTGATTATCAGGCTACTGGACAAACAAAAGGCGGAGGTGTGATGATTGCGGTGAGAAAGGATATATCTGTTACCCCGCGTCCTTCATTTCACTCATCTGCTGAGGACCTTTGGCTCACATTTAATCTTAAAAATAGGCATGGCGTGAACATAAACCTTCATGTTTGTTGTGTTTATATTATTGAGCAGGCACGGGGCTTCTCGTTCTCTGATCAATTGAGTAACTATTTAGCGAAACTCGGCGAAAACATTCTTATTTTTCCTACGGATAAATTTCTAATATTGGGCGATTTTAATTTACGTTATATCGTGTGGGAGCTAGATGTGAACTCACCATTTCTGTTACCTAGGAACCTAACTGACGATAATGAGCACCTGCTAGCCTATGAGATTGCTGCAAATGGTCTGTTTCAGTACAATCCTGTTAAGAATATTAACAATAGGACGTTAGATCTCGTATTATCAAATGACGATGTCTCGGTTAGGGAGTGTTGTGAGCCACTGGGAGTGCCTGTCGATGCACACCATAATCCATTGATTGTGACGGTCGATTTTATTGAGTTGCCCATACTTAAACCGCATAGCTATTTACGCTTCTATTATAATAAGGGCGATTACAATTCAATCAATTTGGAAATTGATAGCATTGACTGGTCTACCGAGTTCAACCGCAGGTCTCTTGAGGATGCCGTCTCCTACTTCTATGAGGTCGTTGAGGGTCTGAAAACCAACTTTATTCCATCCAAATTAATACGATCGAACTCATACCCAGTATGGTTTTCTCCGGCTCTTGTTAAAATACTCAAGGAGAAATTTAAATTTCTTTCTAAATATAATAAATATGGTAATAGGTCTGATTTGGAATCTTTTAAAATATTACGTGATAGGGCGAAGTCCCTGGAGGATGACTGTTACAATCATTATATTTCCTCAATAGAGGGTAACATAGAGAGGGACCCTAAACAGTTTTGGAGATATGTTAAAAGTAGACAGAAATCTAATGGTATGCCTAGCACAATGAATTTCAATGGTCGGGTCCTCAGTTCTGGCGATGATATATGTCTTGCATTCTCTGAGTATTTTCTGTCTACTTTTCTTTCTACTACTTCCACTTCTTCGGACGGCGGAGTGCTGAGTTGTGACGGTCCATCTCTGTCTGACATATACGATGTCACCATAGATGGGGGTGAGGTCTTCAGGTTGTTAACTAAACTTGACCCGTCTAAATCAGCAGGACCAGACCGACTGAGTTCTGTTTTCCTCATCAAGAGTGCTAAAGCTATAGCAATTCCTCTCTCATTGCTTTTCAAAAAGTCCATCAAAGCGTGTACGTTTCCTAGTTTGTGGAAATCGGCTTTTATATCTCCGATCCATAAGAAGGGTTCAAAACAAGACGTCTGTAATTACCGCCCTATTTCTAAACTATGCATAGTGGCAAAACTGTTTGAAAAGATAGTCTATAACCAGGTTTATAAAGCGGTCTCAAATTCATTCTCATCTTCTCAGCATGGATTTCTTAAAGCACGGTCAACAGTGTCTAATCTTGTAGTCCTAAATGAGTATATCACATCAGCTATGGACAAAGATATGCAGGTGGACGTAATATATACTGACTACAGTAAGTGTTTTGATAGGATTGACCATAGGCGACTTCTGTACAAGCTTCAACTCATGGGTATCAGGGGGGACTTATTGAGGTGGTTTGGTTCCTATATTGACAACAGGTCTCAGGCTGTGGTGATTAGCAACTATAAATCTAGCTGGGTTCCCATACCAAGTGGAGTTCCGCAGGGGTCCCTTTTAGGGCCCCTCCTATTCCTCATCTTTGTTAATGACATTGATAGTTGTTTTCACCATAGTCAGTTGCTATGCTTCGCCGATGACATGAAGATATATGCTGCCATACATTCATTAAATGACGCCATTAACTTACAATCTGATCTGGAGCGTCTTGACAGCTATTGTTTGGTGAACAAGTTGGATCTGAACCCCTCGAAGTGTTCTGTTGTCACTTTTACTCGTAAGCGTAAGGTTATATCGTCCACCTATATTTTGAAGGGCCAGCAGCTAGCAAAATCAGATTCTGTAAGGGATTTAGGTGTGATTCACGACGCTAAACTTATTTTTGATGAGCACATAGACAGCATAGTTACTAAGGCAATGAGGGCACTAGGTTTTATTATGAGAAATTCTAAACACTTCAAACGTGCTAAAACCTTCAAAATTTTGTACTGTACGTACGTGCGCAGTATTTTGGATTACGCATCACAAATTTGGAACCCACGGTATGATGTGTACATTTCTCGAATTGAAAAAATACAGGTCAAGTTCATTAAATTTCTTTGTTTTCAAGTAAATGTACCATACGATGTTGCTCGACACGATGAGCTGTGTAGGAAATTTCATTTCCTCCCACTTTCCAAGCGGCGTGAAATTGCTGATCTGGTATTTCTTCTTAAGATAGTTTCGAACAGTATTGACTGTCCAGCGTTGTTAAGCAGTATCAACTTTAGAGTACCCAGATTAGGGTCCACAAGGTCAACTCAACCTATTTATCTCTCTACGGTGGGTACAAATTATAGACAGAATACTTTCCTGTGGCGAGCTAGCAATAATCTCAACAATATGATTAAAGATACTGACATAGATTTATTTTGTACTAGTATTGACACGGTGCGGCGGCGCGTGTCTAAGCACTTTTATGGTGGTGAATGACGATTGGCTAAATTTTTATCTGATAACGTTTAGGATTGTTTTTATTTATTCTGTTTACCTACTCTTTGTAAGAATTGGTTGGATATTATTAATATTTAAGCTCATACCTACATTGTATATCTACATTGTTTTTTGTTCGTGAGATCCTATAATTGGCTTCCTGGTGATACACGTTAATTTATACTTCTGTAATAGCTGTTGGATTTCCTAAAAAAATAAATAAATAAATAAATAAATAAATAGACTGAGTGCTTTTTTACATATTTTTTCTTGTATAAAAAGTACTTTGTGAAATCGAATGAAAACAAATTCGGTTAATTAAGTACTTATCTGTAAGTGACTTGGCAACGTACACGGCAAAATAGTCTTTATTACGACCCGGTAAAATGTAACTCTATTACCGATATATGGCGGTTTACTAATAAACTCATTTCACTCCAACACAGACTACCATCACAACGTGTTAGGGTCGAACGAAGGTGACGATGGGCTGGCCGCGTTCGCGAGAGCAGCAGCACCGAGGACTGAAAGACTGAGACAGAGATACGGCCAGGAATCGCAGCCGGTCAGCTCTGATGATGAACACGATGACTATGGTAAGTGCAGTGCACACACTATTAAACCAATGTACCATTACAGTATAATAATATTACTAAGTGTTAACTAATCTTTAAATTAATTACAGGTTTTCACAGACGGCCAGCGGTTCGCGGTATAGCAGTAAAACAGCAGCTAGGAGCCTCCGAAGACATCCTCCAACAAATGCAGAACGAGCTGCAGCCGACGCAAGGCAGCCAGCAGTCGGCGAGTCACCCCTGTCAAAGGATTAACTCGAACTACTCTTGGCAATATTACTCTGAAGCGAATCTTAACTCGAGACCCCAGAGCAGAGCTAGTGCTAACTCTAATTGGTGAGTCGACTTCGAAAATTCATCTAAGGTCAACTAGTCGAATTGCGGCTTTGGGGACAATGCGGCGATTATCAACTCCCGGAAACTAACGATTGCTATATTGATTAAGTTTCCATCTAGTCACAATACAAGGTTTAACGAGGATACCCATTTTAATTTATCTTTGAAAACAGATTTTTTCAGTGAAATATAACCTCATAATTTTCAAAAAAGTATCATCATAATTTCAGTTTTGTTTACCGACTTTTGGAAATTAGGACCAATTTCCAAAAGTCCGCCTTGTTCGCCTAGCTAGACGTCTTGAACAACCCACTTTCGGCTTAAATGGGTACCCTCGTTACACCTTGTATAGGTAGACGTGATTGGTAATTTTATCACTATGCTTCTTAATTTCGGGTAAACTGATGTAAACCACATTTTCTACAAAGCCGCATTTACCCTAACCAATTGATGCTATACATTATAATGATTTCAAGTCCTAACTGATTGATCGATTGACTGACTGAATGACTAAAAAAACGTGTGAATGACTGAACTATTATGTGAACACAGAGCCCATCAAAGAGAGAGACATCAAATTTTGATAGTGCATTCTAAGTGGTGTGTTGCATCCCGCGGCGTAACTTACACCTTGGCAATTTCGAAAAATCTTTATTCGAAATATTAATCTTAAATATCGAAATACTTATAACTAATTTATCGAAATATTTATCTATCGAATAATCTTTAATCGAATATCTTTAATCTTTACTCTCCAAATTACACGGATGAGTGATTTAGTTTCTGCGTTACTAAATGTATATTATTACTTAGTTGAGTCAATGAATCAGTCACAACGTTGAATTTGATTTGTTTTGATAGGCCATTATACCTATTGTAAATTTGCAATGTAAAGTTTGTATAGTTAGATAGACTAATTCTTAATTGCATGCGACGCACCGAAAACGATGAGATGAAATAAAAAGAAAATATATAAAAAACTTGAATCTAGGGTGTCTAGGGTATTTAGGTATTCCGACGCTCTTTAATCCTAAAGTGCCTGTTTATTAAATTCACAAAGTTGACAACTTATTTGCAAACAATTCCTGTGAGGCGTACATAGACTGAATTCTGCGGAATTTCTCCTTTTGATCTCTGTAGCTACGTCAAGTTTAATTACTAATCACAGAATTTTCCTTTCAAATCTTATGCGTATGCGTAATAAAACCAGTGGTTTTTTTTGGCACTAAGCCTTATATTTAAAAATCAACATCGGTTTGTAATTTAATCGGGGTGGGGATTTTTACATCTAATCCTTAAATATAAAAAAATCCAAGGTTCCGATCTTGAATTCTAAGATCAAATTGAACGGCGAAGGCACCGCGCGTCGTCTTAGAGTCTCTAAAACCCTTGTAGCCTTATAAATAACGTGAAGTAAGGTCGGAGTAGTGAGAAAATGCTTTGTCTTTTTCCGTGACAAGAACTTTCAAAGTTGACAGACGGAAGCGGAATGATTACTCAGACCCTATTCCCGTTTAATTAATGAGTCTTTTTTTGATTGTCACCTATTAAGTGGTTATTTCAATTGATTCTCGCTATCGGCAGAATCGTCCGAAACCTTCTGTATTGCAGTTAGGCGTAGGTCGTCGAAATGCATATCTTAGAGAAATAAATATATAAATATTACTCGACATTACCTACACACAGCGCAATCTAGCCCCAAACTAAGCACTAGGTGCGTACATACTATGGGTACTAGACAACGGATATACTACACATTTTTTTAAATACATGTGATACAAAGACCCAGACGAGAAACAAATATTTATTTTTTAAGCATAAATACTTGCACCCGGCGGCGGGAAACGAACTCGTAACCATTGGGACCGTGAACTAATATCTAAAGTCCCCACAGTTTACCTAATCTTTCTGTACTACGCTATTTCTCACAGGAAGTAGGTACAGACAAACATTTCCGGGCATTGAAGTAAAAATAACATTTCTATTTTCGTTCACTATTGTTCAAACTTCGATAAAATGTGCTATAGAAGTACCAACAGACGCAACCATTTACTTATTGTTAAGAAACGTGATTGCGGAGTTCGCCATCACGTTAAAAAAAAACAAGTTAAAAATAACTGGTAACGTGAATCGTATTTCGCTTATGAAGGTTTTCGTATTAAAACTTGAAAAAATGCACGTTTGTTGTAGGTATGTGAATGTGAGATCTATTTAGTTCCGTTTTTAGTTTGTAGGTAGTTATAGCGGCAACAGAAACATAAAATTTTGTGAAAATTTTAACTGTCTAGTTGTCTCGGTTCATGGGAAACAGCCTGTTGACAGAAGGACGGACTGTATATGCTTTGGAGTAAAAGGTAGTAGCTTTTAGACTACAGGCCCGTGGCAATAGTTGATGGGTCATTCGAACCACCAGACCTGACCTATTTAGAAAGGTAGAAGGGCATTAAATAATAAGATTCAGCATTATGCCGTCACTGGTACCTACCTAAGCTGAGTCCTGATCCTACAGAGTGCGGGTGAGAATTCAAAAGTACAGATAGAGGGAGTAACAAAAATGGACATCAAAAATGTACGTCATGGGAAAAACTGTTATCGATGCTTATAATACTTTTAAAATAATTTTAGTGTGTAGACGGGCCTAGCGCTTGTAACTTTGTATCTTTGTATGTTTGTTCGACGATAACTTGGGTATTGTTGCTCCGATCTTCATGAATTTTGGTATGCGCGTAGTTTAGGTTAATAGAATTTATGAGTTCGAAGATGAGCCGGATCGGTAGGGGGGTTGGGGAGATAGGGGGTCGTGGGGTTTCAGTTCGGGGCGAACTCCTAGTTTATTAACAGAATCCTAAAATTGACTTTCGAAACCAGAGTTTCTTGTTTTCAGGTTTTTTTTACAAAATTTACACTTTAGTTAGGTACGTACTAACAAACATTGAAATGGTTGGGGAGTTCTACCGACCTGTGGAGGTGAGAGGCAAGGCTTCCTACCGCCCGCCTACCTTAAATCAAATATGAACTCTTTTGTTTGTTTTACATCAACTTTTCGTTGTCACGTTGTTTCTACAGCCACGATATTCTAAAAATAACGGTACAATTCAGTAAAACCGTCGTATTTATGTAAAAAAACTTTTTTTTGTTTACGTAAAGTTTAGGAAGTTCAAGTTGATTTTGAGTCAGACGTCCTGCCATTTGCACAAGTTAAAAATAGTTTGTTGGCATGTTTAGGCAATACGCGCGATAATAAATCGCGGGTCCGTTTGGCATAAACTTTTTTTCATAAACTCAGAAGGCATAAAACGTAATGCATAATATTCATAAATCATAAACAAATCTAACATTATTTCAAGCCTTGTGTTCTCGTTTTCCAGGTCGTCAAAGTCGCCCGACTACGTGTCCGCTCGCCAATGCACCGGATCGGTCCAACACTCTGACGCATGTTACGCGCACTCACAGAATGTTGCGTACACGCACTATCACAACAGACAGCAAGACAACTTGCCTTATAGGAATTGCTCGATTTACGCCAATGTAGGGTAAGTCGACTGTAGGCTGCGTCCGCACAGACCGGAGGCTCGTTCAGCGCTTAGACCCTAGCGAGTAGGTACCTAATTAAAACGAACGGACTAGAATGTTCGCGACCGGCGGCACCATGCTCGCGACCGGCCGCACCGAGCGTACTTCAGTGCATGTCAAGCGACAAGCTAACACTAAGGGCTTGTTGCGGCCGGCATGGAACATTCTAGAACGTTTGTTTTAGTTAGGTTGTACTCGCTTGGTTTAGCTCGTAGAGACGAGCTAAGCAAAGGGGTTTTATAAGACCTAAACTATTAATATTTTCGATGAAGACTTATTTAATTTAGATTTTTTTTTGCACCGTAATGGAAACCTTTATGTGTCATTCACACGGTACTTCTAAGCTAATTTAGTGGGTCACTAAAAGAGGATTCGTAAATGTATTTTTTGGTCTTTTTTCAGTCATGGGTTTTCGTACCAAAAGCGTAAAAACCCTTTTACTAAGACTCAGTTTTCCGTCTGTCACCAGGCTATATCTCATAAGCCGTGATAGCTAGACTGTAATTTTTGACAGATATTCCATCGCCATGTAAACAAACAAAAACAAATTTTATACCCTCCGAGGTGCCGCTTTGGAAAGTTATTGAAATAACCCTAAATAACTAACACATTTTACGGGGTGATAATCGCGAATTATCGTTTATTTTCTTACCTCGATGTTTCAACCATGCAATGATCTTGGTCGCGTTGTTCTGTTAACAAATTGTGTGAATTAAGAAGTTCGTTCGCGGTCTTTGGTTTTCGCAATACTTAACGTATTTCGCAATGGCATTACTCGCAGTAACGTAATACAGTCATAGGTAACATGACAAAAGTCGTGTGTTAAATCTAAATACAAACAGGACAAACAAACAACAAGCCAGTTGACTGATCATAAGTATTCCTCCCTCACGAAAATAGTAGCACTCTCGTGCAAGAATGGCCATCCACAAAGAGTCTAAGTATGGATGGTTAACTCATTAGCCAACCACAAAGAGTCTAAGTATGGATAGATATAACGCATCAGCCAATGACAAAGTTTTATTATTATCTTACCCCTCTGCCCGCAACGGTAAGTTGTCTTTGTTGTGAGGTTTCAAATGTGTCCAAATACGACAACTCTTTTGATCACCTGGGTGAATCAATTCCAAGGTGAACATAGGACACCGCTTATATCGACTTATTTCACCTGGAATAGACACTTAAATGTATCACCTGGGGATAGAAGTAGAATAAACGAATGATGTACTTATACATACCTCTAATTAACCTCCGTGGTATGATGCGTTACAGTTGTTCAGACAGCAGTCAAGAGTTGTACAGTTCTGCTACTAGTTCGGAGGCGGTCTCTCCAGTGAGAGCCCGCGGCCGACGCCCGGAGTCTCCGCCGCCGATCAGGTCTCATCATCATCTTCTGTACGTGCCGTACAACGCGCACTATCACCACGAATACCAACAGCATGAGTACGCGCATCACTTCACGCCCAATGACTGTGAGTTGTACTTTTATAAGTAACATTAAATATGTATAGGTATTTCATAATACTATTTTTATTTTAAGTGCTTATGCCTTCGCATAGAACTATTCATAAAGGATAAGTACATCCACAACAACGCATCTCAACTCAATACAGGAGTAGCGACATACGAATTAGTCCACCGACGCTGATGACGCCGAATTTGCATCTGTACTTTTATTTACATCTACTACAACTTAGGTATATTAGCACGTGCGCTGTGTTTTTGTGGATGTACTTTTCCTCTAAAATAGTTAGATGTTTATTTCAGTTAAGTATTATTAAAGTACACAATAGAACAATACATCTAAAAACCCCATACAATTAGCTACTTGGTCCATTACGGCCCAAAGAGCCCAATATGCTGGCCGCATTTCCCCGCTGAATCACCAAGGACACATTCTGCGCCAAATATTCGCTGAATGGGCAAGAACACGCCAAATATTCCCCAACCTATATGTTTTCTTGTTTATTTAAAACAATTTTAAAACTTAAATAAAATTCTAAACACATTCTGAAACTCACGATGCGTGTAAGTCTTAGAAGCACGGGTCTCAGTGTGATGCTCTCGATCCAACATATTATTATGCCGATACTCAAATTGCGTGAAAGTCTCGGAAGCATGTGACTCAGCGTGCCGATCTCCGTCTGATCTGTCGGAAAATGTTCGCATTTTCCGACATTCACGCTGCGTTAATGTCTCAGAACCACAGAGCTGCGGGCATTAGTGAGCATACCGCTTTTGATCTCACGTTTGACAAATCTTACATCGCGTTTACTGCAGAAGCATAATAAAATAAGTCAAATCGACCGTATGACAAAGTAAGCGTTTAAGCTATTCCGATCGATAGTTATATCGAAGTGTCTATCAGAAATATGTACTCCGATTCTGGTGGTGCGAACTGCTGTTGGTGACTCTTTAAGTTATTTCCCATTACAGTCAGAATCCACCAAGAATCCGTATTATGTTTGTTCCTGTTAAGTGTAATGCTGAACTCACTGTCCGTAAGCATCCGGAACGCACTTGAGCAATCCCCGTGGATGCTCATGTATGCTGATGATATTTCGCTGGCGGATTCGGATAAGGGACGGCTTGAAAGAGTCGCTTGAGAACGATGGTTTGAACTGAATCGAGAAAGGAAAAAATAAAGTAAATTGACAAAACATCAAGATTTAATTACCAGTGGTGCCATCTAGGTTTTATTGAGTAAACTTCTTTTATGTGGGTTTTTATTTACGATTCCCACAGATTATCCGGATAGAACAGTTATTTGCCACACATGACACAATAGACTTCTCCGCAACCCTTCATATGAATTTTTTCGTAAAAAAAATAAAACGCGAACGTGACGGTTAAGTTAACGCGTATTTCGTATGGAACCTCAAAAAGCGCCCCTAGCGGACGATATTATCGAAGTTACCAGTTTCTATACAAAATAAGCATTAACTTAACCATCACGTTCGCGTTCTTTTTACGAAAAAAATCACATGATGGGTACAGTATCTCTACACAAGTTTTAGTCGAATGATATTTTTCACGTTGAAAACGGAAGAAAGTGACTGATTTCCGGAAATACCCGAATAAAAATCCTCATTTTTCAATCCAGATGTTAAGCTACTCCAATGCCAAATTTCATTGAAATCGGTTCGACAGTTGTTACGCGATTCGCACAACGAGAGAGGAAGCGACTTTGTTTAATATTAGGTAAGATGATATAGGTATTATGAATATAATATTATTCCCAGATAACAGATCGCAACAGTCGCAACAGGGGTACTACCAACAACAACCTCGTTCCGGCACCAACACGCCACAGCCCGTGGTCCCGCAATCGTCACAAGCTTCGCAAAGAGCTAACTACATGCAAGCACTACAATTACAGGTAAACGACAAACCACTTCACTATCTTAAACTATATTCTTTCTTTCCACTGAGGTCCGTCGGGAAAAACTCTTAGGTTACGTCCGCACAGGTAGGCGGCTTGCTTAGTGCCTAGAGCCTAGTGACTTGCATTCTGGCCGGATACAAAGGCATGGAAGGTGGTATATGCTTTAAAAAAACAAAAAAGCACTAAGTAAGCCGCCTCCTTGTAGACTTACATAGTTTTAGACTGAGTACGTAGTCGCGCAGCGTTTTTGCGTCGATCAATGTTATCACGTTGCGTGCCAAATGAATATAAATACTGCAAGACGTTACAGGTCAAACCAAGCACTAGGCTTGCACTATGGGCATACGATAGAATACCTACCCGCCGCGAAGGTAGCCTACTCTCATTGCATTGCATCGTAGGCGCCTAAAAATTTCGTAGCAACGCAATCATGAAACATTTTGTTGGGATTTGCTGCTTTAATACTGTGAGGCGTTGTTATTTCTAAAATAAAATTAATTACGAAAAATATATAGTCTAGGATGGTAGTAGGTGTTTAACTATGGACTTATGTGCCCAGTTTCAAAGATAACTCGATGGGAACCGAGTTGTACGGACTCTACGCGCCTGCTACCTACATATTATATATTTTATTTGTAAGTGGATACATACATAATATTATGATATATAAAAAATACCCAAACCAGAAGCAAATATTTATTTTTAAGAATAAATTCTTGCACACAGCGGGAAGCGAACTCACACCTTTATGCATTGCAAAAACATTAAAGAGGCTGTGTAATCTACCAATAATTTCTCCCATGGATTTCGCGATTTTGCATAATAAAACACTTTATTTATCCGGTTTAATCGCGTTTTTAATTGAAAACTATTACAATAACTCTTAAGTCTGCGTATACTGGAACGATTTGTTACAAATAATTATGAGGCGGTAGTTATGTAACTTTTAGAATGTTAAAATAGACAAATTACATCTCAGTCAGCCTTGAAAAAGCGAAAGTTAGGTTCGTTTAAAAATAAAAACGCGATTAAACCGGATAAATAAAGTGTTTTATTACCCTTATAATGGTGTATTTTTCCAATATTTTCAGACGTTGTGTGCAGCTCCGGCGCGGTATCGGCCAGTACCGGCCCAACAGCCGGGAGGCGGAAAACAAATGATTTGCTACTCGGAAAAGGTAAATTACCTATAATAAACCAGAACCTCAGATTAAAAATGTAAACATAGACCTGCTAGTTATCAAAGGAAAAAGTAAACAAAGAGATCTCACTTTCAAGTAAATGTACCTACGTGTTTTTGTTTCATTTTTATTTCAGAACAGCTTACATCCTTAGTTACTAACTACGTCCCGCTGTTTTAACCGCTCAAGTTTTCATGAGAAAATCGCGATCAAAAGTAGCTATGCTACTCTTGGATAATGTAACTTTCTATTAGTGAAAGATTTTACCTTAAAATCGGTCCGGTTTGTTACGGATATGCCCTTGTAATCTAAAAGGGGGTTGTTCTAGACGTGTAGGCGAACACCTTTTGTTCTACGACTTTTGAAAATTCAAACTTTTTTTTGGAAAACTTTGAGATTATGTTTCACTAAACAAACAGCTGCTTTTGAAAATAAAGGTAATTGAAGTTTTGCTTGTAAACCATCAAATTAAATAAAAAGACAACACAAGGTCAATGACCTCGAACTCTAAGAAACAACTGATTTTCAAGTAAACTTTACACCAAAATTTTTCGAAAAGTACTTCGAATTTCCAAAAGTCGTAGAAGAAAAGTTGTTCGCCTAGACGTCTAGAACAACCCCCTTTCGGATTAAAAGGGCTTACCCGTTACACGTTGTATAAATATTATTTACTTATTGTATTTTTTTGTTATTGCAAAGCGAAAATACAATTCAGTATGAAAGCACATTGTTTTTAATATTATTGTATTTAAAATCAACATTAATGATTTAACGCGATTTTAAAGATTGTTTAGGTATTTTATTGTATTACTTGCGAAATGTATATTTTGCACATTTACCTACTTCCGAACTCATTGTGCCGCGCGGTTTCCCCCACTTTATTTATACTTAGCCTATACGTTACTCCTCGATAATATACACGATAATATCCTCCTTTTGGTGAAAGTATTTTAAAAATCAGTCCATTAGTTTCGGTGCCTTTTCATTACAAACAAAAAAAACTTTAATTTCTTCTATAAAGTGTTTTATTAAAAAACTCTTTCCTTTTTATACTTAAAGCCCCTGGTTTCACCCGCGTAAGTCCCGATCCCGTGGAAATATCGGGATCAAAAGTAGCCTGTGTAGCTATCTATTGGTGAAATAGGTAATGTCTGAAATCGGTCTAGAAAATTTGGAACTTGTTTGTTTGTAATGAATACCTAGTATTTATTACAAACAAACAAACAAACTAATAAATTTTTCCTAAGTAGTTTATTAGTATACTTAGATTAAGTGGGAAATAATAGTAAGCTTCAATTTGGGTACTGCTAAATGTCGCTACCGCTGTGTGAAAATGCCTTTTCGAATTCCAAGTAATTCCTATCCCTTAAAACTTGAATACGTTGGTACTATCTAACCAGCTGAGCGTTGTGTGATTGCTATTGTTTTTTTATACATGACAGATGAGCGTTAAACCTTTATTTCAACTGATGGGAGGTGAGGATGTGGTCTAAGATATAGCATACACATCTCGAAGAAAGAATCTTCTTCTTCTTACGCCGGGTCCAGATTTGTATCATTTGCCCGATCCGATCACCGTATCATGGACAGGTGACTCCACAGTCACGCACTGCGCTGCAATAATGCAATAAATTAAATTATGATTGAAAATGTTTGACTGCTTAAAAAAACTTCGATTTATTTTATCCGGTTTTTATTATTTTTAGTTTTTGAATTTTTAGGGAATATTTAATTTTAGTTTAATTTATTAGCTGGACGATTCTGGTAAATCATGGTAACCACCTGTGATTTGCTATCGTCATCGTATCGTCACCCTTCCACATAGTAGGCGATCATGATACGCGTCGCGATACGGATACGGTGATCGGATCGAGTTAATGAGACAAATCTTACTGTACCATATCCTGTACACAGATGAGATGTGCTGAGCTACTGACTACCTATCTTATAGGGTTATATTGTACGATCACGACAAATTGTGACAGGGATAGCCCCAGCGAATTTCTCATGTGTAAAAGAAGGACGAACGATGCGATTATACGAAATTTTAAAGAAAAAATTAAATACCTATTGGCTGATTACAATCATTTAGACAGTGATATAAAAAAAATGTGCTGAGCATTTTCTTGAAATAGTTATTATAACCTAATTAAATAAATAATAATAACTATTAACAACTAGATATTTCTAAAGATATTCAATAAAACAACTCAAAATATCATATATTTTTCTATCGAGTTTTTTTACAAGTCAACATGACTCTTTCATGATTTTTATTTTGTGTGTACCTACAAAGAATATAGCGAGTTATTCGCAAATCTAACAAAGCAGGTTGACTTTATCCCACTGAAAAATTTATTTAAAATATATATAGATTAAATAATATTTAAATTATTAAAAAATAAGTTAAACCGACTTCCATAAGCTGGTAGCACAGTATGTAGTTGAAGTTAATGCTTTCTGTAGTGTTTTTTTTTTTCAAATTTTGTTCATAATTTTACTTAAAAGTTATGATCACAATTGTGATGATTTTTGGTAGCAGTTGAAAGTACCTAAACTAAAAATAAAAACCTTTTTTTAAAACACGACTTCAAAAAGGAATAAAATCACCTCACCTACATACAGTGCTACCGAATTATCTGTTATGTAGACTGAAGAATATTTTGTCATTATACTCATGTTTCCGGTTCTAATCACGTTTATTTCATTGACGGCAATGCCGTACTTACATTACAGTGCCTTACCGTAACGGTAAGTAGGTATACGCTCGGCTTCTTTAGTAGATAGGTACGGCATCGCAACAATGCCGTTAGTAAAATCATCGCAATTAAAACCGGAAACATGAGTTTTATTACGAGACAAAGTCGCGAAAACAGAAGCTTTTTTTAGTTTTATTTGAATTTTTCATTACTTTGTTACAATAAACCATTATCTATCTAATCTAGTTATTATTTTATACCAGGTGGCAGCCCCGCTGTACCAGCCGGCCCCGGGGTCTCCGTCGCGGACCGCGCGTGGCGCCCCGGAAGGGGCCCCCGCCAGCGCCCCCCCGCCCGCAGCCACTTCCCCCCTCGCACCCCCCACCAACCCTGTCTACTACGCTATGAATGTCTGACGAGGTGACTAGGTAATGTGCTACTCTGCTACCAAAGAGCACGTGAACGCCAGACCTTCGTTATTTTGTAAGCTGAAAATTTGTTGCTCTCAACACCGGTATAAGAACGATGGACCATTGTGAAGTTTGGGTTACAGTGGCTTTTGGCAGATACAGGCAGAGTTACATTAAGGGTGTCTGGCAAGTGGTTGCCATGATGTTAAGTGGTTGCCATGAAGTGTCTGCTGGCAATGAATGATGTGATTTTTAATATTGTGAAGGAAGGTAATTAATAATTATCTAAAAACTCAAATAATATTTTGGTGAACTTTTTTAACAATCATTGAAACCGTCTATCTGTCAAAGCCACTGTAACCCAAACTTTATAATGGTCCATCGTTCTTACCTGTGTTGGAACCATACGCTGACCGAAATATTAAGCTTTTATGAATTAACGAAGGTCTGGCATTCACGGGCTCTTGGTCTATTACTTCCTATATATAATTTTTATTTATTATCATTACATAATACATAAGAATGTTAATTTATAGATAAAATATGTTTATTGCAGCAAAACAAACCACATACTAACAGTTAACAAACAACGTAAAGTAACTTAAAGGAGATAGATATAGAAACAGTCTATTATCTATATTAACCGAGGGTGATACTCCATTTATATTAAATAATATATTTTACTTATATATTAATTAATCAACATATATTACATATATATATATATGTAATTGCTGTAAAACGCCTCTTCATATAATATTTTTATGAGATAAAAAAAGTTTCTTTCATTCCATCTCCCTCAGTTTTACAAGATTAATAACACACCCAACACCTTATCTAACGCTGTGCAAAATTCCACACTTAAGTGGACGACCAGGGATGAAACAGCCCTTAACTGGGTACTAATCCCGACCATCCCTACTAATATGTGTTACGCCTAAACTTCTGAACATATTTTGAGAAGGACATAGGGCATATTATAAAGAAAAAAAACGTAGGTACGATTATTCGGACAAGCACACAACTATTTTATAATGGAAACTTGAGATAGAAAAACGTAAACAAACAACAATCCCCGCGAGACTGGGACTTATGCGAGGGTACTGCGGGGCGCTACTATAGTTTCCCATATAACCCAGTAGATACGAGTATATATAAATAAATATTGATCGATATTTCATGACATTTTATTAGTATGTTTTTTTTTATTATTCAATTGTTATTATTATTATTATTATCTTTAATTTATTATGATTTTTATGTTTGAATTTTGCCTCTTTTTTTTTTTTTTGACATTTGACTTGTAATTAATTTATTACCAATAAATGATATGAATATGAATATGAATATTAAACACAGCGTAGTTTATAAGCGCCCAAACTAAGCATTATATAAATTTTACAGGTGAAAATCGTTGTGGGTCCCACTGGTGAAATTCGGATAAGCGTGCAACCTCCAGCCTCTAAGGAGCCAACACAATAAGGAATAGTGATTTATGCACCGAGGTACTAAAGCCCTGTCTTTTTAGAGGGCGTCATATTAAAGCCAGAGCGTACGAAGGAGTTAACTTCCGAACGTAGCTAGAGTGTTAATATTTAACTCCTAAGCAAAGCGAGGGAGTTATATACCCAGAGTCCTGAGTGAATCGTGGGATTCAAGCGCCCAAGATTAAGACAGGCTTTATTACCGAGGTAGATGAAAGTAGATTCTTCTACTTTACACATCTACTGCGGAACAATAAAAAAGGCTACAAAAGTAAGCATTTAATAAATACTTTTTCAAATGTTTTACCCAATAGGCTTTAAATAAATTACAATTTGTTTAATAAAACACTTTATTTACCGGGTTTAATCGCGTTTTATTCATGATTTTTGACCGACCGAATAAAGTGTTTTAAATTATGCAAAATCGCGAAAACCATAGAAGAAATTTCAATTTGTTTGTTAAAATATGAAAAAATCTCTTTTTTGTTGTAAGTGGCCAATTCGATTTGAGAAACATTTTCTTCTTGACATTGGCCGTGTAAATACGTTTTTAAGTTAAAATGATTTAAGCTCTAAGGCTTAAACTCCCTATTTAAGCCCCAGAGGGTAATGACCTGCTTTATGTTGACTTTTTTGGTCAAATAAAATAACTCTGTAGAGCCGTAGATGTGTAAAGAGAAATTTACACTGTGTCATTTACGATTTCAAATACCTACTCGAAGGAACACGAAACTGTCTAATAATCTTATACCAAATATTCCATACCAGAATTTTTTTTTAAATAAAATCATTTTTTCGGTTTAGATCGCGTTCCTTTATTTAATTATTACTGCGCTTTGTTTCCACGCCTACGAGATTAAAACGGGAAAAATGAGTTTAATTTCAATCCAACATCAAAAATATAAAGTTTATTCAAGGATAGGTAACGAGGTAGATAGCTCAGCAAAAGTGAACTACCTACTTACTTATTAACCGACTTCTTCAAACTGGCGGTGGAGGTTCTCAATTCGTCGCAATTGTATTTACTTTTTTAAAGTTCCGTACTTAAAAGGTAAAAGGGACAATTTTACTCTACTGTCAGTCGTCAGTCTGTTTGCCTCTCACCATGCAATCTCCAATCCACTGTGAATTGTGATAGTTAGACTGTTGAAAATTTCACAGATCTATGGATGATCTAACATTGTCCCTAGGACCCTTGAGGCCATTAAATTAGAAAACAGCCGAATTGAGATCCTTCACTTTTAAAATGTGATATGTCCAGGTCAAATATTCTGTAAATAAAACATCTCAACAATGCCTCAACTTTGATTTTTCTTGAAAACAAATTTTGCAATGTTTCGCTAAAGTGTTACTTAATTCTTGCAAAATGACCAACACTTCGAGAATTAGCTACTATTTAACGGGTCTTATTCGCGTATTACTATTTATTTTCTTACCTCGACGAATGCTGAACTATTTTCGAGAAGAGAAAATAAAAGGTTTGAACAATGCTGAAGCATTGTTTAGACATTTTAGTTATAGTATACGGCCCCAATTCCATTGTCCTAGTTGGAATTCAGCGCTGAATTTGATCGTTGGACTGTAATAAATATTTACCAACTATCTTCGTAAAATACCCTTTTACAGAATCATACATCAAAAATGTAAACAAAATCTCATATAATTATTTGAAAGTGACAGACAGCTCTTTGTTTACTTTTTCCTTTGATAATTGGCAGTTCTGCGTTTACATTTTTTGTCAAGTTTCTGAAATAGGGTAGGTACCTATAGTTTAAATTTAATAGACGTTCCAAAGCTTGATTCTATTGAAAATTGTGCCAACTTTTTTGTATTTTATTTAGGGCTGTAAGTAGGTATTAACTAGAATAATCTGATAGAATTCTTCTATTTTCTTCTCCAACTACGAGGGGGTTATTAAAATTTGTACAAACCACTTTTAACCCTAAATATAATAATAAGAAAAACATAATAAGTAAATAATAAAGAACGTCTATATGACCTACTATTCGATATGCCATACCGACATTAATAATTTAACCCAGATGCAGCGAGATGTACTGCAGCCTAAAGCCCATATACCTGGAAATTATCAAGGTACATGGAAATGCGGCGTCCTAATAAAGTCCAGTAGCTGTATCTGGATTAATAGTTAAAGCCTACCTGTGTAACACACCCACGCGAGCAGCCTCTCTGCTTGAAACCCAGTTTAAATATTATCTTAGAAACAACTGAAGATTGAAAAAATGTACTTTTAATTAATATTCGGTTTTCTCGAAACGTCACGCGTTAAAAATTGTTTATTGCTTAAAATGAGTTTAATTTTAATTCAGCATAACTAGCAAAACTACTTACCTACTTACAACATTTGATAAAAGTTTCTAACTGTATTATGTAGTAGGTACCTATAGTCCGTGTCATGTCAAAAGAACGTTGGCTTTAAAGCCACGCTGTGACCGCCTGCGTTCTTTTTACATGACGTGACTTTATGGCTAAAACAGACGATCGAACAACCCGCACCGCACCATCAAATTATGTACCGACTATTATAAATTCTGTGGCCCAAACGTCAATTGAATTGAAAAGAATTGGGGGGTTACCATGGTATCCTTGTTGCAGAACTTAAATTCGCCATACTAAAATAAAAAATATTAAAAAACCCGACTGCTTAAAAAACTTCAAATAATAAAAGACATAACTTAAAAACATTTTTTTAAGCAGCCGACGATTTTTTTTATTAGTTGGACGGTTTTGGTTCTGTAATAAGGCGACCATGGTAAGGTTACCATGGTCATAATAGTTGTACACAAAGAAGTTATATTACTAAAACTAGAATGCTCACGTAGAACTAAAAATCTCCGCTACATTAAGTATGCTGTCCTTTTCTAATAACACTTTTACAATGTGCAGGTTACAATGTAGCGTTCTGTCCCTGTAATAGTGTCATTAGCTTTCTAATGACAGCATGCTCAATGTAGTGGAACACTTTTTAGTTCTACCTGAGCATTCTAGTTCTAGTAATATAACTTCTTTGTGTGCAACTATTATGACCATGGCCATTATGACCGTGCGGTTCGATCGCCTGTTACAGCTATTAGAACATCAGTATAATGTTTCAATCGGCCTAAAGATATAGAAATGAATATGATTGAATAATGACGTCATTTACTCAATAATATTTTAAAACTTGGAGGAAAGTGGTGTGGGACGCCTCGATTTTCTTCACAGTATCGTCATTTCAGTGTTTTACGTATGACAATACTAAATGTTTTTTCAAGTTGTTAAATGTAATAGTTTTTAATTAACTTAAATAGGTATCGTTACTCATTGAACAAATCACGTCATGTATTCTTAAGATTGATCGTTTCAGCATCATTCGAATTTTCTCGTTAATGTTTCAATATTTTTTGCAGAGTTTCGTTAAAGCTTACCATTTTAAAATTACCAATAGTTGCCGAATTGTTTTTGAGAAAAATCGATGTTGATACGATTTGGTTATAGAATACGTACCCAGTATCGGAATTGAAACTTTGTTGACATTATAAGCTCAACGTCTGTTTGTTCAATTTAGGTATACTTACCTAAGTGATAAAACTTAACAAATTATGGCAACAGAGTTGATAGGGATGACCACCATTTACTTAACCAAGTTAGTTTGGCTTAGCTTCGCATATTCTAGCTAGTTTTAGTTAGTTCACGCACGTGCAACAAAAACTAACTTGTTTAAAAAAATGCGGCTAAACAACTCTATTTATATACGATTTTAAACTCACATGGTTATTTTCACTATGAATATGCACTATGAACAAGCTGGTCGAAGTTACTGGCGAAATATCGAGCTCCTTGTAAATAAAAATAAAAGGAAGGAAAAACGAAAGAAAGGAAAATCCCTTTGCACTATAAAATGCAGCCAAGGTTGTCCTTGGCCGGGTCGGATAGAACTGTTATATAAACTTTGGGTGAAAACTACTTAGGCTATGGAAATGGGATGGTGTGGGGACTATGGTGCCTGCTGTAACAATCTGCGCTACCATAGTCGTTTGTCGTTGCTTTGGTGTAAAATAAAGAAAATTTTAAATAAATAAGCATTCTAAAAGAGCATTCTAGTTCTAATAATATAACTTCTTTGGTTGCACATTTTATCACTAAAATCACTGGTGCGGTTCGATCGTCTATCACGGCTATTCGTATACCTAGCCTAAAACTCAGATGAACAGTTTAAATTTACCGACGTTAGCGTAAAAAATACCTGTTTCGGACACATTATTTTTAATTTGAAATATAGAACGATCGGTTGGACAAATAGACAAGGACAGAAAACAATTGAGAAGTTATAGATATTTTACAAGGAGAAATACTTCATTAAAAAGTCTTACGTGACACGATTCGAACCCGTGCCCTTCGTTTGCCGGACGAATGCGCAAACCATTATGCGGAACACACACAAGAACTCCCGGGGATTTTATGATGACGCATTTTTTCTTGTAAAAATCAGTAGTACACTGCCATAAGCAATTAAAATAATAATTAAATTCGATAAATGTTTTCGTACTTATATAACAGTTAGACCAAAACTATAGCAAAAACGACCAAAAGTAGGTAGATATACCTACCTAGGAACAATTGAAGATAAACTGAGATTTGACCTACACACATAAATACCTAACAAGTTACTTTTATATCATAGGACGACCTCTGTGGCGCGTCGGGCGAACGCTTGGCTGCAATACAGAAGGTTGCGGGTTCGATTCCCGCTGGGTGCAAATATTTATGCTTAAAAATAAATATTTGTATCTGGTCTGGGCGTATTTCTATGTATAATATGTATGTATTTACAAAAGAAAAATAAATATAAGTAGTATATCCGTTGTCTAGCCACCGTAACACAAGCTTAGCAGCTTACCACGGGGCTAGATGGCGCTGTGTGTTCGTCACAGGATTTATTTATTATTATTTATTATTATTATATCTAACAAGGGAATATCGGGATCAAAAGTAGCCTTTGTTACTCCTCGATAATTTTGCTATTTAATGGTGAAACAATTTTTGAAATCGGTCTAGTAGTTTCGGAACCTATTCATTACAGACAAACAAATAAATAAATAAAAATAAATAAATAAATACAAATAAATAAAAATAAATAAATAAATAAATAATTGTAAGTAGATAATACGCGATGTTTCAATAATTCTTGTTATTTTTTGGAAAGTGTGATATCTTGCATAATTATAAAAAACTATACTTGGGTAACATGCGACTTTACTTGCATTGCATTGGTGGTTGGTACGTTTTTATAACTAGAGTGGGACCTGACAATAAACTGAAGCCCGTTTACTTATCAAATAGATTTTGTGTGAAACGAAAAGATATCTTCGGGAGGGGTCATCCTGCTGATTCAATCGTCACAGGATAGTGCATTTTTTTGCCAACTGTTTTCAACTGTCGGTAACTTTGCTAAAATTTTACTAAGTGTTAGTAATTTCATAATTAGTATGTTACAAGTACTTATTGAAACTAAAGATAACTTACCTCCTTACCCCCGAGTAAGAGGTCTGAAAAACAATTTAAAAAAACTAAATAAATGCTACTATCTTACTATAAATAAATAAATAAATAAATAAATAAATAAATAAATAAATATTATGCGTCAATATGAGACAATGTGAATCACATGATCATTGCAACAAAATGAACCAAAAAAATAAACCCATTAGTTTCTTGTGTCTTCTTTTCATTGGAGATTGCGTTCCGAAAACACGTTAGTTTACTTGACGTTTCTATAAAATATGTAAAAGTAATTAAAGTTATTCATTCACCTAAAAACTACTAACTGATTGCGATAAAACTTGGAATATAGGTAGCTGACTGCCTGGGGATCTGAAATAACACATAGGCTTCTTTTTATCCCGATATTCTTGCGGGATTGGAGCCTACGCCGGTGAAATTGCAGGGCGCAGCTAGTACTAAGTACATAAAATAAAAGCGATAAAACAGAGAAAATACCTAGCTACCGACTTAATTGGCATTCTATATTGACAAACAGTTTTCGAAAAAAAAAAAAACGAAACCATTCAAACTGGAGGGAACCAGTAGAATTAGTCCCCTGGTAGGACCTCTCTTCCCACAAGTCTATTTGATTGGTAGATATGATAGATCGATAACTAAATGCTGGCTCTAACACCACTTTACATGTTGCGTTTTGGTAGTGTCTGTATCTCAAAAACGATAAAACCAGTTGACTGCTTATCTCTGTGATTTTCCCCTCACAAAAATAATACGTCTTTTTAGTAGCACTCTCGTGCAAGAATGGCCAATCACAGAGTCTAGTTATAAGTAGATAACACATCGGCCAATCACAAATAGTCTAAATATAGATAGGTAACGCAATAGCCAATCACAAGGTTTCATTTTTACCACACCTGCCCGCAACAGAGAGTGATTTGTGTTTTGTAGAAAAATTCACCGACACTAATAGTTTAAAAGGTGTTTTCGCGCCAGCATTTAGTAATCCAGTAATGTTAGGATACATCATTTGTTTGAATGTGTTAATTTTGTAACGGCTGATTTTTCATCGTAGGTAGGTAGGTTACCTACAGATAAAAAATATGTTTCAAATAAAATCAAACTCAACCAAATTGAAAAGCTTTCTAAAGGTTTTTGTAAAGATAGTGACGTTTTAATTTTGTGGTAGGTAGATAGTATTTTATTTAAAAAATGTAAGTAAAATCAGGCCAAAATCGGACAATTCTATGTAAAATTTTATACTTTAGGTACCTAAGGACCGTCAGCGAGCGGGGCAATCTCGACTTCGGGAAATTTCGACTATTCTTAATGACTTCTACATATTACTTTAATTTAAAAAGTGAAAGCAATAGTAATTTCATAAATTTCTACATGGTAGTCACTATTTCATATATCCACACATGATCTACACAGAAGTTATTAAGAATAGTCGAAATTTCCCGAAGTGTCCCGCTGGCCTTATACATACACATACCCAAAGAGTACATAGGTACTTTATACATACAAAGTAGACATAATTTATAAGTAGAGGTATTTATTTAATTTCGAATAAAACAATGTCGTTGGTGCAAATATTATTGTGATTATGTTCTGCATTATGTGTCGTATATTATATAACACGCGGTACGCGTTTAAATAAATATACTAGGTATTTAATAGGATAAGTAATAAGAAATACGTGATTCGTTATTGTCAATATTTGACAGTGTTGTACAGAAGAATAAAAAATCTTCCTGTAATGCAAAACTTCGCAAACCCCTATGAATGACTTTAAGGACAGTGTCGGCTCGTATTCTGTACCTAACCAATATAGACTTTTTAATTTCAAACGATTTGTTAACAATAGGTAGAATTTATCGTTTTAAGAAGGGTGATAGACGTAGGAACTTAGGAACTAGAAGTACCTACGCGGTTTATAAGATCACGAACTTCCTCAGGTCGCCGTTGGAGACAAACGAGAACCAATTTTCAACACACACTTTTTGAACACACGATTTCTGTTCAATAATATTATTAGAATTTCGGTTCTAGATCGCGTTAGTACACATGTTAATTTAAATTATATTCATAAATTTAAAATTACCCCGACGTTTCGGCAAACGGATTACAACACCGGCCGTGGTCCTGGGAAGACACGAAAATTCTAAAATTAATACCCAATTTTCAAATTTTTAAAAAATCTACTCGACACCACGTCCGTGCCACACAGGAGAAAAAGGGCGTCGGGCCATAAGTCTATCACCCCTTTAAAAGTCGAGCAGACGCGGAAATCCGCATCGCACCGACCGTCAAATTATGCAAAAATGTTCTTATTAAATGTCATGTCATCAATAAACTTACATTATCTGTCACTTATCTGTCACTTATTAGCGGGGTTTTATAATCTCTGTTTGAAACACTGTTATTTGCCGGATGAGCTTATTCGTACGCTAGTTGTGCCCATTACAAAAAACAAAACGGGTGATATCTCGAGTGTTAAAAACTACAGGCCGATATCCCTCGCCACGATTGCGGCCAAGGTACTTGAACATGTTATACATTCTTATATTTCATCTATTAAAATTGACGATGGACAGTTTGGTTTTCGTCCACAAGTATCAACTGACATGGCAATATTTTCTCTTAAAGAAATTGTCAAATACTACACGAAGAATGAAACGACAGTGTACGGCTGTTTCCTCGACTTGAGCCGCGCATTTGACACCATTAACCATGACATTCTGTGGGCCAAAATGCGGGATACGGATGTCCCGTCAGAGGTTGTTGGAATTTTGGCGTACTGGTATGACCATCAGTCCAACAACGTCAGATGGGATAATGTGGTCTCGGGTGGATATAGACTGTCATGCGGAGTGAGGCAGGGTGGGGTTACCTCCCCAGATCTGTTTAACTTCTATATGAATGAGTTGATCGAGGAACTGAGCAGCACCGCTGTCGGACTCAAGCTGGATGGCAGGTACGTCAACAACTTGAGTTATGCTGACAATATGGTGCTGCTGAGTCCCTCGATCAGGGGTTTAAGGAAGCTAATAGCTATCTGTGAAAGATACGCTCATCACCATAACTTAAAGTATAACTCGAAGAAAACTGAAATGGTGATCTTTAGATCGGGGAGAGGACCACAGACTGTTCCGCCGGTTTATGTGGATGGACAGCCCGTGAAAATAGTAGAGAGTTTCAAGTACCTTGGCCATATTGTAACATCCAAACTATCGGATAATGAAGATATTGAAAGGCAGAGAAGAGCTATGTGTGTGGTGGGCAATATGATTGCTAGGAAATTTTTCAAAGCCGCGCATGACGTCAAAATAACTTTATTTAAGTCATTTTGTCAAACTTTTTATACTTGTCAACTCTGGACTAATTACACCCAGAATGCGCACAACGCGATACGTGTTGCCTACAATAAAATATTTAGGCACCTGATGGGTCTAAAGTGGTACTGTAGCGCATCTGAAATGTACACAAACTCATGCGTGGACTCCTTCAATGCTATACAGCGTAAAAGGATAGCGGCATTTATGTTCAGGATTGACAAGTGTAAAAACTCGATTATTAGGAGTCTGTCTGACAGACTCGTGCTGACCGCAACTTATAGACGTTGGGTAGACATAGCCCACTAAACCATGTATAACATGTATACGTTTATACATAGATAAGTTATTTTATTTCTATTTTATTATTAATTTAATTTTTTTTGCTTCGGTTGTGATGAATAGATATGGATCTTGTGTCTGCAATAAAGATTTATTATTATTATTATTATTATTATTATTATTAGTTTACAAGCTGAGGCATAGTAGAGACAATTTACTGCCTAATAAAATACCTGCCCAGATGTGCTTTGATGTATGAAAATTACTTTCACTTATGCTTTCACGAATAGGTGTAGGTCTGTACTAACAACTGTAAACTAATTGTAGGTAAGTATACTTTTCACCTCCTTGCATCTGGCTTCTCCTGAAAAACTAAATAAATCACTAAAGGTTTTACGGCCGAATACAGAAACCCTTTTCAAAAATTTGAGTTCTACTTAAACAACTTAGCAGCTCAAACTCTAAAATTCTCATACAAGTTTTCAATTATTAAAGTACCACTTAAAATTTTAAGTGGCGATTCTTTTCGCGACTGTTTGGTTGGGCACAACCCAAAGTTGTCAGACTAACGGACAAATACAGAAACGTCACTTAAAATTTGAGGGATACTCAAACAATAATGCAACTTCAACTAAAACTTAAAGTGTGCGTTACATTAGGCATTAAGTGCGCAATTATTTAACGAGGCCTCAAATATTTTAAGTAGCGTTTCTGTATGTGGCCTAAAAAATTCGGTAAATAGTAGATTATTAACCATGGGGGCAAAGCAGTGTCTTTTGTCGCGGGTGACGACTTAAATCGCGAACGCAACGAAGGACTCGAGGTTTACTCCCGAGCGTAGCGAGAGTGTCAATCCAGAGCGAAGCGAGGGATTTAAGACGAGTCCTGACTGTAGCTCGCGATTTAAGTTCACCCTAGACTGAGACAACTTTATCACCGAGGGAAATACTCTACTTTTCGTTCCATTTGCAAAAAAATAAAGACAATAATACAAGAGATAAGCATTAAAGACATTACTTGATTTAAGTAGTTGTTTAGTTTATGAAATTTATGTCGTTTTATTGATTTTGCTGATATATGTTGTCGATTCCAAAACCGTTTTTGAAGCTTTACAATATAGAATTGATTTCAGTTCAGTATAAATTTCGGTAAGTATTCTAAACTTAAACCACATTTTCCCCTAGAGGATGAATGAAATTCAGTACAATTTTCATTCCCTGTTTTAAAAGATTAAAAATATAAATAATAATATATAAATATATATATAACCTATTGTTATGTTGGCTTTTGTGTCATAGAATGTGACTTTTTCAAGCAAGTGGTACGAAAACCATATTTATTACATACTTACATTAATTTAATTACGAAATGTGATATAAAATTGTTTTTTTTTACACGACTGCCAAAGGAAGTGTTATGTTTTTACAAATATTTATGGGCTTTTTCTAATTGTCAGCCTAACTAGTCGTTGATATCTATTTATCTGTTGAATTTTTAAAATGTATCTATCATATTCATATACTTACGTAGTAAGTACATACTTTAGTTACTAATTCCTTTATCTGTATATGTATTAAGTTCATTTCTTTTTATTTTTATTACGGTTCAATAGGCATACCATCAGTAAATGTCAACAATCCTACGTATTCTAAAACGAAATCGTATCGACATCTTTTCAGCATTGTTAGATTTTTCTCGAAAACGATTCGACATGTTTTTGGAATTTTTGCAGAGTTTCGCTAAAGCCTTTTTAAAGTGTTAGTAAATTCTTAGAAACCTAACAACTATTAGAAAACCGTTTTTAAGAAAAATCTAACAATGCTGACGCGATGTTGACACTTTTTGTTTTAGAATAAGTGTACTACTTGTCGGTAACACGGTGGTCACGCACAGGACGGCATATATATTTATAAATTACTTACTAAAAAATATAAATATATTGAGTAAGGGAATGCTCCAGCGGTGTTTGCATGAAAGACAGAGTAACTTGCAAATAGTCGAATAATGTATAGTGGGCTCGTATTCTAACAACGAACGTTCGAATTTTAACCCATGTGACTTGATGTGACCCATTTAAAAGGGATGTGAGTAATTTCCCGAATATGATTTAGGAACTGATGAAGCTCGTCGTCAGGGACGAATTTGATTTTCATCACTATCAGGCGACCTTTTCTCGGCCAGTCCAATTCTATGGTACTTAGGTAGAATTCTTTTGACATTACAAAATATACTGTCATTTCCCCATGGAATTTTCTCGCAATAAAGGTAAAAATCGATTGCCTTTTTTCCATTGACTGTAATATTTCACATTTTAATTTTCAAAACATACAGTAATAGAAACATTCAAACATTCAAAGATGACCACTAGGCAAGATACCCAAAATTGCCTCTTTCAGCCATAAACATGAATAAATAGATAAAGGCCATACGTCACTCTCTCTGGGCCCTGATTCGGTAAGGACATAGCATGCGGAATGCCGGCGGAATGCAGGCGACGTGCAGGAGATGTACGTTATTTCGTATTCTGTAAATGTTATTTTACTTAATTATTTCAGTGACCTTCAAATTTAAAAGCTACTTAATTTTTAAAATAGCTCCCCTTGTCCCTCAGCCAATCAGTGTTAAGGAAGTTATGGAATAGCTTTTATTTTTAATCATGCAACAAATCGACTTATGCTCCTGCGTCCCGCCTGCTTCTCGCATGCTATATTTTTACAGAATCGGGCCACTGGTGCCGCGTCGGTTTGATTTGCGCTCTCTTGGATTCTTGGTGTCTATCGAAAGATGATGGTGAGTAAGCGTCCACGGAACTAATACTTTAGCACATCATTATTAGTTCCGTGGACGGTGACCATCACTTTCCAATAGACAACAGCGTCAAAATGGCGCAAATCAAATCGGCACCACATTAAAGGTATTTGTTTAAAATATTTTGTATGAAAACTCAAAAAGCGCCCCTAGCGGACGATATCGAAGTTACCAGTTTTTTTTACAAAATACGCGTTAACTTAACCATCACGTTCGCGTTTTTTTTCACTAAAAAAATCACACTAAATCAAAAAAAATCACACTAAGGGTATAACTTATCTCACGATTAACCGAAAATCTTTCTCGGTGTTTTATTAAAATTGAACCTCGAATCTATCACTCCTATGTCGATTCTGTAACAATGTGGAATTTGGAAACTCAGTATTTTTTTCGGAAATCTGGTATTTTGATTTGGAATAGCTTGTATAGTTCTACAGATGAAAGTTAATTTTTGTTAGTAATTCTTTTTGGAAGCTTAATTAAGTATTCTTCCTTTACTTAATATTATAATTTTCGTTTTCTAATTTATTTTATAGTTTTAAATAGAACTGTCCATTATTTAGTATGTCGACTGATATATGGCATTATGGTTATCCCATTGGTCAGAGCGGCGCGAAGTCAGATAACTGTGATCAATGGATATCTAACCTGTTTAGAAAGTGCAATAAATATCTAATCTAATAAATTATCTAACTATCATTTACCTACTAAAAAGGTATGTTATAGAAAGGCACGTATTCTGAAACTAACATGTCTTTATCTACTTATATTTCCGCTCTGTTATATTTTTATCGAAAACGGTTCATCATTTTTACGAATTTTTGCTAATGACTAGAACTAGCTAATAATGTGTTAGGACGAGATATACTATTATTATGAACATATATATACAAGATGTAACGGGCAAGCCCTTTTAAGCCGAAAGGGGGTTGTTCTAGACGTCTAGACGAACAACTTTTGTTCTAGAACTTTTGGAAATTCGAAGTAGTTTTCGAAAAAATTAAGTTTAAAGTTTACTTGAAAATCAGCTGTTTCTCAGAGTTCGAGGTCATTAACCTTATCTTGTCCTTTCATTTAGTTTAGTCGGCAACAATCGAAACGACAATTACGTTTAAATTCAAAAGCAGCTGTTTTTTCAGTGAACCATAACCTCAAAATTTTCAAGAAAAAAGTTCGAATTTACAAAAGTCGTAGAACAAAAGTTGTTCGCCTAGATGTCTAGAACAACCCCCTTTCGGCTTAAAAGGGCATGCCCGTTACATCTTGTATATATATCATTTTTTTATACAAAGATCCACAAACGAAATATTTCATTAATTCAAATGTTGCTGTTGGTGTTATTAACTAGGTTGGTGTTATTAATATAGGTCAGTCCGCAGAGGCCGTCCGAATTACTAACAATTCGGACGGCCTCTGCGGCCGTCGTCTGTGTCGGACACAATGCAGAAAGTTGCGGGGTCGATTCCCGTCGGATGAAAATAATTATGTTTAAAAATAAATATTTGTTTGTTATTTATACATATAAATATTTGTTATTTATAAAAAATGTAGGTGTAATATAATATAGTATATCCGTTGCCTAGTACCCACTATACCCATAGTACAAGCCTAGTGCTTAGTTTGAGGCTAGTTTGCTCTGTGTGTAATATCGAGCAATATTGATTATTATTATTAAAGTAATATCCTGCTAAATAAATTAACAACAATTGCTGAACCGTTTTCGACAAAAATCGAACAATGCTGAAGCACTATTGAGACGTTTTAGTTTAGAAAACGGCCTCAGCTAAGAATTTTAAGATACCCCAACGATTATTCAAGTGGTATTAATTTGTTATGTAGTTTTATAATAGTAAATAAATATTGAAGAATATTCACAATGACAAAATCATTATACCTAATAATAAAATAATTTACAAATAATTAATGTAAACATTAAATTAATATTAACGAATGTCTCGTAAACGTGTAACTTTCAAAAAGTTGTTATACGAAAAAAAATCTAAGTCGGTAATTTAACCCAATCTTAAATATTTTTTGGCCCTTTAATTTGCCCCACTATATATAGGGGAAAAGGTCTCCTTTTAGAGGGATTGGGCAGTAAGACGCCACGGGAGCCTACTCCAGATTGGCGAATGTGCCATGTCCTCGGACCGTGTTGAGTTCTAGGACATGTCGGTTTATTATTATTTTTATCATATTTAGGTATTTTAATAACAAAAAATTCATTAAATATTATAGGTTACTCACTGTGAATATTATATTGTACTTCTATTTACATTGGCTAAGCCAATTCAGTAAAAAAGCGTTATCTTGTTGTATTGCGCTACCATACAATTATGTAATATAATAAAAAATAACCAATGGTAAGGCCTTTGTTTCTCTTTATATTTATTTATAACTAACGAGTTTTATCTCCTAAGGACCCGATCCCATGGAAATGAGGAAAACTACTTCCTACACACAAAAAGTACTATTTAAATAGGAAATTGAGCGTCGACCGATCCTCCAGAACGAAAGTCTTTTATACATACAGGGTGTGGCGTAATGAATGGCGGTAATTATGCTCAGTAAACGTCCCTTGGTTGTCGAGATATTCGACATTTAAAAAATTTGCAGATAAATTAAACAAAATTTAGGTTTAGGGACGTTTTTGTAAATTATCACGCCCAGCTATCGAATTAATTTAAATCCAATTTAGAAACACCATTATTAGGAAAGATATTAAAAGATGACGGCGCCTATGACTCAAACTGTGATGCCCGTATAACTATGGGGTAAAAAATGAAAAAAATCTAAGGTCTCCAAAAATAGCCTAGAGCTCGAACGGCTTGGAATAGAAAACTGAAATTCAGAGGGTTGATCCATGCCTTGCCCCCGCATTCGCACATGCAGGATTATCCACTCATTACTCCAAACCCTGTATAAATACATTAAATACTACATCTATCTATAATATTGTTATGTATAAAATAATTTAAGTATTTATATAAAATCTACCAGCTCTGCTTAGTGTGACCATGTCGCTTTTCATATTTATTTATTTTGTTATTTATAAAATTATATTAGATACATAACTAATTATTATGTAGATAGGTGCAATGTAACTAACAATGACACTTGTGTTAGTTACATTGTACCTAACTACAATTAATCTGATAAGTCGTAAATAAACCTATCCGAAAGTAAAGCTTTTGTGAACACAAAAAGGTTATGTATGTAAACATAACTAAGCTTAACAAACAAAATATAGTTGTACGAATTGTTCCCTGATATTTATTATTATTCTTTTTCTTTTTATAAGGTAAACAAGTGAACTAATAAGAGTTTTACAGTATTGAATTTGTCATTTTTATATATAACAATCTCTTTAGATCATTCATAAGTATAGTATATACCTAGTAATAATTAATTAGGTACTGAAACCAAAATGTATATGAGTGTTAGGGCAAAAAGCGCCAAAAAACCGTTTTTAAATTACCTGTGTACAGTGTAGGAATTTATAGATTGGTAATCAATAAAAGATATACCTTAAAATAATAAACTATAGAGTTTTTATTTACGTCCTTTTCTCCCTTTGATGACTTTGATCAATCCTATCGAATTAGGTTCACATATACTTAGGTACCTACCTAACCGTTTTCGACAACAATCGAACAATGCTCAAGCACTAATTGAAAAATGATTTTCTTGTATTATTTATTAGAATTAAGGTAAGGTAAGGCTAAGGTAGGATGGTAAAAAATGGTAAAAAGTGAAACAAATTTATAGTAGAATGAAACCCATTGGAATTGAGTATAACAAAAATCAAAGGAAAAATAAATTACGGGCGATCTGAGGTCGGGAAGTGTATGAGGGTTTTAAGGGGGAAAATTAGTTTGTCTTGATTTCCGGCAAAATTAAAAAATCCCTTTGGAAAAAAGTTTAGTGGCAAAGTTAAAGGTAAGTAAGTAATAAAAAGATGTAGAACTTTTGTTTTCACTACTTTTTCATATTGACGACCTCTGTGGCGCGTCGGGCGAACGCTTGGCTGTAATACAGAAGGGTTCGATTCCCGCTGGGTGCAAATATTTATGCTTAAAAACAATGAGTCTATTACATATCTCTGCTTAAAAATAAATATTTGTGTCTAGTCTGGCTGTATATCTATGTATAATATGTATGTATTTACAAAAGAAAATAAATATAAGTAGTATATATTCGTTGTCTAGTCACCGTAACATAAGCTTAGCAGCTTGCTATGGGGCTAGATGACGCTGTGTGTTGGTCACCTCAAAATTTATGTGAAAAATTCAAAAAAAACACGTTTTTTGTTTTTATTTATCATGTTTTTTTTATAATACTTATGTTATTTTTTACAAAAAATAGTTTAGTATTTTGATTAAATTTTGTAAAAAGTTACCGTTAAATTTATTTATTTTTAGTTTCGTGAAGGTGTACAAGTATATAAATAAAAGTGAAAATCGGTGCAAAACATTGACTTTAGCTTAGTGTTGTCTCCAAAGCTCCGTGAACAAACATTGTAAAAAATGGCCCCTTTTTACTATGATTCCCCCGACTTGACTTTAACTATGACGACTTGACTGTTTCGTTCAATACAAATAACTTGCAAATATTGATAATAACTACAGCTACAACATATTATAGGAAAGAAATATTTAAGAAATTCTTCTTCTTCTTCTTCTTTAAAATCGTTTTTCCATTCGGACATTTGCCAGTGTCAAGTATTAGGGGTTAAAGTATGAAATTGCCGTTTTATTGCAATAGGTTCTTTGAATTGACATAGAATCTTCATGGTTTGAGGTTTTCGAATGAAACTTTTTTCAAATGGCGTTTGGAGAGGGGTCTACTAATGAACGCACCGTGCGATTTTGATTTAAACGCTTTCGTGATGGAAACTCAACTCCGAACCATGTTGACAAAACTAGCAGTAAAAAAACAGCCCCGACTCATGAATCGATCTTCACCATTATTGCTCCACGACAACGCGAGACCTCACACAGCACGAGAAACCATTTTGACCCTTCAGGAACTGCACTTAGAAACCATTCGTCATCCTCCGTATTCACCAGACCTTGCTCCAACGGACTACCATTTTTTTCGAGATTTGGACAATTATCTACGTGACAAGAAGTTTTCTTCCCAGGAGGCAGTACAAAATGCTTTCACACAGTTTGTGCAGTCTAGATCGTCGGAGTTCTATCGCAAAGGCATTAATAACCTTCCCATTAGATGGCAGCAATGTATAGATAATAATGGCAACTATTTTGATTAAATAAATTTGTTAAAAATTTAAAAAATAAACAATTAAGATTTTCAGTACAAATCGGCAATTTCATACTTTAACCCCTAATACTTGACACTGGCAAATGTCCGAATAGAAAATCGATTTTAAAGAAGAAGAAGAAGAAGATTTTCTTAAATATTTCTTTCCTATAATATGTTGTAGCTGTAGTTTTTTAATCGTCCCAATGTCTAAACTACCGTTGGGCCCAGTTGACTATTAGTAAATTCGAAAGGGTAGGTATGATAAAAAAAAAAAAATTACCGACTTAAAAAAGGCCAATTTTTTTTTATACCAACCCAAATAAAGAATATAAAAAAAAGACCAAAATAACCTCTACGTACAGCCGAACCTACTAATTAATTTGTTTTATTATCTGAGGTCGGGCAGCCAAACTAAGTACAATGTGGAACCAACCAGTTAAACTGCCCGACTTTAGATGTATGTAGTGTAGAGGTTATTTTGGTCTTTTTTTTTTTAATTTTTTAAATAATTGTTTGTTCTTTTTTTAAGTAGGTTTTTTAATTTATAAATTTATTTTTTATTTCACCCTTTTTAGTAGGTATACTACCTACCTGAAAAACAACAATATTGTTACCGTAATTTTAATTATTGAGGAGTTTGCTGATGAGAATGTGGTTTCAGGTGCCCCATCAATCTGTACCTACTTAGTTCTTTAGAGGTCTATTATTTTTGGTAGAAGTCCAAAATGAATAAATAATTTATTGCATTCTGGGATGCTATCCTGTCCATCATTCCAAAGACACTCATCAGATCCTTACCAAACTTTTATGGGACCACCTGGGGGCTCCCCCACCTTTCCTTGAAAAAAAAAGAACCATCTTAATCGGTCAAGCCACCTTCGAGTTATCGGTGAACAATTGAATTGAATACAGCGTTTTGTGGAGCATTCCCGGTCCTCACTTCGAAGATCCTCATCAGATCCTCACCAAATATTTATGGGACCACCTCGGGGCTCCCACCTTTCCATTAAAAAAAGAACCATCTCAATCGGTCAAGCCACCTTCGAGTAATCGGTGAACAAACATTAAAAAAAATACATTCGCGGCAAATTGAGAACCTCCTCGTAGCGAATACTGTAGCTTTGCGGTCGCTGTCGCTACTACAAAATTTAAAATTGCCAATTAAAATTGCTTGCCGGTTTTGAGATGGACGATTTCCCCCCCTAAACCCATTTTTGTAAGTTTGTGTAAATCGTGCAAAACAATATAAATTTGATGTCTCGGCTTGGTCTCGGCTATATATCCAACCTTACGAAGCCATAACTCACGATATACTTTAGTCTTTACGTCACTGTCAACTTCATCCAACTTGGTTCTATCGGTCGATTTTCGCCATCGTCATCAAATTCCAAAATTCGTCATTTTATTTGAGATTGTGCTCAGCTTTTGTGTGTAATTGAATAATATTAACACTTAAATCGACACTATGAGTCGCCGAGACAAGAAAGAAGACGAGGACAGCAGCGGAAACTTCTTCCAAAACCTGGACAAAACAACGCTCTTGCAAGAAGCTAGGTACTTTAACTCGACACCTGTAAATCCACGAAAATGTGTCCACATTTTAACGAAAATCATTTACCTGCTGAATCAAGGGGAAAGTCTGACTACGCAGGAGGCTACAGATATTTTCTTTGCGACTACAAAGCTGTTTCAATCGAAAGATTTGATGCTTCGTCGCCTCGTATACCTGTGTATTAAGGAGCTGAGTTCTATGGCCCAAGATGTTATCATTGTTACTTCGTCACTGACTAAAGATATGACAGGAAAGGAGGATTTGTACCGTGCGGCTGCTATCCGCGCGCTGTGCAGTATTACCGACAGCACAATGTTGCAAGCCATTGAGAGATATATGAAACAAGCTATTGTAGATAAAAACCCGGCTGTGAGTTCAGCAGCACTAGTCTCCGCTTTGCATCTGTCAGCGTCTGTACCTGACTTGGTTCGTCGTTGGGTTAATGAAGCGCAGGTACCTATTTATTTATTAATATTCTTTAAACATTAAGCTCTATGACTTAACAATTTGACTAGTATGACCAACCAGCTGTTGCTTCAACCAACCCCTAAAATATCAGAATTAAAGTAACCCATCTGGTAAAACAACTGTCTAGCTGTCTATCCGTAACTCAACTGTCTATCCATAACTGAATCATATCATGAAATACAGCCTTAGTCAATAGTAATTCTGATGTTTTTGGTGTTGCGGGCTTTTGATTAAACAAAAAAAAGGTAGATTCAATTAGAATATCAATGATTCAGAATTTTTTTATTGCATAAACAATAAAATACCCTACATTTATATCATCCTGCAAATTCACCTGCATAACTCCCAATGCTGTGGGAGTAAGGCACCACTGGAGCCTACTCTGGATTTGCGAATGTCCCATGTTTTCGAACCGTGATGGGTTATGTTTTTTATAATAATGTTTTGTAATATGTCCCTTCACTGTAAGAGCGATGTTATTAGTGCACATAACATTTTTATTGTAGACAAACATGTTGGTGCTCAGTCTGCCTAAATTCAAACCCACAACCTTTGGAAAGAAAGTGGGGGTATCCACCACAGTGGGGGCATATGATGCTAGACCAGCATCATATTTACTGATTAATAACCTTTATATATACTGTTTCTTACATAGAATTGATATTCATTCGAAATCTATATGACAATGATGTGTGCATGTGAGCAGTTTACTACATAATGATTTAGATTGTAGAAAATTGTGACAGGGATAGCACCAGCGAATGCGTATGATGTGACAATGCAAAATTTTAGAGCAATTATTTGCTAGTAACAAGTTAATCTCAAACCACCAACTAAAACTGAAACTTACTAAAAACTGACTATTTTACTGAAGTCGATTTTATGTGCTATTTGGTTTTGTCCACAAACTAAATTTATAACTTGATAATGACGGCACTAAATTAAGTTCACAGATACAGAAGAATTAGATTTATGAACGGATTGTTTGTGTTGTGATGTTGGTAGTACAATAATATACTTTTATATACTTATATGTATGTATTTACAAAAGAAAAATAAATATAAGTAGTATATCCGTTGTCTAGCCACCGTAACACAAGCTTAGCAGCTTACCACGGGGCTACATGGCAATGTGTGTTCGTCACATGATTTATTTATTTATTATTTATACTTCAGTCAGTGTCCTAGTAATGACCTTTTTGTTAGCAGTAAAGATCAATTTGGGCTAGTTTCACATTACAATAGTGTACTATCAAATCATTCGCAACAAATTTAGATAGTACCTAATGCATCATTTAAGGTTTGACTTACTTTTGACTTAAAGTCCTAAGTCCCCTAGATGGGGCAGAGGGCCTCCACAGTGCGTCGCCAGCCCGTCCGGTCTTGAGCTTCGCGTTTTATTTCACTCCACGTCTTGCCAATAGCCGCTGCCTCTGCGATGATTGTCCGCCGCCAGGATTGCTTCGGGCGGCCACGTTTCCGCTTTCCTTGGGGATTCCAGTCTAGGGCTTGCCTCGGAATATGACCGGAGTCCCTTCGGAGCGTGTGGCCGATCCAGTTCCACTTGCGGCGTTTAATTTGTTGGTCGATTGGAGTCTCACCGCAGCGTTCCCATAGGTCTATGTTGGAGATTTTCTCGGGCCAGTAAATGCCAAGAATACGACGAAGACAGCGGTTGACAAAGACTTGGAGCCGGTGCGAGATGTCCTTTGTCACTTTCCACGTCTCACATCCGTACAGCAACACGGTTTTAACGTTGGACCGGAATATCTTGAGCTTAACTCTTCTGGTCAGTTTCCGCGATTGCCATACAGGACGAAGTTGCGCGAAAGTTGCTCTACCCTTGGCGATTCTCGAAGCGATGTCCTCTTCGGTCCCTCCTGTTTCCGACACTACGCTTCCGAGGTATGTGAACTGGTGGACTCTTTCCACCCCCTCTGTGTCGATGAGCAACGGCAACGAACTCGTCGCCCCACACCTCATTTCCTGGGTCTTCCGGGTGTTGATTTTGAGTCCCGTCTTCAGAGCTCCTCGCCTTAGGTCGTCCAGTTTCGTCTGCATGTCGGCACGCGTGTGGCTCAGCAGGCATAGGTCATCGGCATAGTCCAAGTCTTCTAGGACATTGGACAGTCCCCACTCTATGCCGCGGCGCTTGTTGTTGGTGGTGTTGCGCATGACGCCATCGAGGACGACAAGGAAGAGGAGAGGTGACAGGAGACACCCCTGGCGAACACCTGCATGTATCGCAATGTCCTCCGAGACGAGGCCGTCGTGAGTCACTCTACAAGAATAATTCCTGTAGATGGCCTTAATCAAGTTGATAATTTTCTCGGGAACTCCAATTTCACGCAGCCGTTCCCAGATGCAGCTCCATCGCAGCGTGTCGAAGGCTTTTTCGAAGTCCACAAAGGTTAAGTATATTTCCCTCTGCCATTCTGATGCCTGTTCGAGGATTATGCGCAGAGTGTTGATCTGGTCCGTACACGATCGGTTGGGTCGGAATCCAGCCTGTTCTTTGCGAAGAAGGGGTTCGACGGCCCTCGACAACCTATCCAGGATGATCCTGCAGAGCACCCTAGAAGGAATCGAGAGCAAAGTTATGCCCCTCCAATTGCCACATTCACTGAGGTCTCCCTTCTTGGGCACTGTAATGAGAAGGCCCTTGTTCCAGTCGTCGGGTAACTCTTCAGATGTCCAGATGTTCCGCAGTAGGGGGGTCAGCGCGTTAGCAGCGGTAGGGAGGTCGGCTTTTAGCATTTCCGCTGTGATGAGGTCGACTCCCGGGGCTTTCCCGTTCTTTAGTGAACGGATGGCCTTCACTACCTCATCTCCTGTAGGGGGAGACACATCAATGTCCAGGCACTGTTCGGGCAAGCTGGCAGCAGGTATGGCTGTAGTACTGTGGTCGTTCGGGACTCGGAAGATCTCCTCGAAGTGCTCCCGCCAGCGTCGAAGCTGTCCCTCCGATGTCACAATCAGCTGTCCGCTCCTGTCTTTCAAGGGCTTCTTCTTCCTCTTGTTCCGGTTTCCGGCCAAGGTCTTCGTCGCCTTGTACATCTCCCCGAGATTGCCGGAGTTGGCAGCGCGTTGGGCGCAATCCGCAACACTATCGGCCCATACTCGCCGGTCGTGACGAGTACTGCGGTAGATTTTTCTGCGTATCTGTCTGTATTGCAGCCTCAGGTCTTCGCGCAGTGCCATGTCGCTGGATGCCAAGAGTTGAAGATGGAGATCGCGCCTATCCTCAATGAGGTTCCAGGTTTCCTGTGACATCCAGTCCTCGCGTGTGTAAGTCTTGTGTCCAAGAACGACGGAGCTGGTCGCTGTATAGGCCATTTTGATGTGATTCCACTCCGCGTCGACAGAAGTAGTAGAGTCCGTCTCGAGAACGGAGAAACGATTCCGGAGCTCTAGTCTAAAGGCGTCGCCCACGACCGAGTCCCGTAGCTTGTTGACCTCAAAACGTTTGCCTATCTTCGTGGTCGCGTTGGCAGCTCGAGCTACGGCTACTTTCAGCCGCACCTCGGCTACGACTAGGTGGTGGTCGCTGTCGATATCCGCGCCACGGCGGTTGCGGACGTCGAGCAGTGATGTGCGCCAGTTGGAGCTGATGGCAACGTGATCAATCTGGTTCTTGTACACTCCATCGGGTGAGGTCCATGTGTATTTGTGGTGGTCAGGGTGTATAAATAAAGTGCCTCCGATGGTGAGGTCATTGTGCTGGCAGAACTCCAAAAATCTCTCCCCGTTATCGTTCTGGACTCCCAGTCCGTGTGTGCCCATGTGTCTTTGACAGCCGTCGTTGTCTGTGCCAACCTTGGCATTCAGGTCTCCCATGGCGATGACTATGTCCTGTTTGCGGATGTTCTTCAAGGTCAGGTTGAGTGCACTATAGAAATCGTCCTTGTCTTCGGCTGATGCCAGATTTGTAGGCGAGTAGCACTGCACAACGGTTATCTTGCGGGCTTTGCTGTTAAACCGGGCTGTGATGATTCGGTCTGAGATGGGTTTCCAGTCCAGTAGGCTCTTCTTCGCAGCGTCAGAAAGGAGGAATCCCACGCCATGTTCATGATGGCCATCTTCATCCTCCTTCCCGGAGTAAAGAAATGTAAGGCCCTTGGACGTTTTCAGTTCCCCGAATCCATTTCTGCGCACTTCGCTGAGGCCGAGGATTTGCAGTTTGTATCTGAGCATTTCTGCTTCTGCTTGGGCTAGTCGGCTATCTTCGCTCAGTGTTCGCACGTTCCAACAAGCTATTCGTGTCCGTATTTTCATGCCAAAGGTCGTCGTAGTGTGGTCGGTCCGGTTTTGCACTGTTTCAGTTTCAGTAATCAGTTTAGGGTTCAGGTAAGCGAGTGATTAGCCCACTATACCCTATCCCACTGGCGGGGCTGCCACCTTAGAGCCTGTGGGCGTGCTCGGTTTTGTTTCGGGTATCCTCTCTGAGACTAAGTAAGATTGTTTCTGTTTTGAGGCGCAGAAGGCTCGCCTTTCGCCCTGCACCCTTAGCTCAGCTGCATTTTGTGGCGACCGCGCATTCGTGCGGTTGCAGCAGTTCCCAGGAGGGACGGCGGGGACGTGGGTGACGCGGACTGGCCAGGGTTCTGCTCGGATTCGGTGTTACGCCACTAACACAGCAGTCGGCTTCTTGGTATTTTGTAGGTAATGCTGTTCTCACATACAGCGATTCCCACCAAGACCATACCCTGGCTTCCCCCCCCTCAATGTTCACTGGGACCAGCCAACTAAGACAAACCGGAGGTGAGGAATGGTGACTTCCCTCTGTAATTTGACACGTCTTAGAGCGGTGTTGGTCTAGTGGTAGATAACCCGTCTATCATTCCGAAGGTCATGGTTTCAAATCCCGGCCGGGCTAAATGTCTTTTTCTTTAGTAAAAATATATGTGCGCTATTAACATCGCTCTTACAATGAAGGAAAACATCGGGAGGAAACCAACGGCTTAAAATCACGCACAAAGGCCCAATAGTAGGGCTAATTGCCGAAATACACAGTTAAAACTTTTAAGTTTTTGACACGTCTTAACTAAATTTTATTTAGGTTAGTCGGAATTGGGTTAGTTCGAATCAACCTCAGTAGTATAACAAAAATTTTTGCTGATCAAGCATATTCAACAAATGGTTATAAATTAATTATATAAACAATAATTACTATTAAAGACTTAGAATTATTTCATAGTAAAAATTAAATAAAATAGAACAACTCATAAACACCAGTTTTTTATATTTTCAGTAAGATTTTCATAATTTTTATTATGTGTGTAATATGAATAGCGAGTTATTTTGACAAATATATAACAAATTGACTATAGTGCACTGTCAACCAAAACAAAGGGTTTTAGTCTAACTGGTTAACCTTTTAATACTATTATCTGGTCTTTAAAACAAACAAATAAATCTTTCCTTGTTATAATAATTAGTATAGATATATGAGAACTAAAGAGATGCTCTACAAGTCTACACTTATAGATCATCTTTTTAGTTTCAATAAGAATAGCATTTCTTAATTTCGATTCAATTGCACATGTATCCAGTCAAATTGGAAAAGGCGTCGGGACGGATCCCCGGAGATGCAGGTTCAAGTCCTGTCGGGTGCGGAAATTTTTGGAAAGCATATCTTTGATTATAGTCATCCAAATCGCGGAAACATTTTAAAGTAAATCAAAAACACATTAAAATAATTTAAAAAAAAACAAGAGGTGTCACTAATACTAACATCTTTTCTTACTAATATTATAGACGCGAAAGTTTGTATTATGTGTATGTATGTATGTGAGTTTGTTACTCTTTCACGCAAAAACTACTCAATCGATTGCGATGAAACTTGGAATATAGGTAGCTGGAGACCTGGAATAACCCCACCATAATATAACACATATGCTACTTTTATCCCGATATTCCCTCGGGAACCGGACTGACGCGGGTAAAACCGCTGGGCGCAGCTAATAATATCTAATTTTCTGCCGCATGCAAAGAGCTGGAGGAGGGAGGTGTTTTTTGCACGCGGCAGACCGCATGATAGGTACATAGTTATACAAGTCAGGTGTTGGGGACTAAAAACTAAATATTCATTTTTCACATAGGTAGTTGATACGGAGTTCCGAAAAAACGCCTAATTCAATCAAGTACAACGAATTGCACCAAAATTATATATTTTTTTGTTAAAGGAGTCGAAGCCAACCCCATATTGTATCTGGTACCTTGAGAAAAAATATTTTTGTAATTTAGTAAAATTAATTAGTGAACTTTGGGTTGACTTCTAGTTATCATTTTGAGAAAATTTTACCCTGTCACTGTGTAGTGACACAATATTTACCAGTGTGCTGTTCAGTCACGTCCCCAGTACTGTGGTAACGTACCACAACCTTGATACCACATTTTGGCTGGAGTCAGGAAAGAGACATTGTATTGTACCATTTCATAACCGGCTTACAGCTCCTAATATTTGATTTCAAATCAAAAGAGCCGTGACTTGACTTAAAACTCACATTGTACATTAAATTAAAAATGCAAAACAAACAAAACAATTTTTAATGAATTATAAAATAAAAACAATGATGTATCCAATATCTACCAATTTTGCCGCCGTTTATTGAATACCTTTTGTTATTTTTTTATTTTTAAATTTTATTAGGTTTAACATATCCCTATATTTTGTTGATCATATACCTTAACAAAAATTCCAGTGATGCAATGAACATAATATATTTATTATGTAATTGTTCCATGCATTGCGAAGTTATTAAATACTGCAAAGTTATGTAGATTTAAAGTGATGACTTCTTTAAAACCTGGTAATTATTTTGTGTTTCAGGAAGCAATATCATCTGACAATGTGATGGTATCGTATCATGCGCTGGCAGTGCTGGCAAGTGTCAGACGTAACGATCGCTTGTCCTTAGTGAAGCTCATATTGAAGTTGACACGTGGACCGCTGCGCCATTCTCCGTACGCTCTTTGCCTCCTCATTCGCCATGCAGCCAAGCTTGCTGAAGAAGATCCATCAGATGAATCAACACCCTACATAGAATTCATAGAATCATGTCTCCGCCACAAATCTGAAATAGTCGTCTATGAAGCTGCTCATGCCATAGTGAACCTAAGGAAATCGGCCAAAGATTTAGCTCAAGCTGTTTCTGTGCTACAAATATTCTGTGGTTCTGCCAAAGCCACCCTACGTCTTGCTGGAGCGAGGACATTGGCTAAACTCACTGCCAAACATCCTAATGCAGTTGCTGCCTGCGCTGTTGATCTTGAGAACTTGATTTCGGATCCTAACCGTTCTGTTGCCACCCTTGCTGTCACAACTTTGCTAGCAACAGGAGCAGAGAGTTCCATCGATCGACTTATGAAACAGATATCCAGTTTCATGTCTGAGATCTCAGATGAATTTAAAATTGTCGTAGTGAGAGCTATTCGGCGTCTTTGCTCTAAGTATCCTCGCAAACATCAGTCGTTGGCTCTCTTTCTAGCAGGTATGCTCAGAGATGAAGGAGGTCTGCAATACAAAAGTGCAATTGCTGATGCAATTATAGCCCTGGTCGAAGAGAATCCAGATGCGAAGGAGATAGGTCTGGCTCACCTATGTGAATTTATTGAGGATTGTGAGCATGCTACTTTGGCAGTACGTATTTTGCATGTACTTGGCCGTGAAGGACCTAAGGCTCGCCAACCATCGAGATACATCAGGTATATCTATAATCGAGTTATTTTAGAATCGGGCCCAGTCCGTGCTGCGGCAGTGTCGGCTGTGGCTCGATTCGGAGCTGCGCGACCTGAGCTTCTGCCCAACATAAAGGTATTACTGGCGCGTTGCCAGCTTGATGATGAAGACGAAGTACGTGATCGCGCAGTCTTCTACAGCGCCATACTCGACACTAACGATCCTGAACTTATCAACACCTACATTATAAACATACAGATTCCAAATCCAGTTCTACTTGAAAAGGCACTCAATGATCACTTGGCCAATTCTCCAGAAGAGTCATTCAATATTAATTCCGTGCCCACGGCCGAAGAACCCCAAGAATATAAAGAAGCTCCGGTCGAACTCGAAACTCGCAAAGCACCTTCTGTATCTCGTGAAGAGTTGTATTCTGAACAGTTGAATATTATCCCTGGTATAGAAAAATTGGGACCTATCTTCAAATGTTGTGAGGCTATCGATTTAACTGAGCCAGAAACAGAATACCGTGTGCAATGTGTGAAACATATCTTCGCTCGGCATTTGGTGCTACAGTTTGAGTGTGTGAACACTCTAAGTGACCAATTGCTCGAGCAAGTTCACGTTAGCCTAGAACCTGCTCCTGGATACAAATTACTCGGCGAAGTAGCATGTGAGCAATTGCCTTACGATAAACAGGGAAGCGTGTTTCTAATGCTAGAATTTCCAGAGAACCCTATTGAGTGTCTGGGAACAATTGGTGCAACTCTGGAGTTTGTAGTTCGCGATTGTGATCCGACTACGGGTCTTCCGGATTCAAGCGACGGATACGCCGATTCTTACCCACTAGAGGAGTTTGAGATAAGTTGCGCTGATCAATTCCGCACACGAGCTGCTACCGATGAATGGGAGCCGTCTTGGGAAAGAGCTTCGTCGGCAGCGGAAGCTTGCGATACTTTTGGCTTGTCCCAGTCAGACGTGGGTGAAGCTGCGATAGCAGTGTGCGAACACTTGGGATTGCCGAAGACCGCTATAAGCGGGGATGCTGTGAAGGAAATACGTGGCGGAGGGCTTTGGCGCGCCGGTGTGCCAGTCCTTGTTAGAGCAAGGCTTGTGGCTGCCCAAGGCGCTGTCACCATGCAGCTCGCAGCCAGGTCGCCACGAGAAGAAATTGCTACCCTCTTATTGGCTGCAGTAGGTTAAATGTATTTTTTCATACTCACCCAGATACTCCGGCATCAAGTCGATGGATGGATGAAGCCCGTATTCCCGTATTTTATTAACAAAAATTTCATTTCAACATCATTTCAATAATATCACAGTCAATTTGACATTTTACGATATACTTTTCTTTGGAGAAATGTCAAATGTTATTTGACAGTCGTCAACTTTGAGATTAAAAATTTACTGTGATAATATTGAAACGATATTTCTGTTAATTAAATACGGGCAATACGGGTTTAGTTATCGGCTACTATCGTTTGTTGTAGTGGCCCGTCGTATCGGGGTTATAAAAATACATTTAGCCATCTAGTAGTGCATTACATAACATAAGTTATTTTAACTATCCATATATTTCGTTATAGGAGAAGAAAGAACCATGCAATCAAGTGAAAGAAATGTTGCTAGATTTGATATCTGCGATTGTAACTGTCTCTATTATAGTAATAATTATATTCAAGTAAAGAATTATTTTTATTTAGGTATGTACAATATTATAAAGTTTTTTCTTGTTAGTTTAGTATTTATCTGAACTACCAATATACTAAAGTACTATAAAAGTACCATACTTCATTTTTAATTGCAGACTACGAACTGACATATCGTTTCGTCGAAAAAAAAAAAGACAAATACAAGCAACCAAAATAACAAATAGTCTGAAATTAAAAAAAGTATAATTCATCGCTATCTTTGAAATTGTTTAATTTTCATACTTATTAACAATTACAAGAAACTTGATGTTATAATAAATAATTCGGTGTTTTATTTATGAGCACTCCTGCCATACCCTGTCTTGATTTAACTGCCCAAGAGTGGTACCTCAGTTTAGACATCTTGTTTCGAGAAAACCTTTTTTTTTAACCAACGAAGTTACCGAGCAACTTTAATAGTAATCGGCATCGCCATCGAAATCCCACCGCGCAAAGGAATAACCGTGTGAAAATGACACCGTTGATTCGCATGTGTTTGAAGTCGGCTCCGTCAAGTTTAACTCATTGAAAGCGAGGTCTTAAAATTCATGCAATTTTTTTTCAATTGAAAAGCGCATGTTATTCCTATTTAGATACCTAAATAGGAATAACATGCGCTTTTTAAATCTTTGCGTTAATTTGCATGCATTTTAAGACCTCGTCGTCGATTACGACGGAAGTTGCGCGGTATACCGTCGTAGTCGGTAACCAAATCCTGAATAGTTTTTGGCTATTATAGTTTTTTGCTTTTCATATTAACTTACATTTTCATTATAGTTAAGTGGATAAATTAGCGCATCATTTTTACAATACGCAACATAATTTATATCTAGCTAGCATATACAAAGACTAGGTGCAAGATAGGCGGCCTTATCGCGCATAATTATTTTTTCCAGGCAACCTTGGATTTGTTTTGTTTAGCTTATAAAGTTATAATATATGCCTAGGCTACAGCCGCACGGTCAGGCTGATTGCTTAGCGCCTAGAGCCTAGCGAGTCGAGCCCTTGGCGCCTAGATAGTCGCTAGGCGTGCATCGAACTAAACAAACAGCCCCCTACCGCGTACTCCCGTCGAGTAATACTCGACGTCGATTTGGGAATACGATAACGGGGTTGGAAAAAGTTACCGCGCAAGGAGCGAGCAGAAATTGTCTATGGCTTTAACGTCGACAATTTCTCCTCGCTCCTTGCGCGGTAGCTTTTTCTAACCCCGTTATCGACAACATCGTATTCCCAAATCGACGTCGAGTATCACTCGATGGGAGGGGGGCAGGGGCTCTATTTTTGAACCAAATGAGGCATTTCGAGCGATTTTATTACCTCGATTTCTACTGATTTTCGTTCAATTTCTGTAATTTTTCTACGTGAATCGCACGTCCACAACGAGTGGTATCAATCACTCGCAGCAGGAGTCCGGCATCAAACGATAATCAGCAGAGATATCGAATTATTGAAATCGCCTAAAGTGCAACGAGCGATTCAAAAATAAGGCTCGGTTTTATGTCACGTGACTCGCTAACCTCCAAGTATAGGATAGGAACTACACAAAGACATTAAATAATACTACATTTAAGTGTTCAGTCCAAGTTCGTAACTACTATACCATTCATTAATATATTAGGGTACTACGTAACAAACGTGGGATTCTCAACGTGACTTGACTTATAAGTATTAGGGGTTAAAGTATGAAATTGCCGATTTGTACTGAAAATCTTAATTGTTTATTTTTTAAATTTTTAACAAATTTATTTAATCAAAATAGTTGCCATTATTATCTATACATTGCTGCCATCTAATGGGAAGGTTATTAATGCCTTTGCGATAGAACTCCGACGATCTAGACTGCACAAACTGTGTGAAAGCATTTTGTACTGCCTCCTGGGAAGAAAACTTCTTGTCACGTAGATAATTGTCCAAATCACGAAAAAAATGGTAGTCCGTTGGAGCAAGGTCTGGTGAATACGGAGGATGACGAATGGTTTCTAAGTGCAGTTCCTGAAGGGTCAAAATGGTTTCTCGTGCTGTGTGAGGTCTCGCGTTGTCGTGGAGCAATAATGGTGAAGATCGATTCATGAGTCGGAGCTGTTTTACTGCTAGTTTTGTCAACATGGTTCGGAGTTCGGCACAATAGACATCTGCCGTAATTGCTTGACCAGATCGAAGAAAACTATAGTGAATAACACCATGCTGAGACCACCAAACAGTTACCATTACCTTTTTATTGGTAAGTTTTGCTTTAGGACACTGTTGTGGCATTTGACCTGGAGTCAGCCATTGCATTTTTCTTTTCCGGTTATCATAAAGAATCCACTTTTCATCACATGTTACAATTCGATCCAATATTCCTTCATTTCTGTACCGATTCAACAAGGCAACACAAGTTTCAACACGCGTTTCTTTCTGCAGATCAGTCAAATCATGAGGCACCCATTTTTCGTATTTTTTTATTTTATTGATTTGACGCAAGTGAGTCAATGAAGTGGGTAAGGTAACGTTAAACCATGCCGCTAATTCCTGGGTAGTTTGACTAGGATCGGCTTCCACTATCTCTCTTAATTCATCGTTATTCACCTGTGTGGGCGGTCTTCCTCGTGGCTCGTTCTTTAAGTCGAAATTTCTATCACGAAAGCGTTTAAACCAAAATTGCACGGTGCGTTCATTAGTAGACCCCTCTCCAAACGCAGCATTGATATTGCGGGCTGTTTCTGCCGCGTTAGTTCCGCGTCGGAACTCGTATTCAAAAATCACTCGAATTTTCGCAGTATCCATCTTTCTTGTCTAAATTGAATAACAAAAACAATTGAAAGTCGATATTCAAATGTTTCACATTTTTTAAAAAAAGAACATCACAGAAACCATTTGAAAAAAGTTTCATTCGAAAACCTCAAACCATGAAGATTCTATGTCAATTCAAAGAACCTATTGCAATAAAACGTCAATTTCATACTTTAACCCCTATTATTATGTATGTGTCGATTGTCGAACGTGATATGCCCACAACTTTCTTGGGTATGACTACTTACATAACAATTTGTCTAAGCATTTCCACAATGTACTTTCACAGTTCATTGATGCTTAGACCACAAGCTTAGCAAGGCCGCTCGTAGATCTCAAGTTATACTTCTATACATGCCTCTATTAATAGTATACGTACCTAACGTTAGGGCACCTATTCTATAGCTTAATCGTCACAACATATCGTTGTAGTTGAAACTTCTTGAGTAGAAACCTGAGCAAATCGAGGGATTCAAAGAACCTCAATCGAGCTAAAAAAAGTGTTTGCTCCTGAGGTAGACATTCTACTTTTCATCACCCTCTATTAAAAAAATGAGTAGGTACATTTAACTTGTTAACCCAAAGGTTTCAAAGACTATTAATAGTCTATTCCAAGACTATTCCTTGTCTATTCCGAGTCTCTTACCCTACTATTAGTCTACTCCTATTCTATTCCTAGTGTATTTCTCTTCTATTTCTTTCAAATCCCCCCGGCCAATCAGTAGCCGGAAAAGTAAAATCCCTGCTAAGAGGGAGGCAAAACGTTTTTCCGACGAGTTAGCGTGAAAGCCAGCAAAGGGCTAGTTCCAGCCTTGTTTACAAGGATTGGATTAGCTCTTTTCGAATAGATGTGATGAAAAGATACTTTACACACCTACTACTCTACAAAGTTACTTTATTTGACCAAAAAGGTCAACGTAAAGCGAGTTTTATTCCCTAGTTGCATAAAGTGCTCATTATACACCTAGGGCATAAAGTAATTTAAATTTGGAACTATGGTTCTGGTATCATACGGCCATTTCGAACTGGCCACCTAGACATAACACATAGAAAAAATAAAAACTGGGCTATTTTTCTTCTATTTTTATTTTGACGGAAGGGTAAGGCAAAAAGTTTTAGTTAATATAAAACCCCAATTTTCTTTTTCATCGGCTAAGGCCGATGTTTGGTATCATTATTTTGATGTAACATTGTTAAATTTAATTAATATAGAGCTGTAAATTCATACACCAAACATTAATCTATTGTTTTGTTGATAATTAAATGCTTCTTTTTGTGCCGTTTTTACTGTCTCGCAGTAGATGTGTAAAGTAGAGTATTTACCTCGGTAATAAAACCTGTCTTTATCTTGGGCGCTTGAATCACACGCTTCACTCAGGATTCTAGGTACATAACTTCTTCGCTTTGCTCAGGAGTTAAGTCTTTAACACCCTCGCTACGCTCGGGAGTTAACTCTCTAGAGTCCTTCGTACGCTTTGAATTCAATATGACGCCCGCTATATAAGACATGGCCTTAATACCTCGGTGCCTAAACTACTATAATTCAAGTAAATTCAAGTAGCCTATGTAGCCATTCCAGGTCTCTAACTATCTATAAGTATTCCAAGTTTCATCACAATTAGTTCAGCAGTTTTTAATTACTACACAACCATAGATATATTACATAGGTACCTACTACCTACACACACAGGCATATTATTATAAACTTTCAGCTTTATAATATTAGTAGGATTCTGGTTACATCTCAATAACAATTTTCGTTTGAACTACTTTTAACTTTACCACGGTCGTCAACAACCTATTGTAATTAATTCCGCATATTGGTCGACTCAAATACAGTTTAACTGCCCTAAACTTTGTTTGTTTGAAATATTTAATGTTTCAACCTTTCAACGGCTTCAACTATAGAACTCGACTATTGTGCGCCGAGCTGAATTTTGTGAGGGCAACGTGAAACATGATTAATATTTATTGTGATTAAATAATAACACGTACCTAATCAGGATGTAGTTTTTACTAAAAAAAAGTATTTTTATAAATTTACCCAGTAAGGGTGCAAATGAGGGTTGTATGAACTTTTATGTTAGAGTGAGATATAAAATATAAAAGTAGTGTATTAGGCATGTATTAAGTTTATTGTTAGGTAGACCTACGTGGTACCTATTTATCGATAAACGTATCTGTACTATAATCTATACTAATATTATAAAGCTGAAGAGTTTGTTTGATTTATGACATCACGCCACGACTAATAGGAGCGGAGCATCCATGAAGAATGTTGTTAGAACGGGAAAAAAATCCCTTTTTCCGAGATTCTGTCGCGTGCGCTGAGTAAATGGTCAAAGTTACAAAAAAACCATGTATGACCATCTATGTTATTCCTCTAGAAAGGATCTAATAAATAGTCCGCGACAGCATATTATGTTGACTCAATATAACATTTTTTTATAGTAATCAAATTTGTTGTAGAACAATGCATTGTTTCCGAAGTTAATATTTTAAATATGATATTAATCTTTATCTAAATAAATACGTTATTCATTAAAAGTATTTAATTTTAAACATAATTGACATAGGTAGGTACGTGATGGGTAAAAATGACGATTAAACCGATTTGAATGAAATTTGGTACAGGGGTAGTTTTCATGGTTGAAATAAGATATAGGGTACTTTGAATAATCATACGGGTTAAGCAACGCTTGGTATGACATACGTGATGCGTCACATACGTTACGGGATAGGAATTTATACTTACATATTATTATTATTTAAAAAATGAATTCCTATTTCGCGTGGTCACGCTGGCATCACGTGTGAACGGCTGGGTCGATTTTGTTAATTAGAAAGAAAGAAAAAACGTTTACACACCTACTGCTCTACAAAGTTACTTTATTTGACTTAATTTAAATTTGGAACTAAGGTTCTGGTAGCATACGGCCATTTCGAACTGGCCACCTAGACATTAACACATAAAAAAAAAAAACTGGGCTATTTTTATCTATTTTCATGGACGGAAGGGTAAAGCAAAAAGTTTTGGTTAGTATAAAGCCCCAACTTTTTTTTTCATCAGCTAAGGCCGATGTGTGGTTTCGTCAATTTGATGTAACATTGTTAAATTTAATGAATATAGAGCTGTCAATATATTTCATATACGTTGCATTAATCTATTTTTATGTTGTTAGTTAAATGTTTATTTTTGTAGCCCTTTTATTGTCTCGCAGTAGATGTGTAAAGTAAAGTATTCACCTCGGTACTAAAGTCTGTCTTTATCTTGGGCGCTTGAATCCCATTCACTCAGGACTCTAGGTACATAACTCCTTCGCTTCGCTCAGGAGTTAAGTTTTTAACACCCTCGCTGCGCTCGGGAGTTAACCCTCTAGAGTCCTTCGTACGCTTTGGATTCAATATGACGCCCGCTATATAAGACAGGACTTTAGTACCTCGGTGCATAAACTACTATTATTCAGACAGGCACACGACTTATACACAGTAGGTACAATAAACACATTAAATATATACACAACATAATAAATTACTATCTAAAAAATGACAAACAAAAACAAATATAATAAATAATTCTTTTTTTGTTGTGTTTTTTATTGTTAGAAGAGGGTTTTAATCGAAAAAAGGTCCCGATATCCTCGCGCGCGTAAGTTCCGGGATATTCCCGATATTCCCGGATTTAAGCCGGTGAAACCGCGGGGCGCAGCTAGTATAAAATATTTATCGGAAATTCGTAATCAACACCGATTTGGGTGAAATCGGTGTTGGTTCACACTTTGAATAGGAACTTCATTAATTGGATAGATGTATGTAGAAACTTGAGCGCAGATTGTAAGGATTAAGATCTTAATTTTTTTTTTCTGAATTTCAACTCTTAAGAGGGTGAAGAGGGGAGGGTTGGACATTTGTTAGTATGCAAATATCATAAAAATCGTATGGACTCAAACTTTAATAGACTCATTGCTCAGAACGTTGATTTTATGCACCTAATATACGAACTGTAGACCCTCAGTAGTGATATGGTTGGAATTTCAACTTGATATCTTCTTGACAGACGGACAACAAACAAAGTGATTTAACAAGGGTTGCTTTTCTAAGTTATGAGTCCTTATGAGGTAGGTACGGACCCCTCAAAATTCGCATACCTACCTGCACATGTTCAACTCTCTTATTCCACCAACTTAAGGGTCGAAATCAATGAGTCTAAAATAATGGGAAAATCGAACCCGTCGGATTAAGACGTATTGGTATATTTAAATTAAAATTAGCTCAGCTGAGCAGGAAAAGTCACATTTATGCTATTCCATAATGGGGCCAGACAAACGGCCGCGGCCGCGTAGTACGAATTACGTACACGAAAAGGCGCGACAACTGACTAGGCCACGCGACGACGTAGTCTGTCCTTTTCTACGGCCACGTGCGTTTAGAAGCGAATGGTACGTACGTAAGTACATCACGCTGAGCTGAATAAAGCATTCACGTGTTTGGAAGCGTGAATCGAAGACACCTCACCAGTTCCACACCACTATACTATACCTAAGCTAAAGTTATAATAGTGCCTTAGTGAAGTCTGGTTGTTATCGGTAAAATTACTCTCGTATCGATAATTATTAAAGTAATGTTGTTGTGTTACTGGTAATTCTGCATACAGTAGGTAAATCTTCCAAGCACCTCATTGACCCTACGAGCGAAGCGAGTGAGGTCCAGTGTAGACGGGCCTGGCGCTTGTATCTTTGTAACTTTGTATGTTTGTTCGACGATAACTTTAGTATCGTAGCTCCGATCTTCATGAATTTTGGTATGCGCTTAGTTGACCGAACGAGCGAAGCGAGTGAGGTCCAGTGTAGACGGGCCTGGCACTTGTATATTTGTAAGTGTCTTCGCTCGTGTTTAGGTCAATAGATAGGGGGTCGTGAGGTCTCAGTTCGGGGCGAACTCCTAATTATCGTCGAACAAACATTTAGAGATACAAGCGCCAGGCCCGTCTACACTGGATACCAAAATTCATGAAGATCGGAGCTACGATACTCAAGTTATCGTCGAACAAACATTTAAACATACAAAGATACAAGCGTTAAGCGCTAGGCCCGTCAATTATGCAATAGAGTGTCTGTTGATTGTGATCGAGACGCGATTTCAGCGCAAGCTTAAAATAAGTGTAAAAGCGTCGATATATGCTGCTGCATTTGGCTGAGCTAATTTTAGGATGATGATGAAGTCCACGGTGCGGTGATATCAAATTGGAGTTTTAGGAGTAGATAATATTTTTATCGATATTGTTTGTGTAAGTCACTAGTATTATTACCTCTGCTGTCATTCCCTTGTCGAGAGAAGGGCAACACGATTTTTCCTTCGATTATTTTGAATCGATATTTAAAATTAGTTTTTTTTTGTATTTTATTATAAATGGTAAATAGCTTAGACGGGAACGAATGCGTTGAGATGTGATATGTAAACTTTTGTATCTGTCACCGGAAAATAACAAGAACCGCAAATTTTTCTAAGCGAGATATAAATAGCATTATTTTATTATTCACAAATTGATGAACCTACCGACCTCACGCGTAAAATAATAACTAAGTGAGGAATTACTAACCGCCATGTGCGCTCTGATTGGTTGAACAAGTCACGTGGTCCTTCTCCTTTCTCTTCACCGCCATTGTTCGCCACGGAACAAACAAACCGGGTCGTGTGTTTTTGTAAAGTTTTCAACTAACTAAACCACGAAAAAAACTATACGGAACTAAGATAAGTTAGGTTAATGTAAGAACATGATCACACGCAGCTAATAGCGTCCGCTGCCGCGGCACGCTCGTTCGCTAAAGTGCCTAATTCTGTAAACAAAAAAGCGTCATGTATGAAAATCACACTGTATGTATTTGAAATAAACATTATGCTAAATAATGTTTTTATTTATAGTATTAGGCGCTTCGGCGACCGCTTCTGCGACCTGCGTGTAATCATGTTCTAACATTAACATAACCTTTGTTATATTCTAATAAGTACCCCTGTCGACATCGACCAATCAGAGAGCAGTGTGTTAAATAAATTAAATTCAAAGCTATTCTGTTATTGGTCGAACCGTTTAGTTAGAATCTTACGAATGGATATCCGTTAGTTTATAAATTTACCATGAGACGTCGCAATTTTATAAATTTACGAAAATGTTGTCGTTAAATAAAACAATTTATCTCTCGCTAGGAATACTACGAAGGTTTATGAATTTCCAAGGCCATTTATATATTTGCGGTTCTTGCTATTTTCCGGTGACATAAATATCAAGATTCAAAAAATTCAATTTGCGTGCCATTGGTAGTATTTGTGATCTAACAAAGCGATTTAACTTTAAACCAACTAGGTAGATACTAACAAAGAAGATGATAAAAATCCTAAACAATTAAATGTTTAACATACTTTATACCATAGGTATCGCTAAAAACTTTAAGTATTTAAAATCGAAAATCGAGATAATATTATCGAGACAAATCTAGAGAAGCACAACACTATTGGATTCCTTGCTCAATATTTCTTGTTCGTTCGTACACACAATCTTGTTTCGAGACTGTTTTTCATAAAGTTTTCTAACAATTACTAATGTTAGTGATTTAATTGAGAAAGTTATCTAAGTACGTAATTGTTAAAATGTTTAGTGGAGTGATTAAGTAACATACTGTTCTTATTTATTGACTTTTTGTGAAGTTTAAGAATTTTACAAGAAACTTTGATAGAGTACAGTCAATTTAAATTTCGCCTTGGATACAACCCAGCGGAGTTAAAAAAGGTAGGTAGGTACCTAAACCTAAATTATAATAGATATTGAGACCTGGCTACTCTCTTGTGACCAACTAGGGAAGTAAAGTTAGGAAAATTACAAAAACTTTGTGGCTTTTTGAGCCACAAAGTTTTAACTTATTTATGTAGGTAAATACCTACCCACTTAGAACGAACAGTAGGTAGGTACCTACGTAGCTAGGTATACTGATTTTACTATTTGTTTTAGGTCACTCTAGGATTAAAATTTGAACTAATTATGGCTTTATTTAGTTAGTTACTTACATAATTTTTATTTAGTACCTATGCTACTAAATTAAACTGAAATCCAACACAACCAATAACAAACAAAGGTTTAACTAAACCTATACTGCTCTGTTTAGCCTATGTCCGCATCTATAGACAGGAAGCTTGCATAGCGCCTATAGGCTGGAGAGTCACCTAACTAAAATGAGCAGTCTAGACAGCTTGCAACTGGCCACACTGAGCGCTTGGCTTCAATCTGTATATCTAGTCAGAATGCAAGCAACTACACATGTACCAAGCTACCTGGCTATGCGGCCGCTAACTGCTCTGATTTTTTGTACCATAGTGTAAAATGGTTTCATTCTAGCCAAGAAATAGAAATTCCATAAAAACGGTAAACTAGGTATGTGCAAGGTTACTTATCAGAAGTGAGTATTGATATTATAAAGCTGTGGGCTCAGAATAGGGTTGTTGGTAAATACGGCTGTCGGAATTTGGTATTTTGAGAATCTGGTATAATGGAAACAATTTAGAGGTACATATTTTATTAATTTTAAGTGCCCACCAAGGAATAAATAGGTAAATTTATTAAACTCAACACAAGACATATTATTACCAAACAAATCATTGGAAATGTATAAACAATTGTAGTACTATTGACCTCTGTCAGAATTATCTTTCTTTTTGTATGTAAAACATAACTTTTTCACTATTTTATCAGTTCATTATATTACAGATAACCTATTTTTTTATTGATTCATATAACCATATAGTATAACTTACAATATTTTAGTGACCGAAATCAAAAAATTCCTTAAAAGATAACTATTGCTATTTTAGTAAAACTGTTCTACCAATTTCAAGTGTATTTATTATGCTTTGATACAGAAAAAAAACTGTTTAAAAATATCACATTCAGCTGTAAAATAAAAAAGGTTTTAAACAAGTTGTTTTTGATTAAAAAATCTGTTAAGTATAAAAGTTGACCAATCATATAAAGAAAAATACCAAAATGAAGATAAGAGAATGAAATATAAAATACCAACACAGTATTACCGAATGTTTTGTAATTACTGAGAAAAATTGAGATCCCTGCTGCCAATATCATGAGTAAGTCACTTTAAATTGATTGAAACTTAGGTGATACTTCATTAATGAAAGAATAAACTAGTGACAAAAAAACCATTGATTAAATATCCTACTTAATATTATATAGATGAAAGTTTGTGAGTATGTGTGTATGTATATATGTGTGTTTGTTATTAAATCACACAAAAACTACTGAACCGATTGCGATGTAACTTGAAATAGGTAGATGGATACCGGGAATAACACATAGGCTACTTTTTATCCCGATATTCCCGTGGAAATGTAAAGCATTGGTGTAATACAGAGACATGCATTTTCCTCTTCACTCTTGTACTATTTCTATGGTGTGGATTTTTCTACGACATCGTGGTGTGTGTGGTGTGATAGATGTGGATACTATTTCTGTAAACAAAGACTGACTAAGATTACTGATTTTTTATTAACAAATTTAGGTAGCAACAATTACTAGGCTACCTATGAAATAGGTACTTTTTATAAAAAATTAACATATATTTATTTGAATTAGAACTCAAAAATCTATTAAATTTCACATCAAATCACTTTTAGTCAATTATAATTTTCAAACTGACAGACATAATAAACAAAAATTTCAAAAATCGTATTTTCGTATCAGTTTTATGAATACAAAACACATTCAAATTTATTGATTCTAAAAACTTTCAATGTACCTACAGACACAGCTTCGTTACTGTTTTATTATATGTAATATTATAATATAATAACAAACAAAAAAATAGATATAGATAGATACTAGCTGCGCCCCGCGGTTTCGACCGCGTAAGATTTATCAAAATCGGTTCGGCATCTATTCTTTCATATCCTTCTCCTGACAATAGTAAGAACAACAAAAAAAGAATTCGTGAAATCGGAAATGACCACGCGAAATAGGTATTCATTTTTATGTATTACTAGCTGCGCCCCGCGGTTTCACCCGCGTAAGTCCCGTTCCCGTTCCCGCGGGGTTAAAAGTATCCTATGTCCTTCTCCTGGTTCTAAGCAACCTCCCCACCAATTTTCAGACAAATCGATTTAGCCGTTCTTGAGTTATAAATGGTGTAACTAAGACGACTTTCTTTTATATATATAGATAGATTAATATGAAATTGGTGTTTTGTAAGGGAGGAAAATAAAGTATCTACCTACCTTTTTTTAATATAATCATCATCATCATCCGAGCGATGTTCCCGGTTGCATCCCTCTCGAGAGCCCGGGGTCCGCTTTCGTGCTTTTGCGTCTCCACCTCGCACGATCTTCGGCATCCTGTGTAGTGAGACCATTGGCACGCATAACACCCTCTACGGACTTCAAGCCAGGACTTCTTGGGTCTACCCAGTCTGAAATATAACAATTTATAACTATCAGTGCCCGCGACTCCGTCCGCGTGCTTGTTGAACTACTAAGGAATCAGGAGTTATATTGTGTTATAGTTAGTCAACCATATGAGATATATGCTGTCGCAGGATATTTTTTATGTCATGCATGTTAAGCGGAAGAAATCCGTCATACATGATTTCTGTTTAGCTTTAACCATTCAGACTGCACACGCAACGGAAGATTAAAAAATGGAGTAACTTTTCCCGTTTTTATAACATTTCTTTGCACTGCTCCGTTCCTATTGATCGTAACGTGATGAAACGCGTTCTATAAACTGCCCAGGAGTATGAAATATAATTGTACCAAGTTTCGTTAAAATTCGTCTAAAAGTTTTTGTTTCTATAACGAACATACAGACAGACAGACAAGTTTTTTTACTTATCATCATCATCATCATAATCATCTAGGGCCTCGGTATATAAAAGATAAATCTTTACATTATGGTATAGTTAGTACTGCATTCGAGCTATTGGACCTACCTACCTAGCTATACTGAGAACACACTGCTAGCGACGAAGTTTATGTGGAACCGTTTACTATACAATTCGTATATTTAAAACCAAGTTTTTAGTAAATAAACCTCTATTCGCGAACTTTGAAGTTTCGTCTCCCTCCCCCGACGTCGTAGAACCCTCGTACCCCTCTTGTACCCTCGACCCCTCGTACCCAAATAATACAATTTCTCCTTAAAACTTTGGACAATATTAAATTGAAGTCTTAAAGGTTTGACTTCACTAGTTCTCTTAGAGTGGATTCAACCACACTTGGATAACTCTTATTCAATGAATAAATCGCCGTTTTGTCGAAAACCTTATTCATTTTTACATTCAATTTACATGATTACCTAATCTATACGGAGAATAATACCGCTATACCAATACCAACTATTTTCGTTGATTGATTTATATTAGACCGTCACGAGCGAGCGCTCGGCCACCCCTCGGTCGCAACAGACCGCTCGACTGCTCGCCGAGCAATGGACTCAATGGACTACAAAGCTAGGCCGGGTGACGGTCTAATATAGATCATCCCATAGACACAGTTCTACAGATATTTCAATGGCGGCCGATTGTCACTCAAAGAAAAGAAGATAGTGATAAGACAGAATAGCTGACGCAATATTATCCTGCGACAACATAGGAAAATATTAAATTAGTACCGCTAGGAACTAATTCGATAAACATAGTGCCTTCAATGACTGCGCCCTTATGACCTTTTTACCCGGCTGCTAGGAAAGGGTTATGTTTTTCGCGAATATCTTGTTCGGTTAAAAAGTCGGTTAAATAAAAGTCTAAGTCGGTTAAAAAAAGAACACATAGACACATACATACAATGTGTAACAGGTAAGCCCTTTTAATCCGAAAGGGGATTGTTCTAAACGTCTAGGCGAACAACTTTTGTTCTACGACTTTTGGAAATTCGAAGTACTTTTCGAAAAATTTAGGTGTAAAGTTTACTTGAAGATCAGCTGTTTCTTAGAGTTTGAGGTCATTGACCTTATGTTGTCCTTTCATTTAGTTTGGTCTACTACAATCAAACCTTCAATTACCTTTATTTTTAAAAGCAGCTGTTTTTTCAGTTAAACATACCCTCAAAATTTTCAAAAAAAAAGTTTGATATTTCATTAGTCGTAGAACAAAAGTTGTTCGCCTAGACGTCTAGAACAACCGCCTTTCGGCTTAAAAGGGCTTGCCCGTTACATCTTGTATAGTATGTGTCTATGTGTCCTTTTTTTAACCGACTTCAAAAAAAGGAGGAGGTTATCAATTCGTCTGTATGTATAATATTTTTTTTTTGTATATTCACCGATTATTCGAAGACGGCTTGATCGATTAAGATGGTTCTTTTTTTAATGGAAAGGTGGAAGCCCCGAGGTGGTCCCATAAAAATTTGGTGAGGATCTGATGAGGATCTTCGAAGTAAGGACCGGGAATGCTCCTCAAAAACCTGTATTCAATTCACTTGTTCACCGATTACTCGAAGGTGGCTTGACCGATTGAGATGGTTCTTTTTTTAATGGAAAGGTGGAAGCCCCGTGGTAGTCCCATAAAAATTTGGTCAGGATCTGATGAGTATCTTCGGAATGATGGACAGGATAGCTTCCCAGAATGTAATAAATTACTCGTTTTGGACTTCTACCAAAGAACTAAGTACAGATTGATGGGCCACCTAAAACCACCTTCTCATCAGCAAACTCCTCAATAATTAAAATTACGGTAACAATAGGTGTTGTTAATTTATTTGGCAGTCGAAAGTAGGTAGGTAGGTACTAAAAAGAGTGAAATAAAAAATAATTTAAAGTTTAAAAAACCGACTTAAAAAAAAAACAAAAAATAATTTAAAAATTTAAAAACCACCAAAAAAAAAGAATTGATAAAAAATACCAAAATAACCTCTACATACAGCGCCACCGACTAATTAAGTCTAAGCAGAAGAAAAATATTGTTTGTTGCGAAGCATATTCTGCATCAGCCACAAGTTTAGCTAATGTGAAATTCAAATACATGTTTTATTGAACCTTCTTCTAAGGTTTGTAAATAACAGAATCACGATTCATTAAGTTTTGTTCGATACTTTTTTACTTTGAAAATTGTGCTGTATTTTCTATATTTTACTCTTTTCTCCTCTATTATACTATATATCGAAACAATTTTTAATTAAATACAAAGGAAATAATCAATACTTTTAATTGCTTATGTGATGATTTTTAATATTGCTTAATTTCCGTAAAATTATCGAAAAATGATTTGAGACTTACGCCTTTTTAGTTTCGTGTTAAAAGCATGAAAACCTTCAATCTAAAATCAACTGTAATACAACGCATCTAAGTAGACGTTGCGCCAACCTCAGTCCGCCGTCTGGCGCCGTCGAAGGTGGATCTATGTCAGTTTTCGCTCCCAAATAATTACGTAATCTATTTTAAATTATATTTCTTATAGATTCGAACTTTTTACATTTTTTCCGGCCAATATGAAAATAATTGTTATGTTATGACAGTCATGTCAAATCATACCTACTGTCATAAAACTGTCTAGCATTATATCATATCTTTGATATTTGATTGTTGTTGTACTAAAAAAAGAAAGACTAAATAATTACACAAGAAATAAATACTACAAAGGTAATAAACAATATAAAAAATCTAAGGTGAATGACCATTGAGTCCAAAAATGCCCATCACACTGGTGGCATTACCCCGTTGAATCGCCAACGATACTATTTGTACTTAGTGTTGCAATCAGAGTAACTGTATTTACTAGCAATTTGCAATAAAAAAAGCTTTTTCCAAACGAAAGCTTGCTAAAACATCAAAAAGAAATATAAATATCGCAAGAGAGGCGAAAAAATAAATCTATTTACCTTTTCCATTGTCAAAATGAAAATTGAGATGGGTACTTACCTACAAGGATTTTGCGGAATTAATATAATAAGTATCTACACCTCATCAAGGTAATGCAAGCTAATAATCGACCATTACAAATGAGAAAGTAACTCTATCAGGCTGTTACGTTTTCTCGCCCAAGCCGCTAAACCGATTTTGATAAATTTCGATTCAAAGATAGATGGTACTTTGGCAAAGGTTACTTTTGAAATTGATATTCCCGCGGGTTCGGGACTTACACGTGTGAAACCGAAGGGCGCAGCTAGTACTTACATACCTACTAATCTATATCTATTACCTATACTTCTGTAATCTATCTATATCTATAAAACTCTTTGTCCTGACTGACTTACTCTGACTGACTGACTGACTGAACCGCTGGTAGTAGAGAGATGAAACTTGGAAGGTGTGTTCTTTGTGATCTAGGTATTTGATAATAATATTATTACAAGTGATTCAACGAACAGTAGACCTCGTGGGAACTAATTATTGAAAGGGCTCTTTAAATCATCATAATAGAGCAGAAAAATCGGATCACATAATGTTTAGATATCTAGTACATCCTTTTGTGGGGGAATTACCCCAAAAATTAAAATCCCCCACGACAAATAAAATCATAGAACTTCTATACCTACCAAGTTTCATTAAAATCGGATCTCATAGTGCGGAGATAGCTGTTACCGCTCTTAGTGGGCGAATTACCCCACCAATCAAAAAAACCCCCACGACAAAAATAGTAAGTTTACACATCTACGGCTCAACAAAGTAATTTTACACACCTACTGCTCTACAAAGTAATTTTATTTGACCACTAGCTGCGCCCCGCGGTTTCACCCGCGGAAGTGAACGCGTTATCACGGGCGCTGGCGGCCAAGCGGTTGCACTTTTTCGTTCATTACTCAGATTCTACTAATTGGATGTCGATGCAAAGTATACCACGACCTTCCTCGAAAATTGAACTATCCAATATTGAAAACCAGATTTCAATCGGATCAGTAGTTTTTAATTGTATATGAAACAGAGAAACAAACAGACAGACATGAATTTTAAAAATTATATAATTTTGTTCTATTATTTTTCCTAAGTCCACTAGACCACTTTTTTTTTTAAATTACTTCCAAGTACATACTTTTTGTTCTCTCTTTCTTTATTATAAGTATAGATAGATATAGATAAGAAAATGTCAACGTAAAGCGAGCCTTTATTCCCTAGGTGCATAAAGTGTCATTATACACCTAAGTAGGGCATAATAGTAGTATATGCAACGAGGTACTAAAGCCCTGTCTTATATAGCGGGTGTCATGTTGAATCCAAAGCGTACGTATCTTGAGCGAAGCGAAGGAGTTATGTACCTAGAGTCCTGAGTGAAGCGTGGGATTCAAGCGCCCAAGATAAAGACAGGCTTTATTACCGAGGTGAATACTCTACTTTACACATCTACTGCGAAACAATAAAGACGCTACAAAAATAAGAATTTTTATTTTTTAATAAGAAATTTAATTAACAACAAAATAATAGATTAATGCTACGTGTATAAAAAATATTTACAGCTCTATTTTAGCAATATTTTTGTAATAGTTTTTACAACAAAAATTTGAACTCGCGTCTCTACGTGAGTGAATTTTTGAAGATGAATTTTCCCTTTAAAATATTTCTAGTAGATATGCCTTGTGCAAAAAAACAGCAAAAGTTTTAGTTAATATAAAGTAAAGTAGAGTATTCACCTCGGTAATTAAGCCTTTATCTTGAAAAAGATAAAGACAGGCTTGATTAATTAATAATTGCGCTTGAATCCCACGCTTCGCTTCACGGTACATAACTCCTTCGCTTCGCTCAGAAGTAAGTTTTTAAAACCCTCGCTGTGCTTGGGAGTTAACTCTAGAGTCCTTCGTATGCTTTGGATTCAATATGACGCCCGGTATATAAGACAGGGCTTTAGTACCTCAGTGCATAAACTAATATTATTTGACCAAAGAGGTCAACGTAAAACGAGTATGACTCGCTAAATATCTAATGAGATATCTGGGAAGTAAAATGCGCGTTTAAGCCCTAGGGAATAAAGTAATTTAAATTTGGAACATTAACATTTGCTTGTATTACAGGTATATATGAATAAAAATCAGACTGGTACATTCAGGCTCAGGGCTAAATGCACATTGCAAACAAAAATAATTGTCTTTTGGCCGCATGGTAAGGTGATAATAAATTGAAAATAGAAATACCGGAAAAAGACGATCAATTTTGGAAAAAAGAGATGGAACCGAAGTTAACAAGTTTTTACATGGAATGCTTACTGCCTGAGTTGATAGATTCACGCCATCCCAGAAAAAGAACAATTCTCGATCCAGATTACCTAACCGTCAAAAAGAGTGTTTGTCAAACCTCTAAATCTGAAATACCATCGAGAAAACGACTACTTCCGCCTATTGGAAACCATTCAATAATTGTTACACCACCAGTTCAACGTAGGAAATTGGAATTTCATGAAATGTAAATACTCAATTATTTGTAAATAAAAAGGAGTCAGTTTTGTTTACAAATGAAACTTTTAATGCAAGAGTAAATAGTAATAATATTAAAAACCTATTTGTGAAAACTGTAAAATGAAAAAAATAAAAAGAACTCCATAGTTTTTCTGTTCGTTGCGCTGATATTTTTGTATCACAACATTTTTGATGAAGTTGCAACAAAACCAATTTTTCATCTCTCCCGTTCGGAAAGTTTAATTTTCATGGGTAGATATCCGGGTTGAAAGTAGCTCATTTCATCCCTAGGGTGGAAATTTAAAAATATTTTTTAATTATTGCAACTATTTGACAAATTTTAAGGGGTATTTAAATAATTAAGTAGCTCTCAAATTTTGAAAGGCCTCAAATTTAAAGTAGATTTTAAATTGATTAAAATTTGAGTCCACTTAAAATTTGAGGAAAACTTAAATAATTAAGTAGCTTTTAAATTTTGAATGGCCTCAAATTTGAATTGGATTAAAAATTGATTAAAATTTGAGGCCACTTAAAATTTGAGGGAAACTTAAATAATTAAGTAGCTTTTAAATTTTGAATGGCCTCAAATTTGAATTGGATTTAAAATTGATTAAAATTTGAGGCCACTTAAGACTTGAGGGCTACTTAAATAATAAAGTAGCTCTCAAATTATAAATATGAGGCGCCTCCTATTTTCTCATAGAGGGTAATAAAAAGTAAAGTGTATCACACTACTCTAGAATCACTCACTTCGCTCTGGATTCAAAAAACCACCCTCACCGTAGAAATATTATTTTGCTTCATTGTAATACAATCTACTAACTATTCTCATAGTGGGCGATGAATATTTTTCATTCGAAAAATAGTATTCGCTCCCGAGGTAGACATTCTAGTATTACGGTATGAATCGCGTTTGTTGCCTCAGATGAGGGAGGCCGGAAGGGCTCCGAAACGTCGGGCTTGTATTATAAAGCCAACAAAACAAACGCGATTTAAACCGAAACACAGTTTCAGCACGCTAGCTAATTGGAAAGTGTATCAAATTGAATTTGCAAGATTTCGCCCGGACTCCGGACAGACAAACTAACAAGAAAAGTGAGAATGGCACGACAATGGTCTAGTCTGTAATAAGTCAAATAGGTAATTCGTCAAGTCCAGTATCGACAAGTTATGAAATTTTCCAAACATGCCATTAGCCTGGTCCACACTGTTCGATCCACATGCTCCAGAATCTTTTATCCTATTTTCTCCCTCTCCGCTGCTTGAGCCCGAATAAGATAAAATATTCTTTAGCGCGGGGATCGTCCGGTGTGGATGCGGCCGATTATTCCCAGCTGTCCCCTCTAGCCCTGTCCCCGGGGTGACAATTCGTGGCGACTGTCCCCTTTGAAAGCTGGCTAAAGGGGACAAATGGAATTATGTTTCTCAGTTGTCACGGGGGGGGGGGACAGATGGGAATTTGTTCTCCCATTTCTACCCCGCATGTGTGTGTTATAATAAAACTAGCTGCGCCCCGCGGTTTCACCCGTGTTCGTAATAAGTACCCTAATGTACCATTATTATTTTAATGAACTTTATAAACGCATACCACTTGCATTCATAGTACAAAATATTACTATGAATGCAAGTCGAAAGGGGTTCGTCGGTTAGGGGTGAAGTTTGTAATGAAGATCTCGAGAAGCTCTATCACTTATGCTAAGAAACTAGTGGTCTAGTGTCAATAGTTTCCGAGATATTGACGGTTCAAGTTTGACAGCTGTCAACCAAACTGATGATCTCGAGGAGCTATTTAACTTAGGCTGAGAAACTAGTGGTCTAGTGTCAATAGTTTCGGAGTTAGGTTAGATGGTTTTTTGTTTTTACTTCGATCGTCTTTTGTTTTCCACTAATCTCTTCTATTAACTTTTTTTTCCCAAAAATTTACAGTCTTTTTAGTATCTTCTTAGTGGGACTACTTCACCTCTAGAGTATATTAATATGTATGTAGTCGACTCGTCCCAATGTCTAAACTACCGTCCCTGGTCCCAGTTTCGAAGGGGACGACTTCACCCCTAATCCAAAATATTGCAATAAATGCAAGTCGTATGCGTTTATAAAGTTCATTAAAATAATAATGGTACATTAGGGTACTTATTACGAACACGGATGAAACCGCTGGGCGCAGCTAGTTCTATTATAACACCAACATGCGGGGTAGAAAGATTCCCATCTGTCCCCCCCCCCCCCCCCGCCCGCCGTGACAACTGAAAAACATAATTCCCATTTGTCCCCTTTAGCCAGCTTTCAAAGGGACAGTCGCCACGAATTGTCGCCCCGGGGACAACTGGGGAAAAATTCCTAGTTGTCCCTCCGGGGAACAGGGCTAGAGGGGACAACTAGGAATAATCGGACGATACAAGTTTTGAAGATACAAAACAAACAACTTGCAAATTATTAAATAAATATTATTGCACAACATATACAGACAGCGCAATCTAGCTCCAAACTAAGCACTGGGCTTGTACTAGGGGTATTAGACCACGGATATAATACATATTATACCTCTTTTTTTTTTTGTAAATACATACATATTATACATAGAAAGACACCCAGATCAGATACAAATATTTATTTTTAAGCATAAATATTTGCACCCGACGGGAATCGAATCCGCAGCCTTCCGTATTGCAGCCAGGCCCGCTAGGAGTAATAGTGTTCCGTGAGCCAGGCGGTCGCCCGACGCACCAATGAGGTCGTATTATAAAATACTTGACACTGGCTACTTTCCAAACGACCATAATCGGTTTACAACCTATGAAAAAATTTATAACAGTTTTGATTTCGCGCGCTTGGGTGCTAGATCAAAAAAGTTGCGATGTTCGAAAGTGCATACGTGTGCGTCTGACTCGTGGATGTAGGGGTAAGTGGGCGGGCCGTTCATGACATATTTTTTATTGGAGCTTCGCCTTAATCTGTTTTATCATCTGAAGTCGGGCAGTTTTACTGGCCGTATGGTTCCATATTGTACTTAGTTTGGCTGCCCGACGTCAGATGATAAAACAGATTAATTAGTCGGTGGCGCTGTATGTAGTGGTTATTTTTGTATTTTTTATCAATGCTTTTTTTTTTGGTGGTTTTAAAATTTTTAAATTATTTTTTGTTCTTTTTTTAATTCTCTTTTCTTATACACGAAACAATCGTCTAGCATAACCTTTGCGGAGACATGAAAATGGAATTTAGCTTTAATATCTAGATTTATATTTTTGTAAACTTTTTAAATTCACACGATAGCTCCAGTCCCCTCGAGACTAAGATAATTGTAACATGATCGAAACGTCGAGGTAAGAAAATAACAATAGTACGCGATTAAAACGCGGTAAAATGTAATAATAAATAATTGGCCTTTTCATCTAAATTTAGATGATTTATGCAGCGCAAGTAACTTTTTAATCCATGCTATTTTATGGCCCTGTTTGCCCGGGACGTTCTTAGGTAGAGTAGGCTTGCCCAGCACCCATACTACCCTTCCAGCTTAGTCAGCCATGCCCAGAGGAAAGAACTGGTCAATAGGTACGTCTGGAGCTAACTAAGCCGTGAATTTCCTCACGATGTTTTCCTTGACCGTATGAGCGATGTTATTAACGCACATAACTTTTCCGCAAGGAAAAAGACATATTGGTGCGCGTTAAGCCGGGATTAGAAACCACGACCTTTGGAATGAAAGTCGGGGTATCTACCACTAGACCAACACCGGTAAAATGTAAATATATGTTATATTTTTGTATTTCATATATGTTTGTCTTCCTATAACTAAATAAAATATGTTTGTAATATTCTTCCTCAGCACGTAACTCTTCCAAACCACTCGATGGATTTCTTTAAGGTGTCGTTAGATTCGTCTCATTTCTCCAATAGTGCTTAGATAGGTGACATAATGAAAAAAACAAATAACACTTCCTTTGGCAGTCGTGTAAAAACCCGACTGCGTAAGAATTTCGATTTAAAAATACGTATAGAAACAACAAAAAAACTAAAAATGGTGAAAGAAACCTAGGCCGGCTTGCATAACGGTATTTAAAAATATATTTAACTAAATAATTTTTAAAATAATTTATGGGAAATCGAACATTGGACTCTATTTCATTAAGTGGACGATTGATAATAATATGTTGCCACACATGGACGGTTCTTGACATTCTGACAGATTTTAAACACATTTAACTGCTTAAACATGTTTAGGAACCGTTATGCAAGCCGGCCTTAAGTCTAAGCAGAAGAAAAATATTGTTTGTTGCGAAGCATATTCTGCATCAGCCACAAGTTTGGCGAATGTGAAATTCAAATACATGTTTTATTGAACCTTCTTCTAAGGTCTGCAAATAACAGAATCACGATTCATTAAGTTTTGTTCGATACTTTTTTACTTTGAAAATTGTGCTGTATTTTCTATATTTTACTCTTTTCTTCTCTATTATACTATATATCGAAACAATTTTTTATTTAATACAAAGGAAATAATCAATACTTTAAACTGTTTATGTGATGATTTTTAATATTGCTTAATTTCCGTAAAATTATTGAAAAATGATTTGAGACTTACGCCTTTTCAGTTTCGTGTTAAAAGCATGAAAACCTTCAATCTAAAATCAACTGTATTACAACGCATCTAAGTAGACGTTGCGCCAACCTCAGTCCGCCGTCTGGCGCCGTCGAAGGTGGACCTATGTCAGTTTTCGCTCCCAAATAATTACGTAATCTATTTTAAATTATATTTCGTATAGATTCGAACTTTTTACATTTTTTCCGGCCAATATGAAAATAATTGTTATGTTATGACAGTCATGTCAAATCATACCTACTGTCATAAAACTGTCTAGCATTGTTGTGATTGTTGGTAAAACGTAGTGATTATTTATCTTTGATATTTGTATGTTGTTGTACTAAAAAAAGAAAGACCAAATAATTACACAAGAAATAAATACTACAAAGATAATAAAAAATATAAATAATCTAAGGTGAATGACCATTGAGTCCAAAAATGCCCATCACACTGGTGGCATTACCCCGTTGAATCGCCAACGATACTATTTGTACTTAGTGTTGCAATCAGAGTAACTGTATTTACTAGCAATTTGCAATAAAAAAAGCTTTTTCCAAATGAAAGCTTGCTAAAACATCAAAAAGAAATCTAAATATCGTAAGAGAGGCGAAAAAATAAATCTATTTACCTTTTCCATTGTCAAAATGAAAATTGAGATAGGTACTTACCTACAAGGATTTTGCGGAATTAATATAATAAGTATCTACACTTCATCAAGGTAATGCAAGCTAATAATCGACCATTACAAATGAGAAAGTAACTCTACCAGGCTGTGGTTCATTTTCTCGCCCAAGCCGCTAAACCGATTTTGATAAATTTCGATTCAAAGATAGATGGTACTTTGGCAAAGGTTACTTTTGAAATTGATATTCCCGCGGGTTCGGGACTTACACGTGTGGAACCGAAGGGCGCAGCTAGTACTTACATACCTACTAATCTATATCTATTATCTATACTTCTGTAATCTATCTATATAACTCTTTGTCCTGACTGACTTACTCACTGACTGAACCGCTGGTAGAGATAGATGAAATTTGGAAGGTGTGTTCTTTGTGATCTAGGCATCTGATAATAATATTATTACAAGTGATTCAACGAACAGTGGACCTCGTGGGAACTAATTATTGAAAGGGCTCTTTATATCATCATAATAGAGCAGAAAAATCGGATCACATAATGTTTAGATATCTAGTACATCCTTTTGTGGGGGAATTACCCCAAAAATTAAAATCCCCCACAACAAATAAAATCTATTTACTCATAGAACTTGTATACCTTTCAAGTTTCATTAAAATCGGATCTCATAGTGCGGAGATAGCTGTTACCGCTTTTAGTGGGAGAATCACCCCACCAATCAAAAAACCCCCACGACAAAAATAGTAAGTTTACACATCTACGGCTCAACAAAGTAATTTTACACACCTACTGCTCTACAAAGTAATTTTATTCGACCACTAGCTGCGCCCCGCGGTTTCACCCGCGGAAGTGAACGCGTTATCACGGGCGCGGGCGGCCAAGTGGTTGCACTTTTTCGTTCATACTCGGATTCTACTAATTGGATGTCGATGCAAAGTATACCACGACCTTCCTCGAAAATTGAACTATCCAATATTGAAAACCAGATTTCAATCGGATCAGTAGTTTTTAATTGTATAAGAAACAAAGAAACAAACAGACAGACATGAATTTTAAAAATTATATAATTTTGTTCTATTATTTTTCCTAAGTCCACTAGACCACTTTTTTTTTAAATTACTTCCAAGTACAGACTTTTTGTTCTCTCTTTCTTTATTATAAGTATAGATAGATATAGGATAAGAAAAGGTCAACGTAAAGCGAGCCTTTATTCCCTAGGTACATGAAGTGCCATTATACACCTAAGTAGGGCATAATAGTAGTATATGCACCGAGGTACTAAAGCCCTGTCTTATATAGCGGGCGTCATGTTGAATCCAAAGCGTACGTATCTTGAGCGAAGCGAAGGAGTTATGTACCTAGAGTCCTGAGTGAAGCGTGGGATTCAAGCGCCCAAGATAAAGACAGGCTTTATTACCGAGGTGAATACTCTACTTTACACATCTACTGCGAGACAATAAAGAGGCTACAAAAATAAGAATTTAATTAACAACAAAATAATAGATTAATGCTACGTGTATGAAATATATTTACAGCTCTATTTTAGCAATATTTTAAAGGACAAATTTATCTTCAAAAATTCACTCGCGACGAGATTTGAACTCGCGTCTCTAAGTGAGTGAATTTTCGAAGATATATTTTCTCTTTAAAATATTTCTAGTAGATATGCCTTGTGCAATAAAAACAAATTATGAAATAGCTCTATATTAATTAAATTTAACAATGATACATCAAAATGACAAAACCAAGCATCGGCTTTAGTCGATGAAATAAGTTGGGGCTTTATATTAACTAAAACTTTTTGCCTTACCCTTCCGTCGAAATAAAAATAGAAGAAAAATAGCCCAGTTTTTATTTTTTTTGGTCAAATAAAGTAACTTTGTTGAGCAGTTATAGGTGTGTAAAGTAATTTAAATTTGGAACTAAGGTTCTGGTAGCATACGGCCATTTTGAACTGGCCACCTAGACAAAACACATAAAAAAATAAAAACTGGGCTATTTTTCTTCTATTTTATTTCGACGGAAGGGTAAGGCAAAAGTTTTAGTTTATATAAAGTAAAGTAGAGTATTCACCTCGGTAATTAAGCCTTTATCTTGAAAAAGATAAAGACAGGCTTAATTAATTAATAAGTGCGCTTGATTCCCACGCTACACTCAGGACTCTAGGTACATAACTCCTTCGCTTCGCTCAGAAGTAAGTTTTTGAAACCCTCGCTGCGCTTGGGAGTTAACTCTAGAGTCTTTCGTATGCTTTGGATTCAATATGACGCCCGGTATATAAGACAGGGCTTTAGTACCTCGGTGCATAAACTAATATTATTTGACCAAAGAGGTCAACGTAAAACGAGTAATGACTCGCTAAATATCGAATGTGATATCTGGGAAGTAAAATGCGCGTTTAAGCCCTAGGGAATAAAGTAATTTAAATTTGGAACATTAACATTTGCTTGTATTACAGGTATTTAATAATAAAAATCAGACTGGTACATTCAGGCTCTGGGCCAAATGCACATTGCAAACAAAAATAATTGTCTTTTGGCCGCATGGTAAGGTGATAATAAAATGAAAATAGAAATACCGGAAAAAGACGATCAATTTTGGAAAAAAGAGATGGAACCGAAGTTAACAAGTTTTTACATGGAATGCTTACTGCCTGAGTTGATAGATCCACGCCATCCCAGAAAAAGAACAATTCTCGATCCAGATTACATAACCGTCAAAAAGAGTGTTTGTCAAACCTCTTAATCTGAAATTCCATCGAGAAAACGACTACTTCCGCCTATTGAAAACCATTCAATAATTGTTACACCACCAGTTCAACGTAGGAAATTGGAATTTCATGAAATGTAAATACTTAATTATTTGTAAATAAAAAGGAGTCAGTTTTGTTTACAAATGAAACTTTTAATGCAAGAGTAAATAGTAATAATATTAAAAACCTATTTGTGAAAACTGTAAAATGAAAAAAATAAGAATTACTCCATAGTTTTTCTGTTCGTTGCGCTGATATTTTTGTATCACAACATTTTTGATGAAGTTGCAACAAAACCAATTTTTCATCTCTCCCGTTCGGAAAGTTTAATTTTCATGGGTAGATATCCGGGTTGAAAGTAGCTCATTTCATCCCTAGGGTGGAAATATAAAAATATTTTTTAATTATTGCAACTATTTGACAAATTTTAAGGGGTATTTAAATAATTAAGTAGCTCTCAAATTTTGAAAGGCCTCAAATTTAAAGTAGATTTAAAATTGATTAAAATTTGAGGCCACTTAAAATTTGAGGGAAACTTAAATTATTAAGTAGCTTTTAAATTTTGAATGGCCTCAGATTTGAATTGGATTTAAAACTGATTAAAATTTGAGGCCACTTAAGACTTGAGGGCTACTTAAATAATAAAGTAGCTCTCAAATTATAAATATGAGGCGCCTTCTATTTTCTCATAGAGGGTAATAAAAAGTAGAGTGTATCACACTACTCTAGAATCCCTCACTTCGCTCTGGATTCACCAAAACCACTCTCACCGTAAAAATATTATTTTGCTTCATTGTAATACAATCTACTAACTATTCTCATAGTGGGCGATGAATATTTTTCATTCGAAAATAGTATTCGCTCCCGAGGTAGACATTCTAGTATTACGGTATGAATCGCGTTTGTTGCCTCAGATGAGGGAGGCCGGAAGGGCTCCGAAACGTCGGGCTTGTATTATAAAGCCAACAAAACAAACGCGATTCAAACCGAAACACAGTTTCAGCACGCTAGCTAATTGGAAAGTGTATCAAATTGAATTTGCAAGATTCCGCCCGGACTCCGGACAGACAAACTAACAAGAAAAGTGAGAATGGCACGACAATGGTCAAGTCTGTAATAAGTCAAATAGGTAATTGGTCAAGTCCACTATCGACAAGTTATGAATTTTTCCAAACATGCCATTAGCCTGGTCCACACTGTACGATCCACATGCTCCAGAATCTTTTATCCTTTTTTCTCCCTCTCCGCTGCTTGAGCGCGAATAAGATAAAATATTCTTTAGCGCGGGGATCGTCCGGTGTGGATGCGGCCGATTATTCCCAGCTGTCCCCTCTAGCCCTGTCCCCGGGGTGACAATTCGTAGCGACTGTCCCCTTTGAAAGCTGGCTAAAGGGGACAAATGGAATAATGTTTCTCAGTTGTCACGGTGGGGGGGGGGACAGATGGGAATCTGTTCTCCCATTTCTACCCCGCATGTGTGTGTTATAATAAAACTAGCTGCGCCCCGCGGTTTCACCCGTGTTCGTAATAAGTACCCTAATGTACCATTATTATTTTAATGAACTTTATAAACGCATACCACTTGCATTCATAGTACAAAATATTACTATGAATGCAAGTCGTAAGGGGTTCGTCGGTTAGGGGTGAAGTTTGTAATGAAGATCTCGAGAAACTCTATAACTTATGCTAAGAAACTAGTGGTCTAGTGTCAATAGTTTCCGAGATATTGACGGCTCAAGTTTGACAGCTGTCAACCAAACTGATGATCTCGAGGAGCTATATAACTTAGGCTGAGAAACTAGTGGTCTAGTGTCAATAGTTTCGGAGTTAGGTTAGATCGTTTTTTGTTTTTACTTCGATCGTCTTTTGTTTTCCACTAATCTCTTCTATTAACTTTTTTTTCCCAAAAATTTACAGTCTTTTTAGTATCTTCTTAGTGGGACTACTTCACCTCTAGAGTATATTAATATGTATGTAGTCGACTCGTCCCAATGTCTAAACTACCGTCCCTGGTCCCAGTTTCGAAGGGGACGACTTCACCCCTAATCCAAAATATTGCTATAAATGCAAGTCGTATGCGTTTATAAAGTTCATTAAAATAATAATGGTACATTAGGGTACTTATTACGAACACGGATGAAACCGCTGGGCGCAGCTAGTTCTATTATAACACCAACATGAGGGGTAGAAATGGGAGAACAGATTCCCATCTGTCCCCCCCGCCCGCCGTGACAACTGAGAAACATAATTCCCATTTGTCCCCTTTAGCCAGCTTTCAAAGGGACAGTCGCCACGAATTGTCGCCCCGGGGACAACTGGGGAAAAATTCCTAGTTGTCCCTCCGGGGAACAGGGCTAGAGGGGACAACTAGGAATAATCGGACTATACAAGTTTTGAAGATACAAAACAAACAACTTGCAAATTATTAAATAAATATTATTGCACGACATATACAGACAGCGCAATCTAGCTCCAAACTAAGCACTGGGCTTGTACTAGGGGTATTAGACCACGAATATAATACATATTATACCTCTTTTTTTTTGTAAATACATACATATTATACATAGAAAGACACCCAGATCAGATACAAATATTTATTTTTAAGCATAAATATTTGCACCCGACGGGAATCGAATCCGCAGCCTTCCGTATTGCAGCCAGGCCCGCTAGGAGTAATAGTGTTCCGTGAGCCAGGCGGTCGCCCGACGCACCAATGAGGTCGTATTATAAAATACTTGACACTGGCTACTTTCCAAACGACCATAATCGGTTTACAACCTATGAAAAAATAAATAACAGTTTTGATTTCGCGCGCTTGGGCGCTAGATCAAAAAAGTTGCGATGTTCGAAAGTGCATACGTGTGCGTGTGACTCGTGGATGTAGGGGTAAGTGGGCGGGCCGTTCATGACATATTTTTTATTGGAGCTTCGTCTTAACATTGTTTTTTAAATACCTATTAATCGACATACTTACCATCTTGACATATTTTGACGATTTTGGATTTTTTAATTTTGACAATAGAGTTTTTGGCGGGAATGCGTTGACATTTTTGTGAAACTTAGTTCGAATGCGTGCAAATTGTTTAATTTCGGTGGCATAATAATCAATTTAGTTTCGTGAAGGTGTACAAGGGTAAATAAAAGTGAAAATCGGTGCAAAACATGGACGTCAGCTTAGTGTTGTTTCCAAAGCTCCGTAAACAAACATTGTATAAAATGGCTCTCTTTTTACAATGATTCCCTCGACTTGACTTTAACTATGACGACTTGACTGTTTCGTTCAATGCAAATAACTTGCAAATATTGATAATACTTGACACTGGCAAATGTCCGAATGGAAAAGCCATTTTAAAGAAGAAGAATTTTGACAATATGGCGTCTGGTTGACAACCAGACGCCATATTGTCTTGGTTGGATTACTGTCATGTCTTTAGTGACACTCGCAAGATTAAGACAAATCGATTGACGTAAGAATCATCAAAATCGATCCACGCGTTTGGCCTCCAGAACGACATATAGAAACATGTATACATACATACATACATAGACCGATAAACACATTACCCTCCTTTGCGTCGCGCAGTCGGGTAAAAATATAAACAAAATGGCGACCACCAGGCGCCATATTGTTTAAAAGAAAAAAATGGAAGTGAATTGACTATGTCGAGTATCGAGTAGGGTATCGTTGAATAGGTATTTATAAATCTTTCTTAGGTTTCTTCAATCATTTTTCATTTTAAAAACACCTTTTTATAAATATAATAACTTTAATCTTCTATACTATCTATACTTCTATACTATTTACTATATTTATAATAACCTATTTATATACTAATATTATAAACAGGTAACGTTGGTAACATGTATGTACCTATGCATGTATTATATTGGGAGTAATGTGCAATATTGTGCAATATTTATAAATAACTCAAGAACCAATTGGAATGAAATTTGGTACAGCGTTGGTTTAGGGGTAGAAATAAGATATAGGGTACTTTAAATGATCGTACGGGTTAAGCAACGTTTGATATGACATACGTTACGGAATAGGAATTAACGCGGGTGAAACCGCTGGGCACAGCTAGTCTTCCATAAAAGTCAAAGTACTCGAGAAAAATGAAAAGGTTAAAAATAACGAGAGTAAATAAAAATATTTTCCTTTTCATCCACATATTTTTAAAATTGGGTGTGTAAATTTAGTTCAAAGTAGCTACTCTTTTGAAATTTATTTACAAACATTGCGGCCGGCCGGAGCCTCGTGTTTGATGACGTCCCGACTCCTTTCACGGGCGACCGACCGCAGGCTGCGTTTATTCGGTACCCACCTAGCTGGGCGCTTACAAAGTTAATTACACAATCATTTTCACGGGACTTGTGCGTCATCAGTTCTGTGCACAGTGAGGAAACCACAAAATATTAATAACTACCTGCGCCTCGCGGTTTTACCCGCGTAAGTCCCGTTCCCGCGGAAATTTCGGGATAAAAAGTAGCCTAAGTGCTTCGCCAATGTGTTATCCCAAGTCTGCAGCTACCAATATTACAAGTTTCATCTCAATCGGTTCAGTAGTTTTTGCGTGATTGAGTAACAAAGTCCTGTGACTTTGTTGTGATCGTACGGGTTAAGCAACGTTTGATATGACATACGTTACGGAATAGGAATTAACGCGGGTGAAACCACTGGGCACAGCTAGTCTTCCATAAAAGTCAAAGTACTCGAGAAAAATGAAAAGGTTAAAAATAACACAACTGTGTCTGTACATAGTTGTGCAAACTTTTGCGATTATAATATTAGTAAGATAAGACTAGCTGCGCCCCGTGGTTTTACCCGTATATGTCCCGCGATCCCGCGAGAATATCAAGATAAGTAAATAAATAAATACTGCACGACATTACAGACCGCAATCTAGCCTCAAACTAAGCACTGGGTGCTACTACGGGTACTAGACAACGGATATACTACATATTGTTACTTTTTTTTGTAAATACATACTAAATGTACATAGAAAGATACCCAGACCAGATACAAATATTATTTTTTAAGCAGAAATATTTGCACCCGTCGGGTTCGATCGAACCCGCAACCTTCCCCATTTCAATCGGGCATTTGCACGACGCGCTACAGAGGCCGTCACAAGATGTGTTACACATGTGAACTTCTTTATTCAATCACTTTATCTACTAAAAAAACGCATCAAAATCTGTTGTGTAGTTTTAAAGATCTAAGCATATATACAAACATCCAGACAGACAGACAGCGGAATGGGACTGTTTTATACTATTAATTAATACAGTTACTTATTTAGCAATAAAATAAATATTAAACGAGAAATACTGTTTCGGCGCTTCTATTTATGGGCAACTAAAAATAATTATTTCACTGAGGTAATAATTATGTGCCAATCAACACAAATAAAAATAATCCAAAATATCCGATGACAAAATGAAATCGGAAAACTTTTAGAAATAAGTTGCGTCAGGGTTAGCTGAAAATATGATTTGTAAAGAATTACAAATAATCGTGAACCAAACAATTAAAGTCAACAGAAAGCCGTTCAGTCCTTCGAGAGCTTATGAAGTAATAAAAACCATTACATAAAGATACGCGTCCAATAAACATTTCCTTGCAGTCGTGTAAAAACAATAAGTAGTACCTAACAAGGTATTAACCTACTGAAATCTTACTTCTTATCTTATCTTACTAATATTATAAACGCGAAAGTTTGTATGTAGGTATGTATGTATTTGACTTTGTTACTCTTTCACGCAAAAACTACTTGACCGAATGCGATGAAACTTGGAATATAGAGCGCTGTTAGTCTAGTGGTTGATACCCCGACTTTTATTCCGAAGGTCGTGGTTTCGAATCCCGGCCGCGCACAATGTCTTTTTTAAGAAAAAAATATGTGCGCTATTAACATCGTTCTTACGGTGAAGGAAAACATCGTGAGGAAACCCACGGCTTAAATTCACGCACAAAGGACCTATAGTAGAGCTAATTGCGGAAACACACAGTTAAAACTTTAACTTTGAAGACCTGAAATAACGCATAGGCTACTTTTTATTCCGTTAATCCCGCGGGAACGGGACTTACGCGGGTGAAACCGCGGTGCGCAGTTAGTAACATATAAGACGAATGACTATGGGGGTTACCTTCTCATTGCAGAACTTGAATCGTCCTGATAATAAAAAATATATAAACTAAAATAAAAACCTACAAAAAACTTCAAATGTTATCTTACTTCTTACTAATAATATAAATGCGTTTGTATGTATCTATGTATGTGACTTTGTTACTCTCTCACGCAAAAACTACTGAACGGATTGCGATTAAACTTGGAATATAGGTAGCTGGATACCGGAAATAACACATAGGCTATTTTTTATCACGATATTCCCGCGGGAACGGGACTTACGAGGGTGAAATCGCGGGGCGCAGCTAGTCTTCCATTTATTTATCTATATTTATAATGACGGGAGAGGACAAAAATTCTTTACTTGGAAGTAAAGTAAAAAAAAAGTAGTCTAGGGGACTTAGGCAAAGTAGTAGAACAAAATCATATAATTTTTAAAAATCATGTCTGTCTGTTTGTCGGTTTCTCTGTTTGTTCCTTATACAAATAAAAACTAGTAATCCGATTGAAATCTGCTTTTCAAAAATAGATAGTTCTATTTTCGAGGAACGTTCGTGGCATACTTTGCATCGAAATCCAATTAGTAGAACACGAGTAATGAACGAAAAAGTGCAACCGCTTGGCCGCCCGCGCCCGTGTAACGCGTTTTTTACTTCCGTGGGAAAAACCGCAGGGCGCAGCTAGTAATTAATAAAATACCAATGGGGGGTGTCATATGATTATCCGTATCTGTAGCGGATACTTAAGCGAATGGCTTGAGCGATCGAAGCGTGCGCTTAAGTTTTTATGTTATTTGGTTGAATTTTGCAGTTAGCAGGACACAGCTAGTTAATTAAAATAAGTCTCCTTGGGGTCCTAACTTGTAAAATTCTGATGTTTATTGCGTTTATTATATTCCCACGGCCACCGGCTGCTTCGCCACGGACGCCGTTCGCAACATGCAGTGTTTGTTGTTGTTACCTATACCTAACTGACCTATTTTAACATAATATTTTTGTGGTGGTTTATTTCATTAGTTTTGTGTATTTTTTTTTTAATTCTTTTCTTTGTTAATTTTAATATATTTAAGTTAGTTTTAAATTTGATTGAGGTATTTGTTATTTTATTAGTTAAGTATTTAAATGAAATAAATGAATATTTTGAAAAGGTTTTAACAAATAAAACTGAAATATATTCCGAACAAGTCAAGCTTATGTACATACGTGTTAGGGATGATTTATATTAGACCTCACCGCCCGCGCCGTGACGAGCACCGGCCGGGTCTGAGTTTCGTTGTCTGTTGTTCGGCCGCCACTCGGTTGCAACAGACCCATCGACTACTCGCCGAGCAATCGACAAATAAGCTCGGCCGAGTGTGACGGTCTGATATAAATCATCCCTTAATCCATTGCCTCTCAAAAACTTTCCTTTTTTCTACACGACTTGAAAGTATAGCGTTGCTCACTTGACTCACGTTTTAGTATATGGACGTTAATCACTAAAATCCCTGAAATTATGTACCCTTACAAAATTCCGTTGCTTATGTTGAAATCTAGCTCTATTTAGAACTGAATGACGTCAATATTAAGCGAACCACCCAATCCACCTACATACTTCGAAAAAAGTTCAAACTTTTTCAAACAATTGTGTTATTGCTTCACAAATTTTTCGCAATGCGATTTATTTTTGGATAGTCTGAAGAGGGGAAGGGTCGTAGATGTTGTGATCGCTCTGCGAACCCTCACTTTACTCTGAGGCTCCGGAGCTTTTAGACGTACAGCTTAAACTTACTTGAAGTGTTTATATTCTCAATTTCTTGCAGTTTATGTTGTTTCTTCTTATTGTTTTAGTAAATCTTGATAAATTTTATTTCTTTATTCTGTTGCTTTGCTAATGTTTCGTGAACGAGGGTGAATTTACCAGGTATGTATATTATCGAAAAGTTACGAACTGCTCGACTGTCAGCCAGTATCATCAACCGAGTGATGTTTTTAGTTGCATCCCCCTAGGAAGCCCGAGGTCCGCTTTTCTGCTCTTCTTTAAGAAATCAAATAAGATCTAGTCTCATCATTTTAATCTCTTAATTCTCGAGCTTTGACGATGAAACTAATCGGTGTTGTGAACATAATCTCTAAACAAAATAATCCAAAATTATAATTTTCATAATATTCTTTTTGTAACTTTTTACCCGGCCATTGCATCGGCGAAATACAACTTTCCGCCAGGTTTTCGTAAGTTTAAAAATCTTTTATTGTCATTAATTGATTTAGGGCTAATTTTCCAATGTCAATTAAATTTATTAATTTTTTCCCTAATAAACTGTAACACCACCGAATAAAAGTCACAATTTTTTATAAAGGAAATAAATTTCGCCTTTCATATCAATTTGATTGAGATCGATTTTATTCAACAAATAACGGGGGTTACTATGGTCTCCTTATTTCAGGACTTAAACAGCTCTGCTAGTAAAATAATTTATAAAAAAAATGCCCGACTACTTCAAACACATCATATAATAGAAATATTTTTTGGAGATTATTTTTATTAGCAGGACGATTTAGGTGTTGCAAAAAGGAGACCATGGTAACTCTTATTAGTTGTTTACAGATAATAATTATCAGTAGAACAAAAACAAACTTGGATTGATTAAAAAATTAACCCTTATCCAAGCCGATGTATACAGCAGGTAAATCGATCACTTACGACTAATATTGCAAAGCTATTCAGTTAATGATGCAGTGTCGCAGTTATTAGACGTCTCGCTACTGTATTCTCTACTTTACCGTCATAATTTGTTCATCGGGTAATCGCCTTGTTGAAAAGCTTCCCTTTTTATTCTTTATAATTCAAGGATTTTTAATAGTATTATTTTTTATCCTAATCCGTCGTCGGCCGAACTCGGTTTTAGTGTACGCGAAGGTTAACTGGAAGAAATTTAATTTAAACAAAAACAAACGTTACAGAAGTCGTCTGTTGTAAACGGGGTAAGTTATTATGCGACGGTCAACTTTATTTTATGCTAACTTGAAGATGATGTAAAAGTCAGAGAAACAAATATCGTTGAGATCTTATCGACTTAAATATTCAGGTTTTCCTCAGCTCGCGAAATATAAGTTACTATCAGAGTGCCGGGGTTGAAACCGCGGTGAAAAGTCATGAAGTCCCGATCCCATGGGAATATCAGGATTGAAAGTATGTTGGCCTATGCGTATGCTATGGTAGCCTATGTTGCCCCTAGAATGTAGCTTTGTATTGAAGAAAAAATCGGTCTAGTTCAGATCCTATTCATTACAAACAAACGATAAGCAAAAAATAAATATTTTCTCTTTATAAGTCTGGATAGTCCGGATCCAAATTTCAAGTCTCCAAGACCAACAATCAGCACTTTGGGCTTTACATTCATAGATAGGTATATTATAAGGGCATTTTGTCAATCAGGAATTGAAATGTTCATATTCATATTTGGATATTATTTATTGCCAAAACAAAGAAAGAATGTTAAGTCCGTGCCTTTTCGGGTCACCTGTGTAGGGTATCGTAGTTTTCATAAAATAACAGGGGTTGCAATTTGAAAAAGTTAACTTAGATACACAATTCAATGGACTTTGTTTAAAATATTACTTTAAAAAAACTCATCTAGGTTTTATTCATTTCCAATTTGTACATACTTACCTAGCCATTGTCAATGCTTTACGTATCACCGGGTCTTAATCGCGTATTATTTTGTTACCTCGACGGTTCAACTAAGTTATAATAGTATTAGCCTCTAAGAGCGGACCCCGGACTCCCGAGAGGTATGCAACCGGAAACATCGCTCGGATGATGATGATGACAAAAGGTCTCGGTCTCTTCGCGACAGTGTTAACAAATGGTGTGAATTCATAAAACAAATGCTTTCCAAAAATCCGTCCGTTGTGACGAATCCCCAGAGAGCAGCTTCAAGTCGTGTTGGGTGCTAATTAATGGACATAATTTATTTAAAAAAATATCATTCTAGTGTAGGGAACACTTCGAAGTAAATAAAAAAAATGTGAATTTACGATTCTACTGATTGATATATTTCGATCACTGTATAATTTACTGGAAATTTAATAAGGTATAATTCATTTCTAACTTTGACGACGCGACGTTGCGTCGGTTACTTGAACGTGAATGCATTGTTATTTGTTAGATGTCACGTGTAGGTAAGCTACCTTTGTCGGGAGCAGCGTCTCGTGTGGTACAACCATGGGTAAAGGCTGTGTGTGTGTCAAGGCTATTTGCCGTACAAAACAATCCTTTGCATGCGACATGTTTTGCTTCATTTTCGCTAGCGTTGAAAATCATTTTTGAGCTAAGTCTTGGAATGACTTATTCTCGATATTACTGTGGGTGGAGTCTATACCATCCACCACTCACATTGACCAGTTCTTGGAATGTACTGTTCTATAAATTACTGACTCTAAGGCCGTATACAGAAAGCTGGCAGCCAGCGCCAAATTACCAGCGCTTATCGAAACGGAAGCCCTCTTTCTGTAAACGGCCTAAAGACCGATTCTAACGTTAAAGTTTTAATTGGATATTGCCCAAACTATAGCGCTATAACTGGGCCTTTTTGAGTCACTTAAAGACTTGGGTTTCCTCACGATGTTTTCCTTCACCGTAAAAGCGTCTTCTAAAATGGAGCTGTTCTTTCGATGAACGGTCCAAGGTATGCGCAAAAGATGACGCCAATACCACATCTCAAAATGCATCCACCATTTGCCTATCGGTGGCCTACAACGTCCTGGACTCAGCATTATATGTATTTTTGTACTTTTCCGGATATTCCCATCTCTCCATACTTTTTCGAGCTGTTATACTTGTTCTGCCATAAGTCTCGCTCATGTATTTTAGGTAAGGTAGTGCGGATTCAAGCTCTTATTATCTGGTCTCATATATGACAGTATTTTATGATTTTATTTATCCTACAATAACATTTACGAAAACTAATGTGAATTACTATTACTACCTACTCCGGATTGGTAAAATCCCATGCCTTCGAACCGTGGTGGGTCTTAGGACATGTCGGTTTCCCCACGAAGTTTTCCTGCACTGTAAGAGCGATGTTAATAGCGCACATAAGTTTTAGCTTACAGAAAAAGACGTCGGTGCGCGGTCGGCATGGATTCGAACCTCCGATTTCCATACCGAGGGGGTATGAAAATCGGGGTATCTACCACTAGACCAACACTAGTTTTTCTTATATAAATGTGTTTGTTCATGTTACAGCTTTGAAATGGACAACTTGGACGATTCGGAGAATAATGCGAAGATATCGGACTCGGCCTATTCGAACAGCTGCAGCAACAGCCAGTCCCGAAGAAGGTTAGTGAAGTTTATATAAGTATTTATTTGACACTTTTACATTATTACAAAATTATATAAATAAATGAAAAATACAACTTTTTGTGTCTATTGCTATTAATATAATGCTACAATAACTCGATTGCGTTGATTCCACTAATATTTTAAATGCGAAAGTTTTCATTCACGGGTAATACTGAACCGTTTGCGAACTTTCAAACTTTAACTCCCTTACTTATAAAATATTATTTACACATGACTAAGTTATGACTTCATGTGACAGTAAAAAACAAACGATGCATCGTTATGCAACGCATTAATTAGCGTTTACAAGTAAGGGGATATAAATTTAGTTTTTGTATTGAAATAGAGCTCATTTTACGGTTTCGATTCGCGTTCGCGTTGTTTTCATTATCTGTATCTGCGTTTTATTTCTTGAATACTTTAAAATATAAATAAACAGTGCGTCATCTACTTTCACAGTCGCAGCTCCAAGTCCACACACTCTGGAAGCAATTCTAGTGGAAGCAGTGGGTATGGGGGAAAGCCGTCGACTTCTGGAAGCAGGTTCGTTCGACTGTTCTATTATGATAAAATTATTATTGCAATACAGAAGGTTGTGGGTTCGTTTCCCACCGGGTGCAAGTACTTATGCTAAAATAAAATATTTGTTTCTGGTCTGGATATTTTTATAAATCATTATAAGTATTTACAAAAAAAGTATAATATGTAGGTATATCCGTTGTCTAGTACCCATAGGACAAGCCTAGTGCTTAGTTTGGGGCTAGATTGCGCTATGTGTAATGTCGTGCAATATTTATTCATTATAGCTGCGTCCCGCGGTTTCACCCGCGTAAGTCCCGATCCCGTGAGAATATAGGGATCAAAAGTATGCGACACCCTTTGACTTAACTTGACTTTTACTACGACGACTTGTTTTGGTGCAAATTGCAAATATTAATAATACTTTCCAAACGGCCATAACCAATAAGTTATCTAAACGTCTGTAAACCTTCTTTACTTAAATTCTTTCTTCTATTGTAATATTCATTAGTGGCCTAACTGACCGAAACAAATACCATTAAATTCCAGCAACGCTTTGGAGCAGCCGACTAAGAAAACCAAAGATTCAAAGAAAAAGAAACAATCAAAGTTACAAGTGAAAGCCGTCCAGGAGTCGGCCGTCGCTGAGTGTAAGCCACCAGACCCCGTGCCATCGGAAGAACCTAAAGAAGAGACAAATAATGGTGAGTAACAGGGCAATACTGCCATTTAATACCCATGGTTCTTAATCAACGAACTCAGAACAAACTAGAACCGCTAGCTTTACTAACTGAAGACACAAAAACTACACCATGGTGTAGTCTTCCATTGAAGTTAATAGTGGGAAGTTAAACTATGGGTCGTCGAGACGTCAACATACTTTTGACAAGTGCTGTTTCATCTGGTGCGGGGCGTATTTCTATGTATAATATGTACCCATGTATTTACAAAAGAAAAATAAATATAAGTAGTATATCCGTTGTCTAGTCACCGTAACACAAGCTTAGAAGCTTACCATGGGGCTAGATGGCGCTGTGTGTTCGTCACAGGATTTATTTATTTTATCTTCAAAAATGTTTTATCCCAAAAAGTGGGAGTTCTCCCGATTTAGCAACATTAGGCGGGTGGGGAGTGGGGTTAGGCGCGGGACGTTCGCTTAGTTTTTGGACACACGGTACTGCAGCGCATTGAAATAAATCGGACCTCGACTTCTAGTTTGTTCTGAGTTCGATGTTCTTAAAATTACTTGTTTTAGCCCAGCGGGTTCCCTAACATTAGGAGCATTTGAATATTTCTTCGCTTTTACTTTACGCCGCTAAAGAGCTTACTCTAATGTAGACTACATACTCTGTTTTTGAATCTTACAAACATTTACTTGAAAGTGACAGTTTAGATTAAAGTTTAAGTCTCATTTTGAGTGTATTGTTTACAAATACAATTGAAATAAAATTATGAACAATTCTATTAACAGAAATAACCCGTGCTATTAAATGCTCTAAATAACCCACTTTTACCAGTTGTACAGATTACATAATGCCCTAAAGTCCTTTGGATTAAATTATTTACGTAATTATTCATGATTTTCTTAAAAAGTTACAAACAGTCCAAACTTATGTAGGTACTTGCAAAGTTTTATAGAAATTCTTACATAATTAATAAACTTTCTTTGGCTTATTAAGTTCTTATACAATTCGGAAACATTTCGAATCGGAATCTAACCGACTTTTTTTATGTGTTGTTAGTGCTACAGAGGGGCACTAAATCGGAATTTTCCAAATAGCCGTACTATATTTGAAATTATCGACATAAAAGAAACTTGTGACTTCAGAATGAAATCGAATCGCTTGAAAAATGAGTTCTTGTTAATTTCGAATTATAAGTCTTTACTGATATTTTCACAATTTACGCTCATCCAATGAATATTTTAGGTTTAATAGCTCATCCAGACTCTCGCCGAGACGTCTGGGCGAGAAGTTCGCGGAGACTTCGCGAGAAGTTCGCCAAGACTTATCGCGCTATCCACACTCTCAATTTTTCTCACTCGTGATCTGTTTCTCATCCGGTATGGACGACGATATAGAAACTGCAGCCAGTTTGACTCTGTGCGCCATTGCATACTTTAACTTTGTAATTTCGGTGTTTTGGATCCCATATGATGATATGATGGGTTCTGATTGAAGAAATTCTATGAATTTTAATTCTAACCCATTATTCCACATTTTTCCGAATGCGTGTACTCCCCGCCGCTCACTAATCTGCACTGAGACAAAACTAGAGTGGGAGACCCTTCTCTTTTCTCGCCCGAGAAACCCTTTGTCTCGGGCAAAAATACCGACAACAATCGGAGAACAGGCGAACCCGAGAACGAGAAGGCGAGAAAGTCTTCACATTCACGTTTCTCGGGTGTTCTCGCGTGTTCTCGGCGAGAGTCTGGATGAGCTATAAAGACGTTTATTCTCATAAGACCAACGTCACTTAAAATGAGATACAAAATTAAATATAAATAATTGTGGGTAGTTCAAACATCTCCGGCATATTGGGTTCCTGGTACATAATTGTTTAAGAACAAGTTGTGCAAAGATGGGTAGATAATCATGACTCAGCAATGTATGATTTAAGTTTACTTTTAAAAAGGTTAATACTATCGCACTCCTTATTTTACAGAGAGCGTTCGAATCCCGTCTAGACCAGAGTTTACGTCAGCGCTTTTTTTCAAAAAACGAAAATACATTGTAATTCGTTTAAGTACCTACGATTTCTCTAAAAATAATCAACATTTTTTAACGTCTACTAATAAAGAACTTAGGTTCTCGGTTTTAATTAAAGAGCTTTAGGTTCGAATTTAACTTAACGAGCTATGATTAGGTTAAGTTCTTGCGATTTCTCTATGCTTGTTCTATCTCTCTGTGTTACATGTTGTTTTTTATTTATTAACTTTATTAAACCCTATTATTTTTACGATATTATTAATAAAATTCGTTGAATCGTCGTGGAGTATGAATGTCCGCGTATCGATATACCTAACAATATTTCAAAAACCCTAAAATCAGTCCTTGTGGTGTGTTTACCGGACACATCTGCGTACTATTATTTGAGATGCAAAAGGCAACGGGTTTGATTTCTGCCGAGGTTTGATTTTGTATCATCTAATAAAAGTTTTATATCTGGGCGTTTCTATACTTATGTTCAGCACCTATTTTCAAAATAAAAGTATTTAAGTATTACTTCCGTTGTCTATCTCACTTAATTCGATCCTTGTTGTAAGATGGGGATTGTTAAGTTCCACTTTGCGTCCATTATACATTTAAAAAAGGAGGAAATGCAGATTTCGTTCTGATAGCTTTCGACTCGCGTTCTCGAATCTTACCAATTACGTAAACCCAGTTTTATTTTGCTGACATGGCTATGGATAGCTGACAAAGGTCAAGTTTCAAAACTGGCGAATAAGCTTCGAAGAACTTAGTACTAATGTTAAAATGATGTTGTCGATACTATTCAGTATTCAACGCCACAATGGAAAGGCTATTTAAGATAATAAATCATCTATGTATACTCGAGATTCTTGTCAAATTAAACCATTGTCTTGTCTAGCTTAGCAGTAAGCTGGACAGCAGCTATCAACAGCTATATTGAACCAAATTGTTATCATTACAGAAGGGCCAGGCCGTTCGAGTTATATATGTCATTCTAGAATACGATTTATAGCGTTGTAGCGTGCGCGCGGTCGCAAAGGTAATGTACAAGTGTACATTTGTACTCGCGAGAATTATTGCATGGTATGTACTTGTCAGTTATTTTTTAGTTCAGTCTGTGTAAACAGCTAAAAACTCTATTTAGTATCTGTGAAGTCGTGTATTTTTTTTCAGATACTAGGCGTCACAGATTAGTATAGTCCTGCGGACAAAAACATCTTCAGGGCTACGTCATTCGCTTTTTACGAGTTACTAATATCGACGACCCCTTTGAAAGGGGAATCCGGCAGTTGTGCTCGTATTAACAGTGCAGCCTTTTGTTTAGTTACTTACATAAAATGTAAGATCACCGAAAATTTAATGATCGATTGTATTAAAATATCAAAACTATAATAGCTAATTCCAAAGAATAAAAATAACATTATATTATTGAAGTCCATTGAACAGAGAACCCTGCAGATTTACTTTTATTTACGTTTTTTTTATTCGTGGTAATAATTTCTATTCATTTTATAAAAAATGACGTCAGACCTTTTATAGATGGTGTTCTCACGGGTTTGGTTTGTTAAACTCAATCGTCCATAACTCAAATACGAGTACGTAACTTCAGTGTCTCAGTGTTTTTGTTCTTTGGAATGTTTTAAATAAATGACTATTTGCACTGATGCCTCAAAATTCGTGCTACAAATTTTTAACAAATGGGCTTCATCCATTGCTTGTTTGTATCTAAATAATAAAAGGTAAACTACATAATATAATGCGATTAAACGCTGGCTCGCGCTGTAACCACTTTACCACTGTCTATCTCACGGGTTAGTAACTCGATTCCTTTAGCGAGTAACGTAGGTCTGTTTGTACGTTTGTATGGGCGAGCTTATAAGTTCATGTTTATCTTCCGGCTGTTCTCTTTGTGCAGTGACTGAAACGCCAGCGCCTGTGGTTGAAGCTCTGCCGGAAAAGGCCGCCGAGGACACGGAGATTACCACTTCTGACAGCAATTGTACCAAAGAGGAGGTAATTCGAATCAATCTGTCGGGTAATGCAATTCTTGCAAAACGTATTGTCTTTCTGAGTCTATATAGGTACGCATCGAATCTTATAGGTAGGTATATTTAGATTATCGATAGGTACCTACCTAAGTACGCGTTTTGTTTGATGTATGCAGCCTAAACGCAAAACCCCTTTAGGATTCCTCAAAATTTTTAAATTATTTTGTTGAAGCAATGTTTTTAAAAAAATGCGTTCAATTCAAAGCCTTTGTTGTAGGTGACACTGTTTCCTACGTTTTGGTATAGATTTTAAACAAAAATATCGAAAGACACACGGAAATGTAGGGAACTAAGTCACCTTCAAACGCTTTCAATATAACTATTTGAAAACTTTCAACCGAAAATAATCAAAAAAATTTGAAGAACTTTAAAGAGATTTTGAGTTTTAGTTTAATATACTTTTTAAGGTATTGGTTATCAGCATTGTTGCAATGCCGATTCGACGTTACGGATTTTATTTTAAACTCTTTTTTTGATTTGAAATCCGCTCCGAGGCTCCGAACCGTCGGGTCGGCATTTTAACAACGCTGATATTAAAACATGACGACATAGACCGAAGAAATACGTTTTATTTGAATACAAAATCGCGAGAACAGAAGAGAAATCTACCATAACTTTAAAAACATTTTTCGTTTAGGAAATGAATATGACGTTGCAAACCGTCGCACTAAGCAGCGTCACGAGCAAGATGCCTCATTCATCTGTAAGTGTTGGACAATTGAGAAAAGACCGCTCCTATATTGTTGAATGTTACGAAATGGGTGTTCAACCATGGACGTGTACAATTTTACAACTTTTGAAAATTTGATCTTGATGGCGTGATAAGCTATCCTCCAGGCTCTATGCAAGCCTCATGTCAATGCGGCCGTCGCCTAAGGATTTAGTCTGGTCAATGCACAATGTACTAAAAACTGGAAACGTAACTTCGAATAATTGGTAGATCCAAAGTTGTTCGCCTAGACGCCTAGAACAAACAACCACTTCATGGTCGGATACCCATTTCGTAACATTCTGTATAAGTCGCCCTTTCCACAAATAACCCCTATCATTAATATTATGTAAATCGTTTTAGGACGGATTTTCTTGCGTTATATCAATGCATGATGGAGTAGTGATGTACACAACAAACTCTTTGACTACAATTCTCGGCTATCCTAAAGAAATGTGGATCGGACGTTCTTTCATCGACTTTGTACATCCGAGGGTAAGCAATGTTTTTTTTTCACTTCATAAATAGTTAATACAGCGAGCCCGTGAATTCCAGACCTTCGTTATTTTGTATAAGCTGAAAGTTTGTCAACGTATGCTCCCAACACAGATGGAACCCAAACTTTATAATAGTCCATCAGACCATTATAAAGTTTGGGTTACAGTTCCCTAGGAATTTTCAAAACATCTTTAGTGGACACCATATGGATCACATCCTCCAAATTTATTGTCTCCAGGACCAGCAGTTTAGTCTGTGTGTCGATATATTTCAGTGGGTCAGTCGGACTTTAAACTTTATAAGTATTAAGTATGTATATGTAGATCTTTACCATTTTTTCGTATAGCTCCTAGATTCTAGGTAATTGGTTTCATATACCTAGAATCTAGGAGGCATATCTTCCAGGACATGGAAGTTACTAATTCACTCTAGGCTTAAAAATTTAAAAAGATGTGTATTTTAAGGGTACATTAGACTATGTCAGCACAGTCAGTCTACTTTCTTAGCGCCTAGAGCCTAGCGAATACCTAACTAAGAGTAAACAAACATGTTGGTTACTTGTCTCGAAGCGCGAAAACAAGCCACTAGGCTATAGGCCCTAACCAAGCCCCCTGCCTGTGCGGACGTAGCCTTTCCTCGATTGTAAAGAAGGAATAAATAAATTTGTTTTTTTTTACAGGATCGCGATACGTTTGCCTCGCAAATAACATACCGTTTGGCAGTCCCAAAAATTGAAAACGGTACGCAAGAAATAAGTAAAATCATCAAATGTTTTAAAATCGGTGTCCGTTTTCATGTTGGTACATCGTTGTTTCTGAAACAATAAAAAGCATGGTATATTTAAAAAAAATGCTAACACTCAACGAAATACTGACTAGTATCAAAGCGACAATTCGGTAATGTAGATAAACCTTTTTGGAGGAAGTTTGGAGACTTTATTGTTTACGTTTTTAAGGCACGCAGCGCCATCTACCGACAATTTTTGCAGACTGCCAGCTTGAACTATTCTATTTTCATTGAATTAAATTCAACGTTGAGATGTTGCTTCCGATTACCCGTTTTTGATATATTTTAAAGTGTTTCCTACACTTGGATGACTGTACTTAAAGAAATGCTTTCCAAAAATTTCGCACCCGACAGGACTTGAACCTGCATCTCTGGGGATCCGTCCCAACGCCTTTTCCAATTTGGCAAATTGTCGGTAGATGGCGCTGTGTGCCTTAAAAACGTAAACAATAAGAAATGCAATCCTTAGTTTCGACTCGATTGAACATGCATCTGTTGCCAAGTTTGGAGACAGTTGTTTTCGTATATTTCCAAAAAACTTCTTGCAAATTTCCCATCGGAATAGAATGTCATAAAACTCGAGGGCGGATAAACGCTTTGCTCGTTTTTGTGCACATTGGCTTCAAGTTATGTTGCAAGTGAACCGAACATTCTGTGTAAATGCATGTATTTACAATAGAAAAATATAAGTGTTATATTCGTTGTTTAGTCACCGTAACACAAGCTTAGTAGCTTACCGTGGGTCTCGCTCTTGTGTGTGATTTACTCCGTCAGCGAATCCGTGACAAATACAACATGGCGAAACTCATGTATTGACTTTAAAAAAGGGGCTACGTCCCTACAGACCGGAGGCTTGCGCCTAGAGTCCATCGAGTCAACTAGCGAAACCTTAATCAAAACGAACGTTTTAGCAATTTACCGCACTGAGAGCACGCCAAGCGACAGAACTAGGCGTCAAGCGCTCCCAAGCTGTGCGGACCAAGCCTAAAGGTGGTGCCTCATCTCGAGCATTCACTTGTAATGTAACATAGATTCAACGTTACGTTACACGCAATGCTCGCGGTGGAGAGCACCCCAAGATATACTTTAATTCGCTTCCAAGTACAGGCTTTATGTTATTTAGTATAACTTAAGAAACGCTAATATGAATTCTGATTGTTTAGCCAAAAATACGGCCGATGCAACTTGTACGATCGTTTGCCGCATTCGAAGATATCGGGGACTCCAAATAGGGTTCGGTGTCAAAGAACGCGGGGTCAGTTTCATGCCTTTCCTACTCAAATTTACTTTCAAAAACGTAAACGACGACAACGGAAAGATGGTCTACCTTGTCATCCAAGCAACTTCGTTTTATTCAGCATTTAAATGTAAGTTCATTTTACCTACTTATCTTCTTAAACAATTTGTAACGGGTATTAATCCGAAAGGGAGTTGTTCTAGACGTCTAGGCGAACACTTTTTATTCTACGACTTTTGAAAATTCAAACTTTTTCTTGAAAATTTTGATATTATGTTTCACTGAAAAAGCAGCTGCTTTTGAAAATAAAGGTAATTGAAGTTTTGATTGTAGTACATCAAAAGAAATGAAAGGACAACATAAGGTCAATGACCTCGAACTCTCAGAAATAGCTGTTTTTCAAGTAAACTTTACACCTAAATTTTTCAAAAAATACTTCGAATTTCCAAAAGTCGTAGAACAAAAGTTGTTCACCTAGACGTCTAGAACATCCCCTTTTCGGATTACAATTTCAATGAATACCTAATTATTATTTCATATCTAAAATGTCTAATCTCTTTAACTGACATATTTCACACTATTAGTACCAAATGAAGTGGTGACGAAGGCGGCGCCCTTTGTGATGCGTCACGACGCAAAAGGTCAAATCGAATACATTGAGCCGGAGTCGGTGCCCTTTCTCGGCTACATGCCGCAAGACGTGAAAGATACAAACGCCTTGAAGCTGTACCATCCGGAAGACTTGCCTTACTTACGGCAGATATATGAGACTATTGTAAGAGAAGGAAGCTGTGGGAAATCCAAGTCATACAGGTAACCTCTTGATTTATTTAAGTGTCTCTTACACTTGGATGGTTATTTCTTACCCGACAGGACTCGAACTTGCATCTGTAGCGTGCCGTGCCTTAACCGATTCGGAAATAAGTGCTCGTCTCGAGTCTAAAAAGTCGTCGTTTCAAGTCTTTATGGTAGCTTAATAATAATTTATTCTATGGTTTTCGCGATTTTACATAATAAAACACTTTAGGGCTCGTGCTTAGGGCATGTGAGGGTGCGTTCCGAAACCATGGTAGTTTTTTAAGCTAGCTAGGGATAGTAATAGTTATAATTTAAATTCAAAACTAATACAATAACTCTTTAGTGTGCGTACATCGGAACGTTATGTAACAAATAATTATGAGGCGGTGGTTTAAAGTAATTTTTTAGAATGTTAAAATAGACGAATGACATCTCAGTCAACCTTGAAATAGTCGACTGTAAAGTTGGCGAAGGCACGGTCGGTTAAAAATCATGAATAAAACGCGATTAAACCCAGCTTAATAATAATTTCTATCCGTGTGCCATATGTAAGTTTTAAATTGTACTTCTTTGTTATAAAGTCATTATTTGGTAACTCATATTAGATTAACATAATTTGGTACCGAGCTTTAAAATAAACACTAAACCAAGCGAAATTCCTGAACGCAACTCACGCTATTATTTCAGTAGATGGCGCCAGTGGCAAAAATACATGGCGTTATGTAAAAAAAATCAGTCAATTAGTGTTTATATTTAAAAATTCACGTTTGTTGTTTAGGAAATTAAATATTTGTTAAATTTCATTTTTAGTATTTATTGTTATAGCGACAACAGAAATACATCAATTGTGACAATTTCAATTTCAAAACTGTTATTTGATGTGCGGATGATCTTATTAAAGCCTCGAACCAAATTCTATAGGCATCAATGGAGTGGCCTATGTCTAGCAGTAGACGGCTTACAGCTGATATGATGATGATAAACTCATATGTTGTTTTTTTTTCAGAATGATGGTATACAACGGCGGTTACGTCGATATGGAGACGGAATGGTCGTCTTTTATCAACCCTTGGTCTTTGAAACTTGAATTTGTTATTGGAAAACATCAGGTGGTAAAAGTAAGTATGGACGTAGAAACCGATAGAATCATAAATATTACCTAGATGGTGGGTAACAGAACAACTATGTTCGAATTTTGAATCAACTTTTTTAAGAGTGTTTTCTAAAGGCTATATTTGGAATTTTGGCGGGAACGCGTTGAGGGGATGCGTTGCCAAATTTTCATTTTTGTAAAACCTAGTTCAAAAACGTGTAAATTGTTTAACTTCGCGGCGTATTAATCAATTTAGATTTGTGAAGGTGTACAAGGGTAGTGACAGTGAAAATCAGTGCAAAACATTGACTTTAGCGTTGTTTCCAAAGCTCCGTGAACTGAACAATCATTGTAAATGGCCACCGTTTTACAATGATTCCCTCGACTTGACTTTAACTATGACGACTTGACTGTTTCGATGCAAACAGTGGAATACTGTAGCCTTAATAAAATAATAATATTTATATATAATTACAGTTATATATTATAGTTGTATTTTCTTACAGGGTCCATCGAATCCGGATGTATTTCAAACACCAGTGCCTGAATTTTATCAGTCCCTCAAATTGACCGAAGAAGACAGAAACAAAGCTGAGGGTGTTAGAGAAAGCATCATCAGGATTATGAACATAGTAAGTAATAAAACCAATAATCAAATACTTTAGTCCAGTTTCGTTCAAAAATGGAAAACTCTGTGTTCAAAGGTTGTTTTTTTTTGTTGTAAAAGTTAACTAATCGTGTCACAAAAACTACCGAAATTAAAGCAAAAGAAGGATAAATAAGATACCAAGGTATGGTTTTCGTATGTTTTGTATTTACTGAGATATATGTATAGACAACCAAATCTACAAATTCTTCGATTCGTTTTTATATCTCAAATGTGCTGAGGTTTCCAACTTCCGATTTCTTTTTATTTTTCGATGAATCTTACAGAGATTTTCAGTTTCACGCATAGAAATAGTACTATTTAGTAACTAAAAGCTTACTTCGTCAAAAAACGGTCCGGCTTGATGTCCTTTTTTCACTTTAGTGTTTGTCGGTTAGTTAGATAAGGACAAACTGAAACCAACCAGGTTCAACAGGACCGTTTTGATATATCAAAGCAAAAACTACCTTAACCTTAAAGAACATGATTGAAATAAATAGTATTTTAAAAATTGTCAAGTGTACAATCTTCTAGGAGCGACGACTACGATGTAACATGTCTGCTGAAAACAAATGTGTGTTTGCGATTTTGATTTTGCGATTTGATTTTGCGATGGTTTGCGATTTTAACAGCTGGAACTGTGTAAAAAGGTGTTACGTCAAATTGTGACAGGGATTGCACCAGCGAATTTCAAATGTGTGATAGAAGGACGTTAAATGCGCCCATGCGAAATTTACGTACAACCAATCAAATCACTTACTAATTTAAGTAAACTTATCCTTAAATTAGTGATTTGATTGTTTAATATAGTTTATCACAAAAAAGTTTTCAAAAATAAGTTATAATAGACCTAATTATATTAATAATAACTATTGTAAAAAACTAATAGGTCTTAAAGATATACAATAAACACCCGCGTCCCGTTCCCGCAGAATTATCGTGATAAAAATTATAAATACAAATGATTGCCAAACTGCTGAGCAGTTTGTCGGCAATGGTAGCCGTTTTACAATGATTCCCTCAACGTGACTTTAACTATGACGACTTGACTGTTTCGATGCAAATAACTTGCAAATATTAATAATACTTGACACTGGCTAATGCCCGAATGGAATATAGCCAATATAATAGAAGAAGTAGATTTTACCTATGTTTGTAAACTATATGTGACCATAAGATTATTTTTTGCTTTGTGGGGTCTATGGTATAATTACTATGTTTTTTCTTTATTACTGCTCGAAGTATTGTGTGTTTTATGTGTGTATAACGACCTCTGTGGCGCGTCGGGCGAACGCTTGTTTGCAATACAGAAGGTTGTGGGTTCAATTCCCGCTGGGTGCAAATATTAATGCTTAAAAATTAAAAACAAATATTTGTATCTGGTTTGGTTGTATTTCTATGTACAATATGTATGTATTTACAAAAGAAAAATAAATAAAAGTAGTATATCCGTTCTCTAGTCACCGTAACACAAGCTTAGCAGCTTACATGGGGCTAGATGTAACAAGTCAATTATCATGAGGAATGGACACCCAAGGTAAACCCCTCTAGGTTTTATGGGCGTGTTAATGTTTTTTCTAAAGATATTTTGATTTGAAATAAAAAAAAACAAAGAATTTGATTTGATTTTTGCTTCAGGGCTTGACCAAACCAGCGGAAGCAGCGAAGCAGCAGATGAACAAACGTTGTCAGGATCTCCCACTTTACATAGAACAGCTGGTCGATGACCACCCGACCACTGAAGAGAATCTGCAAATCGAGATACAAGACCCTGACTGTAACTACTTTGTAAGTCATGATTAACCCCCAACGGAAAAACAAGGGTGTTATAAGTTTGTCGTGTTTGTCTGTGGCATAGCTCCTGAACGGATAAAGCGATTTTGTTGAAGTTTTTTTTTCTTAGAAACAAGTCTTCTATAGTCTTATTAATGAAAGGGAAAAGATCGGAATTGTGAGAACATGCTTTGTCTCGTTCCGTGACAAGAACTTCCACGGTTCACCAACAGAAACAAAAAATGGAATTACTACTCTGACCTTATTCCTATTTTATTAATGAGGATACTAAAGTTTTACCTGTTAAGTCCCTTTCTGCGGGAATATCGAAATATAAAGTAGCCTATGTCTCCAGCTATCTACATACCGAGTTTTATGGTAATCGGTTGTGTGTGAGTAGTATAACAGATATACATAGGTACCTACTCACAAACTTTCAGCTTTATAACTACTAGCTGCGCCCAGCGGTTTCACCCGCGTAAGTCACGTTCCCGCGAAAAATCGGGGTAAAAAGTTATCTTTTGTCCAAGTGCCATCGCAATCGGTCCAGTAGTAAGAAGTTTGACTAATAGGATAAAGCAAATAGTTAATTCATTCAAACGTGGGACGCAGCTAGTAGTAGATACGATCAGAATCTTCGAAAATATAACCAATAATTTTCCTCAGGAACGCGATTCCGTGATGCTGGGAGGGATATCCCCACACCACGACTACAACGACAGCAAATCCAGTACCGAAACGCCCCTTAGCTACAACCAACTCAATTACAACGACAACTTGAAAAGGTGAGGAGTTTAAGGCCCTCTTGCAGTAACAAGTGAAATTATTTTGCTCTGGAATACGCCGGACAGCAGAATGCGAGAATATTTAGTATATTTATCAGCAAATTGGATAACATTTGGTTTTTATTAAATAATAGTTAAATATTCTTTGATACAGACGAAAACATTCTAAAAAACAGTTTTTCGAGATTTTTTATTATAGCTAACGCATTGGCCAATCACAAAGAGTCTCAAGTATAGATAGCTAACGCATCGGCCAATCATAAAGAGTCTAAGTATAGATTCGTAACGCATCGGCCAATCACAAAGAGTCTTAAGTTTAAATAGCTGACGCATCGGCCAATCATAAAGTTACATTAAAAACTTTAAATCACGAGCGAAGCGATTGAACATTGAATCCCGAATGCAGCGAGGGCGTCCTCGCTGTCAAAATACTATTTTGCTCCCTTGTCATACAATCAACTATTGTCTTTGCTCATAATAAATGTTTTTTTCTGTTTAGGTACTTCGATAGTCATCAGCCATACTGCTATGAAGATTACAACACTGTGGATGGTGAAAATATATTGGGGCTTAACAAGACTGCTGAAATGGTCAACAGGTAATATTCGTTTTTTTATACTTTTTTTAAAAAATAGTTTACAATTGGTATGTAGGATATTTCGTCGGTTTTCGCGATGTTAGATTGAAACTTAATTTAATTTTCTTCGGTTTATTATCAACATTACTTAAAAAGAAATCTACTGCAAAAAATGAGTTTAGTTTAATTTCAATGAAATAAAAGTTCATATCATAAAATACAGATTATAATTTTTACATTTCACCGGTTCGATTCCCAGCTCAAGCAGGTGATTTTACACGAATCTTTAACTGCATTTTGAAAATAAAGGAATATTTCCTTTCACCAATATTTGCCATCGACAATAACAAGTTTCGTTTCGTCGCTTGCACTGGCATTTGTATGATTGGTTTGGTATAGCAAGTCCAATGCTTTTTCTTGTACTGTTTATTAGTAATCTGCACTTTCCATTGGCAATACAATTTTACCTAATTAGCAATATAATTACGCATTATAAATGAATAAACTAATAAAACTTTGTATAAGAACTGAACTCAGCTCAATACAGGCAGTGAATGTTTTGAATTTCAAGATGAACGTGTAGTTATCTTGAAACTAGCAATTGTTTGATTTTAACGCAATAAAATTTTGCAGTCGCATCTTACGTTCTTCACTTACACATCTGAAATTCGCTAGCTTTATCCCTGTCACGCTATTAGGGTTATATAGATCCTTCACAGTGTTCGTGTATGTTTTCAGAACTTGCTTGTCACCAATGGGTCCGAGGCAAGGCGACTCGACAGATGTGGGTAGCTCTTGCGATTCGAGCGACGCTCTTATGATCGAAACCACTCCGCTAACAACTTCTCAACGGAACAATCCAAACAGGCTCACTGAGTCCCTGCTTAAGAAGTGAGTTATTCATCTATACATTACTAGCAGAGTTTCACCTAGACGTCGGCTGTTACGTCATTTTCAAGAAACGTTTCGAAACTAGTTACTTGGTTGGCGTCACCAGCTTCAGGACTAGTGATTTTTGTAACTAGTTATTTTTATTCAGCTACCGTAGTTGTTTAGATTAATACCTCCACAAACTGTACAATTACTTAAAAAATTAGTTAAATCATTATCTAAAGTTTTGTAGCTAGCTATACAGTGAAAACTATAAATTAAAATATTACGAATTTTGTAAGTTTTAAATAACGCATTACAATAATCACGCTTGCTCGAGTAACGCATTACGGAAACCAGAATTAGATGTGATTTTTTTTAAATCCGTGTGTGGCTTTTTACGTCTCACCAATAGTGCCTAGTCTAATATCTGCCAATGCAGGACATTCCAAAACAATGCAAGTAATTCAAAAAATTACATTTAAAAGAAATTTAAACAGACACAACGCGGAAATGGAAAAGGAGTTAGTGAAGATACACCGTGAGACCCGAACGACTAGCAAAGGGGAAATGAAGAAGGCGTCTAATGAGTCGAGGAAGAAGAAAAAAGCGCACTTGGCGAGGTGCAACGCTTCATTCCAGCCTACACTGCCGGTTGCTAGCCCGGAAACTCAGGTATGTGTTTAAATCTCTCTATTTTATAGAATAACCCCCTTACTATGCATCGTTTGTCTTTTACTTTCACATGAAGTTTCAAAATTGACAGACAGAGACAAACGTCACATAACTCAGTCATGTCAAATAATATTTTATATATAAGGGAGTAAGCTACTGGCCACTAGACCTCACTAGCCTTACTGGTCTCTATTGGGCACTGTTTTGGCCAATGGTCTGGTTACTAAACAAAAGTCTGATTTCTGGCCATTGGTCTGGTTCGTTTTCCTCGCTGTTGTGAGGTAAAAATGGGGTGTTTGACTCGACAGCGAAGTTATTTTGCATCTCGTACCTTTAAAACCCTCGCTACGCTCAGAAACCAATTTTTCAGCCTTGTATAACAAATAACGGTTTTTCAAGCTTACATTATACTAGACTTGGATCCTTATAAAGGTTTTATCGTCTATCTCTGTCGGATGTATAGAAATGAGTGAGATGAATTTTTTGACAATTATTTATGGTTATCAATTCGTATGGTTGTCAATTTACCTAAGTATGTTTTTATAGCACATGCTTCATCTTCCCCGTGAAACCCGTTCCTCTTATATCATCATTTTTGTGTAATGTCGTTTTCAGGGTATTAATCGCTTGTCATTATTTCTTTTTTTATTCTTTCCTCGCCGGACGTTTACAATAGTCATCATCGCGAGGATATACTAAGCGTTCAAAGCACGTGAGTTGAATTTTGTTGGATCTGTGTCGTTGAAGGTTGTTGAGGGTTCGATTCCCGCAATCCTTCGAGTTGTTACTGTTATATTTTTATGGCCTAGTAACACCTTACTCGTCGGTTTTTGGTAATTTTGTTTAATTTTGCTAACAGTCGCATGGTGTGAAGAGGATGTCGAAATCCATCGATTCTCAGCCGAGTACGCACAAATACCATTGCTCGTTACCTAATGAGTTACGCCGGCGTCAGGCAACCAGTGCTGCGAACGTACAATCATCCGCCACTCTTACAACTACCGTCGGTAAGTTGTCTTAATAATAAATAGGAATAACATTTATTTAAAAAACTATTTAAACTTAAAAGTCAGTTTTTAAAAAATACAACTAACTGTTTTGTCTATGCCTGAACTGTGTTACTATACTACTGATTTATTGGGAGAAAAAGTGTACATTAAACACTTTATTTATCGGGTTTAATCGCATTGTATTCATGATTTTTAACCGACAGAGCTTTCGCCAACGTTACAGTTGGCTTTTTCAAGGTTGACTGCGGTCGGTTAAAAATCATGAATGAAACGCGATAAACCCGGTAAATAAAGTGTTTTATTATGCAAAATCGCGAAAACCATAGAAGAAATTAAAAGTGTACACCATTTCTAAACACACTTAGAAGAAAACTTACAAGTAAAAGTCAACTTGAAGCTGTGACGCGGCGAGCGAATGCCCGACTGCAATGCAGAATGGGCCGCTGGGTGCAAATATTTATGCTTAAAAATAAATATTGTGGTCTGGGTGTATTTCTATGTATGATATGTATGTATTTACAAAGAAAAATAAATATAAATAGTATATCCATTGTCTAGTCACCGTAACACAAGTTTACAGCTTACCATGGGGCTAGATGGCGCTGTGTGTTGGTCATAGAATCGATTTCTTTCGTTCCTAAGAGACTGGCGATATTCCCCCTTATTATCGCCACGCCCTTTGAAAAAACCGCCAGCTCTATGATCCCCCGACGCCACATTGAGACGGGGTCAGTTCCCTAAAAAAACTAAGCGCTTATTTTATTTAAGACGTATTCAAGTAATCACGTACCTTTGGATTATACAAGCATCCTATGGAAACAAATCATTTTGACTTTGACTTTGGCTTTGCACTAGGCCCCCACGCACCCAATGCAGCTAGGCCAATCAGCTTCTTAATCTAAACAATCTTCAGTCGATGTTTTAATCTAAGGTGTATATTTACATTTCAGCTAACTGTAACTGGCCCACGGCTCCAATTAACAGCATGAACACTTTCATATTGGGCGTCGGAATACCGCAACAGATGTCTTTGGTGAACCCAATGTCGCCAATACCAGGTATTGTAATCATTTGCACCCTTATTAATAAACGTCGAGTAAGGTCGAATAAAAGAGCGGACTTTTGGCGGACACGCGATGAGGAGATGTGTTGGTGTTTAGATGTGGAGGTGTAAATTTTCGTTTTTGTGAAACCTAGTTCAAATGCGTGCAAATTGTTTAATTTCGGTGGCATATTAATCAATTTAGTTTCGTGAAGGTGTACAAGTGTAATGAAAGTGAAAGTCGGTGAATAACATGGACTTTAGCGTTGTCTCCAAAACTCCGTGAACAATCTTAAAAATGGCTACCGTTTTACAATTATTCCCTCTACTTGACAGATTCGAAGCAAATAACTTGCGAATATTAATAATACTTAACACTGGCAAATGTCTAAATGGAAAAGCCATATTAAAGAAGAAGAATAAAGAGCAAAAGCCCGTGAACCCCAGACCTTCGTTATTTTGTAAAAGCTAAAGATTGACAGCGCACGCTTTTTATCATGTTACCCACTTTAAGGGTATCTAATGAGCAGTTGCCACGATCTTGAGGGTCTGGCAATGACATTTAACTGCGTAACAAGTTTTTAATATATTTTCAAGCTTTACTAATTACTTAAAAACACTAAGCACAAGCACAACGCCCTATTAGCAGAATGTCCTAAAAGACAAACGGCATATCAGCATAACGTTCTTTTAGCAACTTGACCTAGTAGCAAATGGGCCAAATATCAAAACGACATTGTACAGTCTTGTACTCTATGTCGATGCTATGAGAAAATGAACATGAAATAATATTAAGTAACTAAAACAATAAATAATGACGATCGAAACAAAAACAAAAGACGAACGAAAAAGAAACAAATACAATCACATTAATTAGTCTGTAAACAAAAACAGGGAGAAGAAAATAATCGTTAATTTCACCATATCACATGGGTTGCCGTGTGGCGCAGTGGTTGCCGTGTGGCGCAGTGGTTGCCGTGTGGCGCAGTGGTTGCGTGCTCGCCCGGCAAGCACAGGTTCGAGTCCTGTCACGAGGGACTAATTGATGACGCGTTCTCGTAAAATATTTAAAACTAGCTGCACCCCGCGGTATCATCACCCGCGTAAGATTTATCAAAATCAGTTCAGCATTTTTTCTTTCATAAGAACCTTCACGTGATACAAGCAAACACAAAAAAAGAATTATCGAAATCAATTCAATTCAATTCAATTTCTTTATTGCATAATCATGACATGAGTACAGATAGTGATAAAATACAATATTGTGTGATCATGAAACCCTTTTGGGCGAAAATCAGTCCAGCCGTTCATTCATTCTTATATATTATAAGATGATTTTAAGAACTATTTTATTATGTATCTGTAAATTACAGGTGTCATTCCAATGTACTACGCATCGCCTGCGCCTATACCTTCGACATCGTCCAATTCAAACGCTGAGCACTCCAGTTCCGCTCAATTTAAACAACAACCTAGTAAGTCTATACTTGTATCCCCTAGGGCTACGTCCGCACAGGCAGGCGGCTTGTCTAACGCCTAGAGCCTACTTATCGATCAGGCACTACTTATCAGTATTAAATATTTAAATAGGATTTCAAAAATATCAGTTTTCAAATTTTTATACCCGCCCAGAAAGTGCATATCGGTATAAAGTACTTAATAGGACTTGTAAAATATCAGTACTCAAATATGTACTGTGAGAATTTCTGTACTTATATTTTCTAGTACAGTTATTTAACCCTTATTAAATTTCGGTATCAAAAAATAATTTATAATATAAACATAAAGACAATCGAGAACGATCGAAATACATAAATAATAGGAGTATCAATAATATTTGGAACAAATTTTTACGCTACTCAGATATAAAAAATATCTGTACTGCTATTTTTGAGTACCGGAATTTAATGGTATGACGTCATACAGAAAAATATTGTACAGATATTCATATGCCGGTATGCAGTCCTTGGTTTCGACGCACGTTAAGCGACTGGCTAGGCACCAAGCGCTCAGTGCGGCAGTTGGTTAAGTACTGACTAGGTGCCTCGCTATATAGGCTCTAGGCAAGCCGCCTGCCTGTGCGGACGTAGCCTTACTAATAAACTAAGACGACCTCTGTGGCGTGTCGGGCGAACGCTTGACTACAATGCAGAAGGCTACGGGTTCAGATCCCGTCGGGTGCAAAAATTTATGCTTAAAAATAAATATTTGTATCTGGTCTGGGTGTCTTTCTATGTATGATATGTGTGTATTTACAAAAAAAAAAAAAGTATAATACGTAGTGTAATATCCGTTGGCTGGTACCCATAGCACAAGTCTTAGTGCTTAGTTTGGGGCTAGATTGCGCTGTGTGTAATGTGCAATATTTATTTATTATTTAAAAATGTGTGCGTTAAAACCCGGTAAATAAAGTGTTTTTATGCAAAATCGCGAAAACCATAGAAGAAATTACGAATGTTAGACCGTAACGTATCTTCACTTGTTTGATTATATCAATGAATTGACCGGTGTTTTTTTACTATGCTGACGTATTGTGTTTGTGATTGCAGTGCCGTGCATGATATACGGGCAACCAATTTACGGTCAACCGTTCATGTACCAACCTATGAACCACCAAGTTCCATATCCGGTGCAGCAGACGCTGATGGCTCAGACCATGCACTATTCCAACACACTCAATCAGTTCCCATTGAATAGCAACAATTACGAACAGGTATGGAAACCATTATACCCATAAGACAATTTTGGCATCTAGAAACATCCTATTTACCATTTCAATTCAATCATTTATTCATAATAGCTTTCACTAACGACTTCGTCTGCGTAGAAATAGTGCATAGCCGACTTTTATTGTTCATTACTCGGGTTCTTCAAATTGGATTTCGATGTAAAGTATACAACGAGGTTCCCCGAAAATAGAACTATCTAGTATTGAAACGCAGATTTCAATCGGATTACTAGTTTTTAATCGTAAAAGGAACAAACAGACGGACATGAATTTAAAAAAAAAATATATTTTTTTTCTACTACTTTTTCTAAGACAACTTTTTTTAAATTTTTTTTCGAGTACAGACTTTTTTCCTCCCTTCCTTTATTATAAGTATAGATAAGTAATAGAATTGTTCTATATAGGTTTTAGTGTACAGTTGGTGGTAGGTTAACAATGAATTATGTTCCTCTATATTGGCCAGTTAGGCATATGAAGTCATAACGGGTTATGAAAATAAATTACTTAAATGTCAATTAAATTAATTATTCAAATATACGCAACATAACAGGATTTTCTGTTAGATTCTGGAAGATAAACGGTACTAAAAGTGTTACAAAAGTCATCAAATTATTATTGAGTCATAAATTATATATATTAAGTGATTAGAATATCACGCCTTTCATTGCCAGACACCCTTTATGTTACCCGCATCAAAGGTGTCTGGCAAGACAGTTTTTAGATAAATATATATATATTTTTTATTTTCTTATAATATATACTTTATTATTTCATCTTCATTACTTCATCTATTTTCTTATTTTTTATGTTTTTTTTTAAGGAGTAATGCATTATCAAAAACTATCCGAGCCAGTTAACAGTTGAAAAACTACTTTGTGAGATTACGTTCAAATCGAGCCTTAGTCGATAAAAACAGGGAAATGATGCGTAATCATTAGTTCATAGAGTCACGTGGGTTCCCAACGTGGTACGACAAACGAGAGGCATAAGTTCGAGTCCAGTGATGGAAGGATTTTGAAAATGCATTTCTCATTGAAAAATATTTTACCTACTTTTTTAAAATAATTATTATTTTGCCTTGCACCAACTTAATTTTACTTAATTATAATTTAGGTTTTTTATGACAAAAAAACTGATGATTTTACTAACTTCTTTTTTTATTCTCTAAACCGGGTTGCAACAGAAAACGTGTGGGTTGCATGCGTAGTATTGCGTTCTATTATGTCTCAGGCGCGGCGAAGATACTGAAAGAAAGACAATTTAAAATACACCTTAAGTTCTATGTTATTCGGTTGAAAATAGTGTAGGCTCGGTCATGACAACTTGTCTATGCACGGCGCGGCGCGCCCCTCATCTAAGCACGCTATTTTTAACCGAACGTCATATACTTAAGGTATAATTTAAATTGATGTATGTTTAGTATATTCGCCGCGCCGCGCTCTGTGGGCCTTGGGCTTTACGTCGTTTAAAACTGAAAAAATATATGTTTAGATATGCTCGTGTATGCCAGTCGTGCCATCTTTAGCTGGCTACAAACGTATAGATTATCTGACAGTTGTACTGACAGTTTTGTCGAGCGATAATCAATTTTAACTTCTAATGTGCAGAATTTAGTTTTGCCTACACGCGTCCGATTTATCTGTACAAATAAACTGCCAGATAATTTAAAACGTCTGTAGCCTGCTTTACAGTCTCATAAAAGAATGCGTTTGGTGTTACCCAGCTTGTGTTAAAAGCAAGTCTTGTATCCAAAAGTATGCGTGACATTTGCGTACAATTTGGTTGCAGCAGAAACATGTGTGTGAAAATTGCATACAACTGTGTAAATGTACGTGTTCATGTTTGCAGTTCGAAACTTGTAATTAATGTTTTCGCGCTTAATTTGCGTCCAATTTTTTTTTTTAATGAAAAAGGCATTTTTTGTATTGTATTTTTTAATTATTGCATATTATACTTATGCTATGAAATCGCGTTTGTAATTGGAATGTATTATTTAAAATATATCAAGAGTACTTAATGATTCGATTTAAACTGGAAAATAAAAAAGAAAATCCATTTTTGTAAATAGGGTTTTTTAAATTCTATACTAATTTGACCCGACCGACATTCTTTAGAATTCATCACGTTCAAGTCTTATATTATGTCTTCGGACCGTGTGAGTCCACACTTCGGGTTGGCGAATATCCCAACATTCGCCAATCCGGAGTATCCCATACTCCCGGAGTATCCCTTACTCCCGGAGTATCCCTTACTCCGGATTGGCCATGTATACCAGATTGGTTGCATCTTATTGCTTAACCCTTTTAAGAGGATGCCGTTGCCCTACATTGAGACAAATTACGGGCTCACCAAAACACTTCAAGTTAAATATTTAATATTACATTAATGTTGTATGGATGCGAATGTCCAAGGCGTTTCGTGTCCTTTCTTGTTATTCGGATCTAGCAATGCCCCGCGGTGTCACCCGCTTATTTTCAGGTCTTGGATTTAGAGTTTTGGGTGAAATTCAGCGTAAATTATCGTGTTCACTGTGTCCGCTCGTTTACCTTGTTGTATACACACAATCACAAGAGTTGGCACGTTATTAGTTATTTACTTAGCTCTGGCTAATTATAGCAGCGCAAGTCAACCTAAGTGATTTATAAACTTTTATAAATAAATACTTACTAATAGTATTAATCATATTGACGTCAATCAAATTGAAATACAATACAATACAAATATGATCGACATCGGGATTTAATGGGCAGTTTATGAACTGAAGTTTATGAAATGAGGATATCCCTCATAATTATTTTTCCCGGGGCTTTTTCGCGTATTATTATTTTTAAATTCACTTACCTCGACGTTTCGATCATGTTACAATGAACTTGGCCGCGAGGGGACGCCTTTGAAGATATCCTTAACTTTTGATTTTGAAATTACAAAAAACCTACTTTGGGATTTCATCCTATCCTACTCCTACTAATATGAGTATTATAAAGCTGAAAGAGTACGTGTATATGTGTGTTTGTTACTCAATCACGCAAAAACTACTGAACCGATTGCGATTAAACTTGTAATATAAGTAGCTGGATACCGGGAATAACATATTGGCTTATCTCGATATTCCCGCGGGAACGGGACTTACGCGAGTGCAACCGGGGACGCAGCTAGCATTAAATATTCGTAAAAACTAGACGATAGAGAAAAAAAATACTGAATCGAACTGTTTTGTCAGTTGAAAAATGCCTAAGTGGGACTTAGGGATTTTAGGAATTGGACCACCCAATTGCGTTGACACAGCGTTACCATTTATCTATTTGATACAATTGCTTCCAGTTACTACTGCGATACTGCCTTTGTGAATTTTACTATATGTATGTAAAATGCATGACACTTAATGTTTCTTAATGTAAATTGGACTTAATGACTGAGCGTACCACACCCTGCGTTTTCGCCGCAAATGAGCTTTTTCCTTTATTTCGGGTCCAGCAGCTTACGTATTAAAACCCTTTGTTAAATTACCTTTCGATGACTTCCCAAAGTGGCCAAAATTTCATATTCATAAAACCTACTTTTGAACTAAGTATTCTTAGTCTCGTGAACTATACAAGACAGCCTATATTTTGTGTGCGTTTCTACTACCCAATTCCTCGACGAATCGGTGGTAGAATGACTCTATGTACGTTGTACATATAGAATTCTAAATGTTGTATTTCCAGGGTGAAAAAGGGGAACACCTCAACCTACCTCCTAAAAGAGAACACTTCGAAAACCGAAATTATTAGAGATGCGCCGAGTACTCGTTTACTACTCGCACTCGGCCGAGGAACTCGGTTTATAAATGAAAATGTAATGTATCAATTTAAAATTAAAGTTTTGACTATGTTTATATTTAAAATTTATCAAAGAACAAAGTTTTAATGTAGGAATACAAGGCTTTCGCACGTTCACGTTGTCACGGTAGTCCTCAGGACTATTGTCCGTGTCAAGCAGAAAGTCACATTTGCTGTAACGGTCAGGAGTATTTGTAAGGGACCGAGTAACTCGGCCGTCTACTCGACTCGGCAAATATTAAACCGAGTAATATTCGGTACTCGGTTACTCGGTAAATATTAAACCGAGTAATATTCGGTACTCGGTTACTCGGTAAATATTAAACAGAGTAATATTCGGTACTCGGTTACTCGGTAAATATTAAACAGAGTAATATTCGGTACTCGGTTACTCGGTAAAACTAGTACTCGACGCATCTCTAGAAATAATCACTCTAATGATAAGAAACACAAAAACCCGTATAAGGCGAAATTACCTTATATTATTATGTATTCTTGTAACGGATCTCAGATTCTCATATTGGATTTAATAGTACATTACGATATAAGTGCGTTATGATAGTTATAACACACGAGGCGAGGCCCAAGCCGAAACCGAGGGCGTAATAGAGCCGAGTGTGTTTAATACGCGCGTATATCGTACGACGTTCTTCAACACACTTGCGAGGAAACAGGATAATACTTTTGAAATAAACTTAACCATAAAACTGTGATGCACATTGCTTTCCCGCCGTATTACTTTTTTAAATCAGCGCGGCGCGCTACCTATACTGGCTGGCGCCGTGCGGCGAGGCGACAATTTCGAAATTTGAAAAAATGTATAATATATAAAATTTTAACCATATTTTATTCATCGGGCTGATGGTGTTATCACTTGGCTATATGTGACTTATGTTGTTTGCCACTCAATCTTCATCATCATCCGAGCGATGTTCGGTTACATCCCTCTCGAGAGCCCGGGGTCCGCTTACCTGATACATAACTTAAATATGTATTAAGATTATTGCAGTTCAAAAATATTAACATAGTAGGTACGTTATCTATGAAAACCCTTTGCTGATAAAAAAAAAATCAAACCGTTATGCGGTTATGGAATAACTTAAAAATTTGCGTTTATAACTCACGCATGTTTTATGGGCTGCTTTATATAACTAAAATCGGTGAAATATGACCTACTTTATAAGCAAGTGTGTTGAAAACTTAAAAAGTGATTGACGTGTGACATTGTCTTTATGATATAATAGTACAGTACGATATAAATGCGTTAATACGCACGTATATCGTACGAGGTTTTTAACACACTTGCGAAGAAACAGATAAAAAAATCATGATATTATACATTTTAAATAAACTTAACCATAAAACCTGATGCACATTGATTTCTCGCCGTTTTACATTTTTAAATTTGCGCGGCTCGCTACCCACGGGCTGGGGCGCCTTCGTCAGTTCGAAATTTGAAAAATAAATAAATAATAAAATTAAGCAAGTTTGAAGCATAATATTTTATTCACCGGGCTGATGGTGTTATCACTTGGCTGTATGAGACTTATGTGCTTTGCCACTTAAATGTATTAAGATTATTACAATAGAAAATATTTACATAGTACTTTTTTATGCCAACTCTTTGCTAATTAAAAAAAAATCAAACCATGCGGTTATGGAATATACTTAACGATTTGCGTTTCTAACACACGCATGTGTTATGAGCTGCAAGTGTGTTGAAAATGTATATACATATAATTAAACAGTAACGAAGTCGTGTCTGTTAATTGAATATTTTTCGAAAAAAAAAAAGGATTTGGAACGTGTTGTATGTATTCATGAAAATCAGATCACGAAAATATGATTTTTTAAAATTTTTGTCTGTATTCTTTATAATAAATCAGTAAAAAATCATGTCTTTTTGTCTTTTGAATATTAATTGAAAAATTAATTGGATCGTGTTGTATTAATTGAAACAGATCACTAAAATATGATTTTAGAAAAAAAATAAAAAAACAGTGTATCCTGTCCGTCTGTTTGTGCATGAATCACGTAAAAACTACTGAACCGATTTGAATGACATTTGTTGTGGAGGTAGCTTAAGACCTGAAAAATAGGATACTTTTTATCCGGATATTCGGTTTGTAATTTCCGGAAATCAGTCACTTTTTCGAGATGAAAATTATCGTTCGACCAACCTATGTCTGACAAGTCTATTATGTGGCAAATAACTGTTCTATCCGGATATTCCGGTAATCGCTTAATTAAACACAAACTGGCGGGAATCGTAGCCTAATTTAGTTTTAAGTTTTTGCCAAGAGATGGCGATACAATACAATATAGATCACGCTAGTGTTGCGTTTTTATGATTTAGTAGGGCAAATTTTGAATTTTGAAATTTTTGTCAGTTGACATGGAATAAACGTTAAAATACATTTCACTGAAGTTTTAGTGGTCCGAGAGTACAACCCCATCCAGGTATAAAATAAGTTAACTTTCATTTAACGGATACCTTTTTAACTTTCTTAGATCAAAAACGTAAACAAAAAACTCATACAATAATTATTTGTAAGTGACAGTTTTTTTGTTTGTTTACTTTTTCCTTTGATAATTGACAGTTCTGTGTTTTCATTTTTTATCTAAGTTTCTGAAAAAGGGTATAGATGGCACCACTGGTAATATTAAAACACGATGATTTCTCAAATTATCTTAAACCACTTCAGATTATTATAATATTAGTTATACAACTTAGTTACGGTTAACTTTGAAAGTCATAAAAATCTAAATAAATTTGACAAAAATGCGGTGACACAGCGGTTCTGTTTATCTATTTGATAAAATTGCTTTCAGTAACTGCTGCGAGACTGCTTTTGTGATATTGACTCTAATGCTTGGCACTAGTTTCGTAATGTAAATACCGCTTTACACACAACTAAAATGATAAGTCACGATTACTAAAGACTGAGTCACAGCAAACACGCCACGCGCGTACGCACGTTCATTCACCTGCACCTGCCTAATTTACACGTCACGCATCTAGTATGTCATCTCTTTCAGTTTCATACATTTTTAGAGAGAGAAGAACACACTCACCCTAGCCAATAGTTTGCTGTGACTCGACTTTAAAAGGCATCCAAGTACATGCAAAGTATTTTAGGGACGGTCATATAAGTCGAAAGGAGTAATTCTAGATGTTTCTGCAAATACATTTTATTCTAATATACAACTTTTTTTATATGCATGGAAAATGTAAAGTTATGTTTAACTGAAAAGTAAAAAATTCGTACTCTTGATTGTAAAGGTAAATTAATTTTTAGATTGAAGTAGCCAAACCAAGGAAAAGGCTAACTAAATTTTTTTGTCGTTCGCTTACGCATCTAGAACAACCACCTTTCGCCTTAAAACACGCTGCTCATTTACCATAAACACTTGCGATTGCGAACGATCACACCGTATTTAGTTTAACTCTGTCTGTGTTTATACTCTGCTTCATCTATAATTAAGTATTATACAGAGGCGATAATATGTCGCTCTGTCTATCTAATTCTGGAGTTTTAAAAAGGTTCTCTTGAGATATTCATTTTCCCTCGTTTACAATAACTGTGCACTTCTTATTGATGCGCATGAACAATGATGGCATTGGAATTTGCTTATATCAAAAACCTGTAGACCTACCGCGGAAGTTAAATCTGATGGCCTTCGAAATCCGCACCGCGCAAGTAATTCCTTTGCGCACGTAATTCAACCACGGCGTTGATTTGCATACATTGTACGCCGTCGGGTCAAACTGTCGTTGAAACCGGCGTCTCTTGAACTGCCGGTTTAAATGACAGTTCAAATAGACGGTGTCGGTTTCAAGCTGAGGCTGTTAATTGTCAAAAATCTCGCGTGCACATTATTCCTTTGCGCGGTGCCGATTTCGACGGTCGTCGGCTTGAACATGCGCAGTAGCTCTCCTGCCTCCCTACCGCGTAACTCCCGTCGAGTTCAACTTGACGTCGATTTAGGAATACGATGCTTTCGATAAGGGGATTGGAAAAAGCTACCGCGCAAGGAGCGAGCAGAATTGTCGAGCATGAGCATTATATTCCCAAATCGACGTCAAATTAAACTCGGCGGGAGTTACGCGGTAGTTGGTCTGGTATTTCCTCAGGTTGAAGAAACCTACGTGGGGAGGTCTACTTACGGAAAATTCGACTAAAACAATTTGACTAAACATTTCCCCCCTTACTTATAAACCTTGCATCATATTTTTTGCAGTTCATAGCAGTTGATAAAGGCAAAATCTTACTTATAAACCCAACATAGTGTTAATCAATGCACAAATCTTACACAAAGTATCTGTCAAATTAAACATTCATTAGACAAAACTACGTTTTGCAAAATGACTGTGTATATTTAATAGGTATCGTGTTTATTGGAGTTTTGAATGGAGAATGTATTTCTGTTTAGGATTATGAGTAAACATATTTTAAGCAAATTTATTGATTTTTTAAAAAAAAAACAAAGACAAATAATCAACCAGACCAGAAAGTCCTTGTCAGACAGTCTTGTGTATCTTTAGGATTTTTAGTACATTGGTATATGTAGGAGACTTTGCTAATATAAACTAGAAAGGATGGTATAAGTATACCTAACGTTTAATAACCTTTGACCCGATATCTTAAAATATTAACGCTCTAAATGATGGTCAAAACAATATCCACATCTGTTGTAAAGTTCAGACAACTTAGTAGATAAACAGACAGGCAGATATATATAGCGACTTTGTTTTCTACTAGATATTATATGTAAATTTAAATAAAACACATTGTAAAATGTTATTATTGCGATATTTGAAGTAGTATTTTAATAAACATCCCCGGAGTGTAGCGGTTTGTCTTTCGGCTCTGCTGTGTTTAACGCCTTATTCGTACAGTATTCCAGGGTGCATCCCACTTAAGCCCTTTTGGTTTTCTTTTTGGCTGCATTTGTGTTAACATTGTATATATGTATTCGAAGATTTTTCGAGTTTTCGAGATTAGTACATACTAATACCTATATAGGTAATTCTGAAACAAGCAATGATTTTGTTAATGAATAGTTATCTGTGACAATGATATACGAATATAACTACCAATAGCCACTATGCCATGCCAATAGACGTATTATTTCTATTCAGTTCTAAAACACAAACAAATTTCTATTAGATTTGCATAGTACTTTTAGAATTAAATTACGTATACCTAAATACCTTTATTTAGTTCCATTTCATTTGAATTTTGTGAAAACATAGTCCATTGCACAATAAACACTCAAGTAGGTGTTTCAGACTGATCTCTTAGTCTATTCCGCATTGTTTCTTTGGTGGTTACAAGCTACACTTTGCGTGGTTGTTTCGGAAACGATAAAAAGTCAGATGTCATCCCTTTTTCGCGTCAGCACAGTCCAATGCACCATGAACGTTCCAGGTGTTCCAGACTCGATTATTTATTCGATGTTTACTTGTAAAACTTGACTTGCCAAGCTTTGGTTGTTATTTCTTCATTGTCTTGAGGCGGTAAAATTTGTAAATCATATATAGAGAGGCCCTTACCGCTTATTTGGTTGTAAAATGATGAATGTACATATTCAAGAAAAAAAAGCAAGCAAAAAGCAATCTGTATTTAGATAGATAACTGACAAGAAAAAATCAAGAAAATATGAAAAAAAAACCTTTTAAAAACATCCGAAACTGTAGGTTTACCAAAACAAAATATGAAAACGTTCATAATCAACTGACTAGCTAGCAAGGCTTTATGCAGCGTAAATAAGTAAAAAAATGTTATGCAGTAATCAAGAGTTGGCTAGTGGCTATATATCATATGATGAGATTTTTATAAGTAACATCGTTTTAAAGTTTTCATCGTAAAAGTCATTAGAGAACTGTACTCACATTCAAGAATTGTTAGGGGCTACTATTTTTATGTGCTTGAATTTCATAGTGCAGACAAGAATAATCGCAGGCTCGGTATCCACTTGATAGTTTTTTAGTCGAATTTTTCCGTAAAATCTGGAATTTTACATTTGCGTAAATGCGCAACCACAATCACGTTATTCCCGGATACAGCGAGATGCAGCCTATAGCCCCTATACCTGGAAATATCCAATATAAGGGCAGGTTTGGCGTCCTTAACTTAGTCGGCCAGTAGCTGTATAAATAAATAAATAATTTATTTCATTTACCAAATAAATAAATAATTTATTTGGTCAATGAATTATTTATTTATTTATATAAAATAACCAAAGCAAGCTAAGCTATGGTATGATCCTCTGCTATGATCCATTGGTTCCTACTTATATTTGAGATGATGTCATAGGCTTGTATGACGAGTCGCCCGGAACCTAGCAACTCAGTGGCAGCAGCGTTGCGGAAAAAAAAGCGAGCCGCCACCGAATCCCAGTCAATGTCATCCATAACGGACCGCGGCAGCTGCACAGGGTCATCGAATGCGCTTCACAGGGTATGTAAATGAATGATAATGTTCGTTTTAGATGTGTCCAAATACTTGTACATGCTTACGTTTTTGCTAAAGTACCTCTAATTTTAGTTTGTAAATAATTTATTTTATTACTTTATTAACTTTAAAGTTCTGGCGTCTTTTTTTTACTCTTGCTATGAACTAGTTGCATTCGCAAAAGCTTAGTTTTTGTTTAGTACTCGTTAATCTGTAGAAGAAGTTTCTAGATTTGATTTTGTTCCATCCAAGTGTAGTAGATCTGATCTTTGTAGGAGGCTGCAGCTCACAGAAATCAGGCAACGGAAACGAATACGGCGATTTACTCCACAGATGTACAATCCCCGTCAAACAGTCTGCACAGTTTAAAGGTAGAGCCCTTCAGGCTTGTACTATCTGGTTTTAAAATTATTCGAAATTAAATAATGGTAATTATTGAAATACAACGCTTTAGCTTTCAATGTTTTACGCTGCTTTTTGCAATGGGTCTTGTGAATCTAGATAAATAAACAAGAATCTCTCTTCTTCCTCCCCTTCTTCCTCAAATAATTTGGGGCAGGCACAATAGGTAAGTCTACATTGACCATACCTACTCCAAATAGATTTGGCTATTTGTTTTTACGGCCATCCTTTCAACCTTCTCTGGTACCAAGGTTTACTATAAGTGAATTGTAGAGATAGCGCTCGACTGAGTAGAAGCAACACTATTATAAAAATTGAAATCAACTTTAGCAGCCTCGATAAAAGCTAAGGGAATTTGAGCTTGGTGGTTCGAGATCTTTTCGGACCTCTTTCTCAAGATTTTGTTATGGTTGATAAAAAAAACAAACGTGGCAAAAAATGTACGATTTTCTTTTTATTTGACTACGAACGTTTCCATGTGATGATTCTGCTTTTACTAAGTTATGCGCTACCCCTGTATCTTAAATTAGCTGCGCCCCGCGGTTTCACCCGCGTAACTTCCTATCCCGTAACGTTAATGATCCCTCACGTATGTCATACCAGGTGTTGCTTAACGATCATTCAAAGTACTATATAATATTTCTATATAATATACTATATAATATTTCTACCTCTTAACCAACCCTGTACCAAGTTTTATGAATATCGGGTCACCCGCTCTTTTTCACCCATCACGTATGTTGTACCAAGTGTTGCTTAACCCGTGCGATCATTCAAAGTACCCTATATATTATTTCTACCCTGTACCAAATTTCATTCATATCGGTTTACGGGTTGTTGAGTTAGAAATAGAAATACACGACTTTATTTTTCAGAGCTGCCGTCCCGCAGTTTCACTTGCGTAAGTCCCGATCCCGAGGGAATATCAGGATCAAAAGTAGCCTATGTCACATCTGGATAATGTAGTTTCCTATTAATGAAAGAATTTTTGAAATAGGTCTAAAAGTTTCTGAGATGACCCCCAAAATACATACATACATACATGTTACCAACGTAACCTCTTTAAAATATTAATTACCAACATAAAACAAAATATTAAGAATCAAAAGTACAATGAGATATTGCAAAATAATTATTAAAAAGCACTGCAGTTTGGTGACACTACCGTCTCGCATGGAGCCGACCGATTGAGCCGCGCGGCATGATGCCTCACGGAGCTGGCTGGCCACTCTCATCATCGTCGCCCGCTACGTATACGTATTAGGGATGTTTCGGATGCCGATTTTTTCACATCCGCGGATGCGGATGCGGATGCGGAGTTTTGCAGGCTCACATCCGCGGATGCGGATGTTTAAGATATTATGTAAATTCTTCTGAGTGCATCGACTTAAGATGATTTTTCAAAGACGACGTGGTTCGGCCCTTGCGAGAGTAACTTTTGTTGCATATTTTGCAATTAGCTTTATCCTGGTCTTCTTTATTTGGTTCAAAATAATCCCATACATTACTTTTGGTCGGTGGCGACATTGTTAAATGACTAATTGATAAATTATCAATAACGGGAATCACCCTGGAAAAATAACGAATTCCGTCATAAAACGATAATTTTTCCTACAATAAAATGTATTACCATCATCATCATCATCATCAGCCCGTTGCAGTCCACTGCTGGACATAGGCCTCTCCAATTGCACGCCACCTAGATCTATTTTCGGCTTCTCGCATCCAGTTTGTGCCAGCCGTCTTGCGCAAATCGTCGCTCCAACGTGCCTGAGGACGTCCTACACTACGTTTGCCGAGACGCGGTCTCCACTCTAGAACTCGTTTACCCCAACGGTTGTCGGTTCTACGGCTAATATGGCCAGCCCACTGCCACTTCAGCTTGCTAATCCGGTGAGCTATGTCGAAGACTTTGGTTTTCTGACGGATCACCTCATTTCTGATGCGATCCCTCAGAGAAACGCCGAGCATAGCTCGTTCCATAGCTCGCTGAGCGACTTTGAATTTGTGGACCAACCGTGCCGTTAGTGTCCACGTTTCGGCTCCGTATGTCATGACGGGTAGGACGCACTGATTAAAGACCTTCGTCTTTAGGCACTGTGGGATTGACGATGTAAAAACTCGACGTAGCTTCCCAAATGCTGCCCAACCCAACCGAATTCTCTTGTTCACCTCGCCCTCAAAGTTGTTTTTTCCTAACTGCAATGTTTGCCCTAGGTAAACATATTTTTGAACAACTTCGAGAACGGCGCCGCGTATTGCAATAGGTTCCGGTAGAACATGTTCGTTGAACATGACCTTGGTTTTGTCCATGGTCATCCGTAGGCGATGGTGAATGACCTGGCTGACTCTTCTGTACGCATTGACAGAAGAGTCAGCCAGGTCATTCACCATCCGTTGTAGGTCCTGCAGCGTTTCTGCCATGATGACGATATCATCTGCAAATCGCAAGTGAGAGATATACTCGCCATTAATATTAATGCCACGTCCTTTCCAGTTCAGCGTCTTAAACATATCCTCCATTGCATTTGTGAACAATTTCGGGGAAATAACATCCCCTTGTCTCACTCCTCGATCCAACGGTATGGGCCTTGTTTGCTGATTCTGTACTTGGACGGACATGGTGGCGGACTCGTAAAGACATCTCATCACTTGGATGTACCGCCAATCTACTTGGCAGCGCTGCAGGGACTCCAGAACAGACCAGGTTTCAACCGAGTCAAAGGCTTTTTCATAGTCCACAAATGCTAGACACAGGGGCTGATTATACTCTTCGGTCTTCTGTATAATCTGCCGCACTGTGTGGATGTGGTCTATGGTGCCATATCCGCTCCGAAACCCAGCCTGCTCCGGTGGTTGGAATTCGTCGAGTCTTCGCGCAAGACGGTTCGTGATCACTCTAGAAAACAGCTTATAGACGTGGCTTAGAAGGGATATGGGTCGATAGTTTTTCAGCAGGGTCTTGTCTCCCTTTTTGAAGAACAGGACGACCACACTCCTACTCCACGCCTCTGGAGTTCTCCCTTCGAACAGGACAGCGTTAAAAAGCTTCTGGAGCTCCCTCAGTACGGGTTTACCTCCTGCTTTCACCAGCTCTGTGGTAACGCCATCCTCTCCAGGGGCTTTTCCATTTTTGAGCTGTCTAAGAGCGATCTCGATTTCGTCAATACTGACTTCTGGCAGGTCTTCGGTGAAATGGCGTTTTAATGTTGCTCTAGGATCCTCATTTTCGGGATTCGGCTGAGATGCATGCGATGCGTATAATCGGGCATAAAAGTCTTCTACCACCGAAAGGACTGCCGACTTCGAAGCAACGACTTCTCCACCTGCTGTGGTCAACTTCGTCAGGTGGCTTCTTCCAAGAGATTGTACAAACACTTTTGACCCCCGGTTCTGCTCGATCGCTCTTTCAATTAAAAGAGTATTGAAGCGCCGAAGGTCGCGTCGTACGTGTTTGCTGATCTCTTGGTTTAGAGTCCGCTTTTCTGACGAAGTGATGGGTGGGTTTTCACGTCGTTCCTTCATTAGCCCTAGAGTCCCTTCTGAAAGCTTAGATTTTTTGCCCTTACGCTGCATATTACAAAATCTCGTACCTTCTTCCCTGAGGATCCGAGTCACATTTTCGAGGTCCTGGTTTACGTCTGTTGTGGTTTCCACGGCAGCGAATCGGTTCACCAGGTTTGACTGGAACGTTTCAGATCCTGCCATGATTTGGAGCAGAGTTGGTCGGAGTCTGGACTTCATCAGACGGACACGTTCGGCTTTAAAGTTGATATTCAGAGAGCCTCGGACAAGTCGGTGATCGCTACCGGTATTGAACCTGTTGATCACGGAGACGTCTCTGAATATATGCTTCTTGTCCGTCATGATGAAGTCGATCTCATTTTTAGTCATAGAGTTAGGGCTTCGCCATGTCCACTTCCTTTGAGGCTGTTTCTTGAAGAAGGAGTTCATCAAGAAGAGCCCCTCTCGTTCGAGGAAGTTGACGAGCATTTGCCCCCTATGATTCCTGCTTCCAAATCCATGGCATCCTACTACCGATTCGCTGCAATTCTGTACTCCCACTCTTGCGTTGAAGTCCCCCATAACAACGGTGTACTGGGTCTTTGTAGTGAAGTGGAGGGCCCTCGATATGTCATCGAACATATCCTCCACTTCGCATTTCGAGTGTGTCGAGGTCGGTGCGTACACTTGCACTACCTTGAGGCTATACCTCTCGGTGAGCTTTACAATAAGGTACGCTACCCTGTTCGACACACTCGATACTTCCACAACGTTGTCAGATAGGGACTTATTCACCAGAAACCCAACGCCACCTTGGGATAGCTGGTCTCCCTCACGGAAGTACATTAGGTGGCCGGATTCCAGGGTTATGGTGTCCTCCCCCTCTCTTCGGACTTCGCTCAACCCCAGTATATGCCACCTAATTTTCCCAAGTTCCACCTCGAGTTGCACCAGATGCGAGTCAAGCCTTAGCGTGCGTCCGTTATACGTCGCCAGGGTCAGTCGGTTATGGTGGCCTCCCGTAGCCCGGAGATTCTTGGCACCCCCCGCCCCGCCGTTACCATGGTCGCCACCATGACCAGGAATAGCAGGGCCGCCGGGAACTGCATTTAGAGGATTTGCCCATAATCGCCTCGCTGGGCATGCGGGTTGGCGATCGCAGGGCGTAACTACTCGAACCGGTGATGCTGCTGCCCATCACCGGTCTGTTGCATTTAGTTACGCCTCTTGGGATGGATATACCGCCATCAGTCGGTCGCCAGAGCCTCGTCCGTTAGTCAGCAGGATGCACCGCGTGCAGGTGAGGTTGGCTGGGGCGAAAGATGCTGGTTCGCCCCTTACATCCCTAAAATGTGTTACCGGTGTAATATAATAAATTTACCTTGCGATCTTATGGATATTAGTCTAAGGAATATAAAGTTTTCTTGTAAACTCTTCTTCTTCACTTCACGTAATAGTATTCACTCACTAGCAAGAAACAAATGATGCACTAGCTACTCGTAAAACAAACAAACGTGTCGAATCTTGTTACCAATTTCTTCGCTCTCATTGGTCATTGTCACGTGCGACCGGCACGCGTCAACCACCGGCCCCGCCCAATTTCTTTCTTGTCGCTACTTGTATAATATTCGCATCCGCATGAACATTCGCATTGATTAATGCGGATGCGGATGCAGATGCAGATGTCCAAATCAATGCGGATGTTCCGCATTTGCGGATGCGGATGCGAATGTTCGCAACATCCCTGATACGTATCTATATGTACGCTTGGTACTTATTAATTATTTATTGTGGAGTTATTTTAAAACTGTAATATCTCGTGAGATATTCATTGAAATCAAGTGATGTTAAGGACAATTATGTTTAAAATTAAATACTTTTAATGAATAACGTATTTATTTGGATAAGGATTAATATCATATTTACAAAATTACCTTCGGAAACAATGAATTGTTCTACAATAAATTTCATTACTCTAAAAGATGTTATATTGAGTCAACCTTAAGAGTTAGACATATGCTGTCGCGGACTATTTATTAGATCCTATTTATAGGAAGAATTCTCTCATAAATGGTTTTTATGTAACTTTGACCGTTTACTCAGCGCACGCGACAGAATCTCGGAAAAGGGCGATTTTTTTCCCGTTTTTGCAACATATTTCATGGATGCTCCGCTCCTATCAGTCGTAGCGTGATGTAATATAGCCTATAACCTTCCTCGATAAATGGACTATCAAACACAAAAAGAATTTTTCAAATCGGACCAGCAGTTCCTGAGATAAGCGCGTTCAAACAAACAAACAAACAAACAAACAATCAAACAAACTCTTCAGCTTTATAATATTAGTATAGATATAGATAGGCGGAGGTAAAATATAATTTAAAAAATCAAAGATAACACTTTTGATTATTAAGAGTGAATCTAGATTTTATGCGTGTCATCTAAAATAACATCGTCTTTTATAAATGTTACCATGATGTTTGTACAGATAATTTAATCTCCGCTTACTATTAATAAGGTAACTGTTAGACTAGGGCCACATTGGCATCGCTTAGCGCCTGGAGGCTAGCGAGTCGCATGGTCAGTCACCTAGCGACTTACGTGACATAAAAACTACCAGCAAAGTGCAAAGGAATTACCTGCGCGGTGAAAACGACATGCATTTGAAGCCGGCCCCGTCAAGTTTAACTGTCACTCAATGCGAGGTCTCTTGAGCAGCCGGTTTTAGTGACAGTTGAACTCGACAGCGTCGCCTTCAAATGCAAATTAACGCTATGTTTTGAACCGCGCAGGTTATTCCTTTGCGCAGTGTGATTTCGATGCCGATTACGACGAAAGATGCGCAGGCGGGCCCCTGTTTGTTAATTTCGATGCACCTAGCTAGTCGCTTGGTGTGCATCGAAGTAAACAACCTTTAGGATACCTTTTCTCAACCCAATGTCACGCCTTCACAAAATGAAACTGTATGTCGTTTGTTTAGAGCACAGAAGCGGTACCGGGCACATCGGCGGCCTTCAGAGGTTACAAGGTTAACGGGGGGATGACAGGCGAAGACACCGTCGACCGAACCGATGGAGAATCCAGTTACTCTTCGTTTTATTCGTCGTTCTTTAAGACTGAATCGGGGAGCGCAGAGGAGAGCGGTGGAGATCGGAAGAAGAGTAGCAACTCCAACAGTAACAGGGTAAGTACTGTAATGTAAAGACAGTCAGAAATAATCTGTAAGGCTACATCCGGACAGACCGGAGGTTGGCTTATCGCCTAGAGCCGCCTGCAGGTAAGGACGTAGCCTTAGAGTAAATAAATACTTAATTTTAATGACTTCTAACTCTAACAAACAGCTGTTTTATTTATAACCATAACAATAAGAGTTTAAATTTTATTTATTTACTTGGTACACCAACAGTAAGACTCATTGATAAAATATAACAAAAACGATGCCAGAATACTTAAGTCAAAAGTATTATAAAAAGAGCAAAAAAAAGCTTATTTCCAAAAGTAGAAGGGCAAAAGTTGTTCGCTTAAACGTCTAGAACAAAGCAGTTTACGTTCTCTCAGCTAGGTAAATACCTCGTCTCCAACTTATACCTACTTAACAACTATTGGACTTCATGTTACTTTGTTCCTTTGCTGGCTCAGCGATCTGAGAGTCTTTGGCGACCCCGACAACTGCTGTGGAGCGATGGGCGAAAACCCGCCTGCGACTCAGGCGGTTGCGGGGTCGACTCCCGTCATATTTTTATTATTCCATTGATTCTATTTTACATATTAAAAAAAAACATACTCATATAGTTCAGAGCGTCGGTTCATGCGAAGGGTGTTAATTGTCAAAAATCTCCTGCGCACTTTATTCCTTTGCGCGGTGTCGAATTCGACGTGCGTCGGCTTGAATCTGCGCGGTAGGTCTCCAGATAAAATACAAGGTTGCGTGCGTAATTTGGGATTAAATGGCGCCCTTTAATTTGTCCTGCGATATTTCTTATTGTTTTTTTCCTATTGATATTATATAACTTTATATAACTTAACTACCCTTTTTAGTATCTCGGATCAAAAATGTAAACAAAAAACTCATATTATTTTAATTATTTTAAAGTGTCTTTATAGCTATTTGTCTACTTTTGCTTTGATATTTGACAGTTCTGTAAATAAAATAAAAATAAATATTTCACTACATTGCACACAGCGCAATCTAGCCCCAAACTAAGCACTAGGCTTGTACTATGGGTACTAGACAACGGATATACTACATATAATACTTTTTTTTTGTAAATACATACATATTATACATAGAAAGACACCTAGACCAGATACAAATATTTATTTTAAGCATAAATATTTGCACTCGACGGGAATCGAACCCGCAGCCTTCTGCATTGCAGTCGAGCGTCCGTCCGACGCTCCAAAGAGGCCGAGAGTTCTGTGTTTACATAATACATTAATTACATACCTATACATTAATTTTAAAGACAGTCTTTGAACTTCTGCCTTTGTCAATAATTAACCTGTCTTAATTAATAAGTTAGGAATTATTTAATAAGAAATTTGATCTGTATGATTTGGGGACAGGCATAGAAGTGGGGGGGGGGGAAGGTAGTTTAGGAGATTCTGGAAACGAATCAACCTTGTGACATGTTTACGATAACTGTGCACCTGACTTGTGTGGTTATTGTGTCACGAAGAGATGATTTCCAACAAATATGAGTCGGTTCGATTCCTGCTTGATTTCAAACGTGTTTCAAAAAGACTTCATAAGAAACTGCATGATTTTTTCCTTAATCAACGTTTGCTACTTGTAGATTAATATTTGTTTCTTGTCATGACAGAAAAACGAACAGAAAATAAGCATGTATAGATTTCAAATAAAAATATGTATGTAAATGTATTTTCTCTTTTACTTCTAGGTTTGGGGGAACTATTATCCTCAAATCCAACCTAAAAAAGTCGTTCATAGGAAGATGGATCCGCCATGGATGGAACAGGTAAACTATTAATTCCACTAATGTCATAAATGCGAAATTTCGTTTACAACGTGTTAGTGGAACGTGGTCCTGAATTTTCATTTTCGTGAGACCTAATCGAAGTGCGTGTAAATTAATTATATCGGTAGCATAATGGCAAATGAGCTCCTCATTGGCCTAGCTGCACCTGCCGATCTCGAATCGTTCGGTTAAGCAACGCTTGGCGCGGTCATTACTTGGATGGGTGATCGAAAATTTGTGTAACAAAATATAATTTTCTCGAGCTTCTCCGTGCTTCGGAAAGCACGTTAAGCAGTCGGTCCCGGTTGTTATCTCTGATAGCGGTCGTAAGGTCAAGTTAGAGGCCTTAGGGCGACCTGAAAACTCTAACACTAGGTGAGTCACACCCACTACACGAAAAAAAAAGACAATTTAATTCTGCGAAATACAGGTTACATCTAGTTCAGCCTTAAGTGTTAATTATTGTTTTCTTGATAATGTTAACGTTTTATTTAATAAAATTTATTTATTTTAGTTGCTTAATTAATGGATATATTGCGCTGTATGCGCCGTCCTATATTAATAGATATTATTAATTATACAATTATTAGCGGTTTTGGTCTAGTGGTAGATACCCCGACTTAGATTTCGAGGGTCGTGGGTTCGAATCCAGGCCGACCGCGCACCAATGTCTTTGAGAAAGTATCATCCCTCTTTCGGTGAAGGAAAACTTCGTGAGGAAACCGACATGTCCTAGGACTCATCACGGTCCGAAAACATGGCACATTCGCCAATCCGGAGTAGGCACCCGTGGCGTCTTAACCCCTCTAAGAGGAGGCCCTTGCCCTGCAGTGGGACAAATTAACGGGCTGATTATGTTATGTTATATATTATTATGAATATGATTAATTAACGAGATATTTACCATGTTTATCTTTATTACAAGGAGCTCGATATTGCGCCAGTAACTACGACCAGCTTGTTCGCCAGACACGTCTCGTAAATACCTCGTTAAATATTATTAATATTCATAGTGAAAATAACCATGTATTAGAAATATTTTTAAAGGAAAAATTCATCTTCAAAAATTCACTTGCGGCGAAATTTGAACTCGCATCCCTGGATCAATATTCCAGTGCCTATACCGCTCGGCCACGCAAGTGTTTCCTTTAAAAATATTTCTAGTAAATATGCCTTGAGCAATAAAAACAAATTTACGAAATAAAACCATGTATGTTTAAAATCGTATATATTATTATTGTTTAACTCCCCATAATTTTGGTACAGGTATGTGTAACGTCCCAGTTGGTCTACAAATACCAGATTCTGTCGAAACCCCTCGAAGAAGTCCTTTTGTCGGATAAAGAAAAGATGTCTTCTTTGGAACAGGTGAATAAAGATCATTTTTCTGCAAACATTATTGAATAACGGGGTATTTTTACCATGTTTAAATTTAATTAAACACAATATTTACCGGGTTTTACTCTAGTTTTACTCTCGTTTTATTTATTAACTAGCTGTTGCCAGCGACAGTTCATTTGCGTAGAAATAGTGTTAATTACTCGGGTTCAACTGATTAGATTTGATGTAAATTATACCACGAGGTTCCTCGAAAATAGAACTATCCAATATTGAAAACCAAATTTCGATCGGATCAGTAGTTTTTAATTGTATAGAGAACAAGCAGACAGACATATATGAATTTTAAAAATTGACTAATTTTGTTCCACTACTTTTCCTAAGTTCCTTTTCCTTTTCCTAAGACTTTTATTTTAATTTACTTTCAAGTACAGAATTTTTGTCCTCTCTTTCTTTATTTTAAGTATAGAATAGATAAAAAAAAGATAGATATAGATAACTGGGTATCTACTATGTTTAAATTTAATAAAACTCCTGGTTTACTAGCGTTTTATTTATTAATGGCATTGTTACATTGTACAGAGCTTTCGCTGCATTTAGTATTACTGTAATTGACTTCTTATTTGTTGTTCGGAGCGCGGTGTCTGGGAATTATTATAATTGACTGAGCTTCCAATTCCAATTTTTTATTTTTATTTGTAGCCATCGTTGGTGAACGAACAATTAAGCCAGCTTTACTTGGACTTGCAATTGGAGGGTGTGGCCACCAGGCTGACCCTGGACGATGGAATCACCAGCTCCAGCAGTTCCGGGGAAGAAAGCACCTCTAAAACTGTCAAGGTGAGACTTGCTTACTGTTTCCCGGGTCACAAGGCGGGTCGAATTTTGTTGGGCGGGTTGTGTATTTGTGGATGCTATTGTGTTTTTCTTTTACTTTAACAGACAGATATAGTTACTTTTGCACTTTAAATGTTAATGTGTAGATTATTGCTCCAGTTTCACTGTAGCTATGTAAATCACATGAACATTGCAAAAAAAAACACCCAAGAGTTTCTTGTGTTTTTTTGTCGTCGCGTTTCGAAGGCCGTAGTTTGCTGACGATTCTTAATGATAATGGGGAATACGAAAATTCTTTACTATTTAGTTAAGCGGCTTTTTATGCTGTTTCATGGAAATAGGCTTTCAGGGGGATATAATAAACTATAAAATGGCATATTCTGATTATGGAAACATTTTAATATTAGCCCTACAACTGGGCCATTGTGCGTGACTTTAAGCCGTGGGTTTCCTAACGATGTTTTCCTTCACCGTAAGAGCGATGTTAATAGCGCACATAACTTTTTCTTAAAGAAAAACACATTAGTGCGCGGCCGAGATTCGAAAACACGACCTGCGAAATTAAAGTCGGGGTATCTACCACTAGACCAACACCGCTCTTCTACTATCCTATCTAAAAACAGCCCCCCTACCGCGTAAACCACGTTGACCTACAAACTTGAAATTTGAAAACTTTTTTTTAGAAAATCAGCCATTAGGAATGTTAAATCGGGGATCAAAATCTCTGTATGAATTGGTTCAAAGAAAAATACAAAAGAAATTTGGTTGTAAAGTGACTTCGCTTTCTGATTGGTTGGTGTCAATTCCAGTAGGTCATGAAATCGCCGTTCAAGCTCTAGGCTTTTGTTTGTAAAACAGAAAATCCATACTTTTTCTAACATAATTAATAGGTATCACCACAATTTAAGACATTTCTAAGTACTCTAATAGTGATATCTTAATAAAACACTTTATTTACCGGGATTAATCGCGTTTTATTAAAGATTTTTTAGCGACCGAGCTTTCGCCAATTTTACAGTTAACTTTTTCAAGGTTCAAAGTTTCACGTCCAGCAGTCGAAGATATTAAAATGCAATTTAATAACTCTATTATTACGTAAGATATTAAAATGAAAAACAATAAAAATTAAAAAAACCGACTTCAAAAAGAAACAAAAAATAATTTAAAAAACAACAAAAAAAAAGAATTGATAAAAATGACCAAAATAACCTCTACATAGGTACAGAGCCACCGACTAATTAATCTGTTTTATCATCTGAAGTCGGGCAGCCAAACTAAGTACAATATGGAACCAACCAGCAAAACTGCCCGACTTTAGATGATAAAACAGATTAATTAGTCGGTGGCACTGTACCTATGTAGAGGTTATTTTGGTCATTTTTATCAATTCTTTTTTTTTTTGTTGTTTTTTAAATTATTTTTTGTTTCTTTTTGAAGTCGGTTTTTTAATTTTTAAATTATTTTTTCATTTTACCCTTTTTAGTATACCTACCTACCAAAAAATCAACAATATTGTTACCGTAATTTTAATTATTGAGGAGTTTGCTGATGAGAAGGTGGTTTCAGGTGCCCCATCAATCTGTACTTAGTTCTATTCTTTTTGGTAGAAGTCCAAAAATGAGTAATTTATTGAATTCTGGGATGCTATCCTGTCCATCATTCCGAAGATACTCATCAGATCCTTACCAAACTTTCATGGGACCACCTCGCAGCTTCCACCTTTCCATTAAAAAAATAACTATATCAATCAGTCAAGCCATCTTCGTGTAATCGATGAACAATTGAATTGAATACAGCGTTTTGAGGAGCATTTCCGGAAGATCGAAGATCCTCATCAATTTTTTAGGGGATCATCTCGGAGCTCCCACCTTTCCATTTAAAAAAAGAATCATCTCAATCGGTCAAGCCATCTTCGAGTAATCGATAAACAACTGGATTGATTAATGCGTTTTGAGGAACATTTCCGTTAATCACTCCGAAGACCCTCATCAGATCCACATCAAATTTTTATGGGACCATCTTGGAGCTCCCGCCTATCCATTAAAAAAAGAATCATCTTAATCGGTCAAGCCGTCTTCGAGTAATCGGTGAACATACAAAAAAAAAATATTATACATACAGACGAATTGATAACCTCCTCCTTTTTTTTGAAATCGGTTAAAAAATTAGTGGCATTCCTGAAACTAAACGAACTTTTCCTTTATTTCAGAGTACGCGACGCAAACGTGAATATAGCAGATTGACAATGATTTACGAAGAAGACGCACCTCTACCTCCCCCAGACAATTTCCTAAACGTCTTGAGTCCTGGTGCAACTATGATACGATCCTAGTATACGGGTGCTACACTACGGATCTCCATGGTCCTCACAGTGTCCTACCGTGCTATACGTGGGGCTAACATTACAAGTTTCAATAGAATAAGGTGTATGAGGGAGCAAAATGGTCAAGTAAACAGCTCAGTTCTTATACATTGGCGAATATCCGTTGTCGTTATAGTACAAATACATGTTAGATGCATGGTGCAGTACAGTCGATGGCGGGCAAACGCAATAAAACCAATCGACTGAACATCATACCGCGAATTTGCTAGAAAACACAACTTATCGTTGCGGGCAGGGGGTGAAGTAAAAATCAAACTTTGTGATTGGCCATTGCGTTACCTATCTATACTTAGACTCTTTGTGATTGGCCAATGCGTTTCCTAACCATACTTGATTCTTTGTGATTGGCCGATGCGTTACCTTACCATACTTAGATTCTTTGTGATTGGCCGATGCATTACCAATCTGTACTTAGACTCTTTGTGATTGGCCGATGCATTACCTATCTATACTTAGACTCTTTATGATTGGCCGATGCGTTACATATCTATACTTAGAATCTTTGTGATTGGCCGATGCATTACCAATCTGTATTTAGACTCTTTGTGATTGGCCGATGCGTTACTTATCTATACTTTTCTTGGCAGTTCTTGAACAAGAGTGCTACTAAGAAGACGTACTATTTTTGTGAGGGGGAAATACAGCCATCTTCTATGTGGCTCGGTTTCGAGTTACAAACACACCCTTAAGGGGATATCTGTTAAGATTTCGAAACGTATGGCATTGATAAAATGCTAAAGTAATATATAAAATAACGCTTTTAAATCCAAAAAAAATGAGTTTAATTTTATTTCAATATACGCGAAAACAAAAGAAAGTCTACAGCCATATTAGATACGATATTGCTCATCTTCTGCAAAGACGATAAATATCTTATCAAATAAATTAAATGTTTACTTTATTCGTTAAATATTCGTATTTAATTAACAAAAATTTCAGTTCAGCATAAAAATTTAAATTAAATTCATTCTTTTCAGATATCTATGATGTCAGTAAAAAAATCCTAAAAGCTTTGTTAGTTGCTATGTTAGTAATTAGTAACCGAGTTAAATTTAAACATAAACTCCCTTATTTATAAAATATTATTTATACATGACTAAGTTATGTGACGTTTGTCTCTCTCTGTCAACTTTGAAACTTCTTGTGACAGTAAAAGATAAACGATACATAGTTATGCTGCGCATTATAAAGTGTTTATAAATAAGAGGGTAAAATAATAAATAAAATATGAAATAATTAATAATTAAAAAAAAAAAACAATTTCTATTTAGGCAGATGGCTGATTTCTGTATAATTAATTAGCTTTGAATATGAATTTTAATAATACATTGGACAATATTTTGATTTTTATATTAAGTATTATAATAGGGGACCGTAGACTTCTGTATATGGTTCGAATTTCAACTTGATACCTCTCCAGGTCTCGAGATAATGGGTCTTGATGAATGGTAATATTATAAGAGTTTATTTTTACCTTTTGAGGTACGAAATTCTAAAAAAAGTTACATTGACCATTATGACATGGTTACAATTTTTAAGTTTGGGTTACTTATAAAAATAAATTATATAGAAACTATTACACATCATATTGTGTAAATGCATAGTTATAATGTACGTCTGTATAGGCCACTTGCCCCCTCGAAATATATTTAATGTTTACTACGTATTTGTACTGCTCGGAAACGATTCACTCAACCGATTTCGATTTGGTTCGATCAAAGCGTTGTTGAATCGTTACAATCGAAAGCTTCAACGGATTCAAATCCTGAGAAATTATAGGAATTGAGTCAAAATTAGGTCCGCTAGGAAAACTTGCGGCCAACCAAATATCAATGGTGTTTGGTTAAAGACAATAATGCCAGTGGACTGCTCATACCACACATTTTTTCTATGAAACTCAACTCACCTTTGCGGGCAGGGGATGAGGTAATAATTAAACTTTGTGATTGGTCATTGCGTTAGCTATCTATACTTAGACTCATAGTCGATTGTCCGTTCTTGCACTAAAAAGAACTACTATTTCCGCGAAGGGGAATACTTATGAGCAGTCAACTATCTTTATCGTTTTATCTTCTTTCTCTTTGGTGTTCCTTGAGTTATTCAATTCATACATATTTATCGATTGTATGTCTGTATGTTTGAATCGAATTAGTTCTTGCTCTCTGCACAAAAACTAGTTTTATTATAAAAAAATCTATTCAAAGTTTTTAAAGTAACTTACTGTTATTAGGTATACAAAGTTTATACATAATTTATAGAACCAGTAAATTCAATTTTATCCAAGTTTGTACTTACATAAAATTTTGTTTGAAGGTTTTTTTAGTGATGTATACATTTTCGTATTTAGTTTGTTTTTATAAAAACTTAAAAGAGTTTAATAGTAAAAAGACCAATATAAATTATAAACTTTCAGCATTAATAATTAGTTATGATAAGTTACCAATGTCTTCAATATTTTTGTTCGCTTTTAAATGCAAAAATTAGATGTAAATGATTTGCTTTTTTAAAAAAAAATTCATTAATTTTAGAGTGATTATGTTAAACGACAAACAATGACATTTTTATGACTACTTATTTTTTCTTGTGTGTGTTTTAAAAGTTTAAGCGCGTGTTAAAATTACCTGAAAAGTGGGACAGAATTTCGCCTTTTTTTTTAACCGACTTCAAAAAGGAGGAGGTCTCTATTGGGCCATGTTTTTTTGTTAAAACATTACAAATTTCTCAATTTTATTTGGAAAGAAAGTTATTTGGTTCAGATTCTTATTTTGACTATTGACATGCGATTGTCGTATTAATTAGCAAAATTTTAAATGTATTAAGTTATGGTTATCGAACCTTCCTTTATGTAGTTAATTCAATGTAGTAGATGTTCGTGTACGTGTTATATGTTTTATTGAAAGAGCTAGCGAAGCTGTTGCTTCAAGTATGACAAAATTTCCTTTGTCTGTCAGTATGTTTCTATTCTATAGGTCTCATTTTGCAACCTATTTTGATGAAACTTGGTATACAGGGACCCTATTCCGGAAAATTATCGGCCGAAACTTCGAAGCCGATCAAACGTTAGTAGGTAGTTATCCTTCATTCTGGACGCATAATTCTCAATACATTCTTTGGTTTTTTGTCTTGAACGTATAGTAATTTTTGTTCCAGAAGGAACGGTAACCACGTACTGAAGTTTGATCGACTCTCAAGTTTCGGCCGAAGTTGTTTCGTATTAGGTCCCAGGTTTTCTAAGAATGTAGAGTTTTGTGTCTTAGGGTATTTCTTATACAAAAAAGTCTATTTGATAGCTTGTTAAAAGACAATAAATTGCTTAGTTTTCTATTTCCATCTTTAGAATAGGCCCTTTATCTGCATTAAAGCAGTATCTAGACTTTCTGTTTTATCACAAACTCCTCACTTGAATATCTCTTGTTTTTTAAGATGATTTTATAATTGTACAGGGTGAACCATTTCGATGGGATTTCAGAGGGATATCCTAAACTATTAGAGATAACGGAAAACTAGGAAAGTTCGTGCCTTGTCCGGCCGCGTAGTGTAGGGTTTCGTAGTTTTCAAAAATAACAGGTCTTTACAACTAACACTTACCTTACCTAGTACCTAAGTATTTTATTTTTGCTTTTTTTGCAAAAAAATGCATTTAATTTCCTTTAATTAAAGATACAGTTATTTTTGAAAAGACAGTTCAGCTGTGATAATTTTCTTATAAACTTCCTTATATTTGTCTTTGACATTAACCTTTTCTTTTTGCAAAAAAATAAACATCCTATATTATTGTACCGTTCGATAGGGTTGCCGATAAAGATCAAATACTGGAAACAAACTTAGTAGGTATTGTAAATCGCATGATATGTCTATGTTTTTATAAAAATACGACACAGAGCACAGTTACAGAGTACAGTGTACTTATTACAATTCTTGTCATTACAGATAAATAAATAAATTCTGTAACTAACACACAGCGCCATCTAGCCCCATGGTAAGCTGCTAAGCTTGTGTTACGGTAACTAGACACCGGATATACTTAAATTTATTTTTCTTTTGTAAATACATACATATCATCCATAGAAATACGCCCACACCAGATACAAATATTTATTTTTTTATTTATCATAAATAAACATGTTCCAATTTTAAAATGTTCGCACACAGTTCAAAGCATGTGCTTTGATCCTTGATGAAAGCATTGATGGTTACAATTTTAAATAATTGCTAGAATCTCTTTATGGTCAAATTAAAAAAACAAGGTTAGATTCCTGGCAAGTAATACATTTATTAAAAATCTAAAAATGACATTTTAGTTTTTATCAAAATTATGGACGAAACTCCTTTCAGAATTATTCGCCATCTCTAATAGTTTAGGATATCCCCCTGAGAGCCCATCGAAATGGTTCACCCTGTATATTAACCATAGAACTGGACTGGTCTCTATTATAGACTAGAAGGAGAAAGGTCGCCTGATGGTGAAGCTTTTTGAAGCTGTCCCAGACGGCCGAGTTTCATACGATCCACAGTTGAACTGTTCGGAAATGTACTTCAACACCTTTAAAAAAGTTGATTCAAAATTCGAAAGTCGTTGTTCTGTTACCCACCATCAAATCATCTAAGCCCTTAATATAAATAAATAAAAATTACACACAGCGCAATCTAGCCCTGAACTAAGCACTAGGTGCGTACTATGGGTACTAGACAACGGATATACTAAATACATATTATACTTTTTATTTGTAAATTACATACATATGATACATAGAAAGACACCCAGACCAGATACAAATATTTATTTTTAAGCATAAATATTTGCACCTGACTGGAATCGAAGTCGCAACCCTCCGCATTGCAGTCGGGCATTCGCCCGCGCCACAGACTCAAAATAGTTACGGATCCATCCAATAAAGAGCTAGCGAGGATTTATTTTAATTAGGTATGTAGTTTTTTAAATGTTGTCGCGTGTCGTAAAATTTTATTATTATTGTATTACGTTAGATTAAGATGAATATTTTTTTGATATTGATTTAATTTTATAGAGTTAATCGTAATTTGGTGTAATAATAATTTTGATGTGTTTGTTTTTCTGTGTTTAGATGTTGTTATTTTGATGTTGTGTATTTAAAATTAAATTTTATTAAAGTACCTACTTATATGTGTAAATGTATCTTTGGGCCTACTTTGGTTATACGAGCAATCGACCGATCGAAAATGTTCGCCGACCGAAATTTAAGGCCCCTATACGAAACTGAAAATCCCTGGCGGATTCATCGAAAATTGTTGATGCAATGTTTTAGAATATTTACGTTTGTAGCGTTTGTAAATTACATTGTTCCTTACATTTTGTTGTAGATTTTACATAAAAATGTCGAAAGGTGTTGAAGCCTTAGCATATTTTAGACAAAAATAAACTTTTTGTCCAAGATGTCCTAAGGCTTCGAAACAATAAGAAGTTTTTGTCTTGAAACTAAACCAAAACGTAGGGAATAATAATGCTTAAAGTTTACAAACACTACAAACGAAAATATTCTAAAACATTGCTTTAGAAAACAATTAACAATTTTCAATGAATCCGACAGGGATTTTCAGTTTAGCTCGTGTAGGGGCCTTAACCCCCCCCCCTTTTAATGGTAAATTGGACCATTAAAATTGGACATAAAATTAAAATTGGAAACAAAATTAAAATTATTGTCTTTAGACATTTTACGTCATACAATTTTCGTTCGGGAAAGAAGTAGTACCAAAGTACACGACTGAAAGAACGAAAAACCATTCTTCGTGAAAGCAAAGTAGGCCTTCTGATGAAACTTAAAGTTTTAAAATATTGTTACAAACTCAATTAGTTTTATGTTAAGGTTTCTACACACACTTGACGACAGTTGATTAAAAATTGACCGTAGTTATCGGTAAAAGCCGCCGGCGGCGCCGCTGGCATTGTGTGCACCAACCTTTAGGCTTCTTTTGAACAAAATATTCCATTGAATAGTTCCTTTTGTATTCCATTATACATATACAGGGTGCTCCGACGACGACCATTTAAGCCGAAAGGGGTTGTTCTAGACGTCTAGGCGAACAGCTTTTGTTTCACGACTTTTGGAAATTCAATCTTTTTCACTATAAATATTTTAAAGGAAAATTCACCTAGAGGCACGAGTACTAACCTCGCCGCAAGTGAATTTTTGAATATGATCTTTTTCTTTAAAATATTTACCTATAGTAGATAAGCCTTGAGCAATATACAAAAAATTACGAAATTCCCAATCCTTTTTTTTTTCTCGAAAATTTTAGATTTAAAATTTTAGACCCAATTAAATTAAACGACTCTTAAGGTCAATGACCTCTAACTCTAATAAAACAGCTGATTTTCAAGTAAATTTAAACTTACAATCTTTGAAAACTACCTCAAATTTATAAAGTTGTTGGCTTTGACGTCTAGAACAACCGCCATTCGGCTTAAATGGTCGTAGTCGGAGCACCCTGTATTTTAATACCTAAAGTCAAAGAAATTAGACAAGTCTTATAAGGACTAGAAGGTTAATGGTCGCTTGACAGTGAAGCATTTCGAAATCGGCTTTGACGGACGAGCTTCTTCAGTCCCTAAGTCAAATTGGAAATTACACACTTTTTAAAAAGTAGGAACACAATTGGAACTTTTTTGTCAGAATAGCGACTTTATATTGTAATCTAAAACTTAAGTAAAAACATTGAATTCTTTTGAAAAATGCTTATATCTTTAATTTATTTTTTCTATTAAATACTTATTAGTGGAAGTTCAAAGCTTTTATTTATGAGGTGTTTTGCTCCGTTAGCCTTATTAATAAAAGGGGAGTAAGCCGGGAGTAGTTAACCCGCTTTTTTTCTGTCTGTCAACTTTGAAAGTTTTTGTCACGGAAAAAGACAAAGCAAGTTCTCACTACTTCGACCTTCCTCCACGTTTATTAATAAGGCTACGTCGATTTAACCATTTGACTGGAGAAAAGACACGCGTGCGTGTGTTTTTGCGAGTTTGTGTAAGCTATTTGCGATTTTGCGTTTGTTTTTGCGGTTTTGCGTCATTAGTCAAATACTTAAGTATAATACACCGTTATCCTTTCATCCTTATCACTCTTCTCAACATCGCTTCAGCATCGTTAATTTTTTCTCGGAAACGGTTTAACATTTTTTGGAAATTGTGCAGTTATGCTAAATCTTTTGAATTGTTAGTAGGTATTTACTAGAAGTATTTTAAAGAAAAATACATCTTCAAAAATCACTCGCGGAGAGGTTTAATGCTTGCTGCATTTTCTGAATAACTGTTGGTAAATTTGTCTGAGTAACTGTTGGTAAATTTGTCTGAGTAACTGTTGGTAAATTTGTCTGAGTAACTGTTGGTAAATTTGTCTGAGTAACTGTTGGTAAATTTGTCTGAGTAACTGTTGGTAAATTTGTCTGAGTAACTGTTGGTAAATTTGTCTGAGTAACTGTTGGTAAATTTGTCTGAGTAACTGTTGGTAAATTTGCAAGTAGTTATTAACACTACACAAGCTCTAGCTTAACTCTGCCCTAGCACATTTTAGACAAAAAAAAAGTCTGAAATATTGTTAAGGAAAAATTGATCTTCAAAACCTTGAAGATGAATATTTTAAAATATTTCTAGTAGACAAAATTATGCAATAAAAAATAGTCTTCGAAACTAGGCATAGAATAATGGGTATTACTTTTGTATACCAATTTAAATCAAACAATAAGAAAGAAAATATAAATATAATAAAAATACCGAAGAAAGAAAGATACAGGAATAAAATTAACATTATATTTTTATCATAAATATTTAATTATATACTTACAATATTAATATAGGTACACCTGACCATCACAATTAATAATAAAAAATTTAAATCCGAAAATGAGTTATTTGGGATGGTACCAGCATTTTCCCTTTGGATTGCAATACCTATTCATTGGCGAAAGTAGTCCATTGGTCATAATAATTCATAATCATATGCAGAAATAAATTAAACAAATTTAAAAATTATTATTTGTTTATTTAACTATCTCAAATTAAACTTAAAACTAATGAATTCATTCTGTACAAATTGCCGGCCTTATCGTTAAAAGCGATCTCTCCCAGGAAATCTTTATACTCTATTGTGAACATCATTGTTCATCAAAACAAACCATAATATCTCAAAGCAATATATTCTATTATTTACGCGATAACGCACCATTTTAATTTAAAAAAACTAAAACAAACGTATCGTCATTTTACAGAACGCCAAGGTTTGATACTTGACTGCGTCATACACGCACACAAGCGTAGATCGTGTAACTACAATGTTTATACAGTAACCTTCGCAGGTGTGGTTGTCGCAGGTAACTGCGCGGGAGTCACATTCCGCTGTGCGCCGTCACGATTGGCCGCCGAGCCTGCGAAGGCTTCGTTTTCAATTTGAATTTAGAAAGTTATTCTGTTCAAAGTGTTTGTGTTCTACGATGTCAACGTTGCTCTGAAGTTATGTAAGTACTTATTATATAGATTATGTTAAGTTTAATTTAATATGAGAAATTTTCTTTTAATGACATCATCCAAGGAAAATCCAGTTAAGTTGCTATGTACTACCACCGCTAATGCTTCTCCTTATCGGTCTGAATACATTCAAGATTCTTGCTGTGCAAAGAAACAGTCTAGTCTTACGCCTTAGCCTTCATTTAGGTCCTAGTTTAGTTTCTAAAACCTAGTTCTTTTGACAACAGCTACCTACGCTAGATTACTTCACGTGACTTTAATCTACACTAGTTTGTAAGTTAAACTCGTGATTGAAGTTTTTAGAGTTCCGTGTGTAAAGAGTAAAACAGGATCTTTTTACTAAGACGGACCGAACAGTATATAGTCTTATTAAAGATGCCGTTGTTACCAGAGACATATTACATCGTCGTCTTCGCTCCTAGAAGATTGTATACTTACTTGACAACTTTTGAAATATCAATTTCAATCATGTTCACTAAGTAGTAGGTAGTTTTTGCTTTAATATATCAAAACGGTCCTGATGTTGAACCCAGTTGGATGTAGTCTGTCTTTATCCAACCGACGAACACTAAAGTGAGAAAAGGACAGACTGGGATCTCTCTAACATCTAGCCGGACCATTTTTTTGACGAAGTAAGCTTTCTAGTTACTCTGTAGTACTATATTCCTGTGGTTGTTGAGTTGAAATTTCGGCAACAAAATACAAAGTCGATGCATTTTTGTTGCCACTGTAATAAAAATAACTAAAACACAGAATAATATCATTATTTAGGGGTTCTACAATAACGTCAAAATGTGACAGGGATAGCGCCAGCGAATTTCAAATGTGTAAAAGAAGAACGTACGATGCGACTATGCGAAATGTTAGAGCTAAAAATCAAGTTAACAAGTTAACTAGACAATTTATCAAAAGATTGTGCTGAGCATTACTATTAAAACAGTTACAACTTGTATTATATAAATAATCATTATTAGTAAAAACTAGAAGCTCTAAAGATATTCATAAACGCTTGGTTTTTATTTATTTTTTCTGACGAGAATTTTTTTAACAATCATGTTTTCTTTCACGTTGACGTGATGATGTCTTATTATATTTCTAGATTAGGTATTATAATTTACGTCTGTAACATTAAAAGCGAGTAAAGTGTAAATCGACTATGGTGCACTGTTAAGTGGGTATACTGGTACCTTCGAGCGTGCGACAGTCTCGCACTTGGCCGGTTTTTTAAACACATACTATTTCGATGACTCAAATTGTTCTGAGAAGATCATTTTGCACAAAAAAGGCTTCTTTGTCAAGGTTTATAGTTAAGAATAAAAAATCATAGTTTTTCTTCTGTTTTCGCGACTCTGTTTTGAAATAAAACTTAAGACCCCATACTCGCCTAATGACGTGACCGGGATAGGGCTATCAAATTTTAGATGTGTAAAAGAAGGACGTAAGATACGACTGTGCAATATTTTAGTGAGTAAAATCAAACAATTCCTAATAGCAAAGATAACTATTGCTAATTTAGTATGTTATTATGCTTTAATACACAGAAAATAGAGGTTTAAATACGTCACGTCTAGCTGTAAAATAAAAATTATGGTATTAAACGAGTTGTTTTAGATTTAAAAAAAACTGTTACAAAAGTTAACAAATCGTGTAAAGAAAACTACCAAAATGATGACAAGAGAATAAAAATAAAATATCAAAATATTATTTCCAAATGTTTTATAAAATTACTGAGAAATATTGAGATCCCTGCCGCCGGCATTGTTGCAATGTGGATATTAAAACTACACGATTAAAACCATAAAATGAGTTTTATTTAAATAAAATATTTATTCGACTCTATGTTCGTGTATATGTGTGTTTGTGAGTTTCTCTTGAAGCTTCTATAGAACTTGAACTTAGGCTAGATTCTATAGTCCGGACTTTGACTTTGCCAAGCAAAAACTTGGACTTTAGACAATTTTTGGTATTTATGAAGCGATCGCAACTATCCAAAGGTTTTGCTTGGTAAAGTCGAAGTTTTTCAAATTTAGAATTTAAACCAATCAAAAATAATGACCTAAATTTTGCTTCTCTGTTATCCCTATGAAGTTCTCTTTATTTTATTCGTATATTACAAAATGAATTTTGACTATAACTTGCAATTCAAAGTTTATGTATAGTTTTTGCTAAGCTCAGTCTGAGCAAAGTCAAAGTACGCCCTATAGATTTCAACCTTAATGCTGACATCTAATATTGTAGGTATATTAATAATTATACTTTAAGAATTTAATGAACATGATGATTCGTTGTTCTTTATCTCCTATTTCTTATCATAAAATAACGTGACAGCGATATAATTTGAAACTTTCAAGTTTAGCACGTACGGCGAAGTTCACAAAATTCGCCTACTCAATGAATATTTTAAATAAAATAAACTTATAAACGCGCGATTCATCTCTTGTTGAAAGTGAAGCTTCCAGCTGGGAATATTTTAATAAAGGTGTTTTTAAAATAAGTACGCAACTACACTGGGACTAGATGTATCGGTTTAATATTGCCTGTTGCCTATTTTTTTATTTAAACAAGCATAACTTTTTGTTTTTGTACCTTATATCAGTGGGAACAAATTAATGTTTTAGGAAATATATAATATGAGACTATTACTATTAAAATTACCCAAAATACGACTATTTAACATCTCACGGTTCATCTAAGGCATGTTTGAAAATGCATTTTGGGATGGTTTTGGCTTTTCTTCAAAGGTCGGAATGAATAAAGAAAAACTAGTAAAAATTAGAATCAGAACCCAGAAGTGAACAAAAATTCTTATGAAATATTTGTGAAATTGATCATAAAGTAACTTACTCAAGTAATTAACTAAAACTTATTTTTAATTTCCTTAAACATCTTTATTAAGATTTTTTCAATCTGTAATCAACCCACCAGTGTATAGTCAATCCATAGACCACCTGCAAGTCTTCAATTGCCAGTGGGTTACTTAGCTTCTGAATAATTTTAATTTCAACCACGACTTGACATTTTATAGAACTTTTACAGTTTCCTTTTATAACTTCATAGGCCCATTTAGCAGATTATGTGATGGAATGCTTTCTGTTTATTCTTATCTTCTTTAACAAAATATATAGGTAGGTTTTACCGTGGGACAACTTAATGAAAAAAAAAAGATGGATGCTGTCGATCGACTATGCCAAGACCCGTATATGGATTTGAGTTCATCTTTATCAAAACAATTGTGCTGATCATATTCAACCGAATTATATAAATAACTAGCTGCATCCCGAGGTTCACCCGCATAAGTCCCGGGACTTTATTTTTGAACCAAATGCATCACTTCGAGCGATTTAAATCCCTCGATTTCTACTAATTTTCTTACGATTTTTGTAAATTTTCTAAGTAAATCGCACGACCACAACGAGTGGTATCAACCACTCGCCGCAGAAGTCCGATATCGAACGAAAATCTGCAGATATCGAATTATTTAAATCGCCTGAAGTCCAACGAGCGATTCAAAAATACGGCTCCCGGTCTTCGTGGAAATATCGGGATTAAAATCTATGATACCCCTCAATAATAGATAACTTTCTATTGATGAAAGAATTTTTAAATCGGTCTAGTAGTTTCGGAGCCTATTAATTACAAACAAATAAATATTCTCAGAAATATTCTCAGGCTCAGAGAGTCAGTTTGGCTATCCAGAGAGGGAATGTCGCTAGCCTTCTGGGCACGATGCCTCAGGGTGACGTCCTGGAGGGTGTTTTCGACTTGTAGGTGTGTTTAGTTTTTAAGTTTAGTTTTAGTTTTTAATTTTAAGTTATTGTAATAAATATTTCCTCTTAAAAATATTGGTATAGATTTTTATAATTCCTTTACGTGTGTTACCTACCAAGAATAACGAGTTATATGCAAGTTTATCGGAGCAAGTCGACTTTGGTGGATTATGAATGTCTGCATGTAATGCACCCATCTATTTACATTTATTACGAAAAATTACCTACGTAGGTACGTATGCTACGTACGTACCCCCTTGCCTCGAAGCCTTCTTGCATACAAATCACTGGAACAATGACTTACATACTGATTATCATTCCATGTCTAGCGATTTTCCTTGGAGTTACGCATCGTTGACCAAAATTGAGTAGGTAGGTAGATATATATATACTACTTTGGCTTCAAAAGTAAAAAGTCGTTTAAAGTGAAGAATCGACGATTTCTTGTTAAAAGGTCAAAACCATGTTAAAAATAAAAACCCTAAAAATGACGCGAGAGAAGACCTCTAACTTTTAGTTATTCGACGAAGTTGTACCTACTCAAAAGGCAAAGTTCTATGGGTTTACGGTATTTACTTCGTAGTATGAATTGATTTTGTGGTTAGCGATTCTAGAACATAATTTTCTTATAAACTTCTTACTGAAAAATTATAACATACCTAGTGGTAAATGAAGCTTTTAAATATATTACAAACGGCACACTCTAAAGGAGAACTTAAATCCATATAATATGGGATTTGTATTAGTCGACGGACGACATCTTGATGTATTTTCAATCTCTTGTTGCACGATGAAACCTATAGATTTAGATAGAGAAGACCTAAATAAACAGAAAACATTCCATTACGTGATGTTCTAAAGTGACTCGTTTCAGAGATATGGGCCTATTAAGTTTTAAAAGAAAACTCTGCAAAGTTCAATAGAACGTCATGTCGCGATTAGATTTGTATACCAATCGGAAGACGGAATCGGAACCAAACAACCTTTGCCTTCAAACTATGTCTCTAAACCAGACCAAAATTATTCAATGGCTGTGATTTAAATCGTCTAAAGGCTTGAAAAATTACGATGTTGTTGAATCAAACCCGAAAGAACAAGCTAAACCACATATTTTTTGCCTTCAAACCATACTTCTAAACCGCCAAACAACAGAGTTATAGGTTCTTTTAGCTCTCTCATTTTAGCAGTGAAGGCTGCGCGTTGATCCATCTGTCAGTCAGTCAGAACTCAAGAGCAAGCCTCGTATGGATATTTTAGATAAATGACTGAGGACTGAGGTAAGTCATCTCGGCTTAGTCACAGCTGTGAACTAGCCTCTATTTGATGCCCTCTAACTAGCCTCAGCTTCAAGGTGATCAGCTAGCTAGACCGTTGGGAGCGGGTCTCGACGACATCATCTCGCTGTTGATCATTATTCAACTGCAAGCATTTATCGCTAAACTTATATTTTTAACGTTTGAAATTTGGTAAACTCTAAGCAGGTTTTTTTTAATTTCACACGTTTTTTTAATGTGACGTTTTGGTTTCATATAAATATTCAACATCTTTTCTTCCTTCCTAAAGATCGAAACAGGATGAGAAACAGCGTCATAGCTATTTCAATCACATTGAGAGTTGTTGGTGATCCAAGTTGTCACTTTGATTGTAACAAACCATACGCAATCGCTTTTTCATACAAATATTTTCTATTGATAAAGTTTCTGTTTCAATGACGTTCTTTCAGCAACACAAACTGTCGAATGGTCCGTATTCTATCGCAAATGAAGGAATTATCGCGTGTGTCACATTTTTTTTTGTTTAAGTTTGACATTTGTAACAAGTTACATTACAAATTACACAATCGTGTACTGTAAAAACTTTGCGTTTACACGCGCTTAATAACCCTCAGAATAGGAAAACATTGTCGGTATCAACAACAAACGACAAAAGAAAATTAACTTAATTCCTAAACACCTTACTCAATTCATAATTAATTCTTGAAATCACCCAACCTTACAGAAAATAATTTAGATAAGTAACAATACAGTACCTAAGTACCTAATGAAATTTCTAAAATCGAGCTTCAACCGGGTGTATTGTGTTGGTATAGTAGGTAGCTGTATTAAAAAGAAACAAAGGCTCAAACATACCGGATATTGTTTCAGTGAATATTTCAAAATATTCTGTTTTCGATACAGGATTTAATTCGGCGTAGGTAGACAGGTACAAATATTGAACGACCGGTTTCAAAAGGACTATAACGTCCGCCCCATAATTAAATATACAGATATTTTACTTTGAGAAGACAGCAAACGAAATTTCCGCATAGGTACCGTTGAAAATAAGTATGTTATTTTGAATGATGTAACCGTAAAAGGATCGTATTGTTTTTCATACGGATAAATAGAATTGATATTATTTTATGTTTTTGTTAAAGACTCGAACAAATAGGTACTTTTACCGCTTTAGACAAATGTGTTTGACTAACAGGATATTTAAAAAAAATAGTACTTGTTTAAAGGTACCACTGGATATGTACATATCTTATATTGGGTGGAAAAAAGACCGTGGTTAGACGAAAAGTACCCTTAATACTGACGATGGCAAATTTTGCTAAAAGGAAACATACTTTAATTTAAAAAAATAAGTAAAATTGTTTTTCCCCCGTAAGTCCCGTTTCCACGAAAATATGAGGATAAGAGTACCCTAAGTATGTGTTATTCCAGGTCTCCAGCTAACTAATAACTATACCCACTCCGAGTTTCATATCGGTTCAGCAGTTTTGCGTAAAAGAGTAACAAAGTCACTTAGGTACATACATATTTGAAAACTGCGCGTTTTTAATAATAGTAGGGCTGATTTTTCAAATCCCCAGATAGAGATATCTGTCTTGACAGATAAAATGTAACACCACCGAGTGAAAAACGTCACTATGATACCTAAAAAGAAAATAAATCTAAATTTAGAATATCAAAATTGTAGGGCTTTTTCATTTGGTTGGGTTAGAACTTATTCGACAGATATCTTTTATTCGTGGAATGAAAAATCGTCTCTAAGAAGTAAGATTTATAGTTTTTTTTTGTAAAATTTCTGAGTAGGGGCGTGGTCTCAGGGAAAAGGGTCTGGCTCTTTTTAGCCCAGAATATATCGTTGTCGATTCAACGAGGTAATGCCGCCAGTGTGAGGCGTGAAACTTATTGTAACTTGTATGTAATTAGTTATAGTATTTGATAAATGTTTATTAAGATTCATATTAATAGATTTTTATAAATTCAAACAAACGTAGATAATCTAACATCGAATAAATCGAGAATATGAACACTTATCCCAATGGTAGACCTTTCCATTCTATGTATTTGTAAATTTCCACCAAGTAACCATGGCGACGATGAATAACCAGTAAAACTACAACAAGCTTCAGTAAAAGACTCCTAGCTAGTGGTAACCATGAGTATATGGACTGAGACATTCGAGACGATGTTTCCGCCATAGAAGTTGGGCTTTCTAACTCAAGATGTGTTTTGTTGAAGTGATAGTTTCAGTTTTCAGGTAATAATCTAAGTAGCTTTGTTTGCAAGTCGCTTTTGAGTCAACCTAACATCGTGGTACGTTCACGTTCAGTCATAGGTCGGTACGGTAGCCACCTACTTATTTATTTATTTATAAAGTAGTCACCCGACTACTTTCTTAAAGGAGAGGGTGAGTTGTATTATTAAGACCAATTTTTTAAGAAGACCTTTATTTGCCACAAAAATTAAAAATTAATTACAAAGGTCACAAGTATTAAATTCACTTTACTGTCACAGTGCTTCAAATATTATTTAAAAAAACCTATTTTTTGTTGTTCTTCTTATTTATAGGTATTATAACTGATTTAGCCTTATCAGTGTTCATTCACCGTAATAATGTATTTACACATCTACGGCACCATAAAATTACTTTGTACCTATAGCAAAAAGATTTCGAGATGTGTTAAGTATTCACCTCGGTCATAAAGCCTGTCTTTGTCTTGGGCGGCTTGAATCCCACGCTACACTCAGGAGTTAAGGAAAATATCTCCCACGCTACACTCAGGAGTTTAGGAAAATATCTCCCTCGCATCGCTCAGGAGGTCGGGATTCGATATGACTCCGTCGACATGAGACAGGAGTTTAGTACATCAGTTCATAAACTACTATTTACCAGTTTAGTTCTCTTTGGACAAAAGTCTTGATAAGACAATGTATCATAGCATATTTTATTGTGGGTGGATGAGTCACAACCGTATTGTTTACCATGCAGAGAAAGTACGACGACATCGGCGGCGCGCGGCATCCTTTACGAAACTTCTATACCTTCGTACCCAAAGAATTATATTTTAAACATACTTATTAATTCATGTTTTACTATACAATAATTAACTTTTGTTCTACGACATAAAGGTCAGATGATAAAACATTTTTACAATAAACAATTACAAAGTACAATATGACGACATTACTAGAAACATAATTATATACCTTTACAAATTTTTTTACCATGGTACAATGGGCGGCTTTATCGCTAAAAGCGATCTCTTCCAGGCAACCTTCGGGTGAAAAATAAATTGTTTGGAGCAATTTAAAACACAAAAAAGAAAATAATAAATATATAAAAACATATGGATATTTGCCGATTGTTTTCAACTTTTGGATTCGATTATCTTTTTTATTCTATAGGTAAAAATATATAGTAGTCTTATTAATTAATAACCGTGGAATAAGTTCGGAGTAGTAAGAACATACTTTGTTTTTTTCCGTGACAAGAACTTTTAAAGTCGACAGAAAGAAATTTAAATTTAATAGCTTTTTTTTTAATTACTCCAACCTTACTCCACGTTTATACTTTTAGTATAAAATATCTGAAGAGGAAAAAAGGTAAGGTAGTAACAGCTAATATGAATATTCATATTTTAATTTTACTATTTTGTAATAGAATAATTTCAGTCTTTTATGAAGTGCTTCGCCTTCATAAAAGACTTCGTAGATGTTGTGTGGGTTTGAACCCTGATTACTTTCGATACTAATTGCTCGTATTTTCTATCATTATTTATATACTTGCTGCGCCCCGCGGTTTCACCCGCGGAAGTGAAAAACGCGTTAACACAGGCGCGGGCGGCCGAGCGGTTCTCGAGCGGTTGCACTTTGTCGTTCATTACTCGGGTTCTACTAATTGGATTTCGATGCAAAGTATACCACGACCATCCTCGGAAATTGAGCTCGAAATACTTATCCTAAGTCCCCTAGACCACTTTTTTTAAATTTACTTCCAAGTACAGACTTTTTGTCCTCTCTTCCTTTATTATAAGTAGGTACTCTTCCTTTATTATAAGTATAGATAGAGAAATTTTCAAAAAATATTAGTTTATTTAATTAACATTTTAAGATATTATTACAAAAATTAAAAATCGTTTTTATATAATTCTATTTCTTCAACCGTAAACGAATATTAACGATCATTTAAATTGAAACGTGTCTAAATACCTGTTTTCGCCGAGTGAGTCATACTTAAGCAAGCAGGTATACGAGTACCTAGGTACGGATATTGAGGAGCGTGTAAATAATTTTGTATTTCTTGTGTGTCGTGTTATGCTGAGAAGTAGTTATTAGTCATTCAAACGATTCAGATAAATCATAAAACATGGATTCATATTTAAGTGTTCATATGTTTTTTTCCGGAATGAATACATAGATACCACTTTCGCTCATGCTAGGGCAAGTCGGTGTCTAAAGCATTTTTCTTCAATAAAAAGTTGGGGCCGGCCTTATATTTAACATAATTATATTATGGTAAAAATAAGTGGATATTGCGCGTTACCATGGTCTCATATTGCAGGACCTAAATTTCCAGCTAATAAAAATGAAATAAAATAAAATTATAATAAAAACTTTCAATAATAAATTGAAAATTAAAAAGTTGCCTATATATTTTTTATTATTACTTATTTGATGATTTTTAAAGTAGCCGGGGATTTTTTATTATAATGAAAGGTAAAAGCGTTCGAGTAAATCAGCAAACTTCAATATTTATTAAGCTTTATTGACCGCACACGTACAGTACAAAATCCTTTTGTGTGAGCGAAATAATATTTCCACGAAATATTAATTAATAATTGAATAATACTATCTATACTTCTATTTACTAAAATTATAAAGAGAAAAGATTTATTAACTTGTTTGTTTGTTTGTACAGAATAGAAACCGAAACCTCTGAACCACTTTCAAAAATTCTTTCATCAATAAAAAGCTACTTTATCAAGGAGTAACATAGGCTACTTTTGATCCCGATATTCCCACGGGATTGGGACTTACGTGGGTGAAACCGCGGGACACGGCTTTTGATATTCGAATATGATGATTCCAATCATGTGCTACTTATGTTTGTTTCTACTTATTATTATTAATATCTTTCTGTGCTATATAAAATGTACTACGTTCAAAATTGTTAGAAAAACTCGTATTTATAAATTAAATAAAATCAAAATAAGTTGTGAAAATCTATATCTATATATAATAGGGGTTAAAGTATGAAATTGCCGTTTTATTGCAATAGGTTCTTTGAATTGACATAGAATCTTCATGGTTTGAGGTTTTCGAATGAAACTTTTTTCAAATGGTTTCTGTGATGTTCTTTTTTTAAAAAATGTGAAACATTTGAATATCGACTTTCAATTGTTTTTGTTATTCAATTTAGACAAGAAAGATGGATACTGCGAAAATTCGAGTGATTTTTGAATACGAGTTCCGACGCGGAACTAACGCGGCAGAAACAGCCCGCAATATCAATGCTGCGTTTGGAGAGGGGTCTACTAATGAACGCACCGTGCGATTTTGGTTTAAACGCTTTCGTGATGGAAATTTCGACTTAAAGAACGAGCCACGAGGAAGACCGCCCACACAGGTGAATAACGATGAATTAAGAGAGATAGTGGAAGCCGATCCTAGTCAAACTACCCAGGAATTAGCGGCATGGTTTAACGTTACCTTACCCACTTTATTGACTCACTTGCGTCAAATCAATAAAATAAAAAAATACGAAAAATGGGTGCCTCATGATTTGACTGATCTGCAGAAAGAAACGCGTGTTGAAACTTGTGTTGCCTTGTTGAACCGGTACAGAAATGAAGGAATATTGGATCGAATTGTAACATGTGATGAAAAGTGGATTCTTTATGATAACCGGAAAAGAAAAATGCAATGGCTGACCCCAGGTCAAATGCCACAACAGTGTCCTAAAGCAAAACTTACCAATAAAAAGGTAATGGTAACTGTTTGGTCTCAGCATGGTGTTATTCACTATAGTTTTCTTCGATCTGGTCAAGCAATTACGGCAGATGTCTATTGTGCCGAACTCCGAACCATGTTGACAAAACTAGCAGTAAAAAAGCCCCGACTCATGAATCGATCTTCACCATTATTGCTCCACGACAACGCGAGACCTCACACAGCACGAGAAACCATTTTGACCCTTCAGGAACTGCACTTAGAAACCATTCGTCATCCTCCGTATTCACCAGACCTTGCTCCAACGGACTACCATTTTTTTCGTGATTTGGACAATTATCTACGTGACAAGAAGTTTTCTTCCCAGGAGGCAGTACAAAATGCTTTCACACAGTTTGTGCAGTCTAGATCGTCGGAGTTCTATCGCAAAGGCATTTATAACCTTCCCATTAGATGGCAGCAATGTATAGATAATAATGGCAACTATTTTGATTAAATAAATTTGTTAAAAATTTAAAAAATATACAATTAAGATTTTCAGTACAAATCGGCAATTTCATACTTTAACCCCTAATATATAAAAGAAAGTCGTGTTAGTTACACGATTTATAACTCAAGAACGGCTAAATCGATTTGTCTGAAAATTGGTGGGGAGGTAGCTTAGAACCAGGAGAAGGACATAGAATACTTTTAATCCCGCGGGAACTGAAACGGGAACGGGACTTACGCGGGTGAAACTGCGGGACGCAGCTAGTCTATATAAATAAAAGAAAGTCGTGTTAGTTACACCATTTATAACTCAAGAACGGCTAAATCGATTTGTCTGAAAATTGGTGGGGAGGTAGCTTAGAACCAGGAGAAGGACATAGGATACTTTTATCCCGATAATCCCGCGGGATCGGGACTTACGCGGGTGATAACTATTTATTAGATGAAAATTTGCATAGGGATAGTTTAAATGATGGAGAGTAATATAGGATACTTTCGATCCCGAAAATCCCGCGGGATCGGGACTTACGCGGGTGATAACTATTCATTGGATGAAAATTTGCATCGGGATAGTTTAAATGATGGAGAGTAACATAGGATACTTTTGATCCCGAAAATCTCGCGGGATCGGGACTTACGCGGGTGATAATTCAATGAATGAAAATCGACACAGGGGTAGGGTAAGTGATGTAGAGTGGCATCATCATCATCGTCATCCATCGTCATCGTCATCCATTGTCATCGTTATCGTCACCTACTGATGAAATACAAACTTTACCTTACTTCACCTACCTACCGCAGTGCAAAACTCTACACTTAAACGGACGACTAGGGAAGTTCAATGGGCGACCGTTTAAGTGTGGATTATTGCATTGCGGTAGGTAGGTGTTCGAACAACGCGGGTTCGCAACTTGCGCGGGTGAAACCGCGGGGCGCAGCTAGTATATTATAGATTTTACTGCGAATAATATTAAATACTAACTGGGTATGGTTAAATCAGAGATATGTTTACATCGTCGTCTTCGCCTAGAAGATTGTGCACTTGTCAACTTTTGTAATATCAATTTCAATCATGTTTTCTAAGGTTAAGGTAAACAGTAAAATAGTTCTTACAGGCAATAACAGATTTGCACTATATAAAACAAAAGTTTATACGTTAGTAGGTAAACTAATATTTTGTTGATTAAGAAATAACAAGAAAATAAAAAAGATAAGTGGCACAATAGTTATATATATAAATAAGAGGAATAATAAAAAACACACATATCATATACTCAGAAATAATTTACATAGGTACTGTATAAACGTATAAATAAACAAATACACATTGTTTCCTACACTTAAATGATTATTAACTATTTTCTAAAGAAGTGCTTTACAAAAATTCGCACCTAACAGAATTGGAAATTGCATCTCTAGCTTAGAAAGCATTTCTTTAAAGAAACTATTGAATTTGAATTTAACGTCCTCAATCACATTTGTCTTCAGGTTGAAGAAGGCACATATCGTGTGCCTGCTAGCTGTGGCCGGAGCAGCCTCAGCCCAGCTGTTCCTCAACAAGTGCGGCCAGCTAACCTGCCAACCCGACGAGTACTGCTCACCGGAGACCAACAGATGTGCGCAATGCAGCGACATATGCAGCAACAAGACGCATAATTACGACGCTGGGCTTTGCGTTAAGGAGTGTCAAGGTAGAAAATTTACCTCTTTTGATGTGAAACATGTAAGATGAACCTGATTGTTGGCGTGGCGATACAGGTTGTGGTGACGCATCGCCACGCTATATGAAAACAATTTCGGTGCTACACATCTGCCAGGCATCCCGTGATGGCTAATTAATTTATCTATTTTCTTTGAATTTTGTATTGTCCTGACTGATTAATTAACTGACTGAACTATATAGAAATGCATAGCCTATATATACCGTTGTTCCTAGGGACATGTTATCAGAGTGTTTTCGTTGTAATGTGTAGGTATCCACTAGAAATGTTTTGTAAATGAGGTAAACATAGTCGCTCCAACAGGAAGGATTTAAGAAGACGGACAACGGAAAAAGCCCAATATCTATGATAAGTTGATAATAATGTAAATAAGACAAAGGCTAATGTTGTTATAATAGAATTCTGTTAGGAAAGCTACTTGTAAAACCGGTTCTAAACCGCAAGACGACAACTTAACCATCTGTCTATATTTCACCTCTCTTTCACTCTCAGGCTTTGACTCCAGATAATATAGAATATTAGTATAACGGCAGGATCCAGATTCCGTAAGTCAAAACCGTAAAAAAAATATAACATGTTGCTTCTACACGGTTCGCCAGTCATTTTACGCCTTTTAAATTCTAAACGCGTTTTGTTTTGGTACCATAACAAATAGTCGAACTAAATGGCAATGTCCAGCTATTATTATAAAGCTGACAGTTTGTGAGTATGTTTGTTGCTCAATCACGTAAAAACCACTGAATCTCGATGTTCTCGCGGGGAAAGGACTTACGTGGATAAAACCGCGGGGCGCATATTTTATAAACATCGAAAAAATCATAGTAATGATATCTGGATTCTCACAAAGCATACAACGCGACGCCCGCGCCGCGTCGATGTGAATGTTTAGCCGCCGGGCCGAGTAGTAGAACTACAGTCCAGTCGCAAGGTGCCACCATTTCAACAACACAATATGTCCATCGGCCGAGACCGTCACGCTTCGTCGGCGTCTCACTCACACAGTCACATCCTCACACTTGTTTGTAAACGTAAAACGGTTATACAGAATACAGGTGCATCTTTGTTTGGAGTGCATCAAAGTGTAATCAAACGCCATTCTCTCTCACTACACGTTTGTAATCAATAATACAACATTTGTAAACAAAGAGACTTGAAATAATTGCCGCCTACAGTGCAATGTCGTTCCTTTATTATTCCTCTCTTAATTAAGTAGGTATGTTTCTCATTAGACAGGGCCGTGGACTGGCCGGGGGACGGGCTACTGCGTGTAGACAGCTTTTGTTTCGCATGTTGTCCGTGCCGCGTTCGAGCTGTTTTTATATTCGTAGTATAAAAGTATTATTGTTTTAAATTCATAAAGCTTTGGTATTACAATGTGCTCGCTTTAATCGGAAGCAAGTTAACAAAGTTTGTTATATTCTTCTGTACTTATACTTAGCACACTGAGTAAAATAAATATTTCATTTAAAAAATTATTAGACTCAACTTACTATTATAGTTTGACACCAGCCGTGTCCCCAAATTTCACCCGCGTAAGTTCCGAACCCGTGGGAGTTTCGAATAACTATTTCTTATCGGATGCCTTCATCACCCATAGAACACACTCTACAAATGTAAGCTTGTTTAGGCTGTACGTTGATTAGCAACTCAAAAGGGGCAAAGCATTTTTAGATATGAGATGACATGTTATCGCTTTTTGTTTGTTGTAAGTGCCTGTGTGTAACAGAGACATGTTACATCGTCGTCTTTGCTCCTAGAAGACTGTGCACTTGACAACTTTTGAAGTATCAATTTCAATCATGTTCTCTAAGATTAAGGTAGTTTTTGCTTTGAAATATCAAAACGGTCATGTTGAACCCAGTTGGATCCAGTCTGTTCGTATCTAACGGACGAACACTAAAGTGTGAAAAGGACTGACAGAGGTCTCTCTAACATCAACCCGGTCCGTTTTTTTTTGACGAAGTAAGCTTTTTAGTTAGGTACTGTTACTATTTATATGGTGTGTAAGTTGCCCGTGTGTCTGCGAGTGTGAGTGGCACCTGTCTTAACTTTGCGATTGTCTACGTTTGACTTTTTTTTATCTTCCTTGTTAACCGACTTCCCCCAAAAGGCTAAGGTTATCTATTCGGATGTTTTTTTTTTGTATGTGTGTTGGTGTGCTAGTAAATCTTGTGAGGAGGAGACTATTGCCCTGCAGTGGGATAAATTAACGGACTGATATGTTTTGTTATGTTATTAAATGTTGGTACATCTTACTAATATTATAAACGCGAAAGTTTGTGTGTATGTCTGTGAGATAGTTACTCTTTCACTCAAAAACTACTGAACCGATTGCGATGAAACTTGGAATATAGGTAGCTGGGGACCTGGATTAACACAGGCTACTTTTTATCCCGTTACTCCCGCGGGAACGGGACTTACGCGGGTGAAACCGCGGGGCGCAGCTAGTAATATATACTATAAATATTGCACGACATTACACTCGGCGCTATCTAGCCCCAAACTAAGCACTAGGTGCGTACTATGGGTACTAGAATGTAGCAAAATTTTTCCGACCTTATTTCCCCTTTATTTATAAACTCCCTTACTTATAAACGATGATTAACATATGACCAAGTTATGTGACGTTTGACTCTGTCAACTTTGAATCTTCATGTCACAGTAAAAGACAAACGATACATATGCAGCTGTTAACTATCGATTATAAGTAAGGGGGAACCCTAATAAATTTTGTACAATCTTAAGGTACATATGTCTAACTAAAATAGATCACCTATGTTTGATAGATTGAAATCTTAAAAGTTACCTTGTTGTTATTTCAGGTTACCTCTTCGATTTAAGATACATGCGGAGATCTGAAGGGGCACCAGCTACCGGGGATCTAAGTAGTAAGTACTTAATATATTTGTAAACGTTTGCTAATAAAATAACAAAGAATAATATTGCATGGTTCATTGGCCATAAGACGCCTCTAGGAACCTGCAAGATCACTTATCTATGCGGACAGTAAATATGTTACTAAAAACGGTCAAGAACTGGAAAACTGTATTTCTAGAAATTTAGTAAAATATTTATTTATTTCGATATCGATATACAAATATGGTTTCACTCGAACCACGATACTTTAAATTCCTATGATCTAGTTTAACTAAACGAAATGCAGGTTCAAGTCCTATTAGGTGCGAATTTATGGAAAGCATTTCTTTAAAAATTAGTAACTTAGTTTTAAAAAATAAATTTTAAATAGTTATTTAGTATTTAGGTATTAAAACCACCGTATAATTTAGTATTTTTAAAGTCTATGATAAAAAGTAGTTTTCCAAGTTTCATTGCAATCTGTTCAGTAGTTTTTAGCAGTAAACTGAGTAGTCAAAATTCAAATAATAAATTAAGTGATAAGGTTTCATCAGTGATTACTAGAATTTAATTTGAAATGATTCATATTACACCTGAATCATTAATGTTTAATAGCCGTCGACATTAATGATCGCTTCGGTTATGAGAATGACGATCATAATTAGCCCTTAATTAACTATATATAATTGTAATTTTGTAATGATACTGAAACTATTGCGTTATTTACTTTATTTTGTGTCTAGCAGTGCGCAGTGCCCCTCGGTTACACCCGCATAAGTCTCGGAATCTCAGCTTTTAATGAATGAACAAAAAATATACTATCATCCAAAAATATAATAAAATCTGTCAATACCACGTTAATATATAGACGTCGCATTGCGACAGATTTTCTTTCTATAGATGACAGTTTTTTCGCTCGTTCGTAGAATTAACGCAAAGGTCCTGGGGCTCCATTTTTGAATCATCATCAGCTTCTTCGTCATTTTAATACCCCGGTTTTTACTGATTTTCGATCGTTTTCTGCATTTTTTCTATGTGAATCGCACGACCGCAACGAGTGGTATGAACCACTTGCCGCAAGAGTTCGACATCGAAATAAAATCGGCAGATATCGAATTATTTTAATCGCTTAGCGAGCAACGAGCGTTTCAAAATGAGGCTTCTGATCCCTCAAAAAAGTCGGGATGAAAAGTATGTTACTCCTCGATTATGAAGCTATTAACGCTCGTGGAGACGATCCCAAACGCAGATAAAACCGCTGCTATAATAGTTCTAAGGCAAAATCTGAATAGTTTTCGTTTTTATTTGTGTTATGTATACGTACGTTTCACCGTAGCTAACCTACTGAACCGATTTTAATTAATGAAGTTCAATAGATTCGTAATAATGGCCCGGCTAAAATAGGCTATAAAATGTTATCAAAGTTATTAATGTTTGCTTAGCGAATTGAATAATTGTACTTAACTTATTGAGTGAAGGCGAAGGTGTAAATATTTTTTTATCTATGAGGCGAAATAATGTTTTATCTTTATGCGATCTGGCATTTATACTTTATTACGTCTACCGATGTCTAATAGATAGTTGCATAGCATAGTCTGTAGTTGCTTTGCGTTGTACCTATATAGGTATTTAATGATTATTTTATATGTTCCTAACGACCGCCGGCTGCTCGCCCACTGACCACTGGCTAGGCAGCAGCTCACATACTGTCTAAACTAGCCATTAAATTTATAACAAAACAATTTAATTCCGAAGGTAGTGGTTTTGAATGCCAGCCACGCATCAATGTCATTTTCTTTAAGAAAAAGTTATGTGCGCAATTAACATCGCTCTTACGGTGAAGGAAAACATCGTGTGACCCACTTCTTAAAGTCACAGCTGAAACACACAGTAAAAACTTTAACTTTAACAAAACAATTGAGTTATTGCATTTATTTTGCTTAACTTTACCTATTAGGGATAACCATGATCACAAAATAGCAACACCTAAACTCTGCTGTATAAACTGTCATAGTTTTTTTTAAATTATAATAATATGCTTACTTGAACATACCCACTATTTTTAGCATTCTATTCAAGCCATCGTTTTGGGATCTTACAGATCTATTCCTCAAGGTAGACCGAGATGTTACTCAGTCATAGTCAGCAAAAAACGAAATTCAATACTAACTTGTTATGTTATGGTTATAAAGGTGTGCAGCGCCAAGCCCAGACTGCTCTCATCGTGAGTGGGGTGGCTTTGGCCGTGTTGGTGCTGATTCTCTTCATTGTCTGCAAAGGAAGAATCACATGGAGGTGTATCAAACAGAAATTTCAACCGGCAAAGGTATAGGTCATTATCTATTTTAGTTATTTTTTATTTGTGTTATTCATCGCTAACACAAAATATAGCTGTGCTTGAAGTAACTAATGGCTTATTTAAAAACCATAAAAGATGATTCACATTAGAACGGGCCGGGGACGGTCCGTGCTTTCTTCATACAAATAAAAACCAGTCGTGTGCAAGTCGAACTCGCGCGTCGAAGGTTCCGTACTCATGTACCACTGTATGAGGGTCTGTATTTGATGGCCAGAAATTTAATACTCTTCTGTTGTATGGGTGCTTATTCGGATCGCAGGCCATCGTACACTGGTTTTAAGTTTTGTACGGTGAGACCCTTTTTTTCAAATTAATAAAGAAAATTTTTTTTTGAGCTACAAGGCCTTCCTTTTAGCCAAATTTTGTAGTTACAGGACAACGGGAAGTACCATTCAAGTTTTGACTCAAAAACTGTTGAATATTTCCGGTTAACTTACATTTGTAAATTTTAGTGAAAAGCAAGGTCAGTAAAGGGAAAAGTCTAGTTCGCTTCGCTTTAAATTCGTTCACAATTCGCCAGTGTGATATGGCACTTAGTGCCTAATTTGATTCTTGACCTTATTTATTTCTATAGGTACATCAAATTAAACAAAATAATGTGCTACATTACGATTACTAAGAACTAAATACACTTCGGAGTTTCGTTGTTTTACAACAATGTTTCACGGTAAAAGCTTAAAAAGGAAGGTAGAATATAGTGAGCTGTAACAAGCGGCTTAATCTTGTATGCGAAACTGCTAGTTTACTGTACAAGTAAACTAAAATTTACGAGAATTACAAAAATAACGAAGTTACGGCTTACGGCGACCTAATTTAAAAAAAAATATCCTGTTTTGCATCAGAACCTATGAGCTGCATCGTTCGCGAACTTTGCATTTTCTTTTGTACCTTTCACGGTATTTAATAATCCAATATGAAAGCGAAGCCCGTCTTTGTTTTAATATCTTACTTGCAGCGCCCCGCGGTTTCAACCGTCTAATTTCCGATCCCGCACGAATATCGGGTTAAAAAGTAGCATACGTGTTATTCTAGGTCTCCAGCTACTTATATTCCAAGTTTTATCACAATTGGTAAAGTAGTTTTTGTGTGAACGAGTAACAAAGTCACATACATACAGACATACATACAAACTTTCGCGTTTATAATATTAGTAAGGTAAGATCATACCTGTGTTTTACAATCGCACTTATTTTGTGACAAAATTAAGATTTTTATTTATTTATTTGGTACACCCACATTAACACATACTAATACTAAACATTAATAGCCCTATTAATACAAGGGGAGTATAGTCGGAGTAGTTATTTCGCTTTTTGTCTCTGTCTGTCAACTTTGAAAGTTCTTGTTACGGAAAAAGACGAAACATGTTGTCACTACTCCGACTTTACTCCATGCTTAATATTAAGACATTACAGTTTTCCGTTGAACAGACAGAACATTTGATTTCTGAACATAAGTTTCACCGGACAATCCCCGTTTTTTATTTAGAAAAGAGGCAACCTTGCATACTCATTACTGATACTGATATGATCATTAAATTACTGTGTTAAATTATTATGTTATCTAGTATTTATGCAAGAAATCAAGCACCATCCGAACGGCTTTATAAATTTACCTCTGTACTATACTTTGTACTTCACAATACAGACAATAGTCTAGTGTGAGGGTCACAGACAAATAAATTGGTAAATTGGTAAATAAAAATGTAATTCAATAATTCAATATTACTTCTTTTTACTAAAGAACTCATAACAAAGCAGCTGTAATCAAAATTTAATAATTCTAACTCTTTAAATTTTAGAACCGAGTGAAGCAGTATCCGGGGGACCTAACTCATCATAATCCACACGCCGAAATCCCAAAACCTCGACCCGAACTCAAACTGGAGATACGCAATCCTGAACCTCCGAAACGGAATCCTCAACCGCTCAATGCGAGGGACCTCGACACTAGAACTTCGGAGACGGAGAAAAGTGTAGGTGCCACAACGCCGAAAACAATAAGCACAGTCCTAAGTAATAGGCACCCCGCCGAGGACACGACTCTCGATTTCTCTTACGATAATATGGGTATGAATGTAACCCCGCCGGAACAACCGGCGGCTAGTCACAAGTTCTGAGGTCCACTCGTCAGTTTCGGGAACGAAACTGTTCGGTATATAGATAGTGCCGACCATAGTTTTTAATATTTATGTAACAATAGATTATAGTTTTTTCTTCTGTTCTCGCGACTTTGTATGGAAATAAAAGTAATTTGAGGCTACGTCTGCAATAGTAGGCGGCTTGCTTAGCGCCTAGTAGCTTGCATTCTGACACAGCTAGGCGCCAAGCGTCAATACTGCCGGTCGCGAATTTTCTAGCTAGACCGTTCGTTTTAGTTAAGCGACTCGCTAGCCTCTAGGCGACTAAGCCTCCTACCTATGCGAACGTTGCCTTACGTTGTTTTAATATTATCAGCATTGTTGCAATGCTGATCCAACGTTTCGGAGCCTTTTACTTTTGCTTCTTTTTCAAGGTAGAACAGGAGGTTGTTAGTAAAATAACGCGATTAAAACTGTAGTCAAATAAGTGTAATTTGATCAATAGATCAGTTTGAATTTATAAAAATACTATCTGCACCCCGCGGTTTCACCCGCGTAAGTCCCGATCCCGCGGGAATATCGGGATAATAAATAGCCTATGTGTTATTCCAGATCTCCAGCTATGTACATACCGAGTTTCATGGTAATCGGTTTAGCGGTTTTTATGTGATTGAGTAACAAACGCATACAAACTTTCAGCTTTATAATATTAAGTTTATTAGGATTAAAAGTAGGTACATGTCTATGTGATTGATGTCTAGTACACTAATTGTAACTACATTAGGTATACTAGATATCAAACGAAGTTCAAATCCCAAACATGGAGCTGTCCAAACTGAAATGTTTGATGCCGCAATTCAACGTTACCTAGTGTCCTCTTAAGCTGATTGTTTGATAGATCACTGTATTCCAATTGCGTTTCTCTTGAATGTGTTATATGATACTTAATATACTAACGGGCGAATACAGAGAAGCTACTCAAAATTTGAGTTCTACTTAAACAATTAATCAGCCCCCAAATACAAAAACGCATACTAATTTTGAATTCTGAAGCTGTCATTTTACCGGGTTTTATTCGCGTTTTATTACAAAAGTACCGAGCTTTCGCTAGAACCCAAGACAAAATTAAGCTGCTCAATTATTTAAGAAGAACTCAATTTTTAAGTGGCGTTTCTTAATTCAGCTGTATTATACCTTAAAGCTGTACTTAAATTAACATTAGAACTTTTATAACCACTTTTATGTCCGTGTTTAACAGCCGACAAGCATACAGACCAGCATTTTAGATATTATAGTAGGTCCTCCTAATATTATAAATGTGAAAGTGTGTGTGTTTGGATGTTTGTCACTCAATCACGCAAGAATTACTGAACCGATTGCGATGTAACTTGGAATATGAGTAGTTGGATACCGGGAATAACACATAGGCTATATTTTATCCCGATATTCCCGCGGGAACGGGACTTACGTGGGCGCAGCTAGTGTATTATATTACTACTAGCTGCGCCCCGCGGTTTCACCCGGGGGATTGAGTAACAAATATCCAAACATCCAAACACACACTTTCACATTTATAATATTAGTAAGTTAGGATAGTATTATGTCAGCTAAACTTTTAACTTTTGTTTAATTTTTTCTAATACATTTTGGAATATTGGCGTTTATTACAAGTATTTCAAGTATACTTAGTATACTTAAATCAATTTGTGAAAAAATGATGAATTTTGTTAATTACACAAATTTAGATATTGCATATTTAATACATTTTTAAATAATAAATATTAGTTATTATAAGTAGCTACTTAAAATCACATAAAATATCACCTAACCACGATGGTATAATTTTAAATAATAACTACGATATTTTAACTGTAAGAAAGTATAAAAGTGTATTCACAAAGCAATACAGAACAATAAAATTTATTTCTATTAGATTATTTAATATTTATTTTAGAAAAAAATATATGGTACCTACCTACTTTATTGTAGTGTTCATCCGAGATTATGCAAGTTTAGAAAATGCCTTTTTTCATTTATTTTATTTTGTTTTATTTATACAAAATGGACATATTATTCTAGATCGTATTTATTTATCAAAATTGCTCAATTTTGATTTACTTATTTATAAATTCTACATATCACATTTTTTACATTTAGGTGTTTAATTTACATTTGTATTAATTAGAAAATAAGTTAGATTTTAACTCGTGTTGTTAATAAACTTGTGTAGTATTCTCGTGTAGTGAATTTTTGACATTTATTCATGTTTGTGTTGTGTTTTTGTGATGTTGGCAAAATGGTTATTGACTATCGGCATAAAGTTGAATAATTATTACTAAGTCCTTTTTTGGCAGATGATTACGGTAAGCTGAATTTCAGTCCTGTTCATTCATTGGGTTGCTCTGGGTTGTATCGTTATTAAGACCAAATTGTTTTGTTAAAATAGTTGATATATATATACACTGGGTTACTGGATTCCAATCCAAAAACGTATCAAAACAAATAACTTGTTCCAAGACTTTTGGAAATTCAAAGTAGTTTTCGATGATTTCGAGTTTAAAGTTTACTTGTTAGAAAACTGCTATTTACATGCTTTTAGACTACATGGTTTTTGATTGGAAAAAAATTAATTCTGTATATATATACGTGAATAACGTGATACGTACCTATAATATTGCGTTTATATGTACGTGATATAGAGCCATCTATAATAGGAAACTGTAGGCACGTACGCCGTTGTAACATACTCAAGTTTAATAGTCGAGTTTCCCTTTGCGTTCAGTAGTCAATTTCCGTTTGTATATTGTAATGTTGATCTACGATTTATATGTTGTTTTTGTACCTACGAGAACCTAAGTGAAAATGTTTATTGTGTATGTTTATACGTGTACAATATTACTTTTAGGGGTAAGGTCAACTGGGGGAAATGCGGCTTTGGAGAAAGTGAGGTTAGCATCAATTTACCCGAAATTAACAATCTTAATGCTAAAATCGCCAATCGTGATAGAAAATATCAATCCATATTGTGACTAGATAGCGTTTTCATCAATTTAACAATTAGAAATATTTTAAAGAAAAAATGATCTTCTAAAATTCACTCGCGACGAGATTAACCAACTAGGCCATACGAGTTCCCATCTCGAGCGGCAAATTCAAAAATATGTACCTATGTTTTCCTGTCTACTATTTTTCCACTAAGGCTCAATTGTGACGCCATCCACAGGATCACTTTCCAGTGATTTACCTGATTTATTTTATTTATCGTCGCGAGTAAATGGTTGAAGATGATTTTTTCTTTATAATATTTGTAGTAGTTTAGATATGCCTTGAGCAATTACAAATTACAAAAATTTAACAATTGTTAGTATTCGGTGAGTTGATGATCGTCACATTTTCCCCAAAAGCCGCAATTCCCCTAGTTGACCTTAAATAAGAACTAAACTGTAAATCTCTCATGGATTAATCGAACATTTTTGATTATTTTCTGACGCAATGTCTTTGTATATTTTTGTTCGAATTATTTAGTACCAAGTAAAGACTAGTATAGAGAGCAATTAGTCTAAAATTAATATAAAAATAAATAAAATCTACTTTCTGAAGCTCTACTTGGTATCAGATGGGATAGGGTTTTCAACAATCTTCATAGCATCAATCATAGTTTCAAATACGTTTTTGTGTAGATTTTAAACAAGAATATCGAAAGATAAATCCGACAGAGATTTTGAGTTTAGGTCTTGGTCTTATACCCTTAGTTGTTTTAGTGGTTTGACACCAAACATAGATAATTCATAGAAGACATTTGAATATTGCAATATTATCGGCTACGAGCAAAGATGAGTCTATGACGTTTTCTGTAATTTTCGTAAATTATCCATAGTATTTAGTTTCTTGGAATATTCTCCTACTACAAAAAGGCCAAACTGAACAGGCAAATCGGTCAAAAGGAGCTGAAGGTAATATCGCAAGTATATGGCTACATTTATTTCACGCAATATTTTTCTTAATATATTTATAGACTTCAAATGGGTAAACCACATGCTCAAAATGTCAAAACGAAAAACTAACTTAAGAGGAAAGGATAGGTATCTACCCGTAGGAACGTACAAACGTAAGAGACTGTGTCCTTCTTGGATTATCCGAGGTCTCAGCCGAAGTTGTTTCGATAACGGAAAAACTTCTATCAATAATTACTATATGTTCAAGACCAAAAATACATTGGGAATTATTGGTCCAGAACGAACAATAACTACCGTGTCGGCCAAAGTTGTTTCGTATAGCCCTCCTGATACTAAGCAGCCTACAAAATGCCTACGGTTATGTCAAAAAACATACGCCATGACCATATCCATTTGTTTTTTTCATTTTAATAAATAAAATAGAGGGGTGTAGGAGCATGATCATTTTTGCTGTAATATCTTTATTCAGGGAGGAAGCGGTCAACTTCGTATATTATTTAGGAGTAGGGGGTAGGGTAAGGGTAGGGGGTAGGTATTCTTTCCTCTTAATGATGTTTATCTAACATTTTGTGTAGTAAGAGATTGGTTAGGATAAGGTAATATGAAGGGATTTTTAAATATGTATATAAGTAGGCTTACAAGTTTATTCGATAGTAAGGCTACGTCCGCACAGACTAATCGCCTGGCGTGCACTCAGTGCGGCCGGTCGCGAACAGGCTTCACAGTTTTGCTGGATTCTAGGCGCTAAACAAGCCTCCGGTCTGTGCAGGCGTAGCCCAAGGTTGGCTTGTGCAGCTACATCGAACTAATTAAAGGTCAATGCAAAATGTCGGATCATCGATGAATCATTTATCGGTAGAACTATATATATAAAAAAAGAACTTTTGGAAAAAAAATACCATATTAGACCGTTCATTTAGTTAGATGACTCGCTAAGCTCTAGGCGCTAAGCAAGACACCTACCTGTGCGGATGTAGGATAATTCGAATTGTCTAGGAATCCTCGACATTTTGTAGTGAAAATGCCTAATCCGAGTTCTTTAGTTACATGCGTTCGATTTAGCTGCGCAAGACAGCCTTCATTGTAGTATTTTATACTAGGTCTTAAAAACCTATTTCTAGGCGTTTATTTTGGTTTTAAGTGAAAACCGTCCATACATAACATTCCATTACTTAAGTTTCTTAGAATTTAATAAAAGCATAAGTTAGGATTTTGACATAGATTTTCATTGTTATGGCCCATTTGGACTGTGTCGATTTCCTAGACAATCCACTAAATCAGTCCAAAAACGCTTTGTCAAGGAATTAGAACAGTCGAAACAGTCTGTTTCTATTTATGTACACACACTATGCTTTTCTTGCATTGGCTTTGTTTGACAGTCTCGAGAAGCGACACCGTCTAAGTGTATCGATTAGAGGAGTTAGGTATGTTTAATATCTTTTTACTTTCGAATCTCAATGCACAATGTTCGTATATTAGAATGTGTTATAGTTTAAGAACTATTATAGTTTAAAAGCCTGTGAACCCTAGACCTTCGTTATTTTGTAACTATTTTTGCACTATTACGAGTAACATTTCACAACTAAACATCCGTTTTTTAAAGATCCGCTTAGAAAACTATATCCGTCTCAAAATCTCGAATAAATTATTGATATTATATTTCTTATAAGTTAAGGTATTAATTGCTAATGCTATAGTAGATTTTTCACTCGCTGCACACCGCGACCGGGTCATAGAACACGATAGCGGTGCATATTATTTCGCTTTCTTACATTACTGTTAATCTGGGCAGCCGCATTTATCGATAGGTATCGATATTGCGACTTGCTTACCGCTCTAATTTGCTAAGATTAAGTCCGGTGTGCAGCGATTGAACTTTCGTTTATATTGAGTAAACAACATCTAGATCTTTTGACGACCTCTGTGGCGCGTCGGGCGAACGCTTGGCTGCAATACAGAAGGTTGCGGGTTCGATTCCCGCTGGGTGCAAATATTTAAGCTTAAAAAATAAATATTTGTATCTGGTCTGGGCGTATTTCTATGTATAATATGTATGTATTTACAAAAGAAAAATAAATATAAGTAGTATATCCGTTGTCTAGCCACCGTAACACAAGCTTAGCAGCTTACCACGGGGCTAGATGGCGCTGTGTGTTCGTCACAGGATAAAAAAAAAAAAAAAAAAAGATAGTGAATGTTATATCGATTTGTGGGTGACGTTTCAGGTAAGGGTAGTACCTACTATATATATATATATATATATATACATACACATACATACCTACATAGATACATATATTTATTATGGGGTGAAATCGATATAATTTTATCCCGATTATTAATTAACACACAGAGAGTCTTTTGCATCACGGGCAAATATGACGCCGCCGGTCGTAGCGCGTCAATCAAATACTTACGTATTTTATATGTGACAGCGTCAAAGGCTTTTACACTTTAGGCCAGTATACGCGTGGCACTGTCCGGCTTCGTAGCCCGAAGATATTTGACTGTACACACGAGATTGGCCTGCTTTAATGTAGCACACTGATGGAGCGCAGCGGCGGCCATATTAACAATGCGCGCACGTCAAAAAGCTGCAAGGCTAGCGCTTTGCCTCAGGCTATTTTATCGCCCGGATGTATTTTACCTGGATTATTGAATCTAACTGCAAGACTATAAAGCCATTTTACTGATCATACCGCGAATATTTCTACTAAACACCACTTACCGTTGCGGGCAATCAATCAAACTTTACGATTGGCCATTGCGTTATCTATCTTTATTATATAATAGAGTCTTTGTGTGGCCGATGCGTTTGGGTTAGTCGCACTTTGGTCCCCAACCAAACTGGGGCTAGGGACCAGGTAACGATTGCAGGAAATCGATATCGTTGACTGGGACCATAACTACAGCTGTCCTAGGGACCAGTTTACGATATTCGGAATGATTTTTGGTGGTCGATTGCGACAATAACTACAGCTGTTATCTATACCTAGTCTTTGTGATTGGCCGTTCTTACTCGAGAGTGCTACTAAAAAGACGCAGGTACTATTTTTGTGAAAGGGAAACTTATGATCAGTCAATTGGTTTATCGTCTTTAACCCAACCTCACAATGTATAGCTATGCTCTATATGTACAATACAATAGTGCAAATGGCTGCATTGTGAATAGCAAGATATCTTTGAACTGTATGTAACACGAATCGCCTTTGATACTGATACCTTTGTGCCACCGTATTAATTACTCTATTATCTACCTACAGTGCCCAAGTATAAGTTGACGGTGGCGATTTCAGGAACTAAACAGTAGCTAAGATTATTTATTGAATATAAACAAATTTTTATAGAAAAGCTGTTGTAAAATTGTTTCGAGTCGTCTTTTCTTGTTTTTTTTTCTCTCACTAACTTATCTCAAGCCGGGAACAGTCCAAACAAACAATCCCTCAACTGAACACAGTTTCGCACGTTTGCGCCAACTTATACTTGTGATAATGTACCTATAATTGTTACAATTCTGTGGAAAGCAAAATAGATACTTACATTGGAAAACAATCCAATTCATTTTTATTATGAAATGTGATTCTTTGTTGTCGTTGGAATGTTATTGTTCTAAGTTTCAGTTATTATAACAAATTGTTTTAAAATTATTAAGTAATACAAATATAGGTATCTGAAAAGAAGTTGTCGGCAACGCCCACCCGAGGCAAGGTGATCAAGATGCTGGTGGGCGGTGTTCCCGCACTGGATAAGATAGCAAAGAAACCGCCAGCCCTTGAATCACCAGTTATGGTAAATCAAAATAATCAATTATTACTTGATTGACACATACCCTATTTCAGAATTTTAGATAAAAAATGTAAACACAGAACTGTCAATTTTAAAAGGAAATATCAAACAAAGAGCTGTCACTTTAGAATATAATTGTATAACTGTTTTGATTTTACCGATTTCTAATGTTATATATTATTTTTTATATTTTATTCTATTTATAATATCTACTTTTGAGCCGGAAAATCGGAGTAGGTACTGCCAATATGAAATAAAAACTCACAATTCATACTAAGTCCATTTTATCTCGCGTAGTTGTACTTAGATAAAGGGGAAATGCGGCGTATAGGGAAAGTGCGATTATATAGTAAAACACAACAATTAATAGTTATAAAATCGCCAATCAAGAGATATCTACCTATATTGTGACAAGATGGCAATTTTATCAATATAACAAATGTTAGTTTCCTGTGAGTTGAAGACCACCACATTCTTCCCATAGCCGCAATTCACCTGGTTTAAAAGTTTAAGAAATGTTACATCACATATTATATGTTTAAAATTAAAGTAATTAACTCTCAAGCGGCAATTTGCACTTAATTTATTTGTAAGACTTGAATTAACGTATTTAAGGTAGATAAGTTATTTTGTATATAAACAAGAAGCCTTCAGGTATTCCGTCCGTTAGTTAAGTAATCAAATAAGTTTAATTAAGCACTTAGTCTAAAGTAGATATCTCGTTTATACATTTGTTATAATATAAAACCACTCTTTCTGATAATGTAGGACGTACGTATGTTTTGTTTTTATGTAGCAAATATATCTTCTTAAAAATCGGAACGATATGCAATATCTAATTTTTGTATTTTACTCTTAGAAAGAAAATTTATTGTTATACCTATTTACCTACTGAAATAAATAATATTACACTTTACCTAAGCTGTTTTTATTAATAAAATGCTTCTGAATATCTCTACTCCAAGCTTTCAAATATCTTTACTCTAGGTAGGTATTCGGCGGGATTCGAACCCGCTTCATTTTCTCAAAACACAGTATTTCCTAAGGATTACTTTTAATAATAATGTTTATATATTTGGATTAATAAGGCAAAATATTTGTAGGTATCTACATGATCAGGATACGAATAATCGAAGAAGGTAAATAAAGTCGCAGGTAAAAACTCAAAATTATATTTAAGAACAATCATTTTGATTTTTATTATAAAGTGTTTCATATACATGGTTTAAAAAAAATAGTTTCCAAAAAGTAACTGGTACATTTGCAAATTTGCAGCGCTGTTTGCTTTTATATTTTCGTTATATTACGATTTGTAAGGTTGCAGGTTTAAAGTTCTAGAGGGAAATTTTTGGAGAGCGTTATTTAAAAAAAATTCACCTATGTTAATATCTAAAACGTCTATCGTAATCTTTGATCAGTTTTCTTAACTTCTTTCTTACCATTTTATTCTTATATTTGTCAACAAGATCTGAATAGACGTCTGAAAATGGGAGTATGTTTATTCCGCCGTCTCTAGTGACCAAACCTTGGATTCCTGGCACCATACCAGTCATTTGGCCAAACCTGGGCTGCATCATCATCGGTGGGTTAAACGGATTTATACCTTGATGTGTTGGAACTGGGATCATCGGTCCCGAGGGAGCTAAGGGAACACCATATGGCAAAGGGACCGGGGCTGGAGCTAATGGTTGTGGCATCATCGGCGGAGGCATGGCCAACATTACAGGATACATGGGGGGCGGTGGAAGGGGCATAGGTGGGGGAGGCAAAGGTGGAGGCGGCATAGGCACGGGCACGGGTATAGGCACAGGAATCGGTCGAACGGGCGGCTTAGAAGGTATTTTAAAATAACAATATTCAGGAATGTGTCTCGGATACCAATAAAGAGGATTGCAAGGATCCTCACCCGGCAAATAACTGTCGTGTTTCCTTTGCGGGATAGGGTCCATATAGCTTAGTCCTGAAATCGTGGCAGTTGTTCCATGGACTAGGAATATCAAACTGATTATCTGAAAGCAAATTAAACTGTTAGATTCGTATATTACTTACTAATCGATCGTTAAATGAGTATGTATTGAAAAAAAAGACTCATTTTTCGGTTTTATCGCATTGTTTTATTAACAGCAATGTCGTCCCTACGTTTCGGAGCCTTCCTTAGGCTACACTGAGGCAGGAGCTTGCAAAAGCTTCCCGATATATTGGTTTTATTTCAACACATACCCACTCAAAGATTGTTTATTGTTCAGTACAAAATAGACCAATAAAGATAATAAAATAACACGATTAAAACCGTATGAAATGAGTTTATTTAAATACACAGTTGATGAAACAGATGAAAAATCTTGCGTAATTGTTACCCAAAAACATAAGTTTGACCAAGTTGTATGTAGTAATGAGCTGCTAGTTCTATTTGTTCACCTAGTTGGAGGCCGTCCCACAATGCGGTCTTCGATTATTATTGAGCCAAGTGCATCTATTTTCTACCTATTGTTTTGACATTATTAACTAGCAAGGGAGCTCCTTCTAACAGACTATTCATTTTAATAACTGTACTTCGTCTTTTAAATGTAAACTACTATTTAACACTTCTTTCTGAAGAAAGATATTCAAATATACAAGAAACCAAAATGACAGATTATAGTCTGAAATTAAAAAAAACGTACTATACAACGTTAATCTCTAATTCTGTAAGTGAAAAAGATTGATAATGCAATACTGAAATTTAATAACAGCATTATACTGTGGGTATGTGGCTTGCAATGCCGCCTATTTTTAAGGTTCCGTTCTTCAAAAGGTAGTTTATAAGATCATTTTAAGGTTTGTCTGTCCGTCCGTTTGTCAAGACCCATGCTTTATCTTGGGAACGCGCAGAGGATCGAGTTAAAATTCAAACCATAAATGCACTTACCGGTCAAGGTTCAGTGTCCACAGGATAAAAAGATATGGGAAAAGTTGTTTTTTCGCGAAAACTCGTTAGTACCAAAATGTACCTTAATTTTCAACTTTTCATTTTTAGACTTTTTGCTTTACTTATGCTGTAAGACCTTGCTTTTTGCCAAGACTTACATAATATATAGGGGGGGGGGGGGGGGGTCGGGTCCCCTCGCGACCAAGATCATTGTAACATGATCGAAAGGTCGAGGTAAGAGAATTTAAAAATAATTATACGCGAATAAGACCCGGGAAAAATAAAAATGAATATATAGGTCGACCGGAAGTATTTTTTGGCTCGTAAACCTAAATGATACTTACCTAAATTTCCCAAAAGCAATAACTACAAAAAGTTGAAAATTATACGAAATTAAAAATCAGTGTGAGCAGGCATCTGTAAGTAGGTGGTCCGAAGGAGCACCCATATTAAAAGAGTCTTTAATTTTTGGTCATCAATTACAGACCCACATGCAGTCGTATATAAGTACGGAACCATCAAAGCGCTAATACGACTCAAACGACTCTACTTTAACGTCAACGTGTGCTAGTTCCACTTGCACTCTAACGTCTATCTTTAAAAATTTCAAGATTAACGTTAATTTACTTAACAGCTGCTATTTTATTTATTAAGTACCTTAATTACACCCATTGTGCTTCTTAATAAGTCCAGCGACCGTATTAAAATTGAACCAGTGTTTAAAAATCTGTATTTGAACAGCTGAACGAAACAATTGACCGCACAAAAGAACAATGCACCTTACATGTTTTCCAGAAAAAATCGACTCGTAATATTCTTGTTCAAGTTTCAACTACTGCAAAGTAACGTATTCGATTCTAATATCATTGCGTATTCACAATGACTTGGTTTTTTTATTTGCGTTTCTCTGTTTTTAATTCATCAATATACTTACCTCAATGACGACAAAACCAGTTGACTGCTCATAAGTATTCCCCCCTCATGAAAATAGTTCCTACGTAGTTTTAGTAGCAATAGTAGTAGCTCTCGTGCAAGGACGGCCAATCACAAAGAGTCTAAGTATAGATAGGTAACGCATCGGCCAATCACAAAGAGTCTAAGTATAGATAGGTAACGCATCTGCCAATCACAAAGAGTGTATAGACAGGTAACGTATCGCGCAATCATAAAGAGTCTAAGTATAGATAGGTAACGTAATGGCCAATCACAGTTTCAGTTGTTTTTTGTAGGTAAATTGAGAAATTTGAAGATGATTGGCTTTATTGTCTTTGACTTACCCTGGCGCATCTACTGTCTGATGACAGTCACTACGTCTCCATTGGGTAATGTTTTTTTGATCACTTTTGGTCGATGTCGATGGTGTCCAAAACCGCTTATCTTAGGCTCTTGGCCCTTAAGTTTGTCCGCAATTTTATTTACGTCAAACATCTCTGGGTTTTCTCTGGTTATATTTTTCTGTTTATTTTTTTCTTTGGCATCGTCGAGTTTTTGAGTTATATCAAGTTTACCAAAATATTGATTGTTACTGGAGGAGTATCCTTGAGGTCCAGTGTTAGCATAAAGGGTGGCCATTTTCTTTATCAAAGTTTCACTTCTCCGAGAGATAGGCTGATTGTAAACGGCAACTGGACCATATACTGGGACATTAGTAATAATCGGCGCAGAAGGGTTTTTGATCACGTCTTTTCGGAGCATATCCATCATTTTTTCATATGGTGATTGTGGCTTACTTACATAAGGTCTAAAATTGTAAGCAAACGGTTCAGACATGATTTGTCTAATATAACCAACGTCACCAATTTCCATTGTATCTCCTGATCTTTCCTCTTCTTCAGAACTTTCTGATTCATATGCGGAATTGTGGTATGGTCTTTGGATAGGATACTTTTTCTTCGTGACAACTCTGACGGGTCCACTAGTGCCAATTTTTGATCTTATCAACGTTTCGTACATCTTAGCGCAATTTTCCGGCAAATGTAGTGGGTGCCAGTACATCGGATCACACTCATGGATGTCTCTGTATCTTGACTCAAAATCAAAGTCGTCCATATACGTGACACCAACAATAGATTGCTCCGAACGACTTAAGAGTCCCCAACCTACGATTGCAGTTATCCACATTGGGAACTGAAATAAATAACAAAATACAGAGTTTTGGTCAAACAAACTCAGTGTAAATAGTTTAACAGTCGGCCGCTACCAAATCGGCTAGTGTGCGCAAATTTATACATAATAAAAATAAATAAAATAAATAAATAAATCCTGTGACGAACACACAGCGCCATCTAGCCCCGTGGTAAGCTGCTAAGCTTGTGTTACGGTGGCTAGACAACGGATATACTACTTATATTTATTTTTCTTTTGTAAATATATACACATTATACATAGAAATACGCCCAGACCAGATGCAAATATTTATTTTTTAAGCTTAAATATTTGCACCCAGTGGGAATCGAACCCGCAACCATCTGTATTGCAGCCAAGCGTTCGCCCGACGCGCCACAGAGGTCGTCATACATGTTCATTATCATCATCTCAGCCCTTATATGTGCTTGGCCACTGCTGAACATAGGCCTTCCAGATACGACGCCAGAAATAGCGATCGCGAGCTACCTTCATCAAACGACTCCCTGCGACCGCTTCAATGTTATCGATCCACCGACTTATCTGTCATTCGAGCTATACATGTTCACACTGATCGAAAATTATGAATTAGTGCAAGAACTTGTACATCTTACTATCTTATCTTACTAATATTATCTCACTTCCTAGTAATATTATAAACGCGAAAGCTTGCATGTATGCATGTTATTCTGTGAGTATGTTACTTAATCACGCAAAAACTACTAAACCGATTGCAAGAAACTTGGAATATGGGTAGATGGAAATCTAAAATAACACATGGGCTACTTTTTATCCAAATAATCCCGCGAAAACGGGATTTAAGCGGGTGAAACCGCTGGGCGCAGCTAGTAATTTCTAAAAACTTGCTTCTCAATTCGCAAGGCGTTACTTAATACGGAGAACTTCATCTCGACGTACATACCTACTTGATACTAATTTAAACTATGGTACAGTTTACTATCGAATTGATATAAAGTAGGTACCTACTATTGACAAACGGCTAGAGAAACTGGAAGAGAACGGCGTTAAATAAGAGAGAAGGATGGAAAAAGGCGTTAAAGGAGACTCGGGTTCATAAAGGGCTGTTCAGCCATTGATGATGAGGTACCTATTTTATACACATACGAGCTGCGTGGCTCGCGGTTTATTCGCGGAAATCCCAATACATCAGTCAATCAGTCCAATATATTGATTTTTAAAAGTAGATACTACTATGGCAGGTAGATATTATTTGGAATATTTTAAAGGAAAAATAAATCTTCAAAATTTCACACACGGCGAGGTTTGAACTCACGCCTCCGGATCGGTACTCCGGTGCCCTTACCAACTAGGCAAGCTCCTTTAAAATATTTCTAGTAGAAAAACCTCGAGCGATAAAAAACAAAGTACGAAATAGGTAATATTTGTTTAAAATTTACTTTTTAATTTAGCATCAACGGAGCGGAACTTAAAATTAAATTATAGCTCATATAAATAATGATCAATATTTATTATCAGACGGATGAATTTGTAAGCGAAATGAATGCAGTCGGTAATACTGAGCCAAAGCGTGGGCGCTGCAAATTAATAGAATGATCAAGTTATTTACTTTAATTAAATATTAAATAATCCTTGATGTTTCGGTAGTTTTTATAAATGTTTAAATCATTACGCTAACTAATATAGTTATTTATTATAATTAGTGTTGTAATTGAAATACTGAAGAGTTCAGTCGATCTAGAATGGTCGTGCAGGCTAAGCAACGCTTGGCGCTGTCATTGCTTGGATGGGTGACCGACAATTTGTGTGACAATCACTTTCTCGAGCTCTTCTGTGTTTCGGAAGGCACGTTAAGCAGTTAGTCCCGGTTATTATCTCTGTTAGCTGTCGTTAGACACGGGGAACCACACTACACGAAAAGAAAAAGGAGACTAAAATATTGTTGCTCGGAAACATGTCAAGCAAATATTTGTTAAAGGGCAGACCTTGTTTTAAACTGCTTTGCTGTCTATCAATAATAGCTAGTTAGATTATTATGATTCTATTAACACGGTACCTTATTCGTTCAAATCGGTTCAGTAGTACAAACATAGATACATACTGCCAAAAACATATTACCCTTCCCTTTGACTTCGCCGTAGTGGAGTAAAAACTTATATGCCACTTTTTTAACAAACATTGATCATCATTACCTACCGACCTGTCAACGACATTAATTTTTTAATGAGTAGCTGCGCCCCGCGGTTTTACCCACGTCATTCTCGTTCCCGTGGTAATATCGGGATCAAAAGTAGCTTATGTTACTCCTAGATAATGTAGCTTTCTATTGGTGAAAGATTTTTTTAAATCGGCCCAGTAGTTTAGAGCCGATTCATAACAGACAAATAATACTTTCCTAATTACAAAATTAGTATAGAAATAAATAGTGTTGACTACATTCAAAAGTATAATGTTGAATTTACGTAACAAACACTTACAAAAATTTTCATTCTTGATTTAGAAATGTCAACTTGTTCGGTCTTCATCGCGCTGGCACCTATTTATCGCAGAAGTTCTTTAAGTATATTAGGCCTGTTGGAATTTTTCTGCGTCTTTGTTTGAAAACACCTGGCTTGTTATACAATATTTCTTCGGCTACGTTCTATGGCGAAAGAAATTCATTATACATTAGGATTTTTACAGTATACATTAGGATTAGGAAAAATATACTTCACTTTACTGCGAAAATCGATAAGTATATTTTTCTTTCATAAGAACCTTCTCCTGACAATAACAAACACAACAAAAAAATAATAAGCAAAATCGGTCCAGCGTTCATGCGTGTTGCCATGGCCACGTGGAGTAGGAATTCGTTTTTATTATAAAAGAAGATTTATATTGTTTATAAGAAAATAGTTAAAGATACTCATCATTCCAATTCAAAACAATTGTAATGATAAAACCGACAAACAAACATACTTACATACTCGCATAGGAACTTAGACCCAAGAAAAACTACCCATTTCTTGGCCAGTCGGATACAAACAGTCCAAAGCCGCACCTTCGCGAGGTGACCTTACAACTCCAATACTAACCCAAATTATGGCTTCCTATCATCATCATCATCCGAGCGATGTTCCCGGTTGCTTCCCTCTCGGGAGCCCGGGGTCCGCTTAAATTATGGCCGCCTTTAAATATTAATAAATAATTGTTAATTACAACTATCTTGTTTTGGGCTTGACTGTATTGTGTACAAGCTAATTGAAATTACTAGCGAATAACAAATTTAAACATTGTAATTACCTCATTTTACAATGATATTTATAGTGAAAACAACGATATAAGTTTAAAATCGTATGGCTTCCTGTAAATATTTAGTTAAAACTAAACTAAATTTTCCGATTTTAATCGCTTTATCAATGCCCTACGTCTCGAAATCTTTATAGATCTCCTTCTTCAGAGGTAGTCTGTAATTAACAGACATCATCCTTCAGAATAGTTTAAATTCAATCCAAAAACACGAAAATAGAAATTTTGGTTATTTACTCAGGAGTTAGTGAAAGAACTGGCCTTAATTTTAAATTGAAAATACAACAGGATTTTTTATACTATTGAAATTTTTCCTTACTTTTCTTGTTTGCATTCAATAATTTCTTTGCTGCTTTCGAATTATTGAGTTCATTAGGAACTGTATCACCAGTGTTAGATTCTTGAATTATTGGAAGCTTTGGGTACCGAGGTAATTTTATAATGACGGGCAATATAAAAACCGGAGGGCGTTCCACACAATCTGTTCAACATTATGTAGCATGTTTACACATTTTACCGGGTCTTAATCGCGTGAACTTTAACTTTTTTAATTTTTCCTTACATCGACGCTCCGTCCCCTCGAGACCAAGATCATTGTAACATGATCGAAAAGTCGGGTAAGGAAAATATAAAAAAGGTAAAGTTCACGCGATTAAGGTCTGAGAAAATGTGTAACTATGAGTTACAATCGCGTTAGTTTAAAAAGTTTAGTATATATGTATATGTATATTAATAAAAATGGAGTAACATCGGAGTAGTTATTTCGCTTTTTGGTTTTTGTCTATCAACTTTGGAAGTTCTTGTCACGGAAAAATACAAAGCAAGTTCTTACTACTCTGACCTTACTCCACGTGTATTATTAAGGCCCATTAATTTTTAATATCTGTAGAAAGGTTTAGGTTAGAAATGGCACTACAGATTGCTCAAGAGGATGTAGCGGGACGAGTTAGACTCCCAGCAGTGCGTTTTAACCAAAGAACCGGTTAGGACCGGAAAGGTTAATAAAACACTTTATTGACCGGGTTTAATCGCGTTTTATTCATGATTTTCGAACGACCGAGCTTTAAACCCGGTAAATAAAGTGTTTATTATGCAAAATCGTGAAAACCATAGAAGAAAATACCGGAAAGGTTATTAAGCTCATGCCTACATTGTATATCTACATTGTTTTTTGTTCATGAGATTCAAAAATTGGCTTCCTGGTGATACACGGTAATTTATACTTCTGTAATAGCTTGTGGATTTCCTAAATAATAAATAAGAAAAATAAAGCCGATTGACTGCTCATTAGTATTCGCTTCTCACGAAAATAGTATTTTTGTAGCACTATCGTGCAAGAACGCCCAATCATAATGAGTCTCGGTATATTATAGTGCTCGTTGTGACGTAGGCTGTATACAAACACGTGACCACCGGAGAGCTAGATTTTGTTTTTTTTAGATCACCAACTTATCCAGTACGTTTTCTGAAACTTAGAACAAAAATGTAAATATAGAACGGTCAATTATCAAAGGAACAAGTTAACAAAAAGAACTGTCACTTTGAAATAGATGTACCTACTTATGTGTTGTTTGTTTGTTTACATTTTTGATCAAAGATTCTGAACCAGATGGTCAAAGGACAAACATATTGATGTACATTCATACATATTGATGTACATTCATACATATTTATGTACATTCATACATACTTACAAACTTTAACAAATAAAAATAAAATATCAGTAGGATTTGATTTAATATCAGAAATAAACAGTGAAAACAACGAGATTTATATGCCAAATTATTTTGTGAAACGCCTCATATGAAATGTTATTGGCAAACACCATACATCTTCTGTCGCTGTTAATTTATTTAATTTCAAGTGCTAGGAAATCTTACGAGTGTAAGAAATTAACTAAATTGGCTCTTACCGTTTGTAACACGGACTCAAAGTTTAAATTGATATGTACATACATATAATACATGTTAGTAGAAGCAATCGGTTTGTTCTAAATTTGTCAACGGCTTTGAACTCCGATACGCAGTTAGTTGTAGATATTATGTCACAGGAAATGGATGAAACTTAGGAATTGTACTCGAATACAATTTAGGAAATGTTTACAATTCCGAGTCTATTTAGGAAATGTGTAAAAAATGTTTCAAAGATTATTTACACATATCCTAGGAAATGCAAACATTGAATTGTATACAATTCCTAAAAGTTTCCGAGTACATTACATTACATTTATTTAATATTCATTTAAAAACAGTCCCAGGGCAGAATTTTCTGTCACAAAAACTACTTCGGGGTGATAGATGAGAAGGTTAACCTTACGAAGTTCTTTTTTAACCACCCAAAAAATACATTTCCACTCGCTGTTTAGGAAATGTTTACAATTCCTAGAAAATGTGTGTAATTAATTTCACACATTTCCGGGCGATTTTAGGAGTTCTATGCATTTCAAGAATTGTATACAAAGATGGATTTCGTACATTTACAGCAACAGATAAAAATAATTCATGAAATAATTGGTTTGATTTTTTATACTTACTGCCAAAAACATTTAAATACTGACGTGCCAATTGTAAAACGAACAAAGATACGAGTATTTTTAATAACATTTACACTTTTTCAATTGATGTTATTGCGAAATAACTCGGAAGTCGGTTGTTTGTGAAAGATATTTCTCAATATCAATTAGGTATATATATAACATTTCATACAAAACAGATTATAAAAATAATAGTGGAACAAAAAGCTTGTAAAATTTAGAATAACAATATTTCATAACAATGAAATCTTGTTAAAAATAAAAATTGTTATTTATATTGCAAATGCTAAAACTATCAAGTTTGGATTATAATCTGATTGTTGTAAGAGCTTGTTCGCATGAAGAGGAATCGTTATTTTTCATGAATCGTGTTTTTACCATATTTTTTTCTGTAACCAATGAAATGTTGTCTATTGCATTTTGCCGTGGAACTAGTGACAATAAAAAGACTCAGTAGTTTCATGGAATAGATATACACAGGAACTAGTGACAATGATCCCTCTAGGTAATATCACCGTGGGATGGAACTCAGCGATGTTTTATCTCAGTCACGCTCTTAGTTAAAACTTTACCTGAAGTTCGTTAAGGATCCCTTGATTGCCCTTCAAGACACACGGGTCATTAGCTCGCCTAGATCAGGCAGATGAGCTTCTACAAAATATTTTCAGTTATTTAAAAGTACATCCATATCAACGTGACATGCCTAAGTTGTAGTAGATGGTAAAATACACAAGCAAAGATTCGACGTGTCTGAGTCACCGACGCCCGCGCCGGTAGACTAATCGGTCAACACGCTACTCCCGGATCGAGTAGAGATGTTGGTTCAAATCCCGCTCAGTGTCGACCGCGCGTTGTGTTTTGTGAATGTATTTTTACTTTCAAATATTTGTATTAACGCCTAGTAAATATTTATAGAATCTTTTGAGTTTTTATGGAACGTGTAATGAAAATAAATGTATGGCGATTAGCATCTTACACTGTAGGTATTCGCTAATCGTCCGTTGTAGCATACGAGCCACAAATTGCTTCGCAACGTAGAGATGACACCACTTGAAGCCACACGCCACCAGCTGCCACTTATTTTTAGTTTCTAGTTTCATAATGCGAACGATTAATTAACCTCTTGCAGTAGAATACGAAAATGACAGTTATTTTTTTTAAATTAACTTAAATTTAATTGAGCAACTTCGAAATTTAAAATTAGTACAGAGCCGCTCAGTTGTTGTTGTTTAAATAGACTCAAATTTTGAGTAGTGCTTCAGTATACCATTTGAACTATTGATCTCATTCTTAACAGTATATAGGTATGCTGTTACTGTCGTCTTTCTGATGCCATACCTACGTATGGCATCAGAAGGAGACGACAGTTGAAATAAGCCACTGAAGTAGGTAACGTTCAATCAAAATCAATGATACTTTTGACGGGTTAAATGTCATTTATCGAATCCATCTTAGCAGCATTCTTTTAATTTTTATAAACATAAATTTAATGTTTATTAAACGTAAAAATATTATGAGCACTGCATTGGTTTTAAATGCTCGCGATGAGGGAGCACCTTAAAACGAACATAAAATATATTTGAAACATCACCTCTAATACTAGTTTAAGTAATAACTAGATGCGCCCCGCTGTTTCACTCACGTAAGTGCCGTTCCCGCGGGAATTTCGGGATGAAAAGCCTATGTGATATTTAAGGTTCCCAGCTACCTATATTCCAAGTTTCATCGCAATCGGTTCAGTAGTTCTGGCGTGAAAGAATAATAAAGTCACATACATAACATACTTTCGCGTTTATAATATAATATCGGTAAGATACTTGACATAATTTCTTCTATGGTTTTCGCGATTTTGGAAAAAAGCTCGCGAAAACTCAGTTCGTTTAAAAATCATGAATAAAATGCGATTATAAACCAGATAAATAAAGTGTTTTATTAAAATACTTGACGCTTAAAACATCTATAAGCGGCGTTTTGTGCCGTGGCCAGTCGCTCGTGTGCGCAGACGCCACTATTTTATTTACAAGACAGAAAGTAGGATTAATTATAGCTACATGTGACTGTACAATAAATAAGATAATTAACACAAAGCAAATTTATTTTTCCACATCAATTATTCTAGTCAAGGTTTCGTTAAATCGTTTCTCAGTGATAAAAGTAGGCAACATTACATTTTGCGGTGGACAACAGCATTCTTGAATGTCGCTTGATCGTCTTGAAACCACTTTATCGGTGGCAGACTTCATTTGTTTGATATGTTTTTGAATGTCGGGTAAGTCTTTGTCATTCAAAACACCGCGTATCTTTAGGAAATCTAATGCGGCTTCGTTGATTTTGAAATCGACTACACATTCTGAAATAAAAAAATAGGTTTTTAAGTTATAAACTAGGTGCTAAGCTAGCCGAAGGCCTGTGCGGAAGTAGCCTAAACTTTTATGACGGGACGTGGGAGAAACTTTTAATCTGTATTCACGCTGCGTCTTTTTGTTTTAAGAGATAGTAAAATATTAAAGAACTTTTGACTTTAATACTGTTGAAGAATCTGACCGACTCCATAACAGAATATCAATAATATACATTTAGAAAATAATAATTAACTAAACTATGCGGGTGAAACCGCGGTGAGCCGTTGTCGTTTATAAACCAATTTATGCAGACGAACTTAACTAAAGCTTAAAAAACCATCGTTATCGTCTGACGTCTGCGTTATTATAGGTAGAGTTAGTTATACAACGGAATGTTCTTTAGGTCGATAACTCGCCACTTTCGATTTATTTTCATCCTAAAAGTGGTACAGATAAATTAAGATCCTACCGAGAAAGTTTAAACTGAACTGGACACTTCCAACTGAGTCTAGAATGTTTAATTGCTCCTCTTCAACTGTTGCATAATGAAAAATCGTAAGTAGTTTAAACTTCACAGTGGTTATTATAAATGTATAGACTGGGACTATATTACATTATCTATCTAGACAGGATTGTTTTGTTTTTCTAATTGAATCCTACAGTGCACAGTTTTGTACATCAAAACTAACAACTGTTGTTCCACGACTTTTGAAGTTCTGAGTAGTTTTCGAAAATTATGAGTTCAAGGTCAACTTAAAAATAAATCATTTTCTTAGAGTTAGAGGTCATTGACCTTAAGTTGAACTGTTATTTGGGTATAAATACTATGTACGAGCATGAGCTCGACATTTAAGTTAACGCTGCACTTTTCCTACTTTTATGCATTTTAATTGTCATTTCAAACACACTACAATAAACGCCTCGGACGAGTGCGGACGCGGGTTTCATTTACTCAAACTACCTAACCTTCATATTAGGTGCACTACGAGGATCGCCATAGTACCTATAATTACTACCACTATTTTATAGTTACCTACGTAACGGTGATCGAAGCCCCGTCAAATCTAACAATACTAACAAAATACAATCTTATCAATGTACCGGGTGAATGCCCGTACATTTTCTTCGAGCCGGATGTGATTAAGTTCTCTCTGCGGTTGCGATTCGGCTTTGCTGGCCTTCCACAAGCGGACCTCCCCAGTAAAGTTGAGAAGGCGCATAAGATCGCAGCGAGGGCGAGATTGCATTTATCACCTGCTGGTAACTACAGTCACCGTGCAGTTCCACAATCCTGGATACTAATACTACGCCGGGAGCAACTTCTTTTCTAACGCAATCTTCGATAATGGAAGAGTTACTGAAGAGACAACAAATCATAACGGAAGCGGTTCAAAAAATAACGACTAACTTCAAGAAGGACTCTGCAAGCCGCAAGACTGCTTCTTACATTGAGCAACGGTTAACTTCTCTAGAAAAATTGTGGAACGAGTTTAATGATAATCACGCAACATTAAGCGTCAGTCTTCACCCTACGAACGAATACCTCACCAGCGAGGTCTACTACGAAGTGAAAGACCTATATGACACAACTTCTGAAATGCTCAAAAAATTAAAGCCAGCTGGGACAAGCCACGAGCCCGGAAAAGAAAACGTTACATCAGAGGAACGTGGTGTATTTTCGAAAACAGACGAATTACTAAGTTTTCAACGTACTAACTTTCGTGCTTTTGACAGAGCTATACGGAACCTTGATTTAGAAAATCTAAACGACAAGTTAGACATTCAAGACAGCTTACAAATACTACAAGAGTGCTGGAAGTCCATCAACGACCTTCATTGGCAGATTGACAATCTTCTCATCGGTACTGACGTCAATTACGAAGCCGATTTTTCAAATTATGAAGAAAAATATCGATCTTTAAAGAGGCAACTCAATCAAAAACTTAGCAGCACAGCCCACAAGCAACAAACGGTGCCACAAACGGACATTCCTACATTTTGGGGAAACTATCTACAGTGGCCTACATTCATGGACTTATATGTTCGTGCAATACATAGCAACATTCACCTTTCAAAGGCCGAAAAAATGCTACACCTTAAGACTAAACTTCGTGGTGAAGCAGAACGTGTCGTTCAACATTTAACAATAACGGATAACAACTACGACACCTGTTGGGAACTACTTCAACATAGATACTACAACCGACAGCTGCTTTTCACCAAACAAATGCAATCACTATTAAATCAACCTCAAATTCGCAAAAACAGCGCAGCCGATATAAAGCGCCTTCACGACGTGACTCTGGAAGCAATTTGGTCAATTAAAATCATGGGCGTCGATACAACATCATGGGATCCCTTCGTGGTACACATTATCATGGAAAAAATGGACTCCGATACAAAAACAGCCTACATGCAAGCTAGAAAGGCGCCACGTGACTTACCATCACTAAACGAATGTACTACATTCCTGGATAACAGATACACCGCATTAGAGCCTGGCGATAAAACACCTATTGATAACAACTCAAGGCCAACAACAAATGATCAAAAACCGAAGCCTGGCAATCAATTCTCGCAGAAAACTCTACCCAATTCTTTCAAGGGCAACTTCAAAACCTATTCTCCAAGGACTTGCTATACTACTACCGAGAGAACATGTCCTATTTGCAGTAACAACCATCCACTTTACATATGCAATACATTTAAAAACATGCCGAGCAATGAAAAATTGCGTCACATTTCGCAATTACAATTATGTGAGAATTGTCTTTATTGTCACGGTGAAAAACAATGCAAATCGTCGAAGACATGCAGGGCTTGCAATAAGGCGCATCATACAAGCTTACACGACGTTTTCGCTGGGAACGGCAACTTACACGTGAACACACGGCCGAATCTGACACCCGAGTCTACTTCAAAGTCAACGCCGCGAAACGCAAATTACGTCAACGCAAATGAAGAAGTTTTACTCGCTACTATGAAAATAAAGGTTAAGGCTAATGATGGAACCTATTTACAACTACGAGCGCTACTGGACCAGGGGTCTCAAACTAATCTAATAACTGAATCAGCCGCCCAACGGCTAGGCCTACCTAGACGCAAGCGTCATGCAACTATATCTGGGATAGGTATCTCGAGCAACAAGTGCAACGGCGTGATTCAACTAGTCTGCGAGTCCCTATACGGCGGCAGCGACACAATCGTTATCGATGCAATGATAATGTCGAAAATGTTAAATAGTCTACCAAATATTACATTTGAGAAGCAACAATGGCCACACCTACGAGATCTCGATTTGGCAGATCCAAACTATAACATCTCAAGCCCAATCGACATACTACTTGATGCTGGAGTTTACGCACAAATCGTCATGAACGAAATTCGACGGGGGCCTATCCACGCTCCGATAGCACAACATACTAAATTCGGATGGGTATTAATGGGCAATATCAAAACATTTAACTGCCACGCCTTACTCAATAACTTGGAAGAGATATCACAATTCTGGGAAATAGAAGATGTTCCTGACAACGAAGTCTCGATGACGTCAGATAATGAGTATTGCGAAACACTATACAAAACTACCACCACTAGAGACTCATCTGGGAGATACGAAGTCAGATTACCTATGAAACCGAATTTTGAAAACCATCTGGGAACTTCAAGGCCACAAGCCATCGCTCAATTCAATCAACTTGAGAAACGGCTACAGAAAAATGAATCGTTATCCGACAGCTATATAAATTTTATCAACGAATACCTACAACTTGATCATATGAAACAATGCACATCACCACGGGAGCCTAGCTACTTTCTTCCACATCATGGTGTAATAAGGCCCGATTCCACGAGCACAAAGTTACGTGTGGTTTTCAACGGGTCTCAAAAAACCAAATCTGGTTATAGTTTGAACGAGCTAATGGAATGGGGACCCAATCTTCAAATGGATATTTTTTCTTTGATTATACGCTGGCGAGTTTACAAGTTTGTCTTCACTGCGGACATCGAAAAATTTTACAGGCAAATCCGCGTGCAAGAACAAGACCAACACTTACAAAAGATCGTATGGCGGAACTCGCGCGACGAAGTTATCAAGGAATATCAACTTACAACTGTAACATACGGTACCAAGGCTGCTCCTTATCTCGCTATGCGAACCATTAAACAGTTGGTCCTAGACGATGGAAATATATATCCAGAAGCTGCAGAAGTTCTTAACTCCCAGATCTACGTCGATGATCTTTTGGCGGGATCCAACTCAATTTCAGCAGCCAAGGTCATACAAAAACAGTTAATCCACATGCCACACGGTGGTGGATTTAACCTTCGCAAGTGGGCTAGCAATGACACGAAGCTCCTAGAAGATCTACCTGAGAATCAAGTCAGCCAAAATATGATGAACTTCAGACATGCCGAAACGAACAAAACTTTGGGCATAACTTGGAATCCATGCACGGATTTATTTACATTTAAACAAACGTTACAAGATAACATACACAATGACGTCACCACTAAGCGTTCACTATTATCGGAATTATCGAAGCTATACGACCCACTTGGTTGGCTATCTCCGGTAATCGTCAAGGCCAAGATTATTTTTCAACAATTTTGGGAATCAAATTACAACTGGGATGATATACTACCAAATAACATACACGAAGAATGGAAATCATTCAAGACGGACTTAGCAAACATACAACATATAACTATTCCAAGATGGATTGGAAACGCAGATCGTCCTGCCGAATTGAACGGGTTCTGTGATGCCTCGGAAAAGGCCTATTCCTGCGTAATATACTACAGAAGCATTGATAACAATGGTCAATATACAGTAAGCTTGGTAGCGGCGAAAACAAAACTCGCCCCATTAAGAAAAAGCGTGACCTTGCCAAGGCTCGAACTATGCGGTGCAGCACTTTTATCAAAACTAATGCACAAGGTCATAGAGTCCCTGAAGGGTCAGACAGTCACTATACATGGTTGGACGGACTCTACTGTTGTTTTGGGTTGGCTTAAAGGCGATATATCAAGATGGAAAATATTTATCTCAAACAGAGTCAAGGCCATTTTACACACAATGCCTATCGAATCTTGGAAACATGTCAGAACGGAAGACAATCCAGCTGATTGCGCGAGTCGAGGACTACTACCATCACAACTGCTCAGCTATAATCTCTGGTGGCAAGCTCCGCAATGGCTGAAACACAAAAACATCCCCAGTCAACCCAATAACCAATCATACGAAGTTCCCACCGAAGAATTGAAACGAAAACAAGTAAATATTGTAACACAAAACAAGTCAATTTTAATTGAAGAGCTTCTGCACAAATATAGCTCTATGACAAAGATAGTCCGAGTACTTGCATGGGTATCGCGTTTCATTTACAACTGTTTGAATAAAACAAATGCGATACGTACTTCGTACCTAGCAACAGCGGACTTGGAAAAAGCGCACACTGCGGTTATACAAGTCATACAACACAACTTTTTCCAAGAAGACATCGCATGTTTACGGAAACGTGATAAATTACATTCACGAAGTAACATTTTGAACTTGAATCCCCTTTTAGATAAGTTTGGGATTCTACGTGTTGGAGGAAGGTTGAAACAATCTCAACTTAGTGAGTCACAGAAGCACCCCATCATACTTCCGTATAACTGCAAACTTACGAAGCTTCTCATCGAAAAATCACACAAAGCGACTCTTCATGGAGGAATGCGACTGACACTTTCACATTTACGAGACAAATATTGGATTCTGCGAGGAGTCAAGACAGTCAAAAATCACATTCTCAAATGTGTAACATGTCATCGCTACAAAACATCTAAGAGTCAACAACTGATGGCAGATTTGATAAAACCTCGAGTTAAACCGTCCCGCCCCTTCACACACACAGGAGTGGATTTCACTGGACATGTCGATGTGAAAGCTAACAAGGGCAGAGGCATCAAAACTACAAAGGCCTACATAGCAATATTTGTTTGCCTCACAACGAAGGCAGTTCATCTGGAATTGGTATCGGACTTAAGCACACCTGCATTTCTCGCCGCACTGAAGAGACTTTGTGCTCGCCGAGGCACTCCTGCTTGTATGTACAGTGATAAAGGCCGTAATTTCGTGGGAGCTGCTAAGGTACTACAAAAAGAACACAGAGAAGCGCTGCAACATTACATCAATGATGACTCTATTAACAACATAACAGAGATGGGGATTAAATGGAACTTCCTAGCTCCAATTTGGCCCACGGCTGGTGGATTATGGGAAGCAGCCGTAAAGTCATTTAAATTCCATTTAAAACGAGTTCTCGGGGATCAAAAGTTGACATACGAAGAATTTTCTACTATCATGGCACAAATCGAAGGGTGCATGAATTCTCGACCACTAATACCACTAACAAACGAAGTCGACGACCTGGATTGTCTCACTCCAGGTCATTTCCTGGTTGGCGGGCCGATTCTCTCCGGGCCCCTGACACCCGAAGCTGGCACACGAGACATTAGAAACAGATGGCAACTTATCGAAAAAATGTACAAGGATTTTTGGAAACGGTGGGCTTCAGAATATCTACAAACTCTACAAACAAAAAGCAAGTGGTGTCACCCTACTAAAAACCTTGAAATCGGAGAGTTGGTGTTGTTAAAAGAAGATAACATGCCACCAGCAAAGTGGCTCATGGGACGAGTGGCACAAACTCATCAAGGGACTGACGGCTACGTGCGCGTCGTCTCCATAAAAACGAAAAACAGTATCCTAAAACGGCCCATAACTAAAGTGTCGCGCCTACCTATAGATACTGAGATACATTCCACTTCAAAATCAGCTGTTTCAACAACATAATAACAAATTTCTAATAATTACGTACTTCGAAAACACATGTGCATTAACAAAGATAAGAAACATAAACAATGGATATATCGACGAGCCGGCCTATAGTATTCGGTTACCTTCTACGGCACGTGACTCTACTTACACCTGTCGTCGGTAACGCTGAGTGAGCTATACTCCTGCTCAGCTAAGGTGATAACAACGCTAGGACAAGGACACACTATGTACAACAACATCGAGACGATCACGACGATGCGACGGGATACAACGACAGCGAGTTACATCTCGTCGGGCCAAAACATTTCGGGAACTAGATTAAGTTAAATTATTTAATGATTTACTTTAATGTTATTTGTTGTTTTTGAATTTTGCAGCATGTACGAGCATGAGCTCGACATTTAAGTTAACGCTGCACTTTTCCTACTTTTATGCATTTTAATTGTCATTTCAAACACACTACAATAAACGCCTCGGACGAGTGCGGATGCGGGTTTCATTTACTCAAACTACCTAACCTTCATATTAGGTGCACTACGAGGATCGCCATAGTACCTATAATTACTACCACTATTTTATAGTTACCTATGTAACGGTGATCGAAGCCCCGTCAAATCTAACAATACTAACAAAATACAATCTTATCAATGTACCGGGTGAATGCCCGTACATACTATAATCTTAGAAAAGAACCAGGCCGGCGGCACACTAATGTCTTTTTGTTTTTGAAAATATATGTGCGCTAATAACATGGCTTTTACGGTGAAGGAAAACATCGTTAAGAAATCGACAAGTCTTAGGACTCACCACGGTTCGAAGACATGGGACATTCGCTAATCCGGAGTGTGGGCACCCGTGGTGTCTTCTGCCTAACCCCTCTAAGAGGCTCTTTGTCTCTTTTAATTTAACGGGCCGATTATGTTATGTTTATGTACTACAGTCTTCACATTAATTGCTTTTATTTTAAAAAAACAACTGTTGTTTTTTTTGTAAAAAACACTAGCTGCACCCCGCGGTTAAGCCCGCGTAAGTTCCGATCCCGCAGGATAATCGTGATCAAAGTATCCTCTCAATTACTTAAGCCATGCAAATTTTCATCTAAATCGCTCAAACCGTTTGACCGTAAAGAGTGAACAAACAAAGGAACTTTCAGATTTATAATATGTTTTGAAATTTATTTATGATTATATAATAATAGATCAATATAATTCATAGATAGGTAGCTAAAAAAGTAGGGAAGTTTTTGAAGTTGGAAAAAAGTTGACCAATTTTTTTTAATTGCTCTTGAACAACGAACCCTCTTGAAAGTCTTTAGGTATAGGAATCGGTTTACGCTCACTTTATGAATTTCAGTTTGGTCAGGATTACGTATTTTTATTGTAACAAGTCACAGGACCCTTTATTCAAATCCATTTTGAAATAAATCAGCCCATTATTTCAATTATTACAGTCAGTTTGATAGTAAATAGGTCTCAGTGGTCGTAGAAAAAGTGAAAAAAGACCATAACTCCTTAACGACCAAAAATCGCGAAACGTACATGTAGGTGATTTGGGTGCCCCTTAAAGTTCTATACCTCTGGACTTTTGCTTGACACTACTTTCTGGGACACTCTGTATATCAAAGCAGCCTTAACCGCTAACCCTAGAGACATTTGAAGAGTGGGTAATATCATAAAACGGTAACTATAGGAAAGAACCCTGCTTCGATTTAAAGTTCCTACACAAGATGCTTTCTAAGGCCATAGTCAGAAGCACTCCCAAGCGGAGTAATGCTTTTTCACATTTTCGCTGACGGAGAATATTAGTTACAAGAGCGAGACAGAGCATTCCTAAGCTTAAATTTAATGACCGGTCCACGGCGGTACGCAGCATTATCTTTAAACTGGAGCAAAAGTAAGAAAACTCTAAAAGTGCATCGTTTATAAGAAATACTTAATTGAAAATTAAACATATGGTTTATTTTATAAAGTTCCATACTTAAAGTAATAAAAGTAATTTGCTTAAATTTGTTATAATTGCCTAAATCAATATTTGTTCTGTTTTAATTTTTTGCCATGTTTTTTTTTTATAAATTTTTGGACAAGCGCAGCAGTTACCCACATGGACAGGTAGCTTTCGTAGTGGAAAATGAACGTATTGTAAACATTTTAATCATAACTTGCGAAGCGCTGAGAGAGAGCGCTGTTGGTTTAGTGGCAAATACCCCGACTTTCATTCCGAAGGTCGTGGTTTCGAATCCCGGCCGCGCACGCAATGTCTTTTTCTGTAAGATAAAAATATGTGCGCTATTAACATCGCTCTTACGGTGAAGGAAAACATCGTGAGGAAACCCACGGCTTAATATCACGCACAAAGGCCTAATAGTAGGGCTAACTGCGGAAACACACAGTTAAAACTTTAACCTTAACTGGCAAAGATGAAAATGCACTTCATAAGTTCTACACAGGCTCTTAGTTTATAAAGCATTTTTAACGTCTTGTATTTCAAATACCAACTAATTAACTGGAAAAGGGTTACGGAGTTAGACGCTAGAAGAAAATATTTAACCCAAGCGTAGAAACATACCACCTTCAAGTCTGTGTTCTTCAGACAGAATTAAACGCACTTAAAAAAATCTCTTTGAAGCCTGTAAATTTCAATCTTAAAGGGATTTATTTAATTATTGGATTTTTCCACCTTCATAGACCTTTTTATACGCTCAAACTGCCTGTGAAATTGATTTATAATATGATAGACAGCTGTTTAAATTGAATTAAAGGTCGTGGCTGGTTGTTGAAGAACCAAGAACTTAAAACTCAGTTAGATAAACATAGATACAACAGGTACTCTTTCATGCTTATTTTTTTCTGAAATAGGTTCATTTCAATATCTTTGTTATGGTTTTTCTGTCAGCATTACACAAATTACAATTTCAGCCAGTTTCACATGTTAAGTAGTTTACTATCAAATCGTTTGAAACAATTTTAGCAATGCGTGAAAGCTATAGTAATAATGGCGACGATTTTCACTCCAACCCCATTAGAACATTTGGTGGTAACAGCTAATTCAATGTTTGGCACTGGTTTTTTTATATTTACACTCGTTGAACTTCGCGGTATTTTTAGGTCAATGTCAAATTCCAATTTTGACATTACTCCGTTGGGTTGGCTAGAGGGTCAAGATCGTCAAGATACTTTTGTTTGCAACGCGTATTGTGGTTCTGATTTTTATTGTCGTGAAATCTATATCGTTTTAATCTTCGATAAAAGTAAACCGCAAATGTAACAAAAGTACATATAAAAGGAAACTGATATTGTTATAATAAGATTGTGTAGTTGTGTCATTATTTTGTTATACCCAGAAGTAGTTTACTTTGCGTTTTGTTACCTTTATTTGGTGGGCAACGGCATTCGAACTCCGGTGCTTTAAAAGGAATGCTATCACCGTTGTTCCTTCTTAATAAAGTTGCCAACGATTCCTGAGGTGCTTGCCAATACCATCTTGTCCATGGCAAGTTGGAGGTCAATCCTAGTTGTAGGGCTACCACGACGATCAAAAATAGATTCTAAAACAATGTAGGTAAGCAGGCTACAGACGTTTAGATTATCTGCAAGTTAACTGTACTGTGTATCTGTACAGATAAATCGTATGTGTGTAGGCAAAGATAAAAACTGAACCGTTGAAGGTTGAAGAAAATCTAATCAAAATATCGTTTTAGCTACCAAGTATACTCTTAAATAAACTTTCAGTTAATTTAAACGTCTGTAGCCTGCTTTAAAAAAAGATTAATGGCAACAACAACGTTTAGTATGCTATCTTCTTAGGAATAAAGGCGACGTCATTAAGTCTTTGGGTTAAACAGAACTGAAGAAGTAAATGAGAGAAGGTTGCGTGTTTGAAAGTTTTATTTGTTACGTAAAACGAGCCTTCGGTACTGTAAGTTTTGATCCAACAATTTTCGGTGAAACGAACCATAGGGGAAATGAATAATCGGGAAAATAACTATTCGGTAATGCAATCTATCGGTCAATCGTCTTCGGCGAACGGTGTATCGATGGATAGTGTTTCGAAGTAGCGTGGGAACCGTCTCAAAAAAGGCACCCATTTTAAAATATACTACACCTAATATTCAATTTAAATGCGAGTTGCTCGCCATGTTATGGTTAGCTCTGCTCCTTGTGCCATCGATACCAAGAGCAAATAAAGTCATGACTTCGGTCACTGTCAGCCGGCAGACAAAAATTGATGACTTTGTGAAATAAATAAAAACATAACACTTCCTTTGACAGTCGTGTAAAAACAAGATCAAAGATAATTAAGCTTTACGAAACATAATTGAATTTATATGGCGAAGTAATGAGTTTTACCACTAGAATTTTAACCGTATAGATTGATAACAATGTTAGTTAAAGAAGAGGACATTTAATAATAATTATGAATTATACAAGTAATCAGGCACGGTTCTTTGCACATTTTCTGCACTTTTCATCGTAGTTTCTGTTATTTTATGCGATGTTTTAGTTCTACATTTATAATAGGTTTTATTTGAATTCCGGCATTTGCACAGTCTTGATGATAGATAAGGGCATAGAGGTCGTGAGACAGCTGTTGTTGATTGTAAAGGTGTGGTAATAGTACTTGTAGATTTCAGTTTAGGACACAGTGTGTATGGCTTTCTAGTACTTTTCACTTTAAAAGGTGCTTCAGGTTTCTTCTCGTGTAGGTTCTTATAGTCACGTTTATACATTTGCTTGTACTTTGCTTTGCCTTTTGAGCCCACGAAGAGAGGAAACACCATTGCAAAATTATCAACGTTATCCTTACACCCCCCTTCACATAGTCTATAAGGAGCCTTAAATTGTAAATAGTCGGGAATACTCTTTAACTCTAAAATATAACATTTGAACAATTACCTATGGAGGACTATTTTAAAACTGTATGTTTAAGTTAGAAATAGGCCGACTATGGTTTTTACCGACAACTAAACTAGTTTTAAAATTTCCAACTAGTCAAATCATTAAATTGTGGATATATTCAGGTTAAAACTTTCAAGAAATGGTAGAAACATTATCGAGAAAAAAATAGAATAAAGTGATACATTTAAGTTGCACCCTCGTTATGAGATGTTTGTTTACGTTTTTCTGACTGCCCGCTTCTAACTGTACTATTAATTCAATAAAAATAATGGTTAAATCGCAGAATTGTTGGCATCTACCGACTAGTCGGCCCATCACTAGTTTTAAAGGCTTCTACTACAACAAATAAGTAATGTTAAAAATATATAATTAAATAATAAACGAAAATCTTAATTAACTACTTAAATATATATATAATACTTGAACGAAAAATTACAAAAACTTGATGAAAAATCTACCATTAACATAAACCAATACCTACATCATATAATAAATTAAGCACCAATGAGTAAACTTATATTATTACATTTTACTGAGAAAATATGGAATAGGACCCTAAAAAAGAATACAGCAAATGCTTACTTTTTCCATTGAGTATCTTGTTAACAAAGTTTTCGCCGTCAGTGACCGCGTGATCAATGGTAACAGCAGCTGTTCTGTTCTCTAAAACGTCTCCTGTACTAATTTGATACGAACTAAAAACAGTTAAGAATGTAATTAAAATTGGTCGACACATTGTTACTTTTATGAATACAACGTAAATGAATATTTTTACTAATAACTAAAAACAGTTAAGAATGTACCGGTGTGAAGTTGGCAGCCAAAGTTAGCAGCCTATAACCCGACCAAATTGAGATGGTCATTTTTTCGAAGTTAGCAGCTACCGACAGATTTTTTATTGTTTAATTAATAACAGATTAAATAAACAATAAAAAATAAATATATTTATCACAAAAGGTTAAATAAACATTAAAGATACTTAACCCTCTAACAACCAGTCAAACTTAATGCAAATGTTTGTGTAAGTAATTTTCTTAATCTAAATAGCTGATGGTGATTTACACCTAGCCTTCCCCGCCTAATCGCATCAAAATTGGTCTAGTATTATAGATAGTAGTCTAGAGTACCTAGATAATGCCATAAGAAAGTGGCTACGAAGCGATTTACCACTCCAACAACCAGTCAAACTTAATGCAAATATTTGTGGAAGTAATTTTCTTATTTTCAATAGCTGATGGTGATTTACACCTAGCCTTCCCCGTCTAATCGCTTCAAAATCGGTCTAGTATTATAGGTAGTAATCCAAAGTACCTAGATAATGCCATTAGAAAGTGGCTACAGTGTTATTTAACCCTCTACCAACCAATTCAAATTGAAGAAATATTTTTATTAAAAATTTCTCAGTCTCAGTAGCTGCTTGTGTTTTACACCTAGCCTTCCCCGCCTAATCGCATCAAAATTGGTCTAGTATTATAGATAGTAGTCTAGAGTACCTAATTAATGCCATGAGAAAGTGGCTACAAAGCGATTTAACCCCCTAACAATCAGATAACTTAATGCAAATGTTTGTTTAAGTAATTTTCTTAATCTCAATGGCTGATGGTGATTTATACCTAGACTTCCCCGCCTAATCGCTTTAAAATTGGTCTAGTATTATAGGTAGTAATCCAAAGTACCTAGATAATGCCATTAGAAAGTGGCTACAGTGTTATTTAACCCTCTACCAACCAATTCAAATTGAAGAAATATTTTTATTAAAAATTTCTCAGTCTCAGTAGCTGCTTGTGTTTTACACCTAGCCTTCCCCGCCTAATCGCATCAAAATTGGTCTAGTATTATAGATAGTAGTCTAGAGTACCTAATTAATGCTATGAGAAAGTGGCTACGAAGCGATTTAACCCCCTAACAATCAGTCAAACTTAATGCAAATGTTTGTTTAAGTAATTTTCTTAATCTCAATGGCTGATGGTGATTTATACCTAGCCTTCCCCGCCTAATCGCTTTAAAATTGGTCTAGTATTATAGGTAGTAATCCAAAGTACCTAGATAATGCCATTAGAAAGTGGCTACGGAGTTATTTAACCCTCTACCAACCAATTCAAATTGAAAAAATATTTTTATTAAAAATTTCTCAGTCTCAGTGGCTGCTAGTGTTTTACACATAGCCTTCCCCGCCTAATCGCTTTAAAATTGGTCTAGTATTATAAATAGTAGTCTAAAGTACTTAATTAATGCCATGAGAAAGTGGCTACGAAGCGATTTAACCCCCTAACAATCAGTCAAACTTAATGCAAATGTTTGTTTAAGTAATTTTCTTAATCTCAATGGCTGATGGTGATTTACACCTAGCCTTCCCCGCCTAATCGCATCAAAATTGGTCTAGTATTATAGGTAGTAATCCAAAGTACCTAGATAATGCCATTAGAAAGTGGCTACGGAGTTATTCAACCCTCTACCAACCAATTCAAATTAAAAAAATATTTTTATTAAAAATTTCTCAGTCTCAGTAGCTGCTAGTGTTTTACACCTAGCCTTCCCCGCCTAATCGCATCAAAATTGGTCTAATATTAAAGATAGTAGTCTAGAGTAACTAGATAATGCCATAAGAAAGTGGCTACGGAGTTATTTAACCATCTACCAACCAATTCCAAATGAAACAATATTTTTATCAAAAATTTCTCAGTCTCAGTGGCTGCTAGTGTTTTACACATAGCCTTCCCCGCCTAATCGCATCAAAATTGGTCTAGTATTATAGATAGTAGTCTAGAGTACCTAATTAATGCTATGAGAAAGTGGCTACGAAGCGATTTAACCCCCTAACAATCAGTCAAACTTAATGCAAATGTTTGTTTAAGTAATTTTCTTAATCTCAATGGCTGATGGTGATTTATACCTAGCCTTCCCCGCCTAATCGCATCAAAATTGGTCTAGTATTATAGGTAGTAATCCAAAGTACCTAGATAATGCCATTAGAAAGTGGCTACGGAGTTATTTAACCCTCTACCAACCAATTCCAAATGAAACAATATTTTTATCAAAAATTTCTCAGTCTCAGTGGCTGCTAGTGTTTTACACATAGCCTTCCCCGCCTAATCGCTTTAAAATTGGTCTAGTATTATAGATAGTAGTCTAAAGTACCTAATTAATGCCATGAGAAAGTGGCTACGAAGCGATTTAACCCCCTAACAATCAGTCAAACTTAATGCAAATATTTGTTTAAGTAATTTTCTTAATCTCAATGGCTGATGGTGATTTACACCTAGCCTTCCCCGCCTAATCGCATCAAAATTGAACTAGTATTATAGGTAGTAATCCAAAGTACCTAGATAATGCCATTAGAAAGTGGCTACGAAGCGATTTAACCCCCTAACAATCAGTCAAACTTAATGCAAATGTTTGTTTAAGTAATTTTCTTAATCTCAATGGCTGATGGTGATTTACACCTAGCCTTCCCCGCCTAATCGCATCAAAATTGGTCTAGTATTAAAAATAGTAGTCTAGAGTACCTAGATACTACCATAAGAAAGTGGCTACGGAGTTATTTAACCATCTACCAACCAATTCAAAATGAAACAATATTTTTATCAAAAATTTCTCAGTCTCAGTGGCTGCTAGTGTTTTACACATAGCCTTCCCCGCCTAATCGCTTTAAAATTGGTCTAGTATTATAGATAGTAGTCTAAAGTACCTAATTAATGCCATGAGAAAGTGGCTCTGAAGCGATTTAACCCCCTAACAATCAGTCAAACTTAATGCAAATGTTTGTTTAAGTAATTTTCTTAATCTCAATGGCTGATGGTGATTTATACCTAGCCTTCCCCGCCTAATCGCATCAAAATTGGTCTAGTATTATAGGTAGTAATCCAAAGTACCTAGATAATGCCATTAGAAAGTGGCTACGGAGTTATTTAACCCTCTACCAACCAATTCCAAATGAAACAATATTTTTATCAAAAATTTCTCAGTCTCAGTGGCTGCTAGTGTTTTACACATAGCCTTCCCCGCCTAATCGCTTTAAAATTGGTCTAGTATTATAGATAGTAGTCTAAAGTACCTAATTAATGCCATGAGAAAGTGGCTACGAAGCGATTTAACCCCCTAACAATCAGTCAAACTTAATGCAAATATTTGTTTAAGTAATTTTCTTAATCTCAATGGCTGATGGTGATTTACACCTAGCCTTCCCCGCCTAATCGCATCAAAATTGAACTAGTATTATAGGTAGTAATCCAAAGTACCTAGATAATGCCATTAGAAAGTGGCTACGGAGTTATTCAACCCTCTACCAACCAATTCAAATTGAAAAAATATTTTTATTAAAAATTTCTCAGTCTCAGTAGCTGCTAGTGTTTTACACCTAGCCTTCCCCGCCTAATCGCATCAAAATTGGTCTAATATTAAAGATAGTAGTCTAGAGTACCTAGATAATGCCATAAGAAAGTGGCTACGGAGTTATTTAACCATCTACCAACCAATTCCAAATAAAACAATATTTTTATCAAAAATTTCTCAGTCTCAGTGGCTGCTAGTGTTTTACACATAGCCTTCCCCGCCTAATCGCATCAAAATTGGTCTAGTATTATAGATAGTAGTCTAGAGTACCTAATTAATGCCATGAGAAAGTGGCTACAAAGCGATTTAACCCCCTAACAATCAGTCAAACTTAATGCAAATGTTTGTTTAAGTAATTTTCTTAATCTCAATGGCTGATGGTGATTTACACCTAGCCTTCCCCGCCTAATCGCATCAAAATTGGTCTAGTATTATATATAGTAGTCTAGAGTACCTAGATAATGCCATTAGAAAGTGGCTACGGAGTTATTTAACCCTCTACCAACCAATTTAAATGAAAAAATATTTTTATCAAAAATTTCTTAGTCTCAGTGGCTGCTAGTGTTTTACACATAGCCTTCCCCGCCTAATCGCTTTAAAATTGGTCTAGTATTATAGAGAGTAGTCTAAAGTACCTAATTAAAGCCATGAGAAAGTGGCTACGAAGCGATTTAACCCCCTAACAATCAGTTAACTTAATGCAAATGTTTGTTTAAGTAATTTTCTTAATCTCAATGGCTGATGGTGATTTATACCTAGCCTTCCCCGCCTAATCGCATCAAAATTGGTCTAGTATTATAGGTAGTAATCCAAAGTACCTAGATAATGCCATTAGAAAGTGGCTACGGAGTTATTTAACCCTCTACCAACCAATTCCAAATGAAACAATATTTTTATCAAAAATTTCTCAGTCTCAGTGGCTGCTAGTGTTTTACACATAGCCTTCCCCGCCTAATCGCATCAAAATTGGTCTAGTATTATAGATAGTAGTCTAGAGTACCTATTTAATGCCATGAGAAAGTGGCTACAAAGCGATTTAACCCCCTAACAATCAGTTAACTTAATGCAAATGTTTGTTTAAGTAATTTTCTTAATCTCAATGGCTGATGGTGATTTACACCTAGCCTTCCCCGCCTAATCGCATCAAAATTGGTCTAGTATTAAAGATAGTAGTCTAGAGTACCTAGATACTACCATAAGAAAGTGGCTACGGAGTTATTTAACCATCTACCAACCAATTCAAAATGAAACAATATTTTTATCAAAAATTTCTCAGTCTCAGTGGCTGCTAGTGTTTTACACATAGCCTTCCCCGCCTAATCGCTTTAAAATTGATCTAGTATTATAGATAGTAGTCTAAAGTACCTAATTAATGCCATGAGAAAGTGGCTACGAAGCGATTTAACCCCCTAACAATCAGTCAAACTTAATGCAAATGTTTGTTTAAGTAATTTTCTTAATCTCAATGGCTGATGGTGATTTACACCTAGCCTTCCCCGCCTAATCGCATCAAAATTGGTCTAGTATTATAGATAGTAGTCTAGAGTACCTAGATAATGCCCTTAGAAAGTGGCTACGGAGTTATTTAACCCTCTACCAACCAATTTAAATGAAAAAATATTTTTATTAAAAATTTCTTAGTCTCAGTGGCTGCTAGTGTTTTACACATAGCCTTCCCCGCCTAATCGCTTTAAAATTGGTCTAGTATTATAGATAGTAGTCTAAAGTACCTAATTAATGCCATGAGAAAGTGGCTACGAAGCGATTTAACCCCCTAACAATCAGTTAACTTAATGCAAATGTTTGTTTAAATAATTTTCTTAATCTCAATGGCTGATGGTGATTTACACCTAGCCTTCCCCGCCTAATCGCATCAAAATTGGTCTAATATTAAAGATAGTAGTCTAGAGTACCTAGATAATGCCATAAGAAAGTGGCTACGGAGTTATTTAACCATCTACCAACCAATTCCAAATGAAACAATATTTTTATCAAAAATTTCTCAGTCTCAGTGGCTGCTAGTGTTTTACACATAGCCTTCCCCGCCTAATCGCTTTAAAATTGGTCTAGTATTTTAGATAGTAGTCTAGAATACCTAATTAATGCCATGAGAAAGTGGCTACGAAGCGATTTAACCCCCTAACAATCAGTCAAACTTAATGCAAATGTTTGTTTAAGTAATTTTCTTAATCTCAATGTCTGATGGTGATTTACACCTAGCCTTCCCCGCCTAATCGCATCAAAATTGGTCTAGTATTATAGATAGTAGTCTAGAGTACCTAGATAATGCCATTAGAAAGTGGCTACGGAGTTATTTAACCCTCTACCAACCAATTTAAATGAAAAAATATTTTTATCAAAAATTTCTTAGTCTCAGTGGCTGCTAGTGTTTTACACATAGCCTTCCCCGCCTAATCGCTTTAAAATTGGTCTAGTATTATAGGTAGTAATCCAAAGTACCTAGATAATGCCATTAGAAAGTGGCTACGGAGTTATTTAACCATCTACCAACCAATTCAAAATGAAACAATATTTTTATCAAAAATTTCTCAGTCTCAGTGGCTGCTAGTGTTTTACACATAGCCTTCCCCGCCTAATCGCTTTAAAATTGGTCTAGTATTATAGATAGTAGTCTAGAATACCTAATTAATGCCATGAGAAAGTGGCTACGAAGCGATTTAACCCCCTAACAATCAGTCAAACTTAATGCAAATGTTTGTTTAAGTAATTTTCTTAATCTCAATGGCTGATGGTGATTTATACCTAGCCTTCCCCGCCTAATCGCATCAAAATTGGTCTAGTATTATAGGTAGTAATCCAAAGTACCTAGATAATGCCATAAGAAAGTGGCTACGGAGTTATTTAACCATCTACCAACCAATTCCAAATGAAACAATATTTTTATCAAAAATTTCTCAGTCTCAGTGGCTGCTAGTGTTTTACACATAGCCTTCCCCGCCTAATCGCATCAAAATTGGTCTAGTATTATAGATAGTAGTCTAGAGTACCTAATTAATGCTATGAGAAAGTGGCTACGAAGCGATTTAACCCCCTAACAATCAGTCAAACTTAATGCAAATGTTTGTTTAAGTAATTTTCTTAATCTCAATGGCTGATGGTGATTTATACCTAGCCTTCCCCGCCTAATCGCATCAAAATTGGTCTAGTATTATAGGTAGTAATCCAAAGTACCTAGATAATGCCATTAGAAAGTGGCTACGGAGTTATTTAACCCTCTACCAACCAATTCCAAATGAAACAATATTTTTATCAAAAATTTCTCAGTCTCAGTGGCTGCTAGTGTTTTACACATAGCCTTCCCCGCCTAATCGCTTTAAAATTGGTCTAGTATTATAGATAGTAGTCTAAAGTACCTAATTAATGCCATGAGAAAGTGGCTACGAAGCGATTTAACCCCCTAACAATCAGTCAAACTTAATGCAAATATTTGTTTAAGTAATTTTCTTAATCTCAATGGCTGATGGTGATTTACACCTAGCCTTCCCCGCCTAATCGCATCAAAATTGAACTAGTATTATAGGTAGTAATCCAAAGTACCTAGATAATGCCATTAGAAAGTGGCTACGAAGCGATTTAACCCCCTAACAATCAGTCAAACTTAATGCAAATGTTTGTTTAAGTAATTTTCTTAATCTCAATGGCTGATGGTGATTTACACCTAGCCTTCCCCGCCTAATCGCATCAAAATTGGTCTAGTATTAAAAATAGTAGTCTAGAGTACCTAGATACTACCATAAGAAAGTGGCTACGGAGTTATTTAACCATCTACCAACCAATTCAAAATGAAACAATATTTTTATCAAAAATTTCTCAGTCTCAGTGGCTGCTAGTGTTTTACACATAGCCTTCCCCGCCTAATCGCTTTAAAATTGGTCTAGTATTATAGATAGTAGTCTAAAGTACCTAATTAATGCCATGAGAAAGTGGCTCTGAAGCGATTTAACCCCCTAACAATCAGTCAAACTTAATGCAAATGTTTGTTTAAGTAATTTTCTTAATCTCAATGGCTGATGGTGATTTATACCTAGCCTTCCCCGCCTAATCGCATCAAAATTGGTCTAGTATTATAGGTAGTAATCCAAAGTACCTAGATAATGCCATTAGAAAGTGGCTACGGAGTTATTTAACCCTCTACCAACCAATTCCAAATGAAACAATATTTTTATCAAAAATTTCTCAGTCTCAGTGGCTGCTAGTGTTTTACACATAGCCTTCCCCGCCTAATCGCTTTAAAATTGGTCTAGTATTATAGATAGTAGTCTAAAGTACCTAATTAATGCCATGAGAAAGTGGCTACGAAGCGATTTAACCCCCTAACAATCAGTCAAACTTAATGCAAATATTTGTTTAAGTAATTTTCTTAATCTCAATGGCTGATGGTGATTTACACCTAGCCTTCCCCGCCTAATCGCATCAAAATTGAACTAGTATTATAGGTAGTAATCCAAAGTACCTAGATAATGCCATTAGAAAGTGGCTACGGAGTTATTCAACCCTCTACCAACCAATTCAAATTGAAAAAATATTTTTATTAAAAATTTCTCAGTCTCAGTAGCTGCTAGTGTTTTACACCTAGCCTTCCCCGCCTAATCGCATCAAAATTGGTCTAATATTAAAGATAGTAGTCTAGAGTACCTAGATAATGCCATAAGAAAGTGGCTACGGAGTTATTTAACCATCTACCAACCAATTCCAAATGAAACAATATTTTTATCAAAAATTTCTCAGTCTCAGTGGCTGCTAGTGTTTTACACATAGCCTTCCCCGCCTAATCGCATCAAAATTGGTCTAGTATTATAGATAGTAGTCTAGAGTACCTAATTAATGCCATGAGAAAGTGGCTACAAAGCGATTTAACCCCCTAACAATCAGTCAAACTTAATGCAAATGTTTGTTTAAGTAATTTTCTTAATCTCAATGGCTGATGGTGATTTACACCTAGCCTTCCCCGCCTAATCGCATCAAAATTGGTCTAGTATTATATATAGTAGTCTAGAGTACCTAGATAATGCCATTAGAAAGTGGCTACGGAGTTATTTAACCCTCTACCAACCAATTTAAATGAAAAAATATTTTTATCAAAAATTTCTTAGTCTCAGTGGCTGCTAGTGTTTTACACATAGCCTTCCCCGCCTAATCGCTTTAAAATTGGTCTAGTATTATAGAGAGTAGTCTAAAGTACCTAATTAAAGCCATGAGAAAGTGGCTACGAAGCGATTTAACCCCCTAACAATCAGTTAACTTAATGCAAATGTTTGTTTAAGTAATTTTCTTAATCTCAATGGCTGATGGTGATTTATACCTAGCCTTCCCCGCCTAATCGCATCAAAATTGGTCTAGTATTATAGGTAGTAATCCAAAGTACCTAGATAATGCCATTAGAAAGTGGCTACGGAGTTATTTAACCCTCTACCAACCAATTCCAAATGAAACAATATTTTTATCAAAAATTTCTCAGTCTCAGTGGCTGCTAGTGTTTTACACATAGCCTTCCCCGCCTAATCGCATCAAAATTGGTCTAGTATTATAGATAGTAGTCTAGAGTACCTATTTAATGCCATGAGAAAGTGGCTACAAAGCGATTTAACCCCCTAACAATCAGTTAACTTAATGCAAATGTTTGTTTAGGTAATTTTCTTAATCTCAATGGCTGATGGTGATTTACACCTAGCCTTCCCCGCCTAATCGCATCAAAATTGGTCTAGTATTATAGATAGTAGTCTAGAGTACCTAGATAATGCCATTAGAAAGTGGCTACGGAGTTATTTAACCCTCTACCAACCAATTTAAATGAAAAAATATTTTTATCAAAAATTTCTTAGTCTCAGTGGCTGCTAGTGTTTTACACATAGCCTTCCCCGCCTAATCGCTTTAAAATTGGTCTAGTATTATAGGTAGTAATCCAAAGTACCTAGATAATGCCATTAGAAAGTGGCTACGGAGTTATTTAACCATCTACCAACCAATTCAAAATGAAACAATATTTTTATCAAAAATTTCTCAGTCTCAGTGGCTGCTAGTGTTTTACACATAGCCTTCCCCGCCTAATCGCTTTAAAATTGGTCTAGTATTATAGATAGTAGTCTAGAATACCTAATTAATGCCATGAGAAAGTGGCTACGAAGCGATTTAACCCCCTAACAATCAGTCAAACTTAATGCAAATGTTTGTTTAAGTAATTTTCTTAATCTCAATGGCTGATGGTGATTTATACCTAGCCTTCCCCGCCTAATCGCATCAAAATTGGTCTAGTATTATAGGTAGTAATCCAAAGTACCTAGATAATGCCATAAGAAAGTGGCTACGGAGTTATTTAACCATCTACCAACCAATTCCAAATGAAACAATATTTTTATCAAAAATTTCTCAGTCTCAGTGGCTGCTAGTGTTTTACACATAGCCTTCCCCGCCTAATCGCATCAAAATTGGTCTAGTATTATAGATAGTAGTCTAGAGTACCTAATTAATGCTATGAGAAAGTGGCTACGAAGCGATTTAACCCCCTAACAATCAGTCAAACTTAATGCAAATGTTTGTTTAAGTAATTTTCTTAATCTCAATGGCTGATGGTGATTTATACCTAGCCTTCCCCGCCTAATCGCATCAAAATTGGTCTAGTATTATAGGTAGTAATCCAAAGTACCTAGATAATGCCATTAGAAAGTGGCTACGGAGTTATTTAACCCTCTACCAACCAATTCCAAATGAAACAATATTTTTATCAAAAATTTCTCAGTCTCAGTGGCTGCTAGTGTTTTACACATAGCCTTCCCCGCCTAATCGCTTTAAAATTGGTCTAGTATTATAGATAGTAGTCTAAAGTACCTAATTAATGCCATGAGAAAGTGGCTACGAAGCGATTTAACCCCCTAACAATCAGTCAAACTTAATGCAAATATTTGTTTAAGTAATTTTCTTAATCTCAATGGCTGATGGTGATTTACACCTAGCCTTCCCCGCCTAATCGCATCAAAATTGAACTAGTATTATAGGTAGTAATCCAAAGTACCTAGATAATGCCATTAGAAAGTGGCTACGAAGCGATTTAACCCCCTAACAATCAGTCAAACTTAATGCAAATGTTTGTTTAAGTAATTTTCTTAATCTCAATGGCTGATGGTGATTTACACCTAGCCTTCCCCGCCTAATCGCATCAAAATTGGTCTAGTATTAAAAATAGTAGTCTAGAGTACCTAGATACTACCATAAGAAAGTGGCTACGGAGTTATTTAACCATCTACCAACCAATTCAAAATGAAACAATATTTTTATCAAAAATTTCTCAGTCTCAGTGGCTGCTAGTGTTTTACACATAGCCTTCCCCGCCTAATCGCTTTAAAATTGGTCTAGTATTATAGATAGTAGTCTAAAGTACCTAATTAATGCCATGAGAAAGTGGCTCTGAAGCGATTTAACCCCCTAACAATCAGTCAAACTTAATGCAAATGTTTGTTTAAGTAATTTTCTTAATCTCAATGGCTGATGGTGATTTATACCTAGCCTTCCCCGCCTAATCGCATCAAAATTGGTCTAGTATTATAGGTAGTAATCCAAAGTACCTAGATAATGCCATTAGAAAGTGGCTACGGAGTTATTTAACCCTCTACCAACCAATTCCAAATGAAACAATATTTTTATCAAAAATTTCTCAGTCTCAGTGGCTGCTAGTGTTTTACACATAGCCTTCCCCGCCTAATCGCTTTAAAATTGGTCTAGTATTATAGATAGTAGTCTAAAGTACCTAATTAATGCCATGAGAAAGTGGCTACGAAGCGATTTAACCCCCTAACAATCAGTCAAACTTAATGCAAATATTTGTTTAAGTAATTTTCTTAATCTCAATGGCTGATGGTGATTTACACCTAGCCTTCCCCGCCTAATCGCATCAAAATTGAACTAGTATTATAGGTAGTAATCCAAAGTACCTAGATAATGCCATTAGAAAGTGGCTACGGAGTTATTCAACCCTCTACCAACCAATTCAAATTGAAAAAATATTTTTATTAAAAATTTCTCAGTCTCAGTAGCTGCTAGTGTTTTACACCTAGCCTTCCCCGCCTAATCGCATCAAAATTGGTCTAATATTAAAGATAGTAGTCTAGAGTACCTAGATAATGCCATAAGAAAGTGGCTACGGAGTTATTTAACCATCTACCAACCAATTCCAAATGAAACAATATTTTTATCAAAAATTTCTCAGTCTCAGTGGCTGCTAGTGTTTTACACATAGCCTTCCCCGCCTAATCGCATCAAAATTGGTCTAGTATTATAGATAGTAGTCTAGAGTACCTAATTAATGCCATGAGAAAGTGGCTACAAAGCGATTTAACCCCCTAACAATCAGTCAAACTTAATGCAAATGTTTGTTTAAGTAATTTTCTTAATCTCAATGGCTGATGGTGATTTACACCTAGCCTTCCCCGCCTAATCGCATCAAAATTGGTCTAGTATTATATATAGTAGTCTAGAGTACCTAGATAATGCCATTAGAAAGTGGCTACGGAGTTATTTAACCCTCTACCAACCAATTTAAATGAAAAAATATTTTTATCAAAAATTTCTTAGTCTCAGTGGCTGCTAGTGTTTTACACATAGCCTTCCCCGCCTAATCGCTTTAAAATTGGTCTAGTATTATAGAGAGTAGTCTAAAGTACCTAATTAAAGCCATGAGAAAGTGGCTACGAAGCGATTTAACCCCCTAACAATCAGTTAACTTAATGCAAATGTTTGTTTAAGTAATTTTCTTAATCTCAATGGCTGATGGTGATTTATACCTAGCCTTCCCCGCCTAATCGCATCAAAATTGGTCTAGTATTATAGGTAGTAATCCAAAGTACCTAGATAATGCCATTAGAAAGTGGCTACGGAGTTATTTAACCCTCTACCAACCAATTCCAAATGAAACAATATTTTTATCAAAAATTTCTCAGTCTCAGTGGCTGCTAGTGTTTTACACATAGCCTTCCCCGCCTAATCGCATCAAAATTGGTCTAGTATTATAGATAGTAGTCTAGAGTACCTATTTAATGCCATGAGAAAGTGGCTACAAAGCGATTTAACCCCCTAACAATCAGTTAACTTAATGCAAATGTTTGTTTAAGTAATTTTCTTAATCTCAATGGCTGATGGTGATTTACACCTAGCCTTCCCCGCCTAATCGCATCAAAATTGGTCTAGTATTAAAGATAGTAGTCTAGAGTACCTAGATACTACCATAAGAAAGTGGCTACGGAGTTATTTAACCATCTACCAACCAATTCAAAATGAAACAATATTTTTATCAAAAATTTCTCAGTCTCAGTGGCTGCTAGTGTTTTACACATAGCCTTCCCCGCCTAATCGCTTTAAAATTGATCTAGTATTATAGATAGTAGTCTAAAGTACCTAATTAATGCCATGAGAAAGTGGCTACGAAGCGATTTAACCCCCTAACAATCAGTCAAACTTAATGCAAATGTTTGTTTAAGTAATTTTCTTAATCTCAATGGCTGATGGTGATTTACACATAGCCTTCCCCGCCTAATCGCATCAAAATTGGTCTAGTATTATAGATAGTAGTCTAGAGTACCTAGATAATGCCCTTAGAAAGTGGCTACGGAGTTATTTAACCCTCTACCAACCAATTTAAATGAAAAAATATTTTTATCAAAAATTTCTTAGTCTCAGTGGCTGCTAGTGTTTTACACATAGCCTTCCCCGCCTAATCGCTTTAAAATTGGTCTAGTATTATAGATAGTAGTCTAAAGTACCTAATTAATGCCATGAGAAAGTGGCTACGAAGCGATTTAACCCCCTAACAATCAGTTAACTTAATGCAAATGTTTGTTTAAATAATTTTCTTAATCTCAATGGCTGATGGTGATTTACACCTAGCCTTCCCCGCCTAATCGCATCAAAATTGGTCTAATATTAAAGATAGTAGTCTAGAGTACCTAGATAATGCCATAAGAAAGTGGCTACGGAGTTATTTAACCATCTACCAACCAATTCCAAATGAAACAATATTTTTATCAAAAATTTCTCAGTCTCAGTGGCTGCTAGTGTTTTACACATAGCCTTCCCCGCCTAATCGCTTTAAAATTGGTCTAGTATTTTAGATAGTAGTCTAGAATACCTAATTAATGCCATGAGAAAGTGGCTACGAAGCGATTTAACCCCCTAACAATCAGTCAAACTTAATGCAAATGTTTGTTTAAGTAATTTTCTTAATCTCAATGTCTGATGGTGATTTACACCTAGCCTTCCCCGCCTAATCGCATCAAAATTGGTCTAGTATTATAGATAGTAGTCTAGAGTACCTAGATAATGCCATTAGAAAGTGGCTACGGAGTTATTTAACCCTCTACCAACCAATTTAAATGAAAAAATATTTTTATCAAAAATTTCTTAGTCTCAGTGGCTGCTAGTGTTTTACACATAGCCTTCCCCGCCTAATCGCTTTAAAATTGGTCTAGTATTATAGGTAGTAATCCAAAGTACCTAGATAATGCCATTAGAAAGTGGCTACGGAGTTATTTAACCATCTACCAACCAATTCAAAATGAAACAATATTTTTATCAAAAATTTCTCAGTCTCAGTGGCTGCTAGTGTTTTACACATAGCCTTCCCCGCCTAATCGCTTTAAAATTGGTCTAGTATTATAGATAGTAGTCTAGAATACCTAATTAATGCCATGAGAAAGTGGCTACGAAGCGATTTAACCCCCTAACAATCAGTCAAACTTAATGCAAATGTTTGTTTAAGTAATTTTCTTAATCTCAATGGCTGATGGTGATTTATACCTAGCCTTCCCCGCCTAATCGCATCAAAATTGGTCTAGTATTATAGGTAGTAATCCAAAGTACCTAGATAATGCCATTAGAAAGTGGCTACGGAGTTATTTAACCCTCTACCAACCAATTCCAAATGAAACAATATTTTTATCAAAAATTTCTCAGTCTCAGTGGCTGCTAGTGTTTTACACATAGCCTTCCCCGCCTAATCGCTTTAAAATTGGTCTAGTATTATAGATAGTAGTCTAAAGTACCTAATTAATGCCATGAGAAAGTGGCTACGAAGCGATTTAACCCCCTAACAATCAGTCAAACTTAATGCAAATGTTTGTTTAAGTAATTTTCTTAATCTCAATGGCTGATGGTGATTTACACCTAGCCTTCCCCGCCTAATCGCATCAAAATTGGTCTAGTATTATAGGTAGTAATCCAAAGTACCTAGATAATGCCATGAGAAAGTGGCTACGAAGCGATTTAACCCCCTAACAATCAGTCAAACTTAATGCAAATGTTTGTTTAAGTAATTTTCTTAATCTCAATGGCTGATGGTGATTTACACCTAGCCTTCCCCGCCTAATCGCATCAAAATTGGTCTAGTATTAAAAATAGTAGTCTAGAGTACCTAGATACTACCATAAGAAAGTGGCTACGGAGTTATTTAACCATCTACCAACCAATTCAAAATGAAACAATATTTTTATCAAAAATTTCTCAGTCTCAGTGGCTGCTAGTGTTTTACACATAGCCTTCCCCGCCTAATCGCTTTAAAATTGGTCTAGTATTATAGATAGTAGTCTAAAGTACCTAATTAATGCCATGAGAAAGTGGCTACGAAGCGATTTAACCCCCTAACAATCAGTCAAACTTAATGCAAATGTTTGTTTAAGTAATTTTCTTAATCTCAATGGCTGATGGTGATTTATACCTAGCCTTCCCCGCCTAATCGCATCAAAATTGGTCTAGTATTATAGGTAGTAATCCAAAGTACCTAGATAATGCCATTAGAAAGTGGCTACGGAGTTATTCAACCCTCTACCAACCAATTCAAATTGAAAAAATATTTTTATTAAAAATTTCTCAGTCTCAGTAGCTGCTAGTGTTTTACACCTAGCCTTCCCCGCTTAATCGCATCAAAATTGGTCTAATATTAAAGATAGTAGTCTAGAGTACCTAGATAATGCCATAAGAAAGTGGCTACGGAGTTATTTAACCATCTACCAACCAATTCCAAATGAAACAATATTTTTATCAAAAATTTCTCAGTCTCAGTGGCTGCTAGTGTTTTACACATAGCCTTCCCCGCCTAATCGCATCAAAATTGGTCTAGTATTATAGATAGTAGTCTAGAGTACCTAATTAATGCCATGAGAAAGTGGCTACAAAGCGATTTAACCCCCTAACAATCAGTCAAACTTAATGCAAATGTTTGTTTAAGTAATTTTCTTAATCTCAATGGCTGATGGTGATTTACACCTAGCCTTCCCCGCCTAATCGCATCAAAATTGGTCTAGTATTATAGATAGTAGTCTAGAGTACCTAGATAATGCCATTAGAAAGTGGCTACCGAGTTTTTTAACCCTCTACCAACCAATTTAAATGAAAAAATATTTTTATCAAAAATTTCTTAGTCTCAGTGGCTGCTAGTGTTTTACACATAGCCTTCCCCGCCTAATCGCTTTAAAATTGGTTTAGTATTATAGATAGTAGTCTAAAGTACCTAATTAAAGCCATGAGAAAGTGGCTACGAAGCGATTTAACCCCCTAACAATCAGTTAACTTAATGCAAATGTTTGTTTAAGTAATTTTCTTAATCTCAATGGCTGATGGTGATTTACACCTAGCCTTCCCCGCCTAATCGCATCAAAATTGAACTAGTATTATAGGTAGTAATCCAAAGTACCTAGATAATGCCATTAGAAAGTGGCTACGGAGTTATTCAACCCTCTACCAACCAATTCAAATTGAAAAAATATTTTTATTAAAAATTTCTCAGTCTCAGTAGCTGCTAGTGTTTTACACCTAGCCTTCCCCGCCTAATCGCATCAAAATTGGTCTAATATTAAAGATAGTAGTCTAGAGTACCTAGATAATGCCATAAGAAAGTGGCTACGGAGTTATTTAACCATCTACCAACCAATTCCAAATGAAACAATATTTTTATCAAAAATTTCTCAGTCTCAGTGGCTGCTAGTGTTTTACACATAGCCTTCCCCGCCTAATCGCATCAAAATTGGTCTAGTATTATAGATAGTAGTCTAGAGTACCTAATTAATGCCATGAGAAAGTGGCTACAAAGCGATTTAACCCCCTAACAATCAGTCAAACTTAATGCAAATGTTTGTTTAAGTAATTTTCTTAATCTCAATGGCTGATGGTGATTTACACCTAGCCTTCCCCGCCTAATCGCATCAAAATTGGTCTAGTATTATAGATAGTAGTCTAGAGTACCTAGATAATGCCATTAGAAAGTGGCTACGGAGTTATTTAACCCTCTACCAACCAATTTAAATGAAAAAATATTTTTATCAAAAATTTCTTAGTCTCAGTGGCTGCTAGTGTTTTACACATAGCCTTCCCCGCCTAATCGCTTTAAAATTGGTCTAGTATTATAGAGAGTAGTCTAAAGTACCTAATTAAAGCCATGAGAAAGTGGCTACGAAGCGATTTAACCCCCTAACAATCAGTTAACTTAATGCAAATGTTTGTTTAAGTAATTTTCTTAATCTCAATGGCTGATGGTGATTTATACCTAGCCTTCCCCGCCTAATCGCATCAAAATTGGTCTAGTATTATAGGTAGTAATCCAAAGTACCTAGATAATGCCATTAGAAAGTGGCTACGGAGTTATTTAACCCTCTACCAACCAATTCCAAATGAAACAATATTTTTATCAAAAATTTCTCAGTCTCAGTGGCTGCTAGTGTTTTACACATAGCCTTCCCCGCCTAATCGCTTTAAAATTGGTCTAGTATTATAGAGAGTAGTCTAAAGTACCTAATTAAAGCCATGAGAAAGTGGCTACGAAGCGATTTAACCCCCTAACAATCAGTTAACTTAATGCAAATGTTTGTTTAAGTAATTTTCTTAATCTCAATGGCTGATGGTGATTTATACCTAGCCTTCCCCGCCTAATCGCATCAAAATTGGTCTAGTATTATAGGTAGTAATCCAAAGTACCTAGATAATGCCATTAGAAAGTGGCTACGGAGTTATTTAACCCTCTACCAACCAATTCCAAATGAAACAATATTTTTATCAAAAATTTCTCAGTCTCAGTGGCTGCTAGTGTTTTACACATAGCCTTCCCCGCCTAATCGCATCAAAATTGGTCTAGTATTATAGATAGTAGTCTAGAGTACCTATTTAATGCCATGAGAAAGTGGCTACAAAGCGATTTAACCCCCTAACAATCAGTTAACTTAATGCAAATGTTTGTTTAAGTAATTTTCTTAATCTCAATGGCTGATGGTGATTTACACCTAGCCTTCCCCGCCTAATCGCATCAAAATTGGTCTAGTATTAAAGATAGTAGTCTAGAGTACCTAGATACTACCATAAGAAAGTGGCTACGGAGTTATTTAACCATCTACCAACCAATTCAAAATGAAACAATATTTTTATCAAAAATTTCTCAGTCTCAGTGGCTGCTAGTGTTTTACACATAGCCTTCCCCGCCTAATCGCTTTAAAATTGATCTAGTATTATAGATAGTAGTCTAAAGTACCTAATTAATGCCATGAGAAAGTGGCTACGAAGCGATTTAACCCCCTAACAATCAGTCAAACTTAATGCAAATGTTTGTTTAAGTAATTTTCTTAATCTCAATGGCTGATGGTGATTTACACCTAGCCTTCCCCGCCTAATCGCATCAAAATTGGTCTAGTATTATAGATAGTAGTCTAGAGTACCTAGATAATGCCCTTAGAAAGTGGCTACGGAGTTATTTAACCCTCTACCAACCAATTTAAATGAAAAAATATTTTTATCAAAAATTTCTTAGTCTCAGTGGCTGCTAGTGTTTTACACATAGCCTTCCCCGCCTAATCGCTTTAAAATTGGTCTAGTATTATAGATAGTAGTCTAAAGTACCTAATTAATGCCATGAGAAAGTGGCTACGAAGCGATTTAACCCCCTAACAATCAGTTAACTTAATGCAAATGTTTGTTTAAATAATTTTCTTAATCTCAATGGCTGATGGTGATTTACACCTAGCCTTCCCCGCCTAATCGCATCAAAATTGGTCTAATATTAAAGATAGTAGTCTAGAGTACCTAGATAATGCCATAAGAAAGTGGCTACGGAGTTATTTAACCATCTACCAACCAATTCCAAATGAAACAATATTTTTATCAAAAATTTCTCAGTCTCAGTGGCTGCTAGTGTTTTACACATAGCCTTCCCCGCCTAATCGCTTTAAAATTGGTCTAGTATTATAGATAGTAGTCTAGAATACCTAATTAATGCCATGAGAAAGTGGCTACGAAGCGATTTAACCCCCTAACAATCAGTCAAACTTAATGCAAATGTTTGTTTAAGTAATTTTCTTAATCTCAATGGCTGATGGTGATTTATACCTAGCCTTCCCCGCCTAATCGCATCAAAATTGGTCTAGTATTATAGGTAGTAATCCAAAGTACCTAGATAATGCCATTAGAAAGTGGCTACGGAGTTATTTAACCCTCTACCAACCAATTCCAAATGAAACAATATTTTTATCAAAAATTTCTCAGTCTCAGTGGCTGCTAGTGTTTTACACATAGCCTTCCCCGCCTAATCGCTTTAAAATTGGTCTAGTATTATAGATAGTAGTCTAAAGTACCTAATTAATGCCATGAGAAAGTGGCTACGAAGCGATTTAACCCCCTAACAATCAGTCAAACTTAATGCAAATATTTGTTTAAGTAATTTTCTTAATCTCAATGGCTGATGGTGATTTACACCTAGCCTTTCCCGCCTAATCGCATCAAAATTGAACTAGTATTATATGTAGTAATCCAAAGTACCTAGATAATGCCATTAGAAAGTGGCTACGGAGTTATTCAACCCTCTACCAACCAATTCAAATTGAAAAAATATTTTTATTAAAAATTTCTCAGTCTCAGTAGCTGCTAGTGTTTTACACCTAGCCTTCCCCGCCTAATCGCATCAAAATTGGTCTAATATTAAAGATAGTAGTCTAGAGTACCTAGATAATGCCATAAGAAAGTGGCTACGGAGTTATTTAACCATCTACCAACCAATTCCAAATGAAACAATATTTTTATCAAAAATTTCTCAGTCTCAGTGGCTGCTAGTGTTTTACACATAGCCTTCCCCGCCTAATCGCATCAAAATTGGTCTAGTATTATAGATAGTAGTCTAAAGTACCTAATTAATGCCATGAGAAAGTGGCTACGAAGCGATTTAACCCCCTAACAATCAGTCAAACTTAATGCAAATGTTTGTTTAAGTAATTTTCTTTATCTCAATGGCTGATGGTGATTTACACCTAGCCTTCCCCGCCTAATCGCATCAAAATTGAACTAGTATTATATGTAGTAATCCAAAGTACCTAGATAATGCCATTAGAAAGTGGCTACGGAGTTATTTAACCCTCTACCAACCAATTCCAAATGAAACAATATTTTTATCAAAAATTTCTCAGTCTCAGTGGCTGCTAGTGTTTTACACATAGCCTTCCCCGCCTAATCGCTTTAAAATTGGTCTAGTATTATAGATAGTAGTCTAAAGTACCTAATTAATGCCATGAGAAAGTGGCTACGAAGCGATTTAACCCCCTAACAATCAGTCAAACTTAATGCAAATGTTTGTTTAAGTAATTTTCTTAATCTCAATGGCTGATGGTGATTTACACCTAGCCTTCCCCGCCTAATCGCATCAAAATTGGTCTAGTATTATAGGTAGTAATCCAAAGTACCTAGATAATGCCATGAGAAAGTGGCTACGAAGCGATTTAACCCCCTAACAATCAGTCAAACTTAATGCAAATGTTTGTTTAAGTAATTTTCTTAATCTCAATGGCTGATGGTGATTTACACCTAGCCTTCCCCGCCTAATCGCATCAAAATTGGTCTAGTATTATAGATAGTAGTCTAGAGTACCTAGATAATGCCATTAGAAAGTGGCTACGGAGTTATTTAACCCTCTACCAACCAATTTAAATGAAAAAATATTTTTATCAAAAATTTCTTAGTCTCAGTGGCTGCTAGTGTTTTACACATAGCCTTCCCCGACTAATCGCATCAAAATTGGTCTAGTATTATAGGTAGTAATCCAAAGTACCTAGATACTACCATAAGAAAGTGGCTACGGAGTTATTTAACCATCTACCAACCAATTCAAAATGAAACAATATTTTTATCAAAAATTTCTTAGTCTCAGTGGCTGCTAGTGTTTTACACATAGCCTTCCCCGCCTAATCGCTTTAAAATTGGTCTAGTATTATAGATAGTAGTCTAAAGTACCTAATTAATGCCATGAGAAAGTGGCTACGAAGCGATTTAACCCCCTAACAATCAGTCAAACTTAATGCAAATGTTTGTTTAAGTAATTTTCTTAATCTCAATGGCTGATGGTGATTTACACCTAGCCTTCCCCGCCTGCATCAAAATTGGTCTAGTATTATAGGTAGTAATCCAAAGTACCTAGATAATGCCATTAGAAAGTGGCTACGGAGTTATTTAACCCTCTACCAACCAATTTAAATGAAAAAATATTTTTATCAAAAATTTCTTAGTCTCAGTGGCTGCTAGTGTTTTACACCTAGCCTTCCCCGCCTAATCGCATCAAAATTGGTCTATTATTATAGATAGTAGTCTAAAGTAATTAAGAAAATTACTTAAACAAACATTTGCATTAGGTTAACTGATTGTGAGGGGGTTAAATCGCTTCGTAGCCACTTTCTCATGGCATTAATAAGGTACTCTAGACTAATATCTATAATACTAGACCAATTTTGATGCGATTAGGCGGGGAAGGCTAGGTGTAAAACACTAGCAGCTACTGAGACTGAGAAATTTTTAATAAAAATATTTTTTCAATTTGAATTGGTTGGTAGAGGGTTGAATAACTCCGTAGCCACTTTCTAATGGCATTATCTAGGTACTTTGGATTACTACCTATAATACTAGACCAGTTTTGATGCGATTAGGCGGGGAAGGCTACGTGTAAATCACCATCAGCCATTGAGATTAAGAAAATTACTTAAACAAACATTTGCATTAAGTTTGACTGATTGTTAGGGGGTTAAATCGCTTCGTAGCCACTTTCTCATGGCATTAATTAGGTACTCTAGACTACTATCTATAATACTAGACCAATTTTGATGCGATTAGGCGGGGAAGGCTATGTGTAAAACACTAGCAGCCACTGAGACTGAGAAATTTTTGATAAAAATATTGTTTCATTTTGAATTGGTTGGTAGATGGTTAAATAACTCCGTAGCCACTTTCTTATGGCATTATCTAGGTACTTTGGATTACTACCTATAATACTAGACTGATTTTAATGCGATTAGGCAGGGAAGGCTAGGTGTAAAACACAAGCAGCCGCTGAGACTGATGAATTATTGATAAAAATATTTTTTCATTTAAATTGGTTGGTAGAAGGTTAAATAACTCCGTAGCCACTTTCTAAGGGCATTATCTAGGTACTCTAGACTACTATCTATAATACTAGACCAATTTTGATGCGATTAGGCGGGGAAGGCTAGGTGTAAATCACCATCAGCCATTGAGATTAAGAAAATTACTTAAACAAACATTTGCATTAAGTTTGACTGATTGTTAGGGGGTTAAATCGCTTTGTAGCCACTTTCTCATGGCATTAATTAGGTACTCTAGACTACTATCTATAATACTAGACCAATTTTGATGCGATTAGGCGGGGAAGGCTATGTGTAAAACACTAGCAGCCACTGAGACTAAGAAATTTTTGATAAAAATATTTTTTCGTTTAAATTGGTTGGTAGAGGGTTAAATAACTCCGTAGCCACTTTCTTATGGCAGTATCTAGGTACTCTAGACTACTATTTTTAATACTAGACCAATTTTGATGCGATTAGGCGGGGAAGGCTAGGTGTAAATCACCATCAGCCATTGAGATTAAGAAAATTACTTAAACAAACATTTGCATTAAGTTTGACTGATTGTTAGGGGGTTAAATCGCTTCGTAGCCACTTTCTCATGGCATTAATTAGGTACTCTAGACTACTATCTATAATACTAGACCAATATTGATGCGATTAGGCGGGGAAGGCTATGTGTAAAACACTAGCAGCCACTGAGACTAAGAAATTTTTGATAAAAATATTTTTTCATTTAAATTGGTTGGTAGAGGGTTAAATAACTCCGTAGCCACTTTCTTATGGCAGTATCTAGGTACTCTAGACTACTATCTATAATACTAGACCAATTTTGATGCGATTAGGCGGGGAAGGCTAGGTGTAAATCACCATCAGCCATTGAGATTAAGAAAATTACTTAAACAAACATTTGCATTAAGTTTGACTGATTGTTAGGGGGTTAAATCGCTTCGTAGCCACTTTCTCATGGCATTAATTAGGTACTCTAGACTACTATCTATAATACTAGACCAATTTTAAAGCGATTAGGCGGGGAAGGCTATGTGTAAAACACTAGCAGCCACTGAGACTAAGAAATTTTTGATAAAAATGTTTTTTTATTTAAATTGGTTGGTAGAGGGTTAAATAACTCCGTAGCCACTTTCTTATGGCATTATCTAGGTACTCTAGACTACTATCTATAATACTAGACCAATTTTGATGCGATTAGGCGGGGAAGGCTAGGTGTAAATCACCATCAGCCATTGAGATTAAGAAAATTACTTAAACAAACATTTGCATTAAGTTTGACTGATTGTTAGGGGGTTAAATCGCTTTGTAGCCACTTTCTCATGGCATTAATTAGGTACTCTAGACTACTATCTATAATACTAGACCAATTTTGATGCGATTAGGCGGGGAAGGCTATGTGTAAAACACTAGCAGCCACTGAGACTAAGAAATTTTTGATAAAAATATTTTTTCATTTAAATTGGTTGGTAGAGGGTTAAATAACTCCGTAGCCACTTTCTAATGGCATTATCTAGGTACTCTAGACTACTATCTATAATACTAGACCAATTTTGATGCGATTAGGCGGGGAAGGCTAGGTGTAAATCACCATCAGCCATTGAGATTAAGAAAATTACTTAAACAAACATTTGCATTAAGTTAACTGATTGTTAGGGGGTTAAATCGCTTCGTAGCCACTTTCTCATGGCATTAATTAGGTACTCTAGACTACTATCTATAATACTAGACTAATTTTGATGCGATTAGGCGGGAAAGGCTAGGTGTAAAACACTAGCAGCTACTGAGACTGAGAAATTTTTAATAAAAATATTTCTTCAATTTGAGTTGGTTGGTAGAGGGTTAAATAACTCCGTAGCCACTTTCTAATGGCATTATCTAGGTACTTTGGATTACTACCTATAATACTAGACCAATTTTGAAGCGATTAGACGGGGAAGGCTAGGTGTAAATCACCATCAGCTATTGAAAATAAGAAAATTACTTCCACAAATATTTGCATTAAGTTTGACTGGTTGTTGGAGAGGTAAATCGCTTCGTAGCCACTTTCTTATGGCATTATCTAGGTAGTCTAGACTACTATCTATAATACTAGACCAATTTTGATGCGATTAGGCGGGGAAGGCTAGGTGTAAATCACCATCAGCCATTGAGATTAAGAAAATTACTTAAACAAACATTTGCATTAAGTTTGACTGTTTGTTAGAGGGTTAAGTATCTTTAATGTTTATTTAACCTTTTGTGATAAATATATTTATTTTTTATTGTTTATTTAACCCTTGGAGTATCAGTAAATTATAGGTAAAATTATAGCATACGTCATGTGATTGATAAGATAGGAAATGGTAAATAGATAATTACGACGTACTTTACATAAATACGTATAAAAACTAAACTAGACCACCTACCTTCTTTTTGTAAAAAATATTGTAATTATGAATGTTTTTTCTATTACTTGGTAATATATTTGAGATTTAGTAAGCAGTAAATAATTATTTATTTACTTTGAAGTAAATACTTTCTCCCAACTTCCTTCCGACTTTCTCTACGAAGCTTGTTTCACAATGACTGTAATCTAGTCCTAGTTCAATTATTGTAAAAAGTGTTCATTACAGTCTAAAGATCACAATAAAATATTATTTACATATAGCTATCATAGGAAAATAATAAATAATTCAAGTTGAAATAAAAGTACCGGAAGTATACTTCCGGTATTCCATTCCATTGTGACCCTTACGTTCATGACGCTAGAGCTCAACCAAACACGAATTTTACGTATTTTATCGAGCGGTTTTCTAACTCGTAAAAAAGTGTTTCTACAAAGAAAATCGATATTTTGATACAATACATACCAAAAGACTGATCCAAATACACTAAATAACACTAGTTTATCACTCAAATCACCCACTTATCACTATTTGAAACAATTATTTATCACTTTCACCCGCACGGCAAAAAAAAATGGCGAAACTGAAAAAATTTGACAGCAAAAATTTGCAAATCACAATTGTTTATTTTTTTTCAAGTGACGGTTATTTTACTGTCAATGCCAAATGACGTAAAATATATCAGAGTTGCCAATGAACAAAACTTGTTCTAACAAAAATCCACTCTATTTCGATGTATTAGAGTTTCAAGTGGTCTGGGTAGGACTACAGTCCGGCGTGTAGTCGAGGCCGAGAGCCTTTTTATGTTTTTTATAGCGTTACACGCCGGCGTGTAGTCGCGGCCGGACGAGGCTACCGAAATAACAGATTAAATAAACAATAAAAAATAAATATATTTATCACAAAAGGTTAAATAAACATTAAAGATACTTAACCCTCTAACAAACAGTCAAACTTAATGCAAATGTTTGTTTAAGTAATTTTCTTAATCTCAATGGCTGATGGTGATTTACACCTAGCCTTCCCCGCCTAATCGCATCAAAATTGGTCTAGTATTATAGATAGTAGTCTAGACTACCTAGATAATGCCATAAGAAAGTGGCTACGAAGCGATTTACCTCTCCAACAACCAGTCAAACTTAATGCAAATATTTGTGGAAGTAATTTTCTTATTTTCAATAGCGGTGTAAATCACCATCAGCTATCTGTTATTTCGGTAGCTGCTAACTTCGAAAAAATGACCATCTCAATTTGGTCGGGTTATAGGCTGCTAACTTTGGCTGCCAACTTCACACCGGTTAAGAATGTAATTAAAACTGGTCGACACATTGTTACTTTTATGAATACAACGTAAATGAATATTTTTACGTCACCTTGATGTGCGTGAACGTGAAAAGTATTGAAATTTTAAAATAAAATGCGAAACTGTTTCGAAACGACCAGTAAAGTCTTTTTATGTACATTTTATTTTATCAGTAGGTTTAAAGGTATGTTACTAACTTGATACAAGAGGTGGCTTATGTTGATTTTGTTTTTATTGAATATACTATTCCTATATATATTATATACCATATTAATCCTACAGTCGAAATCTCTTTGATAAAAAATGATGAAATTTACAGGTGTACATTTGGCTGAGCGCATGTTGTTCACTGCTGAGGCTTTTATAAACCTAAAATCCGTGTTTTGATACGTAAGCCGGTGCCGGGGGTCTTTGGTTATACAAACTAACGAATATTTCAGCCATGAAAAAAGTCATTTCTTTAATCCCTGCTATAATTTATTATTTTACAAAAAAAAACTTCTATATTCTGAGCTTCGAATCCAAATTTTACCATAACAATTTCATTGATTGAAAAATACGACCTGAAGAAAATAAGAAACAAACATACATACCGACAGACGAAAGCAAAGCCAGACTTGACTCAAGACGGCTCCAGGCTGACTAGGGACTGACTTCAATTCAATCATTTATTCATAAATATAGGTGTACAGGTGGTGAGTTCACAGTACTTTTACTTTACTTTCGCCCATATTAGTCTCAACTTGGTACCAGACGAGATAGGGTTGGCCCCTCGAATGGGACCATAGAAATGGACTGACTGAAGAAGACGGGCCCGGACTCAATCGAGACCCGAGTTTTTAAGGCATAACTTTTACTGAATAACTATTATTTATGAAATTATTTTTAATGAAAATAAATTAATAACTTCTCTTTCCACCATATTATTAATCTCAACTCGGTAATATGTGAGATAGATTATCAGCTATCCCCTCTAAGTCTACTAGTTATTATCAAAGAATTTAATATTACTAGAACTAGAATGTGAACAAATAGCTGCATTAGAAAGGGACAGCTCCTGCATTAATCATGCTGTTCCTCTCTAATTACACTATTAGAAAGGGACTTAGGAAAGGGACAGAACTCCTCATCGGATCGGACGGACATAGCAAGCGGAATGTAGGCGGGCGTGCAGAAGATGTGAGAAGATACTTAATTAGTTAAGTAGCCTTGTTACTCAGACAATCAGTGATTAAAGAAGTTATAGAATAGCTATTATTTTTACTCCTGCAACAAATCGACTTCTGCAATGCTCATGCATCCCGCCTGCTATGTTTTTACAGAATCGGCCCACAGGGCCCTGATTCGGTAAGGACAAAGCATGCGGAATGCCGGCGGAATGCAGGCGACGTGCAGGACCTGCATGTACGTTATTTCGTATTCTGTAAATGTTATTTTACTTAATTACTACTTAATTATTTAAGTAGCCTTCAAATTTAAGGGCTATTTAATTATTTAAATAGCCCCTCTTGTCCCTTAGCCAATCAGTAGGTATTAAGGAAGTTATGGAATAGCTTTTATTTTTGCTCATGCAACAAATCGACTTCTGCAATGCTCGTGCATCCCGCCTGCTTGTCGCATGCTATGTTTTTACAGAATCGGGCCACTGTAATACAACTGTCTTGATTATTATGGAGACTTCAGAGTGTATTATCACCCTAGAAGATACGAGTATTCTCTTTAAAAATCAAGGGTTGTAAAAGAGAGCGAATTGAAAGATAACGCGATATATTGTGAAATCATCGAAATGTTGAGTTGTTTCTGTTCATCGGAACAAACAAAAAGATACATATTTGCCGTTCAGCCTTTTGTTCAGCTAGTACATATGTTGACCTGGACGCAGATTCCGACAACGCAATTTCCGTGGCTTACTGAGCTGAAATTCATGTTTTGTACCGCTAGAAGATATTGAAATTTTTGTGGTTATTTCCCGACAATTTGTACGAAATATGGAACAAAACTTTTAACGATTTCTCCGCAACCATGGGCAGTTGAAATAACTATGCAATTTTAACTGGATTCTCGGATACGGACTACAGAATGGGAGGGAATAGAGGTTCCAAACCAAATACGATAAAACCAGTTGACTGTTCATAATTTTTTCCTCTCACGAAAATAGTTCGTCCTTATAGTAGCATTTCTTGACTGTTTTATTATATTATATGTAAATAGATATAAATATAGAAGAAGATATATAGATTGTTTCGGCAGGCGCCATAGTCCAATAGTTCTTCCCAGTTTTCAATCCACTATCATCCCATTTCCATAGCCTAAGTAATTTTCACCCGTAGTTGACACATAGTTCTATCCGCCACGGGGGCTGTACTTGTACGTGTCCATCACAATATTTTAAATTAAAATGTTACTTTAACGGGCCTCTACGTGCTAGCTTCGGCCCCACGCACGCCTTCCAAGTATCCAAAATAGTAACAAGAAATAATAATAACAATATAGCCTCATTTATTCCTTTTCAACGTGCAATTTTACATTGGCACATTTTCTCATAATATTAAATTTAGATGTATATTTAATTAAATTATAAACATTATTAACTAAAATAAAAATTAAATATTGGTGTCATTATTTTTTAATACATTTTCATATAATTTATTAATAAAGTAATATTATCAATGTATTTTCTTTATTATTGATACATTTTAACAACTTTCGTATTTATTAATGTCACTACTATAATATTAATTTACTTATTTGCTTTAAAACGAAGATGATGTTATCTTTGTTTCAAAGGACCTCTCTAATGAGTAAAGGCCTCCTCAGTTTTTTTCCGCCTGTCTCTGTCTATCGCTTTCTTTGTCCAGTCATTTCCAGCTATCTTTAAAATGTCATCATACCGTTTTCCATTGATCTACCCTAGATGGACCGTTCCACATGGTAATCCTTTTTGTTCATCTATCACCATCCATGCGTGAAACAAAACCTGCCCACTTTCACTTTAACATTTTACAGTGATGTTACATTACTGTAAAAAAGTACAGCACAGCATACAGAGGTTTAAATCGATAGGTACTTCTAAGGGCCTCCATCCCTAGCAACCTATGATCCACCCTTCTAGTTCCACCGTGTATACATGAGTAGGTACACACACCTATACACGGTTTAAATGTGGTTTAAATTTTTTGTGCCATTGATTGTCAACATACTCCTCATTTTTATGAGACATCAATTGGACATGAATTGATGCAGAATCCAAAACAAAAACATTAAAAAAAACAATGTGCTGCTTTATCGATGTAGCCACTGACGATATGGTGTTTTTATGATAAGTAGCATCTCTATTCATGTTGATGTAAAATTAATCTTTTGTGTTGTATCGCCCGAGTCAAACAAATTATAAATTCACCAGCCCCAATAGTCGATAGCTTCGAGTGTTCTTCGTCGAAATTCACAAAATCTATCCATATAATGACTGAAAGTCAAAAGTAGGTAGGTAATATTTAAATAATGTTGAGAGGAACAAAGCCTTTAATTAAAACAACGTGTTTAAACCGGAAAAACGAGTTTTATTTTAATAAGAAGTCGCGAAAACAAACAGAACAAAAGACAAACAAAAGATAAATTAAACTTTAATTCTGCACTAATATTAGAAAGCTGAAAGTTTGTGAGTATAGGAGGGTGTGTATATGTGTGTTTCTTACTTAATCACGCAAAAACTACTGAATCGATTGCGATGAAACTTGGAATATAGGTAGCTGGATACCGGTAATAACATATGATAGGCTACTTTTTATCCCGATATTCCCTCGGAAACGGGACTTACGCGGGTGAAACCGCGGGGCGCAGCTAGTTGAAAATAATCTAGAGTTTTGTCTACATAAAAATAAACTACAATACCAAGATATTTTCGTAATTAGTAAAATACTTCCTTATTGTAAACTGGCCCGCCCTCCGCGCTCCGTTCGTTGTCATCGTCTCCGCCCGACAAGCTACGTAAATAATATTTATGTACAACAATTTATATCTGTCACCGTTTCTAAACTCTTTCCAATTGGCGAAAGAATCACATAATTGTTTCCCTGGGAGTTGTTTTAAAAATAGCAGACACCGGGCCACACTAGGAAGCAAAGGCATATTTAAACTAGCAGAGCTCTGCTAATCCTGATCCCTGGGCATATAATAGCCAAATGATCATGTGCGTTTGTTGTCTAAAGGAAATAAACTATTGATTTGATTCATGGTTCGCGTATAATAAATAACTACTGAACTGATGATTGTAACACTTGGTATGTAGATGCTGGAGATCTAGATTAACACATAGCTACTTTTCAATATTAACATATCCCGATATGTTTCACGCGCTGAAACATAATAAAATAGCAGTAAACTTACTTATTAAATAATATTTAATGAGGATAAGTCTTCGTTATTTTTTGATAGATTGGGAAGAATAAATAAAAATAATACGAACTAAAATTGTTAACTAATACGCAAACTACGATGCTTCAATTTGGACGATGTATACCGAAAAATAATTAGTGTTTAGTAAATATCTCAAAAAAAAAACATAGCCATTCAACGTGTCGTTTATCCAACAGGTAAAGAACATTCAAAACGAGTAAACAGTCTTCTTCTTCTTTTTCTTAGTTATGGCTTCTGTCAGCAATATAGGACAATTTAGCCAATTTCTCGTACGAATAGTGAACTACCACTATTATACTGTAATCGTTTGAAATAATTTTCAATGCGTGAAGGCTGTAGAAAAAATGGCGACGATGTTTCTCCAACCCTATGGAACAATTGTTTGTGACGTGCTAATTTCGTGTTTGGCACTGGTATTTTTATTTTCACTTAACTCGTTGAACTTTGCGTAACTAAATTGGTAACTTGCCGCCGAAATTAAACAATATAAACGCAATAAAACAATGTTTTGTAAAAATGAAAATTCAGGACGACATTCCACTAACGCGTCAAAAACAAAAGTCCGAGTAAACAGTCGTTAAAATTCTGATCACTACCTTGACAAAGTCATTAGTTTCATAACATTGGATAACTCTATTAAAGAAAATAAATAAATAATTGAAAAATTGTTCGACCTTACACACAGCGTAATCTAGCCCCAAACTAAGCACTAGACTTGTGCTATGAGTACCACACAGCGGATATACTAACATATTATTATACTTATCACATTTCTTTACAGCAAGAGTAAGTATACGTAAGAAAATCATCAAAACATACGATTTTAAACGGACATGATTGTTTTGACTACAAATTTGACTAAATAACGGGGTATTTACTATGCTTTGATTTATTTTTACGGAGCTCAATCATCCGTCAGTAATCGCAACTGGCGATCGTAATATTCTATTTTATATTATCATCAATATAAAATAAATATTTTTTTGCACATTGTATTTCTTTCAAAACAGTTTACACAAACTATATAATTTTATAGTATGTACTTACCTCTAAAACTAATTGGAGTATAATCGAAGGTATTCAGTTCGTAAACTTTTTAATTTCACACGATTTATTAATTGCGTAAAAATTATTTTTTTTCTTTACTCGACGTTTTGATCTAGTCGCATTTCGCCCCTCGCGACCAATAACATTGTGACATGATCGAAACGTCGAGGTAAAAAAATCATAATAATACGGTATTAAGACCCGATAAAATGTAAATATTTTCACTTCGACTTGAAAGTTAATAAAGTTAAATTGCCGAAGCTCTTCGAAAAAGAAGTTGATTTTTTAAGATGCATATTTCACCCGCGTAATCATAACATCTATATAAACTTTCGGAGTTACAAATGTAGTGAGACGGTTAAATTTAAGTGTTCTTTTTCCATTTTTATTTCGATAAACTTGCGAATAATTCAGCATTAGGTATCAACTTTTATAGTAAAAAATTGGAAAATCAGAATTCCTCAGCGTGAAAACATGTTTATTTAAAAAACTGTTTCGTTAAATATCTTTGAAACCGGTCATAATTTCATTTTTTTTTTTTCAATATTTTGTAGGTATTTACACATAGACAGTTTTTATTTAACTTACTTTTCCCTCTACCAAGGCCAAGCTGATTTAGATATAGTTTAGTTTTTAATTAGTTTAATTTTGATTTAAGCATGTAGTTTTATTTTAGTTTTTATATTATCATTTTTTCCAATGTATTTTTAAGTTTGTTTATGCCCAATAAAGATCTTTGTAAAGAAGATTCGATTACTTAAAATAATTTTAAAGTAGGTACACCATCACAAATCTAAACAAAATTAATTAATTTAAAAATCCCAATACCGAAAAGACTGGCTGCATGATGCTGGCTTCTTTGAATTGCAATAACCTATTCCTAGAGCGCTGCCAGCCCTTTGGTCACCTTTTCATTTTTTGCTTCATATTATAATTTTGCATAGTGGCATCTTACTTTTAGCATAGACGCATCCTTCTTGTACACATCTGAAAATCTCTGGCGCTATCCCTGTGACAATGTATTTTAATATTGTAGTACGCCCTTAAATCAATTTAAAACAATATTATAATCAATTATAATCAAAGTATTTTCACCTTTTGTCTGACGACCTTTATGTCCATTTTTCAGTTGAGTCTCGGAGGAGGAGTAAATTCAGTTAAAAAATAATTGTCAACAGTTCGTCGATAGGGAGAGACAAGGCAGCGCGCCCGCCGTAAAAATCGAACAGGATTTCCACTTTGTTCAGTGTTTTAGGGTTCCGTAACCAAATGGTAAAAACGGGAACCTATTACTCAGACTTTGCTGTCTGTCCGTCTGTCCGTCTGTCACCAGACTGTAGGTATCTCAGGAACAGTGATAGACATTTAAAATTTTCACAGCTGATGTATTTCTGTAAAATAAAAACAAAATATTACAAATATTTAAGAGGGGCTCTCATACAACAAACTTTTTTTTTCATAATTAATTATCGCTTGCTTACACCCCAATTACTTGCACAACTATACAAGATGTAACAGGTAAGCCCTTTTAATCCGAAAGGGGGTTGTTCTAGACGTTTAGGCGAACAACTTTTGTTCTACGACTTTTGAAAATTCGAAGTACTTTTCGAAAAATTTAGGTGTCAAGTTTACTTGAAAATCAGCTGTTTCTTAGAGTTCGAGGTCATTGACCTTATGTTGTTCTTTCATTTAGTTTGGTCTACTACAATCAAACCTTCAATTACCTTTATTTTCAAAAACAGCTGTTTTCCAGTGAAACATAATCTCAAAATTTAAAAAAAAAAAGTTCGAATTTTCAAAAGTCGTAGAACAAAACGTGTTCGCCTAGACGTTTAGAACAACCCCCTTTCGGATTAAAAGGGCTTACCTGTTACATCTTGTATATCGCCTTTCATGTGCCTCAAGGTTCGCTGGAAATCTTGTTTGGGTTAAGCTCGCCTATGTACATGTTTTATCCATAGTTATCTCTCTATGTATTTGTGGTGTGTACATTAAAGAATTAAAGAACAAACGTGATTTTATTCTCACCTTTTCGAACATGGATATGTATACCGTTTGTTTTGTATACTGTTGTCATGGCAACAAGAATTTTGCGACTAAGATGTCACTCTAATCATATTGTAATAAATTGTTTTGTATTAAGAAGAACAGATCCACTGATTAACAATTTTGGGGAGTTTTGGCGGGAATGCGTTAAGGAGATGTGTTGCTAAATTTTCATTTTTGTGAAACTTAGTTCAAATGCGTGTAAAATGTTTAATTTCGGGGGCATATTAATCAATTTAGTTTCGTGAAGGTGTACAAGTGTAAATAAAAGTGAAAACCGGTGCAAAACATGTACTTTAGCTTAGTGTTTTCTCCAAAGCTCCGTGAACAAACATTGTAAAAAATGGCCCCCTTTTTACAATGATTCCCTCGACTTGACTTTAACTATGACGACTTGACTGTTTTGTTCAATGCAAATATTAATAATACTTGACACCGGCAAATGTCCGAAAGGAAAAGCCATTTTTAAAGAAGAAGAAGAAGAACAATTTTACGGTTCGGTACCCAATTGTGATAATGTTAGCTACGGAACCTTTCATGCGCAAATCCGACTCGAATTTGACTGGTTTTTTTATCAGAGGTACGTGTAGCGTAGCCCTGTAGCCACAAGTTACAATGCCCGGAGCAAAGTATGGGGGATGTCATAGGCGTATTGTTGCTGAAAAAACCGGCTTTAGTCAATAGGTACATACTGTGGCGCAGTTTTGTAGTCTGGAAGAATTTCAAATTGTTTGTTTTATTAAACACTAGCTGTGCCCGCGACTCCGTCCGCGTGCTCCTTGCTCCTTGCTAAGGAATCAGGAGTTTTATATGTTATTTCACCCGCGTAAGTCCCGTTTATCCCTTTGGGGTAGAATTTATCAAAATCCTTTCTTAGCGGATGCCTACGTCATAATATCTACCTGCATGCCAAATTTCAGCTCGATCCGTCCAGTGGTTTGGGCTGTGCGTTGATAGATCAATATGTCAGTCAGTCAGTCACCTTTGAGTTATATACATTTACATAGCTGCGCCCCGTGGTATCATCCGCGTAAGTTCCGTCCCCGCGGGAATATCGAGACAAAAAGTAGCCTATGTGTTATTCCATGTCTCCAGCTGCCTCTATTTCAAGTTGATCGGGACTTACGCAGGTAAAACCGCGGGGCGCAACTTTTATTAGCTAGCTCAAAGTTTGCGGCGCATACGCTAGGCTATCGGGATAAAATAATAGCCTGACAAGTTTCATAGCAATTACTTTAGTTTTTGAGTGATTGAATGAAGAAAAATAACTAATTTTGATTATCAGCTCTCCATATTCTGTCAAAAATAAAAAATACAAGTGAAAGAAATACTTCGATATGTTAATTCGTTTCCGATTTATAGAAGTAAACATGCGATTCGAACTCGTACTCGGGTGTGACGTCATCTCACAGCGCTCGCTCAGTCCGCTCGCGCTCTATGTGTCGATGTCACAGTACATGTCGTCTAACGTTTTGAATAGGGAACCGTTGTAAATGACGTCACGTGACTAATAGCGAGACTCAATATTTAACGTAAGTTTAAATGCCTGTAAAATCGAAACTAATAAGTATTGATCAAATCAAATGTATTGATTACAAAAAAAACAGTGTATTTGCATATTACAAACTTTACTGTAACACACTTTCAACCGATTTGGCATACCTATTAACATTCTTCATCTAAACTATCGCATTTATTATATTAGTGGGATAATTAACCTACAATGTTATTACTCGAATCCACTAAATCCTAATAGAAAAGATCTCCACATTTCTATTAGAATCTATTCTCGTGCGAGCATCGAGCAGCGCCCCTAATCGATGTCTGGCGAGTTGGTCATTGTAACATTTTATAATGTTCAATTTGGACGATTGCCTACTTTACCTGCTAGGTAGCCTAACAGTTTGGCCCACGCCCAAACGATTACATTCACTGAACTGTCAAAGATAAGTTATTTTAGCAATGTCGACATTGAAATTTTGAGCTGGTTGCGTTGAGTGGATGTGTCATACTTGTAATAATGACACACTCAAAGTCGTTAGACTGCGTATCGGTTTACGATCACAGAAATGATGGACGAATATGAATGTCGGCTGCCGTCTAATTAATGATCTGTTGTAAACATAATATCTTCATTTGCTATGTCTTGAAATAATTAATGGGACTAGATATTGTATAAACAACGAGGAGTACAATTGTATTATTATTATACTAGCTATGTCCTGCGGTTTCGGCAATCGTGGAACCGAACATCCCGTGGTAATTTCGATGTCTTTTCTTATTGGATATTTGGAAAACGCAAATTACCGACGGGGAGCCGTTCGTACGTCTACCACCCCATATAGATACACCTAGGTGTTTAATAAATACATATAAAAGAGTATTATAATATTATATTGTTTGAAGGTATATTATGTTTTCCCTAACAAAAACAATATGTTTACGTAGGTATTATTTTACAGTCAGAACTAGTTTTGGCCGACACATGCTCGGTTTTTTCGGGTTTTGACTAGTTGTATCAATCAAAACCCAAAGGGTATGTATTCCATATTTTATTCACTCAGAAAGCTTTTCTCTTCTAAAAACGTGTTCGGTGTGACAGGGGCGAGATGTTTAAGGCAAGAGCTCACATCGCTCGCTCTCGGTTTTATATTCTCGTGGTTCGATATTTTTAACCACCCAGTAAGTTCGAAAGTCCTAAATATCAAAGCACGGGGTTGAAAATACCAATATAAAAAAAAAGAACTTCGGGAAGGTTAAACCAATAGCTGGCTTTGTTCGCATTGTCCTTAATCTACTCGCACCTATCACTCCGATATGGTTTTTACGGCAGAAAGCCTTTTGAAAGAAGCTAATGAATTTCGGGATTTCTTTACTTCCGTCAAAACTGGCTTTGACTGGGTTTCGAGTTAGGACTGGAACATATCTAATTATAAACCAAGCTTTTGTTTACCTATTTCAGTTGTTTTCATTTCGGAGTTGTTTACTAGGGTATCTGATACCGAGGTCAAAAATATTCCATTCGTTTACAGGAACATTTTCATAATATGGGGCTCTAAATATATCCTATGAAAGGTCAACGTCGAACTCGACACCTACGGTATCTTTTACAATAACAAGTTCAAATAACGACATCTTATTTGTGACGTCTCACCAAACCGGCTGTTATACTTATAAAATGCAGGCATAGGGTAAGACATAGAACGGTGTTGGTCTAGTGGTAGATCCCTCAACTTTCATTCCGAAGGTCGTGGTCGATGTCTCGAACACATTGACACAGGTCAGTCAATGTGTTCGAGACATCCCGCGGCGAGCCGAGAGCTACCACAAACACTCTCGCACTCGGCCAGTCACGGTGAGAGTGTACATGATCTTAAACGGGTGCTCTCGTCAAGTCTAGCCGAAAAGTCTCGCCTGAGAGGCGGAAATTCGAATACTTACCAGTACACTCTCGCTGGTGTCTCGACGAAAGCTGTGGCGGCTGTATACTCTTGAACGAGTATTCTCGCGAAGTGTCGTCGAGAGGACCCGCCGGAGAGGCAGAGAGGCGATTGCTTACCATGACATATCTCAGAATGTCTGATCGAAAGTGTAAATTTTTTGTGCGTATATATCGCTTATAATAAACGCCCTTTCTTATAACAGAAAAACGTTGAATAAAGCATGAATTGTTAGAAAGCTTTAGTACTATAAACTTTGCAACTTTAAGTCGCGTAAAGACCAAATATAAAAGGTTACTTGACTTGTTCATCTCTTAATAATCGTTTCTAAGTAAGTTTCAAAGGTAATAAATTTATATACTTAACAGAAGTAATTATTCTTCAAAATTAATAGGTAACCATCCGATTAATGGCACCTATTAATTCTCTAAATCAGTCCAGACGCTAAAGATCAATGACTTTGCAGTAATTATATCAAATAGGTCACTAATAATAATAAACAAGTTTGTTTTGAAGTCTCAAATACCTGACAAATAGATCGACCGATCGATAGCCTATTTTATTACTAACTAGCTGCTCGCCGCGGTTTCCCGTGTAAGTCCCGTTCCCGCGGGATTCGGTATCCTAATAAAAAAAAGTAGCCTGTGTTATTCCAGGTCTCCAGCCTCAATAAAGATATGTTCCAAGTTTCATCGCAATCGGTTCAGTAGTTTTTACGTGGAAGACTAACAAAGTCACATACATATATACAAACTTTCGCGATTATAATATTGGTAAAATTATATAGAGCTTTTATTGAGCTTCACCTGTAACTGTGCCTTTGTGGGCAATCAAATCTTACAAGTTGTATTTGAAACACTTCCTTTAAACTTAGGCGCTTTGAAATTTTGCGTACTACTTTAGTTACGATGACAATACATGCTTATAAGCTTGACCTGATGGTAGGTACACCTTAGGATTGGCTACAAACAGGAGAACCCTTCAAAGTTTTAACAACAGTTCAACGGTTAAATTTCGTTGTACTCATTTAGTTAATAGTTAATACAACCTAGTTTAAATCCGTCCGTAACCTGATGGTATACCCCAAACAGAACTAAATCTCTTCAGCAAAAGTTAAAAATGAATGATAAGTAAAAAAATTAAAGGATTAAAGGAAATTTAAGGAGGAAAGGAAAGGAAATTAAAGGATAAGTAAAAAAAGTTAAAGGATTTTTTTAATTAAATGCACTTCAAACCGTAAAATAATTTTATGTACAAAACCAAATACGCATCTAACTTGATCTAAAACAAGCGATTTCTACAAATATATTTTGTATACTGAATGACATCAAAATCATTGTTTTAATTTGTTGACATGAAATTGTGATATAGTATAGAATATAAGGGGCGGGTTATTTGATTAATAAGTTTTTTGTTTTTATTATTTAAAATGAAATTTACCTATTAAACTACAAAAAAATAACAAACGTTTAGAAATATATTGTATATTGCGGCCATTGTGGCGCATCGGGCGGACGCTCGACTGCAATGTGGAAGATTACGGGTTCGATTCCCGTCAAGTGCAAATATTTATGCTTAAAAAATTAATATTTGTATCAAGTCTGGGTGTTCCATGTATAAAATGTAAAAAAAAAAAAAAGTAATATATCAGTTGTCTAGTACCCATAGTACAAGCTTCGTTCTTAGTTTGGGGCTAGATTTTGCTGTGTGCAATGTAGTGCAATATTTAATATTTACTAGCTGTGCCCCGCGGTTTCACCTGCGTAACTCCCGTTCCCGTTTGAATATCGGAATAAAATGTAGCCAACTTTATAATATTAGTAGGATTACAAGTGAATGCTTGCGGTGAAGGAGCACCCTTAAATTAAAGTGCTACGAAACCATTTCGTAGAATATATTCGTAGCTGATTCGTAGCCTAATATACAGGGCCAATTTATTTCTGATTCCAAATCGTACAGGGAGTAGTTTTCTAGATCAAAACGAACAACCTTTACTTTACGACTTTTATAAATTCGAACTTCTTTTTCGAAAACTTTGAAGTTTTGTTTATTGCTAAAAAACGCAATTAGTTTTTAGATTCTAGTAGTTGAACCCAAATTAATGATCACCTGAAGGTCAATGACCTAACTGGAATCAACTGATTTTCAAGTAAACTTCAGACTCAAAATTTTCGGAAACTTCTTCGAATTTCTAAAAGTCGTAAAACAAAAGTTGTTCATTTTGATGTAGAAAACTACCCCTGCACAGTTTTGAGTTGGAAAGAAACAACCCTCGTTAATGTGTTGAAGCAAGATCGGTGTCTCGATAAATACCTACTGGTGTTCCAGCTATGACATTCTTTATTGTTTTTTTAATATATGTGACGAGTATTACATATATTTTTTATATTTTATGTTTCAATTACAGTGATTAAAGAACCGACTTGCATAAATTCAACCGAATGTCCAAGCGTGACTTAAAATATTTCAGTGTTTACGTCAGTCATTTTTTTGGCATCTACATCATTAGTTTCAACTATTTATTTTAATGAATGTTTTGAAAACGTTTCGTGTTCGTATTATTTATTAAAATTACTTATCCTTGAATGTATCAAAATATCCGGAATCACGTTTAACTGCATATAGACTAGGAGGGGATCGTTGCCAACCCTATCTCGTCTAGTACCAAGTTGAGGTTGATTTTGGAGGATATTAAAGTTAAAATGATTTTTAAAAAATTCGATCAGCTTCGCCCGAATTAGCTTGTGCCCGTCTTCAGTCAGCCCATTTTTATGGTGCCAATTGTGGGAACAACCCTCTATCTTATCTAGTTCCAAGTTGAGACTAAATATGGTGGATAGAAAACAAAAGTTATGCTTAAAAATTTGATCAGCCGTAATCCAGCTTGGGCTCGTCTTCAGTCAGCCCATTTTTATGGTCACATACATTTGAGTAGTAAATCCTATCTCATCGATTTTATGTTTCAACTTTGTTTGCTTAGTTTAAACGTACTTATATTTATGCAAAATTACAAGTTTTCAGAATTAAGCGTCTATGTTTTATTTAGTATACCAACATAAAACTGTGCTGACTAAGGACGAGCTCAGGCTGACAAGCGACTTTTTTTAAGTCCCGACTTTTTTAAGCACGACCTTTACTTTTCTTTCCACCACATTAGACTTAACTTGGCATTAGATGAGATAGGGTTGCCAACAATCCCCTCTTAGTCTAATACCTACATTTATATAATCGACAAATATAAAGGTACTGTTGATTTTTGACATCGTAGGAATGTTTGTATATAAATTATTCGTAGTATTTTCAGTAACAAAACTTCATCTCCTCCATCTCCACAGTAAAGCTTTTACTTAATACAAAGATAGTATGTTCTTTACTCAATATTAAGAGTAATCTTCGCCTTGAATGTTGAGATTGAAATTAAGCTTTACTTTTCGGAACTATGTTAAAGAATAATTTTTAAACTATCAATATTATTTATGTACAGAACAAGTACGACAATTCAGAAGTAATATTTAGGCATAGGCTTATTTCTTCTAATATTTTTATGTATGTGATACCGTGGGAGTAAAAGAACTCGTCGCAAAGTGTGCAAAAGTCAGATGTATAGATAAGGCTAAAAGTTAAAGTTAGGATAGGATTTAAGCCTCTGAAAAAAACTAGTTAGACTACTCGTCCGATTCAGGCGAGAAGCCACGGGCACTAATAAAGGTCTTCACCCACCACGGCCATATTATTCTAGTAACAACTAAAATTAATTGGAAACAACGACGACTAAAGAAGAGATCGCCAAAGAAGATACAGAATCAAATAAGATATTATTACAGATAGGTAGGTATGGTGGGGGGAAATCTTTATCATAACACTACTATTTGGTAATTAAGACGAGTAGTCACATCTGTATGTTCAGAGCTTAAGTCGCATTGCTTTCAAGATAACAAATCTCGCATGGCCGTCTACAACAACGAAAGATCGATAGAGATCAATATGTCTACCTACGAGAGTAATCCTTATTAGTAAAACGCAAGCAAACAAAGTCGATAGGTTGATCAAAATATATTAAAAGCGAAAAAATAAAACTAAGATGAAACTTAACAGTTTATTGTCTTACCCAAACGAGAAAGAGTAATTAGATAATAGGAATGCGGACGGGTTCCGATCGTAACGTGAATGGTGAGGAGTGCGCCGATTGCCGCTACACCAGGGAGATCCTGTAACACGAGACAAAGGTCACGCGGGAACGGTGCGGGGCGGTAAACTCCTGCAGAAGCCAGGCGAAGCGGGGTGGTTAGAGCGAAGCTAGATTGAGACGGTGTTAAACCCAAGACTTGAATACTTCCTCGAGATTAATGACTTGGTGTGGTAGCGGTGGAATCGGGCGCCGGTCGAGATGTGCTTCAGGAGGGCCGAATCTCTGTTGTTCAGCCTGTCGGTGTAAGACTTGGGCGCGTTTGACAAGTAAGTTCTTAGCGCACGCTCGCCCCACGTCTGCGGGCGCGGCTTCTCCACAGCCAATCCCTGATTGCGCTTGTCCAAGTATGTGATCACATCGTTGTAGTAATTTTGTCTATAGTCACTTATATACCTGTATAGATTGGTCCGTGGCCTGGAACACACAATACCTCTGTAAGCTTATATTTATAAACTAAAATATTCTATAGGATTTTGTTTGTTGTGAAATGTGTAAATTTAAGGATTTTGTTTGTTGGGAAATGTGTAAATTTAAGGATCTTTATTATTATTCGAGATGGGTTTGTGTAAGTGCGTACTTTCTTTATGAAAAGATTACCTTGCCCAGTGTCTGAAGACGAGTTTTCTAGGTTCTCCGATGACGAGGGGGTTCGCGGGCGCCGGGGGCTCGGCCTCCTCAGGTTTGGCTTCCTCGGCCGGAGCTGCCTCCGCCGGCGCCTCTTCCGCCGGCTGCTCTACCGCCGGGGAATCCTCCTCGATGACATCGTCCCACATTTCGCCAAAGGGGTTACTCTGTAGTCAAAAATATCACTTAAGCAAATAATTCACTCACTAGTAATTTAACTACACAAACGGACGCGACACTAAACAAACGCACCTAGATAGGGGTGGGAAGAACGTGTGAATCGTTTGATCGTTCGAGTACGACTGTCACCTCTGTCCCCTTGCGAGGCTCGCAGCCTCCCGATTTATCTCCCTTTGACCCCACCTGCCTGTCGCAAGCGCACCGCCCGCCGGCTGCCAATGATGCTCTGTCAATACGTCGACCATGCATAGCTATCGAAAAATTCCTTCTCGGTTTTTATTGTTGTGCCAAGTGACGCATGTGAAATCAATAACGAAAAATGTTACTCGTCGAGAATTATCGTAACAATTGTAGACAAAAATACGAGGTGAGATCATTAATTAAATTTGTCAAATAAAAAGACGAAACTATGTAATTTACATTGAGATAGTGAGTATACTGGCTTAAAACTCTTACCTTGAAACTGCTTATACTCCGTCGATAAAATAACAACATTTTAATTGAATACACACTCAGAATGTTTAGATTCATAATGTCATCATTACTACAATTTTCTTCTTATCATTACTAACATTATTAATACCATACATGTAATCTGTGACCTTTTTTCACATAAGTGAAAAAAATGTGTGATTGTGTGTAATTTTTAAATATAATTAAATGCAATTTTACTTTTTTTTTTAAACCAAAAGATTGATTGATTAACACTAGGTATATTGTACCAATAAAAATATTTATTTAAGGAATATTTCCTTTTAGCACAAATCGCTATCATCAATATTAAGGGGTAGTTTTCCTCCAACCACGGTCTTTTTCACCCTGTAAATACAATCTAATGGCATTTGACTTATAAATACACGTCGAAAGCTTTAGTACTACTTCTTAGTGGAAATAGAAATAGGAAAATTGAAATAATAACAAAATATAAATGTTGTTAACATCACCTCTGTGGCGCGTCGGGCGAACGCTTGGCTGCAATACAGAAGGTTGCGGGTTCTATTCCCACTGGGTGCAAATATTTATGCTTAAAAATTAAATATTTGTATCTGGTCTGGGTGTATTTCTATGTATAATAAGTATTATTTTTCCAAAAGAAAAATAAATATTAGTAATATATCCGTTGTCGAGTCAACGCAACACAAGCTTAGCAGCTTACTATGGGGCTAAATGGCGTTGTATAGCTTATGGTATTGACGTACGTAATGTTCGTTTATCTGTCCATCATTATGACTTGGAAGCGTTTCAAATTAGAGAAATCAACATGATAACTATCAGCTAGTCTAATTGTACCTACATTTGGTCGTCCTGTACCCTATCATGAGTTGATACGGAAATACGTAACAATATTTTACGTTGCGGCTATTGGCCCGGCCCCTGCAGTGCTATTCTCTAATGTAAAAGCCTAGAGCTCGACGCTGTTTTAGCGTTGAATAAGAGTGAGCGTCCAATCAGAGTGTCGTATCGCTCGAGCTCTAGTTGAGAAAGACACTGCTGAAAGGTGCCGCAAAGAAGGAACGGAGCGGGCACGCTGTGCACAAGGTCAAACTGTTAAAAGCGCTCTATATTATCCAATTTCGGTCCGATAAACTGGCGAATTTTATCGGACCAAAATTATTTGTCATTTATGGTACATATAAAGTAAACATAAAAAACCTGAAATAAAAATATATAAAAAAAACACGTATTTCAGTTATGTTAAAAAGTTTTGAAATCGGCCATTATTTCATAATGTTATTTATATTTTGTAGGTATTAATTATTTCTTGAATATACCTACTCAACATTTTTTTTAATTGTATACTTAACTTGTAATTAGCAAACATTTGAATGTTTGCTCAAATATTTCGCATTTCGCATTTTACGTTCTTCTTGTGCACATCTGAAAATTACTGGCGCTATCCCAGCCACAATTTAATTTAATTTGACGTTATGGTACGCCATTAAGGCCTACTGTCACACAGTCGTCTTTTGTAGGAGGCAGGTAATCTACAAATGAAGATAGGCGTATTTTGCATATTTGTTATGTCCACGCTGCAGTATGTACGTATTGCATGAAGCACATGCAATAGTCAGTCACGCAATAAAACGTCTCAGTCCGTCTGACAATTCGGTCGAGTTGTTGACGCGACGTTGCCGTTTCGTGGACACAGATTTCATTATTTCTACGCAAGATGCAAGCATTCGTCTTGCAATCGTCAATTGACGAAAGCGTGCGTATGACGTGCGATTACGTGGACAATGGGCCCAACATTACAGTGTGTAGGTATTTACGTATCAACCCATTGTAGGAGTACTGTATCTATAACACGTGCGAAAGGGCATTTATATTAATAGACTCTGATAAATTGGGCTATACGTTATAATGATTGACAAGTAATTCCAATTTCCTCCTCAGGTAAACAATTACAACAGATACTATTATTAGTATGGAGCGCTTGAGATTGCTAGAACAATGCCAAAAGTCACCTATTTGTAATAATTATACAAAATAATTATTTCCTGGTATTTCTATGTTTCCGGGTGTTTTTCCATCTCTCATATGTACATGTATCAAATAATTATTTCCGGGCATTTCTATGTATCCGGCCGGTGTGTTTCTATGTACCAAAATAATATGTTTGTATATTATTTACAAAAAAAGTGTAAATAATAGTTTTTCCGATGTCTAGTACCCATAGTGCTAAGTTTGGGGCTAGATTGCGCTGTGTGTAATGTCGTGCAATATTTAATGTTTTTTAAACAGCTAAGCAACTGGCTTGTACTATTGTGCTCCTTCACTGCGAGTATTCAAGTGTAATGTAACGTTGCTGATTGTATTACATACAGCGCGCAGCTTGTGAGTCGAATCTACGATGTTATATTACAAGTGAATGCTTGCGGTGAAGGAGCACCTTTACGTGTAATATACTAGCTGGGCCCCGCGGTTACATCCATGGAGGTCTCGTTCCCGCGAGAATATCGGAATAAAAATAACCTATTTGTTATTCCAGGTCTCTAGCTTCCTATATATCAAGTTTCATTTTATAGTAGTTTTTGTGTGATTGACTAACAAACTCACAGACACATACATGCATAAAAACTTTAGCGTTTAAAATATTAGTTTTACCCGCATAAGTCCCATTTCCACAGGAATATCAGGATAAAAAGTAGCCTTTGTGTTGTTTCAGGTTTCTAGCTCCTTATATTCCAAGTTTCATTGCAATCGGTTTAGCAGTTTTTGTGTGATTGAGTAACAAAGTCACATACATAATACATACAGACATATACACGTGAAAACTTTTGCGTTTATAATATTAGTAAGAGTAAGCAAATTCAATGACCCCTTTTCCTAATTGACTGACTATGAACTATATATCAACGCAGAGCCCAAACTGCTGGCCCTACAGTCAAGCAATTTAGGAAGTGTCTTCACAGTCGTGTGTATGTTTTTTTTTTTTTTATTAATATAAACTTAAACAAACTGCCATTATTAAAATATGACAACCTTCAAACCTAAACTATTATACTAAAAAACCTAAAATAACACATTTAAATACTAAAGAATTAAAAACAAAACTAAAATTATAACACAAAACACCTATAAATTTATTGAGCCATTCTCTTTCCCAACCTTGCACAGGACAGCCAGTGCAAAGTTAAGAAACACAGGACGGCTCTTGTCTTCATTAAAAATCGAAGACAGACTTTGAACTGACAAAGCGATACCCAACCTACATTCACAGTTGTACCTTTCCAAAGAAAATTGAGCGCACTCTAAGAAAAGGTGTACTATAGTTTGGGCGGCGGAATCACCGCATGTACAAAAAGGAGTGTCCCCTAACCCGAACTTGTGAAGGTAGGCCCGGATACCACCATGACCCGTAAACAGTTGAGCTAACTGTAGCTAGCTGTATCTGCTAAGAAGTATGTTAACCCAAACGGATTTTTCAAAATTCACACTGGATCAGATAAAAAACATTTATGTTCAGCATAAATACTTTCCCCGGCGGGAATCGACCCCTCAACCATGGACCTGCCCGACGAGCCGATACATCTGCTTGGATAGCTTTCGTTCATAACTTCTGACTTTTGCACGATATTTGCGATGAAACTTTGAGTGCAGGCAGCTGGAGACTTGACACTTTTTATCCTGCCAGTTATATATAATATGTATAATATAACCTACTCCTTGTTTTGTTCCGCGTTGGAATCACTTGTTGCCCGTCACGCCAGTTGATGAAAAGTCAAATCTATTAATATTACAGTAGCTGCGTCGTAAGGCCTTATCCCGTAGTAATATCGGGACCAAAAGTAACTAATATTTCTCGTCGATAATGTAGCTTTCGAATTGTGAAAGAATTTCACAAACCGATATATGTTTTACCAATAATATGTTACCTCTATATAAAGATTAAGTGTTCGATCCACGTTCGGTAAAGTAAGCGTACTTAAGGTGACACACAGGGAAAAAGATTGCCGAGCCACAAGTCCAACTTACTCGCATGTCTATCACCCACTTTAGATATAGATTACACCAGAGCATTCAGTTCTCGGTGAGGGAGCACATTTTCGGCAAATGAACCAATAATGGGAAATATTTGTTCTTTATTACAATATGGGCTGTCACTGAGTGTTGTATTAATTGATGAATCGGCGCGGTAAGTTAATAATTAATAATGAGTAAATAAAACTACCTTCTGTATTATCATTTATCAATCAATTAACGGTTGAGTATTCATTGAGCCGTTGTGTGCTTGACATTGTTTCGGTTTTACCGTAGTACAGAAAAGCAAATAGTATATCAGCTTATATACCTGTTTTCTGAAAACGGGATTGTGTTAATGTCAGCTATCTATGAAAAAAGTTTCAGTCAGCATACTTTTACTTATTGAATTTTATTCTCTATTTTACTTTTACTTTATTGAAACACCACTACACGAATAGAAGAAAAAGAAGTGGATTTAGTGAAATCTAAAACAAAAATAAGTCAGAGGTCTCAGTTTAGACACATTTTGCAGTTGTTCTCGGTTTTATCATACCGGGCTAGCTGCGCCCCGCGATTTCACCCGCGCAAATACCTATCCCGTAACGTTAATAGTCCATCAAGTAAGTCATACCAAGCGTTGCTTAACCCGTACGATTCATTATAATATTATAGATTTATAATTATTATAAATAATAGAATAGATATATATTTAGTATTAAGTATAAATAGCAGTCATTAGGTCAAGTTAGAGGTCTTAGTGTGACCTGAACAAATCACACACGAAAATAAGGAAAGAGCTAATTAACTACATTTATTAACCTGAAGAGTCTACGTGAATTAATGATACGACCTAGGCTTAAATGTGTAAATAATTTATGCCTAAATCTAGATAAATGTGTAAATTATTAATGCGAGTCACAAATTCGGTCGATTGCTCCGACACATTTAATTAAATGGTGTTTGTTGTGGCTTTTTATAATTTTCCCACTCGTTACGTGTGGGATATTGTCGCGTATCAAGAGTGGGCGTTGATTGCGACTGTTTTTTATGCTTAACTTGAGGTACAAGTATCTGACTATGCCGTATAGTAGCCTTATGAAAATAAGCAAGCCGTATGTGAGATGTCCGTTACAACACGCAAAAGATATATTAAACGTAAATAGCCTTATTGGTAAAAAGGAATAAGGTCAGAGTAGTGAAAACATGCTATGTCTTTTTCCGTGGCACCCGTATTTAAAGTTGACAGACAGAAACAAAAAGCGGAATAACTACCTGTCTAATCCGAACTTGTAATTTAACACAATTGATCTCAAAAAAGAAAACCTAAATAAGTTTCTTCTAATCGGAGGCGCGTTTCGAAACCACTCTAAAATCAAAGCTGTAAGTTGACGGGCCACACGGTGATTAATGTGATCATGTACACGTCTTGTGTAGCTGTACAAGTTTTTAAAGTAATTTACCGAAGACGTGAACATAAAAGGTTGAGGATTCTGTTCCAGATCAGAATATCAGGACCAAAAATTAAATGTTCCATCTCCTGGTAAGAAAGGCTCTTAAGGGGTATATAGGTACAAACTAAACTGAAAATCCTTGTCGAATTCATCGAAAATTGTTGATTTTGTTCTGACTCATTGTTTTAGAATATTTTTGTTTAAAACGTTTTTAAATGACATTGCTTCTTCTTATTCTTCTATTGATGTAGATTTTAAATAATAATGTCAAAAGATGTTGAAGCCTTAGCATAATTAAGGCAAAAAAAGTTATTTTTGACTAAAATGTGCTAAAGCTTCGAAATAATAAGAAGTTTTTGTCTTGAAACTACACTTAAATGTAGGAAACAATGTCATTTACCAACCGCTTTAAACGAAGATATTCAAAAAACTTCATCGAATATAATTAGTGAATAATTTTCGATAAATCCGACAACGATTTTCAGCTTAGCTCGTATATACCCCTTAAAGGGCAATACAAACGTGTGTAGAATTTTTTAATACTTTTATTACATTTGAATAAATAAAAACAGGGCAATACAAACAACTTTACATCTATATACGTATAAAATAGACATCAACTCGAATTATGCACAGTACAAATGCAGGAAATACCTAGCAAATTTAATCTATCTCGCGAAGACAACTCACTATGCTCTGAAGTATGATTTAGAGCAGGGATTGTGAACGCACTTGATGATACATTTATTTAAAAAGTGACTTGTTTCTTCTCTTTCTCAGATCGAATGGTAACTTTGGAGGCGCTCATAGTTGTGTCGGCGGATTCAGTGTCGGCAACGAGAGCTCGCAGGCGAGCAGCGCGTTTTTCTCTGATCGCATTTCTTTCGTTCAGTTCTGACATCTCGTCTTCGAGGTCTGACAGCCGGGCTCTGGTGGCCTTCGCGCGCTGGATGGCCGCGCTCTCATCGTCGCTCTTAAGAGCCGTCCATTTGGTTAGCGAGTTCTCTTCGTTCAGCCTGCGAGCGATACGCTTCTCGGTACGATCCTCATTGTCTTGCAGCGCCCGCCTTGCGCTGCTCACATCTGACTGCCCGATGCCGACACTCTCCAGTATTTTGTCAGAGATCCTCATGCGGTTCTCGAGATTCGCAACACTATTTTCGATATCGATGTCCTCTGCGAAACGAGATGTCTTCTTGCTGGCGCGCAGACGTTTCAGCGACTCTGTTATCTGAAAAAAGAAATGTTTTTTTATTTATTACAAATAATTTTATTTTTTTATGCTACCCTCGGAGCTATGCATATTTGAAATATCGATTTTAGTACATTTTCTATGACCGTGACGAATTTACACACTTCTGCGGTAATACCGCATTATATCACATGCGTTTGTGGTCCTTATACAAAATGTACTGAAATCGATATTGTAAAAACGCATGGGGTAAAATCTCTGGTGGGTATAAAAAAACGGAATGTAATCCCAAAAATACAAATCGCAACCGCATTACGGCATCTGTGTGGGAAAGTTGTTATGGTCTAGCTGCTATCTAGCCTCTAGGCATACTTATGAATTAAAAATAATTCAGAAGAAATACAATTTCCAAGATAAAAGGATTCGTTAAAGACGTATTTTTTCCTAAGATAATGTTTTTCTTATTTTGAACTCATTAAAGGACTGCCCTAATTTACTACTTTATTAAAGGGTAGAGCTTAAATAAAAATGAAGTAGATTAAATACTCCGACACAATGTATTATGTATGTGTTCAACGATGTCTTCTGCTACGGACGTTTTAATAATGATTTTTTTCTAGATATCGTGTTTGCAAAGTAAAATCAATTTTATTGGTATGAATGGTTGTTATAAACTGTGGTTTTCCCATTCCAGATGGCCACATCGTGTCTCATGACAATTTTGACATTAGTTTTACTCGCACAGTGCCGTGGTTAGAACGCTATTATGGTCCTGATTGTCATTCAGGTAACTTTGTTTTTAGAATCGTTTGTGGAAGTCGAATTATTTAGAAATCTATCTACCTACCTATATTTATTAACTATTAGGTACCGTTACAGTATAGATTCAGTGCAACAGAAACGGCACTACTGGTTATAGTTGTTTTTAATTTTGTCATTTTTATTGGCGTGTTTGCGCCCGGTGAGGTCTACGCGACTTTTCCTAGTCTCGCCCGTGTCCCGAGTGCGTGCGACACTCATGTTAATCAAGGGCGGGTTCAGATTTGTATCATTTTTCTGCTGTGTATCATCAACCGTCCACGTAGGCGATCATGATACACGTCGCCGATACGGATACGGTGATCGAACCGGGCAAATGATGCAAATCTGGACCCGGATTTTGTACCTACCTAAGGGGTGAAAACCGATGTCGGATTCACCAAAACTTGTTTTTTTTCATCATGGCGGAATTAAAGTTGTTTTTTTTTATTATGGATTGTAAAGTCTTCAACATTTTAGTGTGTCTTCCAGATAAATAGTATGTCGAAGTGTGTTAACATTTTAGTCAAACTTGCCAGGTAATAATGACAGATTTTGTTTTGGATGACATTTTTTTGTTTCTTTTTTTTATAGAGTAAAGGTAGAGGCCCACAGTCATAGCTAAAACCTGGATAGGCTTTGAAACAGTAAGTAATAAGTATTTAAAAACAAAAACTTTTTTATCTTCCTAAATACTGAGTACTCCGAGCTAGTTTAAATGTGTTTTCAACAAAACGGCTATGTAAACAATCGTAAATTCTGTGTTTAAAGGGATTTTTTGTTACATAAATAATGGCGCTATAAAAAGTTTTCACGGTAGATAATTAATGTCGTTTATTTATTTTTGCCATAAAAACTTTCAAGACGATTTAGGGCGCAGTTAATAATTCAATTTGCTTTTTAAAATAGTGGAAAAATATTCCCTTTTACAATAGGTACTTATTACCTATTGACGCAACTATAATTGTTTATCGCAGAAAGTTTATTTCTCAGTAGCTCTCAGGGTGTATTTTTATTACACTTAACGAACTCAAATTTATATGGAAGAGGTAATCCTTTGAAAAAAATTTTCAACGCAAACGGTGGTTGTGGAGCCTAAAACGATGATTCGACCGCCGCAGTCTGTCACTAAAGATCGTCCGCCATTGGTTGATCCAAGGTTAATCATACGTAATACTGTACGGAACATGTCAGTGTTCGCATCTGCTGCTGTGTGACCGTGGAACATGTTTTTTTTTCGAATTTAATATTGAAGTTTAATCTGCATTACATTTAGTTCTCGTAGGTTACATTATTATTTTAAACATAGTTTGACTACTTCTCAGAATATTTGCACCGTACCAAAAACGTGGAAATGAAGTTATATACTGTAGGAAAATTGAGATTTTATAACGAAATTATAACATTTTCGTTATTTTACCGTACATTTTCGTAACAAAAGATAACTTTTTGGGTATAAAAGGCAACTAAAGTGTTACCACTACTACTGCCAACGCCCGTGGTTTCACTCGCGTAAGTTTCGATCCCTTGTAATATCGGCCTATGTGTTAATTCAAATCTCCATCTACATACCATGTTTCAACGCAATCGGATCAGTTGTTTTAGCGTGATTGAAACACGTACAGATTGATGGAGCACTTTAAACTACTCGGTTATAAATCTCGTAAATTGATTTACAAAATAATACGATGATACCGACTGATCCGATTGCAATGAAACTTGTAATATAGGTAGCTGGATACCGGGAATAATACATAGGCTACTTTTTATCCCGATATTCCCGGGGTATGGGACTTACGCGGAACTAATGCCGTTAATAAACAAAACGCAAATAAAACCCGGTAAATATTGTATTTTATAATAATTATACAAGATGTAACAGGTAAGCCCTTTTAATCCGAAAGGGCAACCCCCTTTCGGATTAAAAGGGCGAGACGTTTAGGCGAACAACTTTTGTTCTACGACTTTTGAAAATTCGAAGTACTTTTCGAAAAGTTTAGGTGTAAAGTTTACTTGAAAATCAGCTGTTTCTTAGAGTTCGAGGTTATTGACCTTATGTTGTTCTTTCATTTAGTTTTGTCTACTACAATCAAACCTTCAATTACCTTTATTTTCAAAAACAGCTGTTTTTCCAGTGAAACATAATCTCAAAATTTACAAAAAAAAAGTTCGAATTTTCAAAAGTCGTAGAACAAAAGGTGTTTGCCTAGACGTCTAGAACAACCCCCTTTCGGATTAAAAGGGCTTACCTGTTACATCATGTATAATTTTTTGACTTCATTGTATAGGGGATCATATTTCTGAAGTCCTTCTCAATCTCTGACCAATGAACTCTATTTTTCACTAGACTCGTCTTCTGTCCATCAAAAGCCACAATGTCATCTCTCAAATGATATGTTACTAACGAATAAATCAAACAGCATAAACTGAGGAATGCAATTACGCACCCGTATGTGTTTGAGTATGACGAATGGACTGTATACAGTCGTTCAAGATATTGCATTCACATCGATTCCCTTGAGATATTTTGTGTTTGACTCGGCGAAGCTTGTACTGTACCTAACAAAGGGGCCGGTTTAATATAGGAAATGTCTTCAAGCACTTTGATCAGGGTGCAGCCAGTATGTCTATGCTACGCTAACGTTAGATATTCTACTCATGTATACCATAGCAGTAATTCCTAGTCCGAAGTGTAGGCACTTCGAGGCAATTATCTCGATTATACATGGACTCCAATCGATTTTGTGCTCAATTTGGAATCCATATAGCTTTATAAGTAAACGTATTCTGACTGATTTGATGTAGTACCTACCTACAGTAAACTTCCAAAGACATCTTAAAAATATTATAAATGCGAAAGTTTTCAAGTATATATGTTTGATTTTGTTACTATTTCACGCAAAAACTACCAAACAGATTGCGATGAAGCTTTGTACGCAGATAGCTGGAGACCTAGAACAACGCGGGTAATTTAAAAAACATAAAAAAATACTAATTGAAAATATTTGACATTGGCGCGAACAACTATGCTACATTTTAACCCGATATTCCCGCGGGATTGGGACAAAGCTGGTGAAACCGCGGGACGAAACTAATGCTAAACACAGACATCTCAACTTTATAACACCCCTATTTTACCGTCGGGCATTAAAACTAGTTCATGGCTCAATTTACTATAAACAAGGGTAATAATTTATTTTCAATTCTATTAACTTAACAGGAAAATAATGCCGACTGACAGACAGAAACAAAAAGAAACTTTCTTTTCAGCTAGTTTGTCATTAACTTGGGTTTGTGAAAAATAGAACTTAGTTCCTTACACCACGGTTGAAATTACTTCAGTTACAAGTTTGATTTTTCTGAGCTAAGCAAAGAAACAACTTGGAGACTGAGTATATACTTACTGTCCTCGGACTTGGTATAGTTTCATTAGGGACAGCGAAATAAAGTAGCAAAAAATAAGTAACTAGAATTTATAATTTTAAAAACTGCTGGTTGATGTTTACGTTTGCTTCATTTTAAGGGAAAACAGAACGTCAGTTTTTATAAAAGTTATTTGAAAGCTATAAAAGCAGCGACAAAGCGTAGGCTCGCTAAGCATTACAACTTACAACATTTTCAACAACTGACACGTGTGCTTTAATTGTAGCTATTGAACAACATATCCCTACTTTGGCAGTCGGGGAAAAGTCATTCACACGGCAAAGGCCGATATCCTTCCACAGCCAAAGAGCAAATAGGAGTATCGCAAGTTCACACGATGTTTTCTTAGCTGAATTACTGGATTGTTTTTGGAGTAGCTTAGAAATAGGCATCGTGTGATTGGTTCTCGTAAATAATCCATTCTTCTGTTATACGGCAGTTTGTATCAGAGAATCGTAATCTCGGCCGTTTGTACCACAGAATAGGTGAATTCGGTGCAGTCTCTAATGATTTTAATTTAAGTTTCTGGCATCATCACGCGAGGAACACAGTCGAAGGCCTTCTGCAAGTCCAGGAGCAGGAAATGCAAAAGCGTATTCTTGGTCCAAACGGCGAAAACTATGTCCATGGTACCATGTCGTGACGGAAACTATAGAGATCTTCCGAGACAGTGCACCCCTGCCGGATTCGAGAGTCCACTACACGCTCGTAGAGCTTCATGATGTAGGACATGACCCGTATACTACAACTAGATATGTCCCGCCGTTTCACACGCTTAAGTCCCGATCCCGTGGGAATATCGGGATCAAAATTAGCCTATGTTATTCTCCTAGTTAATGTAGCTTTCTATTGGGAGCCAATTCAATACAAACATGTAAATCTTTTTATTATAATATTAATTATATAAAATGAATTTCTAAAAATCCATTCTCAATGAGCACCTACATCTAAAAATAAACCCACATACAAAATTCGGGACTCCTACTACTTGTAGTTTCTGAGATTTCTTTATGAGTGAGTCAGTGATTTTCCCTTTTATATATTTAGAAGATAATTTCCACACTCATTAATATACTTAGTATAACTTCTACATATTTCGTATAGTGGTGTGGCTCATCTAGTGCTAGAGTTTTCAGGTCGTCTGGTCTAACTTGACCTAACGACTGCTATCAGAGATAACAACTGGGACCAACTGCTTAACGTGCTTTCCAAAGAACGGAGAAGCTCGAGTAAGTGATTTTTTGCCACTCAAATCAAATCCAAGTTACAAGCGTTGCTCAAGGCGAGGTTCTCGTTGGAATTTCCGAAATCAACCTTTGACAGTTGATTCATTGGTAAATATTTGTAAACTAATTTTTTTGGTCATATAAAAATATGTCAAAAAACCTAATGAGGAAACATTTGGTTAAAAACACGATATAAGCAAGTTCGCTCTATAAAATAAATCTCAGGAAACTGACAAATCATTTAGTATTTTTTCGTCTGTATTCAGAGAATGTTGGACTTTTATTTATAAAAATAAGTGAAATCGTAGGTATTAACATTTATAAAGGACTAGCTGCGCCCCGCGGTTTCACCCGCGTAAGTCCCGTTCCCGCGGGAATAACGGGATAAAAAGTAGCCCATGTGTAAATCCAGGTCCCCAGCTACCTATATTCCAAGTTTCATCGCAATCGGTTCAGTAGTTTTTGCGTGAAAGAGTAACAACCTCACATACATACATACAAACTTTCGCGTTTATAATATTAGTAAGATGTGTTTGGTAAACAATTCTAATACATAAAATATGTTTATCGGTTTAGTAGTTTTTGCGTGAAAGAGTAACTCTTTCACGCAAAAACTACTAAACCGATTGCGATGAAACTTGGAATATAGGTAGCTGGGAATCTGGATTAACACATAGGCTACTTTTTATCCCTATATTCCTGCGGGAACGGGACTTACGCGGGTGAAACCGCGGGGCGCAGCTAGTATAATATAATAATCAAAGTATTCTCGCATTCTGCTGTCTGGTTTCGTCTAAGGCAAAGGAATTTTACTCAGTACTGCAACAGCCCCTCAAGGGATGATTTATATTAGACCGTCACGAGCACGAGCTTCGTTGTCCATTGCTCGGCCGCCACTCGGTTGCAACAGACCGATCGACTGCTCGCCGAGCAATGGACAACGAAGCTCGGACCCGTGACGGTCTAATATAAATCATCCCTAATCCGCACTAACTACCAGTCAAGATCGGTAAAATGACACCATCGATCGGTTGAGTCCTGTGGCTTGTGGTTACCTATTTCATTTTTGTCATATTTAATTTGCGAGGTGAACCACACACTCTAGTTTTATTGAACGCTCTGCCTCAATTGTGGTTAATTATTTAAAGAGGTTGCGTATAAAATGGTCCGAATGATATTTTGTTAATTACCTACGTGAATAGGTTATTTTTTTTTTAATTAATAGGTAAGCGTTTGACCACTATCTCACCTGATGGAACGTGACGATGTGGTCTGAGATATTACACGCTTACCTAGGAGATACCTGTTCACTAGTGACTTAAAGACCATCCATTCCATTCCCTCGCAGTGCGAATAAAGAATGAAGATGCGAAACGCTTGGGTAGGTTGGCTGGGCTAAGTTTCTTCGGTTAAAGTTTTTTTGACTGTGTGTTTCCGCAATTAGCCCTACTACTGGGCCTTTGCTCGTGATTTTAAGCCGTAGGTTTCCTTACGATTTTCTCCTTCACCATAATAGCCCACATTATTTTTTCTTAAAGAAAAACACATTATTGCGCGGCCGGGGTTCGAAACCACGAATGAAAGTCGGGGTATCTACCACTAGACCAACACCGCTCTTAATAAGTAGGCTATTAACAGAAATCACCAGAATAACTAATAATTGTCTTTTCAATCCACAGATAAAATATATTTATCCAATAAAATACAACAAAAGGTACATTATAAAGATATCGGGATCCGATAAAATTAACCACCCGTTCCCGTTTCCAACAAACGTTAAAAAATAGTCGCTAAGGTCGGTAGGATGATTTATCAATCATCCTACTATTACTTCTAGTTATTAAACTTACTAAATAATTTAAAATCTTACTAAATACATACATACAAACTTTCAATTTTATAATATTAGTAAGATGTAAGATAATATCTTTGTAATGACACCATCGATCATCCTCATTACTTACTTACTTAGCTGGAGACCTGGCATAACACATAAGCTACTTTTTATCCCGATAATCCCGCGGGAACGGGACTTACGCGGATGAAACCGCGGGGGCAGCTATCTATACTAATATTATAAAGCTGAAGACTTTTTGTGTATGATAGTCCATTTATCGAGGAAGGTTATAGGCTACTTTTGATCCCGATATTCTTACGGGATCGGGACTTACGAGGACTTACGTAAATCCCGCGGGACGCAGCTATAAAAACGAAAGTCGTGTTAGTTACACTTTTTAAATCTCAAGAACGGCGGAACCGATAGGAATGAAATTTGGTACAGGGTTAGTTTATGAGTTTAAATAAAATATAGGGTACTTTAAATGATCGTACGGGTTAAGCAACGCTTGGCGTGACACATACGTGATGGGTCAACAGGAACGATCGCACCAATTAGAATGAAATTTGGTGCAGGGATTAGTTTAAGGGTATAAATACGATACTTTAAATGATCGTACGGGTTAGGCAACGCTTGGTATGACATACGTGATGGGTAAAAATGACGGTTAAATCGATTTGAACGAAATTTGGTACAGGGATAGTTTAGTGTTTGAAATAAGATATAGGGTACTTTAAATAATCATACGGGTTAAGCAACGCTTGGTATGACATACGTGATGCGTCACATACGTTACAGGATAGGAATTTATGCGGGTGAAACCGCGGGGCACTGCTAGTTACAATATATAAGTAAGAAGTAAGATGTAGGTATAGCTTATAAAAATGGGGCAAAGATGCTAACCTTGATTTTTAAAAAAAATTAAACAATTAATTAAGTTATTTTGCTGCATTAGTCGTTATTAGCAACAGAAATACATATCCGTGAAAATGCATGTTCTATAATAAAATTTGAAATGACACTTTCAGAAATGCTTCGAATAAACCGAAAATACGAAATATTATTGTCAGAACTGGCTTAATTCGATCACTGTTCAGTAAACGTTATTTTTAGCATACATTTTATCGGCAAAACTGAATTTTGTCGTCACTAGATTTTATTTTACCATGCGTAGTACGTACGTTCTATTGAATTTGTGTTTTTAACTTAACATGGCGGAATGAAGATCTTTATTCACATTTAAAATATAAAATTTATATTACTAATGATTGGCCTTTTCATTTAATATGAGATGATTTATTATACAGCGCAAGCGACTTAATCCATGCTATTTATGGCGCTGTAGTGCCCTGAACATGTTAGGTGGAGTAGGCTTGCACACCACTAATGAAAAAGACATTGGTGAGCCGGGATTCGAAACCACGACTTTCGGAATGAAAGTTGCGATATTTACCACTTGACCAACACCGCTCTAACATTTATATTAGCAATGCGCTTATAATTTCGTTTTTATGGTGAAGAAAAACGTCGTGAGGAAATTGACATGTATATCCTAGGACTTGATCCGTAGGCATGGGACAACCACCAATCTAGAATAGGTACCTTAGCAGAAGTGGCGTCTTACTGTCTAACCCATTTAAGAGGAGGCCCTTGCCTTACAGTAGGACAGATTAACGGGCTAACAACATAACCTACTTAATAATTAATTTATTGGCAGAATTCCATGTACACATACGTATATATCAGGCTTATAAATAAAATCATGATTATAACAGAGTAAACATGAATGTTGTCCAGTCGTAATATTCTTTACTGGCAGCGAACCGTCGTTTTACCCGCGAAAGCTCCGATCCCGTGGAAATTTCCAGAACCCTTTCTTATTAGATAACTAAGAATGCGGGTTAAGCAACGCCTGGCGCGGTTGGCAAAGATGCTAACCTTGATTAAACAATTAATTAAGTTATTTTGCTGCATTAGTCGTTATTAGCAACAGAAATACATATCCGTGAAAATGCATGTTCTATAATAAAATTTGAAATGACACTTTCAGAAATGCTTCGAATAAACCGAAAATACGAAATATTATTGTCAGAACTGGCTTAATTCGATCACTGTTCAGTAAACGTTATTTTTAGCATACATTTTATCGGCAAAACTGAATTTTGTCGTCACTAGATTTTACTTTACCATGCGTAGTACGTACGTTCTATTGAATTTGTGTTTTTAACTTAACATGGCGGAATGAAGATCTTTATTCACATTTAAAATATAAAATTTATATTACTAATGATTGGCCTTTTCATTTAATATGAGATGATTTATTATACAGCGCAAGCGACTTAATCCATGCTATTTATGGCGCTGTAGTGCCCTGAACATGTTAGGTGGAGTAGGCTTGCACACCACCAATGAAAAAGACATTGGTGAGCCGGGATTCGAAACCACGACTTTCGGAATGAAAGTTGCGATATTTACCACTTGACCAACACCGCTCTAACATTTATATTAGCAATGCGCTTATAATTTCGTTTTTATGGTGAAGAAAAACGTCGTGAGGAAATTGACATGTATATCCTAGGACTTGATCCGTAGGCATGGGACAACCACCAATCTAGAATAGGTACCTTAGCAGAAGTGGCGTCTTACTGTCTAACCCATTTAAGAGGAGGCCCTTGCCTTACAGTAGGACAGATTAACGGGCTAACAACATAACCTACTTAATAATTAATTTATTGGCAGAATTCCATGTACACATACGTATATATCAGGCTTATAAATAAAATCATGATTATAACAGAGTAAACATGAATGTTGTCCAGTCGTAATATTCTTTACTGGCAGCGAACCGTCGTTTTACCCGCGAAAGCTCCGATCCCGTGGAAATTTCCAGAACCCTTTCTTATTAGATAACTAAGAATGCGGGTTAAGCAACGCCTGGCGCGGTTACTACCAAACCTGGATGAATGACCGAATATTTGTGTAGTAAAATTAATTTTCTCATACGAGTATTCCTCACGTTGAGCAATTGGTCTCGGTTGTTGTCTCTGATAGCTATTGTTAGATCAAGTTAGAGTTCTTGAAAACTCTAACACCAGGTGAGCCACATCACTATTCGACAAAGAAAAACTCCAATATTAGTTAGCCTTAGTTTTGTGTATCAGCTTTTGTATTTAACACGTGATGGAACTTTGGCAACGTTTACGATTGAGTGATTCTTCATTAACACTAGTTGCTAGTTGTTTTCACATTAAAACGTCACACAAATAGATTCTAGCTACGCACCAATACCCTATTTTATTTAGATTTAGATTAAACATGGAAATATAGAACTGTCTATCAAAGGAAAACTAAGTAAATAGCTGTTGCTTTCGTCTAAATGTATGAGTTTTTTGTTTTCATTAATTACGTTTTGAGCGGTGTTGGTTTAGTCGTAGACTTGTTGTTACTGTCCACGCATTTATGTCTTTTTCCTTGCGAAAAAGTTATGTGCGTTAATAACATCGCTCCTACGGCGAAGGAAGACATCGTGAGGAAATCCACGGCTTGGTTCCAGACGCGCTGACTAGTCTTTCCTCTGAGCACGACTGACCAGGCTGGGAGGGTGGTATAGATCCTATTCCACCGAACGTCCCGGGCACTACACTATATACATCCTACTAATATTATCCTACTATTCCTACTAATATTATAAATGTGAAAGTGTGTGTGTTTGGATGTTTAGATGTTTTTTACTCAATCACGCAAAAACGGCTAAAAGGATTTGGATGATATTTGGAATGTAGGTAACTGGGGACCTGGAATAACACATAGGCTATTTTGTGTCCCGAAATTATTAATCGTCTAAGATGAAAAGGCCATTATGATTATTATTGATCTATGATTCTAAAACAAGTTATAGCTCCTCATTAATTTTAATCGGCTTTAGTTTCGAATAACTATAATAGACCACAGAGATAAACTAATTAATAAATTAATTATTGAAAATCTTGTATTTCGTTGTTGTGTCTTGCTGTGTTCTTTTGGAAATTTGAGAATTCGATATTTCGAAAACACAGACATATCGAGAATATAGCTTCATTTTAATCTCAGATAAAACCTTATTAATTAACCAACTTACCCGGCGCGCTTCGTATCGACATTATCAATGTAAATAAATACGAACCTTCATAAATATTTATTTCAGTTGTTTTAAACATGTTGTCATTCTTTCTCTAAACTTTTTAAATTTTTATATAACAACACAAAAAGAATAAAGAAGTAAGTATTAATATGAAATTCTCCACGTTTGAAGTACACACGACACAGACTCACTGTGTACCTAACATTTTATCCATAATATCGGGTGATACGTTCAACTTAGAATGCAATACAAAACTGGATTTCCCAAACTTTACATTGTTAGCATATTCTTGTGAACTTCGGAATACTCGTGTTTCTGAACACGGAAAATAACATTATTTCGTATTACGAAGTTAGTAAAATATATGAAAGAAGCTTAATACCTTTTTAACAAAATCCCTATCACGAAAAATATTTCCTATTTCGGTGGTAGGTTTCTTTTTATATTTGAGTATATACATACGTATGTAGGTACCTATATTTTACATCGCAATTAGATAGATTCATTAATTGATTAATTTACTAGATGAAAAGGTCATTATGATTATTATTGATCTAAGATTCTAAACCAAGGTATAGCTCCTCATTAATTTTAATCGGCTATAGTTTCGAATAACTATAAATAGACCACAGAGATAAACTAATTAATGAAATAATTATTGAAAATCTTATGTTTCGTTGTTGTGTCTTGCTGTGTTCTTTTGGAAATTTGAGAATTCGATATTTCGAAAACACAGACATATCGAGAATATAGCTTCATTTTAATCTCAGATAAAACCTTATTAATTAACCAACTTACCCGGCGCGCTTCGTATCGACATTATCAATGTAAATAAATACGAACCTTCATAAATATTTATTTCAGTTGTTATAAACATGTTGTCATTCTTTCTCTAAACTTTTTAAATTTTTATATAACAACACAAAAAGAATAAAGAAGTAAGTATTAATATGAAATTCTCCACGTTTGAAGTACACACGACACAGACTCACTGTGTACCTAACATTTTATCCATAATATCGGGTGATACGTTCAACTTAGAATGCAATACAAAACTGGATTTCCCAAACTTTACATTGTTAGCATATTCTTGTGAACTTCGGAATACTCGTGTTTCTGAACACGGAAAATAACATTATTTCGTATTACGAAGTTAGTAAAATATATGAAAGAAGCTTAATACCTTTTTAACAAAATCCCTATCACGAAAAATATTTCCTATTTCGGTGGTAGGTTTCTTTTTATATTTGAGTATATACATACGTATGTAGGTACCTATATTTTACATCGCAATTAGATAGATTCATTAATTGATTAATTTACTAGATGAAAAGGTCATTATGATTATTATTGATCTAAGATTCTAAACCAAGGTATAGCTCCTCATTAATTTTAATCGGCTATAGTTTCGAATAACTATAAATAGACCACAGAGATAAACTAATTATAGAAATAATTATTGAAAATCTTATGTTTCGTTGTTGTGTCTTGCTGTGTTCCTTTGGAAATTTGAGAATTCGATATTTCGAAAACACAGACATATCGAGAATATAGCTTCACTAGCTGCGCCCCGTGGTCTCACCGGCGTAAGTCCCGTTCTCGCGGGATTATCTGGATTAAAAGTAGCCTACGTGTTATTTCAGGTTTCAGGCTACCTATATTCTAAGTTTCATCGCAATTGGTTCAGTGAATTTTGCATGAATGAGTAACAAAGTCACAGACATACGTACATAATTGCAAATTTTCGCGTTTCTAATATTAGTAAGACAAGATATAGCTGTGCTCCGCGATTTCACGCGCGTAGACATATCCCTGTGGGATTACCGTGATAAAAAGTAGCCTATGTGTTAGTCCAGGTTTCCAGCTACCTATATTCCAAGTTTCATTTCAATCGATTTAGTAGTTTTTGCGTGATTGAGAAAGAAAGTCACATACATACATACTTTCGCGTTAATAGTATTAGTGAGATGTAAGATTTAACTTAATCTACAAATATTATTGACCAAGTGAACGAAGTGTGCGAAGCGGCCCTGCTTCAAGACTGGCAAAATTGATTATATTTAAAACTTCCAATAATAAGTGGTCTTATGTTCGAAGAACAGCTAGTTTAAAACCGAAGTATTTACCATGTACTTAGTTGGTGTTTTTGTAGAGAATTCTAGACTTTTAAGACTCACACGATTTGAACTCATATTCATATTTTCCCGGGTGTTATTCGCGTATTGTTATTTTTTAATTACCTGTTTCAATCATGTTACAATGATTTTGGTTGCGAGGGGACAAGATCATTGTAACATGATAGAAACGTCGAGCTAAGACAATTTAAAAATAACAATACCCGAAAGTCCCATCTTTCTCCTAAGTCCCATCTGTCTCTATATCAAAATCCATCAAAATCGGTTCAGCAGCAACTGCTGGCCGTATAGCGCCGAGGCGCACACCCACTAATTAAACTGCAATACCTATCTGTTCTCGCATGATCAATAGTTTATTTCTGAAATTTACGATATTATGTCGTAAGACATCACGTGAATCGCGTAGGTAGTTTGTTTTTGCAATGAATTTTGTGACGTACGCGCATTTATTATAATAATAATTTGCCTTCTCATCTAATTTAGATGACTTATACAACGCAAGCAACTTTTAATCCATGCTAAGTACTTTATGGCGCTGTAGTGCCCGGGACATTGTTAGGTGGAGTAGGCTAGCCTAGCACCTATACCCCCCTCCCAGGCTAGTCAACCATGCCCGGAGGAAAGAACTGGTCAATACGTCTGGAGCTAACTAAGCCGTGGGTTTCCTCACGATGTTTTTCTTCACCGTATGAGCGATGTTATTAACGCACATATTTTTTCCGCAAGGAACAAGACATGTTCGCGCGGTAAGCTGGAATTCGAAACCACGACCTTCGGAATGAAAATATTATCTTCTATCTATACTATACTTATAATAAAGGAAGAGATGACAAAAAGTACGTACTTGAAAGTAAATTTAAAAAAGTTGTCTAGACCAACTTATATAATTTTTAAAATTCATGACGGTCAGTCTGTTTCTCTGTTTGTTCCTAGTACAATTACAAACTTCTAATCCGATTGAAATCTGATGTTTTCAATATTGCATAGTTTTATTTTCGAGGAACGTACTTTACATCAAAATCCATTTGTACCTAGAACCCGAGTAATGAACAAAAAAGTCGGCTATGCCCTATTTCTACGCAGACGAAATAGCTGGTAACAGCTAGTAATGTATAAAAAACATACCAAAATGCTCTAAAGCCGCGATTGTATATTGCAAGTCTTGCATGTAACATGCACGTAAACGTGATAAATGAGGTTGAAATCGACGTTTTCATCATTAGATTTCTTTTGAAAACGGTTTGACAATTTATGGAAAATTTGCAGAATTTCGCTAGAGATTACGAAGTACTTTTTGTATTTTTTAACCATAACATTCGAGAAAATTCTATTGATGCTGAAGCAATACTGCGACGAATTAGTTATTAATAAAACTGGCACTAGTATTAAACAGGACGGAGTCCTGCACTAAATTGTTTGGCTTCTTAATATTTCGGGTTAGGTGTGAAGTCGCACCTAGAAACTGGGTCCATCCAGGACCACTTGTACCCTTTTATAATTTGATAGTATTTGACTGGGCCCAACGGTAGCTTACACATTTGGAACGACTAAACTACATATTAAAAAATCTAGGGGTGAAGTGGTCCCAATAAGAAGATACTCAAGTTCATGGTTAATTAAATATATATTATATATTATAGATTTCTTGGTTCCTCACCAAGGAATCGTACTGATTTTTGTTGTATCTATTTAATTATTATTCTTTTTATGTTGTAAATAAATTTAAAAAATATATATTTCGAGTTCAGGGCCCTGTTTCAGAATGTTAGATAAAAAAGGTAAACATAAAACTAACCACATCAATTAAACATAGAACTGTCCATTATCAAAGGAAAAGTAAAAATAGAGCTGACAATTTCTAATAAATTTTTGTTACATTTCTGATCTAAAATTCTGAAAGTGTAGCCGAATTGCGTACAAAAACGAAATTTATTGTAATAGGAAAATAGGGAGATCTATTTTATTTCAAGGTTATTATTAGACATTGAATACTATTCATAACCGAGAATAAGTATTGGTCATTCAGATATATTGTAACAGGTGGGTGTAAACTATTGTGTACGACATTTTTCGGTTTCGATGAGCAGCAGAATTTCTTATTAAATTTACACTTGAATGAATATGGAAATAAATTATATTCATATCCAGATTCTCAAGGTAAAATCATCGTAGCTGAATTAATACAAGAGCTAAGCTTAGCCTATGTCTTCTTAGGGCCCTTCTAATCTCTAAGTATACCGAAATTGATTAAAATAAGTTCAGTGGTTTAGTGTGCAACCGTTATATACAGACTGCGATACTTTCATGTATAATGCTAATGTGTAAGACATAAGAATGAATCATTTTCCAGTTTGTTTTGTTGCAATTCCGTTCCTACGTTTCGGTGTTTTTGCAGACACTTTCCTGAGGGTAGACACTAGAGTCTGCCTTAAAGAAGGTGTTTGCCAAGGCACCGAAACGTAGGCACAGCATTGCAAAAATTCGGATAATAAAAACAACGCGATTAACCCAGATTCAACGAAATGTACTGCAGTCTGTGTCGATGTATGATATGAGGGAGAGCGTCGGTGTCCTTATAAAGGTCAGTAGTTGTAGTTGTAGTGGGTGAAATCGAAAAATGAGAACAGGAAAATCTTATTTCTATACAAAGTTGGTTTGGGGCTAGATATCGCTGTGTCGTCGTGCAATATTTATTATATTTATTTATTTATATTCCAAGTTTCATCGCAATCGGTTCAGTAGTTTTTGCGTGAAAGAGTAACAAACTCACTTACTTGCATACATACAAACTTTCGCGTTTATAATATTAGTAAGATATAGTAAGGAAAATAAACTTACATCTTCAGAAAAATTGTCGTCGTCGAATGCAGATGAAAGGGGTCTGCCTCTTTGAGCGCGAGCGCCCCTCGAGTCGAAGAAGTCGTCTTGCGGCGCCGACAACTCGTCCAACGAAGACTTGATCCTGCTCTCGACTTCGGATCGGACCCGTTCCCGGTCCGGTTCCGGTCCCAGGGCCGACTTGCCGTCGAGCCGGTCGAGTACCGGCCGGTAGTAACTCTCGCCCTTGTTGTAGTTGCAGTCATAGACGCGAGTGCGCCTTGTTCGGGGTACGCGACTCATTTCTTACTGTGGACTGCTTTACTGTGGAAAATGGGAAGTTAAATATTAAAATAGCGATATTATGGTAACCTAGTCAATATTTTGTAAAAAAAATTAGTATTAAGCATTTCTTCTAGAAATATTTTGATGGAGAAAATCCATTTTCAAAAAAGTGAATTATTTAATATATTTCCTTTAAAATATTTACACTTTTTTTGTAATTTACTTCCAAGTAGAGACTTTTTGTCCTTTTTTTCTTTATTATAAGTATAGATAACCTAGTAAAGGTTGCCTGGAAGAAATCGCTTTAGCGATAAGGCCGCCATTATAATCGTAGTTTTGATTTTTTAATTATTCTGGGATCAATTTTGCAAGACGGTACACACTGCGCAATCTAACTCTAAACTAAAAACTATTCTTGTGCTATGGGTACTAGATAACGGATGCAACATATTTATCTTTTGTTGTAAATACATACTATATGTATATGTCAGCATAAATACATGTCCCCAGCGGGAATCAAACCCGCTACCTTAACACAGAATTCTGTGTTTCAGTCAAGGTTTCACCCACCACGCCACGAAGACCGTCAAAGTCAAACCTACTATGTTCAAATTGAAATTGTAAAAGGTGTTTATAAAGAAATTCCGGCAGAAAAAATTGTCTAAATGATAATGAAAACCTATTCCCAAAATCTATTCGTTGCTAATAAAACAAAGACAGCGACTTTGCGTTTGACCGCGGTTTTACCCGATTATTCCCAATAGTCCCCTCTAGTCCTGTCTCTCGGAGTGACAGCTGAGAATTGTCTTCCCGGTTGTCGCCGGGGTGACAATTCGTGCTGACTGTCCTCTGAAAGCTGACTAAAGGGGACAAAGGGAAGTCTGTTTCTAAGTTGTAACCGGTGGGTGGCAATTGTTACTATTCCTTCCCAGAAAAAATATGTAATATACAAGGTGAAACGAGGACACCCATTTAAGCCGAAAGGGCGTGGTTGTAGACGTGTAGGTGAACAACTTTTGTTCTACAACTTTTGGAAATTGGAAGTGGTTTTCGAAAATGTTAAATCTAAAGTTTACTTGAAAAACCGCTGTTTCTTTGATTTAGAGGTCATTGTTCTTAAGTTGTCCTTTTATTATGTTTAGTCTAATACAATTCAAACTTTTATTGTCTTTATTTTTAATGACATCTGTGTTTTTTCAGTGAAATATAACCTAATTTTTTTAAATTAAAAGTTAAAATTTAAAAAAGTCGTAAAACAAAAGTTGTTTGCCTAGACGTCTAGAACTACCCCCTTTCGGCTTAAATGGGTATATCGTTACACATTGTATTTCACTATTTTTATTTGTTGTGTTGTCAGGGCAAGTTTCCCCGTAAATTTATATATCGATTAAAATTTATAACCTTGTGTGCAGAAGTCCAACGGTCACATATAGAAACGGTAATGTTAAACGGATATATATATAAATTAATCCCTATTTCGCATAGTCACAACATCACGCTTGAACGCTTAGACCGATTTCTATAATTCTTTTTGTGTTGTGTTTGTTAAGATCAGGAGAAGGTTCATAAGAACCATTATTTCATTTCATAAGAAAAGGACTCGGGAGAAACCGCGGGGCGTAGCTAGTTACCAATATTTTTGAACTGTTTTCGAGACATATACAGTTAACACATTTTAATTGTAGGTCCAGGTGACACAATTTTGGTACACGAATAAGTACAGTCATGAGTAATAATATAATATGTTCATTTGTTCATTTATTCACATAGGTGATTTAGAACATGTTGTAATATTCTTATTTTTAGAATGGCAGATGCTAAGTTTCTAGAAAATTTAATTATGTATATTGCTCGTGACTGCACCAAATGGAAGAGTTTTCAAATACTATGTAGTTGATTATTGAGAAGAAAGTAAAATATTAGAACCCACGTCTATTTTTTATTGGCTCGTGTCGGAAATAACTCGAGGTACTACGTACTGCGAGGCGTACCAACTATCCGGTAAACTGTGGTGCTACGAACATGTATGTGTATGTCGTAGACAACTAATACAAGCCAGCCGTAGTGACGTCAAACATAATCTTGACCGATATATCCAACTTCATTCAAGTACTTGTAAATCTTGTATTCTAGATATAATTCAAAAGTTTGGGTGTGCTGTGTGTCTTTGAGAACTCTTTCAGGCAATGATATAACGTGTCTGTGGAATACATGGTTTTGTTTATAGGGAACTAAATATATCTGAATATTTAATAAGGTGATTAACATAGCTGATGTTAATAGTTTGTTAGGTATTTATAATATCATTCATTTATTATACATAACATTTAAAATAAATTTGTTAAAGACTAAAAAAACTTTAACAAATTAGTTTTATATTTTCTATTACACTTTCCAGTAACTACACATATATAATAATATTATTATTATATTATTCCGGTTCGCTGACTTTTAAAGAAAATTATTGATACCGATTATCTGAATAATGTTAAAATTGTGTATTTAAAAGTAATATTGTAAAATAAAGCATGGAGAATTTTGTAATTAATATACATATTAGTAGAATTTATTATAGTGTTTTTGTAATTAGGTATAATTATTTATGAATAGCATTACTGAACGTGGTGTCTGTGCCAAAGTTTCTATACCTTCCATACATTTTCTTGGCTCAATATATTCGTGAAAATTGAAATTGCGAGATTCCGCCTGGACCGACAAACAAATAAACAAACAAGACTTGTGAGTATATAAAAACGTGGAAAATGAGAACGGCTTAAAAGGGGAGATAGGGTGAATACAGTGATACCTGTCTTTATTGGTAAGCGTAGACTCATGACCATGCAACTCGAGAAATAAATGATTTTATAGTTTGAGTGCTAAAGATTAATGATAAAAGTAAAATTACGAAATTAGTGACACCTCAATTGGTTCAGTAGTTTAAGCGTTACGGTGGAAAATACAAACATAATTAAACATATACTGCCAAAATTACCTTACATGTTAAAATGCGGACATTTAACTCTATAATGACATTCGATATATATGGACATTTAACTGACATGGCGTTTTATATTGCGAGCATTTAGTAATAAGGACTTTGTTCTCTGGAAGCTAGCAGTCATTTTAAATGGAGGACGTCTTGCTCTCAGAGTGTTTGATATCACAGCCGATGTGCAAACAACAACATGCAGCTTCCAAAACTAACTGATCCTCAATGAAAATACTACCTATAAACTCCTTTTGGATACGTCATCGTCGTGTAAAAAAATGGTAAATGATGACAGGGTGCCATAACTTACTAACACCAAAAAATCATAGTGATTAATTCTGTTTGTAATCAAAATCATTCATTTTTAGAGTCTTTTAAATAAATGAAAACAAAAAACCAAGTATTATGAATTTAAACCAACAAAAACTTTATTTATTTGTTTTACCTAGCGTTGTATTATGACAATAAACTCAATATACCAAACCACGTACCTCCAATTAAACTGCGAATAATATAGACAAAGGACATACAGCAGCAACCAGACACCCTTTGTAAACCATCGAAACCAATATTAATTAGTAATCCAGCTATTTCCCGGCGTTTCATACGTCAAAGTGAATGATGCACTGTGAATGGGCTATAGAATCACCGTCTATTCAAATGTATCTATTATATCTGTTACTGTCTAATATAACTTGGACTAATATTACCAACTATCTTTGATCGTGTAAAAATGGGTACAAACGTATCGATGTAGTGCATCACATACAGTTGCCTTACAAAGGAGACGTGGAATTGGTCTCAAGATGGTTTCAAACGTATCTCCGAGATGTTCGGAAATGTAATGTTGCATCAGACTCGGTCAAAGGGCGAAATATGAACTCGGATCTTCATTACTTCGACGACCGACTTATTGGTAATAGAAATAGGAATAGAAAACTTGGCAATAAAATACACGGCACTAAAGAAGCTGAACAAAACTGAACAATAAAAAAAAAGAAAAATAACATCAAGAAAAATAAAAAATACTATTTGATACAATTACAAATAAGGAAAGTCAATTCATTTGAAATAACTACTAAATCCAAACTATGTTGAACTTGTATCTTTAAAAAAAACATTTTCCAAACATTCGATCCCTTTACCCGATGCCCTACTAATACGGCCATAGGTGCTCGTCTCGTCGAAATGAATTGCATCTCTTAGTTTTTGCGACTGAGACGCGAATTTTTGGAAAGGCATTTCTTTAAAAAAATAGTCAACAAAAAACGAACATAAATCAAAAGTAAGTTGAACCTGCAGCCATAAAACTTTAGCGACCTCAATCTAAAGATATCGTTAAAATTGAATAAACTTGATAAGAATACCGTTATCAATATCTAAAGTAATCTTATAAGATGAAAAAGTTACTATAAACAACGATTGAATTAAATGAAACTTTTAAAATTAAGTTATTTGTGGGACCATTTTGAAATAAAATATAATACCTTCAAAGGATTCATTAAGTGAATGCAGAGGATGAAACATAACGCTGTTCCCGGAATATTTCATCGGATTTCATCATATTCATTGCTTTATTCATTGTATTAAAATCATACATAATACTGAACACCTTTACACGAATGTTTAGCGGTGTGATATTCGGATAAGATATTTATTGACATAATGAGCGATGCGAGAGACTAATTAGTGAGATCTGAACCATGTTTATATACACCTATAAATATAAATAATAATAAATATTGCACGACATTACACAGCGCTATCTAGCCCCAAACTAAGCAGTAGGTGCGTACTATGGGGACTAGACAACGGTTATACTACATTTATATTTATTTTTGTAAATACATACATTATGATAGGTACATAGAAAACACCCAGAACCAGAAACAAATATTTATGGTCAGCAGAAATATTTGTTCCCGGCGGGAATCGGACCCGCAACCTTCTGCATTGCAGCTTCGCCTGCCGCACCACATGGGCCGTCGTATGGACTATGGACTACAGACCTCAGTACCTAAATGGTTTGAATTTCAACTCGATACGTCCGCGGCTCCCGGTTCCCTAGATAATGGCCCTCAGTTTGATCATATTGGAGGACCTAAATAGTTCAACTTAAAAAATAAATAAAATAAATGCCTAAAAAACGAGCATAAAAAAAACAAAGGTTTTTTCAACAACTAAAAAAAAGGACCATAAAACCACGAGAAACGATCATGGTAAGGCCAAATAGGTCTTGATGGACGGACAGAACACATAAGTAATCTGTGATCTTATAAGGTTTTTATTACCTTTTGAGGTTCGGAACCCTAAAACAAATTAATATGTAAGGCCACTAACAACTTATTTATTAATAACAATAGAATTATCCGACTTTAACCCCGAGTTAATCATACATACATCACCACAACATGTGTTAATACTATGTAGTATTTCGTAATTTTGCTTTTATTGCTCAAGGCATATTTTACTAGAAATATTTTGAAGGAAAAATTCATCAAATCTCGCCGCAAGTGAATTTTTCCTTTAAAATATTTCTACTACGTAGTATTTATGTACCTACAATATTTGATTTGCTGTTCTGTGTGTACACCTACCTATTGCACTATGTTAGAGCTCATAAAATCCGACAAGAGAATACACATGAAATGCACCGAGGAAAGTTCAATTTGAACTAAACAAGGCATAAACTCGATTTCAACTTCAGAGTGTATAGGCGAGAAGGCGTAGATTTATTTTTTCATTCCCCGTTTTGTCTGGCTTTTGTAGTGATTGTTTAGCATTTTAATAATTAAAGTCAACAAGAACAAAGGCATATTTTTGTTGGGCTCTTTTCAGCATCGTTTCGCCATTCGATATATTCCCTTGCTCACAATTACTGCTGAAAATACCCTTTTTATTTTATCGTCTGCAAACATACCTACAACAACTATCGAAAAGACGATGTCGTAAACGCAATTTTTAAATAAAACCATTACTAACGTGAAACGCAAACAATATACGAGTATAACATCCGGTTGCCAGATAATATTACGTGAACTTTTATATATACCTACCCGAAAAATATACTAAAATAGAGGTTACAGATTTTCGTTTGACAATACATGTGGACTAGCGAATCGTCTTGACGTAGATAAAATCTTACGATGCCTGTTTGCTTACACGTTACATGGCTGTACATACCTACATTCTGGAATCTTGGCATCACTTCATGGATTCAGAGGCGTTTTTTTATATAATTGTATAAACATTGCAATGTTTACCTACTACCGACGCGGCCGAAAGAGTAATAAAAAGTATTCATTCAAAAATGCGCAATATTCTACAAAAGAATCTGAAATTTCATGTGTCGTTAGTTAATAGTTGTAGAAAACATCAGCTGAAACTGCATTAAGAGAACAGCGTCCGCCTATACAGACACAAATCCGAAATAGATTTCGCAAACATTCGATATGGGGATATTTATAGTACTTAAAACCCGGTTTTTGTCTGACACGGGGTATTGTGATGCACTCGTCGAATATTCAACGGCACAGCTAAAAATAGTCATTCGAAATGCGAGCACTACAATATTATCGGTAACGATCTATTATATATCTATATCGTGGGCCAGATAACGTAGGATCCGAGCACTGACAATACACCAATTATAATAATATCGAATCTGTACGCACAGCTGGGAGTTTATGTTATTGAATTCGCGTTCATGTAAAGTTGTCAACTGATTTAAATAAACTTACCTGGTGCGTGTATGAGCTTCGAGAAAGCAAACTGAACTGGGCCGTTTGAGTTCCGTGGAACGGCGCCGGAGCAGCGTGGGCGCGACTATGTTTAACTGTGAGCACCACAGAAATATACTGACTTTTGTTCCGAACGATTTCCTTGTCGGATAATAAATATATGATCGAAATTGAAGGACAATGTAAACTTCTAGTCTAAATAGTCTTGTGTATCAGTATATTATACCATATAATAGTCTGTACTAGTAAAATGGAGTCTGTATCAGACACCAGCTTCCTATTTCGACTTGTCCTATATAATCAGTGTTACTTGTCCTATTTCCTAATGTTAATGTTGAAAGAGGAAAAATCGCATTAGTTATTATTGTTTTCGCTTTTTAATTAGTTATAAAACTGCATTTAACCGTAAAATTTTAAAATTAATAAATTATCGAAACTCATAAAATTGTAAAATGAGGGATATCGCATGAAGCTGTAGAATGTTATGAAATATAATTATCATTTTACAACGTTTTATAGCTTTATTAGCTGTACCCAGTGGTTTCACCCGTGTAAATCCCTTTCCCGCGGAATTTTCGGGATAAAAAGTAGCCTATGTGTTATTCCATGTCTCCAACTATCTATATTCCAAGTCTCATCGCAGTAGGTTAATCGGATTTTACGTGATTGAGTAACAAACATACATACATACATTCAGCTTGTTACACAAAAACATTCACTTTATAGTATTAGTGGGATGCTAAATGGGACTTTTTTACACGAAAGCTTTTAATGAATTTCAGTCCTGAAAAGAACTCATAGTAAAGGCTAAAATTTATTAAAGCGAGGTTCTCGATGGAATTTCCGAAACCGAAATCCGACAATTCAACAACGGTTCTATACACAACCGAGATACTAAATGATAGTCCAGTTAATTTATATCTACTAGCTGCGCCCCGCGCGGTTTCACCCGCGTAATATTTATCAAAATCGGTTCTGCATTTTTCCTTTCATACAAAACCTTTTCCTATAATAATATCCATATTATCTATTCAGTGGACGTCTGACAACAGTGGAAAAGACAGGCACTATGCAGTACAGTGCTGCTTTGACGTAACGTGGTTATTACCGGTGATTACCTCAAAGCAACAATGTACTGCATCGTGCCTGTCATTTTTCACTGTTTTCAGACATCCCTGTGGGTACTGATATTTTTTTTTATTAAAACCGGTCCAGCCATTCAGGCGTGATGCCGTGACCATGCAAAAAGGGATTCATTTTTATATCTAAGAAGATAAGCTCTCCGGTGGGAAAGTTTTGGATTTAAAATTTAGGGTTTATTTTTCAGAAGAATCATCGAAGTGCTAGTTCAAAATTAAAATAGGTATTTCAGAGTTCACAGAAAAATCCACTTTTTACATTAATTTTGTTTAAATAAAACAGTGTAATGACGTTTCAGCAAACGTGTTACACCGGCCGTGGTCCTCCAGACACACGATAGAAACATTTATACACGTACATTTGAAACAATGTTAATGTAGGAGGAGAAAATAGGCCCGTGGGCCCTTGGGACAAGTGAGCCCACCTCAAAACTTAGTTGGGAACAGTAAATTATTCTACTGCCTCCGTGCCCCTTGAGGTTTCAAGAATAACAGAAGAAACATTTCGTTGTTAGTAATCGATTGAACCTTCAGCTACAGAGTCTATGTTGCAATGTTAATAAGAGGTATACAATGTGGAGAAAAAGACCGTGAATAGAGGAAAAGTACCCTTATTATTGATAATGGCAAATTTTGATGAAAGGAAACAATCCTATGTTTTCAGAAATTAGTAAAACTGCCTTTATTGATTCATGTGTAAAAAATATTTTAATGATAAAAATAGCCGTTATTGCTGAATACTACTTAGATATTTATTTTAACCAACAGTTTAATTTATTTTTTTCATAGGTCTTCAGATTGTCTGCTGACATAGGCCTCCTCCAAGTTCTTCCATTTTGTTCGGTCTCGTGCACTCCTGGTCCATAATGGACCTACTACCTTCTTCAGGTCATCCTCACACCATCGCACCAGCCTGCCTTTATTCTTACTTTGCCCCTTGGGTACCAATTGATCTTCCTCTGGGACCACTTAAGTCTGCCCCTGATCATATGACCGGCTCATCTCCACATAAAAATATCTTACTGAATTAATAATTCATTTGATTTGAATAGACAAAGATCGTTTTCAAAGCGCGAAGGAGACGTATGAATATGTTAAGCTATACAATAAGGTAATCCATACATTTTAAGGACCACAGAGTAAAGGACAAAGTGACTAATGACTGAACTAATTATCGAAAAGAATTTAGAAAGTGTGGTATGTAGTTAAATTCACTAAGAAAAGAGTTTTTCGAAATTCCCACGTCCGCATCGCTCGAGATTTCCGCATGCGGGCGAATCCGCAGGACGCTGCTAGTTAGTAAATTACGGAGTTCTGTTTACGACCAATTATTTACCTCTTTAGAAGTTCGAAAATTTCTAACCTTTTTAAGCGAAGTGGTTTTAATATAATTTCTTTGATGGTTTAAAATAAGAAAAGTGATTGGAAGTGATGTTCATGATTGACAGATAGACGTTTAATTTCTGTAAAACAATATTTTTTCTGTGCTTGAAGCTTCTTTTTTATTGTGTGAAGTAAATATTGGTATTTATTTTAAAATTAATAAAAAGAGGTGAGTTCTTTCCAGGCGGAATAAGTTGCGCGTCGGGCGTATTTCCGGCTGCAATGCAGAAGGTTGCGGGTTCATTTCTCGCCAAAAAAATATATTTTATGATCTGACCATATTTGTATATATTATGTGTAGGTATGTTTTTGGTTCTCACTTAGCGGGTTTATATTAGCAAATATTAGTGATGGGCGGACTAGTCTGCAAATTTTGCCGATTAGTCGTCAACTAATAATTATGAAATAAAACCAATTTTTATTGAATTAGTAATATAATATTAGTTAGAAAGTGAGTAGTCAGAAAAAAGTAAACAAATATCTCACAAACAGGGTGCAATTTCAATTTCAATGTGTTAACATGTTTCAGCTATACTTATATTTTTCGAAATCAGTTCGACCATTTTTTGGCGAATAACCCGAATATCTCCAAATTATAATAAATTGCTTTGCCGAATAATAGCCGATTAGTCGGCAATTTTGAAACCGACTAGTCTGCATGAAACATAGTCGGCCCATCTGTAGTCTATATGTATCAAGCGGCGGTGCACACCGCGGTTTCACACGCGTAAGTCCCGATCCAGCGGGATAATTGGGATAAAAAGTAGCCTGTTTTAATCCAGATCTCCAGCCATTTACATACTAAGTTTATCTCAATCGGCTCTTGCTAGATAAATCCCCCTAATTTTACAAATGCAAAATTTGGTGCGCAGATAGCTGGAGATCAGCATTATCAGATTGGCTTTTTATCTCGATATTCCTGTGAGATTGGGACTTACGCTGATGATACCTAAGTGTACGTAGCCTATGTGTTATTCTAAGTTCCCAGCTATCTATATTCCAAGTTTTATTGCAATCGGTTCAGTAGTTTTTGTGTGTAATGGAGTAAGAAAGTCACATGCTTAGGACTTGGGGGTCTTCAAGTCACGAGTGAACAGGTATCTCTTAGGTAAGCGTGTAACATATTAGACTACATCGTCGCTTTCCATCGGGTGAGATACTGGTCGAACGCTTACCTATCAATTATAAAAAACACATACATTATACATACTTGCAAACATTCGTTTTTATAATATAAAGAAAAAATAATGAGAATAATAGTATGGTTTCCTTTAAAATCATTTTAATACTATTTTTTTCTCTTAGCCGAAAAATGGGTTCGATGCTGAGAAGCGATCCTATGACGTTCTGTTACATGTATTTACAACCCGAAATGGCTTTTGTTCTGATGTCGGAGTTCGGCGAAATGGGCTGCATTCAATTCCTAGATGTATGTTACATTTATCCAATTCCGCTTATAGTACATTCCAGCCTATCTTTTTTAAGTACTTTTACTGGAATCTAGTAGGAAATAGCATGTCACTCTACATTTCATAGTGTGAAAAAAAATCGCAAATAGCAGATGCTAAAAATCATAAGGACTGCTAGTGTTATTTTTTGAAAGCGCTATTTTCAGTAGCAAAAAAAACGCATACTCCATCATGAATAGTTCGATTAATGAAATGACTTAAGTTAACTGATTATGCATGTACAGTTGCACACCTATGTTGTAAGAAGATTCATTGAAGGCCCTGATTAATCGCAAATACAATGTGGTAAAATAATTTCCATTAGCACAATTCTTTCTTTCTTTATATGTAGTGGAGTGGTTCACCAAGTGTAAGAGTCTTCAGGTTGCCCTATGGATCTCTAACTTGACCTAACGACTGCTATTAGAGATAACAACCTAGACTAAATGCTTAACGTGCCTTCCGAAACACAGAGGAGCTTGAGAAAATAATTTTTACCACACAAATTTTCGGTAACCCATTCAAGTAATGACCGTGCCAAGCGTTGCTTGACCCGCACGACCGTTCACAATCGGCCAGTGCAGTTAGGCCAATGAGCTCCTCCTTAACTAACACAATTAACGGACTATGATTCAAGGTTAAAATTGCTAAAAACAATTGCCACTTATTATATAGCTTTAACAATAGCAGAAACACTTTTACTTATAAAAAATCGTTTGTTAGCATTAGCAATGATTAAAAATAGCAATCATTTCCATGGCTAGAATTTATTCATGCATTTTCAATACCTCCGGGGTGTCTGGAGCTTTCAAATTCTGCATAAATTAGGAATTAGTTATTATGCATGATAAAATGTTGTTCATGCGACAGGAATACCGATAGTTTTAAGAGATAGGTATAAATAAGCCTGAAAATCCATGTTCGGTTCATCGAAATTTGTTGATTATTTCATAACGAAATGGTGTTCACATTATTTTGTCATTGTCTATAGGTAGGTGACATTGTTTCCCACATTGTTTTTGTGCAGTTTTCAGACAAATATGTCAAACAGTGTTAAAACCTAAAAAAATTAGCTTAAATGAGGATAGGGGAGACAAAAGCTTTCTATTTTGTATTTCTAAATAATAAGAAGTATTTTTTTCGAAACAATTGTCTTGTTAGAAAAAAAACTACAAATATTTTAGGTTATTTTAATGAAAACGTGCATCGACTCCATATTTCAATATTCATACAGTGGAATGGCCTGTGAATACAAATAAAAAATATAAAAGTGGTAAAAATAAAAGTTAAAAAAAAACTACATCAATTAAGGGCCTATACAATCCTAATAGCGTGACAGGGATAAAGCCAGCGAATTTCAGATGTGTAAGTGAAGGACGTGAGATGCGAACTTGCAAAATTTTTGGGCGTAAAATCAAACAATTGCTAGTTTCAAGATAACTAAATGTTATTCTTGAAATTCAAAACATTCACTGCCTGTATTGAGCTAAGTTCAGTTCTTATACAAAGTTTTATTAGTTTTCGTACAATTTTAACTGAGTAATATCATTTATTTGTACAATTTAGAGGGAAGTTTGGATTTTTTTTCTATCGAGAAAATTTTCAGGAATCGTGTTTTCACAACATTCACGTGTTAGTAAATATCCTCGACTTTAATAAATATGGTTTCAAAAACTTTTATTTCAAATAACTTTTGTAATAATTCATCCTAGAAAAATCAGTTCTGGCCTACTACGGCCCGTTAAAGTAGTTTACCTATGTTTCTGATTTCAACCAAAAACCACCTTAGGCAAAAAGGTGAGAGAGAGAAAGAAACTGTTATCGGCAACAATTACCCGCTTGACTTATCAGAAGCAATCTGTTTCTCTTTTCCTCTTGTAGTTTGATCCGTTTCATCCTAGCCTAGACAATAGAGAACTGACATATCTCGAGGAGAACCCGTATCTCGGAAGAGGCACTCGGTGTAGTTGCCATGATTTGCCATTGTTAAGTTGATGCTTCCCTAGTTATAGGTAAATAGTTCGGTACGGGGATTGAATGCGATGTGGTTCCTTTGATCGCATGGTCGATAAAACCAGTTGACTGCTCATAAGTATGAACGAAAATACTACGTCTTTTTAGTAGGACTCTCGTGCAAGAACGGCCAAGCATAGAGAGCTTAGGTATACAGAGATGGTGAAGCATCGGCCAACGACGTGGAGTAAGTTCGGAGTAGTGAGAACATGCTTTGTCTTTTTCCGTGACAAGAACTTTCAAAGTTGACAGACAGAAACAAAAAGCGGAATAAACTACTCTGATTTTACACCCCTTTTATTAATAAGGCCTATTGAGTCTTAAGTATGAATAGGCAACGCAATGGCCAATTGCAAAGCTTGATGATTAGCTCACTACCTGCCCGCTTCGGTGAGTTGGTTTGTGGGAAAATTCGAGGTACGAACGAGCAGTCAATTGACTTTATTGTATTTGTTTGATCGCCATGCTGATTGACTTTTCAACCGTGAAGATTCTTTGTCTATATTACTTGTTTCAGTTAAACCCCGATGTGCATCCAGCCAACAGGAATTACATAGCTGATGTCTGCCGTTACGACGAGATGGAAAGACGCTTGCGTTTTCTACACGAGCATATGATAAAGGATAATATTTTCATTCCTGAAATGACAACTTTCCCGAGTGCTATGCCACAATATGAAGCGAATGTTTATGAAGTAAGTATATTTTATGAGTAATGTCTAACATTTCAGTCGCTTGTTTCGGAGACCTTTAATGTATAAAAAGAAAGTAGCTGCGCCCTGCGGTTTCACTCGCGTAAGTCCCGTTCTTGCGGGAATGTCGGGATAAAACATTGCATGCCTATGTCCTGTTTCAACGTTCCATTTATCTCTATACCAAAATTCATCAAAATCGGTTTAGCTGTTCAGACGTGAAAGTGTAACAGGATAGACAGAGTTACTCTCGTTTTTAAAATATTACTAGCTGCGCCCCGCGGTTTTACCCGCGTAAGTCCCGTTCCCGCGGGTTATTCGGAATAAAAAGTAACCTTTGTGCTATTCCCGGTATTTAGCTACCTATATTTCAAGTTTCATTGCAATCGGTTCAGTAGTTATTGCGTGATTGAGTAACAAACACACATACATACATACATACTCACAAAATGGCAGCTTTATAATATTAGTAGGATATTGCTGGACGTGACAGTGCGATCTAATCCCAAAATAAACAACTTTGCTTGTACTACGGGTGCTAGACAATGTCTACCCTTAACCTTCAGCATTGCAGTCGGGCCTTCGTCCAGAGCACAACAGAGGTCTCTCGTCCTAATAAATTTTAAATAAAAAGTTAGAGACCTAAATAAAGAAAAACCGACTCTCATTCATACAAACCTAGCCCAATTCACATAAAGGAGGATAATATTCCAAGAACAACGGCCTCAGTTAATTGATTCCTTACTTAAGTTTCAGTTTGATATTAAGGGAATTTCAATTAAACTTTCTTAGAATTACTAATTGTATTCCTGAGAAAAAGATGATATATCATGAAGGTTCAAAAACTACTAAAAATACCTTTTGGTCTATGAAGTATGACTAACGTTTGCCTATCGCTCTGTATTTTATTAAATCTTACTAATATTATAAACGCGCAAAAGTTGCAAGTTTGTAAGACTGTGACTTAATCACGCAAAAACTACTAAACCGATTGGCATTAAACTTGGAATATGGTTAACTTTGGATTCGGAATAAATATAGGCTACTTTTTATCCCGATATTTCCGCGGGATCGGGACTTACGCGAGTAAAACCTCGGGCCGTTTCTAGTTAAGACATAAGACAAGAAATAGCAAGTGAATTTCAAATTATTTTCGTTAGTTAAGGATATGAAGCGTGATAATTATAGTAGAGGGATCCTTTGTTGGCAACTGTATGTTTAAATTTTAGAGAATATTGGTTTTAATGATAATATCGTTCATTTGTGAATATGTGTCGAATGTCTGCTAGTTACATAAGTATGTCTTAGGCTACGTCCTCACAGACCGGAGACTCGTTTAGCACCTAAAGCCTAACGAGAACCTATATAAAACCAACAATCTAGAATGTTCGCGACCGGCCGCATTTAGCGCCAAACGAGCGACTAGTAAGGCACCAAGCGCTCAGTGCGGCCGGAAGTGAACATTCGAGAACGTTCGTTTTAGTTAGGTACTCGCTAGGTGACTCGCTAGACTATAGGTGCTATCAAGCCGGCTGCCTGTGCCGATGTTACCTCAACCCTTTTAAGTCCGATCTTGGGCGTAGGCCTCCTCCATCCTCTTCCACTTTTACTCGTCTCGTCCAGCGACAAGAGTCGCATGGACAAGATTAGATGTCGATGACATCTAATCTCGTCCATGTGTTATGATCTCATTGGTGGTCTACTCCGCGCCTAATATGTGCTCGCGGGCGCTATTCCATCAGCCTTTGTTTCCTTCTATTATTGCTTATTCTTGCAATATATGTCCCGCCCACCTTTCGCTCAGCGATCACCTAAACTCATTTCTCACCTTGGGCTTAGATCCAATCAAATAATTTATTTCTTGCTATGGTAAGGGAATACCGAGCTTAGCTCTTTTCATTGCTCTCTGGGCTACGCAGAGTTTCTCTGCGGATTTTTAACTAATAACTTTATCGTAGCCATTCTTTATACTGAACGACTATTCTACTATCCGCCACCTGTGGATGCGGTAGTTGGATGAGGTTCGCCTACACACCGCGTCTTAGAACATATTTCTCAATATTATTTGTGATGGTAAAGGTAAGGCTATTGTTTGCCTGGAAGATATTGCACTTAGGCGATAAGGACGCTCATTGTGCCACTAGATTTAAGTTTTCTTTCTTTGTGTCGTATAAGGGTAATTTATATTTTAGCACAATAAAGCATATATATCAATCTAACTTAGGGATGATATTATTGCGCTGTAGCTTGCATTCTGACAAAATACACAGCTGGCGCTCAGTGCGGCCGGTGTCGAACTTTCTAGACCGTTCGTTTTAGTTAAGTGACTAGGATAAGATATAAAGATAGTTCATAATGTAATCGGTACTAGTCATTAACTATTGCCACATTGTCTGACGACTTTTGTGGCGCATCGTGCGATTGCCCGACTGCAATGCAGAAGTTACGGGTTCGATTCTCGTCGTGTGCAAATATTTATACTATAAAATAAATATTTGTAGAATCAAGAATCAAGAAAATTTATTGAATAACTGTGTACATTAAGGTGACATTAAATATTAAAGGTATCAACAGTTTGTCCATCCCGGACATACAATATGTGGCAATGTATCAGATTTGGGTGACTTTCTATGTATAATATGTATGTATTTACAAAAGAAAAACTAATACAAGTGTATGTCCATTGTATGTATAGTCACCGTAACACACTCTTAGTAGCTTACCATAGGGCTAGATGGCGCTGTGTGTTCTTTACAGAATTCATTCGTTTATATTGTCAAGCAAAACCTAATTGGTATGAAATTTTATTAAAAAATACCTGCAATTTATTTTTATAAATTCCTACCTACAGAATTTATTTGAAAAGTGGGAAAGTGATATAGTTGCGATGTCGGAGAACGAAACGAAACTACTAAAGAGTTATTGTGAGTTAGCAGAGATGAAATATGTAATGGACTATATGGGTCCCATGCTTGGCCAAGCTGATATCAGGAAGGATTTTTCCAAGTAAGAAAGAAAACAGAATATTTTTCTATCCAACAAAATAATTTTTAGAATTGCAAAACCTTACTGAATGAATAAATAATAAATATCCTTGGAAATTATTCATTTAACCATTCTTTTTTTTGTATAAATTACGTAAATATATATATAAAGATAATTGTTCCAATTCCTAAGTTTTAAATATGCGACAATGTGAATCACATGATCATTGCAACAAAAAAAACCCATGAGTTTCTTGTGTCTTAGAGGTTGCGTCCCGAAGACACGTTTGCTTGGCGTTTTAAAAAATATGTGATACTATATATATTATGATAACTTATTAAAGTTTTTACGTACGTATCACCCCTTTTAGAGGTCTAAAACATGCATAAGATGTAGTACAAATATTAATGTTTTAGAGCAACTGGCGGTGAATATTTAGGTGGACGTCTGCATGTGAAGACGGGCGTAATCCGGAGGTCCAAAGCCTTTTCTTTCGAAATGATGCTCTGGAGAGTCTCTAAAGGCAACATATTCTATCGACAAGCATATGACGACGAAATTTTGGAAGACCCTTATACGGTAAAATTTACAATTTAACAAATAGTAACATTGGTAATGTTATGTGGTAAATAACACTAAAGTCCGATTTAACGCATAACGGATGATTTATATTAAACCGTCACCGGGCCGTACCGTGTCCGAGCTTCGTTGCCTATTGCTCGGCCACCACTCGGTTGCAACAGAACGATCGACTTCTCGCCGAGCAATGGCCAACAAAGCTCGGGCACGGCACGGCCCGTGACAGTCTAATATAAATCATCCCTAAATATGCGACAATGTGAATCACATGATCACCACCACAACTCCACACCACAAAAAAACACTACTTTGTGGATCTATCGTTGGTAAAAAGGCCGTACAAAAATATATAATCAAAATGTACATCCTATATCTGTACCTACTATTGAACTCTCACCAGTACTCAGTTGGACAGTTTATACCTAAGTAATGGCATAGTGTAGAATCTTATTATTTAATGTCCTTCTACCTTTATAAATAGGTCTTTTCGTAGTTCATATGACCCATCAGTTTATCCCCAAGCCTGTACTTTAGAAGGTTTATATGTATAACACATCCTGATATACCCGCGGGATCGGGACTTACGCGGGAGAAACCGCGCGAAGTACAGTTAGTTTATATTTTCAAAACAAAGGTTAGTTAGTTACAAAGACTCGTAACCTAGATCAGATAATAAATTTCTTAAATAAATAGAAGTTGACCCAAATTTTCGACGTCAACACAAGTAAAATTGTTTAATACTTCTTGTTTGAAATATAAATATGAGCATGTTCAGAATTTATTATTTATCTCCGACAACAGGATTAAAATGTGTTTAGGGTTGTTTGTACCTTGCTAGTGAAGTTGGAGCTTCATACCGGTTTGTCTTTAAACATCATTATTTTCAAGTCCCGTGGAATTTGCTAAGTTTTTACTAAATGTTTACTATCTCATTTTGAAACCCAGTTTTTTCGGATTAATAAACTGTAAAATAGCTTATTGATTTAATGAATTGATTAGATTATTGTCATAATTGTTGGATATTTTACTTTCTATTTCTTTCAATTACTCATGAATTTGAATGGGGAGCTTAGCTGTGATAATTATCCTTTATTATTTTATTTTATTGATAAATTTATTAATGTACTATTATCGTGAATACATAATAATATGATGTATCCAAGTTTAGGCATTTGACTGTTAAGAATACAAAACTAAACTATAAGAATCCTAAAAACTACCTACCCTTACCTATTGAGCGCGGAAACGTATTACTTATGCATTTAATATTACTAAAATTGGTTTGACTTGGTTGTTTGGAGCGCAGTATTTGGAAATTATTATAAACTAGCTGCACCCCGCGATTTCCCCCGCGTAAGTCCCGTTCCCGCGGGATTATCGGGACTAAAAGTAGCCTATTTGTTATTCCCGGTATCCAGCTACCTACATTCAAAGTTTCACCGCAATCGGTTCAGCGGTTTTTACGTGATTGAGTAACAAACACAAATGCAAACTTTCAGTTTTATAATATTAGTAGGAAGTAAGATATTTTTTACATTTCAGGGCATGGAAGTCCGCAAAGTTGCATTTATAGTTGTCTGTCAAGGAGAGGAGTTGTCATCTCGATTGGAAAAGGTATACTCGGGATTTAGGGTAAATCTGTATGATTGCCCGGAGACATATGGAGAGAGAACAGCTATGATTAGCAAACTGAAAGACAGATTAGCGGATTTGGACGAGGTATATACTAATGCTGAAATCTATAGGCAAATTTTCACATTTAGTCGTAAAATAATCAACAATTTTCAATGAATCCGATATGGATTTTGAGTTCAGCTTTAACCCCTTTTGACGGCCCCTGTGGCACGACGGGCAAGGGTCCGACTGCAATTCAGAAGGTTGCGGGTTCGATTCCCGGCGGCTTCTGTTTCTGGTCTGTTATATATAATAATACTAGCTGCGCCCCGCGGTTTCCCCCACGTAAGTCTCGTTCCCGCGGGAATATCGGGATAAAATATAGCCTATGTGTTATTCCCGGTATCCAAATACTTATATTTATTTTCATCGCAATCGGTTCAGTAGTTTTAACATACTCACATACATACAAACTTTCGCGTTTATAATATTAGGCACGTCACACATTACTCTATGATGTCGTAAAAAAGCGCTGCCAGTGACAGTAATGTCATGCTTACAATAGACGTTACTATGTTGAGCTGCAGCAGCTTTTTATATTGATTTCGTGTAAAAGGAACATTGAGTTTGATCTCTAGTACTTGTACATATTATTTCAATGGGTAGGTCGGAGAATTTTCACACGGGTTGTTTCTGTCTGTCAATAGAAGTTCTTGTCACGAAAAAAGACAGCATGTTTTTACTACTACAACCTTACTCCACATTAACTGAAAGAGTTTTACCGGTAACAGCGCTATGTTAGACCAACATTAACCGATTTAATTCATATAAGATTAATACCTACGTAAATAATTTGAAAATGTCTATAGGTTATAAAGAAAACGAAATACTTGAAATGCAAAGATCTACGCTCTATAGCGAAAACTTGGCGACTTTGGTTGGCGCAAGTGAAGAAGACAAAAGCAATCTTTCACACCTTGAGCCGATTCAGCAATGACATCACGAAAAAACTGCTCATCGGACATTGTTGGATCCCTACTCGGGACGTAGCGAATGTTAACAAAGTTTTAAATAAAACTGCTGTGAGTAAAGATGATACATTTATCTGTAAAATAAGAATTATACGTTGTGTAGGAAAGGAGAGTCAGGATGGCTTCCAGGCGTGGGAGTCCATACAACTCGATTCCCACCGAGTTACCTTTGAAACTGGGCACATAAGTACAAACTTAAACACCTACTACCAACCTAGACTATTATATTTCTCGTAATTAATTTTATTAAAGAAATAATAACGCCTTACAGTATTAAAACAGCAAATCCTCCAAATGTTTCATGATTGCTACGAAATTTGTAGGCGCCTACGATATAATGTAGGCTACATTCGCGTCGGCATATTTTCCACAGTTCAGTAATAGTTAGTACCAGGCGTAGAGATGGTACAGCGACACTTTCTCTTTTACACTAATGAGAAAAATCACTTATCCTGCTCTAGCAGTAACTCGTTGGTGACCGGCTTTGAACTCTCATTGGATAATGGTTGAAAGGTGTATTTTACAACGTAACGTAATAAGTAGTGGGTATATAGAAAATAAAATAAAATCTATTTCCATAATTTTAAAGTTCAGTTTGTAATACTACAGTTTATAAATTACATTATTATTATTTTTTTTAGTTCGTTTGTTTTCAGTGCCTTTTGTCGAATTCAAATGCTGTGTTGATTTTTTTTTTTTGTGTTTTTAGTGTTTGTTCTGTGTTAGATGAATAGAATTGTGTGTGTAGAAAAGGTAGTTCCACTATTTATAAAGGTACAAAATTGTTATAATGTCAGTAATGAATAATCATTAACACAAACAAACAACATTAATCAGTAACACAGCCTAGCCATCTATATAGATTGCTGTGTTACTGATTTCCTCCTTTTGGCGGAAGGAAATTTTCATAACCTGAGTTATGAAAGTAAAAAAAACATATAATTCATTTAGGCCGTGCTCGTCCTATCGTGCACGGATTGATTATAAAAGAAAAGACGGATTCAAGAAACATTTTCATAGTAATTAATACGACAAATATCCGTGGATAATAGGTAGCTGTCAATGAAACAAAATGTTGTGTTTTCCATGCTTCCTTTTTTCTGATTCTCCTTCAGTTTGGAGTAGGATGGGCTATTCGGATATCAATAATTTATCAAACTAACAACTTTTGGAGATAATAGCCTACCTTTAAGCAAATCTCACCCCCCCGCTACTGAATTGGCTTCATAGAGCTCCGGAGGCGGGTACACCACTTCACCAGGGTCCCGGGGTGGGTCGGATTTTGTTAAACGGATTGTGTGTTGTGGATGCGGTTGTATTTTTTTTTTGTAAAATATTGTTCCGGTTTTACTATGATAGCCTTAAATATGCGACAATGTGAATCACATGATCATTGCAACAAAAAAAACCCCATGAGTTTCTTGTGTCTTTGTTTGGAGCACAAGATATGTGTTCTCAGTTTGGAATTTAGAATGTGTAAAATTTACAATCACAAAATAATAGATAACAAGATAAGGGCTGAATGTTGCCCATTTCAAATGAGACATTTTTGGCGCTCGAACGAAGTAAAAGCGCCAATAGTTTCAGAGTGAAATGGGTGACATTCACCCGAGCTAAACACTCGAACAATTTTTTGATATTTTGCCCTAAAATTTCGCATTGTCGCGTCGTACTTTCTTTTACACGTCTCAAATTCGTTGGTGCTATCGCTGTCACAATTTGACGATATGGTATTAGCGTCAAGATGTCGGGACCAACTCTCCAATATTAAAACTTTATATTGTCAGATTTAGCACCAAATTGGTACTATTCGGTACCTCAGTTAAAAAAATGGTACCTCCTTAGTTTAGAAGATATTTAACAAAACCCTGGTCCCGCCATCTTGACGCTAATGATACCTTAAAGTCAACAGTCTATTTAGAATAGTCGACATGTTAATATCATATTAGAATGTTATGTAAAGTTCATGATTTTCAGGTAGAACTCGGGTCAAATGTGCATTCTTTCATAGCTCCAGTTCCCACAATTTTGACCCCACCTACTTATCATCGAACTAACAAGTTTACTAAAGCATTTCAAGTTCTTATAAATGCTTACGGCGATTCGCAGTACAGGGAGCTTAACCCCGGTAAGTATAACGAGTCATCAAACTCAATCTGCTGTACCATGATCGTTTCTTGTTATTTTGTCGTTCGAAAAAATTAAATAAGTTTCAAATACCTATATAAAATAATATGTATGTATTTACAAAAAAAAAGTTATAAAATGTAGTATATCCATTGTCTAGTATCCATAGTACAAGCCTGGTGCTTAGTTTGTGGCTAGATTGAGCTGTGTGTAATGTCGACCAATATTATATAAGTACTGTCTCATTCGATCGATGTTCCCGGTCGCATGCTTCTCAAGAGCCCGAGCTTTTCTACCTTTACGTCTTCACTTCGCATGATCTTCAGCATCCCGTGTAGTGACTAGAAGTGAGGCCATTTACACGTAATGTCCTCTGTCAAGCATTTCTTGAGAAAACCGTTGTAATCTACTGTAAAAGGCGACTAAGGGGTCTAATGAAGACTAGCTAGCCTCGAGATCTCCCCGCGCGGTGGTAACTTCTTGGTCCCTATTAGGGTTGGTGTCAGCTAGGTGGTCGACTGTAAAAATATTGTCAAATATTTTTGCAGTATTTGGGGTTTTAGCGGACCTGGGCTCCCAAGAGTCCCTCTCTAAGCTGTAAATGAGATGTAGATGAGATAAGAGAAGATTGTAAAAGTTATCATAAACTTTTGAAAAACTGCGTAGAACAATAAAAAACTAATTACGAATTATATTAAAAATATTAATATCTCGTACGAGTGTACTTCAAATAGATACTCAAAATGTAAACAAATTACCACGTTCATAAAAGCGGCTCAATTTTTATTAATTTCCAAGTAACATTGAGAAATTCATTTCTAAAATGTTTTCTATGTTAAATGAAAATCTCTGGTATAAACGAGAGGTACCTTCCATTTATTTAATAGCAAACGTATTATGGGTACGTTTGGGTATTTAATGTTCGAAACTCAGACTACACAATAAACTTTCAGATACCGCGCTCCGCAAAACAAAATGAAGCCAAGTTTAGTAATATAAATAAATAAATATTGCACGACATTACACACAGCGCTATCTAGCCCCAAACTAAGCACTAAGCTTGTACTATGGGTGCTAGACAACGGATATACTACATATTATACTTTTTTTTTGTAAATACGTACATATTATACATAGAAAGACATCAAGACCAGATACAAATATTTATTTTTAAGCATAAATATTTGCACCCGGCGGGAATCGAACCCGCAGCCTTCTGCAATGCAGTCAGGCGTTCGCCCGACGCGCCACAGAGGCATTTTATATGACGTCAGTCATATAAAATGCATGAATAGTATGTATAGGATAGGGGGTCTAGCTGAGTGTAGGCACACCACTTCCACGCTCAGTGGACAATAACCTAACCTAACCAACTGTTACTCGTGTCTATGTCACCAAATAATACGAAAACCAAATAGTAGAATAGACACGTATGACTCGAAGAACAATTGGTTGCCCACTGAGCGTGGACACGGAGCACGAATACGACCAACTGTTCCTCTCTTCATGCATTTAGTATTACTGAACTTGACTTCACTTTGTTGTTCGGAACGCGGTGTCTGGAAATTATTACATTGTCTAAGGTTCAAAATAATATTGCGATATTTTTTAAGAATTGGAATCAACCTAACAAATGATTTTTGCACAACCTTGATAATTTCTTGTATGGTTTTCGCGACAACCTTGATGTTTATTATTTTTGATATTTTATATTTTTGTACAACTAGATATGCTATTCAAGTCAGAACACGCCACGGTAAAACGTTTCTTATAGGAAGTTCACAATAAAAATTACTTTTTGACACTTCACTTCCAAAGCTAAGTGACCACCTTTCAGCACCGTACGCATCGGACGCATCCCATCAAACTGATCATAATATTCTTTGTGGAGAAATCCGATTCGTACGATGCGAATTGGTGGAACGCACGAATTAATGCGATGCGTCCGATGCGCACGACGACGAAAGGTGGACGTTTACTTTTATAGTGTCAATGGCGAAAAGACTAGAAGGCAGTAAATCTACTTTTGTGAACCAGGGACCCGACCGCGCATCATTCGTCGTAATCGGCATCGAAATCCCACTGCGCAAAGGAATAAATAACCTGCGCAATTATGCAAAAACCACACATTTGAAATTCAACTGAAAGCGTAAATTTCCACACATTTGAAGGCGACGCCCGCCGTCGAGTTCAACTGTCATTGAAACCGGCAGCTCAAGAGACCTTGCATTTAACAAATTTAGGCTGTCGTTTTCACCGCGCAGGTTTTTCCTTTGCGCAATGGGATTGCATTGGCAATCGATGCTGATTACGACAGAAGTTGCGCGGTAACTTCGCAGTATCTAGTCGCATCCACAGCGACCGGTACCCCTGTGGCCTTTATTAGGTCTTTCCTAAAATCTAAAAAAAGCTGAAGCCCACTCATGCCCATGTGGTCATTTTGAATACGCGCTTTAGGGATGATTTATATTAGACCGTTTCCCGGCCGTGCCGTGTCCGAGCTTTGTTGTCTGTTGCTCGGCCGCCACTCGGTTGCAACAGTTCGATCGACTGCTCGCCGAGCAATGGACAACGAAGCTCGGCCGGGTGACGGTCTAATATAAATCATCCCTAAGTTGGGGGCTAAATTGAGCTGAGTGCAACTACCTGCAATATCTATTTACAACATTAATTTCAGGTCTGTACACCATAATAACTTTTCCGTTTCTATTTTCACTAATGTTCGGTGACTGTGGACATGCTATCATTCTAGTCGTGTTTGCTACCTGGATGATATGCTGCGAAAAGAAATATATGAACGAAAGATCTACTAACGAGATATGGAAGATATTTTTTGGCGGTTGGTATTTATTTAAGGCGAAGGAAAACCGCATGAGGAAACCGACATGTCCTAGGACTCATCACGGTCCGAAAGCATGGGATGTCTTACTACCTTAACCCTCACCCTCTAATTTTTATTTTTTATTGGTTGTGAACCGATTATGGCCATTTAGAAAGTGGCCAGTGTCAAGTGTTATTATTTTTTGCAAGTTATTTGCAATTTGCATCTAAACAGTCAAGTCGTCGTAATAAAAGTCAAGTCAAGTCAAGGAAGTCATTGTAAATGGTCGCACTTGTACATACTGTAGATAATTTAGCAACACAATCTCCTCAACGCGTTTCCGCCAAAACTCGGGACAAATAAATGCGCTGATTACCATTACTTTTCTAATCAATTTAAATGTCACATAAGCTGAATGGTTCTGAAGCAAATATCCAAGTTTTAGTACTCACTGTAAAGTTAGCATCGGTTGAATGAATCGACACTTAATTGGTGCAATTACCGAGTGATTGAATAGTATTGGACTTGTTAACTCCGTTATATGCGGAAATTCATTGTTAGGTTTGCTAGGAGGTCTAATGGATGGATTAATACTTTATTGGCACAACCAACAATTACAATCAGTACTTACAAACCAGCATAGAAGTAAGACAAGTAGACAGAGCCGACCTTATCGATAAAAACCATTTCTTCCTGGCAACCTTTTGATGAATAAAGTCAGCGTATCAGCAACCATAGACAACATTTTTCGTTTTCAAAAAGTCACGTGACTTTTCGCAAACTTATATGTCAGTTTCATGCAAATAAATCTGTCGATTGCGATTTCGTTAATCAATAAGAATGTTTTCTAAGGCTGCAGTACTCACCCACGAAAACGTTAAATAAAAGACCGTAGGGGTCTTTGAGATCAAAATGTCTACTTAGCGAAGTGCCTGAAAAGCGAAGCAGGCGTGGGTCTACATTTTAACTTTGTTTACTTGCTTCAGGTCGTTACGTTATACTGCTTCTTGGTCTGTTCAGTATATATGCCGGTCTAATGTACAATGATTGGTTTGGCAAAGCTTTAGTTGTTTTGCCATCTTATTGGGTTAATCAGAAACCTTACAAGTCGAATATCAAGGATTCTAACTTCATTGATTTAGATCCTAAACAGAAAGTTTTGAAACCATATTGGTTTGGATTGGATCCCATTTGGTCTGTAAGTAGTATGTAATGTCAGATTATTTTTATATTCTTTGCTATACCTAACAGTCTAAGGCTTGATTCGACCAAACTTGAATAAGTAAAGATTAACAATTCTCCACATAAATTGGTGTTTGTTTCCTTCAATTGAACAGCTCATGAATATATCGAAATAAAAGACGATTCATTCGTAGAATTGCTAATTTCAGTGAGATCGAATCGAGCCCAAGCAGCAACGAACAATAACTACCTACTGACTATGGTCGGGTCCGAAGTTCCGGCCAAATTTGTTTCGTAATAACCCTCCAGGTTTTATGAGGTTATCCTTTTATGCTTTAACAGCAACCAGCAGTACGAAAGGAGGTGAAGATTAAAACATGTCTTATCTATTTTTCTTAATTTTGAATTAAACCCATAAAAACACACATACTTTTTAGAGCTATTATAGATTTGATCTAAACTTTCTATTTCGTAAATTTGTTTTTATTCCTTAGAGGCATATTTACTAGAAATATTTTAAAGGAAAAATTCATCTTCAAAAATTCACTTGCGGCGAGATTTGAACTCGCGTCCCTGGATCAATATTCCAGTGCCTATACCGCTCGGCCACGCAAGTTCCCATATCGAGCAGCGAACTTAAGAATATGAATGTTTCCCTGTCTACTATTTTTCGACTACGGCTCGATTAAGTTCGCTCGTTCGTTTCGATTAAGTTCGTTCTTTCTTAACAAAAGCAAGAAAAATTTACGAAATATTTAATAGGAAAAAGAGTGACATCTCTTGGCCAAAGCGTTAACTGTAAAGTTAATCATTGGCGCAGGTAAATCACTGGAAAGTGATCCTGTAGATGGCGTCTCAATCGAGCCGTAGTCGAAAAATAGTAGACAGGGAAACATTCATATTCTTAAGTTCGCTGCTCGAGATGGAAACTTGCGTGGCCGAGCGGTATAGGCACTGGAATATTGATCCAGGAACGCGAGTTTAAATCTCGCCGCAAGTGAATTTTTGAAGATGAATTTTTCCTTTAAAATATTTCTACTAAACTTTCTATTTTACTTTACTTACTAATATTTTAAACGCGAAAGTTTTATGTATGTATGTGATTTGTTACTCAATCACGAATATCTCCTGAATTGATTGCGACGGCACTTGGAATATAGGTAGCTGGGGACCTGGAATCACACACTTTTTCCCGATATTCCGGATCGCTTAAGCGGGTGAAACCGCGGGGCGCTGCTAGTTATTTATATAAAAAGGAGGGTTTAGAAAACAATTTTGATTATGTAGACAAGCTAAGTTTTGTTCTTCATCTTCTCGACTATCAAATTTTTGAAAAATTAAAACAACTTAAAATATTTTTTTAGCAAGGAAATATATTTCCAAAAATCCCCATGACAGGATTCGAACCTGCGTCCTTTCGCTAACCAGGTCACTGCTCTAACCACTGAGCTACACAGGAATCTATTTATATAATATATTTCCTTGCTAAAAAAATATTTTAAGTTGTTTTAATTTTTCAAAAATTTGATAGTCGAGAAGATGAAGAACAAAACTTAGCTTGTCTACATAATCAAAATTGTTTTCTAAACCCTCCTTTTTATATAAATAACTAGCAGCGCCCCGCGGTTTCACCCGCTTAAGCGATCCGGAATATCGGGAAAAAGTGTGTGATTCCAGGTCCCCAGCTACCTATATTCCAAGTGCCGTCGCAATCAATTCAGGAGATATTCGTGATTGAGTAACAAATCACATACATACATAAAACTTTCGCGTTTAAAATATTAGTAAGTAAAGTAAAATAGAAAGTTTAGTAGAAATATTTTAAAGGAAAAATTCATCTTTAAAAATTAACTTGCGGCGAGATTTGAACTCGCGTTCCTGGATCAATATTCCAGTGCCTATACCGCTCGGCCACGCAAGTTTCCATCTCGAGCAGCGAACTTAAGAATATGAATGTTTCCCTGTCTACTATTTTTCGACTACGGCTCGATTGAGACGCCATCTACAGGATCACTTTCCAGTGCTTTACCTGCGCCAATGATTAACTTTACAGTTAACGCTTTGGCCAAGAGATGTCACTCTTTTTGCTATTAAATATTTCATTACATTATTAAAAAAATATATTTCTAAGTTTTAATGCCTTGAGCAATAATAAGATAAAGAAAAACAGAAAATAAATAAATATTCGTTTTTATTTTTTCACAGTTATCAGCAAACAAGATTCTGATGCAAAATTCGATAAAAATGAAAATGTCTATAATCATTGGTGTTATTCACATGATATTTGGACTTACTCTAAGCCTATTTAATTATATGTAAGTGCTCAAATATATCTTTTTAAACATATTAAAATTTTGATCATGTTTATTTACAACAACAACCTAAACGATTTATGAATTGGTTTATGGTACGAAATATAAATAAATGAGTTTGGACTACTATTCTATAACACCCTTATTTATAAAATATTATTTACACATGACCGAGATATACAAGATGTAACAGGTTAGCCCTTTTAATCCGAAAGGGGGTTGTTCTAGACGTCTAGGCGAACACCTTTTGTTCTACGACTTTTGAAAATTCGAACTTTTTTTTTGAAAATTTTGAGATTATGTTTCACTGGAAAAACAGCTGTTTTTGAAAATAAAGATAATAGAAGGTTTGATTGTAGTAGACCAAACTAAATGAAAGAACAACATAAGGTCAATGACCTCGAACTCTAAGAAACAGCTGATTTTCAAGTAAACTTTACACCTAAATTTTTCGAAAAGTACTTCGAATTTTCAAAAGTCGTAGAACAAAAGGTGTTCGCATAGACGTCTAGAACAACCCCCTTTCGGATTAAAAGGGCTAACCTGTTACATCTTGTATAACGTTTGTCTCTGTCTGTCAATTTTGAAACTTCATGGGACAGTAAAAGACAAACGATGCAAAGTTTTGCAGCGCATTTATTAGCGTTTATAATTTTTAATAAGGGATTATATTAATATCCTTGATTTAGTCATATTATTATAGCTAGTCTGTAAAAAAGATATCTAACCTCGATAAAAGTTAAATTTTTCAAAGTCGTAGAAAAAAAGTAGACTTTCCTAATCGCCACGCAACTGGATGAGATCTGCCATTCTCAACAGTTCGATGGATCTCAACAGATAACCATCGAACTGTTAAACGATGACGTCATCTGTTGACACTAGAATGACATTCCTGACGTAGTATTTTAATGTAGCATGATCAAAGAAGTTATATTACTTTAACTAGAATGCTCACGTAGAACTAAAAAGTGTTCCGCTACATCGAGCATTCCGTCAATTTCTAATAACACTTCATAATTCTACGTTAGCAAGTTTTAGATTTTTTTTTAGTAAATAAATATTGCACATTACACACAGGGCAATCTAGACCCAAACTAAGCACTAGGCTTGTACAAGACAACGGATATACTACATATTATACTTTTTTTTTGTAAAAACATACATATTATACATAGAAAGACACCCAAACCTGATACAAATATTTATTTCTAAGCATAAATATTTGCATCTGACGGGAATCGAACCCGTAGCCGTCTGCATTGCAGCCAGGCGTTCGCCCGACTCGCCACAGAGGCCGTCAAAAATTAATAAATTCTTTGATCATGATGGATGCTATTTAGTTTTTTATAATTGTTAACATATTTTTTCCACAGTTATTTTAAACATTACTATTCGATTTTCTTGCAATTCCTGCCTGAGATGATATTTCTACTCTGCCTTTTCTTCTGGCTAGTTATTATGATTTATATCAAATGGTTTGATTACAGCGCCCAACATCGTAAGTATCAAACATGCATAATATAGAAATATTTTAATGGAAAAATACATCCACCAAAACACAACGCACGGTCAGCGCTGCCGCAAACATGCTTAAGTTGCAGTAGATGGTAAATCACCGACACGTCGGTAGACTAATTGGTCAACTCACTGCTCTAAGATTGAATCGAGATGCGTTGCTGGTTCAAATCCCGCTCAGCGACGTCGTGCGTTGTATTTTTGTGGGCGTATTTTTTCCAGTGCAGGCTTATAATAATAACAAGCATTTAAAACAAAAATTGAATCCATAATAAATATTCATTTTTAGCGTAAAACATTTTATTTTATTTCTTCAGCTGACCCTCTACATAACGATAATTGTGCTCCACAAATCTTACTTTTGTTCATCGACATGGTACTCATGTCTGAGTCGAAACCAGTCGGAAGTGGATGTAATGCGTACATGATATCTTCTCAGAGATCAGTGCAAATGGCTCTTGTGGTTATCGCCGTGCTTTGTGTACCAGTCTTACTCTTGGGTTCCCCTCTTTATGTTCATTACGTAGTAGAAAAAGATTTGCATCACACTGAGAAGAAAGGCGTCAGGGTGAGTCACTTTACAATTTTTTTAGTTTTTTCGAGTACTAACTGCTCTCCGCAGTTTCGAAGCCGTAAGTCCCACGGAAATTATTGCGAGTGACACTTTGGCTTGACAATAAGCGGGGGATTCCGTAACCTTTATAAATTGAATTTTGTTATTTGATTAATGACATTTAAGAAGAGCTACAATTACATTGGGCTCAGATTCATTATGTCTCTTTCCCAATACCTTTATTCACTGGTTGCCTGGAAGAGATCGTCTTTAGGCGATAAGGCCGCCCAATTTGCGCCTAAATATTTTAAGATATTTTTTCTAATATTTTTATTTTCAATCAATCAATCAGTCATGTCTCTAGCCTCATGTTAATTTTGCGCCACCACTTTTGTAGGGACATAGATTGATGTAAGATTTTAATCTAATGATTTAGAAATATAGCACACTTAATCTGAATCTTCATCAGGGTCGACATCGTTTTCGTAAACAAACGATACATGCTACGCGGCACGAGAGCTTAGAAACCGTAGAAAGAGCACCTGATAAAAATTCTAAAGAGAGAATCGAAAATAAGGACAAGAAAGATAATAGGAATAATGAAAAGTATAATAAGAATGGTAAAAACACAAGAGTTATTAAAGACTTTAGAAAATATCGAAACGATGAAGAGGAAGAAACAGAATCTGTACAATCAAAAACGCAAGAGGAGGCGCACTCTACGCTCTCTGATCTTATGATTCATCAGGCTGTTCACACGATTGAGTTTGTTTTGAGCACAATCTCGCATACAGCGTCATATTTGAGACTGTGGGCTTTGTCTTTAGCTCATTCACGTTAGTATTTTAGGTTATAAAACAACTTTTCTTCTACCTGCCTCAGTCGTAAAAACGAAGACATGCCGTCCATAATTTCGACGAATTGGTTAAGGCATTGACACGGTACGCCAGAGATGCGGGTTCAAGTTCTGTCGGATGCGAATTTTCGGAAAGAATTTCTTTAAAGGAATAACTATTTTTGATGTAAGCTGTTTTTTTGTGAAACTTTACCTTGATATTTTTCTTTCAGAACTTTCGGACATGCTTTGGGATATGGTCCTCGCTAAATTGGCACTATCTAAAACTTCACATAAGGTTGGGATCCCAATGTTGTTCGTGATATTTGCTATATGGGCCGCCTTTACGTTATCCATTTTAGTTGTGATGGAGGGCCTGTCAGCTTTTTTGCATACTTTGCGGTTGCATTGGTTAGTTTTCATGCGCTCTAAAATCAGTACCGGGTGTTCCGGTAACTAAAACAGCTGATCAGGTGGCTTGTTCACTTTTTCTACACGTCAATTCGAACACTTTTTAGTTAACTTTAAGGTTATATTTATTCAAAAAGTCTGCTGTTTTTAGAATAAAGGCATCGCCACGAGGCTAGGTTAGCGAGTCACCTAACTAAAACGAACGCTCTTAAAAGTTCGCGACTATTCGTCTACGTATCTTGTCAAAAGCAAGCACCTAGGCGCTAGGCGCTAAGCAAGCTGCCTGACAATGCGACCGCAGCCTAATAAAGGTAGGTAATTGATTGAAATTAAATTCTCGTTTTCGGTCTTTTATCGCGTTGTTATAATTAATTTTACGTTTTGACATCTTACAGTTTTCTTTCTCATAAGAACACTGATTGATGTTTAAAATAAGTAGTCAAAACGAAATAAAAAACAAAGTTTTATTTTTCAAATAAAACAAAGTTTTATTTTTCGTGAGCAATATAGTTGTTCGCCTTGACGTGCAGCTGTTATATTTACCTCATTACCCGGTATACAACTGTTTAAGAACAATAAATAAATACAGTAGTTAATTCAGTAATTATCTACCTTCATTGCCACTAGTACTATTAACAGTTCCATGATAGAACTACTGATGTTTTTTGTAATCACTTGTTCCTTTTTTAAAGAATCTAAAAATAAGTGGAAGTAATGTTGAATTTTGTTATGACTATAAGTTCAATTTAAAAAAAAACAGTTAATATTGGAACTAGTGTTAAATTTTATTTATACTAGTTCCACACTATTTATGACTGCTTAAAGCTACAGCAGCCAGGAGGCTGGCTTAGCGCCTAGAGCCTAGCGAGATACCTAGCGAGTACCTAAATAACCAACGGTCTAGAATGTTTGCACCGGCCGCACTGGCGACTAGCTAGGTACCAAGCGATCGTTGCGGCCGGTCGCGAACATTCTAGTACGTTCGTTTTAATTCGGTACTCGCTAGGTAGGTCACTCGCTTGGCTCTAGGCGATAAGGAAGCCGCCGTAGTCCGGAGTGTGCTTTAGTAACTCTTATCTTATATTACCTTCCTCCAGGGTTGAGTTTATGAGCAAGTTCTTTCACGGTGGAGGACTTGTTTTTGCACCGCTCAGCTTTAGGGCAATTTTAGAGGAAGATGTGGATAAACCAGAACCCGGCTGCAAGAAAACGGGTAGAGAGAGAGAATGAAGACTTATTTTCCATAGGTATCTATTCATTTTGTTTTATAATCATGTTACTTACACTAGCTAGCTGGGTCTCGAGGTTTCACTCGCGTAAGTCCCGATCCCGTGGGAATATCGGGTTGAAAAGTAGACTATGTTAGTCCTCGATAATGTAGCTTTTTATTGGTGAAAGTATTTTTGAAATCGGTCCAGTAGCTTCTGAGTCTATTCATTACAAACAAACAAACAAATATTTTTTTCTTCTTTAAAATATTAGTAAAGATTGTCCTATTGATGTTGTTGATTTAATTATTATGTTACCTACTTTATAAAGATGTTTATTATCAAATCTTGTGTACGTTTGATTATGATATTTTTTTAATAAATAGAAATTTGTAATGATTAAAAGTTGTTTCTTTTTGTTTGTGGTATCTATATTTTCTCTTTCAGAATTTTACATCTATAATATAAACAAATAACTTGTTGAAAGTGGCAGCTCATTGTTTGCTTTTTTTTGTTATCTAACAGTACTTTGTTTATATGTATTTTGATCGCATAAGATTCTGAAACAGGATATTAGTAATAGGTAATAAAAGGTAATAGGTTTTATTGCCTATTAGCTTGGACAAAAAAGCAATGGGGATCAACAACGGGCGATCTGAAAGCAGCATTAACTACTAAGTACAGAATTGGCGTTCTCTGTGGCGCGTCGGACGAACGCCCGACCACAATGCAGAAGGTTGCGGATCCTATTCCCGTCAAATGCAAATATTTGACCGAACGAACGAATATTTGGATTAGTAGTGAGTCGTCATAAACGCAAACTCGTCATACTAGCGCAACTCGTCACAAACGCGACTCGTCATTTTCGCAACTCGTCATAAACGCGACTCGTCATTTTCGTAACTTGTCATTTTCGCATCTCGTCATTTTCGCAACTGGTCATTTTCGCAATTCGTCACACGAACTTTAAGCATTACATTTCTCTCATTTTACAGCTGTCCTTATATTTGAATCACCCTGCATGATAGTCTTTCTATACTAATATTATAGAGAGGTAACGTTGGTAACATGTATGTATGTATGTTGGGGATAATCTCCGAAACCACTCAACCGATTTGGATGACATTTTGCATGGGGGTAGCTGAGTGTCATAAGCTATTTTGTATCCCGAAATTCCCACGGGATTGGGACCTACGTGGGTGAAACCGCGGAGCGCAGCTAGTGCTAAAATAAAAACAAATGTTGTTGGGAAATTATTATATTAACCTTTGGAGCATCGGAAAAGCTTCGTAAAGAAAGTTGGGAGAAAGTTTTTACTAATTATTTACTAAAATAATTATTTACTGCTTACTAAATCTCAAATATATTACTAAGTAACAGAAAAAACATTAATAATTACAATATTTTTACAGAAAGAGTTTAGTTTAGTTTAGTTTTTAAACGTATTTATGTAAAGTACGTCGTAATTATCTATTACCATTTCATATCTTATCAATCATATGACGTATGCTATAATTTCACCTATAATTTTCCGATGCTCCAAAAGTTAATATAATTATTTCCCAACAACATTTGTTTTTATTTTAGCACTAGCTGCGCCCCGCGGTTTCACCCGCGTAAGTCCCGATCCCGTGGGAATTTCGAGATACAAAATAGCTTATGACACTCAGCTTCCCCCATGCAAAATGTCATCCAGATCGGTTGAGTGGTTTCGGAGATTATCCCCAACATACATACATACATGTTACCAACGTTACCTCTTTATAATATTAGTATAGAAAGACTATCATGCAGGGTGATTCAATATAAGGACAGCTGTAAAATGAGAGAAATGTAATGCTTAAGGTTCGTGTGACGAGTTGCGAAAATGACCAGTTGCGAAAATGACGAGATGCGAAAATGACAAGTTACGAAAATGACGAGTCGCGTTTGTGACGAGTTGCGCTAGTATGACGAGTTTGCGTTTATGACGACTCACTACTAATCCGAATATTTGTAGACGGGAAAGGCCCAAACTAAGGACTAAATCAATAAATCATGCCTAACTTAACGTTACGAGTCATGTTAGAAACTTTCTGTATTCCTTATTGTATTTTTATTTAGTCTGTAAAACCCGAACGTTTGCAAGTATGTATGTATTTCTGTGACTTTGTTACTCAATCATGCAAAAACTACTGAACCGATGAAACTTTGAGTATAGGTAGCTAGAAACCTGGAAAAACAAAAAGGCTACTTTATCCCGATAATCCCGCTGGACACGGAATGGGACTTTCGCAGGTGCGCCGCGGGGCGCAGCTAGTCAAATATAATAGAGCAGGAGACTTGAACCACAGACCTTCGTTATTTTGTAAAAGCCGAAAGTTTGTAAGCGTTTGCTCCCAAAATAGGGAAGAACGGTGGACCATTATGAAGTTTGGGTTATAGTGACTTTGGCTGTGTCAGAGCAACGTTAATAAACGGGTGTAAAAAAAATAATAAAAAAGTAAAATGTGCGCAAAAAATCACGTCATTCATTGCCAGACACTTATCATCGTGCCATGATTCACCCAGTATGAAGTTTGGGTAATGGTTCATTGAGCTTACCTATGTACTGTGTTGGGAACAAGCGCTGACAAATTTTCAGCTTTGACAAAATAACGCAGGTCTAGTGCTCACGAGCTCTGCTCTCAATTTGTGACTTACTGTTTTCAAGTTTTACTAATTTTTAATCAATTTGGCTACAAGTTTCATTTACTATGGTTTTTTTTTAAGTGGGCCCTCAATCCAGATGCGGATTAGTAGTGAGTCGTCATAAACGCAAACTCGTCATACTAGCGCAACTCGTCACAAACGCGACTCGTCATTTTCGCAACTCGTCATAAACGCGACTCGTCATTTTCGTAACTTGTCATTTTCGCATCTCGTCATTTTCGCAACTGGTCATTTTCGCAATTCGTCACACGAACCTTAAGCATTACATTTCTCTCATTTTACAGCTGTCCTTATATTGAATCACCCTGCATGATAGTCTTTCTATACTAATATTATAGAGAGGTAACGTTGGTAACATGTATGTATGTATGTTGGGGATAATCTCCGAAACCACTCAACCGATCTGGATGACATTTTGCATGGGGGTAGCTGAGTGTCATAAGCTATTTTGTATCCCGAAATTCCCACGGGATCGGGACTTACGCGGGTGAAACCGCGGGGCGCAGCTAGTGCTAAAATAAAAACAAATGTTGTTGGGAAATTATTATATTAATCATAATCATAAATTACATAAATCAACAATCCACTGTGGATTACATTACAGTCACATAAAAATCAACTAGGAATGAGGAAGGGTAACAAATATTATTTTACCAATTGTAAAAAAATAACTTTTTTGATAAAGTTCTCTAATGAAATTTGATGTCTCAGCAGTTTTTTTAAATACAAGTTATAAATTTTATCAAAATAAATATCTTTAGCTTTTCTGTTATTCCTCAAAGTATTTACAAACAATGTATCTCTGATTTGTCTGTCCCAATGTTTCGCTTCTTGTCTTAATTTGTACAAGAACAAAATTAGATTCGGCCTTTTAGGAATCCGAACATTCATCCTATGGTGCCAGCCTTCAAGAGCATTTGTAGTTCTATGTCTTTGTCCTGCGCAGCTTAATATAGATGGGGAGATTTTAGGGTACCACTGATTCTGGTAATATTGAGAGAAACGTTGCCTTTCTTGACAGTCTGGTGCTAAGTAAACGTGCGATGCATGAGGACTTTTACTCGGGCGTGACGTCATTTCACACTCGCCCAGTCCGCTCGCGCATTGTATCGATGTCACAGTACAGTCATGTCATATGTTTCGATAATGGGAGTGTTGTTTGTAAATGACGTCATGTGACTGTTAGCGAGACTCAATAATTTTCGTAAGTGACTGTAAAATTAAAACTAATACTTGGGTTTTTTAAATTTTTGACAACAACAAAAACCAGTGTATTTGTATTTCAATTTCAACCGATTTGGATTTAATATCTATTAGCATTCTAAATTCGTAGGCTGAAATCTATAGAACGTGCTTAGACTTTAACTTATTATAGAAAAAATTATGTCAATCGGTAGATAACTCTCAAAATTGTGACTATTTTTTACAAAATGTGCTCTCCTGTAAAGTTGCTGTTATGTAGATGTACGTATTTACTTTGCTACCATCGATATTCACTTTTTGATTTCTTTGTCATTATCGGTTGTGAACCGATTATGGCCATTAGGAGTTTAGCCAGTGTCAAGTATTTAATTGTAGACGGGCCAGGCACTAGTGGGCCACACACTTGAAGATCGGAGCTACGATACTCAAGTTATCGTCGAACATACTTACAAAGACTTATTTCTGAGCGCTAGACCTATCGTGATGCGCATGACGACATAATTTCCAAAATGTTTGCCGGCTACTGGATGCCTGTGCGTTTTCAAATAAAGTTTATGGAAATAATAATAGGTAGGTACAGGTGCCGGCAAATTAGTTAAAAAATATTTGGCGTGGAGTGGGTAAGTTCGTCCAGTATACTTGCGAGCAACTTAAATCAGTAGGTGTATCACTTAACTACTGATGTTTTTTTCTACTTAAATAGCGAAAAAAAAATCTAACCTTGCACTATTTATTTATACTAGGAGTTCGCCCCGAACTGAGACCTCATGACCCCCTATCCCTACAAAGACACAAGCGCCAGGCCCGTCTACACTGGACCTCACTCGCTTCGCTCGTTCCGTCAATAATAAGTTAATAAAAAAGATTGCTCATGTATTTTTATGGAACCCATCGTACAAGTCAACATGGTATAGTACTGCACTAAAAGAGAGTACTGAAGAAGAAGACAAGTAGACACGGAACATAGCAACTGTAACAGTCGGGACGTCGTAAATTAGATAAAGGTCAGAAAACTTGGATGTATGTGTAAGTCGCAATTAAATAGTCATAATCGTTGTCATAATCCGGGGCCATAAAAAAAAACAATAATACGACTTGATTTATAGTTGTATATTTTAAGAAATCTAAGTGGTTTTATGGATTTTGCGGATACATGTTGTCGATTCAAAATCGTCATTTTTTAAGCTTAACAGTATAGAATTGATTTCAGCTGGCCTAGACAAGTGGCTTTCTATTATCGTTAACGCTAGTAGAATATAATGGTAAATGTATGTGGTTGACATTAGCTATCGAAATATCACGTGGTCTAGCGTAACGAACTTTAAAATTGGTAGCCAAGCGTTTATTCATTTTCTATTCCATCTAACGAAACGTTTGCCGTGCGTTTAGCGCCATGTATAGTGTAGCCAAGTGGCATATTTGACAAACGAAAACGCTCCGTGAACGTTTCTATCGTACGCTTACAAAGCGAACGCCAGCACCTTGTAGAAAACTAAAAAAACAAGGGGATTTTTTAATCAGCTGGGAAAGCTTCGTCGTGTCGAGTTTTTGTTAAATAGATTATTGACGTTTTGTTTGTGAAAATACACACCCTAAGACTTGTGGTTTGCGGATTGTGAAGAAGTGTGGCTTAGATGTAGAAACCATGTTGCTCGCCAGTGTTTGGACCAAATAGCAAAAATGCCGGGTTCGTTGTTTATAGAGCTACTAGCTGCGCCCCGCGGTTTCACTCGCGCAAGTCGCGATCCCGCGTTGTTCTTACAACTACCTACCGCAATGCAATTCCACACTTAAACGGTCGCCCATTGAAGTACTGTTGAAGCCAGGCGCTACTGCGCCTGGCATTATCAGTACTTCCCTTCCTTAGCTGAACATTTGAGAAACTTGTCGCGGTGATAGACCCCACCTTCACATACGATAAATTCGTCGTAAATCCGTTCTGTCCTTTCTTTTGTAATCAATCGTCATTTCAGGACGAGCATGGCCTAAATCAATTAATTATGTTATGTGTTTTTTTATTTTCATAACTCAGGTTATGAAAATTTCCTTCAGCCAAAAGGAGGAAATCAGTAATTCATAATTCACCTACCTTTATAGTCAAACTTCACCTTATGTACACGTGTTCTATCAATCCAACACAGAAAAACACAAAACACAAAACAACAAAACGCACTGAAAAGGTTAGGCACTAGGTTGGTAGTAGGTTTTTAACTATGTACTTATGTGCCCAATTTCAAAGGTAAGTCGATGGGAATCGAGTTGTATGGACTCTACGCGCCTGCTTTCAGTTGTCAAATTGAATTTGACGTTTGCGATAGAAACCATAGACAAAACTGTAGATTTTATCGAATGAATAAATAGAATGAGCGTTCGCCAGGTAATTGTACATTTGGCTACGAATTGAATATCGTTAACGCTAAAGCGTTATCGTTTTTAGAAAATGAAACGCTTGGAAGCGTTTGCCACTTGTCTAGGCCTGCAGGTCAGTTTAAGCTTCGGTAAGTATTCCAAATTTAAACCACATTTGACACTAGAGGGCAAACGAAATTCAGTACAATTTTATTTCCCACTTTGTAACAGAGTAATAATGACTATACTATTGTTATGTTCGCTTTTCTGGCATTAAATGTGACGTTTTTGAGCAAGTGGTACGAAATAGTAGATTGAAGGAAAAAAAACTCTTTTTACGGCGAGAGTGTTTTTTGCGTGTCAAAGTACCTCACACGAGCTAAAAACAGTATTTTCTCCTGAGGTAGACATTCTACTTTTCATCGCCCTCTATGAGAAAATGGGTATCTTTAACTTTTAACCTTATTCCTTGTCTATTCGTAGTCTGTTCCAAGACTACTTTTTGTTTATTGCTAGACAATTTCAAAACTATTCTTAATAATATTCCTAAACTATTCTAAGGTTAGGTACTTCTAGTCCTTGTTTATTCCGAGTCTCCTAGTCTACTCCTTATTCTATTCCTACTAATTCCTTTTCTATTTACATTCTATTTCTAGTGAAACTCTTTGGTGATTGAAACTTTTTAACATACATTGCACAGTCCAACCAAACATTCACATTCTAAATTCAAATCGCCCCGGCCAATCAGTAGCCGGAAAAGTAAAATCCCTGCTAAGAGGGAGGCAAAACCTCCTAGTAAAACCTCAATAGTACTGTTGATTGGGAGAAGAAAACTGCTTATTTTAAGTCAAAAACGCCACAATAGTTACTAGTGCTCTTAAAATGGATCATTTATTACAATTTGTTACAACACAACGAGGCTATCGTAGTCTAATATGTGGAAAATATAAATACAACAAACATAGTGATAATCAAGACGGAAGCTCGAAATGGCGTTGTGTGAATCGAAAACAGTGTAATGCCGTAATAACAATACACGAAACTAGAAACATTATTTTAAGAGAAATGAAGCACACTTGTTTAACCGACGATGAAGAAATAGTCAAAGCAAAAGTTATTTCAGCTCTGAAAAAGGCGGTCTGTAAAGATTTTCAAGCAATTCAAACAATATATGTTATTGTTCATATCACTTCCTTCATATGTTATTGTTCCATATGAAGGAACAATAACAAAGATGAGTAATACATATCCTGGACATGACATGCCGACCTTCAAGAACGTCAAAGACACATTATATAGAGCGCGTAAAAGATTTTTAAACACAGATAAATTACGATACAACAACCTCGCATCCGTAAAGATACCAGAAGGACTTGCAAGAGATTTCTTAGTGTGTGACGACGGTGGGGACGAAAATATTTTTGTTTTTGCGACCAAATTAGGTAGAAAAATGATTAAAAGACGGGAAGGATCTTATTACGCAGATGGCACATTTAAAGTAACTCCATCTCCATTTTACCAATTGTATGTTATACATATTGATTTCCAATCGACTGAAGAATCTACTAACATCATTCCGGTAATTTATGCTTTATTACCGAACAAAACGCAGTCCACCTATGAACGCCTATTTCAGATTTTAAAAAGAGACTTAGATATCCGAATCGCAAGTTTTAAAAGTGATTACGAACTTGCACAATTAAATTCAGTAAGAAAAGTTTATCCTGATGCAACCCTTAGTGGTTGCTACCGACATTATAACGCTGCAATTTGGAAACAATCCAAAAAAATTGGTTTGGATAAGACAAGAGAAGGGCGGAACATTACAAGAATTTGTGCCATGATACCCTTGGTGCCAGCCAATCTAATTCCAGAAACATGGCGTTTAATTCTTGATAAAGCACCAGACTGTCAAGAAATGCAACGTTTCTCTCAATATTACCAGAATCAGTGGTACCCTAAAATCTCCCCATCTATATTAAGCTGCGCAGGACAAAGACATAGAACTACAAATGCTCTTGAAGGCTGGCACCATAGGATGAATGTTCGGATTCCTAAAAGGCCGAATCTAATTTTGTTCTTGTACAAATTAAGACAAGAAGCGAAACATTGGGACAGACAAATCAGAGATACATTGTTTGTAAATACTTTGAGGAATAACAGAAAAGCTAAAGATATTTATTTTGATAAAATTTATAACTTGTATTTAAAAAAACTGCTGAGACATCAAATTTCATTAGAGAACTTTATCAAAAAAGTTATTTTTTTACAATTGGTAAAATAATATTTGTTACCCTTCCTCATTCCTAGTTGATTTTTATGTGACTGTAATGTAATCCACAGTGGATTGTTGATTTATGTAATTTATGATTATGATTAATATAATAATTTCCCAACAACATTTGTTTTTATTTTAGCACTAGCTGCGCCCCGCGGTTTCACCCGCGTAAGTCCCGATCCCGTGGGAATTTCGGGATACAAAATAGCTTATGACACTCAGCTACCCCCATGCAAAATGTCATCCAGATCGGTTGAGTGGTTTCGGAGATTATCCCCAACATACATACATACATGTTACCAACGTTACCTCTCTATAATATTAGTATAGAAAGACTATCATGCAGGGTGATTCAATATAAGGACAGCTGTAAAATGAGAGAAATGTAATGCTTAAGGTTCGTGTGACGAATTGCGAAAATGACGAGATGCGAAAATGACAAGTTACGAAAATGACGAGTCGCGTTTATGACGAGTTGCGAAAATGACGAGTCGCGTTTGTGACGAGTTGCGCTAGTATGACGAGTTTGCGTTTATGACGACTCACTACTAATCCCCAGATGCACATATTGCTATGCTTGCTTGCTATTGCTGTGCTGTCTGCTAACGGTCAAAAATTTTGCCAATTTTCTTCCCTTAAAATATTAATTACCTAATTATCATTCAGTGTCTCCGAGAAAGATTGCCTCTTAAATATTTCAATCTCGAGAAATGTAAGTTATAATTTATTTTGCTTTTCCTTTACGGGCACGGTCATAATCGCCGTTATCAATAAAAAGGTGTAATAAAAAGCAAGCTATAATAATGAAAATGTTTATTTACTTCAGCTTCACAATTTTAATAAGATCTAATAATATTTAATTAAAGCAGATGGCGTCATTTTCTCGCAAAATGTCTCGTATTAAAATAATTGAAGGAATAAATATTAGAAGCCGGTGCAGTTTAGGCGCAATGGCACATTATATAAGTCTTATTCACAAACGAACCTAGGTATGTGTGGCTCGCTTTGTCTTGCTCTTGTGATAATCAACATCATCGGAAATGTGACATAAGCTGAGCCCGCGCATGGTCATTTGTGAACTGCCGTAAGTATACCCTATTGGGCAACTATGGCTATACTAAAAATATAACAACTAAAATTATGATCCTAACCGGAAAAAACTTTTAAGCAAAAAGCAGTTAAGAAAAATTACAGTCTCGACAGTATTATTTCATGACATAATTTTGCAACTTAGGCTACGTTCGCATAGACCGAAGGCTGGCTTAGCGCCTAGAGCCTAGCGAGTTACCTAGCCAGTACCTAACAAACGAATTCTAGAATGTTCGCGACTGGTCGCACTGAACACACGCCAAACGACTAGTTAGGGCGCTAGGTGACTTGCTAGGCTCTAGGCGTTAAGCCAGCCTTAGTTCTGTGCGGTCGTAGCCTTATGGAAGGATGACATTATCGGCAAATAGCCCTTAAAAACCGTACTTTATTCTTTAATAGTAATAGTCTTCTTGCTGGTATAAGACTTGGTCGACTTCTTGCTCAGGATCGACTTGGTATCCTCCTTCTCAGCCTCGACGGCGTCGGCGATATTCTCTAAGGATATGACGGGCGTCACAGTCATGTTACGGTCACTGTACTGTTCCTCGCGCGGTAGGTAGATTCCGAAACGGTCCTGTGGAAAATATATTTTTGGCTCGGGCGACATACTTTGAATCCTTCGCTACGTTCAGGATTCAACCAAAGAATCCCTCACTTTGCTCTGGATTAAAAAAAAACCCCTCGCCGTAAAAATATTGTTTTGCTCTCTTGTAATACAATCTACTATTACATTTTACCGGGTCTTAATCACGTATTGTTATTTATTTTCTTACCTGGACGTTTCGATCATGTTACAATGATCTTAGTCGCGAGGGGACTGGTCCTGCGGCGGGTGTCGTCCTCTAAGTATATGTAACCGTTGTTATTTACTGTCCGGTGGTGGGTAGGTGAAGAAAATTTTAAAGTACCTGAGTAACCGAACTACCCACATTTTTTATCGTTACCTACACTAGTTCGTTAACATTTTATGGCGCGCGACGCACTACATGAAAACGACGACGAATGTCGTCAGTGTAGTGTGTTGCGCCGTGATTGCGTCTTCGCAATTGGAGTTTTTCCGCGACACTTGCTCTTTTTTTTGTTAGTTTAAAAAGTTTATCTTTCGAAAATAGCCCAGTCAACTTTATACATCGGCGTATGCGTTAAATCCGATAGCTATGATTTAACGAATGGTTCCGTTTACGGTGATTCTTAGAACGTCGAAATTTTAGTATAGTGAACATTGTTTCATCGATTAAACTTAAACGTCGCGTTTTTTAACATCGTCATCGGTTTTATAGTGACTTCCTTCTAAGCAGAACATATCGAAGCCGCATTCCGTAGCAATCGAATGCCGCAATTTTTTTGAAGTACAGTCAGAAAAACAGATCGCAATTTTTGGTTTACACGCTAAACAATATCTCGGAAACTATTGATACTAAACCACTACTTTCTTAGTATACGTGATAGAGCTCTTGGAGATCTTCACTGTGGATGACAGCTGTCAAACTTAATGTGTCAATATCTCGAAAACTATTGATACTAGACAACTACTTTCTTAGCGTTCGTTTTGGATGACAGCTGTTAAACTTAAAACGTCAATATCTCGGAAACAATTGACACTAGACCACTAGTTTCTTAGCTAAAGTGATAGAGCTCTTCGAGATCTTCATTTTGGATGACAGCTGTCAAACTTAAATACCCTTTATATCTAAACTAGCTGCGCCCCGCGGTTTCACCCGCGTAACTTCCTATCTCGTAACGTTAATGATCCCTCACGTATGTCATACCAAGTGTTGCTTAACGATCATTCAAAGTACTATATAATATTTCTATCTCTAAACCAACCCTGTACCAAGTTTTATGAATATCGGGTCACCCGCTCTTTTTCACCCATCACGTATGTTGTACCGAGTGTTGCTTAACCCGTGCGATCATTCAAAGTCAACCCTGTACCAAATTTCATTCACATCGGTTTACGGGTTGTTGAGTTAGAAATAGAAATACACGACTTTATTTTTCAGAGCTGCCGTCCCGCAGTTTCACTCGCGTAAGTCCCGATCCCGAGGGAATATCGGGATCAAAAGTAGCCTATGTCATATCTGAATAATGTAGCTTTCTATTAGTGAAAGAATTTTTGAAATCGGTCTAGAAGTTTCTGAGATTACCTCCAATATACATACATATATACATGTTACCAACGTAACCTCTTTATAATATTAATTACCAACATAAAACAAAATATTAAGAATCAAAAGTACAATGAGATATTGCAAAAGAATTTTTAAAAAGCACTGCAGTTTGGTGACACAACCGTCTCGCATGGAGCCGACCGATTGAGCCGCGCGGCAGGATGCCTCACGGAGTTGACTGGCCACCCTCATAATCGTCGCCCGCTACGTGTATATGCACGCTTGGTACTTAGTAATTATTTATTGTAGAGTTATTTTAAAACTGTAATATCTCGTGAGATATTCATTGAAATCAAGTGATGTTAAGGACAATTATGTTTAAAATTAAATACTTTTAATGAATAACGTATTTATTTGGATAAGGATTAACATAATATTTACAAAATTACGTTCGGAAATAATGCATTGTTCTACAACAAATTTGATTACTCTAAAAGATGTTATATTGAGTCAACCTTAAGAGATAGACATATGCTGTCGCGGACTATTTATTAGATCCTTTTTAGAGGAAGAATTCTGTCATATATGGTTTTTATGTAACTCTGACCGTTTACTCAGCGCACGCGACAGAATCTCGGAACAGGGTAATTTTTTTCCCGTTTTTGCAATATTTTTCATGGATGCTCCGCTCCTATCAGTCGTAGCGTGATGTAATATAGCCTATAACCTTCCTCGATAAATGGACTATCAAACACAAAAAGAATTTTTGAAATCGGAGCGGCAGTTCCTGAGATTAGCGCGTTCAAACAAACAAACAAACAAACAATCAAACAAACTCTTCAGCTTTATAATATTATATAAAGTATAGATTGTAAAAATATTTCGGGTTTATCAAACTTATACATATTTTTATTTATTTATAAAATGTCCATATTTACGACCCGGTTTGTCGCAGAGAAATAGATATTTCGTACGTAAATATGCCTATGATCGTGTCCACATTAAAGGTAAGTATAAAATAATATAGCAAATAAATAAATAAGTATTTTCTTTCACACAGATATCGAATTAATAAAAGAAATGCCAGCGGTTCACAAATTTGGATGTGTACCAGCGCTCATTGTAAGGCGTCGTTTACTTTGAGTAGCGATAATAAGATACCTCGGGAAAGACCACACACATGTTTGCCAGATTTCAAGAGTGAAGATGTCATGATTGTTGTTGACAATTGTAGGAAACGCGTTCGAATTGATTCTGCGCCAATCCCAAGTATATATGAGTCGGAAATTAAAAAAAAAAACCGACGATTATTTATATGAAATACCGGCATTCTCTAAAGTTAAGAACGTGCTGTGTAATTCGCGGAACAAGCACCACAAAGTTACTAAAGCAAGTTGTTTTTCAACTTAAAGAGTTCCTACTATTTGATGACGGAGAAGAACACCGAATTTTGTGCTTCGTCTCAAAGAAGGGACGAAGTGCATTAGGAAACGTTACATATTTTCTGGCGGATGGTATTTTTGATTAGTGTCCGCACCCGTATAAATAAATTTACACCATACATGGTGACTTAAGTAACGGCAAAATGACAAACCAGGTAGTACCACTTGTGTACACCCTTTGGAAAAAAACTGGAGAGCCAAAATTGACCGAAGTGGCAGGTGGTAAGACGTACCTCAGGATGTGTGCAGCCATGGCTTACCTTCCGGAGTTCAGTATTCCTGAGGCTTGGCTGCATTTAATGGAGACTTCCCTAAGCGGAGAGGCTGTTACATCATTTCAGATGTATATGAGTAATCAGTGGATGGGGTCAAATTTTACACTGGTTTCTTGCTATAATGAGAAAACAAGAACTACCAATAATGTGGAAGGCTGGCACAACCGCCTTAATAGAAAAATAGGGAAATGTCCGACGATGCAGTGTACTGTTGATATTTTAAAATCTGAGTCGGAAGAAGCAACCCGTTTCAAATTAGATTTTGAGATGGCTGCTATTAACGCGATACGGATGGTATTCCCCGACGTGCACATCTCGGGGTGCTTCTCCCACTTCACAAAAGCCCTTTGGAAAAAAGCTGGAGAGCTAAAATTGACCGAAGTGGCAGGTGGTAAGACGTACCTCAGGATGTGTGCAGCCATGGCTTACCTTCCGGAGTTCAGTATTCCTGAGGCTTGGCTGAATTTAATGGAGACTTCCCTAAGCGGAGAGGCTGTTACATCATTTCAGATGTACATGAGTAATCAGTGGATGGGGTCAAATTTTACACTGGTTTCTTGCTATAATGAGAAAACAAGAACTACCAATAATGTGGAAGGCTGGCACAACCGCCTTAATAGAAAAATAGGGAAATGTCCGACGATGCAGTGTACTGTTGATATTTTAAAATCTGAGTCGGAAGAAGCAACCCGTTTCAAATTAGATTTTGAGATGGCTGCTATTAACGCGATACGGATGGTATTCCCCGACGTGCACATCTCGGGGTGCTTCTTCCACTTCACAAAAGCCCTTTGGAAAAAAGCTGGAGAGCTAAAATTGACCGAAGTGGCAGGTGGTAAGACGTACCTCAGGATGTGTGCAGCCATGGCTTACCTTCCGGAGTTCAGTATTCCTGAGGCTTGGCTGCATTTAATGGAGACTTCCCTAAGCGGAGAGGCTGTTACATCATTTCAGATGTACATGAGTAATCAGTGGATGGGGTCAAATTTTACACTGGTTTCTTGCTATAATGAGAAAACAAGAACTACCAATAATGTGGAAGGCTGGCACAACCGCCTTATTAGAATAATAGGGAAATGTCCGACGATGCAGTGTACTGTTGATATTTTAAAATCTGAGTCGGAAGAAGCAACCCGTTTCAAATTAGATTTTGAGATGGCTGCTATTAACGCGATACGGATGGTATTCCCCGACGTGCACATCTCGGGGTGCTTCTTCCACTTCACAAAAGCCCTTTGGAAAAAAGCTGGAGAGCTAAAATTGATCGAAGTGGCAGGTGGTAAGACGTACCTCAGGATGTGTGCAGCCATGGCTTACCTTCCGGAGTTCCGGAAGAAGCAGATAATATATTACAAAAAAATTAAAATATTACAGACACAGTCACATATAGAGTGGCAGAAAACAAATAAAAACCAAGATAATAAAGACAAAAAATTGCTGAAATCGTCGCTGACTATTTGGCTTTATAAATCGACGTGGAAATTTGTTTGCGGCGCCTGTCAAACGTTAGATTTATAACGATATATTATATAAATTTAAAGATAGGATAGGATGTAAATTTACTTCGTCCCATCAATTTGCAAATCAAATAATAGGTCATTACAAAAATTAAAAAAAAAGTACAGTCTTAATACAGATTATGTATCCATGTAGATATCCATACTTACAACAATGTGTGCGTTAGAATATCCGCCCAAGTTTAGTTTATCAATTTAGTTACAAGCATAGCTAACAGGTGTCGCTACTAGCGCAACAGACAGAAAAATAAAAACTTTATTACTTATCAACTCGGATGGCAACTTGTAATTTCATATTTTATGATTGACAATACCGTCAATACCTATATTATAAAATTACAATAACACTAAATCATTAAAAAAATCAGAGGAATGAATAGGGTTCAAACCACCGCATATTGAATCTCAAAGCAAAGTAGTTAACCAGCCTGCTAATCCAACTTTAACAAACGTAAGGAAATAATAAATCTGTACCAACAAACGGCCAATTGTTTATCTACTTATAAAATTTTAATATATTGTCGTATTATTGAGATTGATTCTTCATCCTATTGCTATGGAAAAATAATAAAGTGAATTATGGGTAAGTTAACATAATTTTAAACAACTGACCTTTTTAAATAGATTAATTTCGCTGATAACGAACGAATAAGTCATTGTGGTTACTGTGCTTTTCTTTCTTTTTATTTAAGTTTCATTTAATATATGTTTTGGTATTATGTAAAGAAGAAAACAATTCATAAGCACATTCATTAAATCTAACGGTAAGTTAAAATATAGTTGGGAAACTATGGTCATGCCTATCAGTCTATTTAATGTCAAAAAGAAGCATTAAAATAATAACCTGATTTATCTACTTACAGAGAAAAACATTTCGGCTATGGGTTAAAAAAAAGAGAACCGGAGACCCACTAACGACATAAAGTGGCCGATCGGCCAAAAACCGAGATTTAAAACTTGTGGGGTCAAATGACTTCAAACTGGGACTTATCAGTGGTCAAGCGAAACAAAACAAAATCTCCAGAATCTAGTGACATCAACTAGGGAGTGGATGAGTGGAAACAATTTATGCCACAATATGATGAATAGCATGAAAAATAGACTTCAACAAATAATTAAAAGTTAAAGTAGGGCTTTACCTTATTAAAATATTATTATTAGTGTTGTGTTAGTGAGTGTTAAGTTGGGTGTTTTTATAAAAAGTGTTTGCTTTATAAAAAATAAGATGTCACAAGAGATGTTATTGTGTATTTGGTAGAAACTGTATAATAAAAATACGTTTCCACCTATACCATACATGTAATTCACGAAATTGGCATTATTGCAAAGTAATCATTTTTTTTTAGAAGTTCCCACAATACAATAAGTCTTGTAAGGCGTTGTTTGTAAGAATAAAGTGTTAAAAACCTTTTTTTTTTAAGTAAGTGTAACTTATGCTAAGATAAATCATACAAACGCAAAATTAAATATATAAATTATCACTAAATACATACAAAACATAAACCAAAAATAATTATTGCAGTCAGGTTTCGAACTCGATAGTGTCTGTCACGCAAATAGACAGAACATACCATTGGGCCACCGGAACATTAGAAATATGGTCTAAAATAACTAACTGTTGATAAGCCGTTTCGTTGTAAGTAGACGTTAGCTGTAGCTATGGATATCTACAGTGGTTACTTAATCGGTATTGTGAGTGTACAGTCGTGGCAGCAACGCGAGTAAGGGGCGAACCAGCATCTTTCGCCCCGACCAACCTCACCTGCACGCGGTGCATCCTGGTGACTAACGGACGAGGCTCTGACGACCGACTGACGGCGGTATATCCATCGGAAGAGGCGTAACTACATGCAACAGTGACAGTGACCGGTGATGGGCAGCAGCATCACTCGTTCGAGTAGCTACGCCCTGCGATCACCAACTCACATGTTCTCGAACTTGTTTAAAAGTATGTTTACCTAGGGCAAACATTGCAGTTAGGAAGAAACAACTTTCGAGGGCGAGGTGAACAGGAGAATTCAGTTGAGATTGGGATTGGCAGCATTTGGAAAGCTACGTCGAGTCTTTACATCTTCGATCCCACAGTGCCTAAAGACGAAGGTCTTTAATCAGTGCGTCCTACCCGTCATGACATACGAAGCCGAAACGTAACGTGGACACTAACGGCACGGTTGGACCACAAATTTAAAGTCGCTCAGCGGGCTATGGAACGAGCTATGCTCGGCGTTTCTCTGAGGGATCGCATCAGAAATAAGGTGATTCGTCAGAAAACCAAAGTCTTCGACACAACTCACCGGATTGGCAAGCTGAAGTGGCAGTGGGCTGGCCATATTAGCCGTAGAACCGACAACCGTTGGGGTAAACTAGTTCTAGAGTGGAGACCGCTTCTCGGCAAACGTAGTGTAGGACGTCCTCAGGCACGTTAGAGTATAAGTACTTATTAAAATATTATTTTGACGATTCTCAATAAAAACATGATCACTTAAAAAAACCCTATGAGTTCTTGTGGCTTCTTCTCATCGGAGGGCGCGTTCCGAAATCTCACTAAAGTAAAAGAAAAACGAGGGGCCACTCAAAAAAAGTTAGTTTTTGTTACCAATTTTAGACGTGTAGTAGTTTTTTTTTTAAATTTGTGAACCCTGCTGCATTATACTTTTCATTCCACCTTTGCAATTATACAAGTTCGTTCTTACTTTCGTTAAATTACAAATTTTAAATTTCGTTAAACTTTGTTCATTTTATAATAATTAAATCTTTTTACTAATTTTTCAAAGATGTTTTACTTTTCTTCCCTTTTTTGGTCATATGAAAGTAACTGTTAAATTTAAGATATTAATTAGTTTCAATATAAAATATACAATGTTAAAACACTTTATTTATCGGGTTTAATCGCGTTCTATTCATGGTTTAAACGAACCGAGCTTTCGCCAACTGTAAAGTTTTATTATACAAAACCATTAAAAAAGTTATAATACAAAGTTAACAAGTTTTTTAAGAAATAAGGAGTAGGAATATAGGAACAGTAAATCTACCTTCAATTCGTTATTATTAAATTATTATCGCTCAAAAGGCACATGGTTTTTTGTACCTGTCATGATTAATTTGAATTGCGCTTGTGAGTTACAAGACCCTCGTTACAGCCCTGACAAAAACTCAAAACTTAAAGTTGCAACGAGATAGAGAGAGAGAGGATGTGATTAGGATGCATTTGGATCGTCATTTTGAAGTCAGCTATTCCTCATTTTCACGAGCTCTTTTAGAGCATTCTCATTGCATGGCGTCTTACCGGTGACCTTGCTGAGATCAAGCTCGACGACGCGAAGTCCATTGCACTTAGGCTTAGCCGGTAGCAAATCAACGTAATATTACACTACAGCGTGGTTCACTGTGCATTGCATTTTGTTGGCCGTGCAGCCATAACCTACCTAGCACATGAAAAGTGGCAACATGCGACACGCTGGGCGAATGACACTGCAGCAATAGTCATTGAAGATCTCGAAGAGCTCTATCACTTTTGCTAAGAAACTAGTGGTCTAGTGTCAATACTTCCAGAGATAAAGGGTATTTAAGTTTGACAGCTGTCATCCAAAATGAAGATCTCGAAGAGCTCTATCACTTTTGCTAAGAAACTAGTGGTTTAGTGTCAATAGTTTCCGAGATATTGACGTTTTTAGTTTGACAGCTGTCATCCAAAACGAAGATCTCGAAGAGCTTTACCACGCTAAGAAAGTAGTTGTCTAGTATCAATAGTTTTCGAGTTATTGACATTAAGTTTGACAGCTGTCATCCACAGTGAAGATCTCCAAGAGCTCTATCACTTATACTAAGAAAGTAGTGGTTTAGTAATCAATAGTTTCCGAGATATTGTTAAGCGTGTAAACCAAAAATTGCGATCTGTTTTTCTGACTGTACTTCAAGAAAATAGCGGCATTCGATTGCTACGGAATGCGGCTTCGATATGTTCTGCTTGGAATAAAGTCACTATAAAAGCGATGACGATGTTAAAAAACGCAACGTTTAAGCTTAATCGATGAAACAGTGTTCACTATACTAAACCTTCGACGTTATAAGAATCACCGAAAACGGAACCATTCGATTTAACCTAGTCGGAAATCAAAAATACCGCGAATTGATTTTTCAAATTGTGGCTAATTGTGCGGTGTTGGTCCAGTGGTAGATACCCCGACTTTCATTTCGAAGGTCGTGGTTTCAAACCCCGGCCGCGCACCAATTAGTTTTTCTTCAAGAAAACATTTGTGCGCTATTAACATCGCTGTTACGATGGAGGAAAACATCGTGAGAAAACCCACGGCTTAAAATCACGCACAAAGGCCCAATAGTAACGCTAATTGCGGAAACACACAAGTTGAAACTTTAACTTTACATACAAACTTTCGCGCTTACAATACAAGGTGTAACGGGTAAGCCCTTTTAATCCGAAAGGGGGTTGTTCTAGACGTCTAGGCGAACTACTTTTATTCTACGACTTTTAGAAATTCGAAGTACTTTCCGAAAAATTTAGGTGTAAAGTTTACTTGAAAATCAGCTGTTTCCGAGAGTTCGAGGTCATTGACCTTATGTTGTCCTTTTATTTAGTTTGATGTACTACAATCAAAACTTCAATTACCTTTACTTTTAAAAGCAACTGTTTTTTTTTCAGAGAACCATAATCTCAAAATTAAAAAAAAAGTTTGAATTTTCAAAAGTCGTAGAACAAAAGGTGTTCGCCTAGATGTCTAGAACAACCCCCTTTCGGATTAAAAGGGCATACCCCTTACAAATTGTATAGTAAGATAAAATAAGAAGTAAGATTTACCTTCGAATATCGATTATAGGTGTACTGCGGATGACAGACGCAGGGTTTTGGCGGGGGCTTCATATAACTGTCGTGTGAAGATATTTCGCTCTTTGGAGTCGGCGGGGTTTCGTAACCTGACAAATAAATACGAAATATTGAAATTTTGCTAGACCACAACATACCGTTAGCCATTGCTGTAGGACTTAGGCCTGATTTTTTATTCCACGGATATAAGATATCTGTCGAATAAGTTCGAACCCAACCAAATTAAAAAGTCCTGAAATTTTGTTCTTCTAAATTTAAATTTATTTTCTTTCTATATCATAGTGACGTTTTCTGTTCGGTGGTGTTACATTTTATTTGTCAGATATCTTTATCTAGGGATTTAAAAAAGAATAGAATAGAATAGAATAGAAAGAAATAAATAGAACTATTCCCCTTAGAACAGTTTTTTTTTTTTTTTTGGATAAACTAGTGTTATTTTTTGAAATTGATGTAATAAGGCTTGTTTAAATTTCCAAGCCAAGAGGAAACCCTGTGAGTTTCCTTGTGGCTTCTTATTATGTGAGGGCGCGTTCCGAAGCCATGGTAGTTGTTTGAGTTAATTATAAATAATAATTGTTATAATTTAAATTCAAAACTATTACAATAACTCTAAAGTCGGCGTACACTGGAATGTTTTGATACAAATAATTATGAGGCAGTAATTTACAGTAACTTTTCAGTATAGTAACATTGATGAATTAAATCTCAGTCAACCTTGAAAAGGCTAACTGTAGAGTTAGTGAAAGTTCGGTACTTTTGAAATAATGCCGTGATTAAATAAAACGCGAGTAAAACCCGGGAAATATTGTGTTTTAATATTGAAATAAGTGATTTTCCGGTTTCTATAATACCTTAAGTATTATGATATTCGGTTGAAAATAGTGTACGCTCGTGTCGAACGCACAGCGCATGGCGCGCCCTTCACGTAAGCACGCTATTTTTAACTAAATCGCATAGAACTTAAAGTTGTAATTTAAATTGTTATGTTTTAATTATCTGCGCCAGATGCATTCCTTACTGTATTGTTTGCGTATTTCACATTTTGGTTTATACAGCTAAAAATCGGAAATCGATCCCGAAACCTTTTGATTTACAGCGTACGACGACTTACAAAAACCCTTTGACTAAACCCTTTTCCATGCCTCGATTGCCCGGTAAAAACAGTTTTGAGCGAAAAGACCGCCTTTTTGAACAACATTTAGTTTTTTTTAATTTATTTTATAGTGTTTAGTATTTATATTGACTTTTTATGTTGTTGTTCCAATAGTTCAGTTCGATAATGTCTAGGGTATCCATTTGGGATATAGACAATTTGCACCCGCTGGACAATTTGGGATTTGGACATTATACATCCTTCGTCATCGTCATCGTCACTTACTGACGAAATACAAACTTTAACTTACTTCACCTACCTACCGCAGTGCAAAAATTTTGCCCATTGAAGTACTGTTGAAGCCAGGCGCTACCGCGCCTGGCATCATCAGTACTTCCCTGGTCGTCCGTTTAAGTGTGGATTATTGCATTGCGGTAGGTAGGTGTTCGAACAACGCGGGATCGCGACTTGCGCGGGTGAAACCGCGGGGCGCAGCTAGTTTATCTATATATCTATCATACCTATTTAGAGCGCGGTGTTGATCTAGTGGTAGATACCTCGACTTTCATTTCAAAGGTCGTGGTTTCTAATCTCAGCACCAATGTCTTTTTCTTTGGGGAAAATTATGTGCGTTAATAACATGGCTCATACGGTGAAGGGAAACATCGTGAAGAAACCTACGGCTTAGATAGCTCCAGACGTATTTATTTATTTATTATGAAGTTCAACAGCTATACATATACACTTATAAAACACATGGTAACAATAGGAAGCCAATTACAGAACTTAAGGAACAGGAACCGATTTAAACAGAAGAACCTTAAGTCCAACAAAAAAAAAATCAAATTAACACTTCACATTAAGAAGAAACAAAAAATAAATAAATTATTGGTATTGACCAGTTATTTCTTCTGGGCACGGCTGACTAGGCTGAGAGGGTACCTATAGGTGCTGAGCAAGCCTACTCCATCATCTAACAACGTCCCGGGCACAAACAGCGCCTTGAAATAGCATGGATTAAAAGTAAGTTTGCGCTGTATAAATCATCTAACATTAGTACAGATCATACCTATTGAATCACTACACCACAGCAGTCGCTGTTATCGATACCAAAGAAAATTAACTACCTTCTCAAGACGTTTACCTTTGAAGTTGTCGAGCCGTCGAAGTGTCCTCTTTAATTTTTTTCTCATCCTTTTCTCCCAAGCGATTGCAGCGGCTGGAAAAGCGAAATGAATTAGGTATGTTTACCCGAGGAGTTGTTGTAAGAGAAGTTTAAACTTATTTGGTTAGACACGATATTAAAATATCTAAGACTAATTTCTTCTATGGTTTTCGCGATTTTGCATAATAAAACACTTTATTTATCCGGTTTTATCGCGTTTTTATTCATTATTTGAACCGAGCTTTCGCCAACTTTACAGTTGGCTTTTTCAAGGTTGACTGAGATGTAAGACTAAGACATCTAAGACGTCGTGATATCTAAGACTAGTTGTGCACCTCGGTTTCGACCGCGTAAATCCCGATCCCGCAAGAATACTGGGACTTAAAGCATAATTTTAGTTAATTTAGGTCTCCAGCTAACTGCTTACCAAGTTTGTTTTTTGTTAAATTTCTGCAGGGTGACACAAAAGTTGTGCAGTGCAGAGTATAAAATTAAAGCTTGTCCCAGAAAACAAGAAATAAAAAAAAACCGGTCTAGGACGAGTCGGACTCGGGCACGAAGGGTTCGAACGCAAAGCGAACGTTAACATTGTACTGTATATCAACGAACTCCAATTTATATGGAAGCAGCAATCAATTGAAAAAAAAAAACACGCGAACGCAAGTCTAAAGATCGTCCGCCATTGGTCGATCCAAAAAGGTCGATAATACGTAATACTGTACAGAACATGTCAGAGTCTGAATCTGATGCTGTGTGACTGTGGAACATGTTTTTTTTTCGAATTAAATAGAGAACTATTCTTTTTATCCCCCGTAGGTATATATACATACATAAGTCTTCATGTCTAGAGTAAATAGGTTTCTTCTAAGCAAGCACCGTCGTCGATCTTGTCGTCTTGTGTTGCTTCCCACCAGGTGCAATGAGGGCCGTTCTGAGGCTGCACTTTAAAAAAAAAACAACACATACCTTCTCTCTCCTTCTCAGTAACGAGCAACTCGAACATCTTATAAGCATTATAATACAACTCGGCTATGTCTTCCTTTATTTCATAGACTGGAATTTTCATAGCTTCCTCGACGCACTTCGTGAGCTCAACGTAGGCTGTGTCATACCGCAGCGCTCTATCGTCGACGCCTAGATAAATGGCCTTGTCCACTGTGTTTGAGACCACCACGAAAAACACCTCTGATAATGTCGGCTCAGGTGTTCGGACAGGCTCTAAAACCAAATAATAACGTAACTTTAACAACATTGTCAGTCATGCCCAGAGGAAAAAACTGGTCAATACGTCTGGAGCTAATTAAGCTGTATGTCCAGTGAAAGAAGAAGAAGCCTTTCGATACTAACTCACCTCAAATAATAGCGCCAAAACTTACTAAAATACCAAGTATGCGTTGACAACGAAGACGGTCCGGCGGCAATACGCTATTCTCTAACGTGATTGGTTCTTTTAATGACCCGATTCGAGTACAACCGAAGTGACAGATTCCTGTCGCAGTACAGTTTTTAATCATCGCGGTCTTTTTGACGTGGTGTCATTTGAAGCGTAAGGAATACTTCCATGCTTATTTATCCGTACATTGGTTTTATGAGTACCTATGATTTCCTTCACCGTAACAGTGATGAAAGAAAGGCTAAACCCTATATCCGGGCAATATCCGGGCACTACAGCGCCATAAAAAGCAAGGATTTAAAATTATTTGTGCTGTATAAATAATTTAAAACAAGATGAAAAATAACATCATGGTATCATGCCATGATAGATAATACAATTAAATGCTACGCCAGGTATACCTACCATTACGGTGTCGACAGATGACGTCATAGCATTTCTATGGATGACGTCATCTGCTGACGCCGGAATGACAGACCTAGAGGTAACTTACTTCCTACTTTTATTTTACGTTTCGCCATGGCCACTAAGATAGATCGTCACACATCGTGACCAACTTGATTATATTGTAGCCAATAGATTAGGATAAGTTTTGCGAAAATTTTCTAATGTTGGCAGTTAGTGTATTATTAACTTGTTTTAAATGTAGTGATAAAAAATAAATTTGTGTTTATAAATTGTTCTTATTTTACTTGAAAACTGAATTTTATTTGATATTTCAACTGATTCTCAATATACCTGTTTTACTAAATGTGCTAGTAGTAATTTAATTTTCTCACAGTCGAAATGAAAATTAGAGTGTTTAGCTCGGGTAAATGTCACGCATTTCACTCTCGAACTATAAGCACTCTCTCTTCGTTCGAGCGCCAGAAATATCTCAGGTGAAATGCGTGACATCCAGCCTTTGTCTAACAATCTACTATTAAACCATTAATTATATTTTTAGCTTTGTAGCATCAAATCTACAATAGCAACTTGTAGGTACTAACGAACCAACTTGTTACACACCTACTTGCAAGAAGGTATATTAGTTTAATAGTAACTTTCGAGTTAAAAGGAAGAAACCATAAAATATATATTAATAACACAATAACTGGTCAAAACAAGTTAAATTTCAATGGCCGGAAACATGAAGAGCTTTTTCACTTGAAAGACGATGTTTGATTGAAATAAGTTCTAAGGTTTTCTATACAAAGCAACAAAACAGAGCTCTTATAAGGTCAAACAGAAACCTACTAGCTGCGCCCCGCGGTTTCACCCGCGTAAGTCCCGTTTCCGCGGAAATATCTGGATAAGAAGTAGTCTATGTGTTGTTCCAGGTAGCCAACTACGAATATTCTAAGTTTCATTGCAATCGGTTCACAAACTTTCATGTTTATAATATTAGTAAGAAACGTAAGAAATAAGAATAGTAAAAAGTAAGAAAAGATGCCAAATGGGACGAAACAGGTAAATCAATAATTATTGATGAAAGCTGATAGAAAAGTCTAACTATTACCCCGTCTCCTAAGTCATCTTATTTATTTATTTTAAATAAATATAAATAATTCAAGGCGTTACACACAGCGCAATCTAGCCCCAAACTAAGCACTAGGATTTTACTAAGGGTACTAGACAACGGATATACTACACATTATACTTTTGTTCTGTAAATACATACAAGATACATAGAAAACACCCAGACCAGAAACAAATATTTGCTTTTAAGCATAAAATACCTGCTCCCTTAGGGATTCGAACCCGTAACCTTCTGCATTGCAGTCGCGCTCTCGCCTGACGCGCCACAGAGGCCGTCAAAAGCGAACAATTGCAAAAAAAACACGTGACGGTGACAGGCGAATTCAACGTGAAGGATTTATTGGAACATGAACCGCCAGCAGTTTTGCCCACTACCTTTCTTGCCTTTGTCGCAGTTGCATTGTCAGCTCGCGGCTGTCGCGTGGTTCGACAAAGCCGAATGGGTCAGGAGTATAGTCAATCAAGTGTACTTACAATGTAGTCCGGGTCTATAAGAATATGGTGTAAATAACTTGGTGGGTTTTACCCACCTTCCTTTGTTTTAGCGATAAACGAAGTTCCAATCCGTAAACGATCACAGTCGTTGAGGAATAAGGGTTAGATCTTTAATTATTGTTACACTGCCATTCTGCTCCTTTTAGATGAACGTGTTACATATTAGACCATATTATCACTTACGATGGTAAGTGGTCACCGGATAAGATGAGATAGTGGTTATAGTGTCAAACGCTTCTTATTTTTCAGTAAATGTAAGTAAGTAAATGAATTTTATTAAATGTTGTCTTAAAAATAAATACAGTTCAAATCAAGTAATGAAATATTCTGGAGAAAACATATAAGTCGCGCCCTTGGTTTCCTAAATTAGCCGTAGTTATTGTCGCTTAGAAACGAGAAAAGTTAGTTAGGTATTTAGTTATTTACTCGAAAACGATGACGCCTTACTAAATTTGGTAAAATTTGGTAAGGCGTCATCGTTTTCCTACCAACCGTGAAAGTTTGGATTTTGCAAAATTTAGTTTAAAAATATTTAACAGTCGACTGGTTTCCACGTGACTAAACAAACGCTAAATTAATTAATAATTCAGTTTAAAAATAGTTAACAGTTAACTGGCTTCCACGTGACTAAACAGTCGCTAAATTCATTAATAATTCACGAATTGGTTTTCGTTTTTACCAGAAGTTGTTTTCGATTATAAATTTGCGTCAAATTAAGTCAGAGTCGTCCTCGTTTATTTTATACTAGCTGTAGCCGCGACTTCGTCTGCGTGGTGTGACGCGTGCGCGTTGTTGTACGTACCTAGTATTGTGCTAAGCAGATCATTGTATTATTCGTGACCTTCATTGATTTCTAATGAACGCAAAAAACATGATATTCCCTATCGTTGGTTAGGTGAACTTCAGGCTCAATGAAGCTCTCCAGGGAACGTAAAGTAGTGAAGTAGGTAGTACCATGGTTATGAACCGCAGAATTCGAAATTTTTGCTGTGAGTAAGTCTTAAAACGCGGGATTCAGCGTGCAATTTCGTCCCAACATTTGCCGAAACTCACACTTTGTGAATGTCTTTTCACACAATGTGAGTTTTTTGAACTTTTACTCCGCGCGAGACTCAGTGACTCAGCGAGCCGCTCTCGATCCAACATATTTTATGCCGAAACTCACAATGCTGGAATGTCTTGGAAGCACGGGAGCATGGGACTCAGTATGGCGCCCTCGAATAGTAGTCAGTTCACCAAGTAGATCTATATCAGGGTTCGTAAGGGCCAGATATAACCTCTCATGCTCCTTGCTCTTCCAGATGTCTTGCGCTTCTCGACATTAGGTATTAAGCGTTTGTGCCAGTTCCCTTCTGCCAAGGAGAGTGGATTGAGATTTTTGTTCACTGCTACTACATCGCGATACATCCCACTCTCAGTGCCAAGAAAATATTTAACTTTTTAACAATCTCGTAATATTATTTATTTTCTTACCTCGACATTTCTATTATTTTCCGTCTTTGGACGGCTTCTATAAGACCAGTTACGGAAAAATCAAACATTGGACTCTTAATTAGTTGATGATTGCTATAATGTTGTCACACTTGAAGAGTTTTTGATATTATTACAGTCCTTAAACACTTAGTCTTAGTTGCGAAGACAAAAATAAATAAGAATAGGAATTAATTAAATAAATAAGAATAGATTAAAACCCAAGCAAAATTTTCTGAGGCTGCTCAAGTGCACACTTCACTTTCCTAAAGTCTTTAGTAAAATATTAATTACTAGCTGCGCCCCGCAGTTTCACTCGCAGAAGTGAAAACGCGTTATCAGGGGCGCGGGCGGCCGAGCGGTTCTGGAGCGGTGGCACTTTTTCGTTCATTACTCGGGTTCTACCAATTAGATTTCAATGCAAAGTACCTATACCTCGACCTTCCGCGAAAATAGAACTATCCAATATTGAAAACCAGATTTCAATCGGATAAGTAGTTTTTAATTGTATAAGGAACCGACAGAAAAACAGAGAAACATACAGACAGACATGAATTTTAAAATTATATAATTTTGTTCTACTACTTTTTCTAAGCCCTCTAGACAACTTTTTCATTAATTTACTTCCAAGTACAGACTTTTTGTCCTCTCTTCCTTTATTATAAGTATAGATAGATAGATAGGGCTTTTATGGCAAAATTTTATATTCACCTGGTGTTGGAAGTGTAGTATCAGATGTAACGATTGATACGAAAGTAGAGGACGGCGTGTCGGGGGTGGGAACCGGGGTTGGTTTGAGAGACCACGGTTCTGGAGGGTAATGCTTCAGTGTTATATTCTTTAGATCGTTCTCCAAACAACAGTCTACGTACTTAAACGGTGGTTTATCTTCCTAAAACCAGACAAATTCATATTTTTTTAGTTTTATTGGTGAAAAAAAAACGCTAGCCGATTTTATGAAACAAACAAATACTTAAGGCGAGGTTTTCGCTGGAACTCCCGAAATCAACCTTTTGACCCCAACTAAGTACTAGGCTAGTACAACGGGTACTATACAACGGATATAATACGTATCATACGTTTTTTTTTTGTAAACACATATGATATGTACAAAATACCCAGACCAGAAAAATATATATTTTTCAAGCATAAATATTTGCATCCGACGGAAATCAAACCCGTAACATTCAGCATTATAATCGGATCTTTGTCTGACGCGCCACAGAGGCCGTCCAAATATCGATAAATTGTTTTTTCGTATCTATAACTACGCATTATGTTAAAATATTAGGTGTATGTTTACAAATAATAATTAGAATGACATAGGGCGACCTGTCACGACGACGTGGCGGCAATAGAACGTTTTATTTTCCTTTGTAGCCACTCGGTATTGATTAGCTACTACGCGTTTAGGGGAGAAAAGAAGCTGAACGTTGTATAAGATGAAATTGTAGGATTGATGTGAGGAGAAATAACTGAAGTATATAAAATACCTTCGTGTAGGGCCCCTCGGGTGATACACCAAGTCTCTCCCTGACTTCACGATCGATATCCTCAGCTGGTCTAGTAAAATGTTGGGCAGCCTCCTTAAGAATATCTTTCCGTTTTGCCGATTGAGTCATCTTACTTATGAATATCTCTATCATTGCTCTCACCTAAAAAAAAGAGTTAGACTAACACAATTCGAAATGAAATCTACATATGTATCTACATAAAAATATAAATAGTGTATAAAACACGGCTTTCTTTTATATATCTATATAAAAGAAAGCCGTGTTATATACACTATTTATAACACAAGAACGGCAAAATAAAACTTCTTCACGTTTAGTGGTATGGCCTGTGAACGGATATAAGTATGGAAGAAGCATTTCCATACTAACTCTACTCCACACCTCAAATAATAGCGCCAAAAGTAACTCAAATACGAAGTATGCAAACACAAACTATTATGTTTATATTTACTCCAATTGTGTGTTGACAACGACGTTCGGCTCGGCGGGAATACGCTGTTCTCTAACGTGATAGGTTCTTTCTTTGAATGATCCGATCTGAGTACAACCGAAGTGACTGATTCGTGTCGAAGCACACTTTTTAAATATCGCGTCTTATTTTACGTGGTGTCATATTGAACTGGAAATAACACTTCCATTATGCTATATCCGTTTACTGGGTGTGGCTCACCTAGTATATAATATATAAGTTTTCAGGTCGCCTTAGGGCTTCTAACTTTACCTAACGAATGCTATAGAGTCTACAACCGGGACCGACTGCTTAACGTACCTTGCAAAGTACGGTAAGAGCTCGAAAAAATGATTATGCCACATAGCAAACGCCAAGCGTTGCTCAACCTGCACGACCATTCAAGATCGGCAGGGGCAGCTAGCCTAATGAGCTCCTCAATTGATAATTGGTAGGAAGGTAGCTTAGATCCAAGATACGGACATAGGGTACTTTTTATCTCCAAATGACCACGGGATCGGATAATCCCCACGGGACGAAAACCGGGTATAACCGTGGGGAGCATCTAGTTACATATAAACAAACATCGTATCTGAATTAATCCGAAAACCCAATCAAATGGTTCTCACGAAAAATCACATAACAAACTCTAAACACCGTTTTAATTGGAGACTCGCTTTAATCTCAACGACTAATAAAGTGGATCCTAAATTGGAACTAGCTAGGCGGGAAACAGAGAATCGTATAGACAATACTAATTAAAAAGGGGTCGATGCAATGTTCAAGCCATCATAGATCTTCTTATTATCTACGTATGTAGTCAGCAAAAGACGATAAAACCAGTTGACTGCTCAATCACTACAATCATTTCGCTTAAATTTATTTACCAAAAAACTTCGTGTTTGGCTAACATAGCAGAGAAATTATTGGATACAGGAACTGCTGTCAACTTTGAAAAAGCCAACTGTAAAGTTGGCGAAAGCTCGGTCATTTATAAATCATGAATAAAACGCGATTAAACCCGATAAATAAAGTGTTTTATTATGCAAAATCGCGAAAACCATAGAAGAAATTATGAACTGCTGCTTTTAAAATGACATTTCAGTAGTATAATATTTACTATTCTATGTAATTTATTCTTGACATTTATTTAATTTACTTTTTTATTCTAGAAAAGTACATTATATCCCCCCTCCCCAAAAGCAAGCCTTAGTAAATAGGTATTGGAATATGAAGACGACTCACCTCAGGATGTTCAGTAAGATACGCTTCCTGCTCTATCTGCAGAGTCATGCCGAGTCTGTTCGTGCATTCTCTCTGGCACGCTGTCACCGCTGGGCCATCCCGATACATCAGGCCTTCGGCAGGAAACATTCCTGAAGGTTGACCTTTCATAAACTTCCTAATCGGCATAGTTGCTGCAAAATCAATTTTAAAGTACACAAAAAATATGATTTAAATCAATATTTTACACATGTTCAATATGTATAATTACAAACCGAATTCCCTGGCAATCTCTGACGTAAGTCAACAATTGTCAGATTGTCAGACTTTTCACCTTTCAATCATAGACTATAACGAAGGGATTTCCAACCTCAAAGTTTAAAATGATTCTATGGTACATGGATGGAGGATGCTTTATACAATACACATCTATGATCACAGTCTACCTTGAAAAAGAAGCCTTGATAAAATACTTGAAAACAACTTTCTTGCCTGCAATAGGTTTCGAAACATAGATCTCTGCGAAAAGTTGGATCTACTATTTGGATGTTTGATATTGATATAAGAGCTGATTTACATTGGATCAGTGGCAGAAGTCAATGCCATACAATTTCGACCAAGTCAGTAACTGACCACGAAATTTCTAAGACACTGACTTCTATCACTGACCTAATGAAAATCAGCTTTAACGCGATAAAAACTGTACCTAGAATGAGTTGTGCATTAATTACGAAAAGTAACTTCCGAAACTTTGGACTCGACGGAACGTCAGTAGGTTATTTGTACCTTCTGAAGTCATCATTCCTAATATATCCGTTGCTGTTTGGTCTTGAACTTAAAGTATTTATTGGTATCCGTTCCGTCGTCAGATCCGAAGTTCGATCGAAAATAGTAAAAATCTTTAATTGGTAGTAAGTTTAGTATAATATTAAGTTTTCACTGTTTTATAAGTAAGCTAAGCTATAATGTTGACCATGATAAAACAGAAGCAGACCCAACTAGCAAAATATTGTCTTAGAAATATCCCAAGACCAAAATTTTTAGTCACTTATAAGGCACTTACAGACATCTGTAAGTGTCGATTTGGGCGCAATTTATAAGGGAAAACACCCTTATTGATGTCTTACAGTTGTTTTCATTAAGATTATTCCATCTTACAACTATTTTGCTAATTCCACAATAAGAACTTTTTATACTTAGATGAGCCTTACATTAGAATGTCGTAAGGGCAATCACTCTTCGAAAGTTCGTACTAAAGCCATCGTAAGAGTGATTTGACTTCGTATCACTCTCGGTAAGTTAATTGTGAGTGTATTTTCTAAACGGTAATTATGCTGTGTTGATGCCACAGATTATATTGAATTTTAAAAACTTAAGTTTTTACTTAATAATAAACTTTCATCGCCATTTTAATAATAATTGTAAATATATCGAGCATGCTTTTAATTAATTATGTCTTTGATGTTGCAAGTAATGAGCTTGCGAAGAAATTTTTTTCGAGTAGTTTTCGAAAATAATTGTTTAAATTTTCATGGGCTCTTTTCATAATATATTTAGAGAAATAAAAATTAATAAAATTTGTTTCAAAATTTAATTGTATAGAACAAATAAATATGGCCGACCATTTATAAGACTTATTGTTCTTCTCTAAGATAAGCTTAAGGCTAAAAGATCTTTTGTAATACTTAATAAGTCACTTCAAAGAATGTCAGTCTTACACAACACTTGGATGAGACAAATTATTGTGGCCATTTTAATTATTTTAAGGTTCTGCTTTAAGCTATCACAAATACAAAGTGGTAGGTATCTAAGAACTTAATTTCAATATTATGATTGCAAAGGTGGTTCATGTCATGTATTGTTTTAATTTTTTTGTTTGTTTAATGTCGTTTTAATAGTGAATACCGCCAAGCTGAGTCAAGATTATCATAATGGTTGTCGTAATGGGTGTTGACTGTATTAGGAACATTTGGTTTTAAATGCTTAACAATGTGAAATGGTCCTGGATAATAACGCATTTGATATTTTCAGAAAAATGTGTCGCTTGTGCTTTTGTTTCTAATATTTTCAATATCAACGTGCCTTGAAAACCTTTACCTATTACTAAAACTATTGCATGACGAATAAGTAATTAATAAATAGGTAGGTGAAGCTAGACATTATCTGTTCTAACCGAATCATCTTCCCTACTATCATCTTCTGCTTCGTGACTTGAACTATCAACTATTCATTTCTATATTGTACGGAACCATCACAATCATTACCATCTCTAACTTCAAGTGGTTCCGCTAAGACTTGTACTTGTGCAGCAGATTATTACTTATGAAAGAATTTACAAGACAATTGCCAGTGAGGATATTCTCATAGAACCCTTATGAAAGAATTTACAAGAGACTAGCTAGAAAAATAGTTCTCAAGCAACGCAAAATAAAGACAAAATGACCTTAAACAATTCTATTTACATACCTAAGTTCTTAAATACGACTCTGCTAAGACAAAATTGAATTTACTGATTGTTGCCCTTATAATTGTCTTAACCAAAGATTTAGTAAGAACAAAAGTATTATGGGGCACTCAGTGCAATCTTTAGTAAGAACAAATTCTCTTCTGAAATGCCTAATTAAGTGTGCATTAATCCTGAAGAGCAATGAGTCTTATTTAAGGTAATTGTAAAACCTTTATTCTGATATATATCTTTGAATTAATTCTTATATACATCTATAAACGTAGGTATAAAGTGCGAATGGTCTGCAAGTGCAAAATGTTTTAATCTATGCATTAATAAGATTTGATCTTTTAGTCAAGATACGTATTAGTATTTTATAATACTATAACACTTAAAAGGATTCGTTTCCAAGACAAATTTGCTAGTTGGGGAGACTCTGTTTAAGTAATTAAATAAATTAAACTTTATTTTATTTATTCTTTCAATACATCTTTGCTAGTAGCATACAAGTACCTGTGCAGCCCTAGACAACAGTCTTATCGAATAACGAAATCGCCAATCGACAGATTGACATATAAGTTCGCAAAAAGTCACGTGACTTTTCACGAACTAATGTAAATTTCATTCAAAAAAATCTGTCGATTGCGATTTCGTTAATCGATAAGAATGTTGTCCAAAGCTGCTGAAATCCTAATTCCTCTACTTTCCGCGGATTATACTCATGTTGACCTAGTTAGTCTACTTGCTTATCCAGTCTTTAAATTCGTTCTAGATTCTTGACTCGGTAAATTTTTCACAAATAAGAATTGTTTTTATTTGTCATTCGGTCTTATCTATTATTATTATTTTAGTAGGTAAGCGTAAGTTTAAATAGCTGGTAAGGTGTTGCGACACAGCCTAGTCCTACTACAAGCCCTAGTGTTTTAATATTTTTGTCATTTATCTTTTTCAAGGGTTCCGTTTTCAAAGTGTGAAAACGGGACCCTATTACTAGCACTTCACTATCCGTCCGTATGTCAGCAGGCTGTAGGTATCTCATGAACCGTGATAGATAGACAGTTAAAATTTTCCCATATGATGTCTTTCTGTGGTCGCTATAACACCAAAAGGTAATATAAAATTAAACAAATATTTCCCATACAAGAAACGTATTTTTTGTCTTTTTTTACTCTATATTAATAATGGCGAAAGGAAGTCGCTTAAACTATATAGATAATGGTACGGAACCCCGGTATTTGTATTTATTATAGGTACTATTTTCCCAGAACAAGCGTCGTCGCGGCGAAATCGTACCGCGGAAATAAAAAACTCAAAAAAAAACAAACGTCAAACTTGGTGCAAGGTTTCAATGAAAAAGGCAATCGTAACAAAATGTGAAATAAGAAAATGGGTTTACTAAAAGCTTCCAAGCTGTATAAAGTACTCCGAACAACTTTAAGACTTTCGGCTGCTAAAATCGATCAACCAACGTCTAACCTAACCTAACCTGAATATAGTTACTTCTGCGAAGTAGAAAAGAAATCCCCCATAACCTCCGGAACTACAAAATGTGGTATGTAGGTATCTATACCCTTTTACAGAAACTTAGATCAAAAATGTAAATATAGAACTGTCAATTATCTTAAAAAAGGGAAACAAAGAGCTGTCACTTTCAATTAATTAGAGTTTTTTGTTTGTTTTTTGTTCATGATTTTAATCTAAGTATCTGTAAAAGGGATCGTAATTTCCTGCCATCTTTCAATGTGAGATTCCGAAAAAACTTTATAGAAGGCATGTTTTGATTTTCTATAACTTGAAATAATAGGGGTTAAAGTATGAAATTGCCGTTTTATTGCAATAGGTTTTTGAATTGACATAGAATCTTCATGGTTTGAGGTTTTCGAATTAAACTTTTTTCAAATGGTTTCTGTGATGTTCTTTTTTTAAAAAATGTGAAACATTTGAATATCGACTTTCAATTGTTTTTGTTATTCAATTTAGACAAGAAAGATGGATACTGTGAAAATTCGAGTGATTTTTGAATACGAGTTCCGACGCGGAACTAACGCGGCAGAAACAGCCCGCAATATCAATGCTGCGTTTGGAGAGGGGTCTACTAATGAACGCACCGTGCGATTTTGGTTTAAACGCTTTCGTGATGGAAATTTCGACTTAAAGAACGAGCCACGAGGAAGACCGCCCACACAGGTGAATAACGATGAATTAAGAGAGATAGTGGAAGCCGATTCCTACCCAGGAATTAGCGGCATGGTTTAACGTTACCTTACCCACTTTATTGACTCACTTGCGTCAAATCAATAAAATAAAAAAATACGAAAAATGGGTGCCTCATGATTTGACTGATCTGCAGAAAGAAACGCGTGTTGAAACTTGTGTTGCCTTGTTGAACCGGTACAGAAATGAAGGAATATTGGATCGAATTGTAACATGTGATGAAAAGTGGATTCTTTATGATAACCGGAAAAGAAAAATGCAATGGCTGACCCCAGGTCAAATGCCACAACAGTGTCCTAAAGCAAAACTTACCAATAAAAAGGTAATGGTAACTGTTTGGTGGTCTCAGCATGGTGTTATTCACTATAGTTTTCTTCGATCTGGTCAAGCAATTACGGCAGATGTCTATTGTGCCGAACTCCGAACCATGTTGACAAAACTAGCAGTAAAACAGCCCCGACTCATGAATCGATCTTCACCATTATTGCTCCACGACAACGCGAGACCTCACACAGCACGAGAAACCATTTTGACCCTTCAGGAACTGCACTTAGAAACCATTCGTCATCCTCCGTATTCACCAGACCTTGCTCCAACGGACTACCATTTTTTTCGTGATTTGGACAATTATATCTACGTGACAAGAAGTTTTCTTCCCAGGAGGCAGTACAAAATGCTTTCACACAGTTTGTGCAGTCTAGATCGTCGGAGTTCTATCGCAAAGGCATTAATAACCTTCCCATTAGATGGCAGCAATGTATAGATAATAATGGCAACTATTTTGATTAAATAAATTTGTTAAAAAATTTAAAAATAAACAATTAAGATTTTCAGTACAAATCGGCAATTTCATACTTTAACCCCTAATACTTCTATTTCAAGAACTTAGCCAATAAAGACTGATTGGTTAAATAAATTTCGTATTTTAATTTCCAACTATGCTTACGGTATGTGTACAATATTACCCGAAATTACTGTATATTTGACCGTGAGTTTCTTCGACCGAAAATAATAGTTAAATTTACGTTTGCCAGCAAAATTTGCTTCATGACGTCACTTTTTGCAGTCACTTTGATTTTATTTATCAAAAACTCGGCTTGAATCAGTAAAATCACACTTTACCATATAGTTGGTGGACCTTAACCTACATACATACTGACAGGCAGCAGAACATTTTACCAGAATTAAAACAGAAACGCTTCGCTCGCTCGGTGAACTGAACAAAATTCAAGGAAACGAATTGATTCTGCAGTTACCTACCTCCATTTTCCTACTAAAGGAATAAATAGTACGTATAGGGGTGGTTTCTTTGTACTTACAAGAGATTTCGAACCCCTACCTCTTCTTACCGCAAAAATATTATAGGTTTCAACACAAAATCTATTAACTTGTCAAATAAATTTATATAACATACCTTCGTCTCAAATCCCTCGTACTGTTGTGTATTTGTAGCTATAATCCCCAACAATATATTATTTTAACGAAAAACATTACTAATATTTAGGTACTCGTACTCGTAAAGTAGGGGAGGGAGGGCCCTTTGTTTATGTAATGTTTCGGTACTTACTTAATACTGTATTACCTGCTCTAAAATCATGTGGGAAAATAAATGTTATTTTGATGTAATACAACCTAATAGTTTTATTTTTATATTCTTTAGAGTGGGCGATATTACATTTCGGAGACATAAAACCACTCCTTACACTGCCAACTAATAGTAGTTAACTATGTATCTTATATATAAAATTCTCTTGTCACAATGTTAGTTACCATATTCTTCCGAAACGGCTTGACTATATGCATATTGTATGTCTCAGAATAGGCCACTCTGTAAGGAGCGGTGTTGGTCTAGTGGTAGATACCCCGACTTTCATTCCGAAGGTCATGGTTTCAAATCGCGGCCGCTCACCAATGTGTTTTTCTTTAAGAAAAAATTATGTGCGCTATTAACATCGCTGTTACGATAAATGAAAACATCGTCAGAAAACCCACGGCTTAAAATCACGCACAAAGGCCCAATAGTAGGGCTAATTGCGAAAACACACAAGTTAAAACTTTAACTTTAACTTAGGCCACTCTGTATTTTTTATACCCCTAAGTAATAAGGGTTGTCCACCCCTAATGTTTTTTTTTGGACCGTTTTGGATGAAAATTTGCACAAGGATAGTTTATGTGATGGGGAGTATAACATAGGATACTTTTGATCCCGATATACCCTCGGAATCGGGACTTACGCGGATGAACTCTTCATTTATAACCAAATCGTCTCTTTCAACTGTGTTACACTTATGGCCGAATTGAGTATTAGCACGGTACGCTAGAGGTGCAGGTTCAACTCCTATTGGGGGCGAATTTTCAGAGAACACCTTAAAATAAATCAAAGAGATACTATTAATTACCGTTTTCAGACCATTTTCCGACGTTTTGGTTCCTTGTATTTGTCATTTTTTCTTCAGAAAGAAGTGTCAAATCGTAGTTTAAAGAACGAAAATGTTTAGTAAATTCACCTTACTATTTTTTTTTATATTGATTTGGCTGCACTTTATACACGCATATTATTTATTTAACAAGGGTCCAGAACTCCCCTCGGATCTTTTATTTTTCAACACCCACGAAGGTAAAAGCCGGGGGCACCGGTGTTTTTAATAAAAAAACTAAGCAACAATAAACTGACGGATATGATCGAAGCACGTTTGTTTATTTAACAATATTTTAAGGGCATTGATGTTGTTTTTTGTGGTGTGTATGTTCATCCATAAATCCTATTTATCTTCTATCTAGGTATGCTTATACGAGTAATAAAGGAAGAGAGGACAAAAAGCCTACACTTGGAAGTAAATTTTAAAAAAGTTGTCTAGAACTTAGGAAAATTAGTAGAACATAATTATAACACTTTTAAAACTCATATCTGTCTGTCTGTTTCTCTTTTTGTTCCTTAAACAATTAAAAACTACTAATCCCATTAAAATTTCGAGGAACCTCGTGGTATACTTTACATCGAAATCCAATTAGTAGAACTCAAGTAATGAACGAAAAAGTCGGATGTGCACTATTTCGACGCAGACGAAGTCGCGGGTAACAGATAGTAATATTTTAAAGCTGAAGTTAGTGAGTATGTACGTATGTATGCATGTTTGTTATTCAATTATGTAAAAACCGCTTACGCGATAGCGATGAAACTTCGATAAGATGTAATTGGAAACCTGGAATAACACAGGCTACTTTTTATATCGATTTTCCAGCGGGAATGGGATCGCGGGGCGCATCAAGTCCTACTAATATTATTAAGCTGAAAGTTTGTAAATATGTATGTGCGTGTGTTTGTTACTCAATCACGTACCGCTGAACCGATTGCGATGAAACTTGAAATATATATTAGCTGGAGATATGATTTATTGTTTGTGGATCTAGGTAAAAACAGATAGTATACACAATTAAAGAATCTCTAGTCCTACCACGTGGGCATACAAACATGGTTCTTAGAACTAGTATTCAATTTTAAAACACATTTTTTATAGTGAGGGTAGGCTTCAAGTCCCTTCACTTTGCAGAGTACGTCGGCAGTATACCTAGTGTTACACAGTATTAGTTCACAATTACTAGTCTATCCGTGGTACTCTGGGGAAAGTGGTAAGTCTTATATCTAAGTACTTTAAGTTCAATTCCCGCTGGGTGCAAATATTTATGCTTAAAAATAAATATTTGTATCTGGTCTGGGTGTATATCTATGTATAATATGTATATGTTTACAAAAGAAAAATAAATATAAGTAATATATCCGTTGTCTAGTCACCGTAATACAAACTTAGCAGCTTACCATGGGGCTAGATGGCGCCGTGTGTTGGTCACAAAAAAAAAATGCGTTAAAAAGTGATGGAGAGTGACAACTGATATAATGTGTGGTAGTCCCGAAACGGTTGTAGTACCCATCTAGCGGTTATCCCGATTCCGTGGTACTCCAGAGCCCGTGCAATCTCACACTAGCCATTAGAAATTCATGTTGCTTGTTATTGTGGAGCCACTACATATTGTAAGCTAGTTAAGTGAATTGAATTCCTATAGTAGGTACTTAATTTAATTTATCTAAATATAAACCACGAGTTATTCGTCTACGGACAGATAACAAGGTATCTAAGCCCGTCAAGCTATTTATGTTTCTCTCACAAATCGCATTACGTATCTACTTGAAAAAGACTATTTGATTATATTCCTTGCCGTCTTTGAATGCAATGTTCTGTAAATGCAAGCTTTTATAATCTTGAGGTTTTTCTATTTCTATGCTTTAAGTCAAACCTTGTTATGTATACACTAGGATCATGCCGACTTCATTTGAGATTTATAAATGTTCAGAAACAGAAAACAAGGAACTTTCTTTGGTTTGAAGATATGCCATTTTGATAGGCAACTCCCTAGATAGGTCGCATCTTGTGTCTCGATGGGGTTGAGTTGCATAGTTGCATACTGCCCGTTCTCCGTCTAATGAGCTCAGCCGATCTTACGCTTATTCATACCTTCCTTTTTTCTTCATGAATTACCTTGAGAGCAATTATTTTAAGAGCGATGTGGACCTAGTGGTAGAAACCCTGACTTTCATTCCGAAGGTCGTGGTTTCGCATTTCGGCTGATAGCGCACCTATAAATGTTTCGTTGCGACTAAGTTATGTACGTTAATATCGCCCTTACGGTGAAGGAAAACAGCAACATTAATATTATTATTACAACATTTTTATCTCACATAACTATTTTTACCCACTGTAACGTTGTACATGATGTTGTAATTAAAACTTAATAAAATAAATAAAACAACACTGTTTAGGCTTAACGAATAATAAAAATGTTTAATTTAACAGTAGAAGAACAAGTAAATTAAGTAAACATATAACAACGCCCTCTATTGCAGGTTGAGCATAACCTTTTATCGGTAATACACATCAGGATTCACTAGATGGAGTTACGAGTATTTCAGATCGAAATCAATGTTAACTATTTTCGAAAATAAACACTCAGCGGCAAAATTTATTTTGACTAGGAATACATATAATTGTTCACAATTATTAAAGCAAAATTAAAATCAAATAAATTTAAAATAAAAGAATAAAAATTAATATTTTGCTAAATAAAAATTACAACTTGACACGGGCTACTATGTCAAGTCCAGAATTTTGACGTTACGAGAAAACGAAAAGATCTGTCATGACTTTTTCTTTAAAATGGCTTTTCCTTTCGGACATTTGCCAGTGTCAAGTATTATCAATAATTGCAGGTTATTTGCATCGAACGAAACAGTCAAGTCGTCATAGTTAAAGTCAAGTCAAGGGAATCATTGTAAAAAGGAGGCCATTTTTTACAATGTTTGTTCACGGAGCTTTGGAGAGAACACTAAGCTAAAGTCCATGATTTGCACCGATTTTCACTTTAATTTTCACTTGTACACCTTCACGAAACTAAATTGATTAATATGCCCCCGAAATTAAACAATTTACACGCATTTGAACTAAGTTTCACAAAAATGAAAATTTAGCAACACATTCCCGCCAAAACTGCTGTCATGACTTTCTAATTTTTCTGCTGACGTAAGGTCAGGGATATTTCGAGATTACATTGATCTAGTAATAAACTGATTAAATCAAAGGAGATTAATCGACGGAATCAATTTAAAATAACTAAGTAATAATTAAAAGCCCTTCAAGGTGAGCGATCTATATTTATTTCTGTAAAATCTGTTCGAGTTTGACTTTTTTGTACAAAGATCAAGAAACGTGATGAAAAAGCTTTCTACGTTCATGCCCTCAGCATCTTGGAGCGTTTGATGTTCTTCACTGTGAATCTTGTGACCACAGAACCGATTCACTGTAAGATTTCTACTGTAAAATTGAAATATTAACCCAAATGTAGGACATGAGTTTGTAAACTATTGTATCTTTACTTTTCTGCAATGTCCTTAGTCTGTAATTCTGTTCTTACAATCAACTATGTTAGACGAACGTAACTCAGCCAATGCACTTAGGAAAATATTGTAAAACCAGGCATTTTGTGGTGGCGTCTAACATGGATGTTCCGGACCTTTTTCTGAAAATATACTGTGATTCGCAGGGACCTTGGTTGAGGATAAAAGAACCCTTGATTGAGGACACACAAGCGTGTACCTTTTTTACTCGGCGTTTAATTGGAACAACGCCCAAAAAACAATAATGAAGACACGCAAAGCCGCAGAAAGGTGTTCGATGAGAATTTATGGAGGATGAGGCCCTGGACCTTTAGCTAACCACACCTACATTGCGTATAATGCCACTCAGCTAAGTTCACTTAACTTCTTGTATTAAATCAAACATGATTAAACTCTGCTCGGACCTAAAACACCCGGGCCTTATCTCATGTTCTTTTCTGAAACTACTGAATCTATTTAGATTCCTTCTATTATACCGTATTGAATCCACAAATACTACTGAATGAATTTGATTGTCTTACGGATTCTCAATAATTAACTTCCCCCTAAATGTACAATACTTATCTTATAAAACTTATCTTATAAAACTTATCTTGACTGTTCTAGTAAATTAATATTACAGTACTGACTTAATCTAATCTTAAACTAGGAAATTCTGTAATAAACTAGACAGTGTGTACCTACTAGAGATATGACTACTTATCTTGTTATTAAATTTAAGTCCATACTTTGACTTTCATTTTAATTTAACATATCTCAGTAAGTACATAAAATAGCAATTCAACTAGTGTTGCTACTCAAGTCGCGCACCTCGCGACACCACGCCCCTCGGAATCAAAGCCACACACGGAATCTTCCACCAAACCAACTCCGCTGCCGAAAAGGCCTATGATTATAATTAATTATATTTTAAAATTTAAATTTGTTAAGGTACACATCTTTATTTAAAAATAAATTTAAACTAAAATATGAAAATATGACTTTCGTTGGTTTTCGCGATTTTGCATAATAAAACACTTTTTTAAATATTAAATAAAATTTGTCTATTATAACATTCCAAAATGTACTTTTCTAAAAGTTAATTTTAGAATGAAAAAAATATACCTTGAAACTGTAAATTTAAGTTGGCGAAAGCTCGGTCGTTTAAAAATCAGGAATGAAACGCGATTAAACCCGGTAAATAAAGTGTTTTATAAGACTTTCATTTACCTGTATAATTTGTACAGTTACCAACAAAGAACATTTATTTTACTACATAACTCTTTACTACATTAGGAAACACCGAATCTCAAGTATAAAATATTTGAAATTACTTTCAATTAATAAATTGTTTGTAAGTCGTAGTAGACAAACTGTGCGGCAACAACATATGTACATACTTCTTTAAAACTGTGGGTCTCTGGTAGAATTATAAAATTAGAGAGCAAATTTCGAACTTTCAGTAAGTGATTGTAATTACAGAAAGGAAATTAATGATTACAGATTAAGCCAAAATCAAGTTAGATTAATTAATATTAAGCAATATTAATCGGTAAGCTCTTTATAAACAACAACGGACAAATTATTTTGTATAAGATTAATTAATTAAATAAACTTTTAGGAGTGTAGTTCTGCGAACAAAGGACCTCGCAAATATCGTGATAACTTTATGAATAAAATAAATTAAACAAAGTATTATAAATAAAATAAAACAAATATTATAGGAAGTTGCACACAGCGCAATCTAGCCCCGAATATACAACCGACAATATGTCGGTTCTGGGTGTTTTCTATGTAAAGGTATACAGAAAACACCCAGAACCAGAAACAAATATTTCGAATCAGCAATTTCTAATATTCTAGTATTTAATTAAAAAAGAATTAAATACTTGTCCTCGCCGAGAATTAAACCAGCAACCTATACCTTGCAGGAATAACCCGACGCGCCATAGACAAAGGCCGTCAATTCCCCTAGTTTTTTTTAAATGGAGTTATTAGTTTTTTTCTGTCCAATGATAGAACATCGTCGTATTCCCCTAAAATGTCATGCATAATTAAAAATAACAATAATGGCGCGGCAAATAACGTCCCGTAATAACGTTTTGAATATTTCACCAACTAATTTGGACGTCTCTCGTTAATCTAATTAAGAAAACTGGTTTTCCCCTATTTACAATTTCACCCCTTGTTGCAAAAAGTATTATAGATTTTTTTTATGAACCAAACAATTTAGACAGGTCTCTTACTTTTATGAGACTAGAAAGAAGGTTAATGGTCGCTTGACAGTAAAGCATTTCAAACTCGGCTCTGACTGACAGCCGAGCTTCATCAGTTCTAAAGCAAATGGTTTAGCAAATTGCGCACACACCTTTGACAGTCCACCATCCTAAATTTACTTTCGATAAGTTTTCAAATAACTCGTGTGATAAATAAAAATTATGAAAATATAGAAAAATTGCAATTATTGTTAATAAAAATCATAATTTTGTCTAAAGTTATCGCGATTTCGCATAGTAAGATATAATATATTATAATTATTATCCCTAACTAACTCAAAAAACCTACCATTGCTTCGGAACGCCCCACATGAGACGTGACATGACGTTATTTAATAAAACACGGGTAAAACCCGGTATATATTGTTTTATTAAAAAAACCATTACAAAAATAATAAGTAGGAAAAACTAGTGTTTAAAGATATTTTAAAAGAAGTAACCAAAGTTATGTGGGTTCAAAAAATCGACGAAACGATGCGAGAAAAGGTATGTAGCGCTCGTACGCGATTAAGACCCGGTAAAATGTAACTATTTTAACAAATCGGGTAAGTTAAAAAAGTTTAGCCAATTAATTATTTACATTAAAATTGCTATTTTTATCATAATTGCGTCATGCATCCTGAGGGGAGCTATACACAAAATAAAGTTAACTTCAATTCATCAACATAACAATTGCACAAAGTTCACTCAAAATTGCCATTGAAACCACTTTGCAACTAACTTGCAACTGAACTGTAACCGAAACTTCTTTGACTCTTATGTTATGAAAAAAAAAAAAAAAAGAATATCAAAAAGTTTTGAACTTTTCCGTATTCTCGTCGCTTATGTATATGAAACCAGGAGGGCTATGTACCACAGTACATAGAAAGGCAAAGGCTGGGGCACAGCAGTAAGGAAACTACCGACAAATGGTCGAAACGGCTCCCTAAAACAAACATGCGAACCGAACAGATTTCACAACAAGGACTAAGGACCCGGTTCCTAGCTGTAGCTGATATTTGGCGGAAACTGAACAGGCACTGGAACTGAAACCAAATCTCGAATCACACCTCAGTAATACTCTAGCCAGGCCTGTTGAGCCTGAACACAAAATGTCGAACCCAACCTACCCTACCAGTCACATTTCTTCTACTAGTTTAATATTCATTACCTAGAGTGCAAACAACAAAAACACAGGCGAAAATATCTACCGCTTTAGAAATCTTTCCAAAGATAAATTTCTACATCACCAAAAAATCAGTCGCGGCAAAGCTCGAACCCGCGTCTCTGCGTTCGAGCCGCGCCGCAAGTAAATATTTAAAGACGTAGTTTTCTTTGGAAATCTTTCTAGTAGAAAAACCTGCAGCATTTAAAATCAAAATACGAAATACCTCTACCGCATTGCTTACAAATACTAACAAACGAGTCTGCTTCATCTATTTCAAAAGAGGAAGTGTAGAGAACTTTAATCAAAAATTATTCGAGGCTTCATTATAGGTCCAATCAAACTTTACTCGGAAATTCTGGAGCACAAGACCAATCTTAGTGACTGCAGGATTGGAACTATTTCTGTCAACTATATGTTTGGTTATAAAGTTTAGAAGGTTTCCTATTGTTTAAGAGGAAAGGTTTCCAACACTTTCTTCGTACAAACGTAGGCTTTATGGATTTACAGTGGAGTTTTTATCCTGAAATTAACCATGGTCAATATGCTTTGATCGATTTGCGTATAATTCGCTATCTATTTATTGTCCACACGTAGTAACATTTAAGAAAATCCTGAAATATAATGTATTATGGCTTCATCGCGTAAATGTTAAAACATGAATATTAGAAATAATCTCAATTGAAAAGTTTTAAGAAAAACAGCGAAGTCTCAGTAAAAGGACCCGGTTTAACAATTTGAGGCACCAATGAGCCTTTCGGACATAGTTGCATGTTTTTGTCGCTTACCTACCCGGCTAAAAGGTGTAAGCTCTCAAAACAGTTCAGCCGGCACTACTGAAAGTAAACTCTTTAGTTTCCGTAAACACAAACAACTTACCTATGTTACGGATATTTGACCACCTCCTAACTTGTATATTATGGTTCCTTCAAAGTTGCGCTAATACACAATAACTGACGGAATCTAGATTGAGGTGGACGTAGCCTGTTGTGAGGAGTTTGGAGGAGCATCCAGTCAAATCAGCTTTTCGAAAATGCCATATATCAAAAGAGGCAGAGGGCGTTCTCCGTTGATGTAGTCGACTATGTATGACAAGATTTCTGAAGAAGAAGCAAATACTCGAACTTTACAGACTGTCTTGGCGCCACCAAGAGAGCTAGACAAGGAAGAAGAATAAAATTGATTATAATTAAAAACGCGAATTAAACCCGGTAAATATCATAATCACAAAAACATAAGAATAAACTATAACAAAACAATCAAAAATTAACTCCGCTTTTGGCGCTTAAAGAAGTTACGGCAAAAACTGGGCCTCTGGTTTAATTCTACGTACGACAAGAAGAAAGAAATCCAGAAAGAAAATCTGTCATTATAGTAGCCATTATGTCAGATTTTACGTTCGTTCGAAGAATTAAAGTACAGGCCCTGAAAACTCATACAAAAACAAGTTACCGTAGACTATGTCCACAAGTCAAACAATACACAAACGGGTTCGAGTACGCAGCTCAGGCGAAATTGAGCCCGAATAATTTATAATCCGAAGGTGTGAGGCGGCGCGGCGGCGCGGGAGGGGAAAGGTGCGCCGCTGCATTTTGTATGAGTTCGATGTTGGTTACTCGATACTACTGGTTACTCTTTCCCTACCCTCACAGTTTTCCTATTCGAATGATCATTTTACAGGCACTAGGAATTTAATATTTGGATTGTTTGTTGTTGTCCGTGTAAGTAACGCGGTTTTGCAGATAAGACACTTATAATACATCTATGAAGAGGAACACGGTACGTCTTCCTCGTATACGTCATCTAATCCCAGCATAAGCTACTAGATTTTGATTAGCGAGCTACATAACGGGGTTTTTAATACCTATATCTAATAGAAAACATCGTGAGGAAACCCACGGCTTAGCTCCAGACGTATTGACCAGTTCTTTCCTGTGGGCATGGCTGTCTAAGCTGGGAGGATAGTATAGGTGCTGGGCAATGTCTACTCCACCTAACAACATCCCGGACAAACAGCGCCATAAAATAGCATGAATTAAAAGTTGTTTGAGCTGAATAAATCATCTAAAATAAATGAAAATGCCATTTATTATTATTATTATTTATATCTAAGAACGTTTAATTCAATGTAGGTATCGAAAAACTACATCTGTTGTAAGTTAATATTTGTGGTTTTCTATATATCCTGATTATTAATTCCAAAATATATTTTAGTCAATAATAGATAAAATTATCACATATCACTCGACTAAACAGCGAATAAAGAAAATGCTCTAATACTAAGAAATAATTCAAAGAAAAGCAGTTAGTTACGATTTTCTGAACAGTATATGAAAGCATAGGATTCTTGAACTCTTTGGGCATAGGATTAGGGTGATTTTTTTATAAAGAGGCAGGTAGGGAGCTGCGGGAGGCGGGTGGATAGGGTGTACCCAAGTTCTCCGCGAGCTCTGCATATTGCATTAGATTTAAATTGTTTACGTCGTTAAGAAAGAAACTTTTTCCAAACTGGGAGAGAGTCGAGGAAGTTTACGCGAGCACCGCCTGGTATATTTAATTTTTTACATAATCGTGTGGGAAAATTTGACCCGATTAAGTTTAGAGAAAACTTTGTTAAAATCAGTTCAAGGTAAATGTAAAATAGTGTAGAAATTATCTGTACAACGATTTACTCAACCGAAGTTCATATTGCTTTCTATATGAATTTTATTTATTTCTTAAATGAAAGTCTATATTGACCACTTCATGGTCACAGTTAAGAAACGTGGATCAACTAGTTTGTTTGAATTTCTTCGTGTTCTCCGTAGGTTTTATCTTTATAATCATTACATAGTATAAAACGATCTACCATTAATCGATGATACGACTTTCGCACGTAAATTACGGACCCAAAATAAAGTCGCTTCCCGCTGTCAGTCTGCTTGTTTGTATGTATGCTTAAATCATTGAAACTACGGATTTTGATGCGTTTTTAGCAGATATAACACATCCTGATATTACCACAATTTTTTTTTGCTATTAGCTATTATATTAATTATTGGTGACCTACATTGTTATGAAATGTTGAAAGTAATCTGTATAGAATTACAGTGTAACAACATTGTTCTAGATGTGTCCATTGTTTCGTTCTGTAAATAACATTTGTTTAGGTTTGCCCGGTAATGACGTAACTCGGTCAGTTCATCGCTAACTCTCTCCGGGTCCGATATCAATCATGAAACTACTAGTATTCTTCTTGATTATTTTAATCCAAAATCGAAATGCTAACTGTGGTTTAAGGGATTATTTAAAAGAAAAATGGCAAGACTTATGGAATTACCTTAAAATTGCTGCATCAAAACTAGGAGATACAGTTAAGAGTAAGGTTTCTGGAAAAAACAGTGCCAAAACAGAAACCAAATTGACCGAAGAATATCCCAAAATGTTTGCAGACCGACCCGTAGACAAAGATACAGAAAGAGTTTTTCTCAATTTCAATCAAAGAGAAGGTGGTGAAACTGAGAAAACGGACTACTTAAGTTTGAAAAAGGAACCGGCTGTATTATTGGCGACACCGCAGTTGGCTTTCTGGCACGGGCGCAACATGGAATCTCACATAGTAAGAACAGAGGATGGTTATTTTTTGACCCTACATCGTATATCCAACCAACCATACCCGTTGCCAAACAGAACTGTACTTCTTCATCATGGGCTACTTGGAAGTTCTACCGACTGGATCTTGCTTGGTCCTATAAAATCATTGCCATATCTGTTAGCTGACGCTGGATACGACGTTTGGATAGCTAATGCTAGAGGAAATTACTATTCCCGTGGACACATGTCGATGACAGTGGATTTTCCAGAGTTCTGGGATTTTAGTTTCCAAGAAATGGGTCTCTACGACCTTCCGGCTGTGGTCGATTATATAAGAAAAGAGAGAGAGTCAAACGAGACTATAAACTTTATCGGCCATTCAATGGGAGCTTCAGTGCTATTGGTATTGTTGTCTTCGTTCCCACGATACAACGATTATTTTAGGATGGGCATATTTCTCGCACCACTAGCGTACATGAGTAATATTAAAGGTCCTCTAAAACTCTTGATGTCGCTTTCACATGAGCTTTTCAGAATGATGGGAGACGGGGAGTTTCTTCCTTCCAGAAAGGTACCAAGTTGGTTGGCCCATAAATACTGTGAAGGACCGAGAACATTCTGTACCAATCCGTTGCTTTTTTTGAGTGGTATTCCCAAGACTGAGAATTGGAGTGCCAGTTTTATAGCAAGATTGATGTACCATATTCCTGCCGGAGCATCAACAAATACATTGTTACATTATCTACAAATGGCGCAAAGTAAAAAATTTCATAAATTTGACGATCCATCAACTGAATTTCCATTAAACAATGTTACTTTACCTATAGCATTATTTAGTTCCAGTGATGATTGGCTTGCAACTATGCCCGATGTGTTGAAACTTTACTTTTCTTTACCGAGTCCTATCGATCATCATGTTATACGAGGGAGAAATATGACTCACACAGATTTTGTGTGGGGGTCAGAAGCAAGTATTATTGTGTTTAACAAAATCATCGAATATTTGGAAAACGGATTAGTTTGGAATTCAGTAAACACAAATGAAGTCTAGAAATTTTCGTTAATCATTATATATTATTATTTCGTACAAATACATGTTACCTTTTTAAAATTATACTATATGTTTGGAGACATTGTACCTACCGTAAAATTAATAAAATTACAATAAAAAAATTGTGTCACTAATTTACATTTACCTAATTTAGAATTGCTAAAATACCAAAACAAAAACACATTTACACGGTTACGTTTCACAACTATTTTTAAACTATTTATAATGTATCTTAAAACAAATATTAATAATTAAGATACGTAAATCATGCTTATCTGTGAATAGGCGCGCAGGTGAAACGTCATACACTCCCACTTCATTCGTACACAAAACACATGTGGAACTTGAAAATGTGGCTTAGCGACGTTTCGGTCGAAATTGTTTCGTCGAATTTTTATAGACAATTGCTACAGAGTTGGTGTGTTTAAAAAGACAGTCGTTACAATTAATAATAGTAAGTAGGTTTTAAAATGGGCTTCCCTAACTAAATGCATATGCGATATTTCGTGTTTTTGCTTGTTGCCTATTGAAGAGATCTCCTGTTAGGAGCTAACTCTAGGTATACGATAAAGTCAAACTTAACATATAAATATATTGCCATCGGAACCGAAGTTGTAAGCAAAATTTTATTTGATTACCTAAGTACCTACCCACAATCGGAGTTAACATAATAACAAAGGTTCTAACGATCACACGACCTAATTCCATTTAATATTATTTCTTTTAGAAATATTTTTAAAGGAAAAGTTTATCTTCAAAAATTCACTTGCGGCGAGATTTGAACTCGCGTCCCTGGATCAATACTCCAGTGCCTACCGCTCGGCCACGCAAGTTCTCCTGGCACTGGAGTATTGATCCAGGGACGCGAGTTCAAATCACGCCGCAAGTGAATTTTTGAAGATGATTTTTTCCTTTAAAAATATTTCTAGTAAATATGCCTTCAGCAATAACATTTTTTTTACGAAATATTATTTCTTTATCTTGAGGAGAACTTGCGTGGCCGAGCGGTAGGCACTGGAGTATTGATCCAGGGACGCGAGTTCAAATCACGCCGCAAGTGAATTTTTGAAGATGAATTTTTCCTTTAAAAATATTTCTAGTAAATATGCCTTGAGCAATAAAAAATTTTTTACGAAATATTATTTCTTTTGTTATAACGTTCACTTGAAATAATTTTCGTTGGATATAATTTCAATTTACCTAATTTCTTTTGATATATTGGAAAAAAAATCTAATGCACATGTGATATTCTATTCAATTCATATAATATTCGAAGTCTATAATAACGATAAATATAAAAGTTGTCTAATTTGAGCTACACAGGAATCCGGAATCAGGGTCACAGGAATCAGTGGTTAGAGCAGTTGCCTGGTTAGCGAAAGGACGCAGGTTCGAATCCCGTCATGGGGATTTTTTGGAAATATATTTCCTTGCTAAAAATGTTTCTCAGTTTAAAATGCCTTGAGCAGTAAAAACAAAAAGAAATATTAATGAATAAATAAAAGCTTTTATTTAGCATTTATTAGCGTTGTTTGTGGCTCCGTTGATTTTGACCGCACGTAACGTTTTTCAAAAGACCACGTGACAAATTAAAAATAGTAATAATGCTTGGAAAATTCTTTAGAGATAACAGATAGATTCGAAGGCATGGGAAATTCGGCTATCCGGAGGACTTAGGCACCCATGGGGGTCTGTAAAATATATATTTTCATAGTCAACATGTGGAGGGGCAAAAGGGAGGGCTTTGCCCAGCAGTGGGACGATAACGTCTAATAACATGAAACCTTTACACTTTTTTAAATAATACAAAACGTTAGGTTAATTTTGTTGAATTCTAAAGACACTCTTAGGCGCGCCGTTCACAGGTAAAGACAGACGTTTTGTCAAAAAAAGATTGGATCCTCATCATTGTTCTGTAAACGTGCTTCAATAGAAAGCGCGACAAAAAATAGAATTCAAGTCGTGCGAATTTGTTAAGCTGAAAATCCTTTATTTTAATTTTCATCCCAAATAAATATTCAAATGCAAATAGATCCCAAAAATACTTTCGTTCGTGGAACTTTATTTCCCTGTTTAATTAAGCCGAGAGCGTCCTTACATTCTAAACATTAGAAACCTTCATCTTAATTATTTGTATATTTTACTTGTAATTACCTAATGTCTATTGATTTTCTATATCCTATTTAGTATGTTACCTTGCTGATTTTGATCGTGAATTGTAACTTTTGAAAAAGAAAAAACAGTGAATTGAATAGACAATATAGAATAATATAATATAATAATCCAAATACCTTTTGTAATCTGTTTATTACTTGATAAGTTGTTTTTGTAAAGTTTATATTCAATAAAAAAAAGGGTGCGATACGTGACTTCGAAAAGTGTTACAACGAATATCACTTCAACGAATGAACGCCACTAAGAATATCACGTCAACGAATGCACGCCACCACGAAAAAGTTAGCACTGAAATCATACAATCTCGAATAACAGATCACGACTGCTGGAGCAGCCTGCTTGGCCGGAAGAAATGGAATTTATATAAAACCACCGACGAATTCTACAAGGAACAAAGACATACGAAATTGATGGTAGAAAAACTAAATTCTCAGTCACAAGAAACAAAACGGTCACAGCAAAAAGTAAAAACAGAAGAAAAAATTAAAAGAAAAAATATTTAGAAAAAAAAAGGTTACCATGGATTTTGGTCTTACTTATTTATGTTACTTTAAACGATAACTTCATGAAATGTGTTTTTTTTCTCGTTACCCTCAGAATGGCTGGTTGCCTGTAAAGTATGGTATTAAGAGTATGTTCAAAAATTGATATCTATTTGCTAGTAATAGCTAACTCTACTACTCTTGCTAACCTTGCTAACACTAGTAAATAGATATCTAGGCATTGGGTATGTATAGAAAAATAAAAGTACGTTTTATGAATATGTAATTTTAAAAACAAATTTCGTTTTTTTGATTTTTAATAATAACACCCAATAAGATTTCATTAGAGCTGGATTAAATCTGTTCAACAGTTTTTAAGTTGCTGTTATTAACATGAAGCACATTTATTTGAGTTCTATTTTTTAAAAAGTAGCGAAGAAGGTCAAGAGCCTTGGCTATTATGCCTACTTGTTCTAGTTTTTCGAGTAATATGCTGTGAACTAAATAATCTTACACCTTGCTTAAATATAAAAGATATCCCAATTATCCTTTTTGTAAATAGCATCCCAAGTATCTTTTAGCATTTTAAAATTAGCAAGTTTCTTTTGCCTTTTTGAAAACAAAACTAAATTTTTTATGATATTATTTGTTAAGTTGTATGTTATACTGTTAGGATATTTATTTCATTAAACTTTTCTCTACGAGATTATCTGGGGTCAAATATTGACTTAGTTAATTGTCAAATGAATAAATAGATTTTGTTGCAAAAAAATGGATTTTTATTGTGATTTTATTTGTAGGACGCATACACGCCGTATTAGTTTTCAAGTGATTCTTGTTAGTGAATTAGAGGTTCTTTTATTCGAGATCGCATGACTTCGGTGCTACCATTTTCGTGGTGGCGAGCATTCGTTAACATGATATTTGTGGTGGCGTTCATACGTTGACGCGATATTCGTAGTGGCGTTCCTTCGTTGTCGTGATATTTATGGTGGCGTTCTTTCGTTGCCGTGATATTCGGTGTAACACTTTTCGAAGTCACGTATCGCACCCTAGTTTTATCCGCACCCGGATTAAATCACCTATCCGGAAACATATTCTATTCAATCGCTGAAAGAAAGACTCTTTATTCTCAAGGAAAGTATATCTATCATAATATTTAACAATAAGGTGGTCATAGACATGACATAGGACACAGACGGTACAGATTGTTTTAAATAACTATACGTTATATATACATTTGAATACATTTGAAAATAATGTAAGCCAGTCTTTTTAAAAGTTTAAACATCACGCACGTCTACAAACAATGTGGGACAAATCTTTTGTGATAATATTAGTTATGATATTAGTGGAAGTATTTGTATTATATAGCAAACCAATAACACACACAGTTCCATTAAATGAAATAACAACAAAAGAGAAGAAGGACTTTGGACAGGATCTTTTTGAAACAGTCATCGATATAGGAAGGAAATTTAAAGCATTTGCGACTAAAGCGGAAGATCAAAGACAAAAAATTAAAAAAGCTTTTCACAAATTTGTTGCTGACGCTTTTTATGACTAAGATATCAAAACCAGTTGAATTATTCAAATGTCAAAAACTGTAAATGTTACTAAAGATATCGATACTAGATCATATTTCGATACAATAAAAAAACTCCGGTAAAACTCGGTTGAGTTTTTGTGGCACTATTTATAATTAAGTTTTTATTGTATTAATTTGATTAAATAAAATAAATAAATAAATAAATAAATAAATACGACAGCTTGGGTCATAATTATAAATTGTGTAATCAAATTATTACTTCACACGGATACAAGAATTTTCACATATTTCACCAAGGACGAATATTTTTACTCACGAATTTTAGGATTTTACTACTGTCGCCGTCGGATGATTATCGCATGTTTCGAACAAGAAAAGTGTTATATTTCTACACGGTTTTATGGGCAGTTCTGACGATCGGTTTTTGCTAAGATCGATAAAAGCAATACCTTTTTTACGCCTGGAAGTTCGAGGCGTCACTGGGAGGAGATGCCGGAAGACCGGTGTTGTGGCTTCTTCTGGAGTCACAACGTATGCCGAGGCAGATCCTCGTTGGCAGCAGGCACACTGCTCACGTTGTAACAGTTCATTGGACCTCGTATTTCTTTTACGTTATTTTTATTTCCTTTTCATTCAAGACAAAACGATCTTTGTTTTGTCTTATATTATTATCTATGTTAAAATTGTGTCCTTTTGTTCTTATGTGTGTGTTTGTTGTCAATAAATGTTTTTCTTTCTTCTTATGAAAGCTGGATACGGTTGATAAATTTTAGAGGCAACAGATATTCAAAACTCCATTACACAAAACAAATAGATTCAAATGAATTTTGGGATTTATTTTTCACGAAATGGGTTTCTATGTTTTACCCGCTGTAATAGATTACGTTAGTAAATCAGACATTTATATTATAGGATACTTAATGGGATCGACAGCGTCCCAAATTACTACTAATTAATACAGAAATAAAATCCTGTTACATTGTAAAATGGATATACCTTCATTTTAAACTAGTTGTTTTTTTATCCGGCTGCTAGAAAAAGTTTATTTGTTTTGTAAAAGTATTTATTTTGTAAACAAAACAACCGAAATGTAGACAAAAGAAGGATAAATTTAATACCATAATATAGTTTTGGTACGTTTTGTAATTCTTTAAATTGGCTTCTTAATTTAGAACCCATTTTCAACAAAGAAGTTGTTCATACAATTTCGTCCAATAAGTTTTAAATCAATGTCAATACCGATAAAATTTAAGTCACTCGAGCTTCGCAGTACCCTTTAAAATGAAAAATTGTATTTGGTAGAATGTAGCTAAAAGCTATTTGAGAAATTACTAAGGCGTAGAACAATACAATACGACAGAGTGCGCGCACGTAAGTACACATTCTCAACAAGGAAACATCCATTCCAAACCAAGATTGCGAGACCAAAAATAAACTATTATAATATACTTGCTGAAACTCAGAAACCTATTACTTATTGGTGTATGGTCAGCCGACATTCGAAACCACGACATTCGGAATGATAGTCAGGGTTACCACTAGACCAACACAGCTCAATGTCTTTTTCCTGCAAAAAAGGTTAAGTAAGTACGTTAATAACATCGGTCTTACGATAAAGAAAAACATCGTGAGGCAACCTACGGCTTAGTTAGTTCTAGACGTATTGACCTCTTCTTTTCTCTGGGCATTGCTGACTAGGCTGGAAGGGTGGTATAGGTGCTGGGCTAGCGTACTCCACCCAATAATGTCCCGGGCCCTAAGTCGCCATAAATAGAGTCACTCAGTCGTGAGTAGGTAACATAAGTTGTAGTTTATGTGGCACATCATGGTCAATTGATGACTAAGGTCCCTAACTTCTTTTTAAATTGATAAAACAATAAAAAAAAAGTAAATGTTATCGAACTCTACTCAAAAGTGCCTATGATTACAAGCAAGCAGACGGCAAGTATGTAAGTAACGATTTACAATAAACTAGTAAGGATTTACGTGCTACCATACAAGCGAAGTTAGACCTTTAAGTGGTCACCCAATAAAGATCGCTATAGGCTATAGAAAGCCTACCAATAATAAATATGACTAATTTGACGGTGTCAGTCGCATATTTTATACAAATAGCGTATGTATGAGACGGCTGGTTGTGGAGGCGACATGGGCTGATAATTTCCCGCGTGGCCGATTTGCGGGTAGATCGTTAGCGCAACACGAAGCGACGAATATCGCTCGCCTGTACCAAATTAATGTCTTCAATTTGAATGAGTTTGATGTATTTTTGTCACTAGTTTTCTGTAGGTAAAAGGTTCTACAGAATTGGGTATGTAAAGGGAAAAAAAGTTACCTATTTTATATTTTTATACGAAGGAAAATGTAATATTTAGAAACTAATTTCGTTTATTTTAGATCAGTCTTAATTTAGTATAATTTTGTGAAAAAAAATTGTTGACTTATAAAATCCATGCCACACGGGGTAGGGATGATTTATATTAAAACTTCACGAACATATTGTATGAACCAGTTAATTTGTGTTTATACTACACCGTATACCGTGCCCGAGATCCGACCGTGCGACGGTCTAGGCACGGCCGGGGCACGGCGAACGACTTAAATTTAGGGAGGAACCACATTTATCGATTATTGCTGTCCGTTGAAATTATTGGCGAAATAGGTACCTATCGAGCTTCGCGGAAACACAGTCTAATCGACATTTGTGTTTCAAGCGAAAAGGAAATGTAAGATAATACCGTGTGTATTACTTCTTCTATGTCAATATGTATAATAATATTTTTATTAATGTCAACGTACTATCATGGTGTCCCAACACCACGTCCCTTTCCGATTGACGGGAGGCGACCAGGGGATGTCAGCTCTTTAACAGACGCATGCCAACACGAGCATTCAATGAGGGTGGGATGTTTTGAACTGAGATAAAGCTCTACAAAAGAGCAAGACAGCAAAGATTATGCTTCAACTTACTTCATTTAATATTTCGTCTATGGTTGGAACTGAAACATTTTCAAACAAAATGGCGTTTTTTGAATTTTCAGAAACTTTTCATTGTGTTGTTTTGTTTTGAGTTTTTGCTAGAATTTAATATTGCAGAGTAGTGGTACTATGAAAAAGAGACTCAATTAAGATAATATTTTCGGTGTTTATATTGTGAGAAAGAGACTCCGTTGCGAAATTGTTGATTTTTGTTATAAGTGTGGTATTCGTGCAGAAAGAAGACTCTTCGGTGACTTTTCACCGATTTCCCGAGCCTTCTGTAAATAACTCTTTGTAGTAAGTATCCTTTGCTCCCTGTACACAGAAGAATACCTCTATAAAAATTTCAAGTTTTAAAACATGTGTTTTTATTTTAGGGCTAAAGTATGGTCTACATTTTGTTACCCTGATGAACATTGGTCTTCTGTTCCATCATGGATCAGGTTACACAAACAACACAAAATTCTGTGTGGTGGACATTTTGATAATTCATCTTACACCAGTGATGATAGGAAGAGATTGATAAGTTTGCCATACCTACTGAGGCTCGACACATATTAGTCGAGTTACGAAGTAAGGAGCTTCATTCGTCAACAGCACCACCAACACCAAAAATACAAGTGAGTTGTAACTACGTACATAATATAACTACCTACTTACTTCATGGTCCTATTTCTTTACTAAGTATAGTACATTTGATCTAATTCTATATGGATATAAATATAACAAACTAGCTGTGCCCCTCGGTATTACTCAGAATAGGAATCAAAAGTATGTCCTTCTCCAAGGTCCATCTATCTCAATACCAAAATTCACCAAAATCGGTTCAGCAGTTTAGGCATGAAAACAACACACAAAATTACTTTCACATTTATGATATTAGTGGAATATTCATAAAAAGATGGTCGGCCACAACAAAACTCATACAAAATGTGCCTATGTGTTTCAGATCGTTCCTGTTGCTAGCACTTCACAAGGTTTAATGTCTTTAGAACAGCCCAATAAAAATATCCCAGTAACCCAAACCAAGGTATTTTGAATTTATTTATTTGTTTATCCTAATTTCTTCTATGGTTTTCGCGATTTTGCCTAATAAAACACTTTATTTATCCGGTTTTATCGCGATTTTATTTATTATTTGAACCGAGCTTTCGCCAACTTTACAGTTGGCTTTTTCAAGGTTGACTGAGATGTAATTTATCTATTTTAAACATTCTAAAAAGTTACAGTAAACTACCGCCTCATAATTATTGCAATAAAAACGTTCCAGTGTACGCAGACTATAGAGTTATTGTGATAGTTTTCAATTTAAATTATAATTATTTTTATCCCTAACTAGCTCAAAAAAAGCGAAAGCTCGGTTTAAATAATGAATAAAAACGCGATAAAACCGGATAAATAAAGTGTTTTATTTTGTTTATCCTATTTATGATATTAGTAGAATATTCATAAAAAGATTGTTGGCCACAACAATTCAGGGATGATTTATATTACATTGTCACCGAGCCGAGACGGGCCGATTTTTGTATGAAAATAGCACAGACAACTTCCCAAAACGACAACTTCTGAAAACGACATCTTCTGAAAATGACAACAATGCCTAATTTATAGGAGTTGGCATACTAATGTCGTTTTTGTCAAATGCTTTGGTACAAAAATGCCGATTTTCAAACATTTTTGTTGTGTTAAAATGACTAAGAAATTTTCTAGTAAAAAGACTGACCTATAACTCCAAATGAGTTTGGTTATTGACAATAGACCCTTTCTTAGCGTAAGTGATAGAGACTAGGCTTGAACTACGGGATATTTTTGTAGAGATTATATAGTATTAATCTTTTTCAGACGAATTAGCGCAAGAGGCTATTGCCACTGCGGCTGTGGTTTCTATACATAGACTCGTTTAGTTGACCGAAAACGAAGCAAACCCTTACAAACTTACAAACGTGTCCACAACAAGCCTACATGGAACATGCTTCGATCTAAATAAATAATTTCATCATCGAGACTATATTTTATTTATTTCCAGCATTAGTTTGGTTTATAAGTAATTATAATATTATACTTACACCAAACTCGTGGTGCAATCAAACTTGAAAACTCAGTCATCGAACATTTGACGCATAGAATCCACAAGTAATATTGATTGTGTTATCCAACCCATTCATACTGTGCTATGTATGATTCAAATGTTCAATCACTAATTGCCGCACTCAGATACGTTTTATGGTTACTTACAACTATCACTAAATAAAGAATTCGAAAATCTTTACGGTAATGATAGTTTAACCAATAAACGTCTCTGAGTGCGGAAGTAATACTAGCATTTAAATTTCCCTAGCGTTTCCCGCGCGATCGTAGTTCATGTGGGCGGGAACTGCAGCGCTAGGGGGCGCTGTGTTCGCATATCGAATGTATGAACCTATAGTTCTTCTCCGCTAGGAGTAATAGTGTTCTGTGGAGGCGACGGAATGGCTCGGTGAGCATATGGTCTAATATGATCGTGCAACCGGCCCGGGCCCGGCCATGCGACCGACGACGGCCGGGCTCGGTCTAATATAAAACATCCCTAATTCGAAGGGAAGAACATAAAGCCATGAAACCATTCCATTTTGACGTTGCTGTCAGTGTGCCAACAAATGCCACCCTGAAGTTGCCGTTTTAAACGACAGTCAAAAAAGGTTGAGGTTCTTAAGTACGTGAGACAACCGACACCATATACCGACAATTTTTGCAGACTGCCAGCTTGAACTATTCTATTTACCATAGAATTAAATTCAACGTTGAGATGTTGCTTCCGATTGAATTTTTGAACCGATTGAATCAGATTTCCGATGAAAAATTGACGGTAGATGGCGCTGAGTGCCTTAAAAACGTAAAACAATAAGAAATGCAATCCTCAATTTCGATTCGATTGAACATGCTTCCGTGGTCAAATTGGGAAGGCGTCGGAACGGATCCCCGGAGATGCGGGTTCAAGTCCTGGCGGGTGCAAAATATTTTTTTTTGGAAAGCATTTCTTTAAGTATAGTCGTCCGAGTGTAGAAAACACTTTAAAATACCTATATCAAAAAATATGTAAGATTTTTTAGTGTGTGAAAAAAAACGACTTAGAGATATATTTTAGTAAGATACTGTATTTTCTTATTCTGAGCTCGAAATAGTAAAAAATTACAATTAAATATCGAAAAAAAAACAATTACTTTATTTGACCTTTTATGTGGCATTTTTTATTTTCACACCTTCCAAAAAATCTTACATACCCAATTCTTCGATACGGCGATTCTTCGAAATATTGAATTTTTAAAAGCAATTGATTTTAGATATCATGAAGGACAAGGTCTTAACTTAGGCAAAGTAAATTTACCAAAGAATTTACTAAGCGGAGGCCCAACCACATTGCACACGAAAATAAAAACGAGTGGGGATGATTACTCGTTGCTGATCACACGAAAATGAAAATTCATTAATATTGATTTTGGATTTTCGCATACGAAAGCCGCACTTTCGTACCCATTTAAAAAAACCACTCGTGTACCCGCGTCAGATAATTCAATTATATCGTATTGTTTACTGACTGCCAATACTCATTTATTTTACCGATCTTATTCCTCCCTAGCTAGTCCTGTCTCAATGACGATAAAACCAGTTGACTACTCATAAGTATTTTCCCCTAACAAAAATAGTAGGTCTATTTTGTAGCACTTTTGTGCAAGAACGGCCAATCACAAAGAGTCAAAGTAGGGACAGGTAACGCAATTGCCAATTATAAGTTAGATTATTGCCTCACCCCCTGCCCGCAACGGGGAGTTGTATTTTGTAGAAAATCGCGGTGTGATCAATCAATTGGCTTTATTGTCTTTCATCTGTATCCTTGTGGCTTTTTATATTAGGGTATACCTTTCTATCTTACCGGTAGAAAGGATCGAAGTCATTTCAAAAGTGTTGGGTGACAGATAATCTTTATACGTAGGTACGTAGTACGCGTGAAACTGAATGAAGATTTAATAGTAGATTACTTAATCTTGAAACTAAAGGTACCATTATAAATTAATTACCTAATTCAAATATTCAATAAATTCTCATATTTTCAAAATTCAGAATTTACTGCGTTTCTGGGGTTCCCATTCTGCTCACCATTCCGAGGATCTTCTTCAGATCATCACCAATTTATTGGCCCAACTAGACCTCTTTATGTATCAAATAAAAAAAAATCCATGGCGATTGCACCTAACACTGCGGAGGCATCCGGAAACATACAAACATAACAAAAATATTAACAGAAGAATCGTAAACCTCTTCCTTCAGTTTTGGAAGTCGGTTAAAAAGTATTATCAAGTGCCTAACTTACAACCATGCAATCGAAACACAAATTTTGTAAGATCTACGTGTGAAGGGAGCCAATGTTTGATTTTAAGTCGAAGGCTTAGTTGGAAAACCCTTATCCACATCATTGAGTATTCGATGCCGCATGAACTTTTTTACCTCTTCTATGAATGATATTATATTAACTTTAGCTCTTCTTTACGTGAACAAAAATAAGTTTTACTTTTGTGTACATAGGTATATGTTTATTACTATAAGTATAAAAGAAAAGAATTGTAATACTATTATTGGTTACAATGTCGGTTTTAAACATCTATGATATGATCACAGATGGTTAGCGCGTCCTGTAACAGAAAGAAAGGTCGTGGGTGGAAACCACAGGGAAGAAAATAGAGAACAATAACAGATTTATTCTAAATATAATATAAAGATTCCATAACTAAGCCATGAATGTATATTTATTGTATAATTAAGACTACTATCTATCATCATAACGTATTTGCCTGGTGGAGACAAAGCGAGAACAAAATAATTAAGTTTATTTGGCGTAGAGATTAGCATTGCCGTTGAGCGTGACATTGCTGCCAGCATTTTGGGCTCAATGCCAAGTAACGCGGCCTTGGGCTTATTTGGATATTATTAGGTTTCATTATTGTAAGGTGACAATAAGTAAAAGAATTGCCCTAGACATTGCAGCTACATTGCAAGGATTCCGTCTACGTTGGTACGGTCGTCTTGAGAAAACCGGTTTGTAAAGGCTGACATTCGGCAAATGGTCTCAGCACACGGGATACTATGTGCTGAGTGCGGTAAGTGTGTAAGCAACGCTTGGCGCGGTCATTAATTGGATAGGTGAAGAAAAGTTTGTGTGGAAAAAAATATATTCTCGAGCTCCTCCGCGCATCGGAGAAGAAATTAGAGACCTTAGGGCGACCTAAAAACTCTAAAACCAGGTGAGCCACACCACTTTACGATAAGAAAAAGCAACAGCTAAAAGATTTCTTACTACATTATGAATAAAAATAAAATTATGGTCAACCTAACTTATACACTCGATCAGATTAAGTATATCAGCTACATCCCTTTATCACCCCACAACTCAGCCCCTTTGCTATTGAGCGGAACAAATAATAAAAATATAAAGTAGGTAGGGATCGTAACGCACATGCAAGTGTTTATTGATACTCTACAGTTAGATGTTCTGCTACAAACACAAAGTATGGTTACATTTTACCAGGTCTTAATCGCGTATTATTTTTTATTTTCATTTATATTATAATTACGTTTCGATCATTGTAATATGATCGAAACGTCGAGGTTGTGAGAGGACAACAAACAAAAATCGTCGTTTGTTAACAAATTGTGCGAATTCAAAAAGTTTACAAAGTATGGTAATATGAATAACTTGAACAATTGAAAAGATTTACAAGGATTTTCATCATTAGGAGTATTGACCAATATTTTTTGTTACAGAAGAATAATCTCCAGATCCAAATAAGTTCAACGAGTGTGTTAAACCCTGAGACTAAATTACGTAATATTTACTTGTTTAGTAAGGAAGTCGGAATGTCGACGTTAAATCTTACTAATATTATACAAGTTTGTATGTTTATGAGTTTGTTACTCTTTCACACAAAAACTACCGAAACGATTGTGATGAAACTTGGAATATAGGTAGTTGGAGACCTGGAATAACACATAGGCTACTTTTTATCCCGATATTACCGTGGGAACGGGACTTACGCGGGTAAAACCGCAGGGCGCAGCTAGTATTTTATATAAAAATGGCAATATGTGTCTAACACGAATAAGGCGACACTCTCTCGCCAATCAGAGTGAAGCTTTGGTGGTTATCGTAATTCGATTATGGACATATCGTAGAGACGTAGGTAAGTAATAGTAAGACTTAGATTATCAAAACATAGGCTGACGGTTCCGAACCACATGTACCTCCTGCGTTCCCAGTGTGTACCATAATGAAGTTTCATATTTCGACGATTCCTTAAAGTCTGCGGTGGAATCAATCATTGATGTTTTAAAGACAACCAGGTCTCGGTCCGCTACCCCAATCCGCTACAAAGGGCTCAGGGTTCGGGCACAGTACATAGAAAGGCTGTGTAGATACAAAGGCACGAGTGTGTGTAGTTTCCATATTGTGTGCAGTTGCCATACTGCTATGTACTGTGGTTCGGGCCTGCTATTCATAATTTCAATGGCAATTCAGGTTTAGGCCTGGATTGCTCTTAACTCTGATGATTCTACATAGTGCCATGTATGTTTTAGACGCCTGGGTTACCCAATGTGGACGGTAAGAGACCTGACAGACTTACTTTGGTGCCCTGGAAGAATAGCAAGAGCCTTGTTTGGGACGCCACGTCCATCTGCCTATCTGAATAACAGTTTTTTTTTTTAATAAATCCTGTGACAAACACACAGCGCCATCTAGCCCAATGGTAAGCTGCTAAGCTTATGTTACGGTGACTAGACAACGGATACTACTTATATTTATTTTTCTTTTATAAATACATACATATTATACATAGAAATACACCCAGACCAGATACAAATATTTATTTTAAGCATAAATATTTGCACCCAGCGGGAATCGAACCCGCAATCTTCTGTATTGCAGCCAAGCGTTCGCCCGACGCGCCACAGAGGTCGTCAAAATAGTGTGTAGGAAGTTAGTGTCAACAAATTGCTGTCAAAAAAAAAATTGTAGCAAAGAGAAAGAAAAAACATCTTACGAAACGTGTATCTTTCAAGAAACGTTCCTAAGTGTTAAAATTACTTACGACCTTATACTTATATAATTTCGAATGACTTTGTTTCGAATTGAATTTCAGCCGCTGTATATGTCTAAACACGGAACTTTTAAATTGTTTTTTTTTTATTTATTCTAATCGCAAACCTGTATAATTAAAATCGCCCTTCCTGTTATTTTTTTTATTAAAGCCACAGATAACATTTAAGATTACAATAAACAAACACAGAATGATTTATTCGCAAACTTTAATAACATTCCCAATAACAATATATTATGATCCTCAGCTGTAAGCAATATGTTTTCGGCTATGGGATTATTTGGAAGATTAAAGTATAGGTCATTCTATTGAATCATTGGCATTTATTATGCGTAACACATTTGTACATATTATTATTGCACCCTCGGCCTCGTGGAATTGCTGAGGGGAGAATAGTGTTGTAACAGGTTCATTTTTAATGCAATCATGTAAATACATTGAAATATTTAGGTAATAGTCTAGCTAGGTCATGGTTAAAATATAAATGAGAGTGTGTTTATGTAGTAACGCATTATAGGATGGAAGTAGAACTAAAGATGAAATAACCAAACTTGAAAGATCCTAGATTTTAAAATATCACAACTCATTTAAGCCAATGTTTTTTCTAATATTAATAATAATATTAATAATTTTCAAATGATATAATTATTAATATTATAATGTTGTTGTAATGTTTTATTATTTTAAACTGATCGGATAAGCGTGTATATGAATAATATAAATAAATAAAATAAATAAATAAATCCTGTGACGAACACACAGCGCCATCTAGCCCCATGGTAAGCTGCTAAGCTTGTGTTACGGTGACTAGACAACGGATATACTACTTATATTTATTTTTCTTTTGTAAATATGATATGTAACTATGGAGTTATACTGAATTTAATGCTTATTGTAATATAAACCTACTTATGTCAGGCCTCCGCTTAATTAAATTACCTACGTCAAATTAATAGCTCCGAATCTATACTTATACTTACTATATAATATATAATATATATAATATATAATATATAATATAATATATAATATATATAATATAATAATATTATAAAGCTGAAGAGTTTGTTTGATTGTTTGTTTGATTGTTTGTTTGTTTGTTTGTTTGAACACGCTAATCTCAGGAACTGCCGGTCCGATTTCAAAAATTCTTTTTGTGTTTGATAGTCCATTTATCGAGGAAGGTTATAGGCTATATTACATCACGCTACGACTGATAGGAGCGGAGCATCCATGAAAAATATTGCAAAAACGGGAAAAAAATCACCCTGTTCCGAGATTCTGTCGCATGCGCTGAGTAAACGGTCAGAGTTACATAAAAACCATATATGACAGAATTCTACCTCTAAAAAGGATCTAATAAATAGTCCGCGACAGCATATGTCTGTCTCTTAAGGTTGACTCAATATAACATCTTTTAGAGTAATCAAATTTGTTGTAGAACAATGCATTATTTCCGAACGTAATTTTGTAAATATTATGTTAATCCTTATCCAAATAAATACGTTATTCATTAAAAGTATTTAATTTTAAACATAATTGTCCTTAACATCACTTGATTTCAATGAATATCTCGCGAGATATTACAGTTTTAAAATAACTCTACAATAAATAATTACTAAGTACCAAGCGTGCATATACACGTAGCGGGCGACGATGATGAGGGTGACCAGTCAACTCCGTAAGGCATCATGCCGCGCGGCTCAATCGGTCGGCTCCATGCGAGACGGTTGTGTCACCAAACTGCAGTGCTTTTTAAAAATTCTTTTGAAATATCTCATTGTACTTTTGATTCTTAATATTTTGTTTTATGTTGGTAATTAATATTATAAAGAGGTTACGTTGGTAACATGTATATATATATTTTATGTATGTATTTTGGAGGTAATCTCAGAAACTTCTAGACCGATTTCAAAAATTCTTTCACTAATAGAAAGCTACATTATTCAGATATAACATAGGCTACTTTTGATCCCGATATTCTCTCGGGATCGGGACTTACGCGAGTGAAACTGCGGGACGGCAGCTCTGAAAAATAAAGTCGTGTATTTCTATTCCGTACACTCAACAACCCGTAAACCGATATGAATGGAATTTGGTACAGGGTTGACTTTGAATGATCGCACGGGTTAAGCAACACTTGGTACAACATACGTGATGGGTGAAAAAGAGCGGGTGACCCGATATTCATAAAACTTGGTACAGGGTTGGTTTAGAGGTATAAATATTACATAGTACTTTGAATGATCGTTAAGCAACACTTGGTATGACATACGTGAGGGATCATTAACGTTACGGGATAGGAAGTTACGCGGGTGAAACCGCGGGGCGCAGCTAGTATTAATATAAATTTAAAATATAATATACTCCTTTGAGTCAATTGCAAAAGTCAAGGTCATAGGTCAAATCAAAATTAACATTAACAATAAAACTTAGAATTTAACTAATCAAGTAAACCGCCCCTGATAGCACCCGGCGCAAAAGAGTCGAGAATATTTGCTGCATTACCCCTTTGTATCGCAAAGGCCAATCTGGACTAAAATCATTGTATCGATCGTTCGTTACCGTTCGTTACCGACTCAACACTTCCGATCGATCCGCTACGAGTTTTTAATCATAAATATTAGAAATGTCTGCCAAAAATGTGGAAAGTGCTGTTCGTGAACTTACCGACACTGTGATAGTACTACAGAACAAGATTACATCATTAGAAAAGCTTGTTTTGGAGCAAAATAACATGATTAAATTACTTCTGGACAACGGTAAGAAACGAGAGTCTAGTAGCAATATTAGTATTACGGAGGGTAAACCGCTCAAGACGACATCTGAGCGACCAATGCGCGCAGCTCGAGAGCGGGCGGAATCGGCAAGGACCGCGATAACTTCGGCAAAGATCGCGAAAGCTAAGGCGAGAGCGAGTGAGAGGCCGAACGTTCTCACACCTCTAACGGTATCTGCTGGAGGCGCCGGTGCGGCTGGGCAATCGCGGAGTGCACCGCCTACCCCCTCTGCACCGGTGATATTGCAACAATCGGAGGTTCCAGCTGATGACAAAAACCCGGACTCTGGCGAGAATACGATTAATGATAGGAATCCACGTAGCCGGCGTCCAACTGTGAATATAATTCGCGGTACGGCTAAACCGGAGCCAACTTCACTATGTGCAGCCGAACGGAAGTCCTATCTGCATTTGTATTTTGTCAAGATTGGTACTACAGTTGATCAAGTTACAAAACATCTCCAAAGTATCAGCCCCGATGACCTCTGCCGTGTGGAAGCATTAAACCCGCGCGGTGACTATGCTTCCTTCAAACTAACTGTGCCTGCTAAAAACAGAGATATCTATCTATCTGCCGAACACTGGGCGCGCGATGTTCACATAAAACCATGGCGCAGTGGATTTCGAAAATCAAAAAATAACAAAGAGGAATAAGCCAAAATTTAAAACATTTAATCTCATGTACCAAAATGTTAGGGGATTACGTACAAAACTAGATACTTGCAAAAAAGGTATTTTGAATGAATCAGCTGATCTGTTTGCGTTTACCGAGACCTTTCTACTTGGAGGTGTGAGCGACAGCGCAGTATTTCCCCCCGGCTACGTAGTTTTGCGCAAGGACCGGTTTGGTGACGCGGGACACGGGGGTGTTTTGTTGGCTGCTCGCGACCACTTCAAAGTACAGCAGATAACTGATATGGAAGGTGATTATCCGCATGTTGAGGTAGTTATGGCTATTATTACTTTAAAATATAAGAAAATACTTTTTTGCGTTGTTTATGTGACACCTAATTCGAAGGACTATAAATACTTGGACACGTTTCAATTATTAGAGAATGTTGTTGCTAAGCACCGTAAATTGGATGTAGTTATGGTCGGAGACTTTAATTTGAACTCTTGCAGCGATAATGTACTATTGCAATTTAATTATTTGTTAACCTATTGTAAGTTGACCCAGTTCAACACAGTTAGGAATCAGAATGGACAAGGTAATATATTAGATTTAGTGTTGAGTACATTAGGTGGTGAGTGTGTGAATGTGTTCGGAGACATCGACCCTGTAGTCCCCGTGGACGCTTATCATCCACCATTAAGCGTGTGTGTGAGGGTACCGCGGCCGCCGCAGCGTAGCAGAGTACTCGAGCGCAGGCCTCCACTCCCCCCTCCATCGGCGTACCCCGCATGGAACTTTCGTAAAGCTGACTTTTTGTCATTATATGCTTCTTTCGCAGAAATTGACTGGGTCGAGGTGTTGGAGTGCAGTGATGTAAATGACGCGACTCGTCTATTTTATAAAAAACTGTACAATTGTCTTGACTCCTATGTTCCCCCTAAAAAACGTAGTCCGTACCTAAAAAATCAATATCCCGTTTGGTATACCTCCGAAATAATTAACTTGCTAAAGCAGAAGTATTTTAACTTAAAAAAATACAGAGAATTAGGTAAACCTTATAATTGGGAGATGTTTAAATTTTATAGGAGTCGAGCCAAACAACTTATCGATTTATGTTATAAGGATTATATAAGTAGGACCGAAAATAACATATGTACTGATCCAAAAAGTTTCTGGACGTTTATCAGAGAGCAGCGGGCGTCGTTACAGTCTTGTGAGCAGTTTCAATATCAAGGCTCTGAGGTACCACTTGCAGAAGTAGCAGATGCCTTTGCTCAACATTTTAAATCAGTATTTTTAAAAGAGTCGCAGGTAAACGTTAGTTCTAGTGAAAATCCATTGAGCCCGCCTACTATTATGCTTGATAACATTAGTGAAACCGATATAAATAAGGCAGTTAAAAGACTAAAGACCACCTCTTCGGTGGGCCCAGATGGGATTCCGTCGTTTATAATTAAAGATTGCGTTAAAATATTTGTAGCTCCGCTTTTACATATATTTAATTTAGTGCTTAAAAAGAATACGTACCCCGATATGTGGAAGATCTCAAGAGTAACACCTATACCCAAAGATGATTCCAAGTCGCAGGTTGAAAACTACAGACCAATCGCTGTGTTATCAGGATTTGGCAAGGTTCTTGAATCAATCTTAAATAGATTTATTTGTAGTCGGATTAAACCACTATTGAGTGATTGTCAGCACGGATTCAGGGCAGGAAAGTCTACAACGACTAATCTTGTACAATTTGTCGACTATGCAACCGCTAAACTGGACCGTTGCAAGCAAGTAGATGTTGCATACTTTGATTACAAAAAAGCTTTTGATCGTGTGGATATAAATGTCCTTCTTGGTAAATTTTCAGCCATAGGTTTTTCCCCTAAATTGGTAAAATTATTCAAAAGCTATTTCTCGAATCGTCTGCAGTATGTTCAGTTCGGAGAATATCAATCTGAACCATATCTGACGACTTCCGGGGTAACTCAGGGTAGTACTCTTGGTCCGACGCAGTTCATTATAATGATCAACGACCTTCCAAATGCTGTTGCTACGGCTGGGTGTCTCTTGTTTGCCGACGACTTGAAAATATTCTTAGGTGTGAATGCAATTTCGGACTGTGTAGCGCTTCAGCGCGATATTGATAGTGTCGCACAATGGAGCCAGCAGAATCGTCTCGAATTTAACACCTCGAAATGCAAAACTATGTCCTTCACACGGTCGTATACTCCTATTGAATATACATATCAAATATCTGGCGCACCAATTGAGCGTGTTTATGAAATTAGAGATCTTGGACTGTATTTGGACACCAAATTAACTTTTAACCACCACATTACAGAAATGTGTAAAAAATCATTCAAAGCATTGGGTTTTGTGATGTGGCAATCAGGCAGATTTCATAATAAAAACGCCATTCTTCTGCTATATTACGCTTTCGTTCGCAGCAAACTTGAATTTAATTCCTTAGTTTGGGATCCGCACGAAGACAAGTACAGAACTATGATCGAGCGGGTACAAAAGAAATTTGGTCGTTATTTATACAAAAAAATGTACGGTTACTATCCATACTTATACCCCTCACTTTTTGTCTCAGGTATGATAGGTTTGGATACGTTAGCATTAAGACGAAAACTTGCACTCCTATTGCACTACTACCTCATATTCAACGGGAAGATAGATAACCCTAGCGCATTATGTCAATGTTCACTATACGTTCCAAATAACTATCTGCGTAACATACGACCGAATCGGATGCATAATTTGTTTGCGCGGGTAGCTGCACGCACATTGACGACGCGGTACGCTCCCACCTCGCATGCACTCACACTGATAAATCGACTGATTACAGACAGGTCTGAGGTTGACGTTTTTTGCATGGCTCAGCCATTATTTGTTGATTTGTCCATGGATTGGTTGAGCCAAGGCACAAATATTGTTTGAGATCTTTCTCTATTCTAGTATTAGCTGATTGATTTTGATGCCTACCTAGTTTTAGTTAAATGTAATTTATGTGATTAAAAAAAATATTTTTAATAATTATTTGTAATTATGGTAAAATGGCTTTCAGACGTTTTGGTGTTTAAATGCTGTAAGTCTGAAAGTGTTTGTTATATAAATAAATAAAATAAATAAATAAATAAAATTGTAACATGACCGAAACGTCCAGGTAAGAAAATAAATAATAATATGCAATTAAGAGCTGTTTGTTTATCTGGTAGATACCGTGAAATACAATAAGAACTTGTTGCATAACAAAGGGCAGACAGGCAAGCAAAAGATCTCGGTTGTCTTAAAATTCAACTATTACCCCATTTAATTTAATCTTATTTATAAACAAATAGTTTTATTTTAAAAATTAATGTAGCATTGATAGATTATTAGGTAGATTATTATTAAACGGATACTAGTTTACTGTGTAATTTACATAATTAGAGTAGCCGGAAACCACTGGTCGCGCATTGCGAGAGACCGCAAGAGGTGGAGCGCATTGGAGGAGGTTTTTGCCGCTATAGGCGGCCCTTACACGGATTGGCAAAAATATTTATGTAAATTTTTTAAGAACTAAATTTAAAAACTAGTTATAATAATTATAAAATTGTAAGAAATAGGTGTTTAAGGATTAATAAAGCTATTTTTATATTTATTTTATTTAGTTTACTGAGAGTTAGTTCGAATTGCTACGCCCCGTAAGCGCCAAAACCACCTCAAAATCTGTTGTGTAAGTATTTCTCGTTTAACTTTAACTACTTTACAGATTAGGTAAAACTGTATTACCAAGGTGAAGTGCAGATTACTACTCATCAATACAGAAAAAAACGATCAAAGATATTCTGTTTTGTTGTAACATGAAAATCTCTGTTTTTAAGTGTTGGTGTAATTGTTATTTTATGGGTTGCATAAGTTAACTAATCGTGTAAACAAAACTACCAAAAAAAGGCGACATCAGGATAACTTGCATAACAAAATGTGGTTACAGTATGTTTTGTAATTACTGAAATATATTGACATCCCAATTTACAAATTCTTAAATTCATCATCTTTTACTAAACATTGTTTTTTATAAATATATTATTAGGGGTTAAAGTATGAAATTGCCGATTTGTACTGAAAATCTTAATTGTTTATTTTTTAAATTTTTAACAAATTTATTTAATCACAATAGTTGCCATTATTATCTATACATTGCTGCCATCTAATGGGAAGGTTATTAATGCCTTTGCGATAGAACTCCGACGATCTAGACTGCACAAACTGTGTGAAAGCATTTTGTACTGCCTCCTGGGAAGAAAACTTCTTGTCACGTAGATAATTGTCCAAATCACGAAAAAAATGGTAGTCCGTTGGAGCAAGGTCTGGTGAATACGGAGGATGACGAATGGTTTCTAAGTGCAGTTCCTGAAGGGTCAAAATGGTTTCTCGTGCTGTGTGAGGTCTCGCGTTGTCGTGGAGCAATAATGGTGAAGATCGATTCATGAGTCGGGGCTGTTTTACTGCTAGTTTTGTCAACATGGTTCGGAGTTCGGCACAATAGACATCTGCCGTAATTGCTTGACCAGATCGAAGAAAACTATAGTGAATAACACCATGCTGAGACCACCAAACAGTTACCATTACCTTTTTATTGGTAAGTTTTGCTTTAGGACACTGTTGTGGCATTTGACCTGGGGTCAGCCATTGCATTTTTCTTTTCCGGTTATCATAAAGAATCCACTTTTCATCACATGTTACAATTCGATCCAATATTCCTTCATTTCTGTACCGGTTCAACAAGGCAACACAAGTTTCAACACGCGTTTCTTTCTGCAGATCAGTCAAATCATGAGGCACCCATTTTTCGTATTTTTTATTTTATTGATTTAAATAAATAAATAAATAAATTCTGTGACGAACACACAGCGCCATCTAGCCCCGTGGTAAGCTGCTAAGCTTGTGTTACGGTGACTAGACAACGGATATATTACTTATATTTATTTTTCTTTTGTAAATACACACATATATTATACATAGAAATACGCCCAGACCAGATACAAATATTTGTTTTTAAGCATAAATATTTGCACCCAGCGGGAATCGAACCCGCAACCTTCTGCATTGCAGCCAAGCGTTCGCCCGACGCGCCACAGAGGTCATCAAGACCTTGATTTGACGTTAAACCATGCCGCTAATTCCTGGGTAGTTTGACTAGGATCGGCTTCCACTATCTCTCTTAATTCATCGTTATTCACCTGTGTGGGCGGTCTTCCTCGTGGCTCGTTCTTTAAGTCGAAATTTCCATCACGAAAGCGTTTAAACCAAAATCGCACGGTGCGTTCATTAGTAGACCCCTCTCCAAACGCAGCATTGATATTGCGGGCTGTTTCTGCCGCGTTAGTTCCGCGTCGGAACTCGTATTCAAAAATCACTCGAATTTTCGCAGTATTCATCTTTCTTGTCTAAATTGAATAACAAAAACAATTGAAAGTCGATATTCAAATATTTCACATTTTTTAAAAAAAGAACATCACAGAAACCATTTGAAAAAAGTTTCATTCGAAAACCTCAAACCATGAAGATTCTATGTCAATTCAAAGAACCTATTGCAATAAAACGGCAATTTCATACTTTAACCCCTATTATTTGATATGTATTTATAATGAATTTATATATATTTAATACTAAATTTTTGATAGGTATAGTTTATTTAACTACTAATAATAATCAACGATGGGGAAAAAACAAAGACTCTTCTACAAAATTCCGTATCCAGATTTATCAAGTCTAATAAAAAAACACGAAATTGCCGAAACATGGTGACTTAAAATTTTTGTTTTTTCTTTTCGCCTCTCCGAGATTCAATTGAAGGGGGTTCTCACACCTAATCAGTGGTAAATCGTGCAGAAACTGAACGTTAGTCGCTTGATAGAAATTCGGTTAGGAATGCGCCCCATGACGTCACTGAATCTATTTACTTTCCAAGAGTAACTTTCAGTAAAACAATGGCGTTTTACTACCCTAATACTTCTGCCAATTTGTTTTAAACATTAGGTATCAATACTGTTGAATACCTTTTAATATTGAGATACGAATATACATAGGTTTTTGTGGGACCTATATCTACGTGAGCACGGTGTTGGTCTAGTGGTACATACCCTGACTTTTATTCTGACGATCCTGGTTTCGAATCCCGTCTGACCGCGCACTAATGTCCTTTTTTTTGCGAAAAAGTTAATTGTACGTTAATAACATCGCTCTTACTGGGAAGGAAAACATCGTGAGGAAACCCACTGCTTACTTAGCAGACGTATTGACCAGTTCTTTCCTCTGGGCATGGCTGACAAAGCGGGGATAGTGGTATAAGTGTGCAAACCAACTCCACCTAACAATGTCCCGGGCACTACAGCGAGCGCCCTAAAAAGCATGGCTAAAAGTTGCTTGTGCTGTTTAAATCAACTAAAATAAAATGAAAAGATCAATTTATTATTATATCTGATGTGAATTGAGCTGAAATCCCTTCCGATTAAATATTTTTCTTCATAACCGGTATCAAATACATCTTTTAACAATATATTATATTACTAGCTGCGCCCTGCGGTTTCACCCGCGGAAGGGAAAAACGCATTATCATGGGCGCGGGCGGCCGAGCTGTAGCACTTTTTCGTTCATTACTCGGGTTCTACTAATTGGATTTCGATGTAAAGTATGCCACGACGTTCCTCGAAAATAGAACTATCCCATATTGAAAACCAGATTTTAATCAGATTAGTAGTTTTTAATTGTATAAAAAACAGATAAACAGACAGGCATTTTTAAATTCAAATATATAATTTTCTTCTACTACTCATTCTAAGTCCCCTAGACTACTTTTTTTTATTTACTTCCAAGAACAGACTTTTTGTCCTCTCTTCCTTTATTATAAGGATAGATATAGATAGATTGTACATGATACAAGAAGTGCCCCCTTCATTTCAAAAACAATAAAAAATAACTTTAAATACCACTATTATACAGGCAAAGTTACCCCTGTTTTACGAAACAAAACAATTTATCTTGTAAATCCTTAACCGCTTCTTATAGGCATAATAATATTAGAAATACAATAGGTATCTAGAACCTCCTCATCGCATTTAAAAAATATAAATTTTAATCATCGTTAATGATTGATTCTACGAGAAATTATAGATTTTTTAATGCAATTCACTCTCGGTCATTTCTATTCAATCCGACAAGGACCGATAATTATCATCTATCGCCGTCTTAAATCGTAGGTGTTTATTGTATATTCCTGTACTTACTTGGCTGTAGCCAAGTTTGCGGAGAAACAGAAGATTAATACACAATGCAGTATATTCGCGAATTCCTCCCCACTGGAATGTGGTCTTAGAAATGCATAATGCACCTTACACAGCTCATCCTAACGTATGACTTCTGGGTTTAATAACGCTTTCAGCTGCCGGTGTTCTCTCCTTACTGTTTCACCAGTATTGTGTGCCAAAAAATTAGTTTAAAATATGTCTAAAAGTTTCCTGATATACTTACCTAGTTTTTAGGGCGCTCCCTTATCGAGAGCATTCGCGTGTAATATTGTTACGTTACAGGTTTGAACATTACATACAACACGGACAAAACTTTGTAATTTGACGGCCTCTGTGGCGAGTCGGGCGTACGGCTGACTGCAATGCAGAAGGCTACGGGTTCGTTCCCGTCAGGTGTAAATAATTATGCTTATAATTAAATATTTGTATCTGGTCTGGGTTTCTATCTATATATAATATGTACCTATGTATTTAGAAAAATATATAATATATAGTCTAGTACCCATAGTACACGTCTAGTGCTTAGTTTGGGGCTAGATTGCGCTGTGTGTGTAACGTTGTGTAATATTTAAAATTCTATATAACCGCATCACACACATAAACCCCCCTCTTCAGGAAGGTGTATATGTATATAACATTACTATATTTCCGCGGGATCGAGACTTACGCGGGTGAAACCGCGGGGTGTAGCTAGTTTGACATTATTTTGGGTACAGACTATAGATAAAACATCTTGATATTGTTATTAAACACGATTTTCCGCAAAACACATTTTTCAAAACGAAATAAGTCTCTTGATCATCCATGATGATAACGAGATATCTAGTCTCGCCGGGAAATCGAATTTTTCTTCATTTAAATATTTATAGGTACTATATTTTGATTCCATTAAGTACATTATTAGAATAAGCACTTCAATGCCTAAAGTGCTCGCTCCCCAGGAGTATATTTAAAACAAAAAAAATAAATAAATAAATATTACACGACATTACACACAGCGCAATCTAACCCCAAACTAAGCACTAGGCTTGTACTATAGGTACCTAGACAATGGATATACTACATATTATAAATTCTTTTTTGTGAATACACCCAGACCTGATACATTTTTTCATTTTTAAGCATTATTATTTGTACTCGACGGGCATCGAACCCGGAACCTTCTGCATTGCAGCTAGGCGTTCGCCCGACGCACCACAGAGATCGTCAGTTATATTACACTCGCATGTAATTTAAAGTTAAAATTAACGTTAAAGTTTCGAGTACCTATTCATCAGTGAGGGAGGAAAAGCAACCATAAGAAAGCGCACCTTGTATGATACAAAACAAACAAGTATATATACACCAGTAAAGGAGGAGCGAGCATTACAATGCTTACCTTGTCATGATACAATATTATGTAACATCTTTATTTATTTTATTTATTTATTTATCTTGATATAATTTTTAACATCAATTAAAAGTCAAATCTATAGTTACATTACACGTGAATACTCGTACACGTCAGTCAGGCAGTTAGTCTTGTAATGTAATGCTCAAAGTCAAATCTATAGTGTTACATTACACGTAAATACTCGTACACGTCAGTCAGGCAGTTAGTCTTGTAATGTAATGCTCAAAGTCGAATCTATAGTGTTACATTACACGTGAATACTCGTACACGTCAGTCAGGCAGTTAGTCTTGTAATGTAATGCTCAAAGTCGAATCTATAGTGTTACATTACACGTGAATACTCGTATACGTCAGTCAGGCAGTTAGTCTTGTAATGTAATGCTCAAAGTCGAATCTATAGTGTTACATTACACGTGAATACTCGTACACGTCAGTCAGGCAGTTAGTCTTGTAATGTAATGCTCAAAGTCGAATCTATAGTGTTACATTACACGTGAATTCTCGCGATACGGTTTTTTTTTTAAACAAAACTGTTGTGATGTCCGTCTATCCCACCTAATATTTCAAATACGAAATTTTGAATGTTTGTTTGGACGTTATTGTATCTCAATCAAGAAAAAACTACTAAACTGATTTACAATATTAGATGCTATAGATATCCAAGTCACAATGAACAGTCAGTAAATTGTCCTCAGAGTCGACTTTCTTTGATGTTTTCTTACTTTTATGCAGTATGTGTGTACCAGAACATTTCAATACATTTATTATTAGAAAAGTTCTTCGACGGAACGAAGCAAAATGCCGGGACCGACTTTACAATTTGTTCCTCTATACTAAACTTGATTTATTTTATTTTTAAAAGGATTATTATTTAACGTGGAAAAGTGAAATGTTTTATTTTAAGAAAAAAATTACATTATTATTATTGTAGTTACCATTTTAGATTCTCGGGGCTATGGAGCACCCGGACCTTTGGAAGGCGTGCGTGGGGCCGAAGCCAACACGTAGAGGCCCGTTTTAGTAACATTTAATTTCAAACTTTGCGATGGACATCAAACCGGCGATTATCCCTGTCTGCACTATAAAATGCAGCCAAGGACAGCCCCCGGGTCGGATAGAACTATGTATAAACTACGGGTGAAAACTACTTGGGCTATGGTAATGGGATGGCAGTGGACTGGATTCTGGGGGGGACTATGGAGATTATGGCGCCTGCCGTAACAATGTTCAACAAACACGTAAAAATGGCAGACGGAGACTCGCCAACTCACAAACTGGGCCACCCTAATTAAGCCGAGCAAATTACAGCCAGGGGGCAACAGGGGCGTGAGAGGCTGAAGAATGGAGAGACCTCACTGGAATTTAAACCATCCTAGGTCGAGATCCTGTGGAGCGGGCCAACTCATCACTGACGTGAGGTGTCCATCCTCCGAGCATTTCTGCTCTCGCGACTCCACTCTGACCGGCCGGTGAAGGCAAGCTAGAGGCGGGGGACCGCTTCCTCGTCAGTGTTCACTCCGACCAGCCAACTAAAGCAAGCCGGAGGTGAGGAACGGTGCTTCCCCCTGGAGCACTCGGGAACCCGCGGGGTCGCTACTCCCCGACACCTCGCCTCAAGGTGCCCTGCGGGCTTATTATTATTATTATTATTGAATTACATCGTATTGAAATAGAACTTTCCAATATTAAGAAAAATACAAACTGATAACACAAAACCTAACTTAAAAAAAAGCACATTAAAACGCAAAACGTGGAAAAGTAATATTATACCTAAGAAATCGTACCCTACTACCTACTTCTTACTAATATTATAAATGCGAAAGTTTGTTTGTACGTATGACTTTGTTACTCTTTCACGCATCACGCAAAAACTACTAAACCGATTGCGATCAAATTTAGAATACCTATACGTAGCTGGCGACCTGCAATAAAACACAGGCTACTTTTTATCCCAATATTACCGCGAGAACGGGACTTACACGGGTGAAACAGCGGGGCGCTGCTAGTAGTAATTATAAAGCTGAATGTATGTGTGTATGTTTATTACTCAATCACGCAAAAAACAACTGAACCGATTGCGATGAATCTTCGAATACCTATACGTAACTGGAGACCTGGAATAACACATTAGCTACTTATTTTATCCCGATATTCCCGCGGGAACATATTTTTTCGTGAAAGAGTAACAACGTCATATGCATACATACATGCAAACTTTCGCGTTTATAATATTAGTGAGATTAGGAAGAAGTAAGATATAGAAAACATTCAAAATCAGCATGAAACGTTTATTGTCAGGGTAAGTACTGGCGGAAATCGAACCTGCAACCCACGTTCGTCTGACGAGGCACCACAGAAGCCATCGCAGAGGCACCTTTAAGTATAAACGTTGAGTATCTAAAGATTAGTCATCGTAGACATATTACCTATCAACTAGGTAGATACTAATCCCATTTCCATAATGTAATTGTTTTATAACTAAGCACAAGAGATAGCACTAATTGCGAGCATTAGACGCCATTTACGTAATTCAACTCTGTATACAGATAACAGGCTAATCTTGGCTACACTTAGGTGCAAACGAAATTTATGTTGCCTCTGAATTTGCATCAGATTTTGTAAAAATATTACATGTAAAATTCAATGTACTAACTAACTGAGACATCTACGTAGATTTTTCTTCAGTTTTCGCGATTTTCAAAATAAATAAACTTACAAATTGTTATGAGAACTTTTAATAAAATATAGGTTATCGTAAGGCACAATATGAAAAATAGTCAGTCTCTTAAAATCCCTTTTATGAGAAATATTTAAAGGAAAAATACATCTTAAAAAATTCACTCGCTGCGAAGTTTGAACTCGCGCCTTTGGGTCGACTCGGCGATCGAATCTCGACGCGAGTGAACAATATTTAACGTTATTTTTTATCGGCATTGTTCTAATGTTTAGCTGTTAAAGTTTAGCTTTTTTAAAGTTGACTGAGAAGTAATTAGTCGATTTTAATATTCTAAAAAGTCACTGTAAACTGATGTATTTTCCTTTAAAATATTTCTAGTGCCTTGAGTTATAAAAAAAAACAAATTACGAAATTTTACATGAAAAGATGTTGTTTGGTAAAATATTGCAAAGTATGAAGAAAAATGGTTTTCTAAAATTACGACTTTTCATTTCAAATCAATAGCAGGCTCCTTGTTTGCATCTGGAGACGTAAATAAAACTTTTTTGTCAACGACTCTTTTTGCCTAAAAACTCCATCAGACCCTGTCGTTTCGGCGGAAAATAAAAACAGATAATTCAAAGAAAACCGATCTACTCGAAAATATCGGCTCGAGATCCCGAAAGCATCGTCTCAATGATTTGCATAAATGATTTCTAACAAAAGGGTTTTATGGGAAAATGTACGGAAAATTAATATTCCGTACCTTTTTCGAAACTGTTTTGTCACTTTTAGCAGATTAAGGGTGTAACTTTAAACATTTGTAATGCCATTTGTGTAATTATTTTAAATAATATATTAGAGCTGGTTGTTTTAAAAGGGTTTCGTTTAACCCGACCACAGACCGATTTTCCCTTCCGTTCCACCAGTGTGGCAAAACTTGTAACGCTATCTAACTTAAACATAAGTTTTTTGATAAGTCAGTGTTTAAGCGATGGGGAGGTGGGGTAATACAGGTTATCAAAGGGATGAGGGAAGGTGGTCTAAGTGATGTGACAGTGTCGATAGTGAAACGAACGTACGTCGATATAATTATGATTTTAGGATGAGTACGGAACGTGCTCTCCGATAAGAAGAAATCACAACCTCATGGACCCCCTATGCGCAACCACTGATGATAGTAATTATTTTAAATATTATATTCTGATTTGACGTTCAACGTCGCGTCAAGAAAATAAATAAATTTATTAAAATTCAATTAAATGATTTCTCGTAATATGTACTAATCTAAAAGAAAATATCTATCGTTATTCTACTACAATATATTTAATAAAACACTTTATTTATCCGGTTGTATCGCGTTTTTATTCATTGGCTTTTTCAAGGTTGACTTGAAAAAGCTAACTGTAAAGTTGGCGAAAGCTCGGTTCGTTTAAATAATGAATAAAAACGCGATACAACCGGATAAATAAAGTGTTTTATTATGCAAAAACCATAGAAGAAATTACAATATATTTTTATATTATCAAAGTATATTTACATATCTTTACACGTGCACGATTTAATATTAATCTCTCAAGATCCAAAAAACACCGCGGCAATACGTCCCCAGTACTGTTGTAACGTGACCACAAACTTTATATCACGTTTTGCCTTTTGTGTAGGGCCTCAGCAAAGATTTGTTAAGTAACACTATTATGTAACATGCCCACAGCTCGTAGCATTTGATCTCGACTCAAATGACGACTCGACACGACTCCTAAAGGCCAAACTAAGTACAATATGGAACCAACCAGTAAAACTGCCCGACTTCAGATGATAAAACAGATTAATTAGTCGGTGGCTCTGTACCTATGTAGAGGTTAATTTGGCCATTTTTATCAATTCTTTTTTTTTTTGGTTGTTTTTTAAATTATTTTTTGTTTCTTTTTGAAGTCGGTTTTTTAATTGTTAAATTATTTTTTATTTTACCTTTTTTAGTATACTTACCTACCTAAAAATCAACAATATTGTTACCGTAATTTTCATTATTAAGGAGTTTGCTGATGAGAAGGTGGTTTCAGGTGCCCCATCAATCTGTACTTAGTTCTTTAGGGGTCTATTCTTTTTGGGGAGAAGTCCAAAAATGAGTAATTTATTGAATTCTGGGATGCTATCCTGTCCATCATTCCGAAGATACTCATCAGATCCTTACCAAACTTTCATGGGACCATCTCGTAGCTTTCACCTTTCCATTAAAAAAAGAACTATATCAATCGGTTAAGCCATCTTCGTATAATCGATGAACAATTGAATTGAATACAGCGTTTTGAGGAGCATTCCCGGTCCTCACTTCGAAGATCCTCATCAAATTTTTATGGGACCATCTCGGAGCTTTCACCTTTCCATTAAAAAAAGAATCATCTCAATCGGTCAAGCCATCTTCGAGTAATCGATAAACAACTGGATTGATTAATGCGTTTTGAGGAGCATTTCCGTTCATCACTCCGAAGACCCTCATCAGATCCACATCAAATTTTTATGGGACCATCTTGGAGCTCCTACCTATCCATTAAAAAAAGAATCATCTTAATCCGTCAATCCGTCTTCGAGTAATCGGTAAACATACAAAAAAAAAATATATTATACATACAGACGAATTGATAACCTCCTCCTTTTTTTTGAAGTCGGTTAAAAAGGAACAAAATTTCTTTTTTACGATTAAATGCTGCTATACTTACACACTTTTTAAACCGACACGATTTCTGTTCATTTTTATCATTAAAACTTCACATTAGTTACATTATTTTAAAATGTAAACAACAACGTTAACGAATACAATTTCTATCACAATTCACAATACGGATAAAAAAATAGCCACAAACTGTCCAGATTCATTTATTTGTCACATATAAAAATAAAAATACGTATGAATTATTAACAATCATAATACATGAAAATACTTAATTTATACTTAATTTATACGCTCCAAATTCTCGTCGTTGATCCCTGGTTTAAGAATTATGAACCGTAGCACATTGTGCTTGCTGGGTGCCCCTATTTTTAATGAAGGCGTTCCCGACAGCTTGCACTGCAAGACTGAGGTCCTATCATCCTTGGGTGATCATTTCAGGCATCTTTCGGCTCATGTGTCGCTAACCCTTCTCAGGAGTTGTTTCGCAATGCCTAAACTAACATATGTTGTCAGGACGGCTCCAACTTGGAATCACCCAGAGGAGGTACGTTTTTTCGATGAAACATTGAAGAGTTTGCTGGAAGGGATTACCAATATTTCTTTGAATGAGTCCCAATGGAGTCAAGCTAGCCTTCCAGTGCGTCATGGTGGTTTGGGCGTGCGTCGCCTGCGCGAAATGGGACCAGCCGCTTTTTTGTCCTCCTCTTCTGGGGTTGTGGAGCTTGTCGCTCACATTTTGCCTAATATCGGCGATTTGATCCATAACCCTTTCGTTGAGGGGGCTTTGAGAGCATGGACATCTTTAAGTTTAGGTGCAGATCCTCCCAAGGAGCGTAGGTCGCAGAGAGGTTGGGACGACATCACCTCACATGTTGGGCTGACGCAGTTGCGACAAACGAGTATAGGCGTCAACTTGGCACGTTTGAATGCGGCTGCAAGGCCGGAGTCTGGGGCTTGGTTACATGCCTTGCCGTCTCCTCATATGGGCACGCTGTTGGACAACGACTCCCTCCGTGTGGCTGTGGGCCTCCGACTTGGGTGCGCTGGGTGCGAGCCTCATGCGTGTATATGTGGAGCATGGGTCGATGCGTTGGGACATCATGCCCTCAGTTGCGTGAAGTGCGCGGGCCGCAGACCCCGGCATCACGCGCTTAATGAAATCATTCGGCGTGCCTTGGTTCAGGCTGGGGTACCTTCAGCTTTGGAGCCCCCAGGTCTCTCTCGTTCCGACGGTAAACGCCCGGACGGCCTAACTTTGATTCCCTGGCAGAGGGGACGCTGCTTGGTTTGGGACGCGACGTGCGTAAGTACCTTCGCATCTTGCCACCTCATGGCGACTCAGCAATTGGCTGGTGCTGGAGCGGAAACGGCGGCCAGAGCCAAGCGGATCAAATACGCGTGTTTGGAATCAGCGTACGACTTCGTTCCGTTTGCCGTTGAGACCGCGGGTTCTTGGGGTTCGGACGCGAGGCAGTTTGTAGCTGAGTTGGGGCGTCGCCTCAGGGAAAAGGGTCTAGACCCCCGGTCGGGGCTCTTTTTCGCCCAGAATATATCGTTGGCGATTCAACGGGGTAATGCCGCCAGTGTGATGGGCACTTTTGGACTCAATGGTCATTCTCATTAGATAATTTATATTATATATATATTGTAAATTATACTAGAATAGGTAATTGTATAAAAGAAATAAACATTTATTTATACGATGAACATCAATCTATTAATACACACGTAAGTACATCATATTCTAACGGTATACCTTTATTTATTTACATAAGTAGGTACTCAATATAAAACACGGAAATTTAAATTAAAAAAAAAGAATACGTTAATAATATAATATTTTTATCGACTTTTGAGTCGGGTACATTACTATGAAGCAACAGGGTGCTGGACGCGTGCGCGTTGCCACCCCCTAGCCCATAAATGGCACAGTAGATCCATCGGGGGTTCAGAACCACGTCTGAAGCCGGCAGTCGTGGACCTCTCGCCCTCCGGTCCTCCGCGCCTCCTCAACTGCCGCGCAATGTGCATCTAACTACACTGGACTTGTCCGTTTGTGCAATGACTCTGTAAGTGGAAATGATGGTGATTCAGAAGTAACATGACTTCTCCCTGTGCCGGTGCTGCTGTTTATTAAAAAGGTAAGTGCTGAACTACAGAGACTTTACATCCCTGGACCGTTGATCAAGAAAATATGGCGTTGAATTGTGTTTATTACTTATTATATTATATGTAATGCGAAAGTTTTTTTTTTGCAATTTGTCGCAATGTACTTTCGGAATGCGGCAAGATTAAACGTTTCTTTTTGCGATGACATTCGTGTATTTGGATTAAACTGTCAAGAATGTATATTTTCTTAATTTTTTAACTGTTTTCTTGTGTAACTCTATTCTGAACTTTCTTTATATATTCTGATTACCTTAAACTGTTTCCTTTATATATTTAAATTTTCATTGTATTGATGATTTTAACTGATTTATTAGTGTATTAAAATGCTTAAATTATTTCCGTTGTATAATTTGATTACTTTCAATTGTTAGACATTGGATATTCTCACAAAACAAGAACTACGTGCTTCTTTTCTTCTGTTTAACGTTATGACTACAAACTACAATAAATAATAACTGATTTTAATATAATATGATCGATTAGCATTATTTCTTTTATTTTGTGTTTAAATTTTAACAATAAATAGTATCTAAGTACAGAACGAAATAAAATAATCCGTTTGAATATATTATATGTAACAAAACTTCTACGTTCCCTTGATATAGGCGAATCAAAATTCAATTAGCAAAATCTCCTAACTTCAGAATCGGCAATTCAAATTGTGGTAATGAGATATTGATACCGTTTGGTTAGATAGAGCTCGTTTAAATGTAGATATATTAGACTGTGTACTTAAACACTTTTACAAATAGATCATTAGCATATAGCCCCGGAAATTGATACCGTTCGCATAGAATACACACATCAAAAATGTCTAAGCTACATTGCATCTCTTCAAAGTCGGATACAATTTTTATTTTTAACCGACTTCAAAAGGAGTTTCTCTATTCGTCGCGTATTTTTTTTTATGTTTGTTCACTCGATGATGCCTTGACCGATCGAGATGGTTCTTTTTTTAATGGAAAGGTGGGAGGAGTCCCTTTGTGGTCCCATAAAAATTTGGTGAGGATTTTAGAAGAGAGGACCGGAAATGCTCTTCATAACGCTCTTTTCAATTCAATTGTTCATAGATTTCTCGAAAATTGCTTGACCAATTGAGATGGTTCTTTTTTTAATAGAAAGGGAGGAAGCTCCAAGGTGGTTCAGGAGTTTGGTGAGGATCTGATTAGTATCTTCGGAATGATGGACAGGATAGAATCCCAGAATGCAATAAATTACTCATTTTTAGACATCTCTACCAAAAAAAAAAATTGGGTAAAACTCAATAATTAAAATTACAATTACAATTTTGTTGATTTTTAGTGGCAGTCGAAAGTAGGTACACTAAAAAGAATGAAATTAATTTTTTTTAAATCCAACTTAAAACAGGGGATGAGAAAAAATGTCCAAACTAACCTACAGTGCCACCGACTAATCTGTTTTATCATCTGAAGTCGGGCAGTCAAACTACAATATGGATCCACCCAGGATTCATATTAGTTTGTATTGTATTGTAGTTAATATGGAACTGCCCGACTTCAGATGATATAAAGACTAGTCGGTGGCACTGTATGTAGAGCTTATTTTGGTAATTTTTTTCTAATGTTTTATATAGTTGGTATTTTTTTTTTGTAAAATAGACAAATAATATTTTAACATTAATATGATGCATTAATGAGGAAAACGAAAAACTAATAAATCATATTTTTTTTATAACTAAATTTTGCCTCATATACCATTTGCCTTACAATACTGGACTAGTCTCTATTAGACATTAGGAGAAGAAAGATCTTTAACTTTCCATTTTATTTATTTTTTTATTATCTACTTCTACATAATTAATATTATAAAGAGGAAAGATTCGTATTTTCGTATGTTTGTAATGAATAAACTAAAAAAAGTACTTTGCCGCTTTCAAAAATTCTTTTACCATTAGAAGGCTGTATTTACCCTGAGTAAATTTTTTTTTGATCCCGTCCGCGGGATTTGGCCTTACTAAGAATGTCGTGTTTGTTACACTATTTATAACGCAAGAACGGCTAAAGCGATTTAAATAAAATTTGGTACATGATTAGTTCAGGGGTAGGAATAAGATATAGGGTACTTTAAATGATAGTGCGAGTTAAGCAACGGTTGGTATAACAAACGTGATTGGTCAAAATGAACGGCTGAACCGATTTGAATAAATTTTTGTAAAGGGTTTGTTTAGGAATGGGAATAGGATGTAGAGTACTTAAGATGATCTTACGGGTTAAGCAACGCGTGGTATGATCTACGTGATGGGTTAAACTTAATTATATTGGGATGAAATTTGAATAGGGTCATATATCTTAAAATTATACCGAAGTCAGAGAAATGAATTGGGGAAGGGGAAGGAAGGGCAAGGGGAGTGTAAAGTGTGTAAATGAGGGCAAAGGGGAGGGGGCAAGGGGGACAGGGAGGGGGATGGGGACAGGGGGGCAGGGGTGGAGGAGAGGGGGCAGGGGTGGAGGGGAGGGGGCAGGGGTGGGGGAGAGAGGAGCAGAAGTGGGGGAGAGAGGGTCAGGGGTGGGGGAGAGAGGAGCAGGGTTGGGGAGAGGGGGGCAGGTGTGGGGGGGGCAAGCAAGGGTGGGGGTCATGTGGGCAAGTGTGGTGTAGCTACACCTGCCGAACTTGAATGGTCGTGCCGGTTAAGCTACGCTTGGCGCGGTCATTACTTGGATGGGTGACCGAAAATTAGTGTGGCAAAAAAACTTCTTCTCGGGCTCCTCCGTGCTTCGTGCGTGCTTATTTCTTACAAACAAATAAATAAATATATTTATCTTTATAATTGCTTAATTAGTTTCAAAAATATCGTTTGGTCGATAAAACTAAAGTTCATACAATCACAACACTATTATTTAGTCAGAGTGGTTGTACAAATAAATGTACAGATTAGAGAATTGTTCGCATGCGCTGCGCAAAACTATTGATGCTAGAAGAAAAGTATGTTTTACGATATGAAAGAACATAATAACTACAAAACTTTGCGATACTATATCTCAAACTAATATCGTTATTTCACAATTCAAACCACTTTCTACATTTTAAAAGTTGATAGAACACCGACCAAAATACCAAGAGCATGTTAGTTATTAATAATTCTGTTTAAATCCTTAACCAAATAAATCATATTGTTTTCAAAACTGTTTCAAATCATGGAGATTATTTTTTCAATTGTTCATTTCGGCTATTCCATTCAATAGATAATATTTGATTTATTTGGATAAGGATTTAATACATAAATTAATATAAGATGTCCTCTGTTGTTTAAAACTTTTCGGCAACGATTTTCCATAGAATTTTTGAGGTTATTTGTTTGCTCTTACGGCAACCTCTTCCAATGGAATCTTAGTAAGTCTTTCAACTGTTGGGTTGCTATGCAACCCCGTCAAAGTCCTTTAGAACACGTCTCATGCGTGCTGGGATTGAGCTTAGGGGACTGCGTAGACCATGGCAATACTCGGATGTTTTCCAAGACGTCAGTCAATGTTAACCGCCCGGGAGTTAATTTTTAAACTTCAGTTCTCTCTACTTGAATTAGTGTTAGCCTCCAAACCACGAAGTGCACCCTTACAGCGGATTAACAGTGATGGTATGGGCAGGTATTATGAAACACAGATGAACTGAGCTCGTTTTTTTCGATGGCAATACGAACGCTAAAAGTTATGTTTAAGATGTCTTCAGACCTTATGTCCGCCCATTCGCACAGTCTTGGCTCCGACCTTTGAAAAAAAAAATGCAATGTTGCTTAAACATTTTTGATGTTCGTAAACTTACTTATTGTAATTTAATTTTAAAGGTTTTTTAGCACAAATTCGGTTTTTAAAACAAAAGTTTGGTCCAAAACTTAGTTCAAGTCAGTTTCTGAGTTAGAATATCAGGAAGACTGAATTTTAGCAGAAGCCCAATAGAAATCACCCTTTGCTCTTGCAAGTAGAAATATTTTAAACTCCTTTATAAATAGTCATTGGCATAGCCACAGAAATTTATTTTATTTTTTGACCGGGACGTTTTGACCATGTTACAATGATCTTGATCGCGAGGGGACATATAAGATCCGGTAAAATTGAACTATGCTAACAAATCGTGTATATTTAAAAAGTTTAGTAGAAAATAATACAAGTTTTTCAGCCAAGTTTCAGCCGAGTTTGAATATTCATAAATTAGCTATTACTCTTTTTTTTATAGAATATTTAATAATATACATACTAACTGCGCTCCGCGGATCCCGGTGAAATATCGGTTACAAAATTAGCTCATGTTACTTCTCGTTAATGTAGCTTTCTATTGATGAAAGAATTTTTGAAATCAGTCCAGTAGTTTCGGAGCCCTTACATTAGAATTAAACACTCAATTATTATTTTTTTAATAATATTGGTTTAGTTTAGTATTATAGTTACCACAGATACGAGTATTTACCCAACATAGGTAAATATACTGTATATATATATTTAGTTGTTACGTACGTTACAAGAAATAAATTTAGCAAAAAATACTGTTCATATAATATTTACGAATGTATCCGATGCCATATTTCGTGGACTTTGAAATGTACCGCTTCGTATGAAGAATTATTAAGATTAGATTTCCTTTCAGTTGAAGGAATTGGTGTTCGAACTATTCGTTTCGTTTTACGTATTTTTTACTTTATTTTGTTTAAAATAGTATTTCTATGCAACCGGAATAACACTTTTGTATCGTAAAATGCTTGGTGATGTTTACTCGGTGCTTGTTAGTTTGGTATTTTGTGCTCAAAAATGCAAATTTTCAACTCTGGGTAGCCTTAGTTGCGGTTTAAAACTTACTCTAATTTAAATAACGTTTCCTGCAATAAATGGTTATATTTCAGAGTCATTATTTAACACCAAAGAACGAGTTACATAATATTTTTCCATATAATATTAAATCTAACTGACTAACTAGTTTATTGTACATTATAGAGTAAATTCCAAAAAAGCAGTTTCCTATCATATACTGGATGCAATTTTATCAAATCTATATATATAAAACTCTTTGTCCTGAGTGACTGACTGAGGGATCAACGCACAGCCTAAACCGCTGGTAGTAGAGAGCTGAAATTTGGAGGGTGTGTCCGTTATGTGATGAAGGCGTCAGATAAGAAAGGATTTTCCGAAATTCCACCCCTAAAGGGGGGAAAGGGGGGGAAAACGTTTGTATGCAACTTCCAAGTCGCGTGACCTACAAACTTAAAATTTAACACATAGATTACTGTGGGGTCGTAGATGAAGCACTAAAAAGTTTTTTTTAGAAATTCAGTCCCTAAGGGTGTTAAATTGGGGATGAAAGTTTGTATGGGAATTGGTTTACCGCTTCACCTACAATCTTAAAATTTAATACGAATATTGCTGTAGGGACGTAGGTTAAGCACTAAAAAGTTTTTTTTAGAAATTCATCCCCAAAGGGTGTTAAATTGGGGAAGAAAATCTCTATAAAAAATTGGCTCACCGCTTGACCTACAAACTTGAAATTTAACACAGAGATTGCTAAGGAGTCGGAAGTAAAGCAGTTTTTTTTAAAGTCATCCCTAAGGGTGTTAAATTGGGGATGAAAGTATCTATGGCATATTTTTTTCCGAATTTGTTTTCAAGTATTTATCCGTTTTCCGTGTCGGTTTCGGTTCCGATTGCGGTTACGGCTCGCAGTTTCCGGTTCAGGGGAATATCTAACCGCCCCCCGAAAAGGGGAAAGGACAAATTTTGGTTTAAAGTTTTTATTTAAGAGAATTGGTACATTTACCTACGTCCTACCCACAGTTTTGTGTAGGCGGCGCGGGATAATAGTATTTATATCCTACCTTGAACCTATCTTGATTCTATACCGATCCTATGCTGATACAGAGGGTACAGATAAACAATGGTGACGGAACCTATGCTGATCCTATGCCGATCCTATGTTTACCTAGGCTGATCGTATGCTGATTCTATGCTGATCCTATGCTCAAGCTATGCTGATCCTATGCTGAACCTATCCTGATCCTATGCTGAACCTATCCTGATCCTATGCTGAACCTATCCCGATCCTAGGCTGATCCTATGCTGAACCGATGCTGATCCTATGCCGATCCAATGTTGAACCTAGACTGAACTTATGCTGATCATATGCCGAACCTATGCTGAACCTATGCTGATCCTATGACGATCATATGCTGATTATATGCCAATCATATGCAGAACCTATGCTGATCATAATATGCCTATTTTATGTTGATCATATGCCGATTATATTCTGATCTTATGCCGATCCTTTGCTGAACCTATGCTGATCCAATGCCGATTCTATGCTGAACCTATGCCGATCTGATCCTGATCCTATGCCGATCCCATCTTGAACCTATGCTGACCCTATGCCGATCCTATGTTGAACCTAGGCTGATCCTATGTTGATCCTATGCCGATTCTATGCTGAACCTAGGCTAATCCTATGCCGATCATATGTTAAACCTAGGCTTATTATATGCAGAACATATGCTGATGCTATGCCGATCCTATGTTGAACATAGGCTGATCCTATGCCGATCTTAAGCCGATCATATCCTGATCCTATGCTGATTTTGCATCCAATTTTTAACCTTTTTATTATCTTAATCGGTAGACATAATTATTGATATACAAACAGTTCTATTTCCTAAATGCGGGCGAAGCCGCGGGCAGAAGCTAGTAAATAAATACAGTAGGTACCGCTGTGTCTTCACATTTTTTTGTGTAAATGACTATAAATTTCATGTCACTAGTTGCGTAATGTAAATCCCGCTTAAACATCTTAAAAGTAAATGGAGTCCGAACCAAGGCTAAGTTGAACCAATCACTATCAATATCAACTGCATTATCATGATGGGTAACATTTATTGGAGTCTCTCAGAAATCTAATTTGTGCGTAACTTGTGAGTGCAGTCGGAAACCAATGCTGCTCCGCTATGTTTTCTAGGGTTCCGTACTCAAAAGGTAAAAACGAGACCCTATTAGTGAGATTTCAGTGTCCGTCACCAGGCTGTATCTCGAGAATAGCTAGACAGTTGAAATTTTCACATATTATGATGTAATTCGGTTGCCGCCATAACAACAAATACTAAAAACAAATATTAACAAATATTTAAGGTGGCTCCCATACAACAAAAGTGTTTTTTGGCGTTTTTTGCAATAATGGTAAGTGAGTGGGTTCTCCATCGTGCGCGAGTCCCACTCGTACTTGGCCAGTTTTTTAGGGTTTCGTAGTCTATAAGAAACCCTTATAGTTTTTTTATACTAGCTGTGAAGCTGTGCCTAGTTGGGCTGAGGACTTTGTTGTTTGTTAATTTATTGTGGTACCTAAGTTCTTTTAAAAAAAACTTTTCACTCTTTTTTTAAATTTTACAGCCATGGCTGAATAAATTTATTTTCTTTCTTCCTACTTTAATTGAATCTTTAAATATGAATTAAAAAAACATAATTATTAGATATTTCGGAAGCGTTTTAAGCAAATTTTAGGTGTGAAGATAAACATTTAAACTATTTATTTTAGAAATTAATAATAATAATAAATTCTTTATTTCAGACAATAAACCCATATCACAATAAAAAAAAACGTATAAGTAACTTAATAATTAAAAATAAACTTAAGAATAGTATATGAAGATATTATATAAGATATTAATATATAATATCTTCGTTATATATATTAAAGTTTTAGTTATGTGGTATAACTAGCGTCATCACCATTGTCATTAAACATTCTTTGTCACTGTCGATCTCATTTCCTATTTTTTGCGTGATGCACGTGGAGCCAGTGCTATTCAAATTAGTATAAGAAATACTTGTTGTTGTAACTATTGTTCTTACAATAGTTGGGGTAAAAACCGAAAATATAACAACTAGGTATATGTTCTTTTTTTAACGCCACAAGTTGGGTTCAAGGGGTTGTTTGATAAATAGGACCAATAAAGAAAGTGATAGATAACCCTCAGTTACATGATAGATGACCCTTTTGCACCTAAAAGTAAAAAGATTTTACACTCCGGTAAACTTTGGAAAATAACTTACGAAAAATACTTTTAAGAGCAAATATTAGGGATATGAATAACATTTCGCGACATTTTAGATAGATCGATTATTAAATCAAATAAATGGTAAGTTTTAAATAATAAATAATTTTAATTTCAACGAAAAATACGACTGTTACCCTTCTTATCAAAAACCAAAACACGATCGTGCTAAAAACCATCGAAATTAAAACAAAAGACCATCAAAATAGAAACGTATTAGACAATAAGCAATGAAATGATAACGTCATCCAGAGCTGGAAGGTAGAACGAAACATTTATTACGAAAATTGTTGTATCTAAAGAATTCAGAATGTTAGACAATATTTTTATTTTTATTTTTTTATACGTAATAGGCCAGCATTTGACCTCATCTCACCTGATGGGAAGCGAGGATGAGGTCGACGATGAAGCATGCTTACCTAGAAGGTACCTATTCACTCTGGATTTGAAGACCCCAAGGTTATAGGTTTGGGGAAACAGTGAAGCTGGCAGAGAATTCCACTTATTGGCAGTGCGTACAAGAAAGGTGGAGGCGTGACGCTTTGTACGCGAAATTGGAACGTTTACCAGATGAGGATGGCGACCAACCGTACCCCTCGTGGTCTTATAATAAAAAGGGCAAGGGGGAACAAGCTCATGCAATTCCTGCGAGCACTCTCCGAAGTGAATTCGATAGAAGACCGAAAGGCTAGCGACCTCGCGACGATGTCCCAAACTCGAAAGGCGCGACTCGACAAGTGAGTCATCACCTATCAGTCTCCTGGCGCGTCGATCGATGGAGTCAAGAGCATCAAGTTGGTATTTAGCTGTTCCATCCCAAAGGTGACAACAATACTCCATGCACGACCGGACCTGTGCTTGGTACAGATTCAGAAGCTGTCCTGGTGTGAAGTACTGCCTAACCTTGCCAAGGATTCCTAACTTTTTAGATGCCAACTGGGCTCTCGACTCAACAAAAGGCCCAAAGCTCAGGTCCGCTGTGAGGGTAACACCAAGTAATTCCAACCTGTCTGTCAATGGTATCGATCCATCCCGGAAAGAAGGAGACAGCTGGAAAGGAGTCCGTTTTGCCGAAAAAAGACACGCCTGAGTCTTGGCGGCATTGAACTGCACCAAGTTCGCGTCACCCCGATCGACCACAGCTCGCAACGTCGAATTGGTGCGCTCGAGTAAAGCCACTCTGCTAGCCTGGATTTGAATTTTTCCAGCTTTCGCGTTGGACAGGTATCTCTCTACAACTGTACTGTCATCTGCGTACCCAAAAATACCAGGATTAAGCAGGTCGTCAATATGCAGTAAGAAAAGTGTTGCAGAGAGAACAGACCCCTGAGGTACACCGGCGTTTATTGTCATTAGGTCGGATGAGTGGCCGTCAACGACCACACGAAGCGATCGTTCCCTCAGGAAGTCAGCAATCCAAGCACAGAGGCCAGGAGAGAGTCCGTAAGCAGGAAGCTTATTAATCAAACAGGCGTGCCAAACCCGATCGAAAGCTTTGGAGATATCCAAGGATACAGCAATTGCTTCACCTTGGCTCTCCATCGCTTCACTCCAAAGATGAGTGACGTACGCAAGAAGGTCTCCCGCTGAACGATTACGGCGAAAACCATATTGGCGATCGCTCAACAGGTCGTTTGCTTCAAGATACGCCAGGAGTCTATTGTTCAGGACTCGTTCGAGTACTTTACAAATTAATGATGTAACCGAGATTGGCCTGTAGTTTGAAGGTTCAGCTCGAATACCCTTTTTTGGCACAGGCTGGACACGTGCAATCTTCCAAGCTTTTGGTACCCTCCCAACTAGCAGAGATAGGCGAAAGAGACGAGTGAAGACAGGCGTTAACTCAGGCGCGCAGGACTTAAGGACCACAGCTGGAATGTCATCTGGACCACTGGCTTTATTCACGTCAAGATTGGAAAGGATTTTACGAACCTCGGCTTGCCGGATAGGACTGTCGGGCATGGAAAAACCACAGCCAGGCAGCTGGGGAGGTGTTTTGTTTCCAGAATCAAGACGCGAAGATTCCGCAAAGAGAGAAGCGAAAATATTTGCCTTATCTCTAGCAGTGTGAGCCAGTGAGCCATCGGGCTTGAGCAAGGGTGGCAGTGATGGACGACAGAAGTTCGCCTCGATTTAAACTAAACACAAAAAATCTTTAAAAAAAACAAGATAGCTCTACTTAAATCAAAATAAACGAATTAAAAACTAAACATTAAAACATGAGGTCTTGATGTCCGTTCCGGAGCGATCCTGCTGCAAAGATTGTCCATTGCGGTTCAGCGCGGGAATGCTGCTAGCATTTTGAGCAGTTTTGCAGCGGGAGTGCTTGGGGATGGGTCATTTTAGTTTTAGTTTTTATTTATTTTGTGTTGAAATATTTTAATGTTTAGTTTTTAGTTAGTTTATTTCAGAATGGTTAGATGAATCGTACATTATAAAAAATGACGACAAAAGTCAACTCACCAATAACAAAAAGAAGTATACCGCAAGTACAGAATCAGTAAATTACAACAACAAATTGCAATATAATGTGGTGCAAAGCTATGCGCCACATGTCATTCTTGCCTATAAAATAATTCTGAAAGCCAAACACGAATGCTACTCTAAAAATGTAGAAGTGCTTGAAACTCCTGCTGGGGTACCTCTTCAAAATTTTCTCGACCAACTGTTAGTCGCTTGTTAGAAGCACAAAAAAACGTTTTGCGATCAATAACTAAAACAGAATTTCAGGCGATTTCGGCACCGACTGCTTACTTTCGCACTTTGGAATATTCAATACAGGTTAAAGCGGACTGCCGAATTTTGAAAAGTCCTATGCAAGCAAAAACTAAGAATTTTTTAAAGTCCGTACTCCACTAATACTTACATTAAATATTGCACAAGTTGGCAAATTGCGAAAGTTGGCATTTAGCGCCGAAATCGCTCAGGCCACAGTCATTATTATATGGAAGTTCTAGGCAGTATCTAGCGATGACAAATTTGTATTTTTAACATGTTTGGACCCTTTAAATTTCATCACCAACGCCGGCACGAAAAGTAAACCAGTGTGATGTAATATATACAGGCTTTGACGGCGGCTTTCGTGAGCTCGGGAACATTATATACTATTGAGTGACGAACAATAGCTTTTTGTGCTGTTCACTGATGAGTCCCGGTTTGGTTTTATCTATAAGTTTTACTGGGTGTGGAGATGATGCATGGCAGGCGGTGAGACACTTTGCGAAGGTGGTAATGTCCGCAAATGAAGAAGCGGAGAGGTCGCGAGAGTTGCTCCTCGGCGCCCAGCGCCCCGGGCGCAGTAGGCGGGTGGTCCGCGATGACCGAAAAAAAAAGTTTTACTAGGTGGGTCCAGTTTGTAGTTCGTATGCACGACTTCAGATAACATAACAAATAAGTCGGTGGAACTGTATGTAGGTTTATTGTTAAACCTTTTTATTATAAGCCTTTTTATTAATTATAAAGGCTCATACATTTTGAGACTCGGCTTGTAAGAAATCTATAGTTCAGCATATCAATATCAAAAATACAGCCAAAATCGTAAATGAACAATGAAACTGTAATCGTACTTTATTAGGACATAGTCCGTAAGTTAGGCCGGTCAGTAAAGTTAGGACAGTATGTTAGGATAGCAATAAGTGATAATTGTAATAACCCCGCAAGGCACCTCAAGGTGAGGTGTCGGGGAGTAGCGACCCCGCGACCTCCTGAGCACTCCAGGGGGAAGTCACCGTACCTCACCTCCACCACCTCACATGTATTAGTTGGCTGGTCGGAGTGATCAGTGACGAGGAAGTCTCTGAAACGAAGAGCAAACTTCACAGATTTGTTTATAAAGTTTGTTATGAAGGCATGTCTTGTCTTCCATCTCATATAGGTAAGTACTTACTTCAAGTGGGTGCTCCAGTAATTTAACTGCAAAACCGCAGCTCGCTTGCTAAAGTTACGCGTGATTATTCCAAGAATAATTCCTATATATCTACCATCGATGTATCCTTTTGCCTTTTTTTTTGAAGACTCTATTGAAAGGTTTTTTTGAAGTCTGTTAAAAAATAAAACAAAATGAGAAACAATTAGACTTAATAAAATGCTTTTATGTCTCTGAAACTAAGTACATTTTGTCGGTTCATATTTAACAGTGCACCATAGTCAATTTGCTCCGCTACATTAGCGAATAACTCGTTATTGTTGTCTAGATCTAGAAAAATCTGTCTAAAAAAATGTATAATTCTAGAATAATAATATTTATGGGTTCATCCAGCAAACGTAAAACATGATTATTAAAAAATGAAACCTTTTGTTTTTAGATGTTTTATTGAATACGAGTATCTCTATAACCCTCTAGTTTGTAATTAATTTTTATTATTCGGTTATAACTATTTCTTGACTATGTTCAGCACAGTTTTTTGCTAAAATGTCAAGTTAACTTGTAATAATTAGCAAATATTTGATTTTGTGCTGTATAGTTTTTCATACCTATGCGAAATACCATCGAATGTCCTTCTTTTACGTCTGTAATTCGCATGCGCTATCCCTGTCACAATTTGAAGTTATGGTACAACCTTAAAGAAAATAACTACGATCTTTATGTAGATGCCTTGAGTCATATCATCATCTCAGCGTTTATACATCCACTGCCTTACGACGCCACAAATAGTGATCGCGAGCTTCCTCCATCCAACGACTCCCCCACTCCGTTTCGCATTGCACCGTGGTCGCCACACGAGGACTTTTACTCCCCTTACTTGAGGAGTTTTTTGAGTCAAATGTTTGTTCACTGAATAAACAGAGATAGAGACACGACGATCGCACCCCGCTTTATTATTTTTTTAGTTTGTTAGTATGTAAATAAAGAAACGAAACCTATCAACCTCTTGGAAAACAACTCGAGAAACTAAATCAAACTATAGTTAGTAAAGAGAATGCTTAATAAACGTTTACATGGAACAAACAGAAATGCACAAGTCATGATATACAAAACTAGGTTGCACTGTTCGAGTGTACAATTGTACATCCTCGAAGTTTCTTGAAGTTTGCTTACGGAACAATAAGGTCGTGGGTAAGCTACACAGTACCCTGGCGATAGGGTTTAAGCTGCCTATACAGAATTACTAACTATCTAGCAGTGCAGCCACTTCATGAACGCGGCAGCTGTAGTTACTTATAAACATTTTAAACTCACACGATTTGAACTCATAATTATTTTTCCCGGGTCTTATTCGCGTATTATAATTTTTAAATTCTCTTACCTCGACGTTTAGATCATGTTACACGTACGAGTTCGATTTCACGCTCCACACAATAATATATCTCTTAGATTGCCTAGTTAGATGATGGATAATAAATAATAGAACAACGACGTTCGAATTTTAAGTCAAATTTTTTAAAGGTGTGTGGGTAAACTTCCGAACTTTAAAGTTTAACTGTGCAACGTATGAAACTCGGCCGCCTGAGCCGACGTAAAAAAGCTTCACTATCAGACGGCCTTTCTCCTTCTAGTCTCTAATAGAGACCAGTCCAATTATACAATGTGTCCGTGTTAAAGTTTTCAGTAAGACTTTACCGAAGTTTTGTTATTGAAATACATACCTACTCGTATTAACAAGAGCGGAAAGTTATAATAAAATTTCCGCTTTCGATTTGTACCTAAAATACAAAAAGAACGAAGCATCTAATTAGTGAATTTCGCCCCAAGGTACTATAGGTTTAACATTATCTCCCTTGCTTTGCTCAGCATAAAGTTTAACTCAAAACAATGCCCGTCGGCTACGAGTTTTCAAATGTAAATATAATTTCGACGTCAAATCTGTTTATTTCCTAGGATTTAAACCCTCATTTTATTCCCTAGGGAATACCGACTTGCTTTTCCTTAGATATTCTGGTTAAAAAGTAACTTTGAAGAGACGGAAATTGTCTAAAAAGTATATGATCTCAATCTACCCCTGAAGAAGGGACATCCCTTGAACATACACGTCATGTTCAAGTGTTCATGTGATTTACACATGTGGGGCATTAATAACATGCTTAACATAATAAAAGCAACGCGATTAAAACAAAAAATGAGCAAATTTCAAAAGTATATCTAATCAATATGGTTTGAAGGAGACAAGTTTTTTCAATTGAGGACACAGCTTAAAATTAAAATTGTAATCATTATATTACTTTTAAACCAAAAAACTCGTCCATAAAATCTCTGCAAAATCGAAGGTAATATCTAATTCTTAAAAAATATCTCTTACAAAAGCGGTACAGTTACGCCACAAAGTAAAATTTCATTTTCATAAATTTTAATCTCAATAAATTATTTTCGAATGGGCAAAAAAGGGGGTCGGCCCGGACGGACAGCCTGAGAAAGGTAAGAAATTAATCCAATGTCAAAGTGGTACCAATTACAATGGAAGAATACAAAACTTTGAATAGGTAGGTATATTTCCTTTTTCTTTAACACGTCCGAAAGTCCTACGGAAAATTAATAGGATGAAAATTAATATTAGAAAAAAAGAAAATTAATTTATCTTTTTCTGTTACTTTTTTGCAAGTTTTACAAAAGATTGGTTTGCGTTTATTGTACTTATAAGTATAATAAACTAAGGCAAAAATCAAGGCATATTTGCGTTATAAAATTATCCAAATTATCATTTCAACATCGTTACAACCATTCTCTCATATGAAACTAGCTGCGTCCCGCGGTTGCACCCGCTGAAGTTTCATTCCCGTGGGAATATCGGGATCAAAAGTAGCCTAAGTAAGTAGTTACTCCTCGATTATATATTTTTACTTTGCTAAGACAAATTGCTTGCTACTGAATGACGTGAAAAATGATGTTGATACAATTTCAATTGTTCTATTCAAAATTAGTTAGCAGACACAGATTTACGTAAAGCCTACTTAAAATATAAATTGTGTAGGAAAAAAAAGTTCAAAGTGGAGACAAGAAGTAGGCAACGGTTCAAAAATAGTTTTAGAAACAAATAAATCACTTTCTGTACCTTTTTATACAGGAACCAATGTTGATTTATAGTCTCGCGAGCGACCGACACTTTCCCCGGCGCGGCGCGGGCGTCTTGATCGACGGAACTTTTCAATTTATTCTATGAGTCAACACGTTTAGGTAAATACGAGCTGTCGATTCTGTAGAGAAGCCACGGTTATCTCACCGCGTATTCCACGGTAATCATTTGTACATGCAAATAAATAATAAATATTGCACGACAACACACAGCTCAATAAAGCCCCAAAGTAAGCACTAGGCTTGTACTATGTGTCCTAGATTACGGATATATTATACAACTCATTCTTAAACTATTATTAAATAGATACTAACATAGAAAAAACTCAGACCAGTTTTTTATTTTTATACATTTATAGCCGGCGGAAATCGAAACCACAACCTCCTGCATTGCATTATGTACAAAACGGAAACGAGCGCTAGAGCTGCTAGTTTTAAATTGGTAGTTAATCAAAAACTAGAGCGGGAGAATCCGTTCCATTAAATCGTGAGTGAAGTGTAAGTAAAGCCGAAAGTGATTAGCAAAGTGATGTTCCGACTTTTATAGAATAACACTGCAGAATACCTACTTTCATTTGAATTTATGAGATTTATTGGCGGCGCGGCGGCGTGTCAGTTTAAAAATCTGATTTCCTATTTTCTGAATGGCAAAAGCTAAGAGAGAAATACGAAGTAAGTCTAACCAAATTAAAATAACGGAGAATTGAGTAAAGACAATGAGTTCGGCAAATTATTTTTTTTGTTTTTTAACTATCTAAAGATGAACAAAAAAGTTAGAGCTAGGGTTTGTAAATAAAAGCTCTCCAAAATTCTAAAACTGATAGTATTGGAAAACTGATTATCCTGAGCTGAGCTGATTTGATTATATCTGAGCATCCAGACTATTCTGATAATTCAGATTATTGTTTTTTTCTTCTTCAAAATCTTACTAAAGCATACAACCATAATGAGAAAACAAAAATTAGGAGTGGAGTGTGTAATTTTTAAATGATGTTTGATGGTTGAGGTGATGTATACCTCCAAAGGGAAGATTTTCCACCGGGCAGCTGGTGTTTGCCCGGTAGGCCGCGGCCGACGACGTTGCGTTGGTAGTTGTATATGATCTTATCTCAGAAAGAAATTGAAAATCGCGATTTAGGATTTCATACGAATAACGCCATCTGGTAGGCACTGTGGGCGTCCACCACTCTACCACGGAGGTAGATGCAGATTCTTTTGCTAGTAGCCATATCCCGGTGAGTCAGAGTCTTGATTTCCACAGTGAGTCGGGAAGATGCCGTTCCAGTAAGTCGGAAGAGTGATGTCCACGGTGAGTCGGGACGTGTGAGGGGCGTAGCACGTGAAGATCCAGTGTGTCGATGGCCAGTCGATGAGATACCGGATATACTCAGCATGCTGTATGTGCCCAGTTGCGATGGGATGTAGCCGTTAAAGGGTGAACCAGTGCTTGTGTAGTGTACTGGCGTCGTGGTCCAACCGATGTGGCTAGAAGTAGTTGTCGGCTACTGCTGCTGAGTGCTGCTGCTGGCGGGATGCAGAGGGGTAGATGATGGCGGTGCGGGGGTGAAGCTTATATCGGCGAAGGTTGCGCTCGTTGTTCATGTGCGGGGTCACCAGTTTTGAAGGGACAAGGTGGTATGTAGCTCCAAAGGGAAAATCTTCCCACCGGGCAAGTGGTTTTTACCAGTAGGCCGTGGCCCGACGATATCTCGTCGGTAGTTGTATTTGAGCTTATCTCAGAAAGAAAGTTGATATCGCGATTCAGGATTTCATACTAGTAACGCCATATAGTAGGTACTGTGGCCGTCCGCCACAGCTGTTTTACTTATTTTTGAAAATACAATCATCAATATTAAGAGTACTTTTCTTTCAACCATGATCGTTTTTTCCAACCCCTGGACTCAATAATAATCTTTTGAATCCTATAAGCCCTACGACACTTTTTTTCTAGTTTCAAGCTCTAGCCACCGCTCGCTTCTCGTCCGCATTCTCAACATCATCATAATCATATCAGCCGTAGGATGCCCACTGCTGGACATAGGCTTTCCTCATTGATGCCTATTGATTTCTCTTGGTGGCGGAGTGTATCCTCCGCATTAGCCACAAAATGCTTGAGGTAACTTTGATGCGCTATTCTAATACACTTACAGCACATCTGTTTAATGTTCAAAACACCCTTTCCTCAACCTATTGGAGCTCCCACTACCTGGTGGTGAAAAGTTTTCTAGTTTGCAACCAACATAAATAAAACTTTACTCCGCACGGATGCACTGAAGCTCGCAGCGTTGATCGCTTTTACGTTCACCAACTTTTATTGTAATTTTTGTACCGAAACACTATGGAACTCAGTTTAGTAAGTAGGTATCCAATATTATTTTCTTTTACGGTTGAAATATTGAAAGATATTTTACCTTCAGTGCGTTTATTATTAGTAGCATTTCGTTGCGGGCTAGGTCAACATATTTTATATTATCAAGTTTTTGCCGTAAGATGCTCCGCATTCGCGTGTAAGGTAACGTTACAAATTCGAGCATTACATATACCGCGCATCTTGTAAGTCGAATCTATTATGTTACATTACAAGTAAATGCCTGCGGTTAAGGAGAACATGTAAGTACCTACTATTTTAGAATTTAAGCATTATTGAGTATGAATGTAGTACCAAAGACTATTAATCATAATAGACATTCAATCACGAACACATTTTCGTACCGTCCAAAAACCATGGTTTGTAGATGGCGCTACCTTATTTAAAAAAACAGTTACAATACTAAGGCAATAAATAATATTTAGATCACGTCCAAAAAATTAAAAAAGGAAACTAATAATTTTTAATTGAAGTAAAATCTTTTTATTCAACAATAAAATTACCCAAAAACTATTTTTTTATTTTATTACAGCACCATTTAAGGGATCTATTTATCTAAAGTTGTTGACCACAAAATATCTGATCCGTGGCTAATTTCCCTACTTGTGAATTTCGATGTAGGGTTTTCGCGCGAACCTATTTTTTTGTGTCCTGGATTACTAATAATAATAATTGGCCTTTTCATCTAATTTTAGATGATTTATACAGCGCAAACAACTTTTTGATCCATGCTATTTTATGGCGCTGTTTGCCCGGGACGTTGTTAGGTGGAGTAGGCTTGCCCAGCACCTATACCACCCTCCCAGCTTAGTCAGCCATGCCCAGAGGAAAGAACTGGTCAATACGTCTGGAGCTAACAAAGCCCTGGGTTTCCTCACGATGTTTTCCTTCACCGTATGAGCGATATTATGTTATGCTGGATTACTACGTCTGCAATTTAGTGTAGTAATACTGTGGTGACTTCTATGCAAAAAGTATAAACTAGTTAGAGTGGTGCTTTTCGACTTCGAGGTTTGCGTTATTTCGTGATTTTTTAACTTTTATACAACAAGCACCATCTAGAAACATACAGTTTACGCCTGTACGCTAAACTGTATAAACATTGACAATCTAGTCCTAATATATCAATTTATGGTAGTACTTACTATGATTATAATCATAATATAATATACTACTGATATTATAAATAAATAAATAAAAATATAAATAAAATTGGAATGTAAACATGTATGTTACTGTTTCAGACAAAAACCTCTGAACCGATTGTGATACAACTTGGAATTTAGATAACTTGAACCTGAAACAGCAAACAGGCTATGTTTATCTCTATTTTCTTACATATGCGAGTGAACCGCGGGACGCTGCAATTGTTTTTGTCAATATTTCTTTTATTATATATTTTACTTGCTTCGTAGTTAAGACGAAGGCTGGATAAGGAGATGCCTAAAAATAGAGCAGTATTTTCCGGAAAAAAATGTTTGACTTGATAATAAATTAAATAACAATTGGTCCTCATGCAACACCACAATAAACAAATGAATACGTTACTTCGACTACAGAATGAGGACTATTTTTAAACGTAGTTTTTGTCATAAAAAGCACCGTAGAAACTAACGGTGAAAAATTGCAAGCGTTTCCGCCGGACATTCACGGACAATGTAAACATGTTAGTTCGAGAGAAGCGGTGAGAATTTTATGCGTGTTGCTGTCACGAAATTCCATCAGGATAGGTCTTTCCGCGTAACGTGCGATCCAAAAGGTAAATGGGTCATAAAAGGCATATCAATATTGACCGTGGAACGTGCCTCATGTCGGTATATTGGCCATATCTCATGTTATGCGCCGAAGAACCATTTTTTCTACCACTAATTTATAGCTTCGAATTTTTGTGGAAATCGAACCGTGTGAATGTATCAAATTGAAGCGCTCGTGTGTTGATGTGTACATTTTAGAAGATATTGTTTTGTACAAACAATGTTTCGACAGCGAAATTAAATGCAAATGTAATAGGTATAAATTTTTCTCCAGTCGCTTCATCGTGATGTTGGATTAAAATGAAACTCATTGTTTCGGTTAAAGCTGCGTTGTGTTTATTACTTTTAGCGTTTGTTAATACCCTGCGCCGTTTCGAGACTTTTGCAGGTCTCATAATCAGGATAGACAAGTACCCTGAGCAAAATGCGTAGCCTGTGTGAGTGGGCCAATATATGTATAGGTAAAGTTAAAGTTTTAACTGTGTGTTTCCGCAATTAGCCCTACTATTAGGCCTTTGTGCGTGATTTTAAGCCGTGGGTTTTCACACGATGTTTTTCTTCATCGTAAGAGCGATGTTAATAGCGCACATATTTTTTTCTTAAAGAAAAAGACATTGATGGGCGGCCGCGATTTGAAACCACGACCTTCGGAATGAAAGTCGTAGTATCTACCACTAGACCAACACCGCTCTCACTCTCTCTCTATCTCTCTCTCTCTATATATGTATAGGTATATACATTTTAATTATATTTTCGGCATTGCAGCACTTTTATAAATCAAGACGAAAACAAAGTAATTGGATAAAACAAGGTAATACAGGTTAATTACTACTTTCAGTAAACAGTTTTAATTATTTAACCGTTTCCTGTAATCCGCATTGAGAGCACCCCTTTCTCATTAAGGGTTGATGTATAATTACAAGGAACAACTGACGGATGATCAGGGGTAGGTACTTAGTGCCTTTGTATGTACGGATCTTATTCTGAATAATAAATCTTATAAAATTTGAAATGTTTTTTATTTTATATCCATAATAGGCTAGCATTTGACCTCTCACCTGAAGCCTGAACTTTGTTGATTTTAATCGCGTTGTTTTTATTATTAGTATCGTTGCACATCTTGGTTGCCTGGAAGTGATTGCCCATAGGGGATAAGGTCGCCCATAGCGCCACTTTAGTTTTAAGTTTGTCTATGTTAAATTTGTTGTTATTTGTGTTTTTGTTACAATAAAGTGTAATCAATCAATCAACCAATAATAATAACAAAGCGTATAAAACCGTAAAATGTCGCTGTCATTTTGTATGTATGCTTAGCTGTATGTATCAGATATCTTTAAAACTAAGCAACGGATTTTGATGCGTTTTTTTAATAGTTAGTGATTCAATAGGAAGGTCCATTTGTAAAGCACTATCAGCGTGTGAAACCGCAGGGTCCAGCTAGTATGTTATATTACGGCCTCTGTAGCGCATCGGGCGGATTTATGCTTAAAAAAAAAATTGTATCAGGTCTGAGTGTCTTTCAATGTATAATTTGTATGTAGTTACAAAAAAAAGTATAATATGTAGTATATCAGTTGTCTAGTACCCATAGTACAAGCCTAGTGCTTAGTTTGGGGCTAAACTGCGCTGTGTGCAATGTAGTAAAATATTTATTTAATATTTATTTATTACACTTTCCCTTCGCTATTTTAAAACAGTAACCATCAAAAGACTTTGCCCCGATGACAGGTTAACCGACAGATTTCATTACAAAATAGTTATTTCCCCGATTATTCATCCCCTATGGAGTTTAAAAGTAGCCTATGTCATGGTGAATCAAGTTTTAAAACCGGTTTAGTAGTTTCGGTGTCAATTCATTGCAAACAAACAAATAAACCTTCCATCTTTATCTATTATATTAGTATAACTATACTAAATTTATTTAGCATCGTTTACAAAATTTCGTTTTAAGAAAAGCTAACTTTTATTTTTTTCAAGTAAGTATCTCTTGTAATATGAACCACCGACCCTGTTAGACCAGTAATATGAACATAGAGAGCACTTCAATATTGCAACCTAGGGCCATTATCTTGAAGTAAAGTATGTGGTAAATCAACGTAGCGGAGCAATAGGGACTTATTGGCATTTGATAGTCAACCGTGTGGGCACTAGCATACTCATAATGCGTATACCTACTCTGTTTCAAAATCTTATATCAAAAATTTACAAAAAAAACTCATACATTTATTTGAAGGTGACAGTTTTTTGTTCAATTTTTTGAGATAATTGACCGTTCTATGTTTACATTTTTGATCTAATGTTCTGAAACAGGGATCAACGTATAATTACCAATTTGAACACGTTTTTCGCGTAACGACGCATTTTAAAAACGCCATCGTTATTGAAATGCGTCGTTACGCGAAAATTTGGACCGCATAGCAAATTGACATATCCATCAAATTGACGCATTTGCCAAATTATTCAATCATGAACTATTTTAAACGGGAGTTTTGGTGGGAACGCGTTGAGGAGATGTGGTGCTAAATTTTCATTTTTGTGAAACCTAGTTCAAATGCGTGCAGATTGTTTAATTTCGAGGACATATTAATCAATTTAGTTTCGTGAAGGTGTACAAGTGGAATGAAAGTGAAAAACATGGACTAAGTGTTGTCTCCAAAGCTCCGTGAACAATCTTTGTAAATGGCCGCCGTGTTTACAAATGATTCCCTAGACTTGACTTTATTTGACGACTTGACTGTTTCGTTGCAAATAACATGCATAATATATTAATAATACATGACACTGGCTAATTTCCTAATGGCTATAATCAGTTCACAACTGATAACAAATATAATAATAACTTAAATGAACTAAAAATGACCAAATCCGACAAAGTCTCGTCGCGACCTAGCCTGTCCGCAACGAAGTTCTGTAGGGTTCCGACCCAAAGGGTAAAAACGAGACCCTATTACTGAGACTCCGCTGTCCGTCCGTCCATCTGTCTGTCGGTCCAGTGTTCATTTTAGGGTTCTGTAGCCAATTGTGGTAGTGGTACGGTACCTTTCGTACGAGAGTCCGACTTGCGCTCGGTTTTTAACAATTACCTTGATACTGAAATAGGTACTGAGTGAAAATAAAATGTAAAGGTGCTTCCGTACCGGGAGCATTCACGTGTAGTAACATTATAGATTCGACTTTGAGCATAACATTACAATACTCCTCCTTTATATGGTCTGTTTCCCTTTTCACTGATGGAATGCTCGAAATTACACTGGCAAAGGGGTACCCTAAAATGAAGCTAGCTCAAGCAGATTTTGGTTCTAAAACAATTAAATCCTTGCTACTGTATTTTAACTAAACGCGTTATACTTATTTATATTTACAATTTGACAAAGATAATGGTTTAGTATAAACAACGAACGAACGTGTGTTGTGTGCCGCAGCTGGCGCGATTGGAGTGTGAAAGGAAGATAACAGGAGCAGTACGTGAGACAGAATATTTTAGCAATACGGTCATTTTTAGCTGATCCCCGCGATTCTACGTTCTCATGGAATTTCTCGACACACCATTATATTTAAATTGTTTTTTAAATGTTTATACATGGAATAGCTGTGTTTCGCGGTTTTACCCGCGTAAATACCGATCCCGTGGGAATATCGAGGTCAAAAGCCTAATTCATATTAAACGATAAATACTGTTTTGGCGATTATGAATTCGCAACTCGAGATTGCTATGTTTTTAGTTTATCAATGCTACACCTCATCATTTTCATTCGTTGAACATGATAGGCTATTCAGAATGTAGAGTTCAGAATTGCATTTTTCGTTTATTCCATAAAAAGACGATGAGAGACAATTGCGTCTATTTGAGTAATAGTGCATTTTAAATGCAGGACAAAAGGATGAAGTCGGTTTAATTCACCTGCCCAGTCTATCGTTTGCTCATTTGTGCTCACAGTTTTTTAGTTCTCATTCCTATTTATAATTTCTCTTACTAGTCATATCCAACATTTTGTTGTTGTTGTTGACATGGGATTAAAATAAAATTATAGTAATTTTATTACAAATTACAATCTGTATACAATGTGTAACTCTTGTAAATTCAATTTGTTTTTTGAAAATTTTGAGTTATGCTTCACTGAAAAAACAGCTGTTTTTTAAAACAAACGCAATTAAAGTTTTGATTGCAAAAGACCAAATAAAAGAAAATAAAAGAACAACTAAAAATCAATGACCTCTAACTCTAAGAAACAGCTAATTCAAGTAAACTTTAAATTTTCGAAAACTACTTCAAATTTCCAAAAGTTGTTCGCGTAGATGTGTAGAATAACCCCCTTTCGGCTTTAAAGGGTATTCTCGTTATACCTTGTACAAATATATTTTTTAAAAACTGAAAAGGTTCGTCGTAAATAAGTTTGGATTAAAATATCCCTAGATTTTGTTGTTGTGTGAATTTTATCGGTAACGTAAATTAGGGATAGATACTTTGTGACAAAAATTTTCTAAGATGTAGTTCGTGTTTTTCAACTTACATCGACACAAATACTTTTATTTCAAAGAATCATTGGATGCGTTCAAAATAAACTCATTTTACCCCGTAGGTATTGTGGTGTAGTGTAGACTGCATTAGATAATGTGTGTCGAAGTTTTATTTCCGAAAAATCTACTAGGTAAATCAATAAATAGTTAATTAAGGTATTCCGTGCGACGATAAGCAAACACAGCAACACCTTTCAGGCATCGGAGCGTTCGACCACGAACATCCATTAAAGGATTTGTAAGATTAACGGAGTCCCCAAACTACACACTTTACGGCTCGTTTTTGCACTCAAACGTATTACGTTTTTGGATTACTTACCGTGAATTTACCCTCTGTTTAACAGGTTGGATTTGCAAGTAGAATTAGGTACCTGTTTGTTAATTAGCGTTTCACTCTTTTCTGGTTTTCTTCTACTTCTTTCTCTACTCCCAACGGAAGCTAGACAACATAAATTTACATGCTGCAGCTCTAAACATAAACAATGTGGTGATACTGCAACCGTACCAATCTCTAAGGTTCTTCAGCCAAGAGTGGCACCTCCGGCTGACACTTCTCTTACCATTGATCTTTGGAGATAAGCTGGAGTAACTTGTACTTGTCATTACTCATGACGTGACCGAAATACGACGATTTTCTACACTTTATGGTATCCACAAGCTGTACCATACCTACCTTCTTTTTGCAGTTGTCAAGGATTTCATTCTTCTTTTTTGGTCAGGTCACTGTACCTTTTAATGTATTGGCAAAAAATAGTTCCTAACACAAACATTATTTGTAAATTGAAAAGACGTGGTGATTTACATTCACGAAATTTTCATCTATGGTTTTTGCGATTTTGCATAATAAAACACTTAATTTATTCGGTTTAATCGCGTTTTTATTCATGGTTTAAACGAACCGAGCTTTCGCCAACTTTACAGTTGGCTTTTTGAAGGTTGACTGAGATGTAATTTGTCTATTTTAACAGTCTAAAAAGTTACAGTAAACTACCGTCTCATAATTATTTGTAACAAAACGTTCCAGAAACCATGAATAAAAACGCGATTAAGCCGGATAAATAAAGTGTTTGATTAAAAAAACAAATCCTGTGTGCTAGGTTAAATATTTGGTCAATAAGAACCAATATTATTTTTTACACTATATATCACATCACCCTAATAATATGAATGCAAAAGTTTAGATGTTTGTTTGTTTGTGTTTCTATCAGGCAAAAAGTACAGAACTTGGTTAGCATCATGGTATGGTTTAGTTTGTTTATTAATAAAAATGTTTTATAAATTATGCCAATCTGGAATAGGCTCTTACTGCCCCTTGCTGGCCTTTGCTCTGCAGTATGACAAATTTTAATTATTTATGTTTAATTTAAATAGTTTTTTTTTTAAATCTTTTTCGAAAAAGCTTTAAGTAAAGATTATAAAAGCGTTATGCAGATTCACGAGCCATTCTTTCTTGTCTTCCTTGTTCTATCCGTTACTTGGAAAATTACCTTAGGAGCAGGTAATTTAATGAACGCTACCGTTGTTTTTGTAATATAATTAAAATATCTACCCTTATTACAGTGCTTAATAGAAGCAAATTTAATTAAGTCTTAAACAACAAAAATCTAATAATTAACAAAGTGGGTTTATTTGTTCCAACTTCCTTACTAGGCGGAGGGAATCCTTTTTCCTGTGAAACATTTACAAATTCGTAGACGAAATTTAAATATTTAGTCCCTATGCAAATATTATATAATTGTTCTATCGGCCGCATGGTTCTCCAGTTTTTTTTTTCATCAACAACAATCAACTTCGACTTAACATGCTATGGATTAGGCAACCCTCAGTCGCGAAGAATGTCACCCGAACTCGAATATTCTTCAATGACTGAGCTTTTAACTGATGACAGTAAACACATTGGCACAACGCGAAGAACTTATGCGTTATGAAAGGAATTTAAGAAAAAGAGTGAGAGCGCCAGAAATATAAAAAAAAAAACATTTTTTAAGTCGTTTGTGACATCCGAGATGACATAACCTTATCTTTACAATCGACAGAATGCGTTTAAACAAATAATGTAATGTGTAGACAAAAATATATTTGTCTATCGCCTGGGTACAGGTGTACCATTCGACGGATATAAATTTTATTGTCCGTTGTTTTTTCTAGCCTGTAAAAATATTCGAATCGATCACGCAGTCAATTTAGGACTGAATTGTTTTTACATAGCTAACCATACAAATATGGAAAGGTTCGAAAAGTTGAAAGTCAATCTGACCGTCGGAGCATAGCTGCGTCAATTCCGACTATTGTGTGTGATGTGAGAAGAATTCGATGCAATTTTTAGACGTGCATCCAATATTCAAGTTATTGAAGTTGTACTGTGGAGCGATTTGAATTCTCAATGTAAATTTGAAAGTTAATTTACCTCCAAAAATTTAACTTTAGATATTTTTACGCTGAACTAACAAACGGTATTCGAATGGCTTTTTGAACAGAATATGAACACTATTATTTCATTTTCTAAAATATTGTTTGCAAAGAATGAAGCCAGAGTCGACTTTCAATCATAAACTTAAATGAACTGATTTCTGTAGAGAAGTTCAACTGAGGCGCTAAAAGCCATTTTATCTATTTCTTTCCGTCTAAAGTCTAGGCAAAATAGATTCAATAAATCGACAAAAAATTTGACTACTTGAAAACTGATCCCATTATCTCCGCATGATGTGATCAGTTTTTAACGGTTCTTTATTTATTTATAGGTAGCAACTCAATTTAGACAAAAAGTGCTTGCGTAATCTTCTGCTCGCAAAACTACTGGATTGAGTTATAAAGAACCCTTATGCGTCTTTTGAAGAGTACAATACAATACTATCAGTTCTATTCACTAACGACCCACCCCAGCTGTTAACCAGCGTTTATAAGTAAGGGTGGCAATGTACGGATGATTGCTTTGCCTAGCTTTAGTCAATGATAGTCAACGTCAGGGCCTGCGACAACGATTGGGTCAACCAATGCGTGGATTATCATTGGTTTACAAAAATTATCAATGATGTCGCTTTGGTGTGTGAACAGCTAGTTACCTATATTTTATTATGATGATGAATTGTAGAATTTTTAGATTCTGATGTCCATATAATCAGCAATCACAAAACATATGGTACCTAACCATATTAAGGTATTTCTTTTGCAATAATTTTGGTAGTTGGTTTACACGATTAGTTACTTTTACAACAACAAAAAAACAACTCGTTAAAAGATTATATTTCAATTTTTACTACGAAACGGGATATATTTGAACATTGTCTTTTCTTGTAATGGTTTAAAAGGATTCTGAACTTTACATTGCATTGATATTACAGTTTTACCTAATTAATTAATATTAAATAAGAAATACTGTTTTGGTCTTTGCGAGACGTCGCAACTCGAGCTACCACAGTAGCATGCGTTTTTAGTTTATCAATCCTTCACCTTAATGGCTTGGCACCTTCTGTGGTTTGTGAGTGCAGCGTGCTGCAGACAGCCGCTTAACGTGTTAAATGTCAAGCTCTATCTATCGACAACTCCACTTAAAGTAGGTACTATCTAGAATGTCGATAATGGTTATGTCATATCTTATCCTATCCTATCCTACTAATATTATAAAGCTGAAAATTTGTGACTATGTATGTGTGTTTGTTACTCAATCACGCAAAAACTACTGAACCGATTTCGATGAAACTTGGAATATAGGTAGCTGAGGACCTGGATTAACACATATACTTTTTATCCCGATATTCCCGCGGGAACGGGACTTACGCGGGTGAAACCGCGGGGCGCAGCTAGTACCGGTATATTGTTAGAAAAATATTAGAACTAGAACAAGACTTTGTAGTGTAGAACAAGACTTTTCACGACAGCATTTTGGCGTTTTGTGATGTTGCAATGTCTTTGTTTATAAATCTTTTTTTGCTATGTTATTGATACAAAGGTCTTATAAGTAGGCATAAATAAGAACAAAGAAAAATTTAGAAATAAAAGCCTCCTTGTAAATTGATTTCAATAAGTTTTAATATAATTTGGTAGCAAATCTTATTTACTATAGTACCCATGTAATTGAAATGATTGGAAGTTTTTAATAATCTCATATTACGAGCACCGTAACATTTTAAGTATTTCTTATTGGAAATATTAAATTGCTCTCTGAACTAAGAGTAATTATATTATATTAAAATACTAACTGTAAATTAATTTTGTATTTAGTTTAATCGCGTTTTATTCATGATTTTTAAACGAACCGAGCTTTCCCCAAATTTACAGTTGGCTTTTTCAAGGTTGCTCGGTTCGTTAAAACGCGATTAAAAACGATAAATAAAGTGTTTTATCATGCAAAATTGCGAAAACCATTAAAGAAATTACATTTTATTGTTATTTATTTTAAACCTTCTAATCATGACAGCGATCTCAACCTCACGTGGTCTAAACCGCGTTTGTTTCGGATATTACCCCGATATACATATTGACATACACCTTATCGACGTTACCTTTTTATATTTATAATATTTACAAATACAATACAAAAATACAAAAATGTTTATTTTTCCAAAAAATGATACATATAAAAATTAGAAATAGCAGTGGAGCTCGCACTAGGTCTACAGCCTGTGACGCGAGTCTCCTTTTACCAGAATAACAAAAAATAATAATTACTAGTTCGGAAAGCATTATTGTGTACGAGGATAATATAGGTACATGTATGAACTCTGAGGTCTGAGGACAAATAATAGGTTGACTATATGGACAAGATCACGTGTTAATAATTCTATGAAGTAAGGCAAATGTAAGTAAAAAGAAAAAGAAAAGAGAAAAAGAAACCCTAGAGGATACGAGGGCGAGACGGTGTCGGTAAGACCCATCTCGATCTCAGTAAGTGTGGAGGAGGAGGGCCGTTAGTATGGTTAGGTTAGGTTGAGGTTATGTATTGGGTGATTTCTGAAAGAACACAAAATGCAGTGCAATAGCGTGAGCGTGGCTGTCACACAAGTTTTTCCAAAATCGACTCCGTCGCGTCGTAGTCAAGCGAAAGAAGCCAGTTTCTTATTTTGACTTTATTAGAGTTAGACTACTCTTTATTTAATCCTACTAATATTATAAATCTGAAAGTTTGTGAATATGTGAGTATGTGTGTTTGTTACTCAATCTAGTAAGATCCGCTGAACCGATTGCGATGAAACTTAGAATATATGTAGCCGGTTACAGGAAATATCACATAGGCTACTTTTTATCCCGATATTTCCGCGGGAACGGGACTTACGCGGGAAAAACCACGGGGCGCAGCTATTATATAGTATAAGAGAACAACAATTAAGCTATGTAGAATTATGTCATCATCATTCGTGCGATGTTGTTTATAGATAAGGTACTTTGTAGAATTATGTACCTTATCTATAAATAATAATGAGGTAGGTCGTTGACAGGAGGGGATAACGTAAAGGGCACTTCAAAGAACTACCGGCACAATTCTATTGCATTGCATTTATTTCACAAACAGATTGTATATTCTTTGATCTTAGCAGCCCCTTGGATATTTATCTACCTTCATCTTTAAGAAATAGCTTACAGTGTATCCATCAATGAGATATAGTTTTCGATTTTGATTTTATTTTAGTAGTAAAAGCCGTTGTTGTATACAAGAATTATTAATCTACAAGTGTAGTTTTTCCAGGTATTTATTTCATACACGACTTCAAACTCACATCGTTGTTTTTAATACAAATATCTTATAACGGGATAAATCCATTTTCGTGTGGTTTTTTTTGTAGTTTATGATTTCCCCTTATTTATGTTATGTAAATGATTACTTTGTTAAATTGTTTGATTAATTATAGTCTAAGAGTTCGTGAACCCCAGACCTTCGTTATTTTGTAAAAGCTGAAAATTTGTCAGAGCATGTTCCTATCACAGGTAAGAATGATGGACCATAATGATATTTGGGTTACAGTGGCTTTGGCAGACACCCTAAATGTGGGTAACATTAAGGGTGGCTGGCAAAAGTTTGCTACGATGTTAGGTGTCTGGCAATTAATGATGTGATTTTTTCAACAATATTCTGAAGGTAATGAATTAAAACCCAAAAATCACACTTTATTATTTGATGAATTACACATCTTTAGTACCGTTTTTCTACCAAAGCCACTGTAACCCAAACTTTATCATCCATCGTTTTTATCTGTTATGGGAACATGCGATGACAAATTTCAAGTTTTTACAAAATAAACAAGGTCTGGGGTTCACGAGCTCTTGCTCTATTACATACGTAAGAGTACGAAGTCTTCTTGTCCCGATCAATTATAATTATACTTTATTTCTTTACGACCATTATTACTTTTAATTTCTTTACGACCATGTAGGGAAATTTTCAATATTTTTTCGGTCAAAAACAGCGGCCTCGATGAGTCATTAAACAGCTCTCAAGCGCAATAATGACATTTTCAGAACAACATAATAAAGTTACAAAAACAATTCAGTTACTCCGTTATCATCCCCGTATTAAAATAGGGCCCAAACGAAAATGTGGTTTGGAGAGCACCTTTTAAATTATACATGCGATTTTAAGTAACTGGGGATCTCGTATCCCAAGCCTTTTGGTTCCGCTTAACTGCGAGATTTCTTTTATATATCCTTTCGGGGCAAATTGATTGAATAATGTTCTGATTTGTAATGTATTCGTTCGTAATAAATAAAACGATAAAACTATCATAACATTACATACTATAAAACAAAGTCACTACCTGCTGTCTGTTAGTATGTATGCTTAGATCTTTAAAGCTACTCAACTGATTATCAGTAGATATGATAGAGTAATTCATTATGAAGGTTTGTATGTATAACACATCCTGATATTTCCGCAGGGTCGGGACTTACGCGGGTAAAACCGCGGAGCGTAGCTAGTTATGAACAAAAAGAAAAAAAATGGTTTGGTAACTATTAGGGTGGAACAATAATCAGTCGCTTTTTGTTAACGAATTATAAAAAATAAATGATGAAATAACCTTACCTACATACCGATTAATCATCAATACTTATAATAAAATTGTAATTTGGCGGTGTCTGTTTTTGAAAGATATTTTGAAAAAATCTATTTTTATTAGTATGTACTAACGTAACAGACCCCATTTCCCCCACATCTGCTTACCATTGGTATGCAGATAGCTTAAAACTTCGATTAACATATAGGATATAGGCAACTTTTTATCCGTATATCATTCAAATAAAAAAATAATTGCACAATTTCGTTGTTTTTTAACCATCGTCATCTACAGTCATCTATCGTCATCCATCGTCATCAATCGTCATTCATCGTCATCGATCATCATCTATCGTCATCATCACTTACTGACATACAAATTTTGCCTTACTTCACCTACCTACCTACGGTAGGTAGGTGAAGTAAGGCAAATTTCAAAAGAAAGAAAAAGAAGTAAGGCATATTTCGGTAGGTAGGTGTAGGAAGAACGCAGGATCGCGACTTGCGCGGGTGTAACCGCGAGGCGCAGCTAGTCTTATATATAATCAGATGTCGGGCAGCCAAACTACAATCTGTATTTACGCAATAAAACTGCCTGACATCAGAAAACATAGTAACATTTTACCGAGCCTTAATCGCGTATTGTTATTTATTTTCTTACCTCGACGTTTCGATCATCTTGGTCGCGAGAGGACATAAAATACTATATAAGACTCGTGAAATGTAACGAATAGTGTGAATTTATAAAGTTTATCAGATTATATAACAGATAAGTCGATGGCACTGTATGTAGGTCAGGTTATTTTGTGCTTTTTGAATCAGATTTTCAAATATATTTCTTTAGTTTACTACTGCCACAAAATGAATTAAAATTTTAACTATGGGGTACTTCAATAATTGTAGAGTTTTCTATTGAGAATGTGGTTTCAGGTGCTTCATTCATTCATTGATCTGGACGTGTTCTGTTCTTTAGCTTCAGAATCAAAGATCATTCTATGTAACTCTAAAATACTTAAACTATCCCTATGCACATTTTTATTCAAATCGTTCGAGCCGTTTGACCGTGAAGAGCGAACAAACAATCAAACGAAACTTTCAAAATATTTAGTAAGCATACATTTATATAATTCGCCGACAGCCAGCAGTTGTAAGCGTGAATTAAATATAAAGGTGAGCACATACCAGACTCTCCGTGGCAGTCATTCCGTCCAAATTGAAGCCTCTTTCTTTAATGTACATACATAAATCTGAATTAAAATCTAAAGAGGGCCGACGAATAAATAATGTTTCGTCGTTTTTCAGTGGTCTTAAGTCTCCATTTTCTTTATACGTTCATGTTTTTATTTTCCTACTATAAAAACGTTGGTGTAATTATTATGACAGAACAGACTTTCTACGAGAAAATTCACTTTCTTTGGTTTTTATTTTGTCTTTTACATAAAGCACCTGTAGGTAGGCATTTCATACAACTTTGAGAAGAAGTAGGTATCTGATATCTATCTGTTATATCTGATAGAAATTGTAATAAATTAACGTGTCTGTCACGCATGTCAGGCACAATATGGTGCAATGAAGGCCAACACCACGTCGTCATGTGGTGGTACATAACAGTTCCTTCTTATGCACTATGCGTCGCTGTGGTGTTATTTAGTTACACCTATGTTAAACTAAATAACATCACGTTTTGTTCTGGTTCTTAGTTATTTTTCATCATAATTAAACGATATTGGACAATGTATAATATTAAAATGTCGTGGTAAAAAATCATGTCTCAAACCATAGAACTCTACGTTCTCTACGATCCAAGAGTCTACTACAGGTTCTTAGAGCTTCATGGTGTAAACTCGAACTTTCTACCACGATAACTTCCTTACTCCTGCACTGTTTCTGTTTCATATACCTACGTTGTCTATTTAATAGGCTCTTGAATCCGGTAGGAGTGAACAGTCTCGAAAGGTCCGTATGGTTTCCGCCCTGGACATGGCATCATGAACACTGTTTGCGCCTAATGATCGTCATGGAGCGAAGATCTAGAACGAAGAATACGTCATTGGATTTTCTGTTCCTTAACTTGCAGAAGGTCTTCGACTGTGTCTCTTGCGTGATGATCTAGTGAGCGTTAGATCATCAAAATGACAGTTAAACTGAAGGGACAGGTCTCATCATCATCATTATCATCAGCCTGTTGCAGTCCACTGCTAGACATAGGCCTCTCCAATTACACGCCACCTAGATACAGTTTGTGCCAGTCTTGCGCAAACCGTCGCTCCAACGTGCCTGAGGACGTCCTACACTACGTTCACACAGGACAGGTTTTTAAATCTATTATTTGACCCGTTCTTTTGTGTGGTAGTGAGGCGTGGCCAGTGCTTGATCGGCAAAACAGGAGTTGCGTGTAATGAGCTGCGGAGCTGAAGATGCTGCGCTGGCTGTGTGGAGTGACGCGAAGATTACCCCAAGAACTCCCGATTCTGGGGCAGCTTTTACGTCTGAGATATTGTAGATAAATTGAAAAATGCCACTAAAACAACTACGACACTAACTGTAAATATAAACGTAAAATTCCAAAAGAAGGAAGACATTTCCTGAATTCTCTGGAGATCCTAACGAACAAGTGCATTCCTCTGAGTATCTGAGCTTTCGAAACCAGCCCGACTAAATCAAAAATCTAAAAGCGTTCTCTTAATAACCTACTTCTACGAAATCCCTTAATTTATTTAGCAATTGGAAATATTCACAATATCACTTATTTATTCATCCCAACACTCTTAAAAGATTTAAAACAATTCTTCGTTAGCACGAGTACCTATCGAGTAACTGCCTGTGCTTTCCACATTTAATTAAGTCTATTTGAAAATGCATTTTCCTATCTGCAATTGAAAAACCATTGTTAAGTATTAATTGAACAGATCTTTAAAGTTATCAATTTATGGTTGTTGACCTGGATTTATGAACGCCTGCATTTGATGATAAGGTTCGAATACAAGTAGGTATACTATTAAGAGTGAAGTCCTAGAGTTTTTTTCAGTTGTTTCGTTGGGATTGGATTAGTTATTAACAGGACTTCGCAAATTGGTTTTTGTAAACGGATAAAGGATACATCGAGATGCTTCGCCTTGAATGGCAACGTATTCTCAGCTATGGCACGCTGCGTACTGTAGAAAACCGAGTGATTTCTGATTTAAAGTTTGTCATTCCAATCTGGAAACTTGATGTTTACTCATTGAACTACCTACATATTCTTTAATATCCTATTGTTAATACAATTCTTAATATTAAAAATAAAAATAAGGAGAAACATCGCAAGATTTAGTTGAACAATCCACAGGTGATTCGTTTTAACAACCCTCTCTATTACATTTGACAATATCCGAATAATTACCGGATGTTATCGTGAAGCGGAAATGACGTGCAGAATTGACAGTAATCCGACGGAGACAATGTTCCGTTCGCAACGCAATTTCCGGGAAAACTCGGATCAAGGGTTCAGTGTTTCGCCGGCTCATCCTAATGTTTGGATGAATATTAATATAAGCATTCTCGAAATATATTTATAAGTTTTATCTTTCTCAAATTATAGTAATAGGGACGGTTAACAAGGTCGACATTAGCCGGCTCAAATTTCTTTAAATATTCATGAGCTACTCGACACAAGACAATTTAATCAATTACAGTTTACTTCTATGCATTTTTTTAATAAGTTAATGCGTTGAAATTAAACTCTGGTTTAAATTATTTAGCTTTTCTTAAATTTAGCATTTTATGAATGTTTTGAAATCCTTACATACTCTTTCTCAGGATAGACTAGGTAAGTAGAAAGAGAGTTTAATTTCAATGCGCGAAAAAAAGAAAAAAATTAAGTTTACACGTCTTAATTTTAACGTGATATTATATTGAAAACGAAAACTTTCTCTATTATTATCTTGTAGTTTGCTTGGTTTTGCCGATTGTCAAATTCAGTAAACTGTTACTGGAACCGATTCTTAACATCTTGACTCGGATATTATCTACAATACAGACTGTATTCCCTAACACTGAAGTCATCCCAGCACTTGGCAGGAGTTCAGGCCACCACTCTAATAAATAGAAGAAGCCTGTGCCACCTAATTTTAGTTCTAATCCTACGTATACGTACTCCAAAATTGCAATTGCTTTTAATTCAGATTTGCAGTGGGGTTTGCACACCTATTGGTACAGTCTTATATGAGATCTTTAACAAAGGGAGTATAAATGAATGAAAGATATTAAATAAAAGTCATTGTTTGTCTGAAGACTGAAACGTTTTGATACATATATTAGATGAGATGGTTGTTTACAGTAACGTTTTAGTACAATTTTATTATGAATGACAAGTTACTCAGTCCACCTTGAAAAAGGAGGCTTCGAAACGTTGGATCGATATTGCAACAATGCTGGTAATAAAAACAACGCAATTAAAACCGGGAAATGAGTTTTTATTACTTCATCTAGAAATGACTGACTCTATATTTCTAGTTGTCTAACTCACAAACACATTCGAAACGCCCCACTACTCTTAAAAATGACAAATATATTTACATTTTACGATTAAATGGTTATTTTTCAAACTAAAACTACTGTTCTTTACGAAACATCTACGGTGTGGTATAAATAATTTTCTTGTGAGAAAATGTCCAAGTTAAAAGTGGCGTGTACCAATCGAAGTAGAATAACCCCCCACCAGCCGTTGGAGATCTAATCTCATTCGAAACCAGCTCACTTCCAAGATTCAGTTAATGTTTGTCCTAATAAATATATTTGCGTTTGCTTTTGCAGCCATTTCTTTTTTAACTAACAAAATAAAATTTTACCTATTTTATTTAACAGTTATGAAAGTACCGGGTAAATTGGGGTTATTTTTTGACTGTATGCAAACTCTGTGACAACCCCACATTTTGGCAATCAACATACCGTATCATATTTTTTTTAATTATGTATACTACCAATTTACGGTAGTATTTGTTTTTCTTGATAGAAATCGTTTGTATCGAGGTTAATTTTATAACTAGCACCGTCCCGCAGCGTACTCTACTTTTCGATTCCATAGGAATCCGGTCATTGACATCAGTATCTGGTATTTCATTTCCACTTTTAATAATTCAATATGAAATAAACTTCTACCTAAACTTTAACAACTTCCACCAAAATATATTTTTAAAAATTATTATTGACTAGTGCACCCCGCGGTTTCATCCGCGTAAGTCCCGTTCCCGCAGGAATATCAGGATAAAAAGCCTATGTGTAATTCCCGGTATCCAGCTACCTATATTCCAAGTTACATCGCAATCGGTTATGAAGTTTTTCCGTGATTGAGTAACAAACATACAAAGTTTCAGCTTTATAATATTAGGATAGGTAAGCGTTTGACTGCTATCCCACCTGATGGAAAGCGACGATGTGGTTTAAGATGTTGCACGCTTACCTAGGAGATACCTGTTCACTCGTGACTTGAAGACCCCCAAGTTATAAACATCCGGGAAGACATACTCGAGCAACCGATTCCATTCTTTCGCATTAAGAAATGGCGATGCGAAACGATTACTTCGGGTCACGGGTATTTCTACCACGAACCAATGCGGCTTATCAGTTTGTTATCTTAAAAGTTTGATTTCACCGTTACTCATATCATATCACACTTATTTTATCTCATCCGGATCGGTGAAAACAAACCAGTTCTGCTCACCAAAAATTTGATTTAAATTAAAAATCTCGTTATCTCATATAGTCTATAAATCGGCCGATATTTGCATGTTTGATTTTAATGTTACATGGGAATAGCTCTTATCTGAAAAAACATTTCATTCGATTTATGAAATGATTTATCATCCAACATGAAAATTATCGGACAGGTACGTACCAATTTCGAATTACTTGTGTTTATTTAATTTGAAATAGGTTATTTAATTTTGAAAGCTGGTGGTACTTATTCGAAATTAAATTTAAATATCCGAAGATACAATAAAAAAGAATTAAATTGGGACTTAAAAATTACATTGTCTAGGTAAGTTTCCTCTCTTAAAAACCTTTTAACAAGTTTATTGACGATTCTCTAGATAAGTTATTGGATTATATTCTTGTTTATATTTCATAAAAAAACTGATATCCAATTTTAATCGATTTGAATGTAACGGTGACCGGTTTCTGCTTAGCCTTAAGCCTCTCCACTGGGGATCACTCACGATCTACGTTGAAACTACTTTCCCCGGCTTATTTCTTATTACAAAGATACCAAAATAACCATTATATTAATATTTATACTTATTATCTAGATATACATTGTAGATATCTTGTGTTTTCGCGACTTTGTATTGAAATAGAAGACATTTTACTGTTTCAATTGCATTGTATTTAATATCAGCCTTGTTGTATTGTTATCGGATCGGTATTCAACAAGGCCGATAATAAAAATAACGCGATTGCAACCGTAAAACGAGTTTTAGGTATAGATTTTCGTTCTGTTCAAAGAGCTATGTATTAAAAATTGTATTCAGTCGCTGTTTATAATATTTTAACGGTTTTCCATACCTAAGTGCGATCTACGCAATAGTAACAATGTAAAATCACGCTCTGCGGTTCCCACATCACGATGATCAGTGACGGTTTGACGTGACACGACATTCGTTGAATTGATAGGTATAATGTGGGCTCAAACCGTTCAATGTCTGCATATACACGCGATGCCGCAACATTTCAAGCATATTGGTAGTTAGGGACGTATTATTTCATCTACCTAGGTATATTAAATCAATTATTTTTAGTTACGAGCAGGTAGCTTATTACAGCTTTTGTTAACGATCCGCTTATTTATTTCATAGTATAAAACAAAATTGATAAAATAAAAACAAAGAATGTATGAGAACTTTGAGTCCAGAATTAAGGATAACCCCTACTGACGTTTGATAGAATTTGTTCTCAAAAAGACAGAAATGGTTCAAAGTCAAAAGTCAAAGTCATTTTTTTAAATTTAATTAGATGTATTGATTACTTTAACTACGTCGAGTGTTCTTACAACTATAACTCTAATGTAGCTTCGGAACGCGCCCTCCGATGAGAAGAAGCCACAAGATACTCATGGGTTTTTTTGTGATCCCATATTCCCATAAATAAAAACACATATTTACAATGCGTCAAAATACATATTTTTTTTACATTTTTTTACAATGATCATACCTAATACCGGAGCAATATTCTATATAATATTTCTTAACAAAAGGTTCCAAAGTTATTCTATCGGTTAAAATATATTGTAAAAGATAAAAGAAACGAAGAATAGACACAGAGAGAAAAATAAAAAAAAGAAGAGACGAGACAAGAAAAATAAGAAAAAAAAGGACGTATCACGTCCTTATATAATCATAATTATCAAGTATAATGTGGGTAAAAAATCAAATTCAGGGTTAGCGAGAGATATTTTTACCACTGCATAAAAGGATAAATACCATATTACCGAAAAGTCTACACCTATTGTGATTTTCACCCTTCTTAAAAAAAAAGCCAAACTTTCGGATATAAAATAGACTGAGGTAATAATTACTGTACCTACGGAAAATATAGGAAAAAGCTGATATCTTGTTTGACAGCAAAATCGAACTCATTTTATCTGATTCTTTGAAACACAAAATAATGGTCATAGAATGCTTGCGACGCGACGCCTCTCTTTTCGGTATGCAAAATGAGACAACTTTATTTATATTTGGAAGCTTGCCAAATATAAATAAAGTTCTAATAAAACACTTTATTTATCGGGTTTTATTCATGGTTTTAAACGAACCAAGCTTTCGCCAACTTTACAGTTGGCTTTTTCAAGATTGATGCCGAAAAAGTTCTAGTTAAATTATTATTTTTCAGTCGCCATTTACGTCGTGGTTAAGGCACTGGAGTATTGATCCAGGGTCGTGAGTTCAAAATAAGAAAATATATCTTTTTTCATTTTCACACTTTTAAAAAAACTTTCATACCCAATTGTTGTTCTCTTTAAAAGAAAAGTTTAAGTTAAGTACGTAGTTTTTTTCCTTAAAGCTGGATCGATGATGAGAAATAAAGATTTCAACAAAGGTACAAGTGGTCAATCCTGTGATCAATAGTTTCCGAGATATTGACGTTTAAAGTTTGACAGTCTAAAAGACGATCGAAATATTTAATCGTCTTTTGTTTTCTCTTCGATCGTCTTTAATTTTTCACCAATCGCTTCACATTTATAGGTTTTAATATTTTGGCACTTAACTAATTATTTCTCTTTTCTAAATAAAACAAACTTAAATTGTTTTTCTACTTAGGTGTACTCTGTCTTTTTGAGAATCCGTCTGTATGAGAACAATCCGTTTGATCGGCTCCGAAGTTTCGGCCGATGTTGTTTCGCATTTAGGTCCCTGTTTCGTTCATAATTCGCGCCTCCTTTAGCCGGTTACGAGCTAGTGTCAAATCTCAGGCGCAAGCAAGCTTAAAATAACTAGGATCGTGAACCTCGACCCTATTCGCTACGGGCATCATTCGCATCACACCCGGTGCTGTGCTCCGCGACCCATCAATCAACTACCCACGAATTAATTCTTTAACAAAATTCAAGATTCCGGTAACCTCTATTGATGGTGCGGCCTTAAAAAGGTGGATTGGTTAGCGATGAGCTTGGATATATGCAGTCCAGATTTTACAGCAGTATCCTCATGATGAATCATTAAATTACAAAGCAATACATTATAAACTATAATAAAGCGTTTTTGACGACCCCTGTGGCGCGTCGGGCGAACGCTTGACTGCAATGCAGAAGGCTACGGGTTCAATTCCCGTCGGGTGCAAATATTGATGCATAATTTTTATCTGGTCTGGGTGTCTTTCTATGTGTATATTATGTACGTGTTTACAAAAAGAATGTAAAATTAAAGTATATCAGTTGTTTAATACCCATAGTACAATCCTAGTACTTACTTTGGGGCTAGATTGCGCTGTGTGGAATGTCGTGCAATATTTATTTATAATCTATCTATCTACGAACGTTTGCTTTGCTCAATTTCAAATGTATGAAACCCGTGTCTATTTAATTATTTAATTACAAGTTTGACATTAATTGGTGAATCAACCATCAGACCCCACCCGTGCAATAATCATTTGTAAAGTATCCCAATATCTGACATCGCTTTTAATATCCACCTGCGCTTGGAATGCTAATTAAATTAGTTAAAGGGGTACCCTTCTTTGTTAAAATTGGATGTTACGTATTATTAATTTACATCTGTCTGAACGTTGAACACGGGTATGTAATTGAACAACATTCAGAAGGTATATCTTGACAGAAAAACAAACTTATTAATGTCACAAACAACTTAGGAAATTTCACGTAATTGCTACCTTCCACGTGTTTAATTAAATACATAGCTTTATACTCGTAGAAATAATAAAGTTTTGTGTTGAAGAAAAATCGTAAATTGCCTCGAATATTCTAGATTACCTATAACTCAATAGGGACGTTAATTTGCATCGCGCGATTACGTATTAGGAACGCGGGGAGAGTGGGGTGGAACGGCTCAAATCGCATTTCGAATGAATAATTGCGGCAGAGATTTGACGGCAGGCATTTTTATTGCCTTAGAGTGTGGAGCAATATTACAATTTAGTAATCGGTAGTAAAAAGTTTTGACGATATTTCATTCGTTCAGAGTTTATTTTCGAAATCGCAAAGTTATATTAACTCGGGTCGCTACTAAAATAATGCTTTAGGGGCTTTCTGTTATAATGCCCATACCAGTAGAGTGTTTCAGTGATTAAAAAATCGACTGTATATTGGTTCAACCAATAGGGACCCGATACCTATTTTACGTCATCAAAATAACGTAGTGGAGTTCATGTGAAATGATAAAAACTTTTATGTGCCTACTAGAATTATTGCATCCGACAATCTGGATTCAGAAATGAATCGCTATTTAGTATTCTACAGGCAGTTCACTCAGTTAAGAATAGCGAGAAATATTAATTTATATAATGTCTATAGATATTTAAATTTCCATAGAACCTATTTTATGATTTAACGGAGATGTATTTGTTTTAAAGATGGACGACATTAAGTTCAAAGTTAAATCAAAGATTCAATCAAAAGTAACTAGTCACGTTACGTTTCTGAAAAATGAACTGTTTCTAAACTACGCGTCTAAACTATGTTAATAATTATTATTTAGTTTTTAGTCTCGACACCTGACTAGTATCACTACGTATCATGTAACAACAACACACTCATGTTCACGAATTTTAAATAAGTCAAAGAACTAGCAATAGTATTAATCGATCGCATGCATAATATTTTATTTCCCATCCTTTTATTTCACAGGCACTCGGTATAAATCGCGTACAAATATTAAACAGTAATTAAATTTAATGGAGCACGTAAAATAGGTATTTTTGAATATTGTAACTTGAATGAGTTTCACTAGGGCACGTAGATATCTCATTTCGCAAATACACAAACGGCATAATTCATAAATGAAATTATTTCGCCGAACGCATAATTTACATAACATTGCCTTATATTAAACGACAACACGCAGAAAATTACAAAGTCCTACAGTACATAGGAAATTGAACATATTTCAATAACATTATTTTGAAAGATCGGAAATATGATTAAAATGACAAAGGTTCGACAGGCATTCGGCTCCAAGTGGTTGCGCTCAAACAAATTTAGACTCTAATGCTTGCTGGTTTAACGACATACTGTGTACATTTTCCAATGAGAGAATTATTTAAGACTTTATTAACTCGTCTGTCTCACTTTCCCGACGTTTCCTATATCTCGACGTTAACTTACTTTATGCCCTTTATGCAATAAGCTAAAACTTCTACACCACAATCTGGATTTAACATTCAATATAACTTTGGATTCGAGTCGGTAGGTATGAACCTAAGGTACTTAACCCGAAGAGCTTTAGCGTAATCGTCTTCTTCTCAACGTAAATATTTCATCAATAATCCGTCAATTTATGTTTGAATATATACGCAAAAGTTAGTAGCCTTTTCGTGGGTGTCTTTTATTCAACAGGGAGCTCTTATATCGTTTCACCTTTTGCTATTGATATTTCATACAAAACAGCGATTCACATATTCATTCCTCACAGTAGACCCGGAGAATTACTACTGAAACCGAAACGTGATTTCAATTTTTTCCAATATTCACTATAGGGCGGGAAGAGGGGGGCAATTTGAACCACTTGACGCGGATTTGACGTATTCGTTTAAACCGGTACCGCTGCGCCGGTGGCTCGCTGAATAACACGTCGTCATATGCGTTTGATGTAACCAAATTCATGTTACGGAATTCTTCGTGTCTGGTTGGCACGCTCTTCCAACCAAATATTCCTCCGTTTCATAAACAGTTCCCGTTACGACGGAACTCAGTAATCGAGTAATAACTTCGAGCTGCTGTAATTTGAATTAATTTTAAATTTCATAGAATATTTTGCTTTACGATACTGCAACTTAGACGTCGTTCATCTCGCTACGGAATTGTAAATTTTAATTAAAACTATAGTTTTGCACGGAGCTAAGAACAAATGTAAACTAAACGGAGTTAACAACGTGAAAATAAAGTTTTATGATCGAAGTTGCGTGAGAGAACAATAAGTGAACAATGTAAAGTTTGCGATTGTTGGTGCACAGCGTTCGGCAAATGCAGGCCGGTGTATTGGTAAATAGCCTCCTCTCCGTACTTTACTAATTAAACGAAAACAAATATTATTGGATCGAATTACTTTAGAAGTTAGTATAATAATTAATCAACCGGTTTCACGTTTACTAAAATAGAAAAGTCAGTTAGTATTCTAGTTCTTAATGCACAATGAGCTTAGACGATACTTTAAATCTCGTCAGGTACAATACAAGTATTCGCGGATGGAGCCTCTTTAAACAATCGACGTAGCTTTGTTTATGTAGTATAGAACTAATCAACAAAATAGAATTTGATATTTGTGCACGTTGCGAATTTCGTTGTTGTCTTTGTCGGGTCACGCAACTGGAAATAGCGAGTTTGCTTTGGTTTGAAAATACCATAAAGCATTGGTCTTAAAAAAGACATTTTCAAGATGAATAAATACACATCGAGCATTATTAGAGTCGTTTTAAACACGCGTAACTGTACACTTTCGTATGTCTTCGAGGTTTTTCGAGGGAACAGGAGAAATCTTCCCTAACCGCCCCTTCTTTACGTTGCGATTGTTTTAATACAGCATCTTTATGAAATTCAAATGAGAACTCGAGAGGGCACTTCGACCGTACCGTACCGTTTATATTTATTTATTTCCTAAACATGAATCGTAATGCTAACTTGTGTGATTTATAAAGAAGACGAGTTATTCCTTAGTAGCTTCGTTTGTTTTGTAATACTGTGTTAAGAGGACGAATCGAAGAATTCGTAGATTTGGTTGTAAATATTTCTGAGTAATTACAAAACTAAGGTATTTAATTCATCCTTCTTTTGCCTTCATTTTGATAGCTTTGTATACACAATTAGTTACTTAAAAAAAACGACTCGTTAACAGCCTGGATTTATATTTTACGATGGAACGGGATATATTTCAAATTGTCTTTTCCTGTTTTGATTAGAGTAATCTGCACTTCATATTGGTAAGTCTCAATTCGAGTTAGCTAGATATTTAGTTTATCATAAATTATATCTAAATAGGTAGCGACCAGGTTATCATCGGTCTCGCTTCAAAACAATGTAGCTTAAACGACTTGCTTTTTTGACATTGTTTTACAAAAACGTCGAGTTTTTCTGCCGTTTGCTATTGGGGTTAATAACCGATTTTAGGTACGAACTCATTTTTCAAGTTTCCTTCTAAAACTGTAGTAAATCACGCGAATGAGTCACAATGTGGGTATAATAAATTTGTCTTTTTGACGCTTCGCCATCGCTTTTGCTTGTAACTATAGTTATGCAAATTGCATGAGGAAGCAGGTACTTGGTTATTTAATTGTAATTCTAAGACATTTCTATAAATAGAATCATCAGGTGATAGAACTTGCCATTTCTAAACTGGTTTCACTTGTGACGCTTACTTACTGATTTTTATATCTAGTTACGTACATTGTACCATATGACACTAATTAAAATACACAATAAGATTAAAAACCGATTTGTCTACGACTAGAAAACTAAATATCAGGAGTAAAATAGGACTAAGCAAATAAAGGTAAAATAAGCAGATAATTAAATATTGCACGAAGTTACACACAGCGTAATATTAGTCCCAAATTAATCACTTGACGTACTAGACAACGGATTTGAGTACTACATTATTTTACTACCAGATATAGTACCCATCGTAGCTTAACTACTTAAGTGAATTTTTTTTTGGTCGTCTGTTATAATATTGTGAAGTTTTTTATCGTAGAATATTGTAACAGCAATTACCTAACTGTTAAAACTATAAGTTATATTTAATGAACACCTTATCTCACTAATATTATGAATGCGAAAGTTTAGATGTTTGTGTTTCAATCAAGCAAAGCGACAGCGATGAAACTGGGTATGCCAATACGTGGAGATCCGGATTAGCATATATTTTTTATGGCTACTTTTATAGGCTACTTTTTTATATTCGTGCCCGAGACCTACACGGTTGAAACCGCAGGGCGCTGCTAAATCTATCCTATCGATATTTTAAACGCGAGTGTTTGTATTTATGTGACTTGCAAAACTACTGGACCGATAGTTATGACAGTTGGAATATAGGTAGCTGGAGACTTAATTTAACACATAGACCATTTTTATCCCGATATTTGTGCCCTAGACCTACACGGGTGAAACCGCAGGGCGCTGCTTATTTAATATACTCTGGAATCTGACCGTAGCCTTAAGGTAAGAATTAAGTTGATTTATGAGAATTTGTTCGGTGGGTAAACAAGTTAGTTATTAAAATCTGTTAAATATTCTACGAGTTTGCGAGTATAAGGTCACTCACAGCGAGGGAGGAAGGGAGTCGGGAGGGGGGAGTGAGGGAGTGAGGCGAGGGAGGGGGGAGGGGCAGACACCTTTACGACTATGGCACGTGCACGGACCGACGACGACGTAATTTTTGATAAAATTGTATTACACTACTCTCTACTCTGTGCAAGAGTTTGTGTATTAGAATTTGCCGCATTGGTCAAATAAATGAAATTTTCTACTTTAGTTCATTCCATTTATACATTAAGATTACACAATAATATGAAACTATGTACTTACTGTTGATTGTCTGATTGTTTTGTGCAAGACGGCTGGCACAAACTGGATGCGAGAAGCCGAAAATAGATCTGCGTGGCGTGCAATTGGAGAGGCCTATGTCCAGCAGTGGACTGCGACAGGCTGACGATGATGATGTACTTACTACATAATAAAGTACATTGTTTATTTATTATACTCGTACATGATTACTTTGTGCCAATTAAAAACCCTGTAGGGGATAGTTTTGACATGAAATCAAACAACTTATGTTCAACTGGGTTCTTTCGAAAATTCATTTAATTCAGAAAGAAATATGAATAAATATTTGTTCCTGACGAGAATAGAACTAGCAACTTCACTGCAGTGAGGTACTTAATGTTATACTGATAGTTCTGCAAACAGTAGACCTCGCGAGCACTAATTATTAAAAGGACCCAAACAGTATTACCATAAAAAAGCAGGAGATTAGTAAAGTGATATAATCTAGTACTCTCCTAGGTGGGAGAAATACCCTTCCAATCAAAATTCCACCACGTCAAGAAAATCTTTATTCTCATAGAAATTCTATACCAAGTTTTAATTAAAATCGGTTTAAAAAATGCGACCTGTAGGGGAGATCAACATACTGACAGACTAAAGAAAGTTTGGTCAGAATTAAAGCAGACTCGTCGCTCGCTGAGCTCTTCGGTTAATTATATCTACGTATATAGAGCTATAAAACATTTATCAAACAAGTTAACGCTAAAAGAATGGCGGCCACACCAAAATGCGAAAGTAATGTGACATGTACCAATCCCGAATGCAAAGACAATAAAACCAATTGACTGCTCATACCGCGAATATTATACCAAACACAACTCACCGCTGCGGGCAGGGGGTGTAGTAATAATCTAATTTTGTGATTGGCCATTGCGTTACCTATCTTTACTAAGATTCTTTTAACCTTAATAATGAACGAAAAAAGTCGGAGTACTGACAACATGCTAGTATATCTTTTACTGTGACAAGAACTTTCAAAGTAGACAGAATAAAACAAAAAGCGGAATAACTACTTACTCCCCATTTTATAATGAGGCTTTAATATGTGATTGGCCGATGTGTCGAATATAAAAACTGGTTGTGATTGTCAGTTCTTGCACGAGAGTGCTACTAAAAAGACGTAAGTACTATTTTCGTTATGGGGGAATACTTATGATCATTCAACTGGTTTTATCGTCTTCGCCTGAATGGGACCCCGCGGGGTATTAACCCTTCCTGCTGTGAAGTACGCATTAGCAGGGAGGCAGGAAACTGGCCATTTTGCTAAAGTAAAATTAATATAACAAACAAAAAGATAAAAATAGCATTTGGTTTGTTCGTAACATTCACCACTTTTTTTTCAAAAAAAGAACAAGAATCAGAAATTTCCATATTCACGCTAGATGCAATTTGAAATGTAGACAAATTGTTAAGTGCGGTTTTGAATGAGATTACAATTGTGCCCTAATGTATTATGTACTTAGTAAAACAAACACAGAGTCCCGAAGGAACAAAAATTATGAGATACTAGCTGCACCCCGCGGTTTCATCCGAGTAAGTCCCGTTATCGGGATAAAAAGTAGCCTATGTGTTATTCCTAGTATCCAGCTACCTATATTCTAAGTTTCACCGCAATCGGTTCAGTAGTTTTTGCGTGAAAGAGTAACAAACTCACATACATACATACTTACATGCATACAAACTTTCGCGTATATAATATTAGTAAGAAGTAAGATGGCGTTTCGTTCATGAACCTAGGAATTACTTTGACAACATTGGTCGAATGCTAGTGGTCCTAACAGTCATTTTAGTAATTTTGTTAAAGGTTCGATTACCTATGGAGCTACCTTATTTTACCGAAATCAAGAGGGAAAGGAAAAAAAACTCACACAAAAACCAAAGTTTTTAGTTTGATCCTCGTATCTATTAAAATAAAACTTATTTTACAGTTTTGCAAAATGCTTATAATTTAAAAACAACGCATCTATCAGCATTCTTGCAATGTTGATGTTATAAAAACAACGTGATTAAAATAAAATGAGTTTTATTTCAGTACAAACTCGCGAAAACAGAAGAAAAATTGATGTCATAACTATGACTGTCATATATACTTTGTATTATTGAAATCTGGGAACCCCCCTCTTTAAATGCACCGGATCAATCTTGTCGAAGAAAATATTATGATATTCACAAACAGCCGTACAAATATACTAATAAAATGTTAGCTTGATAAAACTTAAGAAATCAGTTAAAACTAAAATAAAATAAAATTGAAACTTACTGACAGATTTTTTTTGTTTAGTTGTATGTTTTTGAGTGATTATACTATTAATATTTACGAAGTTATATTACTCCCAAATAAGTACCCGTAATTTACTTAAAAAACCGAGTCTACGAGAGGCGACTACGTCGTAGCACTCGTAGATTATAAGTGCTACGTAGATCGTAGCTTTAATAATAATAATAATAAATTCATTTATTTCAGACAGTTAGTCCATATTACACACCATATCAATTACATATTTATGTCAAAACCAAAAGAAAAAGAAAAATTAAAATAAATTAGTAAGATCAAAAATCAATTAATTTTAGTTATCTAAGCCTGTATCCGCGAGTAGACCCAGAGTGCTCAACATGCAGCCTAGTCCAGTGCCGCATTATTGGGCAGTCGAAGTCCATCCGCCAGGAGAACAGCTGTAGGTAGGCATTGGTGCTGCCCCGCACACGGCGCATAAGGGACGCCACGCGCTTCCTCACAATCGTCGTGAAACCATCCATTTGCGCGCCCGCAAACATCCCCGATGCGCTACACCACGTTGGCAACCTCATTACCGCCCTATATGCATTATTGTACTGGGTGCGCATAGCTATGTATGCCTTCTGCGTGTACTTGACCCAAAGGCTGCACGTATAGAGGGACTGGCAAAATGCTCTAAAGAGCGTAGCCTTTACCTGAGGGGTACATTGTGCGAACCTACGAGCTAGCATGTTGGCTCTCACAGACAACGCCCTGCGCTCCCTCTCTATGTCAAGGTCATCTGTGAGCGTGTCGGTGACCCAATGACCCAAATACTTAAATTTAGAGACAATGTTCAAGGGATTTCCATTCAAAACCACAGGTGGAATAGTTTTATAAGTTTTAGTGCCTGCTTTGAACACCATTATCTCACTTTTCCCAGCATTGTATACGAGTCCGTGGGCTTCAGCGTAACGCTCACACATAGCCAGGAGTTTTCGAAGACCTCTGATTGATGGGCTCAGCAACACCATGTCGTCCGCATAACTGATGTTGTTCACAAAAACACCATCAATCGAGCAGCCGACACCGGCGCTACCCAACCCACGAATCAGGCCGTCAATGTACAAATTGAAGAGAGTCGGTGATGATAACCCACCCTGTCTAACGCCACACTCCAATCTGTACAAATCCGACAGCGACCCTGACCATCTTACAACATTGTTCTGGTTGTTGTACCAGAACTTCAACAAAGCCAAGAATTCCACCGGCAGTTTAGTATCGCTCGATAACTTATGCCACAACCTGTCATACGCCACCAGGTCAAAGGCTTTAGATAGGTCTAGAAAGCAGGCGTACACAGGTGTGCCTCTACCAGTGTAATACTGGATAGTGTGCTTGAGATGCAGTATTGCTGACTCAGTGGAAAGTCCAGATCTAAAACCAAACTGAGCATCGTGTAGGTTTACATGTTTTCGTAACTGAAAATCAATCACACCGTCCAGCACCTTGGCAATAACTGTTGCGAGCGATATCGGTCTATAATTGCTTAAGCTAGACGTATCTCCTGTTTTATTTTTAATGATGGGGACCACCACGGTTCTCATCACGGCCTCCGGCATATAGGAATGACCGATGCAGAAAGTAAAGAACATAGCGAGCACCCTGGGTAGATAAACCCCCGCATATTGTAGATGCTCAATACTCAATGCGTCATGACCTGGGGATCTCCCTCGCTTCATGTTCTTCACCACCCGCCTTACCTGTGCCGCAGTGATTCCAATGATTGGATCCCCCACACGAATACCGTTTGTCTCCTGCCCATTACAACTATGTCCTAGCGGGGAAGTAACTCCAAAATGCTCTCTGAAACGGTTGGCTATCCGGTCAGAGTCGCTAATGCCCTCAATACTCATGGGAAGGCTCGGCCCCGAATTCAGTTTGTTGGTCACCTTCCAAAATTTCCCGAATTGCTTAGCGGTATGCTGTGTTGCAAGTATGTCCATTTTGATCTGGGTTTGATGTTTTTTACACCATTTTAGTTTCTTTTTGAACTCTGACCGCGCCTCTTTCATTTGCAGATAAATAGGACCAGATTTAGGCTTACCAATATTAACCCACTCCTGAAATCGTAATCGAGCATTCCCATGAGCATCTTTACAATGCTCGTTCCACCCCGAGATACATTTGTTTTTCTTAGAAAACTTTTTATCATTTCCAGCACATTGTATAGCTGATTCTCTCAAAACAGTAATTATTTTTTTATACAATTCATCAATGACACGTCTATGATCTATTTTATTACATGACATATCAGCACATATTCTGAATTCAACTGGAAAATCTATGTTGACCAAACCAGACGTACACAACTGACGATATTTCTCAATCTGAGCTTCGTCTCTCTCCCCCCACATTGCCCTATCCCGAGTAGAACCCTTTTGTTTAACCTTAGGAACCAGAATATCAACATTACAAGTCAACTCGATCGCAAAATGGTCTGACCATGACATTTCGTATTTTATGTTAACCTTTAGTATGGTTTTTTGTGCTGCTGCTGTTGTTAACACATGATCTAACCACGATGTAGTCCCATGTGCATCACTAATATAAGTGTATGAGCCAGATTGAAGACCTAAATACTCTATATCCGCACATGTCAAGCTATGTTCGTCACAAAATTTTAAAAGCTCGGTGCCGAATAATGCTTCCGGGTTTGCATTAAAATCGCCAAGTAGATATACACACTCTGTGTCAAAAGACTCAATAATAGCATTGGCTTCACTTAAGGTATCTATAAAAGTCTGCAAATTATCAGTATCGTCAGTAGGCATGTAAATCGACATCACTATAAAGTCTCGGTCGCCCAGTAATACTCTAATTGCCACTATACGCTTACTTGTACAATCAATTACCGACACATTAGGGAAAATACTTTTACGCCACAACAGCGCGACTCCACCGTGAGGTCTACCCCTCAGTATCCCAGCGGAAGTATCAACCGCTGATTTTCCATAATACGCGAAGTCCGGATGAATCTCACTGAGATAAGCAACGTCATCCGGGAGAAGCCATGTCTCCTGAAGCGCTACAAAGTCCGCCGACCCGCACAATGATCGCACATAGTCAACAGAGCCTTTAACCGAGTGACAGTTGAAGCTAATTAATTTAATATTATCAATTCTTCTGTTCCCTTTATGATCCATTTTGTTTATGCTTAAATTCAATAAATCTTCTCACAGTAATTCCTTCAGGCCATAAGGCATCATCCAAAAACAATGACAATTTTGCACTTGGCACTTCCATTTTATACGCATTATACTGTCTTTGTGTTTTTGTATTTATTTTCTGTAAGCTGACACGAGCTTGCGTTTTCACTCGAACGTAGTCAATTATATCTCTTTCAGATGTATTTTTGTCAACATTATTTATGAATAAAGGTACTCTAATATCCGCCGCCTTAAACTTCTCGCTCAAGTTGTTTCGAGCCTTTCCTTCCACCGTACTAAAGCGATTTTTCAGCTTTCTGCGTTGAACCTGAATCCACTGCTCATTCGGTTTTTGATGTTTCCATTCACCCTTAGCGTCGGTGATCCGCGCGAACGTTCTATCATACGTTGCGGTCACCGGAGTAGAAGTTGCTCGACTTTGCATAGTTAAGCGAGGGTTCGCTGACAACGCAGTGACAGTATCCAACGGTACAGAAATCGAGCCTGGGGAGCGCAGCAAGGGCGCGGGGTCCGGGGAGCGCAACAATGACGTAGGCGCAAGCGCAGGCGTCGCGACGTGCGGGGTAATGTTCACAGACGCAGTGGCTCCTTCCATGTGTACAGTCGCCCGCTCCGGCCGCCCTAAAGTGCGCGGCGAGGTGCGGGGGGTATGCTCGGCGTCGGTCGAATGGCTCGGCTGTGGTTTCGCTAGTATGCATGTATCTTTGGACGTCAGACAACTTGCCGCCTCAGTCGCGGTAGCCTGGTCGGTAGTAATATTTTCGTCGATGTGCGATAATGGTGGTAATCCTGCAGGCCCGCTGTCCATAAAATAGCTATTAGATACTATTCCGCCGCCTCTCTGTTTGTTCACATAACAACCAAAATTATTATTAGCAAGAGAGGAATTTTTTAAGTTTAGTAGATCATGCTTGACCTCATTCAACTGTTCTACTGTTACAAACGATTCCTTAATCATTCTAAGTTCATTCTGCAACACCAGGATATCTTTGAGAAGTCGCGTCGGGTCAATATGATCGAAATGCACCGGTGGTAGTTTCTGCAAATCTCGTGCGACGAAAGTTGGGACATGCTCCGGATCAGTTTCTTTAAATATACTGATGACATCGTGCAAGTCTCTTTTCGAGCGACCGTCTCGTCTCCGAGCTACCTTCTTTCTTGAAGTCGTTACCGATTCAAATAACAAAGTTTTTGCGAATTCTATGTCCTCTGCGGCAAATGACGCTGTACAAAGTCGCACTAGACTATCTTCGTTCATTACGTCGATTTTATTTTGTATGAACGCAAGTACTTCACATATTACTATGTTGCAATTCATGCACTTGACTAAATTTGATGCCAAGGCCATTTTGAAGCAGTGACTCATCAATACAGCCACGTACACTCATTACCGCACGCAATATCAATGACCATAAACGTGCAGCGTTACAATACACTTGGTGCTATTAAATTTAGAAATGGCTATTGCTGACTTATAGTAGTCAGAACAAAGTTTCGTAATATTTGTATAAAAATTGATAAATAATAATAAATAAAAGGTGAGCCGCCATATGACGCCTGACAGATGTAAAACATTTGACATTGAGAGATATTTCTTCATATAGATCTCGCCACACCAAAAGTTAGGTTTACCCCTGCCAATAGATGTTTCACGGTTCACGGTAATGTTCTGCTGTAATTTATTTGGGAACTACTTATGAACGCGGAAAATATTTTATAGAATCAGGCCTTAGGCGAGTGAAACAGCGGAAAAAAGCTGGTCCAGTACATGTACTTAGATAGTAACACTTATATCAATATAATGACCACCCTATCTCGTAGTCAAAGAGACGAGGTGATCCCCTCAACACCAACACCGGTCAAATTTCAACTGGATTAAATGTATACACTTACAATGTTATTCTGAGTTAAACATAGAGGTGCTCCGGGGTTTGGTAGCACTTAAAGACAATAAAGCCAATTGACAGCTTATCCCGCGAATTTTTCAACAAAACACGGTTGCGGGGGTGAGGTAATAATCAAACTTTATGATTGGCCATTGCGTTACCTATCTATACCTAGACTCTGTGTGTTACTCTGAGTGCTACTATAAAGACGTACGATTTTCGTGAGGGGGAAATTACTAATGAGCAGTCAACTGGTTTTAACATCTGTGGTAGCACTTGACCAGCCCTCGATGTTTGTATACTGGCTCCACACAGCGAGAAACCTCCAACCCTTTGCAAAATGGAGCACAAAGGATTCTGTAGGACGTCAATAAACATTGGGCAAAGCGAAACGTATCATTCTTCTCTGTATATTTTAATTATTAGACAAGGCTCAAGGGTCGACCCTTTAGGCGCCAAGAGCCCCTCTAATGGTAGATCTTTTGCTGTTCTTCGAACCCACATTCACCTTTATTTCCGTTTTAAGTTCAAATATGTTTTATTTCAATTTAGAATGGTTAATGTTAAAAGGATAACGTGAACGATGAGTTTATTAACTATTCCAAAGTTTGAGTGGTCTGCTAATATAACTATTCAAGATCCTTTCGAAACTATCTATTCCTTTTTGATTTTACATAAGTATCTTATATACCTAACTTCTGAGACAAAATACACAATCAAACGAAGTATTATAGAACAGGGTTAGTAATTGTTAGCTTAAAATACATAAAATTAATGCGAATTGTTAATTTATAATTTTTTTCCACTACCCATATCACCATTAGGTATTGCATTATGGTATTTTTATATTTAGAAATCATTATATACTTTTTAAATACAATTATTAATTTATAATAGCAACTAGTTATTTTTTACAAAAAATATCTTTAAGTTATTAGTTTATTATTGTCACTATATTTTTTCTTAATTTGTATCTTCTTCTGTTTCATACCAAGTAGGATTTAACTTTTAACATAAATAGGAAACCTGTAATTGCACAACTGTCTGCTTAATCACCATATTATGCTAAATTAGTTAAAGGTAATTGCTGTTAGTATTCTAATAAATAAATAAAATACTGAATTGTCGAATTCCACATTGGTAATGGTTTAACATTCTGAAGGTGCTTTTTTATACTACCCAGAAAAATTTATAAAATGTTCGTTGCTAAAAAACTTTTAAAATTCAAAAGTAAGTTATATTTTATTTCTTTCCTACATTCTACTAGCTACTATTACTACCCTTATTATCGGTGTATTTAAATTACGGGTTGTAGATCGCGATCTAGATTAACATTGTTTTAAAAAATAATGAAGGACGTAAATAGTAAATCGCTCACCGAAACTTTGTGGATACATCCGTGAGCGTATAGCTATAGCCATAAATATGCGACAATGTGAATCATATTATGGTCATTGTATTTTTTTTCTATAAAAATATACCTATGTATTTTGACAATTGTAAATAAAAACTTGATCACAAAAAAAAACCATGAGTTAGTTTCCTGTGGCTTCTTCTCATCGGAGGGCGCGTTCCGAAGTCACACTAGCGTTATAGTTGTAAGAACACTCGACGTATTTAAAGTGGTCAATACATCCAATGAAATAAAAAAAAATTGACTTTGACTTTGAGCTCCAACAGCGGATGGTGCCGTCCAAAACAATCTCAAAAACCCTTAAAACGGAAAAATGCTCGCGAGAGGCGCTTAATATATAATTTAAATTGATCTACTAATGGTTTGTACCGTATGTCTCCTAATATCTCTCTTAACATCGTAAGTTTGTGTTTAGGTATCAACTCCCAATTAATATGCGTGATACGTATCGTCATTGTCATTGAGATCCCAAACGTCTCCGTAACGCGTCTTACATAGAGAGCGACATAACAAACAAGTATCTTTACTTTGCAAACATCCAATCAGCGTGACACTTGTGTGTTTGCATTCTCTGATATTAGAATACACAACGAGACAACGTCTCAACGTCTCAACCTGTTTGCAACACAGGATAATTTCTACTAGACCGTCGGGCCTAGTACACGATTCGCCACTTAGTTTATATTCAAAAAATACCAACGTAATGTATCTATCACAAATTATAAATAAATATTATACTAATGACATAAGAAATTTAGTATTCTTCTTTTTATGGCTATATTCCATTCGGACATTAGCCAGTATCAAGTATTATAAATATTTGCAAGTTATTTGCATCGAAACAGTCAAGTCGTCATAGTTAAAGACAAGTTGAGGGAATCATTGTAAAACGGCAGCCATTTACAACGATTGCACTAAACTTGTACACCTTCATGAAACTAAATTGATTATTAAACCCTCGAAATTAAACAATTTACAATTTTACACGCATTTAAAGTAGTTTTAACAAAAATGAAAATTAAGCAACACATCTTCTCATCGCGTTCCCGGCAAAGTTCCGAAATTCAGTATGTTAATAATATATTAATAATAATTTTATCGTACCTAGAATACTATTAAAGAAGTAAAACAACTGGCGAACTGTATAGTAGCTATACAGTAAATCTACAAGGTTTTTATTACAGAATCGGGTAGCAGGATATTCTAAAATATACCGCTTTGAACTTGTAACAAATTGATGCTTAAAAAAGAGCGTAGGTGGCTAAGTAATATGCTAAATGTAATTAATTTGAAACCGAAACCTTTTCAGAGCTTTTGAAATGAAATTTCAATTCAATCTCATTTTATTGATTACTTTTACTTTAACTAGTTATGAACAAATAATTATAAGGAATAAGGACACAATAAATGATCGGGCTGCGTAACAGAGTTGTAGAGCTGTGTAAACGCCTCCACAATGTTTGTGCGTCTCAAATTATCGAGATGAAACAGCGGGACTCGATGTAAACTAACCTTACCATTATTGTCTTACGAGAATATTGCATCGCTCGCTTAATAGATACAGTCATTAGATAACTAGTTAAACGCAAGGACCTTATGCTGTAGTGACAAGGACTATAATTGCACAATCTGAAGCATCTGGGTGACTGTACGAAGTCTCCTAGAGACTCGTGTTGAAGCTTATGAGAATTCGGAAGTTTGTCAGTGACTTAATAGGTCTTTTGGACTTAATAAGTCTTACTAGACATTGGACATTAGACTGCAGTAGACATCTTGTTTTTTCTTTCGGTCTCTTCGCACAACGTCTTCTTCTTCTGCCTTGCCATTTTCCCGTTTATACGAGGTCAGCTTTCCCTATTAAACGGCGCCATGTAGCACGGTTCTTTGTGTCTTCTTCCACGAGGCTCAGGTTTTTCATATCCCTTTGGATATTTGTCAACCATGTGGTCTGACGTCTACGCCTTCCTCTCTTTCTTGTAGCCATGAAAAGGTTATTTCATAACGACATAATAATCCGTCAAAGCCGTCAAAGTAACTTATATATTTATTACTTTAATGGCCTCTGTGGCGCGGCGGGCGAAGCCCGGACTGTAATGCAGAAGGTTGCGGGGTTCGTTTCCCGCCGGGAACAAATATTTTTGCTGACCATACAATTTTGTTTCTGATTCGGAATGTTTTCTGTCTGTATTTACAAAAAAAAAGTATAGTATGTAATATATCCGTTGTCTAGACGTACCCATAGTACAAGCCTAGTGTTTTGTTTGGAGGTGGAGTGTAATAATATTTATTTATTTATTATTTTCTTTTTATAGACGAGAACAAAATGAACGGAAAATATTCTATAACAAAATGAATATATGGGCAAAAGAAGTTTTAAAAGAAAATCTAATTATCAAACGTCGTAGAACAAAAGCCTGGACGTCTAGAACAACCCAAATGGTTATCCTCAAAACATCCTGTATGAAACGTCATAACGTGAATGGCCATCCAAAGGAAACGTAAAAATAAACAATCTTTGCCTTCAAAGTAGGCTTCTAAACGGTCACAATGAAACATATATAGTACTAAGGGTAACAAGAACAAGAAATTTTTTAATAAATAAAAATATATCAAACTGCGCCTCTCACGCGCTTATGCTTATTTGTATAATAAAATAGAAGCTAATATCGGTCTAATAGAAAAATGACGGTTGGGAAATCAGGTAACATACACAAAAATACAGCCGAATTGATACCTCTTCCTTTTGGGGTAAGTCGGTTAAAAATTGACTAAAATGATTTGAAGACAGCACCACATTAAAAACCCACAAAAGCACCAACATTATGAGTTAAACACTCGCACAAACCATGGCGGTCGTACGCAAAACGTAAATCACGAAATAAAGTCATCAAGCTGTTCATTCGATGTAAACAAAGTTTTCAACAGTAATTATGTAAAACGGAGCTCCGAGATGACGCCATGACGTGTGGCCCAGGACGAGGGTCCACATTAATCATTGCCATGCCAAGGAGTGTTATCTCGTACCTACCAACATAAGTTATACCTTCTGTCAAATACGAACCAACAGTCTTCGCTAAGTGCCTTGTTTGTTAACGCTAGTTTACGTGGTTTCTGTTCATTATCCTTCGACCATGTTTTTGTTACCGACGGTTTTAAGTTCCTACTTGTTTAATTAAAGGGGATCTCTCGTCGTGAGATTAAGTAAGCAAGAACCGTAAGCTTAATCAAGGTTACATTATGTAGTGGGCTTGGTTTATGTGATTCGCTTGTTACAGATGACGTACTACAGAGAGTCTAGATATGCTGATAGGTAAACTCAACTGATGACGGGTAATGAGTTATTTTTAATCAAAAATAGGAGGAGATTGTAGTTAGATTGCCCGACTTCAGATGACGAAACAGATAAGTCGGTGGCACTTTTTTGTGGAGGTAATTTTTATTTCTTTATTTAAGTTAGTTTATAAAAAAATAATTATTTCTTATCGGTTGTAAACCGAATATGGCCATTTAGAAAGTAGCAAGTATTATAAAGTGTCAAGTATTATAAATATTTGCAACAAAACAGTCAAGCCAAGGGTAATCATTGTAAAACGGCGGCTATTTAGAATGATTGTTCACGGAGCTTTGGAGACAATGCTAAAGTCTATGTTATGCATTGGTTTTCACTATCATTACACTTGTACACTTTCACGTAACTAAATTGATTAATATGACCCCGAAATTAATCAATTTACACGCATTTCAACTTTTATGACTATGAAGTTCGTTTCATTTTATTCGTATTTTATTTACAAAATGAATTTTGACTATAAATTGCAATTCAAAGTTTATGCTCAGTTTTTGCTAAGCTCAGTCTGAGCAAAGTCAAAGTATGCACTATAGATTTCAGTTTTCAGCCTTAGTAGCTTATCATACGGCAAAATGGCGCTGTGTGTTGTTTTGATCACAAAATTGATATAAAATATATTTTATTTCATTGCTCGTCACTTAAACGGCTAATTTTTGTGCATTGTCTTATAAATATTAGGGGTTAAAGTATGAAATTGCCGATTGGTACTGAAAATCTTAATTGTTTTTTTTTTAAATTTTTAACAAATTTATTTAATCAAAATAGTTGCCATTATTATCTATACATTGCTGCCATCTAATGGGAAGGTTATTAATGCCTTTGCGATAGAACTCCGACGATCTAGACTGCACAAACTGTGTGAAAGCATTTTGTACTGCCTCCTGGGAAGAAAACTTCTTGTCACGTAGATAATTGTCCAAATCACGAAAAAAAATGGTAGTCCGTTGGAGCAAGGTCTGGTGAATACGGAGGATGACGAATGGTTTCTAAGTGCAGTTCCTGAAGGGTCAAAATGGTTTCTCGTGCTGTGTGAGGTCTCGCGTTGTCGTGGAGCAATAATGGTGAAGATCGATTCATGAGTCGGGGCTGTTTTACTGCTAGTTTTGTCAACATGGTTCGGAGTTCGGCACAATAGACATCTGCCGTAATTGCTTGACCAGATCGAAGAAAACTATAGTGAATAACACCATGCTGAGACCACCAAACAGTTACCATTACCTTTTTATTGGTAAGTTTTGCTTTAGGACACTGTTGTGGCATTTGACCTGGGGTCAGCCATTGCATTTTTCTTTTCCGGTTATCATAAAGAATCCACTTTTCATCACATGTTACAATTCGATCCAATATTCCTTCATTTCTGTACCGGTTCAACAAGGCAACACAAGTTTCAACACGCGTTTCTTTCTGCAGATCAGTCAAATCATGAGGCACCCATTTTTCTTATTTTTTTATTTTATTGATTTGACGCAAGTGAGTCAATAAAGTGGGTAAGGTAATGTTAAACCATGCCGCTAATTCCTGGGTAGTTTGACTAGGATCGGCTTCCACTATCTCCCTTAATTCATCGTTATTCACCTGTGTGGGCGGTCTTCCTCGTGGCTCGTTCTTTAAGTCGAAATTTCCATCACGAAAGCGTTTAAACCAAAATCGCACGGTGCGTTCATTAGTAGACCCCTCTCCAAACGCAGCATTGATATTGCGGGCTGTTTCTGCCGCGTTAGTTCCGCGTCGGAACTCGTATTCAAAAATCACTCGAATTTTCGCAGTATCCATCTTTCTTGTCTAAATTGAATAACAAAAACAATTGAAAGTCGATATTCAAATGTTTCACATTTTTTAAAAAAAGAACATCACAGAAACCATTTGAAAAAAGTTTCATTCGAAAACCTCAAACCATGAAGATTCTATGTCAATTCAAAGAACCTATTGCAATAAAACGGCAATTTCATACTTTAACCCCTATTATAAACTGTACTCAGAGACGTTTAAAAGTCACTTAAACAGTTACTAAGTAGAGATTTCTTGAAGAAAATCTTAACTAGGTAATACTTACTACTTAAAGTCCTATGCTGAAAAGCAAGACAATTAAATAACCGGTGTCTAACATAAACTTATGTATATAAAAAAAATGTTAACAGAGACTATCCTTATCATCTTTATCCTTAAAACTCTCAGAGTGCGACAAAATGTATTAAAAAATGTGATTGCTGACATTCTGAGTCTCCTGTACAGGAATTGTAAAATATTTTTCATGTTAGGAGAAAATAAAAAACTGACGTGACACTTTTTACCCAAATTTTAACGATCATACTGTGGTCGTCGTTATATCAGAGATTTTTAATACCATGAATATGCAAATATATTGTGCCGGCGATTCACCACGTAGAATCAAAATTTAAATAATCAAATCGGTAAGCTCCGAACTAGTTGATCGGATAACGGGACGCCCGCGCGCTGCATACGTCATCTACTACTAATTATTTGTAAATGTCTACACTACACCATTTCTTCTTGCAAGCTCACTTTTGTTTTCGAAAATTTTAATTAAATAATAAAAACTGTAGTAGGCATCACTATAATGACAGATTTTCTTAATATATGACAGATTTTCTTCGATAGTTCGTAGAATTAAAGTAGCCACCCTGGGTAATGTGGCTATGTACAAATCGTGTCCATAGAGAGTGAATATTCACTAAGGATTGATTAGACTAAATTAGAATAAGCAATGTTTAACAAAGATTTGACAACGCATAGATCGTATTTTTTTCGATTTAGACTAGGAAGCGAGCATCTCGGCAACCCTGTCTCTTCCATCGAGTATCAAATTTTAACTAATGTGGTGGGAAGTGGACTAATAGTTATGCTTAAAAAACTCAGCTTTGTGTTAGCCCGGGCCCGCCTTCAGTCAGCCTTTATTATGGTCCCAATTATTATTGAGGGGTCATTCTTATGTCTTCGAGAATTAAAGTGAGACTAATATTGTAGAAATTAGACTAGGGCTGAAATCTATAGTCTGTACTTTGTCTTAGCTCAGACTTACCTTAGCTTGAGCTAAGCAAAAACTTATAACGCGATGTTGGTACTTATAACATCATTTAAAATTTAAAGTTAAACTTTAGAAATTCGGGTTGTAGTCACCCTGGGCTACCCTCAGTCCTTAGTCAGTCCACTTTTTTGTTTGTATAGGTATACTAACAATGGATACTAACCTGAGTCTAAAAATTAAGGTAGATCTTGATACCAAATTTAGGTACTTACTTACTACTTTTCGCAAAACTGTAAATTTGCCTATATTTTCACATTTATACTTCCAAACGAAAAGGTGCACTTGTTTATATACTTACTACATTTGGGGTACCTACCTATCTAAACAGTATTTTATTATCCAACGCTACATTTGTCTACCTAAATATCACATTTAAATTTAATGTTTATTGATATTTAGCCACGTTCTGCCGAGTCTAAATGGAGCGGAACCTAAACACTTGCAATAATAATTTATTGAAGGCGCCATATTGTTAGTTACAGTAGTGCAAACGATAATTACCGTTTTAGTACCTACGGTGTAGGTATTGTCAAGGATATAATATACTATATATTAGTAATAAGGATACTGCTTCGGGCCAATCGCCAACACAATATTGATTGCTCAATTTAGTCAACAAGAACTTTGAAGAAACTATTATACAAAACAGTCGGCTTAGCATACTTTGAACTATATAATTTTAAGTCCAAAATACCACTGGTCCAATAAAATACGTTTTTCAGGCTAACAATCTTACTAATATTATAAAGCTGAAAGTTTGTGAGTATGTGTGTATGTATGTATGTGTGTTTGTTACTCAATCACGTAAAAACCGCTGAACCGATTGCGGTGAAACTTGAAATATAGGTAGCTGGATACCGGGAATAACACATAGGCTACTTTTTATCCCGATAATCCCGCGGGAACGGGACTTGCGCGGGTGAAACCGCAGGGCACAGCACTAGCTGTTGCATAAACTAATATAAAATAATTATAATAAGTTTCTTAGACATTTTCTGTTCAAATTGAACATTTTTGCCTTTGACACTTTTCAATTATCTATGATAGTTTTTCCAAGATGGTTAAGTTGGTCAAACTTGACGGTGAGAGAAGTGCATCGGCAAGTGAGGGGGAAGGGAGGTAGTGAGTCTTAAACACCACACCCATCACCCCAAGGTATATGTAAGCAAGTTTTGTTTGCTCCTTAAATTGATTTTATAGAATGACTGGACTCTAGACTTCACTTGACAAGTGTCAGTTGAATACTGGAACTGTAATACATATGACATTACTACAAACCAAATTGGAGTAATATTTCTAACTCAAGTACATAATTGACAGACAAGAATGATTAAGTCTTGAGTAGTTACAATGTTCCTAATGTACCTACTTACTAATGTATCAAACAAAAAGACAATTTCTCGTTAGTCTGAACCCATATTGTACTTAGTTGTACGAAGACATTTGTTTTCGGCGTAGCACACATAAAAATGTCTCTTAGTGTTGGAACAAAGTAATAAAAAAATATGATTTACGACAAACTGAGCAGGAGAATCAGACCAAAGGTCGTTCCCGTTCATCAAAAGAATCCAACATGGAAATACGTCCGGATTGAGCGTATGGAGGGAAACACACGACAGACTAACGGTCGGCTGATACAGTGTTCTTTCTATCATTGCAAGTCTTTGTGTAATTAAATTAAATAAATAAAAAACGACTAAGGGATGATTTATACTAGACCGAGCCGTCTCCGTACCGTACTTAGCTTTTTTGTACGAAGGAAACGCATCGGACGTGCCGCATCCGTAATAAAATAACAATACAAATGTGATATGTTTTATTCAATTACAAAATTAATCAATCTTAGATTTTTTAATTATTTATTTAAAAAATGTAGTCCAGTAAAATTGTATGAGATCGCATGCGTTAAATCCGGTAGCTGTGATTTTTTATGATGTTGGCCTAATGAATAATCCAAGTTGGTGGCCTCAAGCGCCGAACGCAAATGTCAGAAACCAAAAAAATTGCTAAAATAATGGCGTTTTTTCAATTTTTGGCGATTATAACCCTAATGGAGCAGTTTCTTGTTGCACATTTTCAGAGCGCTTAAAAAATAGACTAAATTTCCCACAGTATGAGACTAGAATTGTCTTTGCATACCCAATAGTGAGATAAAGCCTATCAAAGTATATAATTTTTTTTTTACTTTGTATTATTAGTAGTTTTTTAGACATCACTCTAACAACTCCAGAGGCGGTATGAAGTTCCAATTACAGTTGCTGTACTTACAGACTGGTGAGCGTTCAATGCTTTCTGCAACTGCACGCGTTTCCATAACGAAATTGTGCAATATTTATTGAAAAATATTAATAAAAAAATCTGGCCCATAGTATGAATACACTGCTTTGTGTCGTATGTCGGGATTATACACAAACTGTCGCAATATTGAAGGTAAACTACATAGTTTACCTTTTGAGTGTGAGGCAAATAGAAAATAAATATAACTACACACTCAAAAGGTCCAAAAGGTTTTGTGGCGACTAAGGTACTACTCGTAGTATGGTACTACTAGTATTGACGTAACAAAATAACAACGACCGTGAAGAGGCAAGAAATAAACAAACAAATACACGAAACTTTAGGATTTAGTTGCGCCCCGCGGTTTCTCTCGCGTAAGTCCCGTTCGCGCAGGAATATCGGGATAAAAAGTAGCCTATGTGTTATTCCCGGTATCCAGCTACCTTTATTGCAAGTTTAATCGCACAACACCGTTCGGCGGTTTTTACGTGATCCAGTAATAAACACACCTATACACACATACTCATTTCCGCTTTATAATATTAGCAGGATAGGATAATACTATGTAATGATGATTTAGTATAAATACATACATAGTATAAGATGACGATAGATGAAGATAGATATAATGACTCTGTGGTACGTCCGACTGCAATACAGAAGTTTGCGGGTTCTATTCCCGCCGGGTGCAGGTATTTATGCTTAAAAATTAATATTTCTGTCTAGTCAGGGTGTTTTCTACGTTTCATATGTATTTAGAGAAAAAAAAACAATACGTAGTATATCCGTTGTCTAGTACCCATAGTACAAGCCTAGTGCTTAGTTTGGGGATAGACTACGTTGTTTGAAATGGCGAAGAATATTGAGTTATCGATATGTTTTAATTATCTACAAGATTATGACTATAGATAATGTTATTAGACTTAATTATGATTATTTAACTCAAATGGGCGGCGTTCAGGAAGCTTCGAGAAGTCTTCTCATCACAGATACCACAGGGCCTAAAGACAAAAAGTTTTTAATCAGTGTGTGTTGCCAGGGATGACTTACGGATCCGAGACGTGGAACTATGGGTCTAGTTGAAAGACTTAAAGTCGCTCAGCGGGCTATCGAGAGAGCTATGTTTGGAGTTTCTCTGGGTGATAGAATCCGAAATACGGAAATCGGTAGGAGAACCAAAGTCACCGACGACATAGCTCTCAAAATTAGTCCACTAAAGTGGCAATGGGCAGGCCATATAGCTCGAAGGACAGATAACCGCTGGGGAGTAAACGCCCTTGAGTGGCGACCACGATGTAATGCGAGACTGAAGATCACCTACTCGGTGGACCGCGTAGATTGTAGCGGTCGCAGGGAGTCGTTGGATGAAGGTAGCTTGCAATCGCTATTTGTCGTGTCGTATGAGGGAGTCAAATGTTCAGCAGTGAACGGTTAAGGGCCGAGATGATTACGATGATAAGACTTATGATATTTGGAGAGTTATCGAATGACAATAAAGTTGCCAGTCTGCTTTATACCAGAGGAACGTAATACCGAATTTATACGGCCCCAGCTTGCAGATCTAGCGTAGGACACGACCGACATATTGTATTAAATATACATGCACGTAATCTGTTAACTCCATATAGGTACGTACGTCGTACATGCAGGTATCTGGGTGGTAATACGGTGTTTCCGCTTACTGCTCTTGAAATTATTATATTGTAAGAAGCAACAGCAGGCTTGCTTTTGATTTCGAAACATTTTGGAAGTGAAAACTTTTTGTGGCGCACCGCACTTAGTATTTTCCGTAGGTAGTAAGTTTGGCAGATCCGTCACGCTCGGAGGTGGAAGGTTCGATCGGGTGTACTCGGGACACCACCGCTCAGGATTGCGATTGCTAATGAAGTTTTCACTTCTGCCTTGCGGTCTTAAGCAGACACTCTATATTCCGGACAAATGCCTACTATTATGACAGATTTTCTTTCTGGATGATAGATTTTCTTACGTTCGTTCGCACAATTAAAGTAGCGAGCTATCCAGTTTCGAGTCACCAGTCATAATCACCTAGCTTATAACATAAGGCGTGCCTGTTAGAACCAGATTTCTTTTAAAAACAAACGGATTTCTTTTTGATTATGTTTCATTTTATCAATTTCCACTGCTGAAGCTAAAAATAACATATTTTTATTAATTGGTTTTGTAAAAATCGAAACCTAAAAATTCAATTTTCTAAAGAATAACTGGATCTTTATAATAGACTAGCTGTGTCTTGCGTTTCCACCCGCGTAAGTCCTGATCCCGTAAGAATATCGTGATCAAAAGCAGCTTAAATGTCACTCCTCTATAATGTTATTAAGAGGTAAAAGAATTTTTGAAATGCAATTAGGTTAAGTTGCTTCGACACCTAATTGCAAACAAATTGCAAAACAAACAATCAAATCAATCTTTCCTCTTTAAAATATTAGTATACGAGAAAATAGACAATTTAGATAAATCGGTACATGTCGTCTGTTGTAAGTAAACATAGTTCCACTTAAAATTCTGAACTAAAAAATCGCAGACAACTATCGTTACACTGCGAGCGTGCGGCGGCAGCGTTAGTCTATTTCAAATAATTCGTTTTAACAACAGTGTGACTTGAAAATTGGACACAATTCCAACGATACAGTATACAGTAATGTTCAGTTGCAATATTTCCGACGTGCCTCAAACAAATCCTTCGTCTTTGGCATAAAATAAAGGAAAGCTTGTATAGGTACGCTAGGTAGGTAGGTAGGTAGTTCTTAACACGAAAGTGTCACGCAGATGTCGGCAACCTTACAACCGTAACGAGTTATATTGGTCTACGTATACACAGCTATGATCAAGTTTACTATTCTCCTTTGCATAATGTATTTGCTCTGACTCGTAGATGTGTTTGTACAAGTTTGGTACCTATGTCTTATAGTATTTCTGTCGGTGCACTAACGAACTAGAGGTTCTTTATCAAAGTAACGTTCAGTAACTATCTATCTATCTGTTGACGTCTGACAACAGTGGAAAATGTCAGGCACTATGCAGTACCTTGCTGCTTTGAGGTAGTCACCGGTAATAACCACGTTACCTCAAAGCAGCGCTGTACTGCATAGTGCCTGTAATTTAACACTGTTGTCAGACATCCACTGAATAGATAATATGGGTGCAGGTGTTACATACATTAGACGGCCACTGTGGCGCGGCGGGCGATGTTCGGACTGCAACGCAGAAAGTCGCGGTTTCGATTCGCCGGGAACAAATATTTATTTACCATAAATGTTTTTTTTCTGGTTCTGGGTGTTATCTATCTATACTTATAATAAAATCGTAACTAAGCGGTGTCTGTTTTTGAAAGATATTTTGAAAAAACTATGGGGTATGTACTAACGTAACAGACCCCATTTCCGTGTTTAACTTTTTGTTTGTTTGTCCGTTTGTCTGTACGTTTGTGCGCGATAATCTGGGAAGCGGCTGCACCGATTTCAATCAAATTTTGTATGCAGATAGCTTAAGACTCGTTGTTTTTGAATAATCGGCATCCATCGTCATCTATCGTCATCCAACGTCATCATCACTTACTGACTTACATTTTTTACTTTAATAACTAAGTTTTAATAACTATACGATACTGCATGTCACTACAAGAGGAAATTAACATATTTTTCCACATACTTGATAAATATAAAGCAGTTCATAAAACACGCGTGCGTTATAAATGCAAATAGTATAACTTATATAACTATACATAATATACTACATAAATATAATTTCATTCCATACAAATTCCAAAACCGCATTATTTCCTCTTATTTTTAAATCAGCAAATGGTTGTCGTAGATAAAATAACATAACCATAGATTACATAGATAACATAACACATCATAATCAGCCCATTCATTTGTCCCACTGCTGGGCCAGGGGTGCTGCTGGGTACCCGGCTGGCAGTAGCCGAGCCAGTCGGGTCGGGGGGGGGGAACTACGGGTCCCCCCCTGTGACTAGGTTACCATGGGGTTGGACTTGCCCGGCGTCCCAGAAAGGCTGCATCTATCGGTGGCTTAGTAGGGGACGCCGTCCAACATTGAGGTCGGACTCGTGGGGGTTGTGGTTGCAGTCGCAGAGGGTGGCAATGTTTGCGTCTCCCCGGTATGCTTGTCACCGGGGGCTGCCCTCATACGCGACGAGCGCTTTGCACGTCGTGGACGAGTGCGCGAGGCCACGGGGTGACCTTTAGCTGTGTCCTTCGGACCTTCCAAAGTCGGACCGTTGGGACCGCATCCCCGGCTGCGCTATGCCTTAATGCGTAGGACACTAGGCTAGATGTGTCCGGTCCTTACCAGGATGTAGGTCACTTTTTGGTAGGCACACGGATGTGTGCTGGGAAGTGAGCGTGCCTCAACAGCTCCGGTACCACACTGGAGATGTGGGAGGTGGCTTCTCTGCCGGCCCCAGCGAGGTTGTCGTTAGCTCCTCTTTGAGGCGCGGGTGGTGAGCGGCCTTATTGCTCCGGTACCTGTCTGGACAACCAGGTAGTGTCCTAGGGCACGAAGCTACTCTCCTTTATGAGAACCAGTCTAGCATTGGCGACTAGATCCGTCTTAAGCTCGATCCCTGACGTCGCCCTTAGGGGTGCACGCTCGGGTACAGCGGCCCCTGCCGGTATACCGAAAGGTGGGAACGGTGGGGACGCTATAACATATATAAATAGAGCTTGAGTCCGGGTTGTTGCTGGGCAAGGGCCTCCTCTTGGAGGGCTTAAGACGCCACGGGAGCCAACTCCGGATTGGCAAATGTCCCATGTCTTCGGACCGTGGTAAGTCCTAGGACATGTCGGTTTCTTAACGATGTTTTCCTTCACCGTAAAAGCGATGTTATTAGCGCACATAACTTTTCCTTAAAAAAAAATGACTTAATTTTTTTTTTATTGCAATAACTTTAATGCATTGAATGGCAAAGAACATAAGTCTCATACAGCCAAGTGATAATACCACCAGCCCGGTGAATAAAATAGGTCGATATTAAATAGGAAATGCTTCAGATTATTTCTTTACATATTTTTTTCAAATTTCGAACTGACCGCCTCGCCAGTAGGTAGCACGCCGCGCTGATTTAAAAAAGTAAAAGGCGGGAAAGCAATGTGCATCACAGTTTTATGGTTGCGAGTTTATTTAAAATCATAAAATTCAGCATGATTCAGTAGTTTTAAAACTTGGCTGCATATACATAGCTCTTTTCTCAGACTTTTATTTTTGTTGTATTTTGGATATCTAAAAAAAACAACTGTCAATAATGAAAATGAGCAATAGAAGCACAAACCGCAAGCTAGAGCTTGCTGCCGTCAATATCCAAGAAAAATGCCTTGCAATGGAAAAAGATGAAGAATGCTAAGTGATTTTTCGAAAATATAGCTTTAGCTTATTTTAACGAACTAGCTCGTTGTGGACAATATATTCTATGCTGAAAAGTACCATCAAGAAAAATTAGTTTCGAAATTAAAACATATTCAAATCTCATTGCAGTTTTAAAGAAACGCTCTGATGGTTTTATTATAAAAAAATAGGTACTGTCATCTGATGACGTTGAAAAGTTTTTAATATATGCTCCAGATACCCAGTACCTAACAACAAAGTTCAGTTTGCTTCCTTATTTTATATATTGATGTACTTGTACGTACTCACACCTAAGCTAAGTAAGTACCTATATTTACTTGTATCTAGGATTTTTTATTTCTTTTCAGGCTGCGTTAATATTTGGTAATAATGATTCATATAGACGCCAAGAGCTTCAAAATATAGAGACATAATAGACATTGAAAACCAGTTTAAATGCTTTTAGTTATAATCCTCAACTCTAAAAACAAGATTCGCCGATCGTTTACTTTCCACCGACCAGTGGACGCAAGAAATGAACGCAAGAAATGATTATTTCTTTCAGAATTACCAAAAAGGTAAATGTACTGATGCGCAACCTATTGGCATAAATAAATTCGACGCCAAGCCGAAGGAAGTCGCAAAGTTTTTAGAAATACCGGATGCAGATTGTTATACAGGTCATAGTTTCAAAATAACATTGCTTGCTGATTCGAGAGCCGATATATTGACTTTAAAGCGACATGGCGGGTGGCGTTCTTACGCAGTAGCAAAGCTTAGTACCTATAGAATATCGTATCCAAAACAAAGCTAACATAAGTGCCAAATAACTAGAGCAATAAATTTGGAGCCACAAACGAAGAAACTTTGCCCAGAGCCGCTCCCCTCTACTTCTACTTTATTTACCTGTACTAATGAAGAATCACAATGCTCATTTGCCGAGTATCAAGATGTTTCGTCGTCACCAACATTTACCGTAACTCAAAATAGCCAAAACAATGACATTATTAATAATAATAACATTAAAAACATAATTCAAATGCCAACAACAATCACGTATCACTTTAATAATTGTACTTTCAATAACTGTTTCAATAATTAAAAATGAAAACGTATAATATCATTGACTTTTTATTCTGTTTTTTCGTAAGTGTGTTAAAAACCTTGCACGATATACGACTACACGCGCTTATTAAACACACTTGGCTATTACGCCCTCGCCTTCGGCTTGAGCTTAAATTCCGCCTCGTGTGTTATAACCATCATAACGCACTTATATCATAATTACTATTACTATTATACACCCTTTATTTTTCGAGAGTCGAAGTCGTCACGCGATGAGCACTAAAATGTGTCGACTGATCCTAATTTTGGCAGTACTGTACCTACCTTATACAGATTTTACGAGCGATCAGTAATTGGAGGACGTTTTGAAGAATTTGTAATTTGGAAGTCAATATATCTCAGTAATTACAAAACATACAGAATCCATATTTTGGTATTTAATTTATATTTATTTTGCCTTCGTTTTCGTATTGTTTACACAGTTGAGTTACTTTTACAACACAAAAAAATAAAACAACTCGTTAAAAGAAATATTTTTTTTTTTAATTCATCGTTTTTGTTATATTTTAAAGTGTTTCCTACACTTGGATAACTATACTTAAAGAAATGCTTTCCAAAAATTTCGCACCCGACAGGACTTGAACCTGCATCTCTGGGGATCCGTCCCAACGCCTTTCCAATTTGGCCACGGATGCATGTTCAATCGAGTCGAAATTAAGGATTGCATTTCTTATTGATTACGTTTTTGGAGGCACGTAGCGCCATCTACCGACAATATTTGCAGACTGCCAGCTTGAACTATTCTATTTTCCATAGAATTAAATTCAACGTTGAGATGTTGCTTCCGACTAACCGTTTTTGATATATTTTAAAGTGTTTCCTACACTTGGATAACTATACTTAAAGAAATGCTTTCCAAAAATTTCGCACCCGACAGGACTTGAACCTGCATCTCTGGGGATCCGTCCCAACGCCTTTCCAATTTGGCAAAGGATGCATGTTCAATCGAGTCGAAATTAAGGATTGCATTTCTTATTGTTTACGTTTTTGGAGGCACGTAGCGTAGATGACGTAGATGCAGGTTCTACGTCCTGTCGGGTGCGAAATTTTTGGAAAGCATTTCTTTAAGTATAGAAAAATTCATCTTCAAAAATTCACTTGCGGCGAGATTTGAACTCGCGTCCCTGGATCAATATTCCAGTGCCTATACCGCTCGGCCACGCAAGTGAATTTTTGAAGATGAATTTCTTCAAAAATTCACTTGCGTGGCCGAGCGTAAATATGCCTTGAGCAATAAAAACAAATTTACGAAAACTCGTTAAAACTTAGATTTTCTGAATTGAATTGTATCTGCACTTCATATTGGTAATATAATTTTACCTAATTAGCAATATAACTCAATAATAAACGAAATTTACTGTTTTAGCGTTTACGAAGTGGCAACTCGAACTAGGCAGCTTTTTAATTTATTTAGGCTTCACTTTAGATACCGTTTAAAGAACATCTATGTATTTTGCCAATGCCTATCTGACAGTGCATGTTTACAAATTCAAAGATGAATTTGTTTCATGTGACCTGAAAAATAACAGACAAATACTGGCGACTACAGTGAACTGACCGATTCCACAAACGAGCGCTCGAAACGATTTTATAAATAATTCCGGTCATGTGTCACTGCTGGCGGCAGATCGGTTTTCTTGCTATTATTTTTCTTGGCTCGCAAAAGAAATTAAATCAATTTCATACACGTTTAGAACGTTGTGAAGTCTGACAGGTGACGGGAGCCGACCCACAATGGGTACACCGAGGTCCTTATCGGCAAGAGGGGAAATAAATGAGGGCTTTTTCCTGCTTCCACGGCGGAGACGCTGTTAATATCGTGTTTTGTTTCTTAAAAATAAAATAAAAATACCTGCGTAAATTTGGCGAAAAGTTTTTGAGCCTTTGAAATTTACAATCCTCAGTCAGTCGAGTGAAGGCCCGACTGTAATGCAGAAGATTAAAAATAAAAGTGTTTCTGGTCTGGGTGTTTCCTTTGTAAAATTTTAGTACTCATAGCACAAGCTCAGTGCTTAGTTTTGAGCTAGATTGCGCTGACCGTCGAGTAATATTTATTTATATGTATTATTTATTTTATAACACTTATCGTCCTCACGTGCTCAGGCACGTTGGAGCGACGATTTGCGCAAGACGGCTGGCAAAAACTGGATGCGGGAAGCCGAAAATAGATCTAGGTGGCGTGCAATTGGAGAGGCCTATGTCCAGCAGTGGACTGCAACGGGCTGATGATGATGATGACTTATAAAAATATATAATAATACAAACCTATTACTACTTAACTTGCTCATAGGAGTAATAATAATAATAATTGACCTTTACATCTATGTAATTTAATTTGATTTATAGAACTAAATAAAAATGATTTCATATGAAAATTAAAAATGGGATATAAATATGAGATATATATAATTAATAAATTCTTAATTATTTATAAAGGAATTTAATATGATTCATACGAATGATTTATATGAAAAGTTGATTGTGCTTTATAAATTTTATACAGCAACTTTTATTCGTGATATTTATGGCGCTGTAGTGCTCGGGACATTCATAAGTGGAGTAGACTTGCCCAGCACCTATGCCCAGCCAACGCTAAGAGTAACGCCAGTCTATTTAATGTAACCAATGCAATATTCACTATTTACGATAGTACTTAAACTACTTTTTTAATACACTGTCAATGTGTCTTAACAAATGGTAAGTAGATTGCCATAAAAGTTCTTCCGAAAACGACGCACATAAAGAAGCTCAGACATTATCCTCGAGTCTCACGACATTGCCATCAAATAACCAAAATTTATTATAACCGAACACGAAAGTACCCTCCTGAATCGCCTTGGAGTTGCATTCATTCTCCTAAACGTCAAGTTATGAAAAACAAACTGTTCGTCTGTTGATTCAATGTATCACGAAATGTTTAGTATTTCATGTTTTAACGTTTGTTATATTGTATCACATTATTTTGAAATTGCTCACAGAATTCATTATTAGTTCAATTCCTTCGTTACTATAACGAATTGAAGACTTGAATCTACATATTTCTTAGCAAACACATACTTTACAGAAATTTATATTTTTTATAATTCAAATGCAATTAAATGTTGAATATTAAATTTATCCAGTTTAATTACTGTAAGAATATTTTTACAGTGAAAGTGAAAGTCAAATACAGAAATATTTAATTTCATAAGATTATCGTTAAAATCATCAGCACAATACCGTGCCTCCGAAACGCGACCTCCAGTGAGATGAAGACACAAGAAACTCATGAGGTTTTTTAAGTAACTTATTTAATTTTGAACTGTTTTTAACTTTAGGGATAGCTGATTGGGCTCGTGGTAGCAAGCTTACTCCACGTTACTATGTCCAGGGTGATACAATGCCATAAATAGCATTAAAGTTGTTACCGCTCTGAACAATTCATCTAAAATTCGTTGAAAATTAGTCGTCGCTCTGTTTTTCCTTTAATTTATCCGAGTGCAGATTATGAAGTTACATGTAAAATGTTTCATTTCAAAAGATGTAATAGGTACTTGAGAAGTTTCGAGGTGTAAGTAAGCATACGTGTTACGTACCGATACACCTACACAGTGTCGGGCATCGAGTCATAAAAGTACGACACCAAAGAGCCACATCGCAGTAATGGATGCCCCAGATGTTTTTCGACTTATATGTGGCTTATATTTTACCCTGTTTATACTAACAAAAGTAGGACGGTATAGTAACTGCGACCACTCTCGAGTTAAAACTTTTTAATTTTGGTAGTGTAATTATTCGTGTACCGCATTTTTATACCGCATTCGGTTATTTACAAACGAGAAATAAAGAAGAATAAATACCTTCACATACGTACAGTAAACTGGATATGTTTTGTTTTATGTAAATGTTTTCTCGTTATATTAATAAGGTCGGACCGTTTGATGTTGACTGTGGTTTTGTTAGTTTAATTTGAGTCGAATATTTTGTGTTCTAATGTTGGTGTATTATAGCAAAATTCATATCAAAATATAATTTATGTGGCCATTAACCAAAACAATACCTACGACGTTATTCAACATTTTCTACCAAGGTTTGATTATGCCTTCATTAATATATAACAGGTAGGTGGTGGTTCTTCATTAATCTTAATACAATTATATATAAATTAAATTAGGTACAATCTCTATTTATGTATTTGGTGAGATGTTTTAGGCATACATTGTTTACTTCATACAGTCGTCAACATGTCGAAACGGTACGTAACCGGAACTTTACGTGAAATTTACCAAGTTTTTTTTTAACTTGAGTATCTTGTTAAGTGGGACCACTTCACCCCTAGAGAATATTAATTTGTAGTAAATTCGTCATATGGTCACCTTAGAGCCCAGTTGACTTCTATCAAGTTCGAAAGGGTACAAGTGGTCCCTGGTCCCAGTTTGGAGGGGGACGACTTCAACCCTAACTTAATTAAAATAAATAACTGTTATATTATCAACCAAATTTGAATTGAGGCTGTTTTTAAAGGAAGTAAAAATAAGTATAACATTGATTCACATTAAATGTACGGCGAAAAAGGCAAACGGTGCGGGCAGAATTGCTTTTTACGGATCGGCTAGCATTTCGCGGCTCCTCGAGGGGCCGGGGGTGAAGATACCTACGTGACGAAACTGGAAGGGGGGAGGAGGCTCTCAGAAATGAATTGTTTTCGGTTTACCGTAAGGTAACATTTCGTTATTGCGTGCCTTTGTGGCTTTTAAATGTGTTGTAGGATTTAGCTCGGTTGGTCCGAAAATGGTTCGATTCAGCCAAGCGCAAAACACTCGACTTTACAAATTTAAAGTGACACCGACCAAGTGTTTCTTGGTAGAGCCACGGGAGATAACTCTTTAAAGATAATTTCTAGAAAATATTAGAGTGTTCTTTTTGTTTTCGTGTAGTGTTGTGGCTCATCTAGTGTTAGTGTTCTCAGGTCACACTAAGGTGTGTAACTTGAGCTAACTATTGCAATTATGATCACAAATATTAGGCCCAACGTTAATGTCATATATTCAAAAGAAAATTCCACGTTCTAGTCTCATCTACCGTTCCGTTTTTATCCTATTTTATCAGTGATTTTTATTCGACATTAGTAAATGCAGAGTCCAGGATAATCTGATTTACAAGGAACAAACATGTCGAATTTGCATCCCCTCGCGTCTATATTATGTGTGTACCGGTTTTTAGAGGTCGAATATACAAATAGACAAGAAAAATGCAAGCGATTCAATTTCACTCACCTGGCTGCGGAGGGTAGCGAACACGATAATTTCATTTCGCTCGTTACGCGAAGGAATTATTCGGAAAAAAGCTGAGGAAAACTCATAAAGCTATTAGGTACCTCGGTTGGAAACAGCTGACGTGGCGTTTACAAAAAAGGTAGACACGAAGCGAAGCTTAAAATTAATTTCGAACTCTTAATGTAAGTAACAATGTGAAATACAATTGTGATAATTCAAAGTATTGCTAGGCATTTCAACTATAAGCTAAAATACATACATGCATTTCTTATGTGTTTGCGATTTTGCATTGTAGTAAATACAATATTTCCGGGAAAAACGGAACGATAAACGTTGGTACAGCATCGTAACTATGCTGTTTATAAATGACACGCGAGTTTCCGGAAAATGTTGTGCTTTAACTAAATATTATAAATTAGTAACTAAAAACGTAGACAGGTCATCTCAAAATCGATAGCTGAACACGATAGAAACGTTTTTGAAGATTTTGTCTGTTTGTATGTTACCGGTAATCTCAGCAAATACTGAACGCATCTTGATACACTATTTCCTAAGTATCATTAAAAACCAAGTACTGATTTAACGCTTGGTATAAGTTTTATTTAAGATTTCTCACTACTAATATTATAAGTGCACAAAACTACTGAACCTAGATGGCTGAAAATCTAGATTCCAACATAGGCTTTTAATCTCGATATTCTTGCGGGATCAGGACTTACGAGGGTGAATCCGCGGGCGCAACTAGTTGGAAATCGAGGAAGCTTTGTATACCTAAACATAAATTAATTGCTAGCTTCAAACAACAGCCAGTAGATATAAATAAAGTAATAAAAGGTACTCACTTATAAAAAACAGACTAAAGTAAATATACAAAAAAATAATCAGTAACTAAATTTGTTGTTAAATAAAAGGATTGTTTAACATAGAAGAACATTGTTTTCTTTTTTTAACAAAAACCTATTTCGTTATAATAAGGTAGGTACTGTTTGTTACAGGCATCGTGTACGTGTATGCCTCGGGCAACTCCGTAAAACTCGGCTCCTCTAATTACGAGGGGGATAACAAAATACAGACTATGGTTCGGTAATAAAGACAGATCAAACATTTCTATTTAAAAACAATTATGGATTATCCGTCACTGTCTGTTGATAGCCAAGTAAATTTAGCGTAGTATTTTATAGTTTTATTTTAATAATGTTTTATATATTTCCCTACTCTGGGGCTCGATTCGGTAAGGACATAGCATGCGGAATGCCGGCGTAATGCAGGCGACGTGCAGGAGATGTACGTTAATACGTATTTTGTAAATGTTATTTTACTTAATTACTATTTAATAAGTTAAGTAGCCTTCAAAATTAAGGGCTACTTAATTATTTAAATAGCTCCCCTTGTTTCTTAGCCAATCAGTATTCAAAGAAGTTATAGAGTAGCTATTATTTTTACTCCTTTACTCCTTACTTATAATTTACTTGTTGCAAATCGACTTCTTCAATGCTCATGCATCCCGCCTGCTTGTCGCATGCAAAGAATCAGGGCCCTGATTGTTTAAGTATGCTTTATATAACCCACCCGTCGTAACCATAAATTTCTTTTTCATCCAAAGGTTGTGCCTGGTCGCTTTTTGCGATATGGCCGCCCATCGTTCTATGGTAGTAATAAGTTTTAAGTATATTTCTAGAAATGTGGTGTTTGGTAATTTGTAATTGTTTTCCTCTTGTAATTGGTTATTATTTTTGGTACAATAAAGTGTTTTCGTATATTTCTTTTATTGTTGAAAATTCATATGAAAATTTCGTAGAATTTGTTGCATATTTGGGCGTGCCTGAACATCTTTTCCCTAAAAGATGTTAAATATGTAGTTAGAACATGAAGCCGTTGATTTATGCTTCTGTTAACGTGACTCTATTGCTAACAAATATCGATTGAAACAACTGAAATTGTTGTATTACGTCATTTTTCACGTCATTCAGTAGCAAACGAATTGTCATTGAAATTAAGACTAGCAAATGTACTTAACTATCAAATTAAATTAATTATTAATTATTATTTAGGTACTTTTAATCGCAAAAATCAAAAATTTCAATCGTGTCAATCGAGATTTGTTGTAACTCTGTTACATAATCAGCTAGCTGGTCTATAGGTACACATTTATAAAATGATCTTTCACTGCAACGTTAAAAACAATGCTATCTTATAAAAGTATAAAAATACCGCAGAGTACTTAACCAACTAGGGCACACGAGTTTCCATCTGGAAAGGCGAATTTAAGAATTTATATGTTTCCTTGTCTACTATTTTTCGACTAAAACTGGATTGAGACATCATCTACAGGATCACTTTCCAGTGATTTACCTGTGCTGATGATTAACTTCACCGTTAACACATTCGCCAAGAGATGTTGCTTTTTTCGACGAGAGATGTGCTGAATCTCGTCGCGAGTGTTTTTTTGAAGATACATTTTTCTAGCAAAATATTTTTAGGGCTTCTTAGTCAACCAGAAATCCTTTATATTATGCCCTCATTTTTTTTGACACGCTCTCACTCGTTTTACGCAATAGAAACCGTAAAAGATTGTTATATCAATACAAAGTCGCGAAAACAACTGAAAAATCGTGTTAAAAAAGCGTTAAAAAGAAACGCAGACTAATAAATGAACCGTGGATTGGCCGATAGCTCGCTTATCGATTTTAAATTCTTTTGTTTTATTTCTTCAAATTGTAGTCGAAGTATCGCTCAGTCTGTGTTTACCCTAAACTTTGTATTCCGTGCTATAGCTTCATAAAAGTACTGTATTGTCACCGACCGACGTCTAACTGCGACATTAATGGTAGATCCATTGGTTTACCTAGCATTTAGATTTCTACCTGTTAAAGTTGTTGGTAATAAACAATGTCATAGTCATTAAAATGCCTTTACGGGAACTGTTATTAAGAATCGTAAAGATAAAATCTAATGTTTGGATTAAATTTCATTCCTATACGCGAGTTTCATGGAAATTGCTATTAAAATCGACGCTTATAAATTCAACAAACTTAATGAATTGTTCTCGAAAATGTGAATAGTTGATGGCATTTTGTATGCCTGTATAGTTTTTAATTCTGTTATCGCGACTTACCGTTAAAATACTGTAGGAATTTATATTTAGTATATGTTTTTTATATACCTAAACATATAAAATTCAATGTCAAGAATAATAAAAAAAAATATAAAAACATATAAAATTCAATGTCAAGAATATTATATGTTTGGAGACATGGAATTAGGACATTATGTTCGTGGTGTGTAGAAATCCACTAAAAAAGGGTTTGTTATGACATTTATGTGGTTATTTTTGGAGTTTAAGTTTATTTTTAGTTTCAGTTATAATTTAAGTGATCAGTATTTCGTTTTCGTATTTTTGTACCGCTACAGCTGAGAAAGTAGCGATGTTTTTTCCTGTAATTGAATAAAAAAAGTACCTTCCACACCAACATGGTCTAAATTAGTCAAAATTAATTAATAATAATATCCTTCTGTCTGTTTAAGGTGAGAAACAAAGGGACCGGGGTACCATCCTGCGGGGAACTTAAATGGAATTTTACAAATAAAAGGTAACTCCACCCTCCGCAAATAGAATTCTGTTCAGTTTTGTTTGACTTTGCTTACAAAACATGCGTTATTTTTTTTTTGTCTCAGTTGGATCTTTTATTTTGTTTAGGGAGTACCATAACGTCAAATTAAATGAAATAAAGGGTCAAAAAAATCCAGATGTGTGCTAGAAGGACGTAAGATGCGACTGTGCGAAATGTTAGATCAAGAAATCTAATAGTTGCTGATTACAAGTTAACTAGACAGTTTATCAAAAATTATTTTGTTGAGCATATTAAAAAAATAGGCATTACATTTAATATAGAAAAAACATTATGAAATAATAGCTGGTTCAAAGATATTTAACAAAACATTGCTGAAACACGTGTTTTTGTTGGGCAATTATTTTCAGTCGTATTTTTTAAAATAATCGTGTTTTACGCCAAGATGTTAATAGGATTTGTTTTTTAATTTTAATTTTTTTGTTTTTGTTACTGTATAGGTACCTACTATGAATGCTGAAATTTCTTAGTTTATCGGAGTAAAATTGGATTTAGAACGTGCTTAAGATTTTGTCATATTCAAGTGTATGACACCTTCTTAATTGGTTAAATTGGTTATGGCACAATAAAATTAATCTTAAATCACAAAAATAGGCCTAAAGGGAACTTTGGGTTATCGGGATACAAGTTAATGTGGAATCATAATTCAATCCTAATCAAATCTTAATTATAATTTTGACGTAACTTCGCTAAAACATATAAAATCCTTGAAGGATTTCTTATTATACATCACTTTGGACTCGCATTAACATTTTCCCTACTAAAATTATAAAGCTGAATATTTGTATATATGTTTGTAAATAAATCACCTAAAACTGCTAAACCTATTGTGATGAAACTTGGAAAATATATTGTTCTATTTATTCCAAGTTTCATTACATACCTAAATGGATAGATAGAGATCTGGAAAAACACATAGTCTACTTTTTATCCCGATATTCCTGCGGATACGGGTGAATCCGCGGGGCGCAGCTAGTACTTACAGATAAAATATCTTAGATCGTAGTCAGAGATGTCAAAATAAGGAATTTAATTAACATACTTTAAGTGGAAACGCTTATAAGAAGCAACAAACTGAGAAGTTGTATGCTGCGAAATACCTTTCAGGTACACCTGTATTATTTTATAGAAGCTGTATGATGCAGTTTGCTTCTAGAGAGCAACGTCGAACTGTAATTTACTTAGTTCGAGAGATGGTCATTCTCTCCCTCTCAACTACGAGTCCGATGGAGCAAACTACAAACACTAATATTGACTTGATTTAATAAAAAAGTCACTTTAACTTTTGAAATAGAACATTTCATCTTAAGATGACGAATCAAAAAATTTGAAGATTTGGTCGGTCAGTCGGTGTATATTATGAACGTCGCAACTCGAGCTAGCTGCCCACAAAAAACTAGTTTGAGTTTTCTGTTTATCAATGCTTCACCTTAAAAATAAACTGTATTTCTCTGACGATAAAAAACAGTTAACCTATTTAGAACTTTAAATTAGTTACAACGCGTTTAAACAAAATTAAGTAGAACATGAAAATATTTTAAATAATATTAAGATAATTTCAGTTAATTACTGGTGAACATTATGTGATTCTAGCATATATAAAAAGTCTTTAGCTACATATTTTGGTATCCTAGTACCTGGTAGGTCATCATCATCGTAATCATATCAGCCGTAGGACGTCCACTGCTGGACATAAGCTTGCCTCATTGATGCCCATAAATTTCGAATGGAGGCGGGCTGCATCCACCGTGTACCTGGTAGGTGCTAGACCGGGAAATCATAATTCCTTATTGTTATACTTACTAATATTATATTAAATCGCTCCTCGGAATCAGGGCTTACAAATTAATTAAACTTAGGCGTTCCTCCATGCTCGTATGTACCCACCAGCACCTATATCGTCGTATTTCATTACGCTAAGCTATTTAGAAACAAGTTGAGTGTCTATTTTAAGCGAAGGATATTCAACAGGCAGTTTCCTAACTTTACCATGTCATGGTTCGATGGCAAATATCAATAACCACTTTAATTTCAGTATATTATATGTATATTTTTATTTTTTTATGTATTGATAGTTGATGCCTCACGTCGTTTAAATTTTTATACAGAGTGGTTCAACTTATAGTGACGTCAATATTTTTTTATAGATTCCTCACACCTAGGAGTGGCTGAAAATATACATAAAATATAAGAGTTTAATTTAAACTTACATCTAACTTTCAAGTTTTTTAAAGTAGGTAACTGTAAGTAATTTCGGGAAGCTGAATTAGTTTTTTTTTAATAACATTTAAAACAATAATGTCACAACAAAACTGCTGCCAGAAAACAATAGAATAATATTTTTAATTATATTTATTTTATATTTAAAATTATATTGTAACTATTATATGGAGATGGCCAAACTTCGGGGATACAAACTCCACGTACAGTACAGACTACTTTCAAGGTTGTAAACCTAGCCGGATAATCATGAAACACCGTTATTAAAAATAAGCCTAGGTTACCTTACAAAACTAGGGTCATGCGTTATGGAGTCAATTTCACAAAAGCAGTCTCGCAACAATTTCTGGGTGCAATTTCATTCAATAGATAATTAGTACCACCACTGTCTCAACGTATTTTTTTGTTATATTGTCTATAAATTACATGCCACTCGTAATGTAAATCTCGCTTTAAAGTCGTGAAACGGGTATGTTATCTGGAAAACTATAACAACAGCATCTAAAACAACACAGTACGAAAAGTATTACAAAGTTCATAGATACGTACCTTCCTTACCTTTCCGTGTGTCCCATATAATCTCATAAAGCTTATTTTGCCATCCCCAAGGGTTTTCCCGGTATTTCATTATATATGAAGAGCTGCATGTAGGCATACGTGAAAGGCACAATGGCCCGTATTATTTATCAGGATTAAAGGTATCATTCACCTTGTTTGTTTGACGCTTTGCGAATAATTACTGGGTTTGCATAAGAATACTTTAGTGGAGGGGCGTCAAATATTTTGGACCGTCTCCGTCCCTTTATATACGAACGGATACCTATCTAAGTGATGTATTGAGTAAACTAAAAAGGGACTCTTGCTGATGTTAAGGTTTATCTTCCTTTATGTTGGCTGTTTGTGAAGTTTTTTTTCTTTTTAAAAGCAGGGCCTCTACTACGAGTATAATTCAACGAACAAACGATTTTTTTCGTTCGTTCTGTTATCTAATAAGAAAATCTGTCACATTATAGTTGGCATTTTGACAGATTCTTCGTTCGTTCGTAGAATTAGAGTACAGGTTTGGATATTCTCTAGTAATAAAGAATAAAAACACCATTAGTCAGCCACGGTTTACATCGAAATTCCGTAATTAATCGTTTACTTCGTAATACTTCGTTTTTATTATTTCAATGCTGTAATTTTGAAAACTAACCAGTAAAAAAGCGATGTATCTATATGTTCCATCTACTGCACTACTATGTACTGTTACCTAGTGTATTACAGTAAATAATAAGCTGAAACGTGTCGAAATGTTAGACAAAGAACATGTGCACCGAGGTTCTCTCAGCCCTGTCTTATTTAGAGGGCGTCATATTGAATCCAGAGCGTACAAAGAATTCTAGAGTTAACTATTTAACGAAACGAAAGAGCTGAGTTTTTATATTAACTAAAACTATTTGCCTTACCCTTCCGTCAAAAAAAAGAACATAAAAAATAACCCAATTTTACTTTTTTTTGTGTTTTGTCTAGGTGGCCAGTCCGAACTGACTGTAATGCTACCAGAGCGGTAGTGATTATATTCCCTTTGATCACAGCCTTCATGAATTTCAACGTTCCAAATTTAAATTACTTTAAGGGCTTAAACGCGCAGTTTATGCTCTAGAGGCTAGTGACTCGCTTTACTTTGACCTTTTTAGTCACATAAAGTAACTTTGTAGAGCCGTAGATGTGTAAAATCTTTCGCGACAATGAAATTATTCTCAATAAATGAACAAAACAAAATCGCCATTTGGAGTAAGTATAATAAAACCTTGCAAAACCATTGTTTCGTGGAAATAAGATGTTAAGATGTTCTGATCTTGTTACACGGGATTTCGGTAGTGTGTGCATTACACATCACACATAAGTACCTACATGTGAGGTGTGATGACGGCGACGTAATCCTGTTTATATGTAGCAGTTACCTAAACAACAATAGCACTGTAAGTAAATATACCACAGTTACTCGCCTGTTGTGACTCTTAGATGATCACTCTTAATAATAATTGGCCTTTTTATCTAAGTTTTAGATAATTAATGCAGCAGCGACACCAACTATTAATTCATGCTATTTTTGGCGCTGTAGTGCCCGGAACATTTTTAGTTGGAATAAGCTTGCCCAACTCCTATACCACCCTCACAGTCTAGTCAGCCATGCCTAGAGCTACTAACTAAGCCGTGGGTTTCCTCACGATGTTGTCGTTCACCGTAAGAGCGATGTTACTAACGCACATAACTTTTTCGCAAGGAAAAGAACTTGTACTGTGGATAACCTAAATACGTTAGATCCTTGTGTACATAACTATAGCAAAAAATGTCTGGATTTCTTACTTAGCCTTAGAGCGTACCTAGCAGTTCATCCAAATCGATTAACAATAGTTTACGGGATAAACAAACAACCACCCGCGAATTCCAGGAATTCGATTCCCGCCGCGGAACTAATATTTGTATGAGCATAAGTACTAGCTGCACCTTGCAGCTAATATCTTTGTATGTATGGAAAAGTCAAGAGTTTCCAGGATGGCTGGCTCAGTACTCGAACAAACAGCAGCTACATTCTTTCGTTGATTACTTGAGTTCTACTTTTTGGGTTTCTATGTAAAGTATACCACGACTTACTTTAAAACAGAGGCAATGGAACAAACAGCCGGAATGGGCAGAAAGAAATGAATTTTAAAAACTTTAAATCATGTTCAACTGTTTTTCCTCAGTAACAGACTCATTTTAAATTTACGTCGAAGTAGAAAGTTTTTCATCTCTTCTTTTACTATAAGTATTATATTTATGAGGAGGTATGTATATGGTAACAAAAGCTGTTTACTTTTTTTGCCGTGAGTGTATGTATGTTTTCATAGTTTGATGACTAACACAAATTTAGCTTGTCCGCAGTGTAAGAAACGTCCAGTCACATCATATACAAGTCTCCGAAAGACACAAAATCAATACCACTATGTGTTATTTAAAAACCTGTAGTGTTTCTATAAGACCACTTTGTATGTTTCAGGTGTAGTTACCTTGAGGGTTTATTTCACCGTTGTATGGTGAAAATGCCATTCCCGACAATCCTATAATCCTTATTTACTAGCGAAACCGCAGATTTAACTCGGAATAATATTTGGTCCCAGATGTGTTATGTTTGTTTCTTACCTTTTTCTGATAAACTTGATATCCGTTTGGTTTAAATACGGAGTAGTAGAATTAACTGAATTTTAAGACTGTAATTGCTGAAGCCACATACGAGTGTGTTTGCGATTTTGATTTTATGTTTCAGAACAGTTTTCTAATTATGGACATTCTGCTAGCAATAAAGAGCAATTTCAAATAGTTTAAAACAATTTTAGCAATGCTTTAAGGAAACAATAAAGATTGCGGCATTCTTATGCGGTATTGCATTTTCGATAATATGCGATTTTAACTTCAGCTGTTAAAAATACGTTCGTATTGATTAATAAGTAAGTAGGTTCTTTATGTGTTCCTCGATCTTCCTCTAAGGGAAAAACGTTAAATACAAACGTTTTTCCCTTAAAGGAAGAGGAAGACCACAAAAACAAGTTATCAAGTAAATTTATTAAATGGTAAAAAAAACAAGAGTGTAAAATCGTTTAAAATTGTACAAATCGGTAACTTTACCAAGCAAATCCTATGGTTTGAAGTTTTAAGTTTTTTCTCAGTTTCCAGGACTGTTTCAAAAAGTGTCTTTCAAACTTGGGTTCATGGTAATCTTGAGTCGCGATAGTAGTTGTACTAACTAGTCTAACTCAGCTAAGTTAGCATAGATATAAACAAAAACATTTTCACAAAATGTAAGAAAGTAACCGACATCGTTGCCAAATAGGTCCTAACCATGAACGACGGTATAATAAAAATTTAAACAATAGTCGAGATATTTTAAAAATTTGTGGAATAAATTCCTTGGGAGCAGTAAATCTAAACGCAATTTGAATGTAGTGGCTGGTTTACTGTATTCTACTGTGTTGTTATAAATGTATTTACACTTAGTCTCTGTACCTACATGTGTGTTTGACATTTGACTTATTTATGTTTATTCTAGTAATATTTTTAAAAAGTACAAGAAAAAAATATTTTATACACAGTAGTAGACCTATGTATAACTTTTTTTGTCTTGTATAGGTAAATAGGGCCATGCCCATCGATTGCTCTTGAACTGGCTTAGTAAGCGTGCCAAACGTTCGTGGTCGCTTTACAAGGCAGGTTTTAAACAGTAGAATTGAGATCCGGTAATAAGAGCCAAGTAGGTAACGCTCCTGCAAATTGTAATAGAGCAAGAGCCCGCGAAGCCTTCACCTTCGTTATTATGTAAAAGCTGAAATTTGTCAGTGCATGCTCACAACAAAGGCAAGAATGATGCACCGTTATGAGATTTGTGTTATGGCTTTGGCAGATAAACGGTAAGAAAGATTTCCAAAAAAATATTTAATAAGAAAGTGTGATTTTTGGGTAATTACCTTCAGATTATTGTTAAAAATCACGTCATTCATTGCCAGACACTTAACATCGTGGCAACACTGGCAACCTCTTCATAGAATCACCCTTAATGTGGGTAACAGGGGTTCACGGGGACTTAAATTGGTATATGTGATTTAACTTATCTTACAATTTTGTTTTTAATAAATTATTCTAGATCTTACTCCGCCCGTCTCAAAAACGTTATTATTAATATTACATTCAAATAGAATTCTATTATTATTATAACACTTAATTTCCCTACCTCAAAATCAGCCAATCCGTCTTTACCATTCAAAAAATTGTGTTCGCCTTAAAATTTATTTCTACATAGACTTTTATTTTTGACAGCGACGAAGTTATATTACTATTTATCAAAAGTTCACAAAAGCTCTTACGAAATGATAAAAGCTCGACTCTTCCGATAGCCGAAAAGTTGTCAGTTTTTCATGAAGAACACTCGACCCTCCCGGGACCAGGAAGGGAAATATCAGCATGTCATTTGTTTATATTGCGAAATTAATCCCCTAGCGCCAGTGTGACTGATGACTCGAGTCAAACGTTGCTTACCAAACAAAGAACACCAAGGTGTATCCACAAAGACGCCAACACCAGTTGACTGCTCATAAGTATTCCCCCCTCACAAAAATAGTACGTCTTTTTAGTAGCAAGAACGGCCAATCACAATGGGTCTAGATTATTGTTCTACTTTGCGTGTCAGCGTTCAGTCAATTATATTATATCCGCCCAAAACTGTGCAAAAGCGATGTCAGCGTCATTAGCCTCGTCCATTTAACAGGTGTTAGGGCACAGTGGGCATTGGAGAATCTCTTATTGCAGAAACAACAGAATAGAAGGTCTCACAATCACAGCACTGCCGTAGGTATAGATAGGTAACGAGAGTATGAGTAATGGCCAATTGAGAAGTTTGATAACTACCTCATTCCCTGCCCGCAACGGAGAGTTGTGTGTTGTAGAAAAAACGCGATATGAGCAGTCAATTGGCTTCATTGTCTTTGGTGTATACAGTAATCGATGTTCACTTAAACGACAGATGCTACAAACGGATACCATCAATCTATCTCCCCGCTGCCTACCGGTTCCAGCCCCCCGTGGACCGAATTGTTATTCACGTTCCATTACCTCATTTTTTTAGAACGGAGGTGTCTGAAAGGAACCCTTTTACTTATGTGTACCTACCTACCATTTCTGAATACTCCTGTGAAATTTAATTTGTATAGATTATTTATTTTGTGCTCATTCGAGTACGACTTCTGAAGTTAAAAAAAAACGTGTTCTTATTCAGGTGGATATTTAGATATCTAAAACTAAAAAAGGGTTTTGACAGACGGACAGACAGCCAGACAGACAGACGGACGAACGATAAAATGATCTTAGAAGGATTCTTTCATCTGCTGTTTTGATAGGATCCACTTGAGACCCCGTGGACCCGAAGGTATTCTCGGGACTATGTAACTTGTTTGCCATACGTCGAGATAATTTAAGTTTTAAAAATAAATGTATATGGGCGTTGTAGGTACATGAAGCATGCGACAAGAATAGATTAAAGTTCGCCGCACACGTACACCCAACAAACACCGAAACGAGAACTCGATGGGCCGATCAGTGACGCCCGCTTTCGCCGCACGTACTCGACAATAATTCAATAAGTTTCCATCCGCGTTTCCACCACGAATTCATTCAATTCACACTAAATTGTTTACAAATAATAACATTTATGTCTTACTTCTTCTTATTAATATAGTAAACGCGAAAGTTTGTACGTGTGTGACTTTGTTAATCTTTAACACAAAAACTACTGAAGCGATTGCGATGAAAATGGTGTACAGGTAGCTGGAGAGCTAGAATAGCACATAGGCTACTTTTTATCCCGATATTCCCACGATAGAGGGACTTACGCGGTTGAAAAAACGGGACGCAGCTAGTCTATTCTGTGTTGCAGTTGTTTTAATATAGTTATCAAAATCAAAATAAGTTTATTATTTCAAATAATATCACATTATTGTTTAGAATCGTCAAGCAAACTACCGCGTCTTCGCAATGCAACCTCGAAGAAGACAAAAAACGTCACAGGTTTTTGGTTTCAATGATTAAGTTCACACTGACGCATATTTATAACTTCAGTGGAACTTTAAGAAGACTATAAATTTACAATAGGTATGCATAGGTTAAGACGATGGTCTTATCAACTTGCCTGCTGGAGCGAGCAATTTCCTTCACGACAATAGAATGCCTTGCCACAGCTTACGTAGCCGAAACAAAGCCTTATTATGCCTTTACCTCATTAACTTTAATTAATGGTCTTTACAAAAGGGTTTTGGCATCGGAACTCAAATGAGTTTCATCATATTGATAAGACCATGACGGTCTTTTATGCCTCCCTCTATGGACCTGATAATGTAATACTACAAAATATCTTGATCCTACTAAGATGATAAGATATTACTTCTTACTAATCCTTCTAATATAATATTATAAATGAGAAAGTTTAGATGTTTGTGTAACAATTACGCTAAAACTACTGAACCGATTACAACGAAACTTGGAATATAGATAGCTGGGGACCTAGAACACATAGGCTACAGTTTATTTTATTTTGCCATACCTAGTTGGATAAAAAAACAGTTTCTCGAGCTCCTCCGTGCTTCGCAAGGCACGTTAATCAGTTGGTCTCGTTCCCACGGGTATATCGGGATAAAAAGTTATTCTAGGTCTTTAGCTACTTTTATTCTCTCATCGCAATCGGTTCAGCGGTTTTTACGGGATTGAGTAACAAACATACATACATACTCACACACTCACAAATTTTCAGCTTTATAATATTGGTAGGATAAATCTTAATTTTGAGTGTTTGGCATTAACTCAGTAATCTGTTCTCAAAGGCCGTTGATTATTAAATCCCTGTTGGTAACCGGACGAGAACCCGAGCCTGTCATCCATCAGTGACAGATCTGAAACAAACAGAAACCGCCCGTGGTCAGTTCGGCTAAGCAAATGGGCAACGATATAGTACGAAATGTCACGAGATTGTGACGCGACACTTTTTACTTGTCCTTTAACCGTTCCCAAAAATAATGTTGTGTAGTCCACAATGTCAAAACAATGCCAACTTAAAATCAAAAATACTCGAGGATTACCCTCTTAAGAATCGATAATGCTTTCGTACTAAACTGAAGTTACAAGTAAATACAAAATGACATCGCGATATCCCGAACCCATTTTATTTAAAATACGTACATCATGAAAATATTTGAGAACGCTCTCTAAAGAGAAATCGTTGAAGTATGCATGTCCACTTCTTAGATAAACAAGTCACCGGATTTCAAAACTCAAAAGATTAATATTAAATAGGTAATACCTACTGTTCCTACAGTACCCCTTTTGTAATCAGATACATCAGAAGCTAAGTATAAATAACAGTATGAACAGATCCTTCTTATAATAACCGTTACTTTAATCAAACAAAAATTACAAACCTGCTAAAATGTCAACTCAACCAAGTACATCAGCTCTAAAGAGGCGCGCTGAAGACATCCTTGTGGATCCTGATACGGGAGTTACCCTGGAAGATGCAAAGAAACCCAAAATAGAATTGGATGCTAGTAAAAAAGAGAAGTGTATTACCCTAATTGTAGGGATGTATAAAACCATACTAGAGGTAGCTTTTGAGCCCACGCCTCAAGATAAAGCCGATGGCATGGACATTGATGTGCACGACTTCCCACCTTTTGTAGAAGCTTCCAACAACATAACAGTGGGCAATCATGTTATAAGTATAATCTTTACCTTGCACAATGTATGTAGGCAGAGAGCTAATGGAAAGTCTGATACCAATATGATCAAAAAGACAGAAACCACATCCTTTAAGATTGTGTTTAAGTCTAAAGAATACCCTCTTCCAACTGACAAGGTCATGAAACTTTGGACAGACAAGGTAACTACTGCTGGGTTCGTCTACAAAGCATTTGGACCCTAATTCTATTGATACCGATTTAGAAGGAAAAGACAAAGAACATCTTCTTAATATTATTAAAAAATATTCAGACATTTTTATAACTAACCTTCCAACCTCTGTAGTTAAAACCGGAGAACTTAAAATAGACCTTCTAGACCCCACCAAAACTGTCCATAGGCGACCATATAAATTTACTCCCACTGAACTAGCAGTCATAAATGAAAAGATTCATGACATGTTAGAAGCAAACATCATACGTGAAAGTTGTTCTCCTTTTGCCAGTCCCGCTCTTTTGGTTAAGAAAAAGGATGGCAGTGACCGTATGTGTGTAGACTACAGAGAACTTAACCGTAATACCCGCCCCGATAACTATCCCCTCCCTTTGATTAACGATCAAATAGATAAACTACATGGGGCCCACTACTTTTCAATTATAGACATGGCTTCAGGATTTCATCAGTTAAGGGTTAATAACGATTCCATTAGCAAAACCGCATTTGTGTTACCAAATGGCCAATTTGAATTTTTGAGAATGCCATTTGGCCTTAGAAATGCCCCACAGGTTTTCCAACGCGCTATAAATACGGCACTAAAACCTTTAAACGACGACAGAATTTTAGTTTATATGGATGATGTTCTTTCTGCATCGGTTACTGTTAATGAAGGCCTCTCTCGTCTTGACAAATTGCTTGATACACTATCAAAAGCTGGATTTTCTTTTAATTGCAAAAAATGCTCATTTATGAAGAAGAGAATTGAATATCTAGGATACATTATCAGTTCAGGGGAAAAAAGACCTAACCCACGTAAAATTGAGGCATTAAAAAATATCTCCAAACCAACTACAGTAAGACAAGTCAGGCAATTCATTGGTTTAGCTACTTACTTCCGTCAATTTATTCCAAATTTTTCACAAACAATGAAACCACTTTATCCTTTAACATCTGGAAAGGGTAAAATTATGTGGACATCGGAGCATGACAAAATTCATTCGAAAATAATTGATTACCTCACATCAGAACCAGTTTTAAGAATTTTCAATCCAGAACTACCAATCGAGTTACATACTGATGCCAGCAGCGATGGTTATGGTGCTGTTTTAATTCAAAAAGACAATAAACTTCCCCATGTAATTGCCTACTTCAGCCACAAAACTACCGATGCAGAGAGTAGATATCATTCCTATGAATTGGAAACATTAGCAGTTGTAAAATCTGTTGAGAATTTCCGGCAATATCTTTATGGACGTAAATTCACTGTGTATACCGACTGCAATGCTTTAAAAGCTTCACATTCTAAAAAGGATCTTACTCCGAGGGTCCTCCGCTGGTGGGCAATATTACAGTCTTATGACTTTGATATAATTTACAAAGAAGGAAAAAATATGGCCCATGCTGATTTCCTTTCACGTAACCCGCTAAACCACCCGCCAAATGATTGTTCCTTGAAATATGTTAATTTAACTGAACTAGAAAAAGGTTGGTTATCAGTTGAACAACAGCGTGATTCCGAAATATCTGATATCATTTCAAAACTACGCTCAAACGAGTTGCCCTCTGAAATATCACACACATACGACATTAGACAGGGTGTCCTTTATCGTAAAATACATCGCTATAAAACTAGTAAGTGGTTACCGATATTACCACGCTCTTTAATTTGGTCATTCATTAATCATGTTCACACATCAATTAAACACTTAGGATATGAGAAAACGTTAGATAAATTATATGATCTTTACTGGTTCCAAAATATGGCAAAATATGTTAAGAAATTCGTAGACTCTTGTTTGATTTGCAAAGCTTCTAAAGGCCCATCCGGCGCTCAACAGATTCGTCTTCATTCCATACCTAAATCGGCGATACCATGGCACACTATACATTTAGATCTTACAGGTAAATTAAGCGGAAAAAGTCACCGAAAAGAATATTGTTCCGTCATCATAGACTCATTCACTAAATTTGTGTTATTAAAACATACCTCAACTCTAAACTCTTCAGATGCTATTACGGCTATTAATGAAGCTGTTAATTTGTTTGGTGCCCCTATGCGTATTATTGCTGATCGTGGACGTTCATATGACAATTCAGATTTTAAAGGGTTTTGTACAGACAACAATATAGAATTACATTTAATAGCAGCAGGTTCAAGTCGGGCAAATGGCCAAGTAGAACGTGTAATGCGAACACTCAAAAGTTTACTCACTATTATAGAAGCCGATTCCGATCATTCATGGCAGGAACAATTAGGAGACATACAATTAGCTTTAAATAGCACACGTTGTAGAGTAACAGGCTACTCCCCAATAGAATTAATGTTCGGTATACAAGGCAACTCTTTAGAATTATCAAAATTAACAAATAACTCCCATGATAACAGCCGGTTAAATCTTGAAGAAGCCCGTTCAAACGCCACAACTAAAATCCAAAAATTAGCACGTAATGAAACTCAAAGATTCAATAGAGGTAAAGCTCAAGTAAAACCTTTTTCGGTCGGAGAATTCGTGTTTGTAAAATGCGAAGAGAGACATCAAACAAAATTAGATCGCAAATATAAAGGTCCGTTTAGAGTTACTGCAGTTCTCGATAATGACAGATACGAATTAAAAAGTGTAAATGATTCAAACAGAATTTACAAATATGCCCACGAAAATCTCAGAGAAGTGCCTAGGGGACAAACAGGTTTTAGGGAAATTTGTGACAACTTTACTGACGATGACGTGACGGCGGTTGAAGGTGATAATAATGCCATTGTTCATGATATTGATCACGCAAATCTTTCTCTAGGCAAAAATATTGTTAATACCGACATCTCTGAAGAAAATATTACAAACAATAGAACTGTAAATGCTATGACTAATAATTATTTAAGATCACGTTCTAGTTCTGAAAGTTCTTCAATTTCTCCTCATTTAGAAATATCCACCACAGACGCAATGGTACATCAAGTAGATGACTAAAATCAATTAAGTGATGAGTAATTGAAGAATTTTGAACTAATTAATATAAATTAAGTTTTTTTTTATAAATAATAATTCTATTTGTTATAGAAAATCCGGACCAGTTCTTGAACTGAAGGGATGGTATCCGGGCCAGATCATTCTGAAGGGATATCTTGTAGGGTCAATAGTGACCGGACCAAGTGTTTTGGAGGGTCTAAATGGACCGGACCATGTTTTGGAGGGTTGTTAAAGACCGGACCAAAAAAAAAAAAAAAAACAATGTATGTCAGGATGATCGAACTCATATTGTTATTAAGAGATAGTTTGTAATGTTGAGAGGACGCGGACGAGGACGTCCGCATGTCAGCATGGCCGTGACGGCGCAGCGGAAGTAAATTCATAAATCCCTTAAATACTATTCTATTTTTATTTATTAATTATTTATACCAACCTATTTAACTTCAAATAATAATTTAAAAATCACTCGACAAAATTTAAAGTCTCTAAACAACGTTTTAGTCACTAAACTACTAAACGAGTGCAGTTGACGTCAACAGCTTCCCCTACCATTACATATAAAAGGTAGAGCGTGGTATCTCAGACTCACTTTCGTTGCGGAGTTCGGCCAATACATATCTAGTGTCTGACTTGTTGTCTAAATATTATTGTGAAGATCAGTAAGTGTTAGTTATTATTTTATTATGATAAAATGTTATGGTAGAATAATTATGTTGTAATTGAAATAGAACAATGTCATTTGATTATAAAAGTGTTAATCAGTAATTATGTAAATTAAAATTGTATGAAATGTAGTAAAGCTAAAAGTTGATCTTAAAAATGAATAAATGGATTTATTGTTAACACGATATTTTATTTGTTTAAGAGTCATGAGCAACATCCAGCCTACAGCGTAAGTTTTCATGGGCGTATTTGTAAATTCGATTAGAACCGTTTATAAGTTTCATCTCATACCTATCGTTTTCTAAAACCGCGGTGATTTTAAAGGGACCTTTATACTTTGGATCTAATTTTGTTTGATGTCGTTCTTCACTTTTAACGAAAACAAAATCTCCGACAGAAAAGGGTTTGACTTTAGCTTTGCCTCGATTAAAGCGAATGACATCAGATTGGGCCAATCTTTCTATATTTTCAGACGCACTGGACCGTGCCGCTTGCAAATCTAACCTACTAGGGTTATCGGGACTTGTGGATACTCTAGAAATTCCTAACGAGTTACCTTGAACTCCGAACATTAACTCAATCGGGGTAAAACCCGTAACTCTGCATCGAGTACTATTAAGTGCTAGTTGGATCTCACCTAACTGTTCCTGCCATAACCGATCGGAGTTGCATTCAGCTATCGTTAGCAAACTCTTCAAAGTTCGCATCACGCGCTCTACTTGTCCATTGGCCCTGCAAGCGCCCGCAGCGATAAGGTGTAATTCAATATTGTTGTCTTTACAAAAGTCTTTGAAATCTGAATTGTCATATGAACGCCCGCGATCGGCTATTATTCTTTTTGGTGCTCCGAATAAATGTACTGAGTCTTTAACTGCTTTAATGGCATCAGCAGAACTTAATGTTAATGTGTGTTTCAGTATCACGTATTTTGTAAAGGCATCAATAGTAACGGAACAGTATTCCTTGCGGTCACTCTTACCACTAAGCTTACCCGTAAGATCTACGTGCAGAGTGTGCCATGGGACTGCTACTTTTGGAATTGGATGCAGACGTATCTGCTGAGCCCCGGACTGACCTTTCGAGGACTTGCACACGACACAAGAATCTACGAACTTCTTTACATATTTAGACATGTTACTGAACCAATAAAGCTCATATAACTTATCAAGTGTCTTTTCATATCCCAAATGCTTTATGTCATTATGAACGTGGCTAATAAGCGACCATATTAAGGAACGAGGGAGGATTGGTAACCACTTAGTAGTTTTAGCACGTTCTATTTTACGGTATAGTATGCCCTGCCTAATATCGTAAGTGTGTGATGTTTCAGAGGGTAATTGGTTAGAATGTACTCTAGATATCAAGTCTGATATTTCAGAATCTCGTTGCTGCTCTACGGATAGCCATCCCTTTTCAAGCTCTGAAAAGTTCACATTTTTCGAATTTAGGGATTTCTGAACCAGTAATTTTGATTCAACCTCTTGGATCTCCAGAGGGGAGTTGCGGGACAGAAAGTCTGCATGAGCCATATTTTTGCCTTCCTTGTAGACAATATCAAAATCATAAGACTGCAGTATTGCCCACCATCTATGGACTCGGTGTGTTAAGTCCTTTTTGGAATGCGAGGCCTTTAGCGCATTACAATCCGTATAAACGGTAAAATGTCGGCCATAGAGATAGCGACGGAAATGTTCCACAGATTTCACAACGGCTAACGTTTCCAATTCATAAGAGTGGTAACGACTTTCGGCACTAGTGGTTTTGTGACTAAAGTAGGCTACAACGTGAGGACGAGAATCATATTTTTGAATAAGGACAGCCCCGTATCCGTCGCTGCTTGCATCGGTATGTAACTCGATAGGCAAGGATGGGTCAAAGATTTTGAGTACTGGTTCAGTTACTAAATATTTAACTATTTCACGGTGGACTTTATCATGTTCAGCAGTCCAAACGACACGTCCTTTTCCTGATGTTAGTGGGTACAAAGGTTTGAGTAGCTTGGAGAAATTTGGAATGAACTGCCTGAAATATGTCGCTAATCCAATAAACTGCCTAACCTGTTTAGCTGAAGTCGGTTTTGGGGCATTTTGTAAGGCTTGAATTTTGCGCGGATTTGGTTTGATCGACCCTGAACATACAATGTAGCCTAAATACTCTATCTCCCTTTTCATAAACGAGCATTTCTTAAAGTTATATGTGAAACCGGCGTTAGATAAGGTTTCTAATAATTTATCGAGCCGAGAGATACCTTCTTCTACGGTTTTTGATGCCACCAGGACATCATCCATATAAACCAGGATTTTATCATCTTTAAGCGGTTTCAACGTGGAATCAATAGCTCTTTGGAAAACCTGCGGAGCATTTCTAAGTCCGAATGGCATGGTTAAAAATTCATATTGACCCGTTGGTATAACGAAAGCAGTTTTTTCTATGGAATCCTCATGAACCTCGACCTGATGAAACCCTGAGGCCATGTCTACAATACTATAGTAATAGGCTCCATGCAATTTGTTAATCTGATCGCTAATTAAGGGAAGGGGGTAGCTATCCGGACGCGTGTTGCTGTTGAGCTCTCTATAATCTATGCACAAGCGATCGCTACCGTCTTTCTTTTTCACTAACAGGATAGGGCTTGCAAACGGAGAGGAACTTTCTCTAATTATATTAGCATCTAACATTTCCTGAATCTTTTCGTTAACAACGTTAAGCTCTGAAGGAGACAACGCATATGGTCTTCTATGGACAGTCTTAGCAGGATCAATAAGATCAATTTTTAGTTTACCGGTTTTGATGCGGGTAGTCGGTAGTCTCTGTACAAAGTTATGGGAATATTTTCTGAGTATGTCCAACAATCGCTCTTTATCGGTTCCAACAAGGTCAGTGTCAATGATGTCCTCGTCAAATTGATTCAATAGGGAACAAGAGTTAGATACCTTGTTTCTAATGAAAATTAACCTATCGTCACTAAGCTGAACCGAAATACCTAGTTCTAAAACGTCGCGGCCTAAAAGCACCTCTTCACTAAGATACTCGTCTGGTAACGCATGATACGTAATTATAAAAGTAAGGTCATTAACTACAGTAGGACATTTAATTTGGAGCGTGGAAATTACGTTATTACTGCCTATGCCTTTTAAAGCAATTTGTTCATGAAGCTGTTCACCTTTAAGCAATTTACAATAGCTCTGTTTGATAAGACTACACTCTGAACCTGAATCAAATACAAAAGGTATTTTAATACCACTTATCTGCATTACTCCATGCGCAGCACGGGTACACACGTTGACCTGCTTGCTGGAACCAGCAACGGCATTCGCAGCGTCTTCCTTCTTCTTATAGCGCATGGGACATGCGGAGGCTACGTGACCGTGATCGGCACACACGTAGCAGGCGACAGGACGCGAACTCGGTGCGGTGAATGGACGCGGCTGCTCAGCTCTACTTGCGGCCGAAGGGTTCTTCGCCATAAATCTGTTCCTGTCACGACACTCTTGACCGCGATGTCCGGTTCTGCCACAGAAGTGACAGTTTCCACGAAACGGAGCGACATTTTTAAAGCGCTTCGTATCCGAATCAGTTGAAAGGGGATCTTCGTTTCGTCTCTTTAAGGTGAAGCCTCTCAACGTGCGAAACAGCTGATTTTTGTCGTTAATAGTCACGGAATTCAATTCCCTGCGAATCTTGTCATCACACTGCGACAATACGACGACGAAGATTGTTGTGGGGGCGGATCCGAAACTTCTGATATAGCGTCAGTTGCGAAAACAGCATCAGTTGTTCGTCGACCGTTGCCTAGTGCACAAGTTGGAGTATAATCGCGTAGAATTGTACTGAGTGATTTAAATAATAAATTGTTCGAATAAATCGTGATTTATTCGATTGAAGAGACTTTTTTGTGTTTTTTTTAAAACAATGTCGGAGCCTGACGCTATATCAGAAGTTTCGGATCCGCCCCCACAACAATCTTCGTCGTCGAGTGCGTCAAGCAACCCAATGATGGAGCAAATGATGCTGTTTTCGTCTGGAATGGAAGCGGTTTTCAAGAAAATCGCTGAAAATATGACCCTGTCATTGTCTTGTCAGCCTGTTCAGAGTGCACCCACAAAACTTAACGTTTAACGCTTAACGTTGTTAACGAAAAGATTCAGGAAATGTTAGATGCTAATATAATTAGAGAAAGTTCCTCTCCGTTTGCAAGCCCTATCCTGTTAGTGAAAAAGAAAGACGGTAGCGATCGCTTGTGCATAGATTATAGAGAGCTCAACAGCAACACGCGTCCGGATAGCTACCCCCTTCCCTTAATTAGCGATCAGATTAACAAATTGCATGGAGCCTATTACTATAGTATTGTAGACATGGCCTCAGGGTTTCATCAGGTCGAGGTTCATGAGGATTCCATAGAAAAAACTGCTTTCGTTATACCAACGGGTCAATATGAATTTTTAACCATGCCATTCGGACTTAGAAATGCTCCGCAGGTTTTCCAAAGAGCTATTGATTCCACGTTGAAACCGCTTAAAGATGATAAAATCCTGGTTTATATGGATGATGTCCTGGTGGCATCAAAAACCGTAGAAGAAGGTATCTCTCGGCTCGATAAATTATTAGAAACCTTATCTAACGCCGGTTTCACATATAACTTTAAGAAATGCTCGTTTATGAAAAGGGAGATAGAGTATTTAGGCTACATTGTATGTTCAGGGTCGATCAAACCAAATCCGCGCAAAATTCAAGCCTTACAAAATGCCCCAAAACCGACTTCAGCTAAACAGGTTAGGCAGTTTATTGGATTAGCGACATATTTCAGGCAGTTCATTCCAAATTTCTCCAAGCTACTCAAACCTTTGTACCCACTAACATCAGGAAAAGGACGTGTCGTTTGGACTGCTGAACATGATAAAGTCCACCGTGAAATAGTTAAATATTTAGTAACTGAACCAGTACTCAAAATCTTTGACCCATCCTTGCCTATCGAGTTACATACCGATGCAAGCAGCGACGGATACGGGGCTGTCCTTATTCAAAAATATGATTCTCGTCCTCACGTTGTAGCCTACTTTAGTCACAAAACCACTAGTGCCGAAAGTCGTTACCACTCTTATGAATTGGAAACGTTAGCCGTTGTGAAATCTGTGGAACATTTCCGTCGCTATCTCTATGGCCGACATTTTACCGTTTATACGGATTGTAATGCGCTAAAGGCCTCGCATTCCAAAAAGGACTTAACACACCGAGTCCATAGATGGTGGGCAATACTGCAGTCTTATGATTTTGATATTGTCTACAAGGAAGGCAAAAATATGGCTCATGCAGACTTTCTGTCCCGCAACTCCCCTCTGGAGATCCAAGAGGTTGAATCAAAATTACTGGTTCAGAAATCCCTAAATTCGAAAAATGTGAACTTTTCAGAGCTTGAAAAGGGATGGCTATCCGTAGAGCAGCAACGAGATTCTGAAATATCAGACTTGATATCTAGAGTACATTCTAACCAATTACCCTCTGAAACATCACACACTTACGATATTAGGCAGGGCATACTATACCGTAAAATAGAACGTGCTAAAACTACTAAGTGGTTACCAATCCTCCCTCGTTCCTTAATATGGTCGCTTATTAGCCACGTTCATAATGACATAAAGCATTTGGGATATGAAAAGACACTTGATAAGTTATATGAGCTTTATTGGTTCAGTAACATGTCTAAATATGTAAAGAAGTTCGTAGATTCTTGTGTCGTGTGCAAGTCCTCGAAAGGTCAGTCCGGGGCTCAGCAGATACGTCTGCATCCAATTCCAAAAGTAGCAGTCCCATGGCACACTCTGCACGTAGATCTTACGGGTAAGCTTAGTGGTAAGAGTGACCGCAAGGAATACTGTTCCGTTACTATTGATGCCTTTACAAAATACGTGATACTGAAACACACATTAACATTAAGTTCTGCTGATGCCATTAAAGCAGTTAAAGACTCAGTACATTTATTCGGAGCACCAAAAAGAATAATAGCCGATCGCGGGCGTTCATATGACAATTCAGATTTCAAAGACTTTTGTAAAGACAACAATATTGAATTACACCTTATCGCTGCGGGCGCTTGCAGGGCCAATGGACAAGTAGAGCGCGTGATGCGAACTTTGAAGAGTTTGCTAACGATAGCTGAATGCAACTCCGATCGGTTATGGCAGGAACAGTTAGGTGAGATCCAACTAGCACTTAATAGTACTCGATGCAGAGTTACGGGTTTTACCCCGATTGAGTTAATGTTCGGAGTTCAAGGTAACTCGTTAGGAATTTCTAGAGTATCCACAAGTCCCGATAACCCTAGTAGGTTAGATTTGCAAGCGGCACGGTCCAGTGCGTCTGAAAATATAGAAAGATTGGCCCAATCTGATGTCATTCGCTTTAATCGAGGCAAAGCTAAAGTCAAACCCTTTTCTGTCGGAGATTTTGTTTTCGTTAAAAGTGAAGAACGACATCAAACAAAATTAGATCCAAAGTATAAAGGTCCCTTTAAAATCACCGCGGTTTTAGAAAACGATAGGTATGAGATGAAACTTATAAACGGTTCTAATCGAATTTACAAATACGCCCATGAAAACTTACGTGAAGTACCCCGTGGTCCTTTAGGCTTTTTAGAAGTAGCTGAAAATTGTAGCGAGGATGACGTGACGGCGGATGCGAGCCACAGTAGCGTTGTTCATGAAACTGGTCTTAATAATGGTAGTATAGACTTGATTGGCGACACTGAAGCTGAACTTTCAAATAGCGACACAATATCTATTAATAGCAGTACCATGACTGCAGGTTCGAGCACTTTGAGCGTAAAAAGCGATACTGACGGAGTTAGGTGTAGGTCTCGCACTAGTTCAGAAGAAAGTTCAGCATCAGATCTGCCACATTCAATAAATGTTATAACTAATGCTGTTGTACACCAAGCTGGTGAAACTGAATAAAAAAAAAAAAAAAGAAAAAAAAAAGGGAAAAGAAAAAGAGATCATTGAAGTGTTGAGCCGGTCCAATGACTTAGCTAAAGGGATTGTTATCCGGTCTAGCATATTTCTAGTGCAATCAGCTAAAGGGATGTTTATCCGGTCTAGCACAAGTCAGCTAAAGGGCTATTTGCCGGTCTAGCACAAGTCAGCTAAAGGGCTATTTGCCGGTCTAGCACAAGTCAGCTAAAGGGCTATTTGCCGGTCTAGCACAATCCGGTCCAGTTTTAAGGCTGAAGGGATAAAGTAGTACGTAATTAGGCTGAAGGGTTTGTACGAACCGGACCAGCAAATTATACAATGCTTTTTTTAAGATTATGTGAGCTTTCATTTTTGTAAATTATTGTCAGGATGTACGAACGCGTTTGCTTGTCCTCAGGTGATGCGGAAATGCTCGAGGACGAGCAAACGTCAGTATGGCCGTGACGGCGCCATCGACAATATTTGTTAACAACAAGTGCAATTGGCAAGCAGTGAACGCTAATGTTTCCAATTCATAGGAATGATATCTACTCTCTGCATCGGTAGTTTTGTGGCTGAAGTAGGCAATTACATGGGGAAGTTTATTGTCTTTTTGAATTAAAACAGCACCATAACCATCGCTGCTGGCATCAGTATGTAACTCGATTGGTAGTTCTGGATTGAAAATTCTTAAAACTGGTTCTGATGTGAGGTAATCAATTATTTTCGAATGAATTTTGTCATGCTCCGATGTCCACATAATTTTACCCTTTCCAGATGTTAAAGGATAAAGTGGTTTCATTGTTTGTGAAAAATTTGGAATAAATTGACGGAAGTAAGTAGCTAAACCAATGAATTGCCTGACTTGTCTTACTGTAGTTGGTTTGGAGATATTTTTTAATGCCTCAATTTTACGTGGGTTAGGTCTTTTTTCCCCTGAACTGATAATGTATCCTAGATATTCAATTCTCTTCTTCATAAATGAGCATTTTTTGCAATTAAAAGAAAATCCAGCTTTTGATAGTGTATCAAGCAATTTGTCAAGACGAGAGAGGCCTTCATTAACAGTAACCGATGCAGAAAGAACATCATCCATATAAACTAAAATTCTGTCGTCGTTTAAAGGTTTTAGTGCCGTATTTATAGCGCGTTGGAAAACCTGTGGGGCATTTCTAAGGCCAAATGGCATTCTCAAAAATTCAAATTGGCCATTTGGTAACACAAATGCGGTTTTGCTAATGGAATCGTTATTAACCCTTAACTGATGAAATCCTGAAGCCATGTCTATAATTGAAAAGTAGTGGGCCCCATGTAGTTTATCTATTTGATCGTTAATCAAAGGGAGGGGTTCTGACATTTAGGTACTTAGGTGCTAAAAACGTTAAATGAATAATAATAAATTTAAACAATAAATACCCAAAACCTAACTGAAATAGCATATATAAATAAATAAATTAGGAACATAAGTACCTTCCTACTTAATTATAATATTAGTTATCTACTGAATAATCCACATGATATGAACTCCCATAATGAAATGAATAGATTACGAGACCTACCGTCAAGAAATGAAAATAACTAAAAAGCGGCAAATAAAAAAATTAATTAAAAAAAAAAACAAATAAACCCGACTGCGTTAAAAACTCGATTTACAAATACGTAAAGAAACAACAAAAAAAAACAAAAAGAAAAAAAACAAGCCCTATAATCTGAAATTATGCTAAGTAATACTGAATAATCATTCGAATAGTTTTTGTAATCGATACACACAAAACACTAATAAATGAGTAAAAAATTACTCACAGTCGGGACCCATTGGAAAAATTAGATCGGTAAAATGAATGGGTCCCGACTATGAGTAGTTTTTACTCATTTATTAGTGTTCTGTGTGTATCGATTACAAAAACTATTCGAATGATTATTTAGTATTACTTAGCATAATTTCAGATTATAGGGCTTGTTGTTTTTCTTTTTAGTTTTTTTTGATGTTTCTTTACGTATTTTTGAAATTATTTACGCTAGTATATAGTTTTCACTTAGATAGTAATAAATGATAGTGAATCAAATTTTGACACCCATTTGAACTTTCTGTGACCCATAAATAAAGTATCCCGCTGGCTGGAGGTAGAATTAAAACCAACCTTTCATTTTGACGGAATTTTGGCTGCATTCGATAGAACAAATTTAGAACTAAATCCTAGACATACTCCTATTGTTATAGGATAGGAGGTCCCGCTGAGCGTAGGCACACTCATGAAAGCTATATTTTATGCATTAATGTTATTTTTTGTATGCAGAAACATTCTTAGGAATTATCCGTTTTCACCCCATAAATTGCCTATCAGAAACTACTTATAGGTGTACAGTCAATTCGCATTTATGTTCATATAAAAAGTTGTTCTAGTACCTTAATTATAATTTTGATTTTAACTATTTATTTGCCATAATAATGTCTCAAGTATGTTAATCAATATAAGTGATGATGACTAATTATATGACAATATGACTAAATAACTGTCCTTAACCAGTTTCCCCTAACACACCCTACCCAACACACTCATACGCTCAGACTGTAGGTAATGAATTTTGCGAGTATGTAATTTATGAACGAAAACAGGTCCGGAGGAGCCCGACAAATGCATTACCATGACGACTCACCTGTATGGAGTTAAGTTAAAAATCGTGTACCACTCTCGTCCCATGTGAACGCCCGATAAAACGTACAGTCGCTAGGAAAATAAGGAAAACCTTCCGCTTTTATGTAACTTCAATGCATTCAGTGCATTGGATCCTTCCGCGTTTGGAATCCCTGGTCGAAGGTAACACATATACCTGGCAGCTTTCTTAGCTGTGTGTAGCGCTTGCGCTTTACTTTCCAGTTGAAGGCATTTCAAAGCATTAAATAAACCGACGAAGACTTTCGAAATTCAATGTCAATCCTATAAGTTAGCAAATAAAGGTGAAGTATAGTACAGGGTTTATCGAGGATGATGAATTGAGCCGAAAGGGGATTGAGAAATCTAAAATAAAATGTGCTGTTATTTAAACGTTCCTGAATTCATTACTTGCTTGGATACTGGATATAATAATGGATATAATTTTTAACTTTATCATTACGAAAATTTAGGAAAAAAATAAGGTGACTATAAGTATAAATATTTTTGGAAATCATAATAAAGTTGTTGAAGTCCATATCTCCCGAACTGTGCTATGCGGGTGAGATGGACCACCGAATTAACAAAGATGGACCTAACAATTAATAAATATTTTTAGCATAAAAATATTTACAAAAATCATATTTCAAAAAGCACAAAATAACTTATATGCAGTGCCACCGACTTAAATTATCTGTTATGCCAAACTTACAACCTTTTTTTATACCTACCCAGTAAAATTGCCCGATTTTAGACTACACAACAGATATGTAAGTCGGTGGCACTGTATGCAGTTGAAGTTATTGTGGGTTTTTTTAGTTCGGTTTTAATATTTTTCTTTTAAATTGTACTTAATAATGTTGTCTTTGTGCCATACTTAATACGACTATCCAAGATATACAATATACATAGATAATGTGGATGTGGACGGGCGAAACAAAATAATAGATAGGGATACCTGAAAGAAGAAGATACATATAATAAAAGGTTAAAGGTCGGGGAGCTAGCGGTGTGTTATTGAATGATCGCCTCGCACAGATTGTCAGCTAACGTAACATCGAATTTTCTATTTGATCGAATCTAATCGTTCGATGGGCAAGGCGACACGTCTCGTCTGGTGCCGAGACAGCACCTCGAGCCATATCAAATTATGTTACCTTTCTGCGCTCGTAGTCGAAGCCGCGCGCCACGTCACCCGACGCGATGCGCCGCCTGTCACTGCGGACGATTCTCAAATTCTAAAATCTTGTTCCAATTTACACAATGATTCCTGAAAATTCGACGGGAATTGACGTAAAGCGATTTGAAATTTCTTCTGGAAAATCACGAGCATTTCGCTACTTTTATAGTAAAGTTATACACAGTGGGTTTGTTTTTAGGGTTTCCTACCCAAGGAGTAAAAACGGAACCCTATTACTGAGATTTAACACAAATGATGAGCTGCCATACAGTTAACGTCACTTTTCAAATATAAACGCAACAATATCGCGATATATGTTTACCACTGGCGCCACCTAGTGATACATTAGCGTAAGTTGCGGTCACGGATTGTGCTTGATCAGTGGCCAGTGTTTATTTTAGGGTTCGGTACCCAATTATGATAATGGTACGGAACTCTTCGTGCGCGAATCCCGCAATTGACCGGTTTTTAAGAAATGATTCTTACTTTCTTCATCAAAGCGTGTGTGCAATCAGTCAAGTTAATTTAACTTTGTTCATTGTCTAGAGTATTGTGAAGTCGTATTACTGTTTTAAATTGTGCGTTTAATAAACTGTCAGAGCCATAAAGGATTGTAATTTGGGTTAGAAACATAATCAGAAGTTATTGCACCAATTTAGAAATAGGTGTACTTAAAATATAAGTTGTTTAAAGTAAAACGGGAATATTTATTTTCAATAGCCATCATCATCATCTCAGCCCTTATTCGTCCACTGCTGAACATAGACTTCCTTTATACGACGCGGACGCCATAAATAACGATCGCGAGCTACCTCCATCCAACGACTTCCCGCAAACGCTACAAAATGGTCATGTTATTTTAAATAGGGATATTTTCAAATTACCTGTTATATAATCTGTTTAAACTTTTAAAGTGATAGTAAAATAATAGGTACTAGAACCTACCTGATTAATAATCTAATTAGAGTTTGTGTAAGTACCAATGGGGTGCCAATGCTATTAAACATTTGGTGACGCAGATTTTCGTCGACTTTGTTGTGACATGTGAAGTACGAGTAATACGTAACTAAGCCAAATATAGGTAGGTTGGGTTTGCATTGCTTTTGAACCCACATCACAGCAAAGTTGACGCATAGGGACCTTAATTACACATAGAGGGTCGGCCCTTTTCGAGGTTACCTCGCCAAAGACCATCACAGATTTTGCGTTTACCTACACAGCACTCCGTAGTACCTGCTTAATAAGGTAAAACGTTGTTTGATTGTAACATGTTTATGTGGTAGGGAGGTACACAGTTTCTTTAAAACAAAAGAGGGTTGTTTTGAATTGAAACAAAGACTTCTAGGATAAAATAAACATAAATACGGAGCCGCGCCGCGCCGGTTTCGTGATTTACATACAAGTAGTGTTGGTGAGTTTATACGAGCAATTAAATTGCGCAACTCCCAAGTTTTAATGATGGCACAAGATCGATTCACCATAGAGTGAAGTTGTTCACGTCTCACTGAAGTCTCTCTATTGTACGGTCGCTCAAAAAGTTGCTCGGATCATACTTGTTTTATGGAACTCAACATATTCACCGAATACAATTTATCTTTGAGTTTACCCTAAAAATGGGGGTCCTTTTCTTATTGTTGTTATCGGTTATTATATTCACGCATTCGTTATTATTATTGAATTAAAATACTTAATAGATTTTAGATTTCAAAGTGGGGTAAAATATAGATTCAGTTTGGTAAACCAATTTTATGTTATGTAAAATGGATTACGCTGTATTATATATTTAAATTGACTGTAGAATCTGATATCCAAGTAAAGGAAACACTTTAAAATATATTAAAAACATGTATAATGTTAATTAAAATAAATAAACAACAGATAGTGCGACGAAATAAGTAATTTTAGTGTCACTCCTCGCTCATCGGTAATGCACTCTAAGCTGCTATGAACAGTAATTCTATCGATGTCATAAAAGGCAAATAAAATGGGTTAAATTACTCAATTGCTATCCTAAAAGATTTTATAGTTCTTTAAAACAAATACTTACCTGTGAAGCTTCCCTGTTAAAACCTCTACGAGCAAAACTAATAGCTAAAAGCTAGTTTATGAAAGTGAGATTGAATATTTTAACGGTCTCTATGGTATGCACTTTCAGGAATTTGTTTATGCTACTCTTCCTCGGGCAAGGGGTGGCACTTGCCTTCCTTAATTACATTTTACGTAGGGTATGCAACCAAATTCTAGTGTACCGCGTCCGTGATTTTACAAAATGTTTAAGAGTTTACCACACTATGTATGTACATACCTATATATACCTACACCCACAGTACAACCCACCCATAATCTAGCTTTAGCTATTTGGAAAATATATTTCATTTAACAAATTATTTTTGAAAAATATTTAATGTATTAAGGATAATATAGGTAGAGCACGTATTTTTGATTGACTCTCAGTCCGATTAAAGAAATTGTCGAAAGTAAATAAATCGCAAGCCGTCTAAATCAAAATATTTAAAAATTCTTTAAATATTCTTTAGAATACTTACTGCGCTTTTTCTACCTGACATGAAAAATATTGAATGAATGAATGTCATTTATTTGCACGAAATATGGTTACAACAGATGTTATCAAGTAGTAGGTATAGTTCAACATATTTCACCAGCACTTAACTTAGCATGCAAATATCAGAATCAAGTAAGTACTTATTTTAAATCAATCTTAATGTCAACTTAATGATTTTACAATATACCTACTGACTACCTATTAAAAATTAGATTAATGAATACAGATTAATAAAACAATGTCAAACAAAATTAAATACCAACCTACATTTCGCGTGTCAATTAAATAATGTCAGAATATTGTATATAAATAATATGAAATGTCAAATAATACATTTATTTAGTACAATTTTTATCATTAAAAAATTCTTCAATGGAATAATAAGACTTTTCGATAAGATAATTATTGACAGCACGCTTAAACTCCCTGGGAGATTCAATCATCCTCAATGACAATGGGATTCCGTTGTATATTGTGGGAGCCATACTGAACACACTAATACTCATCATACGAGTCTTGCGTACGATTGTATGAAGATCATATTGTCGGCATAACTATAGTATCATCATCATCCGAGCTATATTTTTCCGGGTGCATCCCTCTCGGGGTCCGTTTTCCTATTTATACGTCTCCAGTTCGCACGACCTGCGGCATTGCGTGTAGTTAGGCCATTTGCACGCATATCAGCCCTTACGACATCAAACCAGCATTCCCCAATCTGTCGCGGCCGGGCGAAGGCGCAATAGCAAAATATATTTTGTTCCAAACGAAACTTTTATATACCTATCTATACGATATAATAATAACTAATCATCGTCATTACCGAAAGCTTCTGTTGCATTTCCTTATCTTTTCATTAGAATAAGGTTTCAAGGGTATCTTTTGAAGTAAGCCGTAAGAAATTACATTCCCCATGGAGATCAAACATTATAATCAACTCTAGATTTTTCCTACACACCAGGTGGTCTATTGAAATAAAATTGCGTACTCGATATTGATGTTCATTATTAAATTCGAAGCAAAATCAATTCCGGTGGTTTAAATAACTGCTGAACTTATACAATATGAAAGCGAATTTCTATGAAGGATTTAGAAACTAATTTAATAATGTGTAATGTAAGTGTGTGTGTGTGTGTGTGTAATACAGGTATGTAATAACCACATACCACACTGTGGAAGGGCGCGCCTTCCGAGTGTTATATATTTATTTAAAACTAGCTGCGCCCCGCGGTTTCACCCGCGTAATTCCCGTTCCCGCGGGAATATCGGGATAAAACGTAGCCTATGTGTTATTCCCGGTATCCAACTACTTAGGTAAATTCCAAGTTTCATCGCAATCGATGCAGTAGTTTTTGCGTGATTGAGTAACTAACATCCAAACATCCAAACACACACCCTTTCACATTAATTTTTTAGTAGGATCACTATGGAGTCGCTTGATTCGAATTAGAATTCAATAAACGAATTAATTACAACTTTGCAGTATTTATATGTATGTATTTTTCGATGAATCCGTTAGGGATTTCAAGTTAACATCGTATACTACCTTAAGTCAAGAATGAAAGGTATCTTCCAGGCTGGCATGTTACACCATCGACGTCATATACCTGCTAGCCTATTTCATGTGAAAAAAATATTTTGTACTAACATAGTTTGAGTGGATCTGGCTTTACGTGAGTAGAAGGATATTTCCGTAACTTGTTCCCAGTACCTTTTTTTTCTTTTAATTACTAAATATTGCACGACACGATACACAGCGCAATCTCGTCCCAAACTAAGCTCTACGCTTGTGCTATGGTACTATACAACGGGCTATTTGTTTTAAGTGCTAAAACACCTTTGTAAGGCCTTTGTCTGTTGGTGTACCTAAGTAAATAAATAAATGCATAGAAAACACCTAGACCATAAACAAATATTTATTTTTAAGCAATAAATTTGCTCCCAGCGGCAATCGAACCCGCAACTGACTCCAATGCATTGCAGTCAGATCTTCGCCCGACGCGCCAGAGACCTTTGGTCTGGATCTCTTTTCTTCATCTATTACTTACTATTTCTAATAATTTCACATCAAACTGTGGGTTCGACATCTGACGGTGTGTCGAGAGGTAGGTACGCATTTTATTGGAAACTTAATAGGTTTTGATTGACTTCTGGAAACTTCTGCTTATTAATTAATTCTGAATTATTAAGCGAAATTGGCTTTTTGATGTAATAAAGTTATGTGTAGGTACCTATAACTTATGTTTGTTCGAAATGTAATAAGTCAAGAACGGCTAGATCGATTTTTATGATCTTTGATTTGCTATAAGTATTTAACCGTCGTGCCTTGGATGAAATTTCTTTTATGGACTTTATTTGATGTTGAAATTGAGTGATGTATGAATACAAATATTCGAATTTGTCGAATAGTATTTTTATTTTTTATCGGTTGTGGACCGATTATGGCCATTTGGAAAGTAGCCAGTGTCAGTGTTATTATATTAATATTACTATTTGCACCTATTTTCAACTCTATTACACCTTCACGAAACTAAATTGATTAATATGCCCCCGAAATTAAACAATTTACACGCATTTAAACTACGTTTTACATAAATGATAATTTAGCAACCCGTTTTTGCCAAAATTAGCCGAATAGTAGACTTTCACCACCAAAATACCTATTTAGTAGGAAAAAATCGGCGGCGGCGGTGGAAATGAATATCAATATAATTTACAGCGCCGGGAATTTTCGAAATCTGAAAATCTGGTCAATCATAGGCATTGTTTTCTATACAAATATTGTAAATAGGAAATATTTATCTGTTTGTTTGTAATGAATAGGCTGTAGGCAATAGAAAGCTACATTATTAAGGAGGCTACTACATAAGGCTACATAGGGATACCGATATTTATTTACACAGAATCGGGGCTTAAGTTGGTGAAACCGCTGGACGCAGCTAGTTATCGGTTTGTATTTCCAAAATATTCAGCTTGAAACCTTGCTTGGTTTGGTTGAAAGCTTGAAAGCTTGGTGTTGGCTCGGTTTTAAACTAAGTAAACACAGTAGTTTCACTTCATAGAAAGTGGACGCCGCGGGTTCCAATGCAAGCGTGAGCAGCAAGCGCTAGATTTCGACCGGCCGCAGTACGGGCTGCGCCGAGTGTCTGAACGCGCGCATTTACGTATTGCGCTGCACGCCCGCTCTGATTTCTTTCCTTGACTTTATTTATTTCGTTTTTTAGTTAAAATACTAGTTACGACTTCCAAACAAGTCAAAATTTATTGTCGTGTCTAATAACACGCAAATAATGTTCAATCTATCTATACTTATAATAAAGGAAGAGAGAACAAAAAGTCTGTGCTTAGGAGTAAATTAAAAAAAAGTTGTTTATGGGACTTAGGAAAAGTAGTACAACAAAATTATACCTACAATTTTTTAAATTCATGTCTGTCTGTTTATCTGTTTGTTCCTTATACAATTAAAAACTACTAATTGATCGAAATCTGGTTTTCATCATTGGATAGTTCTATTGTCGAAGAATCTCGTAGTATACTTTACATCGAAATCCAATTAGTAGAACCCGAGTAATGAACGAAAAAGTCGGCTCCGAACTATTTCTACGCAGACGAAGTCGCGGGTAGTAAACAGCTCGTTCATAATATGCCAAATCCGTCTGTAAATTATAAGTGTCAACCCTAGGCGTCAACGCAGGAATAGGTAATTAACTCGCCGAGCGGCCTCAGTTAGACTACTATTCTTTATTTAGTATGGTACTAACACTCCACTGGTAGTACTTACAAGCGTCGAGTGTTGGATTCCCAGGTATCTAGAGCGGTATCCGACAGGCAAATCATCACGAAAGCCCGAATTTAGCTTGCGAATCTCTATATTACTATATGGAGGATAAGAGTTGAGATGATGGATGGATGAGCTCTATGTTACATACTAGCTGCGTCACACGGTTTCACCCGTGTAAGTCCCGATTCCATGGGAATATCGGAATCCAAAGTAGCTTGTTACTCCTTGATTTCTATTGTTGGAGGAATAAATGAAATCAGTGCTTTAGAACCTTTCCATTATAATCTGACAATCAAACAAACAAGTATATCTTCCCTAATTATAATTTAATTATAGATATCGATTTTTTGAGTAAGTTTAGTAATTCATATCAGTTTTTTAGTAATTTTGATATTCATGTTTGGTAATCTACGATTCATTGCATCACTATTTAAAAATCTTCGTAGGTACACCATAAAAATTAATTATCTTGCATAAAAACATTCGGTATTATGTTAAGTTATTAGGTACCTACTAACCTATAGAAGCTTTCCATATACCTACGCAATGGTATTAAACCTAATTTCTGTTCAGAAATTTAATTAAGTTTAATTTCAATCAATCTAAGTGCTAATCAAGCTGATCACAATTAGCAATAGGTATGTACTCTATTTAATTATCGCCAATGTTAATCCCACTTACCACATTTGATTACTCCTTAAGCCTCTATTTATCGATAGAGACACCTTGCTTGAGTTGAGTAAAGCCTTGTGATGATGGAGGTCATCGAACCCAGCTCTCCACCGCAGTCCAATAAACATAAACCACATCGAACTGTTAATGGACAGGACATAGGAACCTTAAGGTGAAGCATTGATTTACTAAAAACTCATACTAGTAAACATTTTAAACTCACACGATTTCGAACTGATAATTATTTTTCCCGGGTCTTATTCACGTAATATTATTTTAAAATTTTCTTACCTTGACGCTTCGATCATGTTACAATGATCTTGGACGCGAGGGTCCCCTCGCGAGGGAAGGAGGGAGGTAAGAGAATTTAAAAATAATATTACGCGAATAAGACCCGGGTAAAATAATTATGAACTCATACTAGTGTACTGTGGGCAGCTAGCTCGAGTTGCGACGTCTAGTAAGCACCAAAACAGTATTTCTCGTTTAATGTTAATTATATTGCTGCTTGCTATTAATCAATACAGGAAAAACTAATGTTCAAAAATATGACGTTTCGCTGTAAAATGAAGATCTCTTTTTTTTTTTTTTAGGTTGCTTTCATTTTTTTTTTGTTTTGTTTAAAGTTAACTAATCGTGTGAACAAAAATGAAGGCAAAAGAAGTAAAAATTAAATACCAGAATGTGGTTACCGTATATTTTGCAATTACTGAGATATACCTATTGACATTGAAATCATTGACGACCTGTGGCGTAAAGTGCGAATGCCCGAATGCAATACAAAAAGGTGGTGGGGTCGATTCCCGCCGGCGGCAAACATTTATGCTTAAAGATCTGTTCTGGGTGTCTTTCTATGTGTATAATAAATATGTATGCACTTACATAAGAAAAATAAATATAATATCCGTTGTCTAGTCACCGTAACACAAGCTTAGTAGATACCATGGGGCTAGATGATGCTGTGTGTTGTTCGGAGAATTTATTTATTTTACTTTTATTTTAGAGTGGTGTTGGTCTAGTGGTTGATACCCCGACTTTAATTCCAAGGGTTGTGGGTTCGAATCCAGACCGACCACGCACCAATGCCTATTTCTTTAAGAAAGAGTTATGTGCGCTAATAACATCGTTCTCACGGTGAAGAAAAACATCTTGGGGAAACCGACATGTCCTAAATAGGACTCACCACGGTCCGAAAACATGGGACATTCGCCAATCCGGGGATGGCTCCCGTGGTGTCTTACTGCCTAACCCCTCTAAGAGAAGGCCCTCTTGCAACAATTGAACGGGCTGATTTTATTGTCTTTTTATTTTTTTTTCAATTCGGCACCTTAATAAAGAAATCCTTCACACGCAATAGACTGTGATATAACTTGTAACGAGACACTTACGACGCACGACACGATATAATTACACCCAGTGTAATTAACATTTAATTATAGCTACCTAATTAATGAGTGGTATTATACACATCAACATTTAATGCTGTATTTAAAATGTTATCTGACCTGACATTCGTGTATTTTGATATCAAGACTCGAATTAAAATGCTCAACGTCGTTATAATGTCGGTGGTTGAGCCCCGCCGATATTATTATAATCTTTCTCGGCGGGAATTCTGATGTGAAATGTATTTTAAAAGCACCGATTTAACATATTATTATTATCGCTTGCGTAAAACAATTTTCCATGTATACTGACTTACTGATGAAATTTAATTGTAAATAATGTTTAATGTCGTCCTCAGACGTCATTGCTACAGTTATGTAATGGATTCATAATGAAATCTATCTTCTGCCACGAACTAGACTAAGGTTTGTACATCAATTACAGAGCCGAAACTGCTGGTCCTAATAGGGATATAAATGTCGAAAAGTCCGTAATTTGTCATGTTTAGTGTGTAAGAAAGAATTTGTCGAAATTCCTCCAGGATCGGGACTTACACGGGTGAAACCTCGAGGCGCTGCCTGCATGTACTATATATAATATAATAAATAAGAAGGTACCTACATACCTACAAGATGACGGGTCGTGGTAATTGATATTCCTTTCAGAAATAGGTAGGAATACATTAGTAACGTAATACTTGCCACCCATTTATCTTGTCAGTATATATATATATATATTATACATATTATCTACGATACTTACCTACCCATAAGAAACATCACATGTTTTAATTATATTTTTTTCGGAATATACTTTAATTATGGCGGTTATACCTACATCCACTATCACAGAGCTATGGAGCCCTGGACCTTTGAAAGGCGTGCGTGAGTGGAGTCGCGATAGCAGATAAACTCTCGAAAGATGGACATCACACGTTAGTAGTCAGTGATCGAGTTGGCCCGCTCATTGACATATCAGTGATGACTTAAAATCCAGGGGGGTGTCGTCATCCTTCAGCCACTCACATCCCTGTTGCTCCCTTGCTATTGTTTGCTCAGCTGATTCTTTTCAGGTCGCCCTAAGGCCTCTAACTTGACATAACAATTATTTTAGAAAATAACGAGCGGGACCAGCTGTTTAACTTATATTCGTATGTATATATAATCAGGTATATAATATACAAGTATTTGACAGTAGACAAAATCATGTGATTTTTTTTAAATAATGATGTTCGCTAGGGATAATAGTGTGCGGTGGCTGAAACCAAGCAAGCGGGCGATGCGATAGCCGAAACGTTCATTGGATACTGCTGGGGAAAGACCCCTCAGTACTACAAGTGCACGACGATTAGAGTGAGATTGCTATCCTATCTAATCGTGATCCTATCTAATCTATCACGAACTGTTTTGCGATGCCTAAGTTTACTTATTGTGTCAAAACGGCTTCAACTTGGGAGTATCCTGATGAGGTGTTATTTTTTGATGAAAGGCTGAAGCAATTGGTGGATGAGATCACGAATATATCTATGAATGAGACTCAATAGAGTCAGGCTAGCCTTTTAGTTAGTCATGTTGTTTGTCAGCTTCTTCTGGGGATGCCGATTTGGTCGCTATCTTTCTTAGGTAGAAATAGTCATTTGCTCCGCATCCCATTTGTTAAGAAGGCTTTTAGTGCATGGTCATTACTTAGTTTGGGGGTCACGACGAAATTTGCTTATTTGATTTACTTACTGTGATTTTGTAAATAAAATATTCAATCTAGTAAACAAAAAAATGGTATTTTATTTATGCGCTATCACATATCCCTCGAAGTCTAGTTGGCGATCGCGATGGCTAGCTTCAATTTATGGCAGCGAGTCCTAACTGCGAAGATTTCACCAAATTAAACGATTATTTTGTGAATATGGCTTCAAGATCAAGTTCTTTCCGACAAATTTTGTAAAGATCAAAAAACAAATAATATTGTAGAATCGTCAATAAAAAAAAACAAATATAGGGCAAGTTTTGCTCGGCTTGCTTAAGAATGCCGAATATCACTTATATGATGATGAAGATGAAAAAACTTGATGGCGTCAAAATACCCAAAAGAAAACCGCAAACGTTAGCAAAATATTGAAAAATATAAACTGCAGTGTATATGAGCTATTGACTGAACAGATACCCGTAGGCAACTGCAAGAAAGACTAATGACTTATTAGGACTACGCACTTACTTGGCTATGAGGGTTTATTTTTAATTGTTATTTTTTTTCCCTTAGTGCCTTTTACGCCCTTGTTTCGCACAATCTTCGGCACTATAGCGCACCAAACACATGGTACCAAACCAAACCAAACGCCAAAATCGTAGTGTACGGCTATATCTATATTTCAGATCTATTTATTTGTATTACGAAAACCGAACGATATCTCGTATGACAATAATATAGGGTGTAACGAACCATACAAATCTTGTACTGTAACCGAGTCATATATTAGAATTGTTAATACATATATATCTGACGTTGTATTTCTACATAACTGTTGGGGAGTAAAAGTCCTCTGGTGGCGACCACGATGCAATCTGAAACGTAGTGTAGTAGCGACCATTGTAGTTGATCGTTGGGTGGTAAACACAAAATAAAAAAAATAAGCTCAGAACTAATATTTGGCGTCGTAAAATTCTGAAACCTATAATATACTTACAGACAATATAAATACTCACGAATAAAACTACGCGCACTAGTCGCAATCTAGGAGCGTCACCAATGTCACACCATTTGCATTTTATTGCCAAAGTTTCTGGCCGCGCAACGCCTATTTTTATGGTAAACTTATTCAAATGCACGGTTAAGGTTAAGTCATAAATTGGAGAAAGGGGTGTCGAGACACGGCTGGCGGCGAAGAACTTTTACTAGGTACATCCCCTCATACCTTCATGAGCCGCCCTAACAATACAAGTGTCTCGGAATATTAATATAAAAATACAAGATTATCTTTTTCTTCTATTTCTGTGGAGTACTAGGCTACGTCCACACAGGCAGGCGGCTTGACTAGATGAACAGCTAGGCGCCAAGCGCTCAGAGCGGATCGTGAATTTTCTTAACTATTCGGTTTAGTTAGGTGACTTGCTTGCCTCCAAGTGCTAAGCCAGCCTCCTTCCTATGCGGATGTGGCCTGTAGTTTTCGGGTCACCTTAAGGTAAAAGCTTTTAAAAGAATGCCTTTGGGTTGGGTTGGCATTTTTATGGTACGGTACTTCTTGGCCAGTATTTTTATGAACACTTTGCATGCCCGATAGCAATAACAGTTATTGCGTACTATTGGTACCTATACAGCAAAGTTTTTTATAGTGATACGAAGTGTCGTCGGGTTAGCTAGTAAAATAAACGAAAGTGGTACAGTTAGGTGTTTGTAAAAGCTATTTGTGCGTAGAATAATAGAATTCATTATTAAATTTCAAGTCAGTTCATTTAAGAAGGTTACAGTTCAAACTTGGTCTACCTTACGTAATGAAAGGAAAATCTGGTGCTCCTCTTTTAGTGAATGAAAATCAATTCGCTACTGTTGGGAAAAAACATTATCGACCACCTGCGCTCCGGTGCTCGATCAATCGGCTACCAATAGGTACAATAGCTCTGCAAAGTTCTAATCTTTAAGGAGTCGCCTTAAAAACGAATCGTCAGAGATTACCCTCCTCCCCTGCCCCCAACCTATGTATACTTTTGAGGAAAACTGTTATGTTAACGAAAATACACGGCCGATTCTTTTGATAAAACTCGGACCTCCGTCAATGTTAAAGTCTGGCGTCCACAACCCGCGGGGCACGAAACCGCTTTTGTGAATTAAAGGATGACAAACCTGTTTCGGTCATCGACCGTTTTTCAAGAAAAGGTTTTATACATTAGCGCTATTTTATTTCCATGCTGACCATACACATTTCGTCTGATACAGCTGCCTAAAATGAAATCCTACCTTATTTCGTGGCTGAATTTCGAATGAACCGTCAACCAATTCGCTTTATATCGGTTTTAAGCTTTTGGTATTCCTTTTTGACTAAAAACATAATTAATCATTTCTATACAAACGTAATCCCATGTTTTCTTACTGAATATTTATTTCATGTGTCACATAATTACTTATTGTTGCATTAACGCGCAAAGAGTTATCGGTTCTACATTTATACACCACTAATATTATAAGTGAGAAAGTTTAGTTCTTACTTAATTTGTTTGGATGTTTGTGCTACAATCATTTAAAAAATACTAAACCGATGGAGATGAAACTTGGTATAAAGATAGTTGGAGATCTGGAATAACACATATTTTATTTTGCTTTCCAATATTACAAGGGGACTGACAATCGGGACTTATAAGGGCATAATACAAATTTTTCAACTTGCACTTGTGACCGAAGAGTTAATCTGAATATTAAAAAAAATATTTTTCAAGTTGTGCACAAAAAAACGGAAATAAGCAGAAAATATGCCCTGATTTCCGGATTCCAATTAAGGCCCCGAAACTATAAATGAAATGAAAGAAATCAGAAGACCCCATACATTCTTAGTAAAACCACAATTTAACTGGACTAAATACAGTGGGAAAATTTTGGCACCCTTTCAACAATACGATACGGGGGTTCAATTAAAGTAGGTATATTGGACAGCTGTAAATCGTTTTCCTCCAGGGTGAACCTAAATAACTTCAAACAAGTCTTATTGAAAGACAGACAATGTATCGCGAGTAGACTTAAAGTGTCAAACTTTCGTAGAACTCACGTCGGTAAACTAAAAGCGAATGTTATAAATAGGACTGAACCAAAGACTATCAAACTAGTTGACTGCTCATAAGTATTCTCCCTCACTAAAATAGTACGTGTTTTTAGTAGCATTTAAGAACGGCCAATCACAAAGAATTTAATTATAAATCTTTTATCCATTTTCTCGGATACTCTCAAAGTTATTAAGATTGCCAGTTGTTTTTCCACAAATAGTTTAAATATAAATAAGTATAAAACCTTGTCCAAGCATTCATTGCATGTTATGTTATGAATTGCATGTTACTTATTAAGAACATTATAACACTCTAAAATTACATTTCACGTACATACATGGTGGAGAAAAATGACGGTGTTTGGCGGAAAGAACCATCAATATTGATGGCAAATTTTGCTGAAACGAAATATTCCTTATTTTCGAAAATAAATGAAAGTTTACCTAAGTTATGCTTGCTTAAAAATCTTTAAATGCAGTTTTGCTTATTTTTGGAAATAAAGGACTAATATATAAAAAAATATACCTACTGCTATAACAAAAGTCCTTTTTTGTTTACACTGGTCTAATTATACTTATAGATAAGTACTACTACAATATTATTAAATGGTTATTATTTTATCTTATAATTAAAAGGCAAGCGTTTGACCACTATCTCACCTGATGGCAATCGACGACGTGGTCTAAGATGTTGCACTTACCTAGGAGATACGCTGTTCACTCATGACGTGACCGTTATTATTAAATATTCGATCAAACGAAGGTACATTTTCGCAATTGCATTCGCGGTCGTTCGCGCAGAAAGCCCCTATTAAATACCTAATATTTCACATGAAAACTTAACGAGCAACCACATTTCCTGGGTTGACGCAACCTTACACCGAAATTCCATTTGGCTCTAGGTGAGTAGAATTTCATAAAGAATTCAGAACTGCCCTTTGACCCCCGCAGTATTAACTAAATCCGATAGCATTAGTGCGTTGACAGATGTGACATCTTTATATTTGGCACTCGCACTCTAAAGCCGGAGTTCCATTTAGCGAGTTTAGGATGCAACTTTCGCAGAAATACGTCATATAGATACCTGACTTCATACCACAGCTTCATACTATTAATAAAAACCTAGGTTACTAGATTTGGGCACGAAGAGTTTCGTACTATTAGCACAATTGTCCATCACAAGATTAAAAAAATATATTAAACATAAATTGTGTAAAAAGACGTACGTCGTCATATCTTAATGAAAAAAATCCATGAACATAATTTATTGATTGCTCCTGTTCGAATTATAGATAATATCTGTATTATGACGTTTGACCCCATGAGTTTCTTGTGGCTTCTTCTCATCGGAGGGCGCGTTATGAAGCCACACTAAAATCAATACACCTGCACAACAATGTCCCGGGCTAACAGCGACATAAAATAGCATGGATTAAAAAGTTGCTTGCGCTGTATAAATCATCTAAATTTAGATGAAAAAGGCCAATTATTATTAAGACGTAGACAAATGATCACGTGCATTTAATGTTGTTCAAAAATCTAAAGGACAAACGATTTTGATTGATTGATTGATGGGTACTGAACCCTAACATAAATACATTTATCACTAGATGGCGCCAGTGGTAAAAATACATCTCGGTCATCATCGTCATCATCAACATCAGCCCGTTGCAGTTGCAGTCCACTCTGGACATATGCCTCTTAAATGGCACGCCACTTATAGATCTATTTTCGGCTTTTCGCATCCAGTTTGTGGCAGCCGTCTTGCGCAAATCGTCACTCCAACGTGCCTGAGGACGTACCACACTACGTTTGCCGAGACGCAGTCTCCACTTTCGGTATTGTTGCGTTTATATTAAAAAAAAACACGTTTGTTGTATGAGTGCCACCTTCAATTATTTGTTTAATATTTTATTTAGTATTTGTTGTCATAGCGGTAGCAGAAATACCTACATCGTCTGTGAAAATTTCAACTGTCGAGCTATCTCGGTTCATGAGATAAAGACTTGTGAGTGACGGACTGACAGCGAATTCTCAGTAATATGATCTCGTTTTTACCTATAGTATAAATATAAATATTACCTATAGCACCTGTCTCTTTTTATTATTCAATATTCCTAACATGTCTCTGCAACGCCTGAACAAGGTGCATGTCAAATAGGGATTTCTTATACTTGTTTGTACTCGTATACTTAGCTCTAAGTGACATGTATGCTATTATGTGAAATAAACAAATAAAATATATTGGTTTGGCTTGCTACGAAATTGTACTGGCAGCATATTTATATAAAGTCGAAGTAATGCAGAAGTACAGGGATCTAGATTAACTGCAAGCAGGATCCACTAGTTATCTAATTAGAACTTCGAATGAACATCGAATTCATCCAGTGCTTCAAAATCCAACGAGATAACTTTGAATAATAGACTTTTATTAATAGGCAGTCAGAGGCCGTATTCCCATAACGAAGTTTGCGAAAATTTCATTTCAATATCATCGCAGTCAATTTTCAACCCTAAATTTGACGGTTATTTGACATTTCTTCGAAGAAAAGTTTATCGTTAAATGTCAATTGTTATTTGACAACCGTCAAATTTGAGATTGTAAATTGACTGCGATGATATTTATTTATTTATATTTTTTGTAAATTAAATACGGGAATACGGGCTCAGAGCGCACCTTTTCCGATCATGAAGGGCAATTTGGCTTTTAAGCTTATCGTTAATCCAGCAGTTCTGCCGTCAGGAACGGTTAGAGTCGAAGTCTAGCTGTAAGAAAGGTATTTCATTGGAATCACATTGAGGGGTTTATTCGGGGGGTCGGTCTTCGGCTGAGGGCTCGTGGGTTGAACCTTTGCTTAGGGATAATCCTGGTTCAGACATTAGCTATTGCTATAGCAATGCAGCGGGGAATGAGACTTGTGTTCTTGTATTTTTTACTAACATAATAAATCCGGTAAATATAGTTTCGAAAGTTGTATTTGTTTGTATCTATGTTTGTTCCCTCTTTACGGTTCGACGGATTAGAATAAAAGTTTTCATAGGGATAGTTTAAGTGATGGAGAGTAACATAGGATACTTTTGAACCCGATAATCCCGCAGTTTTTCAATGGGCGACCGTTTAAGTGTGGATTTTTGCACTGCGATAGGTTCGAACAACGCAGGATCGTGACTTGCGCGGGTTTAACCGCGGGGCGCAGCTAGTAATCAAATATTTTTATTCATTGAGAATAGATATTTTATGTATAACAAATACGTGATCACTTTGAATCAAACTATCCACTATCCATAATTATATTATGATCAAAATCAAAACCCTCCTTTTCCCGTGTTGGAATAAAAGACATAGACAACCCAATTGTGTAATATGACACTACTTAGATGACTTATCAAAACCCGTTTTCAAATAACAGGCAAGCTTGCATACTATTACTTTTCTCGATTGCATGTACTTATGATACGTACGTGCATATCTGGCTAAGTGGCTACGAACACATTTGCTTTTCCGGCAGGAATTTAAAAATCAATGTAATATTGATGTTCAACATCAGTTCTAAAATCCTAAACACCAAAATAAGCGTGAGCTCCCGTTATTTATGGGAAAGGTCGTAGAAAATTTCCAGAACCCTCTTTAGGGACTGATTATTAGAATACTGTCAAAGTTTTACACGATCTAAAGAGAAAGTTAACTACATAGTGTACATAAATATCACTATGTACATATTGAAGTCTATGCCTACAACTGTAAGCACCTACTTAAACTTTTACAACCCATTTTGGTATTCAAAGACAAAGAACATTTCGTTTTACTTTTAACATCTTCTCATAAAAGAGAAAAGGTATCTTTCACTTGTAAATTGTTTGATCGAAACAAGTACAAAAACTTTATAAGAGAACTAGTATTTAAGGGACGAATCGAAGAATTTGTAGATTTGGTTCTCAATATATCTCAGTAATTACAAAACATACGGAAACCATATTTTGGTAGGTATTTAATTTATAATTTTGCTTTTATTGTGGTAGTTTTGAGTTGAGTTTTTAGTTTACCAATCCATCACCTTAAGAATAATGGATTTATGTACCTTAATATACAAATTTAGAGGATTATCGTAATGGCACAATAATATTGTGCTGTTGACAACATAATTTCAATAGTAAATAAATACATGTGGTGATTGGTTGTTGCCTACTTTATAACTTGACTTTATTATTCTTAATTAAACTCGTAAAATCACTTAACGTCGTTATCTTTCTATCCGCCATCTTTTAATATAATCAACTTACTTCTGCTCTCATACATTCCTTTCGTTTAAAAACAGTTCCACACAACAGGTCTTTTCATCCATTCCGATCATTCAAAATCTAGCAATCCCACATACATTTATTTTCAAATTAATGTCTACAATGTTACTTAAAATCTGAATTTTGAAATTTTTATTTTTGCCTACACACGTACGATTTATCTGTACTTACAGTAAACTGTCAGATAATCTAAACATATGTTCTGTATACTGCTGTAATACATATTGCCTGCATTTTTAACCGATTTCACCTAAAATGAGGCGGCCATCTATACGAATGTATGTTTTTTTTTAATAAATAAAAAACATACATTCGGCATGACAATAAGCCGAATTCTTCGTTAATTATGCTTTTTGTCGTTGCAGGCAGAATGCGGCGCCTAGCGCCACTGGTGGTACGGCTGACAGCCGTGTCACTAGTGGCGCTCGCCTTAGCCGAGCCCGGCTCCGGCCGAGGGGCGGGCACGACAATGGCGTCGGCACAGCAGTCGGTGGCTCCGCTGACGGCCGCTGGAACCACGCCGCCGCGTCGTCCGGAGCGCCGTCAGAGGAACCGGAAGCGAACCACCACCACTACCACCATGGAGCCGTATGAGGACGAAGATGAGTTTACTACCCCACACACGACCACCACCGTCGATCCGCGCTTCTTCGATCATAGTAAGTAACTTTACATGTAACATTTATTTTAATGTAACTAACCTGCGCTTTCCCACTGCTGAGCAAATGGCTCCCCCATTACTTTCTATTTATAATCTACCAATTACAGGTTAGTCGTAAAGCGATAAACTAAAAATATAAAGTTATATAAACACCGCAAATACTATAAATCAAAACTTAATAAACATGACAGATAGTTACGTATCACCCAGAAAGCTACAAATATTATCAAACAACGAGGCATCCATCATGCCTAAAATAGTGAGCTTAGATTTTGGCAGGTTCAATCTAGAAAATTATTACAATTTACATTTACGCCACTTTCGAATATACCGAATAGGTTGAAATTGACATAGCCGCGACACGTTGCGCAAAGCGTCTCGCTCGATGTATCTTTCGACAGTGCACAAAAACCAATATGCAAAGTCCACTATAACTAAAACAATTTCAACGGAAAAACTCTACCTGCTCAATAAATACTAAAGAACGTAATGAATGTAATAACGGGGTTATTAACTGTCGTAAGTTCCATAGTAATTTTGCTATCAATACGAACCATCTCATGAACTCACATAAGACATTCTTAATTAAGAAAAAAATAGCTAATACCTGTTTGTAAGCTATATTCATACACGTGTCACAGGGCAAAACCGTAGATAATTTTTATTATAAACACTCAAATGAAATTTAGAATACAAAGGAACTTATTAACATAAGTCCAAGTGTTCGTGACTTGGCAGCGAGCCCTAAATTCTGGCCGCATCGCCACGCTGAATGGCAATGCTTATTTTTTGTGCCAAGTAAATTCAAGCATCCTGGTCCCGCTTTGTCTCCACCAAGCGTTCGGACAAATACTTAAATATTACCTGTGCCCCAGCCCCCACTGTCCCAAAGTCTACTCCAAAAGGCTCAAGTATATTTGTAAATGTTTGTATGTATGGTCAAAATATAGAATAGTTGATGTTAAAATAATATTTATTTTCCGGTTTCCAGTTCCGGAAGAAAATCTATACTTTACGTTGAAAGAACGTATAAAGGATCATATAGGGTCCTTAAACCATATGATCCCTCCTAAACCTCGTGGTAAAAGGATTATGCATATACCCCTTTCAAGACGAGAGGGTCCCAAGAAATTACTCCTGTCGTAGGAACTTCAATTACAATTACAAAAGACCCGTCAATTACAAAAGTCAAGTACTTAACCTTAGTACTTTTCAAATTATGTCAAATTAAAATGAAGATTAATAAAAATGTCAACAAATATATCAAATAAACCACCCCTGATAGCTCCCGGCGTAAAGGAGTCGAGGATATTTGCTGTGTTACTTATTTGTATCGCAACGGCCAACCTTTGCACCAAGAACGATCTGGAGCGCGAGCGGTGTTGTCCAAGCTGTTTCCACTGCAAATGGCACAAATAAAAAACTAGCTAACAACGGGCCGTATTTATTCCGTTTTCTACGGGTCGCAAACTCGGCTGCTGCAGCTGCCTTCCTAGAGGTACTCCCTAAGTAGCTAGCCGCTAAGGTGTTCACACATGTGGCATCCCACAACAGACACCGACCTCTCTCCCAGGACACCGTCTGTACGGCTTAAACCTACCGCATGGGATTTGCGGAGATGAGGGCCCTGCGGAGTATGTCGTTATGGGCATGGTGTCGTGGGAAAATATTATAATGAGGAAATGTTTATTTGTTTTTTTTTGTTAGTGTGTTTGACTGCGATAAATAGGCTCTGGAACAACAAGACCGATTCCAAAAATTCTTTTCACCAATAAAAAGCGACATTATCGAGTGACATGGGCTACTTTTAGCCTCCATATTTTACGGGATCAGGACTTACACGAGCTAGTTTATAAGACTCTGCTTAGGGAATGATAGATAGATTAACTTAATTTGCACACCATAAGAAACGAGAACAAACACAGACACTGAAAGAAAAGACAAATCCTAATGTATAAAAATTGCACAAGTGGGAGGTTTTATCGCTGAAAGCGATTTCTTACTAGCACCCTTTGAATAGAATATACCTGTTTTAGCTTGAGTGGCAAGTTGAGTAAAAGTTATTTATACTTCTGATAATATAAAATAGGTGGAATTAAAAAAAAGTAGTAAGGAAAGCGTTATAAAAATAATAGGTATAATTGTTTTAATAATTTTAAGAAATAAGCACTCTCATATTTCTCAAGGGGTCGTAAAGTCGCAAAAGAATTGCAAAATAGTGGTCACTCATATCCGACTTATTGGCATGCAGCCATGCCAACTCTTGCCAAACTCTGTTTTGAAAGAAATCAAAATGTCGGCCAGGGTCGGTTAGCTGGTCGAAAAAGAAATACTGATCCTCCAGAGATTTAGAGCTACGATTAAAATACACCTAATAAAAGTTTCCACTTTATCAGTTCTTTATGCAGAGTGGGGTGTTAAGAATGTCCTCCCAATTTAGCTAGACCTGAGAAAAGAAATATATCAACGAAAAACTCGATTTCTTAAGAAGTAAAATAAAAACAAGGTAGGTCTAGCTGCGCTGGTGATTGTGTCAGTGGCGCGGCGGGACGGCGGCGGCAGGCGGCCCGTCATTTCACGCCTCTTGAGCGCGTATCGAACCAATATTAGGTTTATTAGATAGATGGGCCATCGTGAAAAACGATTTTTCATTTTTCATTCCTTTAATTTTTATTACTTATAGAGATTGTTGAACGAATCTGTGAAGCATTGATCATTATTTGTTTTCGAATGTTTTTTTATTGCTATTGATATAGTGCCAGCCTATGATGTACCTACTAATGGTGTTACTAATGGTATGTACAACACTCTCACTCGTATACTTGAACACATAGGCTACGTCCGCACAGATCGTAGACTTGCTTAGCGCCTATACAGCCTAACGAGTTACCTAGCGAGTAACTAACTAAAACGAACGGTCTAGAGTCTAGAATGTTCTATTTAGTTACGTACTGACTAGGCTCTAGGCGCTAAGTCAGCCTCCGATCTGTGCGGACGAAGCCTAGGAGAATGTTCTCTTACCTTTTCCAACTCTGAGGCTGTTAACTAGGGCCCACTTTCTTTGCTATGTGTAAGTATTTATTGACTAAGATGGGATTCTTGGAAAATCCTTAGAGATCGAGACTTACGTGGGTCCCGTTTTTACCCTTTAGAATCCGGAACCCTAAGGAGAAATGTCATCGATGATGTTTTGGGTCCAACTTGGGGGTCTTGTTGTAAAATATGGACGCTTTGGAGCAAAAGTGACATGCTACAAACGTCACTCCATGTCTCTCTCTCATCGTCATAATCTCATAGTGCAAAAATTCCGTTGTTACATTTTTATTCATAATAAAATAGATACAAACAATCTAGCCTTGCTATTATTCCAAGAGGTCTTCATCTTCAAGTCACTAGTAAACAGGTATTTCTTAGGTAAGCGTGTAACATCTTAGACCACATCGTCGCTTTCCATCAGGTGAGATAGTGGTAAAACGCTTACCATCATTAAAAAAAAAACATATACTCAAACGATAAATGTTATTTTACATTGGCTCGCCAACACGAGTTAAGTGTAAAGAAATAAAGAATACACACGCGGCGTGGTTACAGTGAGAGAGTACTATTCTCTAGCTGGAACAATTTGTCACTGTCTCCGCCAATTTCCCCTTGTAACTAGTTTTTTCTTTGTGTCACGTAAATTTAATTTAAGCTTTTTGTTGAATCGGTTTGAAGTATTATACTTGTAGCGCTTACCTTGTGTGCATCATCACGTACATCCCTACGGTGGTTGACAACGCTGACATCCTAGTCTCAGAGTGGCGGCTGCGCAGTGAGACGATAATCCTAGTGTGACTAGCAACTTTGAGGCCAAAAAAACAGCATCACTTTTGGCAACCATGCAATAAGCATAATATTTACATCACACAACATCTGTAGACAGGAAGCAAACGGGATAAAAGACACCAACATGGTAAAGAAAACGTCTGGAACTTCCTTCCAGATACATTTCAAAGGGACGGATTATCCATTGGACAATGCAGCACTAAAGAAAGGATGGTTGGTCCTTGTTAAAAGACATGGCTTCGAATACAAGATGTTTGAACAAGGTGACAAAAAGAATTGGTATGGAACAATGGGGCCATATTTAGACATGTTTTCCTCTTACTCTCTTAGGGTTAATGAACTCCGATTAGGATCCGAATAACATGCAAATAACAAAAACCGATAGAATTGTTAAAGTTTTCCCGTGTCTAAATACGGATTGTCAGGTGCACATCACGTACTTTTGGAAGGTCCCTTATGTCCACCTGAACGGAGGTCTTCGATAGTACAGAGCATTGGGCCCATGACTGCATGGTTATGTATGCTAAGAAGTGAAGGAATATACATGTCCCATGTACATTGCATAGATACCATGGAGCTCACAAAAATCACTGAACAGGTTTCAGAGATATCCACGCTGACTACTTTAGTAGCAGAAAAATTAAAGGGGGATGACAACCAGACCGGCAACTCGCATGTTTTTCCCTATAATCATATTTGCAGCCGTATGGCATGGACAGTTTGCTTTTTGTAAATATTTAGCTCTACAGGCGCGGGTGGATAGTATACCTATAAGAAGGCATTTAACTTTATACTACTTTCACTATTGGTGGTAGCTTGGAAAAGGAAAAGGCATCTCAAATCGTCTTCCATGGTATATTCGGGACATATAAAGAGGACTTGTCCGTATTGGCACAGGGTGGTGTAGCGCTTCCCTAGTGTGCATCATCACGTACATCTCTACGGTGGTTGTCAACGCTGACATCCTGGTGTCAGAATATTATAAATGCGAAAGTAACTCTTTTAAGCTTTCACGTCTAAACCGCTGAACTGATTTAATGAAATTTGAGTATAGAAATAGATAGGACCATGAAGAAGGACACAGGCTCCTTTTTATCCCGATATTGGCGCGGGAAAGGAACTTTCGCGGGTGAAACCCCGGAGCGCTATGTGTTATTTGTAAGAACGAGACAAGGCATTACTTAGCCATAGAAGTTACTTAGACACAGTCTATAAATACGGCTGTTACTGTGTGATCTCAAGCATACAATGTCCGACACGCAGACCTACGTGGCGACTAAGGAAGAGGGGTCGGATTTAGATTTACTAGTCTCTCTAACTGGTACCTACATCTACGAACCATAGTGTTCAACTAAGATAACAGGGTTGCAAGCATGTCAGTACGCACATTATAATATGACTCTATATTCTAAAAATCTGTTACGTACCTAGCTTTAAAGGTCTAATTATACATACCAACATCCAGACAGACAGCGGGTAGCGACTTTGTTTTAATACTATGTAAAGATAAAGATGAAAACACAACTCGAATCCCCCGCCACTTCCCACACGGGTCACACCTAATCTACATGAGTACTTTTCTAGAAAGATAGTAAATTATGAAAACATCATGAATATTAGATTTTATTTGGCAAACTCAGCACTTCCTAAAATTATAACATATATAATATATTAGAGTGGCAATAAATTCCCCATGTTCTGAGGCCATAACTTTGGAATGGGCTTACCAAATGTAGATATAGTTACCATTTATTCAACATAGGTGTACCTAACTAACGTAACTATTTTTATATGGCAGCAAGCCAATATAAAAAATAAAGTTCACCTTAAGGCCGATAAGGCCTCCAATACAGAGAGGATTTTGATCTTTGGGTATTCCGACTGTATGGATGGAACCTATCCGCCCGAGCTACAAATGGACTTGTGAAAATGGACGAAAATGTCCAAGATATCGGATACACTCCACATCTAGGCATTCTTAGCAACTTAAAGTTATAAAGTAAATGTATCAGCCACATCCACGACCTACACTTAAAATCTGAAATAGCCTTATTAATGAAAGGGGAGTAATGTCGGAGTAGTTATTCTGCTTTTTGTTTCTGTCTGTCAACTTTGAAAGTTTTTGAAGGCAAAACATGTTCTTGCTACTCCGACTTTTGTCCACGTTTATTGATAAGGCTAATATTAAAGTCTAAGGTGAATATTTTGGAAAACAATTTTCGGTGTGAAGTTGGCAGCCTATAACCCGACCAAATTGAGATGGTCATTTTTTCGAAGTTAGCAGCTACCGAAATAACAAATTAAATAAACAATAACAATTAAATATATTTATCACAATAGGTTATATTATAAACATTTAATAAGTCAACTATATTATAAATTTATTTAGTAATTTAGTAACTGACATACAAATGCTACTAAGATACAAATATTTAATAAAGAGCCGCTAGAGAAATGCAACTACTCAGACCGAACAAATTGCACCATAATTGATCTAGCATTATAAATGAAAATCCAAGAAACTTAGAAAATGCAATTGAGAAATGCCTACTAAGTTATTTAACCCTCTACCAACCCATTCAAAATGAGAAAATATTTTTATCAATAAAGTTTCAGTGGCTGCTAGCGTTTTAGACCAAGCCTTGATTGGTGTAATGTGTTTGTATGTGTAGTATGCTGCTTGAGATACCATCACCGCCACCTCTGTGACCCTATATCAAATAGTATTATTTGTTAAATTTGTTAGAAGATAGAATTTGATAGAGGTAGTAAGTTGTATAATACAAAAATCGTTGTTTTCAGTTACCTAGGTGTTTTTATTTTTTATTTTTGTGTAATGTTATATGTGTGTCTGTTATGTTGTAGTTTTTACTTTTGTAAGTGATTTTTGGGTATCTATTTCTTAGATAATGTTAAGTTGGTTATTGTATTTTCAAAACATTTGTTCAGTTATAGTATAATGTTTAGAGGTAGTTTCTAGTTTTGCTTGTAATATTATTGAGTTTTCATTCCTTTTCTTGTTTATTAAGTTAATTAGTTTTATATATTTAAACCGTTGCTTGTAGTAAGTAAGTTGTATTTGGAAATCTTAATAAATATTGTGAAAAATAAATGGTATGAATTTTTTATGTTCTTCAAATAATCTTATAGTACAACATTTACAGTTAGGTAGTTATTTTGTGTTGAATATTAAAAAGCAATTAAATATATTGTAAATAAAGTATTTATTTTTGTTTCTAGTTTTGCTTTAGAGATCCAATCATGAAAGGTTATATAATAAGGTTCTATATTCGAAATTTGATTGAGACAAATTGAATACCCTCTGAAGTTCCTAGTTGGGGAAGTAATAATAAATATTATGATTATGTTACAAAAGAAAATAACATGAACAATACTAGGGAAAACCGCAAAAAAATATACAACCACTGGAAAAGGGTAGTTTTTGAGCAACCACTTTCCAAAACGCCGGATATAAAGAAAGAAGTACCTACTGGAATCCGAAATTGAAATTAAATTTTATGCAGTGATAAGACACTAAATTTATTTCAAGTAGACGTAGCGAATGACAGCAGGTTGCCAGTAAATCCGTTAAAATCAGATATAGAACTACCAGATGTAAATTGGTCTTGTGAACAGGATGTTTATATTATCTTGTGAACAAGACATAAGTACATCTGGTAACACTCGTAAAAAAATATGTAGCCATTTTTTCATGGCATTGTCTAGGTACTCTGGACTACCACTTAAACAACTAGACCGATTTTGATGCGATTAGGCAGGGAAGGCTAGGTCTAAAACACTAGCAACCACTGAGACTGAAAAATTATTGTAAAAATATTTTTTTGTTTTGAATTGGTTGGTAGAGGGTTAAATAACTTCGTAGCCACTTCCTAATGCCATTGTTTAAGTACTCTAAACTGCCACCTATAATACTAGACCAAATTTGATGCGATTAGGTGGGGAAGGCTAGATGTAGATCACCATCAGCCAATCGAGGCTTAAAAAAAAGAAAATAGTAATTGTTTGTTTTGAAAGGGTTATTAGAGGGTTAAGGAGCTACGTAGCCACTTTCTAATGGTATTGTTCAGGTATCCGGAATTCTACCTATAATACTAGATCGATTTTGATGCGATTACGCGGGGAAGGCTAGGTGTAAAACACTAGCAGCCACTGAGACTGAGAAATTATTGATTAAAATATGTTTTTCATTTTGAATTGGTTGGTAGAGGGTGAAATAACTTCGTAATCACTTCCAATGCCATTGTCTAAGTACTCTGGACTACCATCTATAATACTAGACCGATTTTGATGCGATTAGGCGGGGAATACTAGGTGTAATACACTAGCAGCCACTGAGACTGAGAAATTATTATTATTATTTTTTTATTTTGATTTGGTTGGTAGAGGGTTAAGTAACTTCGTAGCCACTTTGTAATGCCATTGTCTAGGTACTCTGGACTAGCATATTTAATACTAGATCGATTTCGATACAATTAGGCGGGGAAGGCTAGGTGTAAATCACCATCAGCTATTGGGATTAAGAAAATTACTTAGACAAACGTTTGCATTAAGTTTGACTGGTTGTTAAAGGGTAAAGCAGCTTCGTAGCCACTTTCTAATGGCATTGCTTAGGTAATCTGGACTTCTACCTATAATAGTAGACCGATTTTCATTTTGAAGTGGTTGGTAGAAGGTTAAATAGCTACGTAGGCATTTTTCAATGGCATTTTCTAAGTTTTTTAGATTTTTATCTATAATGCTAGATCAATTATGGTGCAATTTGTTCGGTCTGAGTAGTTGCATTTCTCTAGCGGCTGTTTATTAAATAAGTATTTGTACCTTATTAGCATTTGTATGTCAGTTACTATAATTTTATAATTTAGTTGACATCTTAAATGTTTATATAACCTATTGTGATTAATATATTTAATTTTTATTGTTTAATTAATCTGTTATTTCGGTAGCTGCTAACTTCGAAAAAATGACCATCTCAATTTGGTCGGGTTATAGGCAGCTAACTTTGGCTGCCAACTTCACACCGGTAAACAATTAACTAAAACAGTTTTTTGCCGACGCTAAATCCACGGTGGCCGTCCAGGATTACTTTGAAAAAGAGCCTGTAATCAGCAACAATGTTGCAACAACAATGCAACAATGCTGATATATAAAAAAACGCGATTAAAACTGTAAAATGAGCTTTATTTCAATTAGTTAAAACTTCAGCAGTCACTAAAACGACAACTTTTTTTGGTGGTATATCGGCATAATAAAAAAGACAAAAAGTTACGAATAAAAAGCGTCCAACGCAATGCAGTAGGTAAATGCGTAACTGTTATTCAGCCATAGACGGCCGCGGCGGATGCGGTGCTATTATTTCATTTTCAGTGCACTTTTTTCCCTACACATAGCGCTGCAATATGTGAGAATATCGTAGCGTAGACAACTGCTATAAATCTGTTAGTGAATTTTCGATATAAATAAACAGGTTAGTACTTCCGTCTAGTATTGAGGATAACAGACTCTTGTTTGGCTGTCAATACGTCATTTTAGATTTAGGACGTGTCTGAGGCAGACTTCTAGCTTAACGGAATAATACATAAGTTAGCTTATATGCCGGTCTAGCGTTTACACGAATGAATCTCGATCTAGTGTGAGATTTAGTACATAACCAATAGGTATTTTTACATCTACCCTTTTCCTAGTAAGGCTTACCTAGTAAGGAGAAAAATAATGTTTTTCATTTGCAGCAAAGTTATTTTGCATCTAGAACTTTTAAAATAAGTAATACAAGTAGTCGTACCAAAAACCAACTTTGCAGCGTTGCATAACCAGTAACTATTCGCCGTAATGAAGTCTCCACTTTTTTTGTCTCTGTTCTTTAAAGTTTTCTTTAAATTGACTCACCTAATTCCAATCCTATAAGAATTTCTAGCTTTACAGACATTCCGTTACTCGGAGTGTTCACTAGCTCTCCTACTATAAGTTTTCCTGTCGTCACTTTAGCAATATGTACGTTACGTTATAGCCGTCGGCTTCGGATGCACTTTCTATTATTTCGATGAAACTGTTGAACATTTTTCAATTCTCGTGAGAGCTTACGTTACTCTTATTTATTATTGTTTGTTTCCCTGTCTTTTTAAAGCGCTACTGCCTGAATTCACCTTTTAAGCTTATTGATTCTCTTAGTTTTTTAAAATGTATGTTGTAATATCCTACAGATATAATACAGGTTTGATATACGTTTGTGAATGTGTGTATTGTTCCTCCAAGTTCGATGAAACTTCGTATTAAGACAGCTGGAAACGTGGGATATCTGTTGAGATAACCTACTTGCTAGCTTTACGCGAAAAGGCCGCCCATTGTGTCACCTTGAAGTTTTTTTCACTAGTATGAAATTAGAAAATACATCATCTACAGCAACGTCAAAGCAAACTTAATAACAACAAATTCAGAGTACCTATCCTTTGTCTATTCGTTCTTATTACAATTTGCGAAACGCCCTTTTACTTAAATAAAATACACGATACGCTTTGATTATGGGTTTTGAGTTAATTATTCTCTATTTTGACTATTTTGTACAGACTAGTTAAGTTAGTCTATAGCTGTAAGGTAATAGAAGCAAACAATAACCATTAAAGTTTAATTTCGCAGCAGAACAATGCCGATGAGGGACTGTAAACAAAACAATTACAAATTTCAGTGAAAGGGTAGTCACTAGCAACGATTCCCCTTTACAAGTTTCCGTCTTTGGGCTTCAAGTAATGTTGTAACATTAACGATAAATTGCTGTAAAGTTTTAACGTGGAGAATGCAATATCTGAAACTATAGTTAATTTCACCAATAGAAATAAAGTTTAAGTATACCTACACCTTATTAAGGCGAAGTATCGATAAACTAAAAACTGATACTAGTTAATATAGGTCGCTAGCTAGTTTAAAACGACATTTCAATCGGATTAGTAGTTTTTAATTGTATAAGGAACAGACAGAGAAACAGAAAAACAGACAGACATGAATTTTAAAAATTATATAATTTTGTTCTACCACTTATCCTAAGTCCCCTAGACCACTTTTCTTAAAATTTACTTCTAAGTACAGACTTTTTATCCTCTCTTTCTTTATCATAAGTATAGAGCATAGAAGGTTTGATGTGCAGAGCACTAAAAATCAATACAAGAAAAACCAATGTTCAAATAGTTTAGCTGTAAATGGATAACTCTGTTTATAAGAGTTGTTTTAATTATTATTATTTTGTGTTGGGATGTAGTTTAATGTATACGTTAGTACTTATTGTTTTGAAAGCAACACCAATAGATTATTAAAGCTATTAGCTATTAGTAAGTCTCATTTAGTATTCTGTGGAACTTGATAACTCTTGGCGTTCATATTAATTACAATCCCAACAGCACCCTTTCCTTCGTAACTTGAAATCGCCTTAAAAATTCATTGCCTCTGAACGCCCCAACTGGCGGCAGCGGCGCGGTAGCCTGCAGATATGACTTAGGTAGGTATAATTACATGTTCATAAATAACAATGATGTTCCTAGCTCGTATCGAGATTTCACCGTATGTGTTACTATAATTAACCGGCAATGTATAAATACACAATACAATATACAAACTCGGTAGTTACCTATGTTTACTGCTCAAGGCATTTTACTTCATTTCATGTAGTAGTGTGGCTCACTCACTGTGTTAGATTTTTCAGCCCCCAGATTATCTATCTAGCGGACGTCTGACAACCGTGGAAAATGACGGCACTATGCAGTACATTACTGCATAGTGCCTGTTATTTTCCACAGTTGTCAGTCATCCACTGAATATATAATCTGGGGGGTCACGCTGAGGTGTCTAACTTGACCTAACGACTGCTATCAGAGATAACAACCTAGTTTAACTGCTTAATGTGCTTTCCTAAGTACGGATGACCTCGAGAAAACGATTCTTTGAAATCATCGGACACCCATCCAAGCTATGATTGCGCCTAGCGTTGTTTATTTTGCACGACCATTCAAGGCAGCTGCATAGGCCAATGAGTGCCTCAAGAATACATTACTATGACTATTTTACAAGGAGGACGCAACATCGAAAATTCCTTCGTGACAGGATTCGAACCTATGCCTCTCGCTTGCCAAGCGTGCGCGCCATGCACCAACGATGACACCTATCCCTGTAACGGAAATACAGTAAAAAGTTGGCAACACTTACCAGAATAATGCCCTCGCAATACCATCTTGCGTAATGAACACGAACCCCTAGGCTACGTCCGCATAGGCAGGAGGCTAGCGAGTCACCTAACTAAATCGAACGGTCTAGAAGTTCACGACCTGCCGCACTGAGCACTTGGCGCCTAGCTGTGTATCTAGCCTGAATAGAGCGCCTGCCTTGCCTTAATGATACAACCACCAAAAAAAAAACACAGTAAACGCATCGAATAATCTATGAATTATAAAACTTGAAGATTCTTTCGTTATTTTTTTTTATTGTTCAAGGAATATCTAACAGAAAAAAATATCTTTAAAAAAGGCTACTTAATTGAAATGAAATGAATTCATTGTTTGTGGATCTAGGTATAAAGAGATGGATACATAGTTAAATAAAGAAGGTCTAGTCCTACCACGTGGGGGCATACAAACATGGTTCTTAAAAATAATCGTCAATTAGAAAAAATACATTTTTTTATAGTGAGGGTAGACTACTAAAAAATCCCGTCACTTTGCCGCAGCGCCTTAACCAACTAGGCGACACGAGTTCCCATTTTGAGCGAATAGTAGACAAGGGACACATTCATATTCTTAAATTCGCCGCTAGAGATGGGAATCGTGTGGCCTAGTTGGTTAAGGCGCTGCGGTAATGACACAGACGCGAGTTCCAATCTCGTCGCGAGTGAATTTTTGAAGATGAATTTTTCCTTTAACACATTTTAGTACTTAAGATTATTTTGTTAATTTCGGTTTCTGTTCGTTAAATTCATTGTTACAATATGTTTGAGCGTTCGAGCTGCGCCCCGCGTTTTCCCCCGCGTGAGTCCCGTTCCGTTCCGACTTACGCGGGAATATCGGGATAAAAAGTATCTTATGTCCTTCTTCAGTTCTAAGCTCCATCTCCACCAATTTTCAGCCAAATCCGTTAAGCTCTTCTTGAAATATAAATGGTATAGCTGTTGAAATACCTAATAAATAAATAAATATTATAGAAAAAAGTCTTCAACAATGCGGATACAGTGGTAAACTAAACAAGTAATACCTAGCAGTGTAAATCGTTAGCGCTGCGAGAACTTTAAATCCACTAATTGCAGTGTTAATCTAGAAATAGATAAGTTTTAATCTAGGTACAGTCAAAAACACATCCTATTACAAATGCAAACACGATATCGCAACTTCGCAATGCTACAATACACACACGCACAAACACAACTCTACAAAGTTTTAGGGATCCTAATGAGCAACGTCAGCGTCATGAGGATCCCCAAAGCTGTGTACTTGCTTGTTACTGAACATATACCTACAGGGAATCTATGTCTGAGATAACAAGAGGGTGCCTTTGTTTGTTTCGCATGTTAGACGCCTAACCGTTTCGGTTTCCAACACATTGTTCAGTGTTCATGTTTTACTATGACGATGAAAGTTCTCCAACATCTTCTTTAAGAAATGATTCCACATTTTTAAAAAAGATACATTACTTAGCACCTAGTCGAAGACAAAAATACATACACTTGAATAATTAATAATATAATATTATACACGGTGGGAAAAAATACTGTGATTGGAGGGGAAAGTACCCATAATATTATTATTGACATAAAATTTCATTTTTTTATTACTAAAAATAAATAAAAGTGCATGTGAAGTTTTCAGCAAAACCACCTGCTTAAGCCAGGAATCGTACCCGTGAAATGTAAAAAAAATTTCAGTAATTTATGATACCAAACGAAAGTCATTTTTAAGAAATAGTTCCTATTAAACAACATAATTTATTAAATTAAAAAAGACCAAGTAAATTCCTTGTGCCATTCTCCATACGAAACGAAGTACCTATCTCGGCACTTGCATTTGTTCAAAATTAATCATAATAACTCATCAGAAACCAACCTACTTATGAAAGAAAGAAAGAAAAAACGTTTATTCAGACAGGCACACGACTTACACAGTAGGTACAATAAACACATTAAATATATACACAGCATAATAAATTACTATCTAAAAAAAGTCAAAGAAAAACAAGCAAATAATAATACAAAAACAAAAATTCAGAAGAAACAGTGACCAAAAACTATTTTACGTCTTTAAGTAAAGGGTGTGTCTAAGAAGCCGTGTGCCCCCGAAAAGGTTTCGCTTCAGCAAGAAACTGCAGCATAGAACAAAATCCGCCGCTGGTCTTCCGGTAAAACCCAATGACGCAGGATGTTCCTATTCATACTTTGTCTTCGTAATGACTGCATCCGGCTTGAGTTTATATTGAATTGTGTGTGCACCACTTACTGTAGTGACGTGATCACTTTGAAAAAGGAAATAAATACTTTATCTATACTTCAATTTGTTATAATAATAAAGTGCCATGAGTGCTGAGACTGTTAAAGAACAGTCTCAGCTATATGTCTAATATGTAATAATCCTGCACTACTAATATTTGCAGTAAATAATAATAAAAATTACTATCCCAGTAGCCGAACCACTATAGCCATTTGTTTTCATGCGTAGTGATATCCGATCTGATGGTTGTCCTTGGCCACATGTTATAGTGCAGACAGGCGTCATGTCCACTTCATAGCTGGCTAATGAAATTGTTATTGAAAAGGGCTTTTACGTGGTGGCTTCATAGCCCCGTGATACTTGACGCGTTAGTCCTTTCACCATACCGACCTATCGACCATGCCGAGCAGATGTAAAAGGAGACTCAGAAGTTTAATTGATTTTTATTTTTAAATAATTATTCTTAACGTTTTTAAAGAGCAATTGATTTAATGACATAACTAAAGTTAAAAATGGCCGTCGATATCGTCCATTTCAATGTATTGTACGTGAGCGTGGTTTTTACCAGGCTGCGGGAACTGAGTAGAAATTACCTTGCTTTCGTACTAGAAGTGTAAAATGTATGAAGTGGGTAATTGGAAAGTAAATAAGCTGCTGATGAGCGAAAAACGGACGGACTCATTATTTTGTAGCCGTAGACCCTAGTGAGGTGAAAGGAGACAATCCTTACTGGACGTATTGAAAAAACTATAATATTTTAAAGTAATAGCCGATATAATTTATCGAACATCGTGTAATACCTACTGGTAAATATTTACTTTTAAACTGTAGTCGCAGTAAAATGATATTCAAATTAATATGAATTGTTCATTAGGCAGGTAAGAGATATTTAATAGGATGTGAAGTTTACGTCAGATATGTTTTACATAATCTGTGTTTATGTAGGCATCCATTATTGTAATGGAAAGGTACATGTTTGTTTGTTAAACTTGGTAGAAACCGCATGGTTACCAAGCTTCAAATTTCCTAGGCTTGTATATCTAGGAAATATTGTGACTGTGAAATATTCTGAGCCTTGGTTCAACTAATACTTTTTTTTAGGTAAATTTAAGTCATCCATTGTTATCTTTGAATAAAAGTTTGTTTAAAATACCTAGGTAAAAACAACAGAAAAATCTTTTAACGGAAAAATACATTTTTACAAGGATCAAACTTGGTTATCGTCTTTTGATTCCAAGTAGAAAAGCGGCCCGGCGGGCGCGGCGCGGCGAGTTTAAGTAGATACTAGGTAAACTGTGCTGACTCATAGACCTTCGCCCTAATTTAATATATTAAAATGTGACACATGCCATTTTACATTTATTTCTAATGATAAAATAGGTAGTGGTTTCACAAAATGATATTTTATTTAGATTTTTACTTATTTGTTCACCAAGAAACAATACAATAGAATACGATAAATGCTAAAATTAAAACTAAATTTATTTATTTGGTATATTAACTTAATCTTTTAAATAGACTTGTTATTTATTTGTATAAACACTCAAAAACCTATTTAAAATAACAAGGAAATTATTCAAATATAGTCCAAGACCATTTTTTAAATTGCATCATACTAATAGAGCGAAACAAACCAAAAAATGTTGATAAACTGTATAGTTAGCCTGTAATTAGCTAACATTTGATTTTTTGCATTTTAAGTCCTAATTTTACTGTCACAATTTGATGTTATGGTACGATCGTTTATTGATCTCCTCTGTGGGTACAACCTTAAGACGACACTGGGCAGCTGGGGAGCAGTGCACCAAATGTTTCAACATGGATTACCTACACCCTACATGCCACATTTTTATTTGGCAGAGCAACACGTACGCGGCACGGACGTCGTTATAGCTACTGCGGTTCCGATGCGGTACCGACGGAAAATTTATGTACCACCGAGCGTGCAAGTCTAGTCCTTTTACCAAGTCACCCGATGTAAAACATTGCCCGCAAGGTATTTTACTGAAATACGCGCTCTACTGCGGAGCGAACTCCCCAAAACTCGACACCGACCCAATATACGCAGCGTTGTAAAGAGAACCGCTGCGAATAAACAACGGCCGCGATATGTTTTCGAAAGGTACCGAGCCCAGCGGGACCTGCTCCGCTCAAATATTAAATTTCCTAAGAATTTTAAATTAAGAGCATTAGGCGCGGCGTCTCGGTAGAATTAAATATTAATCATGCTATCCAAACGAACTTGGCGGAAAGCTGAAAACAATGAATTTTTAATAGTTATTCTCCTTTGCGACGAGCAATTAATGTAATGAGGTAGCAAGTTTAGCTCACCCTCGAGGCGAGGCAATAAAGTGGAGTTAATTCTTCGCTAGATTTCCTTGCTATTCTTGCTGAAATTTTCTAATTGTTGTCAAATTCAGGCAATTATGGTTAATACGGTACTTTTTCATCTTTTCTCCGTGTAATCAGCGTATAAATTGATCACCAATTTAGGTAAACAAGGCTATTCGACGCAACCAGTTTGTTTAAATTGATGACCTTTCAGTGAAACTACATTATTTGGGATGCAATGTTGCATTGTTTAGGATGCTTCGTGAATATTATTCGAAGCTGTTTCATTGTAAATAACTTGTAAAGGAGTCCCATTTATCTGTAACCAGAGAGTTAGCTTACATTTTTGTTGAGGCAAAGCTACAGTAAATCCGTACGACCTCCTCGCTTTATGACTTTGGAACTACGTGTCGCAACTCTCGCGCGATTACGCAGAACCTCTTAGTGACAAGTCAAACGCAACGCAAAACGCACCCTCTTCCGTAAGCGTAAGGGTGAAAACTGTTCATCACCACTTAATTTACTGCATAACTGCGTCATTTAAAGATAAAATACCTGTTGTAAAACAACTTCAAGGGCGTAAGACTTTTCTTATTAAAAAGGTCTCAGTAATTTGTGTAACACGAATACACTTTCAGCCTACTTAGCTTGTTTACTGCGATAACTGAGTCAGGTTTTATTTAAAATTAATCAGGTTTTACGGAAAATAGGTATAAGTCTAGTCCCTTGTTTTTGGGTAAACAGTGGTATGGCTCACCTAGTGTTAGAGTTCTCAGCTCTCCCTAAGGCCTCTAACTTTTCCTACTGCTTAACGTGCCTTCCAAAGCACTTACGTTGCTTAACCCGCACAACCATTCACGAGCAAGTGTCATGAAGGAATGCAGTTTGACGGATATAGGTAAATGATTAGAGAAAACTGTTTTAATTCTTTTCACTATTACAGAGATTTATTTCGCCAATATTGCGTTGACAAGATGCCCAAAACGATTTCTGAAAGACTAAATTATACTACCCAAAACTATCAGCCACATAGAGCCGAGAATTAAAAAAACTTAAGTTTTTTTTAAATCAAGACGTGTAACCTCGATCCGGAAAATATTGGCCATCTTGTCACCAGCCTTCCTTCACATCGCGCGTTTTCTACACAAAAATAACTCACAAACAGGTCACAAAATATTATGTAAAAAGTCAGTCTAACCTTATAGTTCTTTCAAAAAAATAGACGTACCTATTACCCCATGATATCAACAGTTATTACTTTTGGCATATTTAAAAACAAAGACACAATTTGTTGAAGGTTTATTCAGTAGTAAAACTGCCCATACGATACAGACGCCTACCTTGCAAAATGATGTTTTAATCTAACACATTTGACATTTACAAACACAAAACAAAACAAAAACGCTTAATAAATAATAAAATGAGACAAGTTGTTTCAAATTCATTAGGCCAACTCGTAACCAAAACAGCGCTCGTTTCTCATCTGTCTTTGTTATAAATTGTTTGTTTTTCTTACGTAATTTGTTCGCGTGTAATTTATCACATGTCCCAGTGATGGTGGATTAGGTTACCATCACTCACTCCACTAGTTGTCAGATTAAAGCTCATGCACGGCCCGTGACTCCCTTGTCGCACTTCATTACTCCTCGCAACATATGTTTACTCGAATTACTCCCCTATTATTATTAGCTGGCTGCAAGGGAAAAAGTTGTTTTTTTGAACCCATCAATGTAGTAATCTTTACACATCTAAAGTTTGACAAAGTTACTTTATATGTCAAAAAATCTTCTCTACTAGGGCATTACAGTAATTTAAATTTGAAAAATTGAAATTCGCGAACTCTGTAGTATTCATGAACTGTACAATGACTGTACATGGTAAAAAAGAGAAGTTGGGTTCTTTTTCTACATTATTTATATATTTTGATGGAAGGGTAAAGCTAAACGTTTAGTTATTATAAAGCCTCTGGTTTCGTTATTTTTTGGTTTTAACACTGTCAATTGATTATTCAATTGTAATTTAAAAAGAATATATAAGAATATTTTAAGGCTAATTAAATAAGTTCCTTTGAATTTTAAATATGTTTTTGAGTGTTTATAATAAAAACTTCTTGGAAGCTTAAATAATTAAACACTTCTTTGAAGCTTAAATAATATATTGTTTTATTTAGTTTATTTTGTTACACGTCGGTTACACATTTTGTTTTCTTAGGTAAACGTAAAGGTAGTAAATAGGTTAGTAGTTTAGGGTTCGGTATAAACTTTTGTCATTGTTTTGTTGAATAATTGAATCCAATTCCAAAGTTTAGTGCTCGACGTTGAGTGTTTCACAAAGATAACCTACTCTTTGTTACTCTCTACTCCTACTCCGAGAAGGCAAGCAATTTAGAACTCATTTATGTCAATTGTATAACTAGTAATAATTTAATTAAGTGAAATTTATTATAACTATTGATCTAATAATTAAGTCTAAATATACAAATTTAGGCAAGTGCGGACCTTGTCCGGCCTCGCGCAGTGTCAGATTTCGTAGTTTAAAGAATTATATTAACAGGGATACAATTTGTAAAAGTCATTACAACTAACATTTATCTAGGTACACAATGATATGTGATATTTTTTTCTATTAGGTACTCGTAAATTGAATTAAACTGCTCAGGTGTGATAATTTTCTTTTAAAATACAAGTTTACTACTAGTTAAATTTTGACCAGTTCTTAATTGCGTATTATTATTTATTTTATTACCTCGATGTTTCAACCATGTTAAAATAGTCTTGACCGTGAGGGGATACTGCTATCGTGAACACATATTATTATGACGTATCCATATACAGCCATTTGAGTGTTAGTGGGCGGAGGTACACTATCTGTAAAAACCCGGAATCTAAAGCTCAATATTTAAAAAAAGGAACCCTAAAATGAAAAACGGTTTTCGAAAAACCACAATGATTAAAATTGTACCTTCTACTTTCTCAGAGTCAACAATCCCAACTAGCAAAATTGAGTTAACAGGCAATTTTTTATTACTAAGTAATTATATTTAACTTGTATATACGTAACTCTATAACTGCTTTTTGTATATCTGTGTTATAAAACGCTTAAAAGCTGTATAAGGTTAAACAGCTTAATTGCCTTTATACTTAACGACATAAACGTTTTGTCAGCTACTTTATACAACTTATATAACACAGCAGTAAATTGAAACTTTTAACTTGAATAAAGAACAATTATGTTGCACAATGGGTTCTATGATGCCATTAAATCGCAATAGTAAACTAATATGGCTTTAAGATCACTAAAATCGAGCTAATTATATATTGATCACCACTGTAGCTAACACGTGATATAATGGATGTCATTGTAGCTCTTATATCTCAGATATGATTTATATAAGCATCTATTAACACTAGTGCTAAATATTTGATAAGGGATCTTTAATAACGTTAATAAGTTACAAAGAAGATCTGTGTGCGCTCATATATCTTTATTGACATAAAAACGTTTTTATTTCTAATTTAAACCTAAATAGACACATATATATTCACAGAAATTCATTTACTGGACCTTTCTGCGTTATTGCATAGTTTTTGTCGCCAAATTAACAAAATATTAATCAGACAACTACTTTATATTAAGTTTTGTGTTTTTAATCGCATCTTCCATTTTCTCGGGTACCATTTTTTCCTGATTGAGTGCAGATTAAGAAGACTGAGGAATTTATAAGTTTTATTAGGACGGACTTAGTTATCTTCTTGCTTTAAGATAACCCTAAATATTGTAATGGCTGCAAGATGTTGTAAATCGTTTGTTTAGTAGCAATGATAACACTAATGAATTGTATAATGCTGCTTACAAAATCAATTCATAATTTAAATCATCTTTATTTTATTAAAAAGTATAAATTAGAGAGGCCCACTGAAAAAACACTAATATTGTACCATAAATTTATCAACAGAATTCCAAGCGCATGTGATTTTACACTATTTATGATTTTTTAATTACACGCACAAATTTTAAAACAAAATGGACATTCAAATGTAACTTCTAACATTATATAAAAACCTTAACCAAAGTTATTATTGATATTTTTCTGCCAAAATACTAGCCAACAATGTATAGTTATTATAGAATCACAATCACCAATATATCATCAAATTACTTGATACATCGGTGTCGCTGTGACCCTATTGCTTCTTTATTGTGTTACAACTGATTTAAGGCCACTGATATAACACCAACAAGATAAAAATAACACAGATCTATCACCAACATGTATCCGATTAGTCCCAAGTGGAGCTACTGTAGATACATTGTATTACTTAAAAGTGCTAAAAGTGGGGCCATTTTCGCATTGCAGAAACGTGTCTACCACGGATATGCGACTGCTCTGTTCTCGATATATAGCTACATTTGAAGTTGATTTGTTAGTTGGGATGTCATATACAGCACCCCTAATTGCTCAAACAAAATTACAGCTTCTTAGTACTGAGACTCTCTAAGCTAAGCCAGACAAACGGACAGTAAGATAGACAGTCGGACATGACGAAACTGTAAGGGTTTCTAATTGTTGACTAGGAAACCCTAAAAACACAGCGACCTACTTTAGAAACTAATAACTACTACGAATAATTTACTACGCATTGAGTAAATTATTCCACTCTAAAGAACTATAATTACACCTCATTTAAAATTTAAGATATCGGAATAGCCTGTCGTGTAATATTTGAACTGTGGGCCTATTATGTAACTTGTTGCAACATATTGCAAAGTGAAAGATCGTGTGTCAAACTCAAAAATTTGAGTTTGACACACGATCTTTCACTCATTTGCGATTGTGTACGCACCATTTGACAGTTTGTGTTACCGAAAGAACCTTATTGAAAGAGAAACAATATCGATACAACCTAATTGTATGAAAAACGCGATCACGTATGGTTGTTACAATGAAAGTGACAACTAGGATCACTATCAACTCTCAATGTTATTGAAAGAGGTCCGAGGCTGTTTCTCATCATTGAAACATTTAGTTTTCGGCCTTTTCTAGTCTGAAAGCCTGGAAAAAATAGTGTGGAAATTGAATATTTACGTGCTTCTCTGTGTTTTACCCTAAGAAAGAGTTATTTGTTAAATAAAAAACAATTTCAGAAGCAATAATGGCAAGCGCCAGTTCTTTGGAATTTTACCAAGAAGTGACGGTAAAAGAAGGCCTTCATGGCCTGTCTGTGTAGAATAAGGGATGCTAGCGACCCTTTGGTACTGCTGCACAACGAGTTTAGTGCGATTCCGCCATACAAAATCCACTTTTGGTAAGCTATGTTAAACACTGTGATCACACTTCTGTCAGCTTCCAAATGAAGTACAAAAATACAAGATGAACTCAAAGAACGCAGTCTATCCAACTCTACATTGTGACTATGTACTTATACATACACTGACAAATCTTATTTATAGTTCAGTTGGTTAGCTAGCCATAGCATGCTGAGTCGGTTTGAACCCCGCTCACATCATTATTTTTCAACACATCTTTACAGACTAAATTTTAAAGAACAAATGAAATTAGTATATCAACAATCTTTTTAGTTTATTTATAACTATTATAGCATCAATATGCTTCAGTGTCTGGAATGTCTGGAAGAATTAAGTGCATTCATAGGACACATTTTTATTGTCATTCATAAAAAAGTTACAGTAAGTGCCAACAGTGCATACAAAAGTTACCTTTTTTTTTTTTTTTTTTTTTAACGAGGGGAATCGCCTTAAGACCTTCAGGCCGCTCCCGGGGGAGAGCGGCCCGGTGTGTGGGGGTCCCTCTGGCCTGGGGCCGTGTTTCGGCCAGAGGTTTACCCACTAAACCCCTCGGTGTCCAGCGCTCCGCAATTGCTAGAGCCCACCGGAATTCCTCTCGGAGGTTCATCGGTGAGCCCCAGCGGCGGGTGGTCTCGTCAGACCCCTTCTCCAAAACCTACCAGGGTGGGGAAAAAATCCCTCTTCGAGAGGCGGCGTGGACACGCCGCCGCCATCTCGGGCTCATTGTTTGGCGACGGACTCCCCCGAGTCCGCCGCCAAGAGCCGCTTAGGGCGGAAGAAGATCATTTCTGACCCTTCTTCTACGCCGGGATACAAAAGTTACCTACTTTAGCAGACCATCTCTTAAGTTTAACTATATTAATGGATTTAGTCGGTGATTATTTATCTTGTCTTAACATACATTTATTTTTATTTTACAGTGACATAATGAAGACACTACTGAGATGTCAGGAACATCCTGTGCAGAGATTCCCTAACAAGCATTATTGAAAATATACAATATACTTTCCTTACATTAGAATATTGTTTCAATATTAAATTTACCACTACCTGCCTAAATGAATAAATTCTTTATTGTACACTCCATATAAAATTACAATATACACAGATAGAAACAAATACAGCTTTAATTTAGGAGGCACAATGGGCGGCCGCTGAAAGCAATCTCTTCCAGGCAACCTTTGAATGGAAAGGAAGCTAAGAAAGGTGAGAGGTAGGGTGTCTACACTTGAAAAAGGTAAGTATAAATAAATATGTAATTACCTATTATCTCTCTGATATTTTGGATTTTAAAAAACAACTAAGTACTACATAATTATTTTAATAATTGAGATTTAATCATTACTGTGAGACAGTTATATAAATAAATTCTAGGGCTACATAAATAAAATAGCAGTTTTTAAACTCAATTTTATTTTATATTTGCTTTCCGTAATAACCATTAAATTTTTCTAGGGCTACATAAATAAAATAGCAGTTTTTAAACTCAATTTTATTTTATATTTGCTTTCCGTAATAACCATTAAATTTTGAGTAGCTTTTCTGTATTCTGCCATACAACAAGCTGCTGCAATCACTCCAGGATTTCAATGTTGGTTGCTCCCAATCCGGTAACATCTCACACCGATCACTCCTTCACATCATGATGCGTTCTACTCCTCCAGGACAAGGTCCAGCACAGCAAGTTTACATCGTGATCTAAAAAATTACAATTAGTTTGTAAAATAGTAAACATAAAATAAAAGGCACTAGCTGCGCCCCACAGTTTCACTCGCGTTTGCCTAACTATGTCGTCTTTCGTTCGTCGTCAGTTTTGGTGTGAATATGCTATTGCGTATTGCGACAGACAGAGTTATTTCGCTGGCAGGCAGGTCTTAAAATTATACCATTACGATGACCATGCATGGGGCCATCCAATAACAGGCAAGTAAGTATAAGGGCAATAATAGATTTTTATTATAACCTAACTTAAGGATTCTTAAAATTAGTTTGATCAATGAAGTCATAGATGAGATGTAAAACTAAAGAATAAAGTTGTCTAGTCAAAAATATCCCACTTATCTTGGGTTACAACGAAGTTTTGCTTTACTATATCGACTAAAACTTCAAAATATCAAATGTGCGGTAAACTTACATTTTAGATTTTCGGAAGCGTTTTCGGGTGTTTTCGAGGTTCTACTTCTATGGCTGATGAGCTCGTAGCAGACCTAGAGCTCTTGGACTGTGTATTGAGGGAAATATCACTGTCTTTTAACAAAAATGTAGATCATAAACCAGCTTCGTTCGTTTATTAGTCGTATAGACAATTTGCTGAAAAACAAGTTAATAATTAGCTTGACGTGAATAATAATCATCTATACGTTAGTAAAACGCTCAAATGTTCACAATTCGCACTTACTTTTACTCTTTTAGCTTCAAAATTAAGTAAAAATAACCATTTATTATTCCATTGTTTTCAAAGAAAAGATGATCTTCTTTTTTTAGACCGATATTTGCCCATTTCTAAATTGCCAACGTCAAACGAAAATGACATTTGAAACAGATGTAAAACACTGTTAAATTAAATACGCTCCATAATATATGACGCAGCACCGCAAAATTGACTCTTTAATTAAGTCGGGTTATCTGCGGCTAGTGTTGTGTTGGGTTGTAGTAAATGTCGATAGCAAGGGCGCTGCAAGGTTATAACATTGCTTACAGAATCGCAAAATTTATGCAAGCAATGTTTCAGATTGAAAGCGCTTTCAGATTGAAAGCGCTTACAGTAAAAGTTACATAATAGGCCTACTGTTGCTACTAAAAACTCTAGGCCACTCTCACATTCTATAAAAAATTGAATTAAACACTAAGAAGCTAAATTAAACGATATAATACTAAAAAAACGGACAAAACACTAAATTAAACGTCTTCTTTCACAGCTGACATGGGAAAGTGCGACGTCCCACTTGGAATGGAAAGCGGGTTGATCTCCAACGAATCACTATCATCCAGTTCAAACTATGACCAAAGCGTGTCACCGCTCAGTTCCAGGTAAGAAAACACATTATAAATTTATGTAATTACTATAGCCTAGCTAGACATCAGACGGAAAAAAGTAGACAAAATGCCTATTTGCGCCTCAGTTGAGTTTCAAAAGTGTGTTAATTACTTATAAGTAAAATCATCTGAAGTTTGAAATTTTCAGAAAAATAAATCGATTTTTTTACAATTTGTTTGAAGTAAGATCGAGCACGCAGCAATTTCGCTATCATCATAATTAATCAAATGCGAATCAAAATTTCCTATTGACGATATATATTTTGTTTTGTGCATTGTAAAGGACACATTAATACAAAAAAAAACAACCATAAAATCCTATAGGTAACAATTTAAAATATAAAGGTTATTATTTTAGCAAATTAAGGTCATTGTTATACTCATACACTTAAATGTTCCGATTTCTGCAGAGAAACTCAACTGAGGCGCAAAATGCCAGCTACCAGCGTTGTTTTAACATCTACCTAACGCTATGCAAAAAATGACAAATAAATGTTCGTCAATCGAAGTACAGACACAGATGGTGCTGCCGTGCCTGGCAGCATAGGACTTACATGGGTAAACCGCGGGGTGCTGCTAGTCCGTAATTAACGAGACTTACATAAACAGTATTCTTTTTAGGGTTCCGTAACCAAAGGGTTAAAACGAGATTCTACTTCGCTGTCTGTCTGTCCGTCCGTCTGTCACCAGGCTGCATCTCATGAACCGTGATAGCAAGGCAGTTGCAATGTTCACAGATGACATTTCTGTATCCATCCGCTATAATGTTTTTAAACTTTATCTTAGAGATTTATTTTCTAGTGATAGCGTCAGTAGTACAGAAAAATAAATGCAAACGTTACCCAATTGTGATAATGGTACGGAAACATTCGTGCGCGAGTCCGACTCGTACTTAGCCAGTTTTATTTTTATTTTAGCCATTTGTTCAAAAACTCTTTTCTTTAAATGGAAACTTAAATTGAAAGTGATGCTGACGGGCTCTTTAATGCGAAACACATTCGCCGGCACTTTTACGTTCCATTAACGGGTTTCATGTGAATTCATGACCGAAATCCGAGAACGATCATTTGCTCTCCGAATAAATTGTGTAATCTCGCACGATTCGTGTATGGTAGGAGCGCCTTCCACCATAGGTACACGAATAATATTGTAAGCTTAAAATAATTTACGTATGAAATCCTATAGTTTTAATTTGTATCTGAAAGAAAAGATCTTTCGGCTTAAATAATTATGTCTATCGAAGTCCGTGTAAAACTCAAAATTAAACATACAAAATACCCCGTTATTAAATAATATTTGTAGTGAAAACAACCACGTACGTCTAAAATCGTGTATTAAAAGTGATAGTTACATCAACGGAAGCATTATAAAGCAACGGGTATATAATTCAAAGTTTAACATTTCAGCGGTGGGCTGAATGGACCCATTCCGAAACGTTATCGGCCGAAACTTCGGAGCCGATCAAACGTCAGTAGGTAGTTATCCTTCATTCTGGACGCATAATTCTCAATACATTCTTTGTTTTTTTTTCTTGAGCGTATAGTAATTATTGGTCCAGAACGAAAGATGACCACCCTCTGACGTTTGATCTGCTCGGAAGTTTCGGCCGAAGTTGTTTCGTATTAGGTTCCCAGGTCTGACATTTCGGTGTCAACAGGTGACGTTATTCATCTAAATCGTCATATAAGGCGTGACACCGGAACGGCATAGGTGACGTAGTAATTTATTACATTTGTGTGAGACCAAGTCTGTGATTGATTACCTACGTGACTTTAATACATTACTAGCTGCGCCTCACGGTTTCACCCGCGTATGTCCCGTTCCCGCGGGAATATCGGGATAAAAAATCAGTTTTATATTATTCCAAGTCTCCACCTACCTATATTCTAAGTTTCATCGCTATCGGTTTAGCAGCAACAAACATACATACTCACATACTTACAGCTTTATAATATTAGTAGGATAGGATATAAGTAAGTACGTTTATATTAACATTTATAATATCTGGTCGCACAAAAACCTTAATTTATTACTACAGGAAATATCACAGAACTCAAACATAAAATTTCATGAGGATAATAAGCCGCATTACGGAAATGACAACAAACGCCCCGTTCAATAAAGTTAAGGATATAAAACTGTGCGGTGGTCGCACGGTTTCGTTACGCTATTTCGAAACACTATACATCGAAAGATGTATTCTCAATGACAATCGAAGGGTAAAAGGTGAGTTTCTTGTGTATTCTTCTCAATGGAGGTTGCGTTTCGAAGACACGGTAGTTTTCTTAACGAATTTAAAAAATATGTGAGTGTTTAAAAAAATAAAAATGTTTTCATTGATTAATTGAGAATAAATAGGGTTTTATTGTTTTTTTTAATATTAAAAATGAGCTATTATTGGATTCAGCGTTAAATAATTATCAGAAAGCTTTTTTTAAATATTTTTGATCAGTTACCCTTTTTATTCTCACCTCCACAAGAAACAGAAATATAACATTGCCAAGTAGTTTTATCCCCGCTTATTCATTTCCCCCATGGAATTTCCCATGGTTCGTTTAACACCATGAATAAAACGCGATTTAACCCGATAAATAAAGTATTTTATTATGCAAAATCGCAAAAATCATAGAAGAAATTAAAGTTTTAGGTACTCGTTACCTACTATATTTTACTATGAAAAAAAAAAAGATATTAAAGTTTTTAATACCAAAGTTTAGTTATTCCTTAAAATAACCTAACAAACGCCATTTCAAAACATGCACCCTCCTTTGTCTTGCTTTATTTTATTGAGTAACTTAGTCAGTGTACGGATAAGCATGAGCATTTTGTTGATCCGTTCACTGACTCCAGTTAAAAGAGCTATCTAACGATACCCCACACATTGGGTAAAAACACAAAAAAAAAAACAATCAGCTTATTCAGAAATGGCGTTAATTAGGAAACAATTTTTAGCATAAATAAAGTTTTTGTATTATATATTTCGGTGAAACGAACCACGCATAGGAAATTAATAATCGGGGAAAAAAACTATTCGGTAATGTAATCTATGGGTTAATTGTCAATCTATGGGGTAACGTCTTTCGATGGAAAGTGTTTCGAAATAGCATAGGGTGGGTATCCGGTCGCACAAGCCAACGACATGGCTTAAATAAATACGCTGTTACCGAACCAGAATAGGTATACTATCGAAATCCTTACAATAGCAAACTAACAACGGGATTACCTGTGAGAATACGTAATATAAAATATTTTGTCATTTACATATATACCTACTATTTTATTTTGTTTTTTTATTTATTTATATTTTCCTTGCTGTACAATCAATCGTCGGATCCGGTAGGTAATCGTCTAATAGAATTGTAATTTATTTGTTTTCATCATCTTTACAATTGCAAACAATACACTCAATATGAAACAGTAACTTGACTAAATTGCAATCAAACCTTTAAATTGACTCAAAAATGAATAGAAAATGATATTCACCAAAAAAAAGTTTTCGTAAAATGTCGAAACGTTTTGTACAAACGTACAATTTAATATTAAAGATTAACTGCAATGATTTTAAAATTAACTATTTTGGTTGAATGTATAAAGTAAACATGCCATTCGGGTGCCAGTAATAATAAGCCACTGAAGTGGCACTGGGTACATGTAGATACGAGGCAGATACGTTACTTCATGCCGGAATACCGGACTGATTCTTGCCGGAGCTTAAATAAAGATCAATAGCTGACCCGACAGACATTGATCTGCCCGTTAAATCCACTACTTACTAACACCCTGCCCTACTACTATTACTACCCTACTATATTACTAGCCTACCATACGACCACCCTACCATACTACTACCCTAGTATACTTCCACCCTACCATACTACCCCCCCTACCATACTACCTAGCCTACCATAATACCTCCCGACATACTACCACCTTACCATACTAGCACCCTACCATACTACCACCTTACCATATTAGCACTCTACCATACTACCACCCTACCATACTACTACCCTACCATACTACCACTCTACCATACTACCACCCTACCATACTACTACCCTACCATACTACCACTATACCATACTACCACCCTACTATACTACTACCCTACCATACTACCACCCTACCATACTACCACCCTACCATACCACTACCCACTACAACCACCACCCTACCATACCACTACCCACTACAACCACCTACAACTACGGGATAAAAAGTAGTCTCCTGGTTCTAAATATCTCCCTACCAATATTTAGCCATATCGATTCTGCCGTTCTTGGGTTATAATATTGGGGGTAATATCCGAAACTACAGGGCCGATTTCAAAAATTCTTTCACCAAAATAAACCTACAATATCGAGAAGTAACATGGACTGCGTTTGATTCTGATATTCCCATGGGACTTACGCAGGTGATACCGCGGGACGCAGCTATTATATAAATAGAGATAAATACCAATAAAGTTCATTTACAATATCTTTACGTTCAATGAAACAAATTCAATGCTAATAGAAGGTAAATCGATAACTGTATTTAGGTTGCTATTGTTGGACAACAATAAAGAGCTATGATACGGTCAAGTCGTAACCATTATTGTGAATCCTTTGACCGCAAAACGTTCATACTTAGCTCAAACAATTAACAGAAGGTTTCACATTCGGGCTTCGAGCCCGCATTAGCCCGATGCGAGACAATAGCGCGAAAACTTCACTCCCGTTTGAGGATTTCACTGACAGAAAATTAAATTTTCATATGAATTCTAAGCGAGCGTGATCCTACAAAAGCCTTTCGGGCCCGAGTCCCGAAGATAACAAGATGTAAGTACCGACGGATGTACCGAAGCCTTATCAACTGAGCCACTTTACATTGGGTCAGAGGCGATTTAGCAAATACTCCGTTAATTCGACGTTTAACGCGCTTTGTTCCAACTCTATCTACTGATGAGATCGCACTGTAGATATTCAAATGGAATGGCCGCCAGACGGAGTCCCCACCTCTGTTGACAGACGAAACATAGAAACGTTTTAGTGTATTTGCTAAGACTATTACGTTAATTTTATTTGCTTATGCGCAAACATGCTTAAAGCGGGTATTTATAAATGCCGAGTATCTACGCCCTGCCGCCCGTGCCAGTTAGAGTTGCAGTCTTCGTTTAACTAACAAACGGCACTCTTATCTACTTAAAAAATGAACATCGTTGCTCTGAAGTCAAATGGCACTTTGGCAACATTTCTTTTCAGTTGAATTAAATTTATATGTTCAACATAAAATTTTGAAGTCATTTTTCCAAGGTTTATTGTTTTGGTAATTGTGATTAATATTTTATTCTATATTCGATTTGTTAGTTTGTAACAAAAGGCTGCGAAACTACGGGACGGATTTTAAAAAATCTTTTGCCAATAAAAAGCTTTATAGAGGAGAGTAACATGGACTACTTTTGATCCCAATAATCCCACGGGATCGCGACTTACGCAGGTGAAATTAATAATGACCAATTAATATTCATACAAATTATTTTTTTCGCCAGGATTCGCACGGAGATTCGCGGCGGTGCTTGGTGCCCCAACGGATTAATATCTCCAAAAAGTCGTCAGTTCCTGGAGATTAACTTGCAGCACGAGTACCTCATTACAGGCACAGAAACACAGGGGCGGTTCGCCAACGCCGTCGGAGTTGAATTCGTCGAGAGCTATTCAGTCGAATATTGGAGGGAAGCGCTTGGTCGCTGGGTCAAATATAAAGATTTAAACGGAAGTAGAGTAAGTAATTAAAAAAACCCATTTATTTAGGCTGAATTCAAATACTTACACCTATTTAGTGTGGGAACTTTTACGGGTTAAGTCGTGGGGCGCAAATAGTACAAAATATAGGTCAGTATATCTATACTAAAAGTGCATCTACACCGCGTTTACTTTTTATTTGCCAACAAGTAATTGTAAACATTACTGTAACTTTCCTGTACTTTTTACAGTTAGTTACACTACCTACATTAATTAACTACATTTTGAGGTTATATGAAAAAGTTGTCAATTTAAAAGTTTTACATGTTTTTATTACCTACAACTTTGCTATTTACCGTTTTTCATAGGACTTGTAGTTTTTCCGGAAACCAAGATAAACCGATTTTACCCCTTAAAATCTCCCTTCATCCCTTTCCCGACCTCAAATCGCCAGTATTTTTTTTTCCTATCATTTTTGTTATATCCTCTTTCTTTACCAATAGGTTTCATTCTATTATAATTTATTTCTGTCTTAAAAAATAAAGACCCTGGCCTAACATAGAAATGCAAACTTTTATTGCAGCTCATACCAGGAAACCTAAACACATACACGCCGAGAAAATCAACATTAGAAGCACCATTCATAGCATCGAAAGTGCGTTTTTTCCCGTACGCCGCTCATCCGCGTACAGCGTGCATGCGAGTCGAGCTATACGGATGCCGCTGGAAACGTATGTACCTTCAGGAATAAAGGTTTTGCTTGTGGACTCCCGGGGGCAATGCTCTGCGAATTTGCTGTATGCGAATGTCTGTTTGCTCAAGCGATGGATGTCCGTCGACAGACGGGTTTATATTTTATTGCAATATGTTTTCCGCAGAGGCTATAGTCGCGTATTCAGCGCCAAAGGGCGGCGACATGCAGGCAATGACCGGAGGTGCCCGTTTCGAGGACCTCACGTATGACGGCGAGCTCACTCCCGGAGGGATAATGGTCAATGGTCTGGGACAGATAACGGACTCATTGACCGGCCCAAACGATTTCGAATTACCCGATGCTCTAGATACAAGCGGTAGGTGCTACAATAGCCCTATTCAATAATACATTACAGAAACAGGGTTCTTCGAGTACAGAAATCAAATAGACACAATTTTTTTTCATATTTTGATTTGGGTCTTAATCGCGGGATTTTTACTTTTAATTTTCTTACCGGGATGTTAAAAGGTTTACATACTTTTTAAAAACTCGGGAAAATATGAAATTATGATTTCCAATCGTGTTAGTTTAAAAGTTTACAATGTATTTTATTTAGTATGTAGATTTAAAAGTACAATATGAAATACTTAGCAACAGTCTTCTTTAGAGGATGGATGCGTACGCGCTTCTTCTAACAAATTTCCCTTGTTTCTTCCTCAAAATTGTCCCTAGCTAGAGCATTTTTTTTCTAATTATTGATTTTAGCAACTCACTTGTGTCGTGCTCATTGGCCTAGCTGTATCTGCCGATTTTGAATGGTGCGGGTAAATAAAATTTAACCAAAAATGGTATTACTTCTACAACAAACTGTTTGACTATATGGATAAATAAGTATTGCAGTTTACATGACAGTTCATTTTTCGTGTGCACATTAAAAAAAAAATAGTAATTATCAAAAATTAGGATTGAACAAAAAGGTTTTTGTAAACCGTTTTCTAATTTCACGACATTCTTGCGAGTGGTGTTTAGGGTAAGTAAGGGTAAGTAATAATAGACCAAGAGCCCGTGAACGCCAGACCTATGTTACTTTGTAAAAGCTGAAAGTTTGTCAGCGCCTACTGAAACACAGATAAGACCGATGACCAATAATAAAGTTTGGGTTAAAGTGGCTTTGACAGATAAGATATAAGATAAAACTTTATTATTGACAATGAAAAATAAACATTTAGAAAAGAAAATAACATGACATTAAGAAACAAATATTTAAACGAATTATTATAACTGTGGTAATTGTCACAAAAATCGTAGTAATTGTACCACGGTCACAAAAATCACTTTTAGCGATAAGGGCGTTGGGGGCGTAAGCCCATTGGGGCGGCCTTATCGCTTTTAGCAATAAGGCTTATGCGCTGACAAACTTTCAGCTTTTACAAAATAACGAAGATCTGATGTTCACGAGTTCTTGGTCTATAAATAAAACTATTAATACGAGATATGTTTCAGGGAGCCGCTGGTTAGGTTGGAACCGAACGATGCTGCAAGAAGACGGAGTACAACTTACATTTAACTTTACAGACACAAGAGGATTTCAAAACGTCGACATTCATACCAACAATATGTTCACAAAGGATGTACAAGTAAGGCTTCTTATAACAGTAACTTAGTTAATACAAATTACAATTAAGTTTCAGATTCTAGTTTAATATTATGAGGAAAGCAAGGTTTTCTTCTAATAAGATATATGTTTTTGTATACTATACCTACCCTTATCAGAACTTTAGATCTTGTTTATGTCTTTCCCTTTTATTGTAATTATTATTTAATTGTGGTGTGTCACAATAAATAATTAATCTATCAACGAATTATTTTTTAGAACCTAAATCAAAATAATCAGTTGCATGCCTGCAATGGGCAAGATATTTTTACTTGATTTTTACTTAGATATTAGTAAAATCTGTTTTTTCTTCTTTTTTCGCGACCTTGCATTGAAATAAGTCTTTTTTTTTTTTTAAGACAGAGCATGTTCTCACTACACCGACCTTACTCCACGTTTAGCTGAAGCTATTGATTCTGATTGAAATCTTCTTATTTCAGTTGTTTAAAGAGGTAGAGGTTTACTTTTCACTGGAAGGCGAGCGTTGGCAAGAGGACTGTATAACTTACGAACCGAAACAAGACCGAGTCTCGGAACACGCTCGCATCATTCATGTCGATCTGGAGAATCGCACCGCCAAACATGTCATGATCAAACTATACTTTCAACATGAATGGATTCTAATCAGCGAAGTCACATTCAAATCCAGTAAGTATCTAGATCTAACTCGGCTACATACCTTCAGTTTTAACTTTAAAGAGTTAAAGTCAGTATAAGTATTTAAACAACAACAAAAACTAGAGTATTTGGACACATACAAGCTTTACTATATCAAATCTTCAACCGATTTGGCATAACTATTAACATTCTTCATGTCATTATCCTCATTAAGAGGATGAACTAGCTCTACAATGATTTAGTCGTTTTGATTAAGTCGTTGATTACCTAATTTATACTCACATTTCCCATAAAAATTAAAAAACCCTATAAATTTATTCATTTTGCCGATTACGATAAAAGTTCACAGTTATCTAGAGAGCAGCCGACGGCGTCGATTGGAAGCGATCGGAATTACAATCACGTACATGAGGACACTTAATCCCAATCGAGTATTGTACCTACTTAAAAAATAAATAAATTCGCACGAACGGCAGAGATAATTTATTTGAAATTCATTTCGAGTTCCGAGAATCGAGAGTCCAAATCAACGTCCAATTCTCAGGTCAAATATCGCTCGGTCTCGTAGATAGATACTACGAAACCGTTTATCGAATCAAATGTTCAGGACAAACAAATTATTCGTTTGAATTACCCGGACCAAAAAAATGCATGGAAAAGATTTATGAGCACGATTGAGTGATTTTTGGCGGTGCGAAAATTGGACCTTACAGGCCGGCCCAGGCACGCTAATAGATCCATTACTCCACATCGGGCCTCCCTTATCTCTTCAGAGCACTCGCAACCCTGCGGCTATTTCACAAATTTTATCTTTCTCTAATTAATCCACAGCTCTTTTGAGGAAATCGCCTCTTAAGTGATAAATCGGCTCGCGCTAAATGAAGAACTTGTAAATAAAGCAAATCTTTGATCTGGATTATTTCGCTCCCCGATTGTATTTAGAGAGTGGAGGACGCATTGCCCGCAGTTGCCGCGATATTATCCACAAAGTGAAAATGGATTTTGAGTAAAATTGCTGAATTATAATTCTTAAGAAGTAAACTGCGTCGAATCTTTACAGAGACTGTCAAAACTTTTCCGACTTTCAGCAATCGTAAGGGTTATAACTTTGCTAGAGGTCGTTTTAGAAACAAATATTTTACATTTAATAACCGTCAATGTACTCCAAAAGACATCGAATATAAAAAAAACCTTTGTGTTTTGTACATATATACGGAAAAATTAAGAAGGTAATCCTCGGTTTATCGTGTTTATTCTTTAGGATTTAGTTGTTAGTGAAGTTACTTGAAAAGGTCAAAAGATACTTTGAGACGCTTCGCTTTGAACGGCAACGTGTCCTCGGCTAAGGCATCCTCGGTACAGTTGCAATGTTTAAAATCGACTAAAAAACAAATTCACACGTTTTAAACTATACACAGTACCCAGCTTGCCGTAGCCGAGAACACGTTACCGTTCAATGCAAAGCATAGTGATGTATCCTTTAACCGTTCACAAAATCAATTTTGTAAAGTTCGCTAATAATTAAATCAATGCCAATGGAATATTACAAGACTCGAGGATTACGTCGTCAAACTGCGGCCCGCGGCCGGTATTTGTGCGGCCCGCGACGAAAGCAAACTATTTCAATAGTAAACTAGGTACATACCTACATAAAAAATATCTATCTGAGCATATTTTGTTAGTTTGTTTTAACTAGGTATATGATACTAATGTATACTTACCTACCAAGTTTTGACACAATTTGATTGTTAGGTAATTTAGAACATAATGTAGTATACTTATTTTTGGAATGGCGGATGATACAATTTTTTTTTAATAAAAAAATGTTTACATATTATTACTTGTGACTGTACCTAAAGGAACACAACATCTAATTAAATTGTACGTAGACGTTGTATATATATAGATAGATCTCTACCCAAATAATTCATCGTAATCCGCTCCAATTAGGAAACTGTACTTTGGTACAAGCATCATAAGGTTTCTTAGGTAGATAACGAAAGTAAAAATAAAATAAACCGAATAACCATAGCATTTATTAGCTTATGATTTATTCTATTGCTTTTTGTTGAATCCAAAAATTCTCGATTTTCTTTTAAGGTCGTCTCTTCAATATTATGGAATACAATAAAAACGCGACTTGGTATTGAAAACTAAGTCTACCTTGAAAAGAAGCCTGAAATAGGGTCCGAAGCGTTAGATCGGCATTGCAACAATGCTGCAATAACGCGATAAAAACATTGTTTTGTTTCTATAAAATAGTTTACATAATAAAATAAAATATTACTTTTGCCTATACTAGGACCCCGTCTTTACCGACGACGTATTATAGTTAATTAATTAATTAATTAATCTATATCTATAAAAGGTTTTGTCCTGACTAACTGATGGATCACAACCTAAACCGCTGATAGTACAAAGCTGTAATTTGGAGTATTTTCTTTATATGATTTATCTATTGTGCTATGTTATATAGTGCAGACAGTGATAATCGCCGGTTTGCGAGTAACATTGTTATCAAAAAGGACCTCTACTTGTTGGACGCACGCCTTCCAAAGGTCCGGTGCTCTAAAGCCCCGTGATACTGGACATCAATAGTATAGTTTACAATACCATGGTGCTTTACCATAGGCCTCATAAATAGGCTCAAAGTAGCTCAACTAACTACGAAGGAGGCTATGCTCGGGGTTTCTCGCGAAAGGCTCTCGAGTGGAGCCCGCGGATCGGCAAGCGCAGCGTAGGCGTCCATCGACGAGATGGACGGATGAATTGTTTAAGTCCGCGCCGCCTCCGACCGGAATTTATGAGCATCAACGAGGGAGGCCTATGTCCAGCAGTGGACGTTTACAAGTTAAAAGTTAACATTACAAATTTAGGACTAGGAAAATACTAAATAATAAATTCAACCAAATATATTACGGCACACTGGTGTCAGAGGTAGACTAATAATGCCTGTATTTCGGATTACTAGGATTCGTGCATTATTCTAAATTAGCTGTTCACCGCGGTTCCACCCGCATAAGTTGCGATCCGGCAGGAATATCAGGATGTTTTATACACATAAACCTCCCTATTGAATCATACTATCAACTAAAAAAACTGCATAAAAACATACTTACATTTTACCAACATAAATATACTGCAAAAAACTGCAATCCATTGCATAGTTTTAAAGGTCTAAGCATACATACAAATAGACAGACAGCGGGAAGCGACTTTGTTGTATACTATGTTATGATGCCAGAATAATGGAAGAAAAAATAATAGGTAAATTTAACTTACAAATGAATGAAGTAGAGGTGAACTAGTTAGCGTAAGTACATAGCTCGAAGTGCGAAACTACCGTCAACAATTGTGAGGTATCATGAAACATCACTGGGTTGTCTGAAAGCGAGCGCAAGCGGGAGTCGTGGCGCAACTTCCTTTGTGACTCACAATTAGTTCTGCTCCCGACACCTATTCATTTCCCCCTATTGTCTCGATCTGTCCGCTTTCCTCATCACTTTCGAAATGATTTAATCTATGTTTGGAATGCGTTGTCCAAATATATGTGCAAAAGTGTCAATTTAAGTAGATAATTCCACCGCGACGAGTAAAATGTGGATTTTTTTAATTTACTTTTTGTTTTGAATATTTTATTATGAAAAATGACTAAATTAAAGTGCAATGTAATTTTAACTACTGAAACAATCAAATTGCCTGGGCATTATACATAATGTCTGTCACCTATTGGGCAGACTAATCAAATAACATGTTTTATTTTGTTTTATGACATTATAATAATGCAAATACTTTTGGAACATGATTAGTGATTTCACGACTAATGTTTTTATTTGTAGTATAGAGCGCTACGAGTAATCATGTTCCAACATTAATCTAACCGATCCTAGACGGTATGCTCCGTTTAGTTTTTTTTTCGTATTTCGAGTAAAACGTGTGACAATAGTAGTTAAATTGTCCGGTATTTCACCTCATTATCAGATTGCCCAACGATCACGTAGCACCATTCATAATGCCATAACAATATGATAAATAATAATAAAATTTATTTCCAAACTAAAAGATCCATTGTACATAAAATAATATCAGAAACTAGTGATAGTTAAAAAAGAAAAAAAAAACCCTAAAAACCAGATGGCGTAAGTATTAACTGCCTACTCCATGTGTACACCAATCCAGTGTTTGGGACAGTCTGTTAAATAAAACGTTTAGAATACTGTTAGAACTTCCGCGCACCCTCCATATCAGTGAAGCTATCCTCGATCGCAAAATGGCATTAAAGTCACTCACAGAGGCCTCTGCCAGCATACCCGATGCGCTACATCGATGCGGGAGCCCCAACAGCATTATCAGCTCTAAACGCATTATGATACTGCACCCTAATATTATTGAGTACTGCCCTGGTGTAGTTGGGCCACAAGCTGCACGTGTAGAATGTTTGACAGTAAGCTTTACATAAACTGTGTTTATTACACAGTGCAAACTTACTGACCAAACATATTTGCCCTTACAGATAGAGCCCTTCTCTCTCTCTTTCGATTTCATCAACATCTGACATATTGTCTGTGACCGAATGACCCATATACTTGAATCGCGAGACAACTTTTAGGGCTACTTTATTCAACCTGACAGGTGGGAAAACAGTTATTTGATGGGAACCGCGTGGTTGAAACGTTCGCTTTTCTTCTCATTATATTTTGTACGCTAATACAAAGAATCCTACTGTGCGTCGAGACGACAGAGAAAAATCGTGAATAATAAACGATTTCGTACTCTCGTTAGTCTTATCGCTTTTTTTAGAAAATGCCTCAAAGGCTGTTAATATTTTTACCATAAAGGGCATAGTTAGACGTATTAATACTTTTTACCTACCTATTATGTAGACAAACGTTTAAAACGAAATAAATGTTACATTTATTAAGTAAAGTAACATTTAAGTGTTAAATACAATGCAATTTCGAGACATATACATACACTTTTAAACCCATTTTAATTCCCTTCAGAGAGAAATATCCTCATTTCGAATTGAATGTACTGAGTACTCACGAGGTACTCACAACTCTTAAGGAATCTCTGAGCCAAATTTCAAGTACATACTATAGGCCCCGCGATGCGATGTAGGCTGAATGTTGTCAGTGACACTTGAGTTTTAGTTGCCTCAGTTTAAGAACCTTACATCAAAAATGTAAGCATAGAACTGTCAATTATCAAAGAAATAGTAAACAAAAAGTTGTCACTTTCAAATAAATGCCCGAGTTTTTGTTGACATTTTTGTTCAAAGATTCTGACACAGAGTACTACGACGGGTACGACGATTTATTTTCCGTTTACGAACATTTTCGGTGTCATTTTATCAGTCAATTTGTTTGTTTTAACAGCGCCGACCATTATCAATGCTTCGACGGAGTTTTTAGAGGAGTACTACCGTACTGATACACCACCATCTTCGCGTAAAAAGCGCAATTCTTCGATGCGGGTCTCTGTGGGGTTAGCTTGCGGTGCGCTCGTCGGAGGAGGTGCTTTCGTCGCCTTCACTGCTGTTCTCCTCACTAAGAAAACCAGAAGGAGGATCCCTAACATGCTAAAGAAGCCATTCTGTCCATCTCTGAGGAACAATTCGAATGCACGAAACAATCGTCGGGCACCGAGACTCGCTTTAGCGCTGGCTAATTGTCCACCAATACATATGCTTCGGTAAGTTAAGTATTAATTCAAAGAAAAAAACACCTTAACTAAGATACACCGAGATTTACTGCAGCCTTAGCCCAAATACTTGGTTTTATTCAGGTATATGGGGATCATCGGCGTCCTTATCAAGGCCAGTAGCTGTGTATGAATTAAAATGATCAGACTATTTATGTAGCAACGATTCTGATGAAATTTAAATCATATCAGCTTTCACAATTTCTTACACGAGTTTGTGCTTTTCAAAGCGTGGGAGCTGTTTTGATTATATTCAAGTTCTGAAAGCCAAATTTTCTTTTTTTCACTTCAGTAGCAATAACATTTTTTTACCTACAAGAACAATATAACAAACAACCTATTTATAAAAGCTTTATTTAACTTGTTTACTTTATTGTTGGCAAAATATAACAATACATGCCTACTTACATTGTTCATAACACGAAATTCTCAGAACTCAAGAGTTTGGTATCAGGTATAAAGTATTTTCTTACATAAAAGTTAAATAACAAAAATGAAACTCGATACTGTCAACAAATAACATGAAAAATACATATTGTGTTCAGATTTCGTCCTATTTTGTAAGTCCTTCACAAGAACGCTTTTCAAAGGAAATTAGTTTACTTCTTATTTATAGATACAAAACTCACGAGCACTTTCGACATAAAAGGCTCACATTGCTTATGAAATGTTTATCAGCAAACGGATCGAGTAACTGGGCCTTGGAAAAAATGTAATTGAATTTTCGCGGTTTGAAGAAACCTTTTTTAAATATGAATGTGCTTATGAGCGATCGATATGGAAGGGAACAGTGCGATGGTAAACGAGTTTCATTGTTTTTCGTAGGTTACACTGTGAATAAGTTTGTAAATTATGTGATGTTTAAGATAGTTGAAAGAACACTTTGAAGCTCATGGATAGGTAAGCCAGCCAGCTTTGTATGCCCATAGACAGTATACAAGTTGGAGAAAATGACGGCTGAAAAGTACCTACTCTTAATAATGTTAAGTGAACTATTTTCTTCAGATAGTGTGTGAGCTTTACAATAAAAAATATTTTACTGGGTCATTCTTTAATTTACGACACAATTTTGTTTAAAAGAAATTGTTTCTTATGAATTAGGTACTCATAAAATACTGGGTGTTTTTCTTTAATTATCCTGGCTCGATTCCCGGTTTAAGCAGGTGTTTTTTCAAAAATCTTTAAATGAAAATAAAGGAATCTTTCCTTTCAGCAAAATTTGCCATAATGAATATTAAGGGTACCTATCATCCAACCACAGTCGTTATATCCACCCTGTATAGTATGTATATTGAATAGGTTAATATTTTTGTACAGACCGGCTGTAGTTGACGAGGACTACAGGGAGCCCTACAACATCTGGAGGGAGACTTTAGGCAGGCGAGACAAACGGGAGGCCCATGATCAAAACGAATATAACGGTAAGCATACTAAAAATATTTTAAAAGAAAAATTGATTTTCAAAAATTCGCGGCGAGATTTGAACTCGCGTCCCTGGATCAATACTCCAGTGCCTCAACCACTCGGCCACGCAAGTTCCCATCTCGAGCAGCGAATTTAAGAATATGAATGTTTACCTGTCTACTATTTTTCGACTAAGACTCGATTGAGTCCCATTTTGTAGACCACTTTCCAGTGATTTACCGGCGCCAATGATTAACTTTACAGTTAACACCTTGGCCAAGCGATGTCGATCTTTTTCCTATTAAATATTTCGTAATTTGTTTTTATTGCTCAAGGCATATTTTACTGGAAATATTTTAAGGAAAAATTCATCTCAAAAAATTTACTTGCGGCGATGTTTGAACTCGCGTCGCTGGATCAGAGTACCCCAGTGCCTTAACCAGCATACTGTAAAAATAACTCTTCCATTTAAATAAGTAGGTGGAGGCGGGATCCCGTTGAGGTGATGTGATGCCAAATATTCATTTTCTTGAAAACTAGTTTAAATGCGTGTAAATTGTTTAATTTTGGGGGTATATTAATCAATTTAGTTTCGTGAAGCTGTACTTGTAATTAAAGTGAAAACCGGTGCAAAACTAAGACTTTAGCGTTGTCTCCAAACTTCTTGTGAAAAGTCATTGCAATTAGCCGCCATTACAATGATTCCTTCGACTTGACTGTTTTTATGATGCAAATACCTAGCGTATCAATATTCGGTTCATAACCGATAAGGAATTAAACAATATGTAAGTAAACAATGTAATGCATCATAACACCGCTGTCTCTTTTGATATTTTGACGGCCTCTGAGGCGCGTCGGGCGGTCGCCCGACTGCAATGCAGAAGGCTGCGGATTGACTCGAAACTAGAATCCAAAATCCAATCCAATGATCCAAAACTCATTTTGGTCAATGTAGCCTTTCCACTTGATGACGATGTTTTTTGCGTTTTATAAAAAAGTTAAAATCAAACTCAAATAAGCGCACAGTTTGAGAGATCATCCGACAGCAAACTAATATCATCAAGCCTCGGCCCGATGATAAATAACAGCAACAATGTACAAACTACTTTAGGCTATGTTTTTTACCAACAAGGGGTGGGTCCCTAATGCGGTTTGCGACGTACAAACGGTTAGCTCGGTTATAACGATCGAAAGGGAGTTTTTAGTATTCGTACAATTAGGTACAACTACAAGGTGTAACGAGGATACCCCTTTTAAGCCGAAAGAGAGTTTGGACGTCTAGGCGAACAACTTTTATTCTACGACTTTAAGAAAACCGAACTTTTTATTGAAAGTTTTGAAGTTATATTTCACTGGAAAAAAAAAACAGCTGCCTTTGAAAATATAGGCATTTAAAGTTTTGATTGTAGTTGACTAAACTTAAGAGAGGACAACTTAAGATCTGACCTCTAACTCTATGATACAGCTGTTAATTCAAGTTAACTTTAAACTTTAAATTTTTTAAAACTACTTCGAATTTCTAAAAGTTGGACAATAAGTCGTTGCGGGTGGCCGTGGGCTCCGGTGAGGCGTAGCATTTGTTAACCTCATGACTTTATTGGGTCCACGGTGGGAACGGATGACCACTATGCCTTGGCCTGTTGCCGTTGTTCTGGGAGGTTGCCGCGTCAACATGTCGTTAAGACATACTCCGCACGGCCCTCGTCTAAGCGAACATCCCATGCGTCCTGGAGCCTCTAGGTTTAAACCGTACAGATGGTAAGATACAGGATGGTCTCACGTTTGTGGCCTAGGAGAGAGTTTGGTGTCTGTTGTGGGATGCCTTAGTGTGAACACTTTCGGGGAACACTTGGATCGTACCTCTAGGGAAGCAGCTGAGTTTGCGGCCTAAGTAGGATGGGAAGGAAGCGGGATAAATACGTTCCGTTGTTAGACAGTTATTTATTTGTGCCATTCGCAGTGGAAACAGCGGGAATTAGGTCGTCTGAAGTTATCGAAAAGTAAATTAGGCTACTTTTCATCCCGATATTCAATAATCGGTATTTACGCGGATGAAAGATCGCTATGAACTAGGTCCTTATAAATAAAAGTTCAGTTCAGTAGAGTTAAACAGTAGGTTTTTGTCATCCTCATTCGGTAACTATAAAGGTAGTTGTGTCAAAATAGAATATCTATTTCAAAGGAAAAGAAATCTAATTCCCGATAATGGATTTCCGAATCCTAAACAAAGAAGTTGTTTGACTAGACGTGAAGATCAATCCTATTTGATTGATTTCAATCATACCTATATTCGTTAACAAAAAAAAGAAAATGTTGCTACTAAAACGAAAAACAGCCGGGGCAACATAACAGCTAATTACGCTTTATAACATTACGCCGTTTCACCCTCACGTGCACTCCATTTCCCCCTGTTTTCGTTTCTTTCACAATATTTTATTACACAAGATAAAGGGTACCCTCTATTAAAACTTAGGGTTTCCCCATTATAAGGGTAGTTGTAGTTACGAAAGTCATACATAAACGCATTACTTTTAACAGCGACCCTTAACAATCATTGTACACTTAAAAGTGTGTATTAAAATTTAGCTAGTTATAATAATGTAGGTACGTTTATATCAAGTAGGTCAGTAGTAACAACAGTAGTAACAATTTTAAGAAAATATTCATAGGGTTTCGGTGTTTTTTCCTTTTTGAAGTAACCGACTTCCTGGTCATGGTTCTTTTTTTAGTGGAGATGTGGGAGCTTCCAGGTGGTCGCATAAAAATTTGGTGAGAATATGATGAGGATCTTCGGGATGATGTCGGGAATAGTCCAATCATATTCATTAAAATTTAATTGTCCATCGATTACTCGACTATGGCTTGACCGATTGAGATGGTTCTTTTTTAATGGAAAGGTAGAAGGGAAAAAACTCATTTTACTAGGTACCTAATAATAATTTGTAATTGGTATTATTTCATATAATTATAATATTATATAATTGAAATATGTTATAATACTTTTTTGTTTTATCTCTAAATATAATAATAAAATTGGCATTGAGATCTTTTACATTTTCTGCCCCTTATTATTATTATTCATAGATGACATGAACATAATTTCTTTTCTAAGCGGACTAGCGTACATTACTTACAGGTCTAAGAAATATTGTGGAAGATTACCCCGCCTCTTAAACTTTTTGTAGAAATAGATTTATGTATTAATGTAATTAAAATTTAAAACAAGATGGTGGGTCATAATGAAACACAATATTTACCGGGTTTTACTCGGTATTGATTTTTAACAGCATTGTTAGTAAATATTGTGTTTCATTATAATGCGGAATCGTGAAAACATAAGACAAAACTAAGATTTATTTTTATTGTTGTTTTAAAATCATAACACGAAATATTTAATTGCGTATCGAAGGTATGTTCAATATAAATTATTATTTATCGAACATGTAGATGTTGAAGTGAGGAATTATTATTTTTTCATTAAGCAATTTAAATTGTTGTGAAAAATGGGCGTCCAATGTCTGGTAAAACTCAATCAAGTTTATGTGGTATTATATTATTTGAAATTGCTAAAAATGTAGTTAATAAACAAATAAATTTGCGCAAGACGGCTGGCACAAACTGGATGCGAGAAGCCGAAAATAGATCTAGGTGGCGTGCAATTGGAGAGGCCTATGTCCAGCAGTGGACTGCAACAGGCTGATGATGATGATGAAATAAATAAATAAAAGTAAGCACTGTCGAATTATTGATATTACGAGTAGAAGGTTTGTGCTGTCGAAGTAAACAACTGTCAAATATCAGGTTCATCCCTTCAATATCTTATCCAAATTTATGCAAAGTTTGATTGATTGATTAACACTTTATTGTACAAAAAACCCAAATAATAACAAATTAGACATAGAAAAACTGAAAACTAAAGTGGCACAATGGGCGGTCTTATCGCCTATGGGCGATCTCTTTTTTGTTTCTGTCTATTAACTTTGAAAGTTCTTGTCACGGAAAAAGACACAGCATGTTCTCACTACTCCGAACTTATTACCCTTTTATTAATAAGGCTACTAGAGTTGAAATAAGAATGTAACGGTAGTCGTTCATTAGATATTGCTACACGCTCGGCTTTGTTAATACCGCCGTCAACTCACAAAGGAGATGTGAACCTTTGAGATGCAATTTTATTCCGCAGAGTAAGAGAAATGTGAAGTTTACTCAATTTCTACATTCGCTTTATTTAATACTTTTTGCGCCCCGCGGTTTCATACACCGGAGAATTTTGGGATCAAAAGTTGCCGATTTAGTCCAATTTCTTTCTTTACCAATTATGGTGGCACAAATTGTTTGTAAAAACATAGCGGACAGACACATAGGGAGAATTACTTTCGCATTTGTAATATTGGTAATAATAGGGGTTAAAGTATGAAATTGCCGTTTTATTGCAATAGGTTCTTTGAATTGACATAGAATCTTCATGGTTTGAGGTTTTCGAATGAAACTTTTTTCAAATGGTTTCTGTGATGTTCTTTTTTTAAAAAATGTGAAACATTTGAATATCGACTTTCAATTGTGTTTGTTATTCAATTTAGACAAGAAAGATGGATACTGCGAAAATTCGAGTGATTTTTGAATACGAGTTCCGACGCGGAACTAACGCGGCAGAAACACCGCAATATCAATGCTGCGTTTGGAGAGGGGTCTACTAATGAACGCACCGTGCGATTTTGGTTTAAACGCTTTCGTGATGGAAATTTCGACTTAAAGAACGAGCCACGAGGAAGACCGCCCACACAGGTGAATAACGCTGAATTAAGAGAGATAGTGGAAGCCGATCCTAGTCAAACTACCCAGGAATTAGCGACATGGTTTAACGTTACCTTACCCACTTTATTGACTCACTTGCGTCAAATCAATAAAATAAAAAAATATGAAAAATGGGTGCCTCATGATTTGACTGATCTGCAGAAAGAAACGCGTGTTGAAACTATGTTGCCTTGTTGAACCGGTACAGAAATGAAGGAATATTGGATCGAATTGTAACATGTGATGAAAAGTGGATTCTTTATGATAACCGGAAAAGAAAAATGCAATGGCTTACCCCAGGTCAAATGCCACAACAGAAAGCAAAACTTACCAATAAAAAGGTAATGGTAACTGTTTGGTGGTCTCAGCATGGTGTTATTCACTATAGTTTTCTTCGATCTGGTCAAGCAATTACGGCAGATGTCTATTGTGCCGAACTCCGAACCATGTTGACAAAACTAGCAGTAAAACAGCCCCGACTCATGAATCGATCTTCACCATTATTGCTCCACGACAACGCGAGACCTCACACAGCACGAGAAACCATTTTGACCCTTCAGGAACTGCACTTAGAAACCATTCGTCATCCTCCGTATTCACCAGACCTTGCTCCAACGGACTACCATTTTTTTCGTGATTTGGACAATTATCTACGTGACAAGAAGTTTTCTTCCCAGGAGGCAGAACAAAATGCTTTCACACAGTTTGTGCAGTCTAGATCGTCGGAGTTCTATCGCAAAGGCATTAATAACCTTCCCATTAGATGGCAGCAATGTATAGATAATAATGGCAACTATTTTGATTAAATAAATTTGTGAAAAATTTAAAAAATAAACAATTAAGATTTTCAGTACAAATCGGCAATTTCATACTTTAATTCCTAATATAAGATTTTAGAATACTTTACGTGGGCGAGTTTTTTAAATAAATACACATGCTGTAGAGACTTCGATTTCAGTTTTAAAATTGACGGCTAGTCGCAATGCAAGTCAATATAATTCGGAGATATTCGGATTAGTCGTCATCAAAACTTATCATGATGGTTAAACCGTTTTTGATAACAATAGAACAGAGCTGATACATGTTAAGATATCTAAGGTGCACCCTTGTTTTGAGGTGTTAGTTTATGTTTTTCTGACTCCCACCAATAAACTATAATACTAATGAACTAAATATTAATTTAATAGCATAATTGTAAGTTGACGACTAGTCGGTACAATTTCCAGACTAGTAAATCCACCCAGTAAAAATGCGCGACTTCAGATAACATAACAGATAAGTATATCCCTAAACATATTTGGAATAAAAAAACTTCATGAAAGTTAGAGAGAAAACCCAAAATTTTAATTTGACTTTTAATTTAATTAAAGAAACGTAACTACATTGGAGTAAACACGAACGCCAGTATTGCCGTGTCGTTACCAGAATTGGATAGTGTTGCAAATAAATGTATTGGCTGCGTAGAATGACAGCGTACTTGAGAACCGATTTATGTTCAACTACTACGAGGCGGCAGATTTCGATATTAAGCATTAAGAATCGTATAGGAAGAAAAAAGTATTACTTTGGTTACGAATACGAAACATATTCTTATAAATAAAATAACACCAAACGGTAAAGAAGGCACCTCAGAAGGTTTTAAATATATTTACTTATATAAAGAAAATTCTAAAATTCAAGTAGATTTGGAAGCTACCAACACTGAGGTAGAATTTAAGGTGGCGTTTTTATTGGGGTTACCAGAGAGAAACGACTTGAAGGTGACACAAGTGAAAATCGCAGAAGAAATCAAAATATATGGCCAAGTCATTCAGGAAGATTTTATTGATTCGTAAAACAATTTAACTAGAAAAGTATTATGATGTTGAGGTGGATTCAACTATTGACTGTTGTTACCTGAAGAGCTGAAACCGGGAAAACATTTACTTTTAAAGTGATGACCGAACAAACAGCTAAAGTTCTACAGAAATATGTGAAAACATATGTGACTCATCGGTGTACCTTAAATTTCACGTTTGCTCTTCCTAGATAAAAAGGTAAAACTGAAACTTTACGGTCTCTCACTGTGGAAAGATTACAAAAGAAACGATAAAAACAGACTTCAATCAATTGACCCATCGTGGACGAAATATCTATGGTCTCTTATTTAACATTAAGAAATATACACCTAAGACTACAACAGCTAGAACAAAGTGATAGTTTATTTGGTGGGATCGACATTATTTTGGTGATCTCATGCAGTTGCCCCAGTTTTAAAAATAACAAGTGATGCTTACTGCCTTCGACAACCGTCGTCGCAATCAAACTGCGAAACTAATCTGTGTCGCTCAAAATATGCGACAGGCCGGTGACAATACTTTCGTGGACACTTTAAACAATATAAGTAATGAAGAATTAACAATAGACCAACTTGAAATTCTACACAGCCGCAGGATTCCACTACTAGACCCATTTGGCGATGCAGCAGTAAGAATTATCTAAAGTACAAAATAAGTTGACGCTTACAATTATTATTAATTTCTTGAAATGCATATTTTAAACGAATTGAAGAGTTCGAAAAAAAAAACTATTTTGCACATATCACACATTATAACACACATGTGGGTATCAAATTAAAGTATTTAAAAGGGTGATTTCAAAATTGTAAATTATTTTACTTCACAAAAAAGTCATTACGAATCTAATGACGATATTATAAAATCTGTCGGGCTATCGTTCAGGCCACAGAGACTGACAAACGAAAATTGGATGCATACATATTTTTAAGGATGAAGTAGATACTTATCTAGCGAATTTTCTTTCATGCTTTTTAAAACCCAACTTTTAGCAGTCGGGTTTTTAAATTTTTACTTGTGAATAGTTATTCCAGTTAGCTAGTCTGCGAAGCTAAAGTAGACCACTCTACTGCACTCGTTAGCATCCAAAGTGCACTCGCCCTAGAATTGTTACTTTCCCCGTTCCAGCTGCTTTAGACCGCCTCTAACGAATACTTGAAAACGATACCGCCTAATGATTTCCTTAACCACCTCCCTGGAATTAAAATATTTCCCAAACCGCATTCCAAGAGAAAATATAATGACCTAAGGGCGCCGCTTTTATTTCGCGACTCATTTTCGTAATTCCAAGGTTTACACCGATAAAAGCGTTTTAAAATCGCGAGTCGTTTAAATATTAAAAACTAAAATTTGTTTCGAGGTAGACTACGTTAAAAAAAGAATTTGAGATAGTAAGCGTGCTCGTTACGGCGACCGGACGTCCGGCCGGAAAGGCGGCTATTGTTCAGGGTCATATTGAAGAGATGATGCCCCCAAGCACAGGATAATGGGCCCCCTTAGGCCGATGTGAAGGCGCTAAAGAATATAGTGAACAGGTTTTCGGGCGTGAGTACGCCTGCTTTATAACAGTATCTTGTTACTTTATATATCGTACATGAAGGGAGTTATTACACGCTAATATTTTTGCAGTCTCTATTGTTTGAGTCTATAGGTGCCTAACTAAAAATTGCAAAATAATATGCATGGTTTACGATATTCCCGCGGTTTCTTTCACGTAAATCGCGATTCCGCTTAAATATCGGGATAAAAGTAGTCTATGTGTTATTCCAGGTCACCAGCTATCTGTGTATTCTTCGCAATCGGTACATAGTTTTTGCGTGATTTAAAACCCATTTATGTATTGAAACCCACACATACGCGATTGAAAGTAATTATCAAATAATATCCTTGTTACCAGAAATTTGCGAAGATCCTGAATTCCCTCGTCCCTACATGATGAAGCGAACGGACCCCCACGAGAGTTTCTACGCAGCCACCGATATCATCCACCACGTAAGTACCTATCTATATTGGTAATAGGGTCGCAATATAACCAGGAGGATTATTCCGGTATTAGAATCATCCATAATTTAATACACCATCATTGGAACTGAAAACAAAACACTCAAAATGGATTTATAACTTGCAACTCGACTGCAATCGAAATTTCATTCACTCAAAAATGTATGGAAAACGGTAGTCACCAAAAAAAACTTTATTGAAAAATATCAAAAGTCCAATTGAAATCAACGATTGACTCAATAATATTAAAAGGATATTGTGAATAATTTTAACACGAGAATTGGACATTTGCTAGTTACAATACAGTCTACTAAACCTATCAAGTTCTACATACACACGTGTGAATTTAGACCGAGGAGCCTCAATAGCCGCATGACAATATTGGGCTACGATTTTACAAATAGCTTAGTGTAATAGGTATAACAATTTACATAAAAGGAAAAAGGAAAGGATATCTATTATGCTCTATACTTTTATATAAGTTTTTTTAATCCTAATTTTTTTCTATTGACCTAAGTTTTTTGGGTTATTATCATCTAATTTGCGTTTGTTTGCAATTTTTGTGTAGGGGACAAGTTATTTTATTAACATCAATACTAAAATTACATATAAGTACATGAACTGACTGAGTTGTAGCAGACGATTGATTGTAGTAAATTTAGAGAAATTCGTACTAACTTTATTTTTCTCATAAACACACTGATAAAAAATCTATTATAGGTTTTCGGCAGATGTATGTAACGTTTCATTACTATCCAACAAGGTATAACAAGCAAGGGTTTTACTACAGTTCTTGGAAGAAAACATTGATGAAAGGCTTCCAGTTAGAATAAACTCAAACTATTTACTTAGGTCAGACAGAAAAATATTTTATTTTACCCCAACAATTACAAAACCAGCAGTCGGTACACTTTTATAACTATCTGCTACTTTAAAAACATTTGTGTTGTGTTTGGGGAAACAAAAGACTTTGCTAGATTGAAAGCCTGTTTCTTAGGATTAGGGAGAACAGTCAAAATGGCTGTGACCGTTCCTGATTCTATAATAGAACTATTGAACAGAAGTTTTGCTCACTAAGAGGGAACAAGACGATCAACTGCTGCCCCACTACCATTCATACCATTAATTGTAACTTGGTTAAGGTCTACATATCTTCTTTTATCTATTTTAAAGCGTGTACTTGATATTCAAAAACGATTTTCCCGACGCTATATGAATTCCAAGACAAAGAGAGTTTACGCTTCCTATTCTATAGTTAAAAGTCGCCTTTATTATATTTTGTCTTAATAATTGTTCAATGCCTTTAATCCAACCATTCCTACACAAAAATCCGCCTGGGTGGACGGCCACTAGCACCGAGTATTTTAGTGGGAGTACTAACTCTGTACATTAACAATGACGCAATCTTCCTCTTTCGTCTTCGTTTTAGGAAACAGGTAAAAAGGGCATGCCACAGTGCGCCTTGCGTAAAATACGTTAATTATTCAATGTGGTGCCGACAATGGGGCCTACAACGTTTCATAGTGTAATTTTTATCCCGATTCAGAGTTTTTTTTTTGTTAATAATTGACGCCTCTTACGTCAATTATTAATAAAAAAACTCTTTTTAAAAATGGACGAAAGAATGTTACCTACATACAGGTTGGGTATGTAGGTAGGTAACTAAAGCCCGTACTTAATCTCAAAGGCTTCTAAAGCAAACTCCCGTTTAAATTCCCTGGAGCTCAACAAACAAAAGCGTACCTTACAATAGGGGCGATAGTGGGCCGACCTGTCTATTACGTGCGTTGCGGTCTTTGCCGCATGTCGCTACCTAATGACGCTGCTCGGACGTCCTTTGTCACGAGAGGTCACATTGTAATATAAGCTGTGTCCTCGAAGCCTTCAACTTGTGCTAACTGGGACCGAAACCAGCCAACTATGAACGAAACCGATACGTTACGGTACCCTCGATTCGCAAACTTCGCACCCGAGACGAGTTTAAATGCATTATTTACAACTTCGATTCAAAACTTTGACCTTCTTTTTTAATATATTTTTGAAGCAACATGCAATCTTGTTTGTTAAAGTCTTAGTAATAACTTTTCAGCACAAGAATACGCTACTCACATCCATGTTTTAACGGAACAGGTATTTTTGAAAGGGTCATTTTTAAGTCTTCAGGAGACCGTTCTCATTTTAAATAATACAAGCTATGCTCCGCGGTATTACCCGCGTAAGGCCTGTCCCCCAGAGAATATATAATAAAACGGGATAAAAAGTAGTCTATGTATTATTCTAGGTCTCCAGCTATCTACATACGGTAGATGATTCGATTACAACACATACGACTACTTTTTATCTCCACATTCCCGCGGGAACAGGACTTACGCGGGTGAAACTGCGGGGCGCAGCTAGTTTATTCAATATAAAGTAGAAGGGACTCAAATTTGTTTGTTTATTGACTAAATATTAAAATTGTTCGGCGCAGAGCGATAAGTGTGTTGTATTAATTCACCGCTTGCCAAGTTCTCGACCGTTGATTTCCCAGAGGGCCTCCGCAACGATCACTATCCAACGGGAGAGTGCGTAAAACATACCAATTGCAAGTTAATTCTTAATGAGCGTCATTGTTCGTGCCGTTAATATTAATTGGATTTTTTTCACAATGGCTTCTATTGACAGTTAATCTGTTTGCCTAGGGCTAAGTCCGTATAGGTAGAGCGTAGCGAGTCATTTAACGAGGCCCTAATTAAGGATGTATTATCCTAAACCGTCACCCGGCCATGCCGGGTCCGAGCTTCGTTGTCTGTTGCTCGGCCGCCACTCGGTCGCAACAGACCGGTCGACCGCTCGCCGAGCAATGGACTTCGGACGAAGCTCGGGCCCGGCACGGCCGGGTTACGTTCTAACATACTTCATCCCTTAACATGTGTTCTCGTATGATAGAAAATCAAAAAGTGAGAAACCTTTAAATAAAACACTACAACCGATAACTTAGCCAAAAAAAGAGCAATAGCGAAATAATATTAAAGTTTACCTGCAGGCACACGACAAAATAGAATCAATTGACTGTTAATACCGCGAATTTTTCTGCTAAAGACAACTCACCGTCGTCGTCGCGTCGCGGGCGCGGGTGAGATAATAATCAAACTTTGTGATTACGATTAGCCATTGCGTTACCTTCCTATACTAGATTCTTTTTTATTGGCGAATGTGCTATACCTGTCTATCTATACCTAGACTCTGTGATTGGCGGATGCGTTAAATATCTATACCTACCTAGACTATTTGTGATTAGCCTTTCGTTCACGAGTTTGCTACTAAAAAGACGTACTATTTTCGTGAGGGGAGAAAACTTATGAGCAGTTAACTAGTTTTATCGTCTTTGCTCTAGGTATACAGTTAACCTGTACATCATACAATCAATTTGCGTTGACGCAGTGGACCGCACTTACGTCCACAACAGACTGCCTATAAACTACGAATACACCGCTGTACAAACACGTGGATTTACAAATTCCATTCTGATTTACATGCCATACTTGACGCAAACCTTGAAGCGCGGTGTCAGGGAGTAGCGACCCCGCGGGTTCCTGGGAGCTCAAAGGGGAAATCACCGTTCTTCACCTCTGGCTTGGCTTAGTTGGCAGTACGGAGTGAACACTGACACGGAAGCGGTCCCCCGGCTCTGTCTTGCGTTCACCAGTCGGTCAGACTGGAGTCGCGAGAGCAGAAATGCTTGGAAGATGGACACCTCACGTCAGTGATGAGTTGGCCCGCTCCACAGGTTTACCTACGATGGTTTAAAATTCAGTGAGGTCCAGTTACCCAGTGGCTGTAATTTGATCGGCCTTATTAAGGTGGCAAAGTTTGTGAGTTGGCGAGTCTCTGTCGGCCATTTTTACGTGTTTGTTGAACATTGTCACGGCAGACACCATAGTTCCCATAGTTAAGTAGTTAGCCCTAAGTAGTTTTCACCCGTAGTTTACACTTTCCATAGTTCCTCCAGTATCCAATCCACTACCATCCCATTTCTATAGTCTAAGTAGTTTTCATCCGTAGTTTACACATAGTTCTATCCGACCCAGGGGTTGTCTGGCCTTGGCTGCATTTTAAAGTACAAATAGGGATAGCCGCCGGTTTAGTGTCACGTACGACTTCCAAAGCCCTGAGTTCCATATAGTCCTTATCCCTGAGTTTCCAAAATGGTAACAACAAATAATAACAACCTTGAAAAAGCCAACTGTAAAGTTGGCGAAAGCTCGGTTCGTTTAAAACCATGAATAAAACGCGATTTAACCCGATAAATAGTGTTTTATTAAACAAATAATAATTTATAGCCAAACAGTTTCCAATCAGTGATAAATATACAAGTCTACCACACTAGGCAAATCCTGTCCTGTGGGAGAAATAACCATAACAACAGTGAAACTGATTTCAACATAAACAATCTTAGTTCATAAAATTAAATGAAAACGTGTACCTATACCTTGTCGCTAAGCTAAAGGGGTCGTGGGCCGGACATGTGTGCCGAAGGGATGACGAAAGGTGGAGCAAAGACATTCTAGAGTGGAGACCGAGAGTAGGAAAGAGAAGCGTGGGCAAGAAGACTGGCGATAGAAGGGCGTGGAGAGATATTGGAGAGGCATATGCCCTGCAGTGGGCAAATACATGCTGCTGAAGAAGAAGAAGAAGAGATACCTTGGGGAAAGGTGAATAGGACTATGTGATCAGATCGCCGAGTACTTGGATGCCAAACATTCCTGGTAAATCGATGACCATAATATACGACATTCCCGCCACCAGTCTGCCACTAGCTAGTAGTACCCGAGCAACATCATGAGTGGTTTCGAATCAACGGGTATTTGGCCTTTTTATGCAAGATTCTGAGTAATTCTGACTTTATTAAGGCTTTTGTTACCCATCGTTCTAATCCTGCAGCAGACAGTCGTCAAACAAGCTACTACGCTGCCAAACGAAGAAGACTTGACAATTTGATTTCGAATTGCTAAAATCTCCTCAGCAGCTTACTGTTAGTCACACTTATGTGACTTATGTTATTAGTCAATTACCTGATGTAAAATGTAGTGAACCAGTTCCAGGACCGTTCGTAATCGATAATGTGAAATAAACAACAGATTTTTCGCCCTCGAGAATCAGATATTTGTATATATTTGTGTAAAATATGATTGTGACTTTTTAAAATAATTTATGGGAAATGGAACATTGGTCTCTATTGCATTAGACGATTGATAATATGTTGCCACACATGGACAGTTCTTGAACTTCTGACAGATTTTAAACACGTTTAACAGCTTAAACATGTTTAGGAACCGTTATGCAAGCCGGCCCAAATGTTAATAAAGAAACACTGAATTATATTATAAAAGCCTGAAAAACCATACATTTTTTATTATGAGGCTACTACTATGCCCCAAGTACGAGGTAAGGTGTATTATCCAACTTCTTCTACAAAAGTTATTTATATTATTGTGTTTTGTTAATTTAAGCCCATTCATCATTTCAATAGATTCCAATAGAGTCAATAGTTTTTTTTAAATTGGTCTTTATTAATTAATATAAATCTTACTAAACATTTATCAAATACTAGTACTAATTACATACAAGTTACATAAAAATGAATATATGTTTTATCACTTAGAAATGATTAATTATGTAAATTTTGACTTTACCATCGTAAACTAAAAAATGTTACAAATAGTCCTCGTTCCCCTACTACTAGCAGAATTACGCAATGGATCATCGCCATCTTACTAAATTTTATAAGTACTAAGTAAAGAAAAATAAAAAAGAAACTCAAATTATTGTAGATAATTATTATTAATAGTTTAAGAGTCGTAAATAATAAAATAAAAAATGTAACTTAGATAAAATGTATTATAAAACAAATACCCGTTTCTGTGATTGAATTTTAACAAACCAAATTCATAGCTTTAACGTTTCCACTAACATAGTTTATCCATTAACGTAATTACCAAATAACGTAACTAAAAGCATTATTAGATAATTCAAATAACTATGCATACCATAGAATAAATAAAGGTATACACTAAATATTTAGGAAAAAGTTATTGATGTACGTAAATCTATGCATTGTATTCATTAATGTTTGTTTATTTGTTACTAATAGGCGGTTTCCTGACGTAAAAAAGACTCTGAAACTAATGATTTCAACAACTCTTTTTCCAATAGAAAGCTATATTATCAAAGGGTAACAAATGCTACATTTGATTCCGATATTCCCACGGGATCGGGAGTTACGTGGAACTTTGGAGAAGGACTTACGCTCGACTTCGCCAGTATGAATAAAGAAAAGTTTGCTAAAAAGTTAGTCAAAGCATAACAGGCAAACTGAATTACTTTCGCATTTAAAACATTAGTTATATTTTCGCATTTATAACATTTTACTAATATTATAAACGCAAAAGTTTGTATGTATGTATGTGAGTTTGTTACTCTTTCACGCAAAAACTACTGAATCGATTGCGATGAAACTTGGAATATAGGTAGCTGGAGACCTGAAATAACACATAGGCTACTTTTTATCCCGATATTTCCGCGGGAACGTGACTGGCGCGGGTAAAGCCGCTGGGCGCAGCTAGTAAATGTATAAAATGTATGTAAGCGCGAAAGAGTAACGCGAACGAATGAGATTGCGAGGTCAAATCAACTAAAATGATCGAAGCTACGAAAGTTGCTACTACGAAGTTGATGGATGTAGCATTCGGAGTTCGTAGGTTCGTAGCTAAGCTACGAATACGAGAAAGTTCGGCGTCGAATATTTCTTATATTTTACGTACCTACGAGTATATCAATTTCCTAGAAATCATATTGAGAAGCATTCTTCAAGTCGATTATAACGAGCTGAAGATGAATTCAAAACAATAGCATTCATTTTGAAGTAGACTCAAACAAAACATAAGTATTTTAAATGCTTCAATTCCAAGTATAATAGATACTAAACTTATTTCTTAAGGATCCTTAAGCAGCGCAACACAAAATTAGAAGATTGATTTGCAATTGTACCATTATTTGTGAACTAAGTAACAAGGCATGCCATGACATGAATGCTAGCATTAGTCCGTTTCGGCCAGAAAACAGTTCAAGTATTGTAACTTCTTAACAAAGAGCCATCATCGATTGGAGAATTTCGAAGCTTCAACATTCCCAGTTCTAAATTGGGGAAAATATAAATAAGTTTTGCCACAAGTGCTTGTTATTGAAGTCTAGGTCGCCCTCGGCGCGTCGCGTTGTAGTCAAGTTACACGCTCCAGGTCACTAACGCATTTCGTCACACTCTCATTTGGTCATAGCTATCTGATTTATCTCAATCAAATCGTCAAATGAGGCCACTAACTCAATTCGTAATTGACGAATTGCGTTGGTGTTGCCTAGGGCACTACAGTATGGAAACTACCTACAAATGCTCGAAGACGGCTCATTCACACAAACATTCGCGTCAATGATCAAAAAAAAAATTGAACTACCATAAATAGTTTTCTAAAACCATAGTACATTTCTGCAGCGGCCGGCAAGAGAGGTATTGATGGACGAACGTGTGAATGTGAGCCAAGGCGAAGTCGAGGCACACATACGTAAGTCCATCAAATTAAAAATGTATGATAATGTTTTTTTTTTAATAAATCGTGTTTATAATTCCTAAAAAAGTATTTTTTCTCCAAATTGTATACTTGTAAATAGATGTAGAACGTAAAAACATTTAGGCCACGTAGATCGATCATAAACCGTAGTATCAACAGTAGTCAAAATTAATAATAAATCTCTTGTTTATCAAAAGATTAAGGCCTTGGATGAGGGAGGCCTTACAGCCATGCTCAAGACTACAAAGAATTTGCAAACCAAGAAGGGGACTCTTCTACAGAGATGGGGAATGCTTTAGAAGTTGTAAACATCTCAGTTAATAAAAGTGTTGATTGGGTTAAATCACAACTAAACTATGCTACCAGTCACTCAGAGGAATATGAATATCAGGTGACAGACCCTGGTGTAGAACACCCAGATGATGATCCAGGAATTTGTGACACTGAACAACTGGAATCGGATGTGGATGATATGCTCATACTTAAAGACAATCCAGCCTTCCAAAACAAACTCATTGCAATAAATACACTATTCTGTACATCTGACAAATCATTCAAATTAAACTTCACGTTACCAGAAGGCAACAATCTTCATGAATTAATTGAATGGATGAATAACAATGAGAAATTGGTGTACAAGTTGGAGGAAACAGGAGACGCAACATACATAGTAGGATCAAACCTACATCAGGCAACACTCTCAGTCTCAGGAGAAACCGAAAAAACTGAAACGGCAGACAAAGATACAGAGACATCCAACTCAACTATGACAAATTCTAAACAACAATCAGAGAAACAAACAGAGACAGAAAATAAACAACTAGGATCAGCAGGTATCTCGTTAATAACTCAACTGTCGAAGGGACTAATTGTACCTGCATATAATGCCAATAAAAAGAATAAAAAGAATAAAAAGATAACTCTAAAATCTTTAGGTATGTCACAAAAAGATATAATCAACATCATTCGTCTATCACCAGAAATTACTATGCAAGAACTATTAAAGAAAATGTATGTTAAGAAAGGAACAAGGAAATTAATTAAGAATATGTACCAGGTGGATAGCTACAGATGCATTGAGGATCAGTAATATAAATATCTGTCAGTGAATATATGAAAAAAATTAACCCGTTTGTGCGTTGTCAGTACTGAGTGCCGCGAGTGTGCACGTGTGTGTGCAGTTTCCATACTGCTCCTTCTCTGTACAGGGCACGCGTATTAATATACGTTATTTCCGTACACACCTTAAGAAAAAAAAAAGCCTATGTGTTAATCTAGATCTCCAGCTATATGCATACCATGTCATATATAATCGCAATCGGTTCAGTAGATTTCGCGTGATTGAAATGCAAACCTGACAACCTGGGTTAAATCTGACAACCCTGAAATTTCACCCGATTACGGTAGTTCCGTCAACTGCATAGGTAGGCATGTAGTGAGGGGTTTGAGTAGTCCGTACCTCGAGGCTGATTGCCAATCAATTCATAAATTCCTACGTTTCGTTCCATATAGCTAACCATTGGGTGCCATTAATTTTTGCTCTGATTGAACGTTTAGCTTTCCCAGAAAATTGGTGTTTCGGAAATACGTCTTTGTCCACTAGTTCACGCCGCCGCCGAAACTCTCGCTGTGCCGAAAATCTCTAGGTATAACCCTACTTATGTACGTATACCCTTATAGGTAAGTAAACTTTGTGTAAAATACACATTTATGCATAAAATTATTTTTAGAATGCCTAGCGTTGGCTTAATCAACTCCAAAGTAAATCGTCTCAACAATTCACATACCGACGTACTTGTATGTCATAATTTTACATCCATAATTTTCTCCGCAGCCGCTGATACAACTACAGAAACGTAAAAACCATGATCCGATTTCAAGTGGTATACCTATCATGATTCCTCGTCACATCGTCCACTTCAATTAATTTTATGGTCCTAGTCGACCATGTTTTTACACGACTGCCCAAGAAAGTGTTTTTTTCTCAGACTATCGTATCTGGTTTTTGGACCAGCTACAGTTATGGTCCCAATCTACGATTACCAATTCTGCAATCGCAATCTGGTATCTGGACCGAGTTCAGGTGCGATTGTGGTTTTGTGGTTAAGAGTTTCCTAATTGATTTCTCTACAAAGCAGGTACCTACGAAAAATACAATAAATACAATAATATTATTTCCATAAAAGAATCCAAAATAATTTCCTACCTAGAGATAAACTGAAATTATAAAATAACACAAGATAATTAATCTGGCCATCGCGAAGCAATTTGAATAAACTGTTTAAATTAATCTGTTGTCGGGAAAGAACATTGTTACATTTTTGACCGACGATAAAACGGAGGAGGTTTTCAAATCGACACGTTTATAACACTTTTTCAATATGTAACCTCGCATAACTATTTATAGAGTTGACCCATTTTGATAATTTTTATTAGAAAGAGTTAAGGTTAGTCCCATAACTACAATCATGACCCACCCAGAAAAACTGCCTGACTTCAGTTAACATAACAGATAAGTCGGTGGCACTGTATATAGGTGAGGTTATTTTGTATATTTTAAGTCGGTTATTAATTATTTATATAACATTAACTAACTCCTCCACTGTTCGAGCATCAAGTCGAAGAGTTACTGGAAAACGCAATAAAAAATCACAATAAAGAGGATTATACCTATTCTACCATAGATTATTCTTCTATTTTCGCGACTTTGTATTGAATTAAACCTTATTTTCCGGTTTTAATTGCGTTATTTTTATCAACAGCATTGCGGTATCAACGTTTTAGTGTCTTTGCAGACACTTTCCTCAGGGTAAGCTTCGGATCGGGGGATTAAGAAAGCTAATGAGCCTTATTAATAAACGTGGAGTACGGTCGGAGCAGTGAGAACATGCTTTGTCTTTTTCCGTGACAAGAACTTTCAGAGTTAACAGACAGAAACAAAAAGTGGTACGAGTAAATCTAATTCTACCTTATTCCACGTTTACATAACAGAGTTAGATTTTAGCTTTCATATCCTCGTGATCCGAAATGGAACACACACGAGTAAATATTGCAAAACGATGTCAAAGCAACAGTAATCGAAACATATTACTCCATTTTCCAGCTTCGATTAAAAAATGTAATAAAAAATGTAAAAACGAGTATCTAGTGGAATGAAAAAGGATCGACGATGAACGTTGTATATTTACAGAGATCACACTGTTTATTTACTTCAACTACGCTCGTATGTGTCATAAAAGAAAATTGTTTTACAGTAATTAATTTGGAAAAACGTTTTGAAAACACTCATATCAACAGATACAGACCTTATTGTAATTAAACAGTAATTATTTTACGTGTACTTCAGCGTGTAATCCCGAACTTCGACATGACACTTTCTTCGAAAAAAACATACTTTGACAAGTTTTAGTTCGAAAAAGCACAAAGAACTAAGTACTTCAAAAACAAGAACCTTTGAAGATAAATAATTCCCAAGATTTTACTGCGACATCCACTTGTTCTATAGATAATTATTATGAGAGAATGTATTATTTATATTTAAAATCGTCAAAACTTTATCATTCACATACTACTACCCTACAATGTCAACATATTTCAATAAGATTTTTATCCCTTTGACATGAAAACTGCGAGAAAACAAGAATAGAAAACTACCTTACCAGACGATGAGACAGGATTTTGAATGTCAATCAAACAATTACATTTACGTATATAAGGATTTTCATTTTAGCTCGTACAAGTATATACGAGCTAAACTGAAAATCCTTGTCCGATTTAGCGAAAATTATTCCTAATTTACCGATTCAATATTTTTGATTAAAAAGATTGTAAATTGTACAATGACAATTGTAAATGTTTTGCTTGGCTTTAACACTTTTCGACATTTTTATTCAAAATCTACATCAAAACGTCGAAAACAATGTTATTTATAAACGTTTAAAACGAAAATAATCTAAAACATTGCGTCAGAATATAACCAACAATTTTCGATGAATCCGACAGGGATTTTTAGTTTAGCTTGTTTCCACATTGAATAGCGATGATCAGTCTTTGTCAGAAACGAACAGAAAGCAGTTCAAATAAATACCCCTACATACTATATACATAAATAGTTGGCTTCAACGCTAAACATAACAAAATATTTATTATTTAACTGCGAGCAGAAGGAAAATTATAGATTTATTGTTTCCTGGTCACGTACTGATGGTAATTCCGCACGCACATGGTTTTATTCGCTTTAAAGCATTCTATAACTCAAGTGACTTCGCAAAGTACCAACAAAAAGACAAAACGGCTAGGTATATAGCGAATGGGAGCGGCGAGGCGATGCGGGAACCAGGTGTTCTTACTCCCGCCCTCCATTTCTCAATCCACACAGCGCTCCGTATTTTATAATGACACACCGGGAGTTTACCCAAACGACGTATGCTCGCTGCCCACTCAAGGATTACCTTTAGGGTTGCGCCTTTTGTTGTAGAAATCTTTTTTGTGATAAAATAGTGCCACCATTCCGAGCCTCATGGTTAAAAATTGTTTACAGTGGCCGTGTGCACGTTAAAGTCATTGGCCGCTCTCTAAAGGAGAGAAAGTCAAAATGTTGCTATTCGCTGATGCTAAAAGAGTAAAACCTTCAAGACTTCGAGTGAGAAGATCAGAAGAAAATGAGAAAGAAAAAGAAAATATTGTTTTAGAGACAATTGAAACGCCTAAGCTTCTTAGTTTGGTTACTAGTGGAAATAACGAGTATTTTGAATTGACAGATAGATGCAGATTTGGATTAACTGCTTTTTACATTGAAGGTCCTGGGTAGCGGAGTAGAAGTTAGCACAACTCATAATTGAAGAGTGAAGAAAAATAACATTAAAATTATTTCAAATGAATCTATATCTAGCTGTATCGTAACTGTAGATCCGCTAGCACCAATGTTATCCAATGCTGTAAGAAATTTCACTAATAAATCAAATAATAAATATATATACGATATTAAGCTCATTTTTCGCTACAAAGAGTAACTTAGCTCCAGCTATTTGGGAGACGGTTACCAGAATACATGAATAATGTTTACATTATTATTGATCGCCTGCTAAATAAACAATTAGCAATATTCTCAGACATTAAATCAAGACCTATGTATCAGAAGTCTATTCACAATCCAAACTTTCACACCCTGGGACAATGACAACCTCAAAATCAGCTACATCTCACTCATATTAGAAAGAGCAAATTAGAGGTTCCAGATTTACCCCCACTCACAAGAGCCTCTCGTACGCCTACCGAAAGTCGAGCCAGATTTATGTCCTTTACCCCAATAGCGTCATGCATTAGTATACTATTCTTAGCTTGCTTTACTATGTTATGTTAAATTATCTTGTTTAATTCAAAATTGTAATTAAATTTCCTTTAAATACTTCCAACAAGTCGCAACTTGTCGCGTGATGTGAGTGAGACGCTATATTTGAATTCATTTCAATAGGGCGCATGGCGAACTCAACAAACAACGGCTTGGTCTTTAGAATAATTATTTGTAACTTTACTGTATTTCTTTTTCTGATTATTAATACTTTAAAAAACAATTATTTGTTATTACTATTATCGTATTTCATTACTTATAAAACCTAGCCAAATCTTATTAGACTCACTAGCGTCGGCTTTCAAGTCGACTAGGTTACATGTATTAGCCAGCTCGCGACGTTACGTAAATTGCCTTTTGTTATTAAACTTTCTTCGAAAACAATCTCTAGGTTATTTCAATTTTGAGAAGAAAGATGTGATCGTATCATTTTTTAAAACAATTTTTTTTAAACTAGCTGCGTCCCGCGATTTCACCCGCGTATGTCTCGATCCCGCGGGAATATCAGGAAGTGATTTACATACTCCTATCATTCTATCCAAAATCCGCTGCGTAGTTTTTAAGATCTAATCATATATGTGTTACGAGGATACACTTTTAAGCCGAAAGGGGTTGTTCTAGACGTCTAGGTGAACAACTTTTGTTCTACGACTTTTAGAAATTCGAATTCTTTAAAAATGTTGAACAGCTGTTTTAGAAAATATAGGCAAATAAAGTTTTGATTGCAGTAGAGCAAACTAAATGAAACGACAAGTTGAGATCAATGACCTATAACTCTAAAAAACATCTGATTTTTAAGTATACTTTAAACTTAAAATTATCGAAAACTACTTCGAATTTCCAAAAGTTGCAAAACAAAAGTAGTTCGCCAAGTGTAGAATAACCCCCTTTCGGCATAAAAGGCTATCCTTGTTACACCTTGTATACAAACAGATGATAAAAAAAAACATTGTTTAATAAAATAACCCCAACAGCTACACGAGACACTTGTGCGTCACATAATCTCCAGTGATACAGTTAGTTGTAAGACCCAAGCTTAGTGTAGGTAATTATGGTTTTAATGTATTTTTGTTCGAGACTAACTTTGGTAGAAGTGTTCATTTGTAAATGTGGTTACACAAAAGAGTCGGTTCTCAAATGAAGTGGAAAAGCTGGGACGCACCACACACAATATAAGGTAACTAAGTTAATTAGGACTGCACTGCATGCCTTGTTTAAAGCTTTCTCCTATACTCTTAATTAATGCATTTTCCTGAAGAGCACATAGCAGGCTGAGTTATACATCCGTATTGCAATGCAACAAGGTGCAAAACTGAGCCTCCTTCCCTATGGACCACTTATTTTTATAATTATACTCGATGCCTTACGCAAATAACTTTGTGTACGTTGATAGATCTAAATTTTCCTCTTGATTGTTAAATTGCCAGTCCTACTGCCTGCGCCCGCGGTTTCACCCGCGTAAGTTCGATCCCGCGGGAATATCGGAATAAAAAGTAGCCTGTGATAATCCAGGTATCCAGTTATCTACTTTGCGAGTTTCATGGTAATCGGTTCAGCGGTTTTTATATGATCGGGTAACAAAATTAAATATACTCACTAACTTTCAGCTGTATAGTATGCCTAAAAGAAATCTAAAGTACTACAATTTTAATAACAAACGAAAAAAACGAACCTTATAATTGTGTGTCGGATCATACCAATAGTTCTTTAATAAATATCGTCGCTTCGTGTTGTTAAGTGCATTGTTAAAGTGTAGAAAAGCTAACAACGAAACTATTTTCATTGCAAAAGCAGCTGCTTCTGCTTCGTTAAGTTGGAAATATCCGATCTTAAAAGGAACTAAACTTGGCTATGTTTATTTACTAGCTGCACCCCGCGGTTTCACCTATGTAAGTCCCGTTCCTACGGGAATATCGGGATAAAAAATAGCCTGTGTTATTCGAGGTCGCCAGCTATCTATATTCACCGCAATCGGTTTAGTAGTTTATGCGTGATTGCGTAATAATGCAAAATAAAAATAATTTCTTTTCGTGTAGTGGTGTGGCTTACCCGGTGTTAGTTGTTCAGGTAACACCGGGTAAGCCACTAAGGCCTTTAATTTGCCCTAACGACTGCGATCAGTGACAATAACCGGGACCAACTGCTTAACGTGGCTTCCGAAGCACGGAGGAGCTCGTGACAATATTGATTTTGCCACACTCATTATTGGCCATACATAATACTCATTTTACAGTTTGTTTTTTATTATCAGGATTGTTGCAATGCCAATTTACGGGCTCAATCATCGCGATAATAAAACATCACGTTTGACCCCGAAAATTGAGTTTTATTAAATTCAATACAAATTCAATTCAAGAAAAGAAAAAAACTAAGATTTATTTGGTTTTCCTGAATGATTTAGGCACCTACAATTGACACAAGCCGGCAGTGAGGTAGTGTACGTGCTCACACGGCAACGGTTCCACGACTAACTGAAGCCAGTGTGCCGGCTAGGCACAGTTTTGTCGTCTCATTAGTAGTGACTATTAACGTATCTTCTCTTTTTTACTATTTTCTAAGAACCAATGTCAATTTCACAACACATGATCGTTGTAACCAAAAAGAAACAAAAAAAATAACATTCCCATGAGTTTCTTGTATCTTCTTCTGATTGGAAGTCGCGTTCCGAAGACACGATAGTTTACTTGACGTTTCTAAAAAATATGTAAGTAATTAATATTTCAATGAATAAAAATTCTTTAATTTTATTTGATTCAGTAGGCTTGGCTTCTGGGAACAGTTAAGTTAAAAAACGGGCGAGTAAAAATGAGAAATAATTAACAAGTTAAACAATCGGATCTTCCCGTCGTAGTCGTTAAAACCGGGCGAGGTCAAGTGTGAACTCAACCTTGCTAAAGGAAGAACTTTATCCAACTTTATACATCTCGATTCAGCGCAACGAGAATAATAATAAGAAAAATATGCGGCACACAGAAAAATAAAATCTACGGCGGACAAAATGGTAATAACTTGGAGCCATCTCATTCACTTGCCGTGTTATAAAATATCCTCGGAAAGTTTGTAACTTGACTAGGAATACGAGCCTCCGAATCTTTAGATAGAAGTAATAATTGATTTCGCCCTAGATTTTCTATTTATTAATTCAATGTAATCTACTCTTGATTAAGGTTTCGATTTCAAGTAAAAATCTAACATAACAAACTTGATAAGATCAAAGATACGAGTAAGATTTGAATTCAGTTGAATGTAAATGTCATTTTATAATATAACATATTTCTAACCAATGACATTACTGTGATTTTCAGTAATTTCATAGGTAACACTTTCAGTAAATGTAATTATTGTATCACTACACGATGTGTCATACTGACGGATCTAAAGCACAGTACATAGAGAGGTTAGGGCCTGAGGCACAGCAGTATGGAAACTACCAAACCTACAAATGCTCGAAAACAGCTCACTCACACAAACATGCTCGGCGACGAGCGCGTGTGAGAGTTTGAACGCGAGTGTGAACGTGTGTGTGTGTGCAATTTCCACACTGCTCCCTCTATGAACCGTGTCTAAAGCCTCTAAAATATATAAATTACTAAACTAGAGAAATCCTAATAGTGTAAATCGACTACAAATATATTCAAGGAAAACACATCTTAAAAAAAATCACTCGCAGCGACTCTCGAACTCGCGTCTCTGCGTCTGTACCACAGCGTGCTAAATAAACCATTGCACCACACGAGTTTCCACCCCGAGCGATAAATTAAAGAATGTCTATGTTTCTCTTTCTACTCTTTTTGAGTTAGGCTCGTTTGAATGTTTCCTTGAAAATATTTTAAGGTCCAGCATTAAAAAATCAACCAAGGAAATAGTGTAGTGCTAAGAAGATGAATCGAATTATTTGTACATTTGGATGTCAAATATCTCAGTAATTACAAAACATACGGGACCCATACTTCAGTTTCAATTTATCTTTCTTTTGCATACATTTTGGTATTTATTTACACGATTACTTAACTATTACAGCCCAAAAAAAAAACAGAAACTCTTACACACGAGTATATTATATAGTCATTTAACAACGAAACCGAATATATTATTTGAAAATTGTTTCTTTCTGTAGTATCAGCAGTAATTTGCACTTCTGTAATACAGATTTACCTAATTACCAATTTGATTAATAATAAACGAGAAATACTGTGACGCTTACGAGACGTCGCAACTCGAGCTAGCGATAGAAAATAGAAAACCTATTTGAGGTTTTAGTTTCCCAAATATATCCTTCACCTTAATAAATTTACGAGGAAAATTACTGTCAGTGTAGGTCCGCCGTTATACGTATATTTTTGCGCATCATTTAAGTGCAATATTTTCCCGAACACATTCTCTACGAGTACTCCATTACTGTAACAGAGTGTAACAACACTACACTACAGTACAGCAAGTATCTCGTGCGAGAATATGTCACATGTTCTGACTCGTACTCGCCCGACCTCCCCCAAGCAGGGGTGTCGCACCGTACTGTATTAAATAATGGATTGCTTTGCATTGCTTCCAGCTTTCTGTTTACCTATAAATGTTATGTACGGAGTTTCGGGTGAAAATAATCGGTGATTTACAGGAAAATAGATTATTTGTGAAACTCAACCTAATTACTACTAAATGCGCCCTGTGGTTTCACTCACGCAAGTCTCAATCCCGCGGGAATATCGGAATAAAATGTAACCAATGTGTTATACCAAGTCTCCAGCTACCTATATTTCAAGTATCATCGCAGTTGGTTTAGTAGTTTTAGCGTGATTGATTAACAAACAGACATACATAAAAACTTTCAGCTTTATAATATTAGTAGGATGCATTTGTAGATAGCTCGATTTTGAAAGAAAATACCTTTTTCTTTGGATAGTTCGCTTTCAATTACATACAAGACAGTACTTAGGTTAGGACGAAATTAGTAAAAATAATGTTAAGGCCCTCTTGCAGTACTAAGTTAAGTTCCTTTGTCTTGGACGATACCAGACAGCAGAATGCAAGAATATTTGATATTATATATGACATCGTTGAATTTGTTATAGATGGTGAGTATGTGTGTTTGTTACTCAATCACGTAAAAACCGCTGAATTGATTGCGATAAAACTTGGAATATAGGTAGCTGAATACCGGCAACACATAGGCTACTTTTTAGCCCGACATTGCCGCGGGAACGGGAGCTAGTTTGCCATAAAGATCCTAACAATATATTATCTAAAATATACCGCTTACATTACAAAACCGAGTAGGTACTATGGCGAAACTTATTGTTCGTAACATTGGATACCAAAGCTTCGACTTCTTACGAGTTCCCTGAGGTAATAAAGTAGAAGCCTAGCTGGGAATTAGTGGACATCACCTAATCTCTAGTTATGTCCCACATTTTGCTCGTTTACTTATATAAGGCCGTAAACATAAAGAAACTAGGGGCTAGTGTGCGTCTTTTGATTAATTTAAAAAAAATGTGACACCATTTTTGCAACGCGATTTACGAGCAAAGTTTTATAAATTTGCAATTTACATTGAAAATATAAAAACTAAATGAATAATACTATCCGTATTTAAACGAGTGACTGAATATCAAAGTTTGAATAAGCTCAGAATCTACCGAACCGATAATTCTCATTTGTCCCCTTTAACTAGCTTTCAAAAGGGACAGTCGCCACGAATTGTCGCCCCGGGGACAGGGCTAGAGGGAAAAACTGGGAATAATCGAGGCCCACTTTCGCTGCTATACTTACCTCCGGGCTAGTAAGCTAGGAAGTAGTCTGGTGAATACAAAGACGCGAATAAAAGACTAAAATGATTTGTTACTAAAATAGCTCATTAGTTAGACCGGGTAGTGTAGTGTATAAATTATTGTAATAACAAAAGCTTGAACTAAACACCTACATAATACGCGTCTATAAAGGGGAGACCGGGGTTTGTAATATTAATGGTATTGCCCAAGGTATGCTTGGATTTTACTCATTAGGGGTATTACGCGACCGTTTGCAAAATGATAAATGGTGTACGACGATTATTAAGAACGAGCAGACTCGATGGCGTTTTGTTAATGTTTTACTGTGGCTTTACGGGGATCAGCGTGTGGAATTCAATTCTAAACCCCACACATACATACCGACTAATAAAAACCGGTCAATTGGGAATCGGATTCGCGCACAGAAGGTACCGTAATATTATCACAGTTAGGTATTGAACCCTAAAATAAACACTGAACTAAGAGCGGAATCCCAGAACGCAACTGACGCCGGTTTACACCAGATGGCGCCAGTGGTAAAAAATAATCGCAATATCGTTAAGTTTAAATTAAAAAAAAAACATGTTTGATGTATGGGAGGCCATCTTAAAAAATATTGCTATGGTTGAATCAGATTACGGTTATTCGCTTTAGGACATATTAGTTTTATGACATATTCACTTTAAGGAAAAAGTACAGACTAGACTAGATATAACTAGGAGTTCGCCCCGAACTGAGACCTTACGACCCCCTATCTCCCCAACCCCCCTACCGATCCGGCTCATCTTCCAACTCTAGAATTCTATTGACCTAAACTACGCGCATACCAAAATTCATAAAGATTCATAAACATACAAACATATAAAGATACAAGCGCCAGGCCCGTTTACACAGGACCTCACTCGCTTCGCTCGTTCGGTCAATTAACTGAACCAATTATTGATATTTAACTTCATATGTGAAAATTTCAACCGTATAACTATCACGGTTCATGAAATATAGCCTGGTGACAGGCGGACGGACGGACAGCGGACTCAGTATCAGGGTTCCGTTTTTACCTTTTAGAAACGGAACCCTAAAGATATAAAGAATATAAGAGTTATAATTACGTTGTTATCAATGTGCTTGGTGTATTATGAATATGGTCGTTATTAGAACTGTATGCGACTATCACTACCTTTATACGTGAACCCATAAGTCATGGCGCAGTACAATTTATACCTACCTACTGGGCGAAGTCTAGGAAAGGGAATGGCAATTAAGTATTGAACCAGGCTTACCGAAACACAATATACTTACCTGCCTTAAATGACTTGTTATTTCAAGATACAATGTTACACACAGCGCAATCCTTCCCCAAACTAAGCTCTAGGCTTGTACTATGGGTACTATACAACGGATATTATACTACATATTATTCTTTTTGTAAATACATACCTATTATACATAGGTCACCCAGACCAGATCCAAATATTTATGTTTAAGCATTAATACATGCACCCGGCGTGAACCGAACCCGCAACCTTCTGCATTGCAGTCAGACTTTCGCCCGCCGTGCCACAGTGGCCGTGTATGTTTATACTAGCAGCACCACGGGGTTTCACCCGCGTATTACCGCGCTCACCTACGGGATTTTCCAAAAACCCTTTTCTAAGTGTACGTAGCCGATGGCTGCCACTGGTGGACTATAGCTCAACTTTTGATTTAATTCAATCTACACGGTGTATTGGCGGCGTGAATCTCAATATTTCTCAGTAATTACAAAACGTTCGGAAATGGGTACTATTTTGGAATTTTATTTTTCATTCCTTTATCTTCATGTTGGTAGTTTTCTTTACACGATTGGTTAAATTTAAAACATAAAAAATATGTATCTAAAACAACCCGTTTAACACGTTAACAGTCCCCATAAAAGTTTCAAACCACCCCATTTGTCCACTCCCGTTTTTTTTTTAAATTGCTATATGTCGATGCAAGCATTAAAACTGATGCAGAAATATTGTATAATATAGCGTTGCAACCAGGATATGCTCGTGTACCTTAGGCGGTACACGGATTTGTGAAATACAGTGTACTCACCCCTAGCGTGTACCACGGATTTGTGAATGTGTAAGTTAACATTTCTTTGGCTTTTAGTGACCATTGATAACATTTTTTTTTCTAAAACTAATTAGGGTAATTCTCAGATAGGTACTTTAAAGCTTAAAAAGTAAAACATTATAACAAGTTTAGTCACAACTTTTTATGTTCCCGTCGCGGATAGTTGTGTCTAAATTCTTCAAAACTTCGGATGATGTAATAGTACATTGTATACCAAGGGAGAAAAGACTATTTAAACAGCGTGAATGTTTTTTGAATCTAGCTTAGAAGTTGAGGACGACTCTACGTCTCCTTCCAATGCCCAAAGACGTCGTCGCTATTTAACATCTTTTAGATCATCACACTCATCCTGTGAGACCTACGGCCGCAACAGTTTTACATGATTATTTATCGAGAAATGAACAAATCAAGAGGCAACAAAGAGAATCTGATTCAAATACTTTTTCGTTACCATGGCGAAACAGTAGCGAAATTTCCTGTAAACAAACAACTGTAGATTGAATCTGAACTGTTTCAAATGGTACATAGTGAAGAGTGTGAAATTGCAACTCAGCTAGCCAAGTCGTCAGAATCTGCTTCTACCTCTCAAGGCTATACGATTATTAAGCCACCGATCATCGCTGCTCCAGTTTCTACTCAAGAGGAGAAAGAAGACGATGCTCTAACAAGTAAACCACTATATTTGGTCAATAATGAACAAGTTAGGGTCAAGCTAGGTTCTAGTATTTCTAATAGTCGTAGGAACTGTGTAAAGTCTGATATCGACGAATCTGAAATGCAAAAATTTGGTGTTTTATTATTTACGGGTATAATTGTTTTCCCCATCATTGAATCCTATTGGAAAAAAGATGATTTTTATTATAACCCTTCGCTGCATTTGATAAATATATCCTACAACTGATTCCGATTAATTCTAAAATGTTGGCATTTTTGTGCCCTTGATGCACCACGGCAGGAGAACGATCGATTTACCAGGACCATCAGGAAGTCTGACTTCAAGTTCAAGTTCGCTGAGAAACACACATGCCCTAGAAAGCTTGAGCAAGAAAGGATATCGTTACACCCGAAGACGATGCGTGGGATGCTACCAAAATCGTCCTTCATCTATTAGGATCAAGGACGACTTGCCCCGTTTGCAAGTGCCAAAGCTAAAAAGGTATCCAACACAAAGCAAAATCAGTAAAAAGCATATTGAATCGATTATTTTCCTAAAGTACATGTACACCAATAAAACTGTTTTTCTTTTCTATTAGTCGTTTTATATTTTGTCTATAACAACTCCAGAAATAAGCCATGTTTTTGGTATTGATTATTTAATAGAAGCCTCTTTACAAGTCCAGTAATACCAAACAAACTAATATGATAAACCCAGGACACTAGACCTAGCTATTGTACCGCATGGGGTACACGGACTCGGCGATATCGCTAGGCGTGTAAAGAGCGTGTAACCCATAGGGTAAACTGGACTGGTAACGTGTTAAAACCGAAATTTGCATTTTACAGCTAAACGTGACGTATTTTTTCAGTATTAAAGCATCATAACATACACTTGAAATTGATAGAATCGTTTTACTAAATTAGCAATTGTTCTCTTGTTATTAGGAATTGTTTGATTTTACTCACTAAAATATTGCATAGTCGCATCTTACGTCCTTCTTTTACACATCTGAAATTTGCTAGCCCTATCTCTGTCACGTCATTATAGGTAAGTATAGGGAACGCCAATTCCATTGTTATAAAGAAAGCTTAGCTTTCGCTAATTGACTAATGGTACGGCTATAAATATTAAATGTTTCCTTGACATACTAATTTGTAACAACCCTCGTGGACCTTTTGCTGAATAAATCTCAGTGAATTGTGAGCTTATGGTTTGGCCCATTTGAAACCAAAGCAAGATTAGTTATTGAATAGTTTCCAATACCTATGTCAACTCTAAAAAAATATATGATACTAGCTGGGCCCCAGTTTCATCCGCGTAGTCCTAAACCGTGGGAATATCGGGACCGAACCGAAATACTGAAATATATCAAAATGGGTTCAGCATTTTTTCTTCATAAGAACCTTCTCCTGATCGTAACAAACACAGCACAAAAAGAATTATCGAAATAAAGGCAAGGCGTTCACGCGTGATGCCGTGACAACGCAAAATAGTCATATTAATTATGAAGAAGAAAAGATTATTTATATATTAATTAAATATCCTATCAATTAATCGATTGATTGACTGACCTATAAATATGTAGAGCCCAAACCGGATTACACGCTTCAGGTCATTAACGATGTTCGTCACACACTCATTTGGTCATAGCTATATAAGTCAGTTAGTCACTATGGCAATTTGTTTAATACGGCGTTTGCCACAAACGCAATTCCTTATGAACGCGATGAAATCACAAACAAGCGAGATCATAAGAAAATTTATTTACAATAGTCTTTTATAATAAGCTTTCACGTTCATCTAGATCAGCGTTTCCCACAGTGGGTTTATTCTGATTATAAAATATAGACTGGAGGATGGGGGGCGTGGGTTTTTTGTTATCGTCGAAAGGGGGCGTGTCTCAAATAAGTTTGGGAATCCCTGATCTGAATCATATAAATATAAAATGATTTCGACGAATGACAAATAATGCGATCGAACATGATAAAAAGTTTGTAAAGAAATTTAGTTTACTTTGTGAATTTATTTTGTATCTAATCCTCATTTTCACCATTTTCACTTAATAAATGATGATTGACACATACTCACTGGTTTTAATTGTATTTTAGTCAGTACCTGCTGTTCACAAAAAAAAATGACGAATTACGTTTGAGACGATCCGGGATAGTGACGTAGCGCGTCTTTGACAACCACCGACAATGTCCATTCGCAGATAATGACGTACGAATTACATGACGACTAGCGGTTATGACCTAAAGCGAGTAATCCCCAAATCGCTGGTTCTAGGAATATTAAGTTTAGAGATCGTGTTCTTCTCATGGAATCGGAACGTCACGGGTAAAGTCGCACGACCTCTGCTTACTACAAAACTATATACTATACTATAGAAATAAATATAGGTATACGTCGTTTTTAATTGACTACGATTACTTAAGAAAATGTAAAAAACAAGAAACAAAAACGTCAGATTTGTATAGTTTGAACAAAAAAGTGTTAAGTGAATATGAAGCTTCGATAAGGTCGAGGGTGTTACCATATTATGCTTGCCCAAAATAAAATGTATTATACAGTATGTATCTGTACCTAGCGATTGACCATGCACAGCGTTTTAACGAATACATTAAATAATTAGATTTATATTTGTTCTAACGAAATATCTGTGGGCCCTGTTCCAATGACTCGGAAATCAATAACGAAGTAAACCAGATGATATGTTTGCAGACATATCCGGAAGAGCGAGGCACCAGACGCGAACGACCAGCCCCCGGTCTCTTCACTTCGATCAAACTACCGGAGGCAGAGCCCCCAAACGGCGTGGCGCCCCTGCTCGATTTCCCGCGGGGGCGCATGAAACCAGTTACTTTTCTAGGCGAGGGACCACATGGGAATGTAAGTACAACTTTAGTAATTTCTATTAATTAACACGTATTAGTCCAAACAGCCTGGAGGCTTAGCGCCTAGAGCTTATCGAATTTAAACGAACGTTCTTTAAGTTCGCGTTAAGTTTAAGTTCGGTCGCACTGAGCTTGGTGTCTAGCTAGTCTAGTAGCGGTCAATACGGCCGGTCGCAAATATTCTAGACCGTTGGTTTTATACGAAACATAAGTTTATTATTTAAAAACAGATTAAAAATATTTCAAAATGGAAAATGCTTCAAAAATATTAATATCAGATCATATTTGTGTTAGAATGAAGAAATAACTAATTAGTTGCTACTTGGAATTTTTAAATGAAAACTAAAATATAATTTAGTCGAGAAAACTGACGTCATCTTTGATGAAATGAGCTTCTTTTTCTTCGTTTAATCGTTCCTCGGGATTAGTTTTAGAAAATATGTTAAAAGTCCTGGACGATGACTTGTTTGCCAAAGCTTGTTGCTTTGACTGCTCGGTGATATCGTTCAACTTCTGAGCCAGCTCATCTACATCGACAAGATTATTGGTGTCCACCTTTTCAAGGGTCTTTCTAACGTCTTCTTCTTTTATAGTGTTATTATCGATAACTTTGGCTGAAATCAAAGTTGAAGTTAATGTAAACAGCCGTACACCGCATGATTATACGGAAGGCCTTACCTAAGGAATAGTTTTTCTGGTTCTTGAGATGGTATTCAAGGCTACTTACTGGCTTTGTGCTGTACTAAGTTTCCAGCTTGACTTAAGTCAAATAACTAATATGGCAGGGATTTCAGTATTGTTATAGTTATAAAAGAGAGATGAGCGGTGTTGGTCTATATAGTGGTACATATCACGACAATAATTCCACGGACGCGGGTTGCAATTCAGGACGACCGGCGTCCCAATGTCTTTATTTAAAAAAAGTTATGTGCGCTAATAACATTTCTGTTACGTTCACCGTAACAGAAATGTTATTAGCGCACATAACTTTTTTATTCGTAACTTCGGATTGGTGGAAACCCACCAATCCGAAGCCATAGGATATTCGCCAATCAAGAGTAGACTCCCGTGGCGTCTTACTGCCTAACCTAGTGGGACACATTAACAGGCTGTTTTTTTTGTTTCTATTTGTAAAACTCAGTCTCTTATTTATTTCCTAAAAGAAAGAGGATGAAAAGTCGGGTATATGACTCGAGAGCAAATTATTTTTGCTTCGGGCGATGTACTTAGAATCCCTCGCTGCACTCAGGAATATACGTGACGTCAGCTCGTGATTGAAAGTAGTGACCTCTCCGTCAAAATACTATTTTGCTCTCTTGTCAAACAATACAATCTATTGCATAAAATAATTATTATTATTGTTCATAACTTGTTTACTTTTCAAATCAAAAACTATCGACTTATTGCATTGATTGGTATGACTATTGAAAAGAAAAAAATATGACTTGTTTATTTATTACTGATGCACAATGCATTGCTTTTTCATTTGATTTTTCATTTTAGTTAATTTTATTTTTTGTTTGATGTTAGGTAACACTTGGTATTTATTCCCTTATCATATTTTTTTCAAATTTTAATGATTAATATCTATGGCATTATGTAATAACATATTATAGAACTAATAAGTTACCGGACTAGTAAGATATCGGTATGGATTTGTCGAAACAGGGTTTATCGCACTAACGTTACATCGTACCAATAAAGCATCGCTAGAATAAAACATCGCATCATGGAATTATTGACAAGCCGTGTTCGATATAATAAAAATAGAACCAACAACTTTTGAAATCAAGTATTCCCGTCACATACAGGTATAAGATTTTCAATTAAATAAGTACAGCGATGTATTAGGAAAGTTCCGGATAGAGAATTATGAAATCCTACGACGGCAAATAGGCTTAATATTAAAATTACATTTTAGCTGAACGACCTGTTCAAGACATCGATAACTTAGAGGTAACTAGCTGCGCCCCGCGAATTCACCAACAAACCCGCGTTCCCGCGGGAATATCGAGATAAAAAGTAGCCTATGTGTTATTCCCGGTATCATATATATATAGCTACCTATATTTCAATTTTCATCGCAATCGGTTCAGCGGTTATTACGTGATTGAGTAACAAACACACATACACATACTATAATACTCGCACAAACTTTCAGCTTTATATTAGTAGGATAGGTAATAGGTAATATCGTTTGAGAAGCAGATATTCTAGGTACATTAAGTAGTTGGTACCGGTTGTTATCTCTTATAGCAGTAGTGAGGTCAAATTAGAGGGCCTTAGACCGACCTGAAAACTAACACTAGGTGAACCCAACCACTACACACACGAAAAGAAAAAAAAACAGGTAACCTTCTTTCATCATTTCCACAAGATTGTCCACAGAAAGCTTGCTTTTTATATTCTTTATTAGATCATCCATTTTTTATAATTTAACGGTAAATTTTAATGATTTTCCAAAAACTTTCCTATAAAACTAATTCTACGTTTAAATTGACATCTGTCATGTCTTCTTTGACAGTTTACCTTTTGCTCACGAGAAGGAAGGTTGTTACAAAGAAGGATTAACTTTTTTAGAAGTCCACCAATCGTAAAACATTATTTATGGTCAGAGAATATACCAAGTTTCAACAAAATCGGTTAAAAATTTTACCTGTATCCAAGATGATCAAACATGCACAAAAATAATTTTGCTAGAGTCAAACAGAAATGGTCAATCCTACTTAATATTATAAATCCGAAAATCTGTTTGTTTGTTTGTTTGTTCCCTCTTCACGGTCAAACGGCTCGACCGATTTGGATGAAAATTTGCATAGGGATAGTTTAAATGATGGAGAGTAACATAGGATACTTTTGATCCCGAAAATCCCGCGGGATCGGGACTTACGCAGGTGATAACTATTTCTTAGATGAAAATTTGCATAGGGATAGTTTAAGTGATAGAGAGTAACATAGGATACTTTTGATCCCGAAAATCCCGCGGGATCGGGACTTAAGCGGGTGATAATATTAATGGATGAAAATTTGCATAGGGATAGTTTAAATGATGGAGAGTATCATAGGATACTTTTGATCTCGAAAATCCCGCGGGATCGGAACTTACGCGGGTGATAATATTTATTGGATGAAAATTTGCATAGGGATAGTTTAAATGATGGAGAGTAACATAGGAGACTTTTGATCCCGAAAATCCCACAGGATCGGGACTTACGCGGGTGATAACCATTCAATGAATGAAAATCGACACAGGGGTAGGATAAGTGATGTAGAGTGGCATCATCATCATCGTCATCCATCGTCATCGTCATCCATCGTCATCGTCACTTACTGACGAAATACAAACTTTAACTTACTTCACCTACCTACCGCAGTGCAAAAATCCACACTTAAACGGACGACCAGGAAAGTACTGATGATGCCAGGCGCGGTAGCGCCTGGCTTCAACAGTACTTCAATGGGCGACCGTTTAAGTGTGGATTATTGCATTGCGGTAGGTAGGTGTTCGAACAACGCGGGATCGCGACTTGCGCGGGTGAAACCGCGGGGCGCAGCTAGTTAATATTATAAAGGTGAAAGTTTGTGTGTAACTGACTATACTTCTATCTTATTAATATTACCTTACTTCTTGCTTATTTTACTACTGTAATAAACGCGAAAGTTTGCAAGTATGTATGTCTGTGACTTTGTTACTCGATCACGCAAAAACTTAAACCAAATGCGATGAAAATTGGAATAAAGCTGGAAACCTGTAATAACACATAGGATGCATGGAATTTATATCCCGATATTCCCGCGAAAACGGGACTTATGCGGGTTATACATACATATAAACTTTCGCGTTTATAATATTAGTCAGATGTATGTGACTTTGTTAGTCTTTGACTTTGTTACTAAAAACTAGTAACCCGATTGTGATGAAACTTGGTAAGCAGACAGCTGGAGCCTTTGAATAACACATAGGCTTTATATCTCGATATTCCAAGGGATCGGGACCAACGCGTAAAACCGTAAAACCGGATAAAACCGCGGGGAGCAGCTAGTATAATAAATAAAAAAAAGAATTACAAAAAGAATATAGCTCACCTCTTTCCTAAAAAAAAGTACCAAGAAACACAATACAATCAAACTATTTCGACCACACCGCACTGACGATGAAGCGAAAGCTTCAACGGTAGTTTTCTAATTAGAAAAACCGGGCACTAACAGAGATTACGTGAAATAGGGGTCGATTCGAAGTAGAGGCTAACAGTGGGCTGTAATACAGGTGGCCGTGGTTCACTAATTCACTCTGTTTGTACCCTCTTAATGAAAATACAACAGACGCAGACGCAATTGTTTGCTCAGCATTCCTGCTCCGGGCGTTTTAGGTTGTGTAAACCTATGGATAATTTCCAGATTAGGTGCACCACCTACTTATAATTTTTGAACAAAGACACTCAGCTGAAATCTATTAAAAGCGTGCTTAATAGATTTCGTGAAATGACTTTGCTAAGGCTAAATTTTGACTTAAGACAATTTTGGCATTTATAAAGCGATCTTCGCAACTATCCAAAGTATTTGCTTAGCAAAGTCTGATCTTTTTTTAAAACTTAGAATGTAATTAAATGAAAATAATGACCTAAACTTTGCTTCTCTGTTATGACTATAAAGATCTTTTTAATTCATTCGTATTACAAAATGTTGCTTGACAATTTCGACTTAATATTCCAATTCAACTTTGTCAAGATATTGCTATGCTAAGTCTGAGCAAAGTCTAAGTACGCTCTATAGATTTCAGGCGTAGAGGCATTTGAGACTTCCCTTTTTGCGTTGGGAAATAATAAAACTTGTAAGAACGCAACGTAGATATTCGTAAGAATAAATAATACAAAGCATCCCATTATCAGCTTCATTCTCATTTCGTATTTACATTTTAGCCATAACAATATTTTCCCGAAAGTTATGTACGATAAGCGGAGATTTATTACGTTATTAGCAATAACTGTGATGGGGAATGTCCTAATGAAAAATAAAGCGATGGTCACATCAGTGCGAGAGTGTGAGCGACCCCTCTGAGTAATTACAGGCAGGCCATCAACCACAACAAAATATTGACGTTATTGTACTGTTTGTGTGGCCCTCGCTCATGGTAAATAGAATTGATTTTTCAATTATTTACGGTATGAAACGTGAATTAACGGTTGACACGCATCATCGTATTTACGAATCTTCTAAACGTTAATTTTTTGAAACAAGGCAGGTATTTAGTAAGCTTAGTTTTTAAGGTTCCGTACCAAAAGGGTAAAAAACACTCGTGTATTTCGTTTGGTTCAGTGTTTCTATTAGGGTATCTAACGGAACACTTCGTGCGCGAATCCGACTCACACCTGACCGGATTTATTTCTTCTGTTTTCGCGACTTTGTATAGAAATAAAACTTATTTTACGGTTTTATCGCGTTTGAGCCAATTTAATACAGTCCTTGATAAAAAGAGCCTGAAATGAGCTACAAAAAATTGGATAGCATTGCAAGAATCCTGATATTAAAATAAAAGCTATCATTAAACTAACAATCATTAAAAAAACCTAATAATAACTTTAAATACCTATTCAATGATACCCCATTCGACATAGTACACCATCGTTTTTGTCTTTTTTACAATATGGCGCCTGGTGGTCGCCATTTTGTTTTAATTTTTATGTCATCTATCTAAGAATCATGATACCTTAATTTAAAAGATCCAATAAGTGGTTTGGAAGATATGAGCTGATGAAGAATATTACCAACTGTTGGATATTTGTGGGTATCCAAATAATAGTATTTTTCTATGTACCGTCATTAAGGGAATAAATGGCCAGTTCTGGAACCACCGTCAGTGTTTTATTACGCTAAATCTTACTTAAATATTCATACATACAAGATAGGCACGAAAAATATAACCCTTTCCTTGCAGCGGGGTAATAACCTAAATAACGCAATAAAAACTGTAAAATGAGGTTTATTTTAATAATAGCTGGGTCCTACGGTTTTACTCGCGTAAGTCCTGTCCCGCGGGATTATTCGGGATAAAAAGTAGCCTATGTGTTATTCCAGGTCTCCAGCTACCTATATTCTAAGTTTCATCGCAATCGGTTTCACGTTTATAATATTAGTAAGCTACCGGATTAAATGTAGTTGAATACTTTGTAAGTACACCATCTTTTGGATATACCATCATAGTTGGTCAACAACGTAAATACCCTATTTGATTCATGACATTGTATTAGTATGTTTTTTTTTATTATTCAATTGTTATTATTATTATTATCTTTAATTTATTATGATTTTTATGTTTGAATTTTGCCTCTTATTTTTTTTTTTGTTTGACATTTGACTTGTAATTAATTTATTACCAATAAATGATATGGATATGGATATGGAATAAATATTACAGGTCATCATATTCAGCACTATAACTTTGGTCTAATCTAAACAATTGGGCTTATTCTATGGGTACTAGAGAATGAATAACCGAACAGTAGTTTTATTACGTAAATACATAATTATGATACATTTAGAACAGTGGTTCTTGTGGTCACTGAAACCATCCCAAGTGGTCCGCCAAGCCATCTCAATTAAGATAATTTAAGTGACAATGGATGTTAAGATTCGTTTCGGGTTACTGAGCTAGCGAAATACGTAAGGTAGCAAGGAATCGACACCAACACGACCCGCGATCGGCGTAATTTCAAATAAGGTTTGCTTGGTCGATTTTTTCGCCCAATTAAACAAATTAAACCTTCAACTGCAAGGGACGGAAAATTTGAAGTTGTTGAGCATAGGCAATATTTTTGCTAAAGAAGATAAAATTAGTGCGTTTATCGCTAAAAGCTATCAAAAAACAAGGTAATAATTTTGCAACGTTTGTTAAGCTCAATGAAATTATTGATGAACATGGTGCTTAAATTAAAGAAGAAATTCAAAAGAACACGACATTACATTTTAAAAAGTTGAAAACTGAATTAAATCGCTATTTTCCCGATCGTGAGGATTAAGAAACTGATTCACAATTCTTTTATTGTGAACGTTTCTGAGGTGCCTGATAAAATTCGAGAAGAAGTGATTGTAATGAAAAACGACAGTAATACAATAATTAATCTTAAGGATATTGGAGCAATTTCTTTATCAAAAATTCTAGACATTGCTATTGTCTTACCTTAATTTGGGATCAAGGGTTCTCAGCGCTTCTAACTATAAAGAGCAAGCTCCGAATTTGGCTATGGGTTGCACTGACCCAAGAATTCAGAAGTTGGTAAACAGTATGCAATCATAAAAATCGCATAAATGATTTAGCGTAAGTAAAGGAAATTATAATATAGAGAGACGGCTACAAATAATTTTATGCGTGTTTAATTCATAGATGATTTAGAACAACCCCAATACAAGAACAATAACAATATTTAGGTATACTTAAAATTAACTACACACTAGTTGGTCCTTGGCAAGACAATTTTTTTATCAACTGGTCCCTCAGGTCTAAAAGGTTAAACATCACTTATTTAGAACAACCAGAACCTAAAACAAACATTTATAGTCTGCATAAATACTTGTCTTCGGTGATAATCGAACCCGCAGCCTTCTGCGTCGCAGCCGAGAAATTGCCCAACACGTCACAGAGGTCACAAATAATCCAAAACTAAACAAGGCACTTAGGTTATATTACGCTAATAGCTCATTTAAGTACACAATACAAGGTAGCGTGCCAGTCAGCCGGCGAGTAGCTACTCGTCTAGCTGACTAGCACGCGTGCTGAAGTTACTGCAGTACAGTTCTACAACTCGACTAAGCTCAGTTTGCACCTCGCGTCGATTACGTCACTGACGCTACGGTACAACCAGCAAAAAAGGATTCGCTATGTTTTTAAAAATAGTACTAAAGAAAGTTAAACTTTTAACATGTTTCCGCAACTAGCCCTAAAACTGAGCCTTTTTGCGTGACATTTAGCCGTGTGTTTCCTCACGATGTTTTCTTTCACTTCACCGTATAAGAGCGATGTTAATAGCGCACTTGAATATTTCTTAATCATTAACACCCTTATAAAATATTATTGACACATGACTAAGTTATGTGACGTTTGTCTCTGTCCGTAAACTTTGGAACTTCATGTGACAGTAAAAGACAAACAACGCATTGTTATGCAGCACATTAATTAGCGTTTATAAATAAGGAGGAAAGACATCAGTGCGCGGTCAGCCAGGTTTCAAAATCACGACCTTCGGAATAAAAGTCAAAGTATCTACCACTAGACCAACACCGCTCTTTAAAAACTTATTTAGGTATCTATATTATGAACCTACTGGGCCTCCAACAATATTGAACATTAGTAGCATTCTCCAGTCGTAGTGATTGACATCTAATTGTCTTGGGGCGTCATGTTGTTAGTAGCCCGTTACAAATAGCCGTAAGTACATTAAATTAATTAATTCCGACAATTATAGCCGCAACATTAGCATACACCGATGATATTTCCTCTATTTGGTGATCAACAGTCCGATGTAATTATTTAATTAGCTTTCGGTTTATGGAATGACTATCGAATTTGTACGCAATTAGGACTTGTTTGTACATTTCACAATACACTCCGTGATAGTTTGGAATATATATTATGTACAACAACACAATGTTTACTTGAAAAACAAACTTATCATTAGCCATTTGACAGCGCTATCAGAAGCCGATAGCGTTGTCAAAATGTCAATCCAAGATGGCGGCTATACGAAAATGTCAACTTTAGACTGGTTGAAAAAGGCAGATACATACAAAAAGAAGATCCATTTAAAAACATATTATGTAAAAAAGTCGGCGGTCTCGAAACGGTATTCTTCTTAAAAAGTAGTGAAATCGAATGAAAACCAAGTCGGTTAATTTAGTATTTATCTAAAAGTGACTTGGCAACGTGAAATTGGTGTGGTGGCAGGTGAAACCGCGGGGCGCAGCTAGTTTTCTATATGTGTGTTAGTCTCTAAGGTAAATATGTACATACTAGCTGCACGTTCATCACATTAGTAAGAAGTAAGATAATTGTTAGTCAAGAGCTTTTTATTTAACTTCAGTTTTTTATTAGTTTATAATGTGTTCTTAGTGCCGGTTCTACAAAACATGAAAAATGAACCTCAGCCAGCCATCAACCAGCCAAAATAATAACTTGGATTTGGAGGTTACAGTAAAACGTCCGCAACCGTCAATCAACCGAACATTGCCCAAACACTTTTATAGAGATTGTATAGAAACAAGTGGCTCGATGATAATACATCCGCGATTCCGATCCATTTGGGTGCTCCTACCTTTGTACGTCCTTATTACCTCTTCCAGCTCCTTGGTTGGCGTCTCGTACCTGGTTTCACTGGGTGTGTAGGCCGAAGCAAGCGCCATTCTTGTTTTGTTGTTCTTATTCCTTACTACAGTTATTTCTACTGTAACATGTTCTCTGTAATACAAGTATTCTATTAGTCCCAGCGATCTAACTCTGTTGCTAGCAATAATGCACGTCCGGGGAGGTAGCTCACCATCTTTGTAATAGAAGAGTTTACCCCCCAGGGAGCCAAGACCGTCAACACGATTGTTGATCGTGCACGGCTCTTGTAGCAGGGCGATGTCTATACCCTTCTCGACCACATACCGGTTAAGTTCTGTCACCAGTTAGTATATTAAAAGCCTTATTAGATTAACCTCATTATGAAAAAAACACACCTTAATATATTAATAACTCATTTCCACGCAATATAACTGTACACCGTACCTACCTACTGAGCGTTGGTCTACAAAAATACCCATAAAAATTGATTACTGGCCGAAGCAAGAAAATGCAATCTGCTCACACCCCGTTGCGAGGAGTAGAACCCAGCCCTACCTCCCTCGACTCCGTCGAAGCGCCTAATAGCCTGGGGCGTTTGTTTTTCATATTTTTATAATATTTAACGACCGACCTAGCCAAAACGTATGTGTAAGGGGCAGTTATTTGATTAAATTTAAAATTGCTTATCCCCGACTTTAACAATACACTTTATCAACATGGTCGACATTTTCGATTAGATATTTGTTTCGAGGTTAGGCCGGTTTGAATAAAATACCAATAAATCATCTTTAATAACATTTGCTAATGGAACCGAAAAAATAAACGGGGGAGATAGAAAACTTTTATGCTAATGGTTTGCTGTTAAAAATAATTATTGTGTTGCAAGGCGTGTCGCGATGCTAGAATTGAACATTTGATTTGTTTAGATAAGGTTTATAAACGTTACAGTGGCTAGGTGGGGGATTCTCGTGATAAATTATATCAACATAAAACCCAAATACCCGATGTGACAATAATAATATGTATTAGATTACAAAGGAACAAGTCATATAAAATGTTTTGCCTTTTATTCGCGCACCGTTGAAAATCCTTTTGTCCACAGCCACACATTCACCTCGTTTACGGGAAATGTGTTATCATTTTATGTCAGTTATTTTTTCTTTTCAAGGAAAAACAGATTAACTCAATAAATTGTGAATACTAGATATGGGCCGCGGTTCCGATCAAATAATCTACTAGGAGTAAGTAACTTCGAAAATCTGTAAATAATTGTTGTCTGTCTAACGTATACTCGTCAAATTCAATTTCTAAGATGAAACACGTTCGATACATCAAAGACGAGGGAAAAGAAAAACTGTGAAAACCTTTCAAAAAAGAATGTTAGGTATATCTGCAATTCTGCATATGAGCAAAACCATCAAATACATAACCATATTCATAAAATATCATATTGTACAATAAAGGATGGACACTGTAGCATCGCTTCAACGCAATAGTGGTTTATAAAGTCTCATCCTATATTTGACGCGGGTGAATGACTGCAAAAATCCTCAGCTACCATACTGTTAGGCATAGTTCGAAAAAGAATATAATAAGCGCTTATTTAGATATGATACGCGAAATATTGAGGCCCGACATATTATGATACATGTTTAGAAGAACTGAGAATTGGTTTGAAGATATTTTTGGACAAATCGTCGACCTCATATAGTCGCTTCCCATCAGGTGATATTTTTTCTCACTTTTTTGCGGATAATTTGTCCTCTGTTACCATGAATTCAATTAAATTAAATACTTTACTATAATTTAAACACTCAAAAACATAGTTACAATACATAGGAACCTATTCAAACAAGTCCAAGTCTTCGTAACTATCTACCGGTACAAGTATTATATTATGCGAGTGATGAAGCATTGATAAACTAAAAAGCTAGCTTAAATGAAGGCAAAAGAAAAATAAATTAAATACTAAATTTACAGTTATTATAAAACATACGGAATTCGTAATTCAGTATGTCTTGTAATTACTGATATTCAACATTTCAAATTCTTCTATTTGTCATCTCGTTCGTGCTGCAGAAACAACGCACATCGCTCGTTTTGGGGATACAGAATTATAGTGATGGGGCTTTTGTGGTATTTTTTACTCGAGTGACTTGAGTAAGCTTTGTTTAATTCGTACTCAATAAAAGTTAAAGTTTTTACTGTGTGTCTCCGCAACTAGTCCTACAACTGGGCTTTTTTGCGTGACTTTTAGCCGTAGAATTCCTCACGATGTTTTCCTTCACCGTGAGAGCGAAGATAATAGCGCACATAAATTTCTAAGAAATAGACATTGGTGCGCAATACTAATTGAGACATGTTGTACTTAACTATTTAAATTCATACTGTTTTTTTTGTTTAAGCTTAACGTTGTTAACGTTGTTATTGAAGTAATATGAGTGGTGGCTGAAAGCAGTAAAAATATCTCTTTGGACATTACTCTGGAAAAATGACAAGCAAGCTTTTAAAATGCAAGATTTTTATTTTATTTACTCGTATTTTTAAAGCGAATGTCTCGTCGATTAAGTTCCTAGAGTCGCTAATATACACATGCTTTAGATTAGATCAATTATTTTAAGTTTTTAGGTCATTTGAATAAAAAAAAATCCTTTATTTTGTTTTTTACCTATAATTTATTCACGGTTTATAAATCCTCTAGGCGCGCAGCTATTCTCCTCGCTCGGCAAACTTAGAAAACCAGGCCAAAGTGGGCTTTGCCAAATACACGGGAAAATTTCTACATCCCCACACTATATTACGTGCTTAAGAACTATTTCCTTGGAAGTAACGTGCCGTAGAATAAAAATGTAAATTCGTCTTCCTTCTTATCTTTTAAATATTTATTAAGTTGGCTTTTACCGCTAACTGAATACCGCAGCGTATGACGCCCCAACTAACAAATCAACCTCAAATGTAGCTATATATCGAGAACAGAGCAGTCGCATATCCGTGGTAGACATGTTTCTGCAATGCGAAAATGGCCCCACTTTTAGCACTTTTAAGTAATACAATGTATCTACAGTAGCTCCACTTAGGACTAATCGGATACATGTTGGTGATAGATCTGTGTTATTTTTATCTTGTTGGTGTTATATTAGTGGCCTTAAATCAGTTGTAACACAATAAAGAAGCAATAGGGTCACAGCGACACCGATGTATCAAGTAATTTGATGATATATTGGTGATTGTGATTCTATAATAACTATACATTGTTGGCTAGTATATTGACAGAAAAATATCAATAATAACTTTGGTTAAGGTTTTTATATAATGTCAGAAGTTACATTTGAATGTCCATTTTGTTTTCAAATTTGTGCGTGTAATTAAAAAATCATAAATAGTGTAAAATCACATGCGCTTGAAATTCTGTTGATAAATTTATGGTACAATATTAGTGTTTTTTCAGTGGGCCTCTCTAATTTATACTTTTTAATAAAATAAAGATGATTTAAATTATGAATTGATTTTGTAAGCAGCATTATACAATTCATTAGTGTTATCATTGCTACTAAACAAACGATTTACAACATCTTGCAGCCATTACAATATTTAGGGTTATCTTAAAGCAAGAAGATAACTAAGTCCGTCCTAATAAAACTTATAAATTCCTCAGTCTTCTTAATCTGCACTCAATCAGGAAAAAATGTTACCCGAGAAAATGGAAAAAGCGATTAAAAACACAAAACTTAATATAAAGTAGTTGTCTGAGTAATATTTTGTTAATTTGGCGACAAAAACTATGCAATAACGCAGAAAGGTCCAGTAAATGAATTTCTGTGAATATATTTGTGTCTATTTAGGTTTAAATTAGAAATAAAAACGTTTTTATGTCAATAAAGATATATGAGCGCACACAGATCTTCTTTGTAACTTATTAACGTTATTAAAGATCCCTTATCAAATATTTAGCACTAGTGTTAATAGATGCTTATATAAATCATATCTGAGATATAAGAGCTACAATGACATCCATTATATCACGTGTTAGCTACAGTGGTGATCAATATATAATTAGCTCGATTTTAGTGATCTTAAAGCCATATTAGTTTACTATTGCGTTTTAATGGCATCATAGAACCCATTGTGCAACATAATTATTCTTTATTCAAGTTAAAAGTTTCAATTTACTGCTGTGTTATATAAGTTGTATAAAGTAGCTGACAAAACGTTTATGTCGTTAAGTATAAAGGCAATTGAGCTGTTTAACCTTATACAATAATGGTTGCCTATTCGTCTGCGTAGAAACTATCACATTTTAACACTTCTTTATAGAATTCTATTTCTACCCACCTCTCCATTATATCTTCAGTCTCGGTTTCAATTTCAGCATCCCCCTTCTCAATCTGTCCGCTCTTCAAAGGCCCTTCTCCTTAAAATCCCTTCTCGTTCTTCCACCTTTTATGGTGATTCTTTTTCAGCTAGGGCGGTGGAGCTGTGGAAAGCTCTGCCTACTTCCATTCGACAGTCAAAGTCTCTGGCAATTTTCAAAAGAAGCGTGTTTAAGAACTATCTCGATATTTCTGAAAATCGTTAAGTAATAAGTTGATCATAGTATTATTATAGGTAAGTATCTTTATTGTATGTCGGTATATATGTACTTGTATGTATTTTATATATTGTCTATGTTTAAATATGTATTAGTATGTGTTATTTATTGGTATTTGTTTGTATTTATTCATATTTTTGTTATGTATTTCTTTACTATTTTATGTGTCACACTATTATTGTAATACTTATCGAGTATTTTGATCCTGTTAGAACACCCTACCTTTCATCATTCTTCACTTCTTTTCCATCCAAAGGTTGCCTGGAAGAGATCGCTTTAAAGCGATAAGGCCGCCCATTGTGCCACCTAGTTTTAAGTTTTTTATGTTTATTTTTTTTTTCTTTTGTTGTATTATTTTTATTATTGGTGTGTTGCAATAAAGAATTAATCAATCAATCAATCAATCAGCTTTTAAGCGTTTTATAACACAGATATACAAAAAGCAGTTATAGAGTTACGTATATACAAGTTAAATATTATTACTTAGTAATAAAAAATTGCCTGTTAACTCAATTTTGCTAGTTGGGGCGGTACTGATCTAAGCTGTGTTTTTTTAAGTACTGATCTACTGATTTTGCCCAGAAACAATTTATCATCAGGGTTATAAAAACGGCCAAAAAACGGGTAGTAAATAAGTTATTTAAGGACGCGACTCATGTGAAATCCCTTCCGATGGAATGGTTTTATTCATAACCGGTATCAAATAGATCTTTAAACAATGTATTATGTTATTGTACATGATACAAGAAGTGTCCCCTTCATTTCAAAAACAATAAAAAATAACTTTAAATACCACTTTTATACGGGCAAAGTTACCCCTGTTTTACAAAATAAATCAATTTTTCTTCTAAATCCTTAACCGCTATATTTTCTTATAGGCATCATAATATTAGAAAATACAATACCTAGAACCCCTTCATCGCATTTTTTCAAAATATTATTTTATTCTTCGTTAATTATTGATTTTACGAGAAATTGTAGATTTTTCACGCAATTCCATCTCGCTCATTTATATGCAATAGGACAAGGACCGTTGCTTATCATCTATCGCCGCCTTAACTGATTATTATGAGAATAATGATTCTCATAATAATGACGATCAACCTTATCCAACTGTTCGCAAAATGCCAAACTTCCAGAACGACAACTCCTATTTAAATATATTTCATGTGGTGTTGGAAGACCACCTACTCGTACTGGGTGGAATGACGACATTGTAGCGGCTGGAGTCTTTGAGTAGAGGAAGCTAGCGATCGCTTTTTGTGGCGTCCGCGTCGCACAGGGGAGGTCTATGTTCATAAGTGGACGACAAGGGCTGAACTGACGACTTCTATTTAAAGGTGACTGAAGTAGGTACCGAATAGGAGGTTGATCTAGACTTTTAGCTAGACTGTCATTACTGTCGTCGTCGTCGTCGAAACAATATTATGTGATTTTTGATATATTTTAAAGTGTTTCCTTACACTTGGATTAAAGAAATACTTTCCAAAAATTTCCGAATTGGCCAAATTGGAAAGGGTGTCTGACGGATCCCCGGAGATGCTGGTTCAGGTCCTGTCGGGTGCGGAGTTTTTTGGAAAGCATTTATTTAATTATAACATTATGTGTATGTGTGTGTATAATGTGAAATTGGATTAATAAAACATCCTAAGTGTGCGCGGCCTTATGATTTCACCACAAAGATAATAAAGCCAATTGACTGCTAGTTCTACGAAATTATCTACAAAACACAACTCACCATTGCGGGCAAAGAGTGAGGTAATAAGCAAACTTTGTGAATTGCTTTTCTTGTATGATAGTGCTACTGGAAATTCGTACCTACTATTGTTGTGATTACGAGCAGTCAACTGGTTATTACGTCTTTGAATTCAAATAACTGTCGTTGTCTGTGTGTGGGTTGCTTTATGTAGATTATTGTAGATCATCAAGTGACTTATGATACTGAACAGCTCCAGATATGCGAGACAGACGGTATCGAAGAGCTGAGCGACGAAGAGAGCCCGAGTGGAGGCCGCCGCCGACTTGTTGTTGTGAAAACTCTATGGCGCGGCTGCCATAACGATATCAAGTAAGCAAATATTCTTCATATTTAAAAAATTTGACGGCCTCTGTGGCGCGTTGTCGGCCGAAGGCCCGATTGCCATATAGTAGGAAACTTGGGGGTCTTTAAGTCACGAGGAAACAGGTATCTTCTAGGAAAGCGTGTAACATCTTAAACCACACCGTCGCTTTCCATCGGGTAAGATAGTTGTCAAACGCTTCGAAAACTGTGTAAAAACGTTTCCAATCTGAAGATAAATATAATTAAAATCTGATGGTATTTTTAGAGCGGCGTTTGCCCGCGAAGCTACGTGGGGCGCCGGTTTGAAACACCCTCAGTTGGCCAGGGTGCTTGGTTTGAGTCTTCTCGAACCCCCATGCGCAGCTCTGGATCGAGGAGAAGCCGCATGTCTACCTGCCATATTGAGAACAGACAAGAAATTGAAGTAAGTTACTGACATCCATTTAACTTGTGCTGAGGCTACGTTATCGTGCGAAAATTCGAGTCGCGTTGACAAAAACATGTTCGAGATGTTCTTGTCTACACTATAAACGCTAGTTTTAGCAACAGCGCTCCGATAGTACATCGTCTTCGCCCGAATACTACGCGTCGCAACGATCTACCAAGCCAGATATATTGAGTATACAAGAATATCCGGCGTAACCCGCTAATGTAGCCCCAGCATTAAACATTATAAAGAAACATTGCATTGCGCACACATACAATAGGTTTTTTTTTTCAAATTAATCTTCATTTTATGAACATTACTTGCAATACTGTATTAAAAAGTACATACACATATTGTGAGTGGTGTCTGGAGTCACAGCTTATATACTGGCGACCTATAAATTGTTGTGTCGTGGTTGTGTTCATTTCTGTGTGAAATCAGCCGATTTTCCTATGATATTCCTGCGGGATTGAGCTTTTACGCGGGTGAGACCGCGAGAAGCTGTTAGTGAATGATATTTTGTTTGTCCCCGGTCATGTTAGATACGAAATACTAAAAGTAGACTTTACAAATTTAGGACTAAGAGCTTTGGAGTGTGAAACTAAAACGTTCTACCTATAAACGCTTAAAAGTAAGGGCATATTCCTCTTAATTTCAGTTATTCGAGTTTGATTCACATATGCTGTCAGATAGCAGCCGGCATGAAGTATCTGGAATCGTTCGAATTAGTACACCGAGATCTAGCTGCACGGTAAATATCCCAACGATTATATACTTAAGAGGCTAAAGTTTAATTCAACTAAACTAGACAAACCAATGAATGGAAATTCTCCGCATAAATCGTCATTTCCAATTTTACAGCTCGTGTGTGAAATGCTATTCGTTGCTTATTCCAGTTTAATTGAATCAAGCCTTAGTAATTCTATAATCATGTACCTACAGCTACTATAAGGAAAATGTACCAGTAGACTCACGGCTTTGATCTTGCTATAAATGCCGCCAAACATCTAGACTCCCAGATAGTGCATAGTGTCTAGGGTCATATAACAACAAGCAATTCCGAGTTGAATAGTATACTATGAAATCGTTTGAAACAATTTAACCAATGCGTAAGGATGCATTAAAAAGGCGGCGTTTTTTGTTTCAACTTCATGGAAGTATTTGTTGGTAACGTACTAATTCCGCGTTCGACACTGTATTTATTTTAACATGTATTCTATTTATTACTATTACAGGAATGTGACAGTGAGTGAAGAGCTTAACGTGAAGGTGTCAGACTACGCCATGTTTTGCGAAGAATTTGTCGAGGACTACCACATTATGCCAGACGGGTCCAGGCTACCGTTGCGGTGGATGGCTTGGGAGAGCCTGCTAATGGTAAGTGTGAAGAAGACAACTATATTTTGTTAACGGGACAGAAAACTATAGTCGAAATGCTAAAAGAGACCGAAGAAAGAGTTTGTCGGAAACATCTAATGATGAATCTACTGAAGACGAGACCGAAGTAAAATCCAGCAACTTTTTTAAAAATAGGAAGAAATGGGCAATTGGCTTTAACCAAATTGAACCAAATGAGTTACCAAAATATCCAAGAAATTTGACAAACACTGACTCGCAGTAAACAGTTGAAATCATGGGGACTGGTTATTACTGGCATAATAGTTGGCAAGAATCGTTACATAGATATGTTCAAATTGCTAGTGCCTGAAAATTTACTGTGATTTAATATAATATTGTCGCTTTACCCATTGAAATAAGCTCGAAAAATAAAGTGTGGCCAATATTATGCAGTATTCATAAACTCCCAGTTAAGATAGGAATTTAGCAGTTTTTGTTCGTTTTTTTATATTATTTAACTCAACTTTTTTTTTTTCTTGGGCAAACCCCACAGTGCAAAAACCGTTTTGCAATGCAAAGTCAAAATCTTGTAATGTTTGTTTAAGGGCATCTATTCACCGGCCAGTGACGTTTGGTCATTCGGAGTGACCGTATGGGAAATACTGACTTACTGCTCTGCTAAACCATTTGATGAGATGACTGATGACGAGGTACGAGAACTATTTCAGTTTTTTATCAAAATGATATCTATTTCAATATGGATCCTTGCAATCCATTGTTTAGATAAATTACTGTTCATTTATCAAATAAAAAAGCCGAAACGGAACTAAGTATCTTTCAGTGAAGATAATTTATGTTTTTTTTGTCTTGTTGATTTGATGATGACAGTGAAGTTGATATAGATATTAAATTAACCCTAAAAAAAAAATGAGACCTGAATATCTAGTCTCCTCTTTGAACCAGCGAATCTAATGTCAGAATTACTGGTCAATTATTTTTTGAAACAATCAGTAGGGGAGACTGGGTACGGTTGTAACAGGGTACGGTTGTAACAAGTCGAATATTCGAGAAACTATAAGCGGGACGGTAAGGCAACCAAGGGGAGGGAGGCGCGGGAGGTCATTCTTAACCTGTTCTTTAGTAACGCTTCGCTCTCTGAACGCCACATAAAGTAGTAGAAGGGGTCATTGTGTTTTGAACATCAAAAGTAAGTATTTTTGACCGTTTTTATTTTGTAATAACTTTAAAAATATAATACCCTGTCTCAAGTAAGTATGTTTTTTAAAAAAGTTGATAATGAGAGATTTATTTAGCGCTATTTGTTTTTGTTTATGTCAAATAAAAAAACCGTTAGAAGCTTTTGAATATTAAAACAGTAATTGGGTACGGTTGTAACAAATTTTATGGGGTCGGTTGTAACATTTTTTATTTTTTTAATGTTTATCACAGGTGCCTAGAAAACGTAATAGAAAGTCATCCATAGGCCAAAGTGACCTCGTAAATTACGAGAATGCCTATGATGAGATAAAGGCTGGTACATCAATAAGAAGAGTAGCAGAAAATAACGAGGTAAACTATAGGTCTTTACTTCGTTATATACGGAAACGCGATACAGCAGGAGATGTTATCGTACCGAATAACATTCGCATGGACTATGTAGCTCACAAAAAGGCATTTACAGAAGAGCAGGAAAGAAGTTACCTTACGAGCTAACCATGAAATATAATTTCAATAACAAATAATGGCCGGAGAAGAATGGTTTAGATCATTTATGAAGAGGAACCCCGAATTATCAGCACGTGCTGCATAAGCGAAAAGCTTATCAAGTAATATTGCCTTGAAAAAGCCAACTGTAAAGTTGACGATAGCTTGTTCATTTAATAATAATGCCATTAAACAATAAAACGCGAGTAAAACCCGGTTTATATTGTGTTTTATTAAGCTTATCAAGGGCTAACCAGCTTCAACAGATTCAGCGCATTTTATGATAATCTACAAACAGAAATGGACCGACACCATTTCGAACCTCAAGATGTATGCAATGTCGACGAGACTGGTGTAAGAACTGTACAAAAAAATAAAAATAAAATTAATAAATTAATTAATATATAAAAGAACGATAAAAACTATATCATTGTGCACTATTTCATGTGTTACAATTGACCCCATCCGCTGTTACAACCGCCCCTGGTATGGGTACGGTTGTAACAACGGCAAGTGGTTTATGAAAATGGTCATAAGTGCAAATTTATTTGACTTAAATATCTATTTAAAATGATAACTTGTAGACAAATTATTATTTCATATTATCAACTCCCATTTTTGTTCTTTGGGATAAAAATAACTGAGCAACCGGCAACCAAAGCAAATTTGTTACAACCGTACCCAGTCTACCCTACATTTTATGGATAGCATTTTATTATTAATACTAGCAAATAGACAGCACTTTAGGTAAGACGCTAGTCTATGTCTAACAGAAAATTGAAAAACAAAAACCTGAAGTTTACATTTTAGATTACGGTAATAAAAATAAATTACGACGAATTGTGCAGATAATGTGGAATAAGAAGTCACTTGTCATTTTAGCGCTCGAATCATGATCACACTAAGACACCGAGTTACAAAATAGTGAACTGCGTGATGTGTCTGTCACAGGTGTGTTATCTATCTACGATTGGTTGCAGGTGGTTGGTAACGCGGGCGAATGGCGTCGCGGAGGACGTGGCGCCCGAGTGCCCGCCGCGCCGCCACCGCGCTGCCGTCGAGAACTCTACGACTTAATGCACGAGTGTTGGCGGCGCGAACCGGCGCAGCGGCCGCGCTTCTACGACCTACACCGCTTCCTCGATCGCATGACACACGGGTATAAACCTCCACCCCCACCGCCACTACCATCCCATCACCTACACCGCTAAAACTATCGACTTTTCGCAGTATTATGAAACAGTATTTTAGTCATTTATATCTAGTTTTAAGGTAATGCGCGTTCTAGAAGACGCGCCGCTTCGCATTATTGACGTACGGACGTTCTCCGCACTCTATTTATATATTTTAGGAGAAGTCGTCGGTCGTCGCGAGCTACGTTTCGTCTCTAGCGACGGTTCGCAAAATATCGACATATTCGATGACGTCGGTGTCGATGTTTTAACTCAACGAAATAGTTTTCTGATCGGTAGAGGAATGTACGAATGCCGATGCGAATGATATTTGGTTAGGCAGTAGCGTTAGCTGCGAATGCTTTTCAGAAATCTATTTCTTTAGGTAGTAATGTAATTACTGGCCAATGGCCGGGTAAGTGTCACGCCTCTCCCTAGCGCCCTTCGCATAGCGCTCCCACGATCTTCCACTATCACCGCCTCTATGGCAACCCCCATACGGGCACTACTTCAATACGCGATAGAAACCACATTGTAACTCTTCAATGTCATGTTTCTGATTGCATATTCAAGAAGTGTCTATCCGGACGAGGGCCGGTCGCATGCATTCCTCGGCTGTCACCGAGATTGATAAAATGATGGAATGCCACCTGCCCTCGCCCTCTAGTATATCCAAAGTCTAACTCCTATTTTTTTAACCTGTTTTAAAATGTTAAGGTTGTATACTTCGGAGGTAAGAACCTCTAGGGCGATAGTCGCCCCCTGTGCTTCTTGTTTTCTTCGATCGAGCACTTAACGTAGTTAAGCACCGCTTTCGGCAATACGGACAGAACGAAGTGTGTTATATGAGAGAGATATTTTGTAAGGTATAAGCGTCTCGATCGATGAGCGGTGCTTTGCAGGGTAGTGCAATTGATGATGTTGGGCTTCAAACGTGCCTATTTCCGAAAGTGTGTGCGCAATCGTCACAAGGTCGGACTAAACCACCAGAATTACTCGTGATTCGGGTGGTTCTGTTTGTGCCTTGTGGGCTGTCAACTAATAGAAACTTAGTTAAGGATACACTATTGATATACATGGATGTTTAAATGTCACATAATGATGTATGAAAAGTAATTGTGGTCACATGTTATAAACGTTCTAGAAGTCACTCCCCTGACACCCACCTTGGCCCTGATTTAACATTCAAATCTAGAATACTATACAGCACAAACCACCTTGGCCCTGATTTAACATTCAAATCTAGAATACTATACAGCACAAATATATTTTAACATACCTGAATATTTATGTCTATATATTTATATATACGTAAATGCAACTGGTTTTACTCTTGGCGTTTAACTTTGCTTTTATTTTAGACAATATCACGATTAATTTTTTTCATTAGAAATCAGATTTTATAAATTAACAGGGCTTCTACTGTTAGTCTTTATATATTTGAATTTTTACTTATAAGAACATTAAGGTCAGATTGCTAAAATTAGAACTTACTCACTGGAACATTATGTGTATTTTTTTGTATTTAATATTTGTAGGAATGTCATATTATATTGTTTATTAATAATTAGTATTGTAATTTTTCGTTTTAGTCTAATTGTCCATTTTATGAGTGTTCTAAATCATACATATTTGACTTATTAATAACAAGGTTGGTAAAAATGTCCAATTAACAAAATGATAAACCAGGGCTCCCTAAAACTACTCTAAACAATAATTAAGGTTATATGCAGTAATAACGTAAAATATGTTTAGTCCAGACATGCAATTTGCACGATACTGATACACAATGAATAAGAGGGTTTGATGTTATTAACCACTCGTTATTAAAACGTTTAAAGGTATCAAACAATCAAAGATATTTTAGATTCGCTAAGCATTCAAGATTTGGAAAGGACCTACTGAATCTTTGGCATAGTCAGGCGGCAGACATCTAGATTTTATTTCGATATTTAGTCGCACGATAAAACATTTGGAACTACATATTTAATTACTTACTTTTTTTTAAAAGTTTGAAAGAATGTTGCTTGTGTTGTTGAATTTAAGACGTCGCCTCTAGCACCACCTCGGGTAGGTATCATATACATTACCTTGTTGCTTTGTAATGAGGCTCTCAAAAAATGACTATCGTTATTTATTTTGATGTTTATTTTTCTTTTTTTTGGAACTTTTTACAATATGTACCTACGGATAGAGAAATGTGGAGAAAATTGCATCAATACACCCGACAAGAGCTAAACTCATAAATGATTAAAATACCTACGGACGGACAGACTAAGGATTTTTGTCATCTAAATACTTCTTGACACTTATGTCATACGACTTACTCTGGAGACATTATTTAAATATTATTTTAAATTTGGAAGGCACCCTTCTTAAATTAATTTTTGGGTTTTACTGACCAACTTAGCAAAAGGAAATTCCCTAATCAACATTTCGGAAAAAAAGAAGTGACACCACCAGCCATTATTTGTAGCTCTTAGGTAATGCTTTCTAAAGCTACGTCCGCACTGGCAGGGACCTGCTCAGCGCCTAGAGCCTAAGTGCATGCATTCTGGCTTGATACCCGTTTCGTGACAAACCGCCAACATGTTTGTTTACATTGATACACACCAAGTAACTAGCTAGGCAAGCGGGCGAACATTTTAGACAGTTCGTTGTAGTTAGACACTCGCTACAAGCCAGGCGGCTAGTAGCGTGCCCGTGCGGACGTAGCCTAATAATCGCATTGGTTATGCGCGATGGTCTCAAAATATAAAAGTTTTCGATGGAAATGCAACAAGCTAGTTGTATAAGTACTATTTCTTCTATCAAGCAACTAATCAACAACAGAAGATTTTAATTAAAAGATCTAATAGAAATTAAATTGTAAATATAAATTTGGATTCTGTAGAGTATGTTAATAAATAATGTAGGATTAGTGATATATTTACGAGTGAAACGTAAAATAATGCTAACATTCGCTAGCTCAACGATCCTAAGTGGATCTTGACCATCGACACCAACAGACGCCATTGCCTTCTATCCCGTGCTACTCGTGGCCAGTCGGCTATTTGAAGGGTATGCAGGACCCGTTGCACTTGGACTCTAGATACCGCTGGAATGCGGTATCTAGAGTACAATCGTTGGGTTTCCTATAAGTTCGGCCCATATACACCCTTTTCTGATCGATCCTCCTCCTTTCTGTTAGCATTCAATTTTACATTCATTTCTGCTCTGTTTCACATCAAGACACACCAGGATTATTCCTATAACAGTTTTGTAGAATCGAATCTTGATCTTCCTGCGAATAAACATGGGTACAAGATTTTTTGCAGTGGACATATTAAATTAACAAAGTACGAAATATCTTACTCGTAAGTATAGCATTGTAAATGTAAGTAAGTATTTGGTAGTTTGGTTGGCAACGGAATTTAAAAATTATTTTATATAAATCGGTTATCTGTGTTTTATATAAAATAATATTTAGTTTTTTTAATCTATTAAATAAAGAGCTTTACCGAACACACGGTTATGTCGCTCAAATTAATAATATGTTATTAAGTTTTCAGTTTGTAGCAAAATACTTAATCATCATGTAAATACCGTAATTGATCAACTAAACTATCAAAAACTTAGGTAGTGCTTAAACCAAATCACCCATTTTAACATTATTTGTTGTATAATTCATTAACATTAATTTAATTCTAGAAATTGTACAATCGAAAAACGTATTCTTCAGCAATACAACAATAGTGTAGAAATGTAGTTAGATGTTCTAGTTTAGTTGTATGTTAATTTATCAGATATAAGTAGTATAATTCTGGCCCCTTCGGCCGCTTTCGAAACCAAAGTTAGAAAACAGTTCTTAACTAAGATATTTTTTTCTTCCTTCGAAATTGGTTTCGTCTTTCGAAACTATCAAATCGTATTCGAATCCAATCTCAAAAAACAGACATTTACACTACCTAGGGAAGATAGCAAGCATTTTTCAAGATTTCAAGCAGATATATTCTATACATGGCTATGATGAAAATACTCTATCAATAAGCCCTTTAATTTTTGCCTTTCTTATAAACGAAAAACGGAGACTTACAAAGTATTATTCCGATTAATAAAATTTCAAATTTCATCCTTTGAACCTCAGAAGATAACTTTGGATTTTGAGTAAACAGCAATGCTAGGGATCAGAGATGTCTTTTCAATTATTAAAATAAAGTTATGCTACATCCATTTTAATAGGGCATTATTATTATTATTAATAGAACCTTAATTCCAGTGTCAAAAAGAGATACGTGCGGATTTAGCCCGTTTGCCGCATCAGTTTATCACTAAAGGATATAACTATGTAATGTATGAAAGCCCGAATGGCATAGAAGTTCAAAAATTAAACAAAACGATATTTTAAAAGGCAATGGTTTCACAAATTTGCAGCTGCAACAAGGAAGAAATAAGAACAACGAACCACTTGAAAGAGTGGCACTCGAATACAGATTCATTGCGCGTACGAATCCAACATTAGCTCAAGTTATGGATGTTCTGAAAAATGAAACCGGCGTTAGCAAAAAAAGATCAAAAACTACATGGAGATAAACGAAGAAATAGAATTAACAATCCGACAGCTACAAAAAAAAATCACGGTTGGCCATTGCCTTGAAATTATTGCACCTTTTTCATCGCATTATTCAATGTTTTATATAATAGAATGAAATCGGTTATAGTTTTAATTTAAGGTTAGAATGCAGTAAACATTATTTCTTTAACTATTTGAATTAAATATAAACATTACATATATTAACTTTTAAGTCTTAGTTCTTAAACACCTAAAAAGGTTGGATTAGATTACGATTTGATAGTTTCGAAAGACGAACCCATGTTCAAAGCTCGAAACGAATTTCGAGATAAGAAATATTAGGGGTTAAAGTATGAAATTGCCGATTTGTACTGAAAATCTTAATTGTTTATTTTTTAAATTTTTAACAAATTTATTTAATCAAAATAGTTGCCATTATTATCTATACATTGCTGCCATCTAATGGGAAGGTTATTAATGCCTTTGCGATAGAACTCCGACGATCTAGACTGCACAAACTGTGTGAAAGCATTTTGTACTGCCTCCTGGGAAGAAAACTTCTTGTCACGTAGATAATTGTCCAAATCACGAAAAAAATGGTAGTCCGTTGGAGCAAGGTCTGGTGAATACGGAGGATGACGAATGGTTTCTAAGTGCAGTTCCTGAAGGGTCAAAATGGTTTCTCGTGCTGTGTGAGGTCTCGCGTTGTCGTGGAGCAATAATGGTGAAGATCGATTCATGAGTCGGGGCTGTTTTACTGCTAGTTTTGTCAACATGGTTCGGAGTTCGGCACAATAGACATCTGCCGTAATTGCTTGACCAGATCGAAGAAAACTATAGTGAATAACAAAATGCTGAGACCACCAAACAGTTACCATTACCTTTTTATTGGTAAGTTTTGCTTTAGGACACTGTTGTGGCATTTGACCTGGGGTCAGCCATTGCATTTTTCTTTTCCGGTTATCATAAAGAATCCACTTTTCATCACATGTTACAATTCGATCCAATATTCCTTCATTTCTGTACCGGTTCAACAAGGCAACACAAGTTTCAACACGCGTTTCTTTCTGCAGATCAGTCAAATCATGAGGCACCCATTTTTCGTATTTTTTTATTTTATTGATTTGACGCAAGTGAGTCAATAAAGTGGGTAAGGTAACGTTAAACCATGCTGCTAATTCCTGGGTAGTTTGACTAGGATCGGCTTCCACTATCTCTCTTAATTCATCGTTATTCACCTGTGTGGGCGGTCTTCCTCGTGGCTCGTTCTTTAAGTCGAAATTTCCATCACGAAAGCGTTTAAACCAAAATCGCACGGTGCATTCATTAGTAGACCCCTCTCCAAACGCAGCATTGATATTGCGGGCTGTTTCTGCCGCGTTAGTTCCGCGTCGGAACTCGTATTCAAAAATCACTCGAATTTTCGCAGGATCCATCTTTCTTGTCTAAATTGAATAACAAAAACAATTGAAAGTCGATATTGAAATGTTTCACATTTTTTAAAAAAAGAACATCACAGAAACCATTTGAAAAAAGTTTCATTCGAAAACCTAAAACCATGAAGATTCTATGTCAATTCAAAGAACCTATTGCAATAAAACGGCAATTTCATACTTTAACCCCTATTATTATTCTTTTACCGAACCCAATTTCGAAGGAAGAAAAAATTCTTATAAGAACTGGTTTCGAAAGCGGCCGAAGGGATTCTGGCAACCAATCCGGCGCCAATAGTTTTACTCCAATCTGTAAATGGATCACCTCATAACTTACAAATAAAATATACTAGGTGTATTATACGATCTACAACCTACACTCGTCGTCGTAGTTGTTTAAAAATAGGAGCGAAAGCATATTTTGATTTTTACTGCTAGATAATTAAAAATGCAAAAGTAAGAATGAATTTAGGACAAATGCTGCATTCTATTTCAATAGTTTAATACTAAACGCTTCCTGGTCGACTTCAGTCTGTTCCTATTAATATATCATTTTATTTAGTATCAACATAACAGATGTTCCTTAGGATTTATCTGATCCGCACTTAAAAGTTGGGCGTTACCCGGGATTTTTGTGAAAATTTTGACGAGGACGAGTGGGCAAAGTTCTTTTCTTAGTGGTTCCATCGGATGCAGCGAAATATAGATTTAATTGGACTCTATTATATATATATATATATAATAAAACTAATAACTCGTCACTTTGCTCAGTTTTTGATTTTCTAAAAACTTTTAGAGTCACCCTCGTACGGAGAATTTTATGCATAGATGCGGCTGCCAAATATAATAGCCCTTTTAGAACTTTGCTTGAGTTTCATGTTGCATCGATCGAGCTGTTCGGATCAGATTACTGCCATGTAGATTGTAGATGCTGATTTTGATGCATAATTAATGACAAGATAAGCATTTCACTTAGTATTAATTTCAAATTAATTACTTTTACTTAGATTAGAGGCTGTAATTATTTAGGAAATTGAATGTTTACGTAGTTGTAATCTTTGCATTTTCGATATTTTTTGTTTTGATACAGTAACCGGAATTTGGAAGTTTAGTGGGTTCGATGAAAGTTCGAAAATTAAAATTTACAAGGTAACTGTACCAATACAAAATGCATCAAGATGCAATGAATCTAACTACTTATATTAGTTTTAGTGGCGAAGCTTGGCAATGCGCGCCTATTTGTTATTTCTTTGACAGAAAACAAATCTACGTTTCAAAAAGCAATAAAGCTGTATAGCACTGTAGAGTTCAGTTAATAAGCTAGGTTAAATTACTAAGCTCTTGGCACCAGTACAGCAATATATGTCGATTATTGCGTATTAGGCATCCTTGAAGGCTGGTTTCCGGTTGATTTTTCACCTACCTATAATTCGACGAAAGTCATGTGATAGTGGTAGGTCCACTGGACCAGCGGCCCGTGGCTAAAGACCCACATAGTGCCCTAGTAGGTTGTTCAATACGTATCGGCAAATTTTGGAACTTGTACATAAGGTCACCTGCTAAAATAAAGCAGGGGCATCAAAATTATATATTGCTGTAGCTCTTTGTCTTGCTTAAATTTGTACATATTGTAAATACGAATTTATTAACAATTACCCATATCTACCAGTTATACCGATTACCGCTCCGGTATTTCGCAAGCCAGAGTAATGGTAACAAACTAGGGGCATCGTTTTTACCCATTTTCATCTTCAACGTCATCTGTTGACACGTCACGTTACCACGAGGAGTGTGGAATGGCATAGTATTTTATTGTTATGGGGAAGAGCTACCTATAACAAAGCTGCAGTTGCATAGAGCCTCAGTACTTGTACATAATATCGTAGATATCATTATATAAGAATCATCATAATTCCTAACCATAGCTTTTATTAATGCGATAATGTCACGGGAACTGAGAAAATTCTATAATCGAATGGACTTGATGTAAAAGCGAACTGCAGTTAGTTAGCACGTCAAGATTTAACCTTAAATTGTTCCGCTGCGTAAACTCCACTCTAATATTATATGGCTATATATACCAGCTGATATGGCTAAATACAATGATTAAAACTTTAGTGTGAACAAGTTACAAAGGCTTATTATTCCAATCGCTATTCAACGTTAGCTCTCTCACTATTTTATCAACCACAGGAAGATTTGAGCACACTAGTTCTAGCTTGCTTAAATCCTAGTTGAACTAATACGCACAAACCTGCGAGTCAAACGCAGTACCATTTATATAACTCTGTATATATAAAAGTAACATAAGCAATTAGTGCATAGATATCATAGCTTAATAACATTTGTTCAACGTTCGTGTATGTATATGGCGAAGAGTCACGAAAATTAGGATTAGCTAAGACCCTATTTAGATATAACCATAACATCATCATCGAATTTTACATGGTTTATACAGCGCAAGCAACATTCAATCCATGCTTTTTATTTTAGTGCCTGGGCCAAAATCTTGCTTCTTACTTCACAAGATACCATTGAAAATAATCGTCATATTGTGTGACTAACTTATTGTTAGAGATAAGCGAGTGAGAAAAGCGAGAGTGCTTGGAGAGCGTAATGGTAAGCGCTAACGCGCTCCGAGTTAACACTCGGAATGTCAAAGGTGCAGGTTCAATTTTTGGAAAGCATTTCTTCTTCCAGTCTTCCAAAAGCAGGAAACATTTCAAAAAAATATTTACGGTTGTTGTTAGAGATTTAAAAATCCCTAAAAAAGTCAAGTCAGACTTAATTTAGATTGTTCTTATTTGTGTCTAGATGGCACAAAAAATTAGAAGAATATGGGTTTAATTTAATAATTCTATAATAGACATAATAATTCTATAATAAATAATAGTAAAATAATGAAGTTAACACAGCAGTCAGAACAGACTACGATATTACAAAAAACTAACAATAAAGAAACAAAATTGTTAATTACGAAAGTATGAGGGGAAAATAAGTACACAAATTAATTACCAAAAGGATATAAAACATGTCATTATTTCTCAGTATCGTATCCAATTACATGTCGACTCAAACTATTAAATTAGGTACATTGCTATATAAGACGTTAAGTAATCTAAGCACACCTACCAGATAAAAGAAAACGAGCAAGCAAAGGAGATTGTAGGTTAATGTTTCGCAGATTGAATTCATTTTTAGAGAAGATATTTGATACAGTTCATTGGGTGTGTCATCGAAATTATTTAACCTTATATTGTAAAAAATAAAATGATCATTCGTGTCTCTTGTACAATAGGATATTCGACTTCTTTTGAGCTATAACAAAAACAAGAATTTACTGTAATATTTAACTAATATAATAAAACATATACGCAATACAGACAAATCAACAACGAGTTTGCTTCAGAAGCTAAAAAATCCTTTAACCCCCTTATTTATAAACGATGATTAACAGATGAGCAAGTTACGTAACGTTTATTTCAGTTATAGTCAACTAATGACATGAAGTTTCACTTCATATCACTCTGAAAAGCAAACGACACATAGTTTATGCAACAGTTAATCAGCGTTTATAAGTAAGGGTGTTGGTATATAAAATACCTACATTTCTGAACAATCGTTAGATACTATACTAATTAGGACAAATAAAACATACCTAATCATTCCTTGGCAGTCGGATAAAACTAAGGTTTTAGTTCATCGGAACAAGAGAATCATTGTACTCTACCTAGATTAATTTTGAAAACTGTTTGCTGAATAGGAATTAGGTAAACTATTAATTATCCACGTCGTCGCGTATCATAATGTACATACCTGTCGAATGACATTAAATGGGTTGTGCACAACGAATGTTTGTATATTGTATTCATGTTAAAATAGTTTAGAAACTATTGATTCTTTACCAATATCCGTGTATATTTCTTGTTATTCTATTTATTTAAGGCGCTGTAATATGGGAATATTTAGTTCCACTAGACGGCCGCAAAGGCAATGACATCGCGCAAGTCAAATTTTTAACTAATTGCTCAATAGTCAAAGAAAATTTCAATAACTGCGATACTCCTTGATAAGTAACTAGATTAGACACATTATCAAGATTTTATGATTAATCTTTTACAATTTCTACGAGAAGCAAACGCCAGATGTTAAAGATAATCCGCGCTACCATGCTCGTTTGTCGTTGCTAAGTGGTCATTTTGTCGTTCAAAAAAATAAAGTAAATTTTAAATAAAAAATACCCCGACTACTTTTAAAAACCACCGACATTTTTTTTTTGCTGTTTGGTTTTCTTTTTAATTATTTGAAGTGTTTTTATTCTTTTATTTTTTAGCTGAACGACAACGCGACGTCTTCGCGACGACTTATAAGAAATCATGGTATTGAAAAGATTATTTTGTATAAAATATAATCTAATGTTAGATTAGATCATAATAGATAATGCCCGATTTTGTTAACCTTCTATCTTAGATCTTGTAACTTACTACAGCGCCTTAAAACGGGAAACGAGTATGCGTTTCACCCTAATATTGTATTCCTCTCTTTTCCTTCCGAATATTGCTTCCAGAGCTATTTTTTATACATAATTAAGTTTTAAGTAAGTTCATTGTTTTTGGAAATAAACAAAACGATATCTCTCATCCATATCGCAGGACTCAATATTAAAAAAATGCTCTGGGCACAATATTCAAGAAGATAACGGAGAAAAAAGTTTGTGAGGATATCTAAGAGCGCGCCCGTCTGCCCTCTTTGTCAACCACGTAATTGAATAGTTACCTTCCTTTACATTGTAATATTTGACATTTTGATGTGTGTACGAATAATTATAATCAATATGTTAATAAATGTTTAAAACGCTTTTCTTACACAATAAATATAAACGGTTTCAGGAAGCTCGATAAGGGACATTGTTTTCTACTAGAAATGTTGCTTCAACATCAAACAAGCATAGACGAGGTTAGTAGGTAGATACCCTTGAGTTCTGTACTTGAGACCGGAGACTGTTTGATCAAATATGAAATGCTCGAAAACGTCACCTCGACTGTTCATAACACCTATGAATCGATACGTCCATAGTTCACCATCTCGATGCATCAAAATCCATTAGGATTTACTGTAAAGATCAATAGTTATTAGCGTCGGATTGACGAACTTAGTGATGATTTTATTTTACAATTTTGTTTAAGCAATTACATAAACTTAATTTATATACTGCTACTTTCTTTTTCGACAACTAAATATTTGTGCAATTGCATCGAATATGTCTTTAGAACCTCATTTAATTATTAAGTACCTCTAATTCGAATTTGCCTGATGTTGAGACGAGTAGGTACAATATGGTTTGAGACGTATTATATTGTAGGAAAAATTAGTCAGGATACAACACTACCAAAAGATACTAAAGATTTGTATAGATGATATACACTGTTGAACAACAATAAATTCGGATCATATGAAACCATCGCAAAATTAATTTTATAAGTAAACACGCAACACATAGAGGTCACGACTCAGGTGTCGAGTCGAGTCTATAAATCGAGTTGACGTTTTCGAGCATTCCACATTTAGATGAAACGGTTTTAAATCTCCAGTTGGAAACCTTGATAAACCTCTAGCTAGTGTGTACTTACAATCAATTCCGCCATTTTCACCGGGCGAGATTTTTTTCATTATGTATTGTGTTTGTTATCTATCGGTATTTTTGAAACCAGGCAAAAAATATGATGATTATATTTACCAATATTTTGACGTTCTATTAAATAAATCATTGTTACCGGTGTGCTTCTAATTGACCTAAGGTACAATAGAAATATAAACCAAGTCTTTGGATGTATCCATTAGGCTTACACACCTTATTCATATCATTCATAATTATACTACACTTTTCATATGAATCTTACCTTAAATCATATCATGAATCTACTATTATTGATTTAATATTTGAACGTCTGTATCTACACTTTCATGTTAAATTAGTCTTAAAAGGGGTGTTGTAAGGGGTTTTCCGTAAGCAACACCAAATACAAGAACTTCTAATCGTGATTGATTTGGTGTCGATCAAATCAGCACTATAAGCATACAGGAAACCCGAAAGAAGCGTTGGGACCAAAATTCATAAGCACGAATTAAAAAAAATGCCAGTGTCGACTAAATTTAACAGGGACTGAAAATTAATTATCTAGGTACCACATTAACTAAAGTACCTAGCATCTGTCAATGACTCCAGACAAGATTCAGTCGCTTAATAATTCGTGCAAGACAATATAATCATGTTACTTATATATAATTAACATTATTTACATCAGCCTGTTTGGTAACGTGTCTATTGTTATTTTTTCATCTGTTCTAATTCAGGTATTCATCATAACTTAATCTTATAATAATGGAGATGATACCTACACCAGACTTGCTTCAACGGGTAAGTTCGTATTACATGGTACATTTCCCTCATTATTTTCTAATTTTAGTTTTTATTAAACTCACTTTATTAATTTAATTATAATGTATGCAAGAGTAAAGTTTCCTATTGTATGTAACCTGCGTACTTAAAACATTTGTGAAAAAAAGAAAAACAATTTTCAGCACCAATTGTCTGTTTTAGAATTATTTAGATTGTAATTTAAGTACTTATCTAATATATAAGCTAAATTTTAAACACAACATGTTTTAATAGTTTTACGATAACGTACCTACCTAATGATGTTATAAATATCGTATCTTAATGACACTGGCTACGCTACAAAAGTTTCCACTAAACATATCGATTATATTTTCAATGTCTATTAGTATTGATACGTCTACAAATATTAGTGCGACAATGTAGGCAAACCTGGTTCATAAATGTGAATAAGTTGTATTAATCCCTATGCTTATATTTCGAACACATAGGATTTTTTTACTAAAACAATTAATGCATTATGTCATTAACTTATTTGCATCGCCATTTGGTACCTTACATATCTACATTGTCGATTTTAAAACACACTGACTTGTCTCTTTAGACTATTTTGTTTAGAACGTTCGTCGATCGCTCTATAAATGAACTCATTCTGAAACATATTTATTGATAAATAATAATCAAAGACTTTTAGGCACAATGCCTTCTTTTTATGTCATATTTTGAAGAAAATGTTATAATAAATGAATGTTGAATAACATATCCAACAAGGACTTTTATTTAAAACTAGCTGCGCCCCGCGGTTTCACCCGCGTAAGTCTCGTTCCCGCGGAAATATCGGGATAAAATGTAGCCTATGCGTTATTCCCGGTATCCAACTACTTATATTCCAAGTTTTATAGCAATCGGTTCAGTAGTTTTTTGTAGTTTTTTCCAAACATAGTAGGGTATTGAAATCCCCGGTTTGGTTAGAAACACTCACGGGACGGCCTCCCGCCCGTTTTACATGCGTTTATAAATAATACTATCCCATGATCCTAAAGCCAAATTTACAATACGAAACTAGTGTCACTATAGTCAAGCAATATAGTCAATTTTACACAAGCAGTCTCGCAGCAGTTACTGGAAGTAATTTTATCACAGACGAAACTAGTTTCATGCATGATGATGAAATTAATTTCATGATACTAATTTCAGCATGTGATTTCAATAGGCCCCCGTGGCGAGCCCGCCGGCCGTAGCGTATAGGCTAACCCCTCTAAGAGGATCATGCCTTGCAGACAATTAAAGAACTAATTATTATTATAAAAATGTTTTCATAAATAAAGAAGTTATAGTATAAAATTCAGAAAAGTTTGTCTAGAAATAAAGGACGATGGGTTCGAGGGTGACTAGCAAGGAAGCATATGTGCAACACAGTTAAGTCCCTATCTGAATTAGCAGATGACAATCTTGAAAACTACAAAAGATTGAAAATAATTAAAATATTGAGTAGTTTCCAACATAAAAACCGACTTAACATAAAAAGAACAAAATAAACTCTACACACCTACAGTGCACCATCTTATCTGCTTTGCATCTGTATCTGAACTCGGGCTGCCAAACTACAAAATGGACCCAACATTGCCATATGCAATGGCAAAATTGCATAGATGGCAATATGTACCATTTCTATTTGGTACATATTGCTACTTTGATTAAATAAATATATTAAATTTAAAGAAAAAACATTTTTTTTTCTCTCTTACAAAACACCAATTTCATATGTAAGGACTTTTATCAATTCCATAGTATATGGACGCAAGAATATCCTGCAACATTCGGTGCTGAATGATATGCTATACTCCGTCCTCCTCCGATGTTCATATTTATTATAGATTTGTTTTTAAATTATTCCTACCAATGTGGACGATGGGCATCGTTTAATAAAAATCATACTCCACGACTTTTGGCGTCCATTTAACCATTAAGATTTTTTAAATGTTTCATTTCTAATGCACAAGAAAAAATATTAAATTGTATTTTCACTAAAGTAGGTAAAAACAACAACAAAAAAGTTTCCAGAACTAATTTGTAAATTCGCGTGTTTTCCTCAGTCCAGTTCTCAGTGACATACTCCGACGTAGACGAGTAGAGTTCATAACACAGACATGTCACATCGTCGTCTTCGCTCCTAGAAGACTGTGCACTTGATAACTTTTGAAATATCAATTTCAATAATGTTCTCTTAGGTAAAGGTAGTTTTTGCATTGATATATCAAAACGGTCCTGTTGAACCCAGTTGGATCAAGTCTGTCCTAATCTAACTAACCGACGAACACTAAAGGGAAAAAAGGACAGACTGAGACATCAAGCCAGACCGTTTTTTTGACGAAGTAAGCTTTTAAGTTACTCTGTAGTACTATTTCTATGAGTCGTAACTCCTCTCACGCTTGCCCACTCGTTGCGCGCTAGTGCATTCGGCAAAATCGAATGCATCGGAATTGCGATCAGTTCCCCCCGCCATAAAGTTTTGTTTATTTTACAAAAAACTACCTAATGTTTTTAGGCGGTAAATGTTCAAATATACTTATTCTAGTTGGCATACGTATAGGTAGGGTTGCCAACCGTACTAAATATATAGTATTGTACTATATTTTAGCTCTGCCTACAATATACTTTTGACAAAAAAATAAAGTACGCAAAAATACTATATTTCTAGATTTTTTCTTTTTGTTACCGTAATTGTCAAGTCAATAGCGTCAAGTCAATGACTAAACTAAACAAATCTTGCAAAAAGTGATTGTTTGCATTCAAAATTTTTCAGAACTTCTGAGTTGTTCTAAATCAATAGTTGAAGAAATAAAAAAAATAGTTCAAACGAAGAAACAACTCTCAAGATAAGAAAACGACTTCAAAAATATGGACCAAATTAGGAAGTACAATTCAATTGGATTTCTAAAGACCCCCAAAATATTTTTAATGCAAAGTGCAAATTTTTCAATTAGTAGTGGCGGAATTGGCCAGGTAAGTTTTTATGTTCACTCAGATGAATGTGTGTTTTTGTTCGCATTGTGTTGTCAACAAAACTTACAATTTTGCATGAGTTTGTGTGGCATGTGTAAATTGCAAACAGAAAATTGAACTTTCCATAAAAACCGCTACCTTGGATGCTGTTTTGATTGCCCGGGCCCTTCCTCTGCTTCTACTATCACTCACGATGACAACATAACAGCCAGTGAACTAACCCTGACGTATCACATCTTTGAACACAACCTGTCGTATTATAGTATGGATTGCAGTCATAAACTCAATAAAAAAGTCTATGCTGATTCCAAAACAACAATTTTAGTTAGGAAGAACAAAATATTATTAATTTAAAAAATCTAAAACCCACGGTTTTAAGAATCCTAAAAAGAGTAAAATCACCCTGCAGGGCCAAACGAGGGGCAACTCAAAACGTGGAGGCGTATGACGTTTGCATTTAGCCGGAACTATTTTCAATTTCACATTTGTCATTTGGCGGAGCGTCGCACTGTTGGTCATAAATACTTTTTGCAAAATTGAGGGTAGATTTTTTTTTCTTTACAGTTTATGAGTTGATGAAATGTCACATCCTATTTGAGTACAAAAAGTCATACTGGTTCTTTATTGTTCTTTGTATCAACCTCCAAACCTTAAGACGTTTTTTGTTTTCTTTGAATAATTCAAATAACGTATTTTTAATACTGACTTTATTTCTATTAAAGTGGGAAGATTTGGTTAACTGGTCATGTAGCTATAGTCCGGTTGTTAGTCCGGTTGACCGAACTAGGGCAACTTTTAGGTAGCAAAAGTTCGGCTGATAAAAATCACCGAACTTTCGAAAACCCCTTTGTAGCTATAGTCCGGTTGTTAGTCCGGTTGACCGAACTATGGCAACTTTTAGGTAGCAAAAGTACGACTGATAAAATCAACGAACTTTTGAATCTCTAAAGTTGCAATAGTTCGCATCGAAATTAAAGTTATTTTAATTAAAACAAAAGTTAATTTAATTGAAATTAAAGTATAATACAGGTAAGTTGGGCACACTGTCTTGAATTTATGTTTACATAGGTACATACATATTATATTATCTCTTTTGTAGTATTCCTACATGGTATGTTATCTCCTTTGAAGTACCTAACTGGCCATTTAATATCTATGACAGAACTGCAATTTATTTATGCGTATTTGTCATGTAATTAATCATTAATCTATATATTTTCCTGAGGCTTTTTGGTACACATTTTATGAAAATGAATGTTGACTTTAAAATACTACAGCGAGGACGTGGTAGAGTGTTACTATTTCATGGACATCAATTTTATAAAAATTCAGTCTACGCGACAAAAATTAGTTACTGGCGGTGTAAAGAGTACAAGAATAAAAATATACATTGTAAAGGATATGTAACTTTATCAGCGGTGAGTAATTAATAACTATTTTTTTCCTCAGTGAACAATTTGCTAATAGCTACTATTATTATTATTTTAGGAAGAGGATAAAATCATCAAAGAAGGGGATCATTCTTGTAGTTCTGAACATATGCAAAATGATATTGATATTTTAATTAATGATTACATAACGGAAGCTGCAGAGGGTAGGGAACCGGCTTCCAGAGTCTACCGGAAATGTTTGATGGAAATAAAAAATAGAGGACTACATCTAGGAATCAATAAGCCAGTCCCAACATTTGGTCAAAAAAAATTTTGTATATACCGCAAGATCCGCAAAAATACCCAGGTGAAGAAAATTCGTCCAAAATCCCTTTCCGAAATCGAAGTGCCATCACAGTTTTTTGATATCTTACTGGCTGATTATTTTGATGGCGACAATAGAATAGTAATTTTTTGTAGTAACGATGCCCAAATACACATGAAAACTGTCAAAGAGTACTTCATGGACGGTACCTTTAAGGCTAGTCCTCAACCATTTTCGCAACTATTCACGATACATGGCGACTTGGGTAGCACAATTGAAAAGACGAATGTAATACCTTTGGTATATGTTTTCATGTCTCGCAAAAATGTAAAAGCTTATAAAATAGTTTTTGAATTGATAAAGTCCAGAATTCCTGAGTGGGAACCAACTACAGTGCACATTGATTATGAGAAAGCTACAATGCGTGCGTTAAAATCCAAATTTAAAAATGCCACGTTGACTGGATGTTATTTCCACTATAGGAATTGTTTAAAACGTAAAGCAGCGACGTATAATCTTAAATCGAGAAAACACAAATATACAATAAACTTATGTTCTGTACTACCTTTGTTGCCAGTGGATAAAGTAGACCAAGGCTGGCAATACGTTAAATCCAAAGAATTAAACGATGACGATGAAAATCTAAATAAATTTGTTAAATATTTTGAAAAGTTATGGATGAGGCCAGCCTTTATTCCCATGTGGTCAGACTTTTCTCATCGCCATCGGACTACGAACATTGTCGAAAGTTGGAACTTCAAAATAAATGGGTTAATTAAAAAAAACCCGACTGTGTTGCAAATTCTACATGTTATTAAAGACGACGATACTCTTTCAAATTTGAAAGTTGATCAGAGTAAAAGGTTTGGAAACATAATATTGCCGAAAAGGAGGAAGAGAGATATCGAAAATGACGATTTTATTAGAAACACTCAATTAGAGTTGACTTGTGGTGAAATTACCACTGAAATTTTTCTGTACAAAACTGCTTTATTTACGAGTACTTTTTAACACTTAAGAATCAATATAGTTAAGTGGTAAAAAGTACTCGGCGTTTTCCTCATAAAACCAGATGGGTATTTTTTTTAGCAAAATTTCAAATTTCAGAATTTTATTTTTTCTTAACAAAAACACTTCCTAAGGACATCACACTTTAATATACTACTATTCATTATTTTCATAATAAATGCGTTGCGTAGGTATTCTTTGTAAAATTGAGATCCTTGTTAACAAAAATGTTTAATGTTAATGGTCATGCAAATGAATTTGCTGTATTAAGAACCACTTTAGTGCAACCCACGTCGTTTTCGTTCATTATATTGTCGGAAACAATCAAAAATTTCAAAATTTTGGACTCGAACTGGAAAAGTCATCAGTTTTGTTTATAATTAACTTTAATAATTTCATTTGTTTTAATTAAAATAACTTTAATTTTGATGCGAACTACTGCTATTAGTTATCAGTTAGTCATCAGTTTTGTTTATGATTAATTTTAATTTCAATTATATTAACTTTTGTTTTAATTAAAATAACTTTAATTTCGTTGCGAACTATTGCAACTTTAGAGATTCAAAAGTTCGTTGATTTTATCAGTCGTACTTTTGCTACCTAAAAGTTGCCATAGTTCGGTCAACCGGACTAACAACCGGACTATAGCTACAAAGGGGTTTTCGAAAGTTCGGTGATTTTTATCAGCCGAACTTTTGCTACCTAAAAGTTGCCCTAGTTCGGTCAACCGGACTAACAACCGGACTATAGCTACATGACCGGTTAACTTATTAAACATGAGTGATGATGGTATGTAGTATTTAATACATATGAAACCATACACCAACCATACATAGTATTAAATACATATAAGAATATGATTACCATAAGAAATAAAAATAGTACTTTGTTTTTTAAGGTGCTATTTTGATTTTTATTTATTTCTTACATAAGCATTTTGCCCAGATACCTATTAGATTTTTGTAACTCCTAAAGTATTATATTTTAATAATTTAATTTCAATAGTTCGGCTAAAATGCCTACATGGGAATGGCAGTTGTTAGAAAGTGACATAGTAAATTTCAATTAATTTTGACCGTGTTTAAGGTATATCATAAAGTTTATCGTGATAAACTTTTATCATTTAAATATTTGAGTAACTTTTATTTGTTTTTATGTATATTATTTGTTAGTTGACCACCCAATTACAAGAAGCGATTTGTGGAATATGTTGTTTTCTTTTAATTTGAAGAAAATTGATAGCAAATTTAAAAAGCTCCATGATATTCTTATGGCTGAAACAAATTTCCCCCTTTGAAAGAACTAGATACATGGGCCTTCTAACATTTCCAATGCAATACTGCCGATAGGTCAAAAGATCTGGAAGCGAGAAACAAGAACCCGACTGCATCCACAATTTTATAAGGCTCCTTGATGCGTCGAACGATTTTTAAAGTTTCTTTACCTTTAGGTATCGTCTTGTTTTTTTACTTTTCAGTTTTAACGGCAGTCGGGTTTTTTATTTTTTTTTAATATTTTTTTTTTATTTAACGCTTTTTAGTTATTAGAGATTAGATACAATTACACCAGAGAAACTCATTAACTCTGGATGTGTATACTCCAGTAGCGAGGACTCGAAATCGGTTAAAGATAGGCTATCTAAAAGCCTTCAATATTATAATAGCTATTCTTTTTGAGTTTTGCTGAGATGGCTATGAAGTAGGCAGGTATTCATCTTAAAATATAATTACCAAATCCGAAAACTTCGTCGCGACTGGTGATAAAAAGGCTGGCGGTTTCTTGTCCTAGCGGATTAGCCTTGCTATCCATTATCCATAGCGCGACATTTCAAATTTTTAGTTAATTACTTATTGTAATAAACATAGTAATTGTTATTTATGTTATCTCTGACAAACTGACAAATCAAACATTCAAATTCCTTCAAAAGTTGAAACTCGGCGTCAAAGTCAAATCGAAAAGTTTTTAAGTAACGTTCCGTTGTCTTTGCTCGGTTTTTATGGTCAAGACAAATCTTGCTTTATAGCGTTTTAAATCTTTATTTTTATTTATTTATTATTTTAATGTACCCTATGTCACTCTCACGGTCATGACGAATCTAACGACGTATCGTTTATCTAAATCGGCCCAGCCGTTTAGGCCCTACAACGGCACAAAAATAGGTCACATACATACATACATACATACATACATACATACATACATACACTCACGGCAAAAACATAACACTTCCTTTGGCAGTCGTGTAAAAAAATCAGAGAGTTAAATGCCTGAACAACCTCAAGGATAGACACACTCACAGATATTTTTATTGCATTTTTTTATGTCATCGGACCCAATCATTTCTTGTTCAAAAGTTGTTAGAAAATATAAAGTAGACCTTCCTAGTAAGGTTCTAAACATTAATATACCACGTTAATGTAAGTATATAAGTATGTTATATTAAATCCCTTACATAAATAAATATATTTTGTATTTGTATTTAGTTTATTTATATAATACTACTAATATTTTGATTAAAGAGAGAATACAAATTAGTAAGTTAACATTAAATAACAGTCACGCGCTTTTTATTTTATACACTCACTCGGGCTCAAAACTTGAAATAAATAGGTAAAAATTATACTATAGCTACTATTAAAATACACTATGTATGTGAAACTAAATATGGTTTCTTAATTCATAATACATGTTACGAAAGGACGCGACTTATGTGAAATCCCTTCCGATTGAATAGTTTTCTTCATAACCGGTATCAAATAGATCTTTAAACAATGTATTATGTTATTGTACATGATACAAGAAGTGTCCCCTTAATTTCAAAAACAATAAAAAATAACTTTAAATACCACTAGTATACAGGCAAAGTTACCCCTGTTTTACAAAATAAATCAATTTTTCTTCTAAATCCTTAACCGCTATATTTTCTTATAGGCATCATAAATATTAGAAAATACAATACCAAGAACCCCTTCATCGCAATTTATAAAAATATTATTTTAATCTTCGTTAATGATTGATTTTACGAGAAATTGTAGATTTTTTCAGGCAATTCCATCTCGCTTATTTATATGCAATCGGACAAGGACCGATGATTATCATCTATCGCCGCCTTAGCAAAATAAGTATTTAAATAATTATGACCGGGCAGTCCTTAGCACAGATTCTACCGTGTGTCGTTTTCGTTGTTTACAGCTATTATTACAGCATTCAATCTATGGCAGTCATCATGAAAGCTACGCTACGCGACGCAAGCGGCGAATCGCTTATGTTCCGTGCAATACTTTATATTTGTTTCCTATAATTGTGCTTGTGGAAAGTTGAAAGTAGCTTTAGGTTGCATTGTCATCTGGTTCTGAACTATTCCCAAAGTTTTAGTCGGAAAGTGCCCCAAATTGAAGTTGCAATATTCCGCCTGGACCGACAAACAAACAAGAATAGTGACCGTATAAAAACGTGGTAAAATGGAGGCTCTTGTAAATGAAGTTCTAGATGTGTTGAAGAAGGATGATTTATATTTCTGTTTGCACACTGATGTCAGCAACAGAAATAATATTAAGTTATTTCCCTTAGTTGTCCAATGTTTTGATATGGAAAATGGTGTAACAAAGTAAACTTATTGACTTTCATGAAAATTGTGACGAATCAGCAGATGGAATGTATATAGCAATAAAAAGTTCAATAGATAAAAATAAACTTTCGTTTCATAGAGTATATTATACAGTCTAAGAGCCGTAGAGTATATTATATAGTCTAAGAGATTTATAGTCACTTCTTCGTCTCAGCAGTGCGGAGAGAACTTAAAAATTTTGTGGCTTCTGTTGATGGGGAATGGCATAAATTAAAAAGACATGTGGGCACTAGATGGCTTTCTTTGTAACCTTGTGTAGATAACATTATTTTATATTGGATACCTATAACCAATTATTGTTTTAGTTCATATGATGATTGTCCTGTCTATATACAAAATCTTTTGTCAATTAATGAACAGGATAAACTTAAGGTTTTAATTCTTTTTTTTTTTGCAAGCCATATTTTACATAACTTTAATAAAACCATAAAACAGTAGAAGGAAACAATATAACAATATTATTATTAGATATTTTCTCAATAACGTTTTATTTAAAAACCATGATTGATCAACGAAAAAGAGATATAGTTACTTTGGATAAGAGACAAAAATAACGACTTTTAGTCTAAATCTCCAGAAAAAATCTGAGAGTATTAAGAAAAAAATTGTTTTTGTCTTTGACAAAATCTTAGAATACTTATAAAAGTGGTTTAATTTTGACAATAGCAGCTGGTTATTCCTAAGTAAAAAAAAAGTAAGTACAAACATATCTATAGATGAGTTGTGGAGGTCATCCTAAAAGAAATACATTTTAGGCAAAAAATACAGTACAGTATTTTGTGATGTTTATGGACCTAATGCAGTATCTGTAAGAGTAGCGCAAATTTGGTTCAAGCGTTTCCGGATCTCGGACCATGTCGTCGCTCTGGTCGCCCTGTTACGGGCGGGCGACCAGAGTGACAAAAAGTGGAGCAAGATCGGCATATTAGTAGTTACGACGTACATAGCTGGAGAACTGGGATTTAGCCACAATACGGTTTTGACGAATTTGAAAAAAGCTAGGTACACAAAAAAGCTAGAAATTTGGGTGCCTCATGAGATTACTGAAAGAAACCTAATGAACCGTGTACTCATTTGTAATTCTTTTTTACGACGCAATGAAACCAAACCATTTTTGAAGAAGCTGATAACTGGTGATGAAAAGTGGATCATGTACGACAAGAACGTGCGAAAAACATAGTGGTTAAAGGTTGGTCAGGATTCACAGACTGTGGCAAAACCAGAGTTAACTCGCAACAAGGTGATGCTGTGTGTATGGTGGGATTGGAAAGGCATTATTCATTATGAGCTGTTATTGCCGCCAGGCAGGGCCATCGATTCTGAACTGTATTGCGAACAACTGATGAGATTAAAACAAAAAATTGAGAGAACGCGGCTGGAATTAATGAAACAGAAGGGGTGTAGTTTATCACTATTACAACGCTAGACCTCACACATCTTTAGCCACTCAGCAAAAATTACGTGAGTTGGGTTGGGAGGCCTTATAGTCCTGACCGTGAACATACAGAAGCTCTCTATATAGAGCAAGGAAGAGTTATTTAAAGTGTGATAAATTGCAAATAAATACTCTTGAAGAGGCTCGTGTTCCGCGAATTTTGGCTGATAACATACTACTCAAGGAAGACGGCGAAACAGAAAAGATGTTTATTTTTGCTACTCATCACGCCAGAAAATTGGTCAGTAATAAAACATACTCTTATATGGGTGACGGTACTTTTAAGTCAGTACCAACACCGTTCTACCAGTTATATACTCTTCATATTGATGTAAATTCAAACAAAACAACTACGAATGTCAAACCATTGATTTACGGACTGATACCGAACAAAACAGAGTCAACTTATATGCGTTTCTTTTCCATATTAAAAGATAAACTAAATATAAATATTAACTAATAATTAGTTAACTTCAAAGCAGATTACGAAAGAGCCTCGATGAATGCAGTAAGTTGTTTTCGCGAACGCCAAGATAAGTGGTTGTTTTAATCACTATAATGATGCGTTATGGAAAAACGCTAAAAGACTAAAGATTACCGAAATACCATCCGGGAGCGATATAGCAAAACTTTGTGCCAATTTACCGTTACTACCAGAAGGTTATATTTCTGAAGCTTGGCAATAAATCACCCAATTGTATACAGAAAACGAACTCATTACATTATTCAACACTTACATGGAGAGTCAATGGTTTCCAAGGATAGCCCCAAATATATTGAGTGTAGCATTTGAGCAACACAGGACTACAAATTCTGTTGAAGGGTGGCATATACGGTTAAATAGCAGAATTCCCCCTCATCCTATTTTTTTTCTGTTTATAAACAGATTTCGCGTTTATAATATTAGTAAGATTGCGAAAAGAGGCAAAATGTATAGACACAAAATTAATAAACAGCCTTTTCATAGCTTCAAAAAAAAACAGGAGGAAGAGTGATATCTTGTTTGATGAAGAGTACAGCAAACTGTTGCGTAGACTACAGTACGGAGAAATCCCGTGTATGACATTTTTACATGAAGTAACACACTTACGTAGTAGTATTCGTAATTAAGTTAAGATTTCTATTTTATATTTTTCCTTTTTATATTAAGTAACTAATGTAATAACATATGAATATGATTAAGTTATACCTGAAGTTCTCATCGAGAACTATTAGTTTTTTTTTGTTTACACTGAGCGTTATGTTTTAAGCACTGCACTGCTTACTATACTGCAAAGTAAATTTCTTGGTTACAATACTAATGGTTTTTAATTTACATTAGAAAATTATCCTACTATCTTAATATTCTGTGTTAAATATAGCAGAATATTTATATGGGTTTCTAGGGTGTTTTGACGTATGATAGAAACGCATCAGTATTGACAAACACGTATTGATGGGATAAGAAACGGGTCTTTTGGGAATACGGGTGTCATGAGAGACTGTTCTTTTGGCATACGGATGCAATGAGAACCGTGTGTTTTGACATACTGCTGTGATGGGAAACGGGTATTTTGGCCTACGTTCATTCTAAGAAAATGGTATTTTGGAACGGATGTTTTGGGCACGGGTGTTTTGGGAAAAGGACAGAACGTTCCGAAAGGAAGCGAAAAAAGAACAAGGCTGTGACAGATTTAGATAAAATCAATTCACATGCAATCTCAGAATGTATGTTTACTGTTATTTCACACGCGTATATAAAACTTTCCAAAGCTACAAGTAATTTTGCAAGATGTCGATTTGTTAAAAGGAAGCATAGTCATTGAGAAAAATAGACAATGGATTTCGATACATTAAAGTAGGCAAGCGAAAATTTATTATGGAGCGACATGATAACTATATTGCGGGTTACATTCTTACGTGCAATGAATAAAATAATAAATTAAGATAGCCTTTTGCTACATGAGACGTAGCTAAACGACAATCCCATAGCTCCACAGAAATGGATCGATGACACCTAAAGCGTCATGTGCCAAGGTGTGCGCTTTCATATTATGCAGGTTCAGCTGCTCAAGCTCTAGCTGTTTATAGAAAATTGTTTATTGGCGTTACAGTCTAAAAGCACTATAGACTCATTATTATTTTTCCCGGGTCTTATTCGCGTATAATTATTTTTAAATTCTCTTACCTCGACGTTTCGATCATGTTACAATGATCTTGGTCGCGAGGGGACTGGAGCTGCGGCGGGCGTCGTCTTCTATTTATATTATTTATTCATTTATTTTGTTTCTATTATTTATTGACGCCCGCCGCAGCTCCAGTCCCCTCGCGACCAAGATCATTGTAACATGATCGAAACGTCGAGGTAAGAGAATTTAAAAATAATTATACGCGAATAAGACCCGGGAAAAATAATAATGAGTTCAAATCGTGTGAGTTTAAAATGTTTAGCACTATAGACTATCACCGAGAAATGAACGCTGAAAATTTCAAAAATTGGCTATTGCCCCTTTTACAAAATATTCCTGCGAATAGCATTACTATAATGTTTTATACCGTTTATACCGCTTTATACCGTCTGGAGAAAATTCATAAACCGCCTACACAATGTAATAATGGTTCTAGTTGCATGGCTGCAACGAAAAATAGTTGAAGCTGCCATGAGCTTACTAAAACCGGAACAAGACAAATTAGTGCAGTATGTAATACTTCCCATAGAATCAATGTAACAAGCGTAATACTCAGCTTCTAAAATATTCTTAGAATTTTATCAGAGGTATTTCTGTAGCTTCTTAATTTAACAAGTTATCCTAACTTAGATAGCATTAATTAAATTTTATAACTATGGATTTAAAATTAAACAGATTTTTCGGTTTTAATCATGCGATGTTTATTATTTTTTACCATTATTTCAATGCTTAACGTTTCGAGACCTTTACGGACCACGTCTTTTGCAATCCAACATCGCGAAGACAGAAGTTCGAATTATCTACTTCTATTTATTATTTAATAAATATAAAATTGTAAACGAGAATAAACTTAAATCAACACAAAACAAATTGTCTATAGGTAATGGAAATGATAGTTTTCGACACCTATTAGTTAAAAGGTATTCCTACTGGAAAATGTAAGTGCAATAATTGATCACTCACTAAATGGAACAAATAATATTGGTGCACGACATGATTGGTTTAAATCATTATGGTAGGTATTTAAACTTTTTAAACTTACACGATTGGTACTCATATTAACGCGCGAATAAGACCCGGGAAAAATTTCATTATCATTTAAAAATCAATCACATCTTTTATGTTATGTATATTCTACTTTCTAGGCATGGCATAAATTCTTTTCAACTTTTCACTCGATATTATCGCAATTAGATCGATTGCAATTAGCAGACGCTAAGAAAACATGAACTGCTAATGACATTTTTGGAATGCTATTGGAATAGCATTATTGGCAGGTCGCACTTTTAACCAGTTCTTTCATCATCAGATCACAAACTATTTCAACGGAAATAACACCAGCAACATCACTGAGGCAAAAGCAAAAAAATATTAAAGGTTATTTACAGCTCAAGTTAGGCCCACAACAAAACAAAACATTTTAATAATAATTTACTGAAGAGAGATTTTACAAGACATTCATTTTTTTATCGTTGAAAATACGTGAGGCCATAATTTTGTTAAGGCTCAGAAAATTATTTCAAGTGTAAAACACGTCTAATGGAATCGGTCATTCATGAAAGTGAAAAAGAGCAATAGCATTAGCATTCACACTGGTAAAAAACATGCATCTTTAGCAATTATTTAAAAATAGCAACTATTTAACTTGTTTTTAGTAAGAGCAAAATATCTTCATTTTTTATTTGAACTCATAATGCTACAAACCAAAAAGTAAAAACTGACTAGCACCACGGCTGGTTTTAAATTGGCGAGAAAATAAGCAACAAACAGGGGAATAAATCAAAATCATGATGGCCAGATTAACTAGCGACAAGATATGTGATCTGCGGACATTCATTAAGTAAGAAATTTAAAAGAATTTAATATATTCCAAAATCGGCATTTTAAATTCTTAAAACACAATATTAACCAAGTGTATTGTGTTTTGGGTACATCATAATTATTTGTATTAAAACGTTCCAGTGCACGCAGACTTTTAAATTCTTCTTTAGTGTACAAAAAATTTACTCAACATACACGGCGAAATCATAATTTATTCGTCTGTGTATGAGGTAAAGCTATTTACAACTAATTCAATAAAATTTGCGATTTTAATATAACTGAAGACAGTAACTGCCAACTTACAGACTCGACATTCGAGACTTAGGGTAAGGAAAGGTATCTTGGTGGTATAGGCAATTTGGAGATACTTTTTAAATTGAAAAACACGCGCAAACCTGTGGGAGCATGTTAACGAGATAGCGATAGCGAAATGACGCGAGTGTGCAGAACACGGATATATATCATTTGTTTCGGTTACTCATTTTGGCGCGTTGTAAACAAACTTTTTCGAAACAATTGTATTCCCGCCGCCATTTTTTTTGTACGTGCATTGCTCCTGTAATAATTTAATCAAAAAAAGTGTTAAAACAAATGCTGGAGTTATAAAACTTAACAAATTGTTAAGATAATTATCCAATTATTAAAATAAACCTATAGTGAAGTCATCATAACATTAATATAAAATTTTATTCCTTAAGTTGTGCTCGTCAAATCTTAACATTTTCGCAGAATTTTTCGACATTTTTTTGAATGGAATTTTTGTAAGTATTTTTTTCCATTAATATTTAATATTTGAGTAATGAGTTATATATCAATTAAAAGCTATTATCTTGGGCTTTTGAGCAAATGTGTTTTTTTGGTATTTTGAACATATCATCAACTTACCTATTATGCTATCACCAAATAAGCTATTCCATTTTTTTTGTTTTAGATTAATGATGGATGATGAGAAAACATATAGAAAATACAACCAACAAGACCTAAAGATAGCCGTCCATATGGTAAAGAATGAAGGAAGAAGTATATACAAAGCGTCCAATGAAATGGGCATTCCGTGGAGTACCTTAAAGAGGTACCTCGAGCGTGATGAAGATACCGTAAGAAAAATGGGTAGACCCTTCGCACTTTCATGTGATTTGGAGTTAATGCTTTACAATTACATCATAGAAATGCAGGAATTGGGATTCGGGCTAACAGTTTTACAAATAAGAAAATATGCATATGATCTTGCAGTAACACTTGGCCGTGAAAACTTCTTGCCTTCTTTAAAGCAATTTGCTAGCAAATGGTGGTGGAGTAACTACAAAAAAAGGTACAATTTGTGTTTGCGAGTGCCAGAAAACCTGTCAGCTTATAGAGCTTCTATGGCAAATGAGTTCATGGTTAAGGATTTTTTTAAAAAGCTTGACGATGTTCTTACTAAACTTTCCATAAAAGATAAACCTCACTTACTTTGGAACTGCGACGAAACTGGATTAACGTACGTAGTAAAACCATCTAGAGTAGTTACCGCCATCGGTAAAAAGTATGTTTACAGGAGGACCTACGCAGAACGAGGCCAAACTCAAACAATGTTAGCATGCATTTGTGGCGATGGAACATGGATCCCACCTATGATTATATTCAAAGGTGTTCGTTGGAATGAAACCCTTAAACAAGATGCACTTCCTAATGCATTGGTTAAATTATCTCCTAAGGGATGGATAAATTCAGAGTTGTTTTTGGAATGGTTTAATTTTTTTATAAATACCATACCACCTGAAAGACCTGTGGTTCTCCTTATGGACTCACATTCTGCACATATTGGAGCAGAAGTTCTTCAGCTTGCTAAAGTCAACCAGGTGATTTTATTTACTTTCCCAGCCCACTGCACACATTTATTGCAACCTCTTGATGTTGGTATATTTAAGCCATTAAAAAGCTATTGGCGGGAAAGCATGAATAAGTATATGATTAACAATCCGGCAGACCCTCCAAATCGTTCAAATTTCCACTCAATTTTGAACCCAGCTTACATAAGCTCGTTTACTTCTAAAAATATTAAAAATTCCTTTAAAAAATCGGGAATATCTCCATTTAATGAAGCTGCAATTCCTGACGAAGCATTAAGACCTGTTTTAACCGAGGCTCCTCCTGTTGATAACCTACAAGAGATATCCAAAACATCAGTCGTCAATGTGGAACAAATTCTTACCACTCCCAAAGCTCCGAAACGAGAAAAATTAAGGAAAAAAAATTCTAGTGCTAAATGCTTAACTCCAACTATAAATCTTGAGTCACAGCCCTCCACGTCAAAGAAACCTGCCCAAGAATACCAGAAACAAAAGACTAAAAATAGTGAAGATGATTGGGAGTGTGGATTGTGCGAGAGACTATACTCTGGAGACGTGAAGAAACGAAATGGAGCTAAATGGATTCAATGTTCTTACTGTCTTACACCATATCACGAAATTTGCATATCTATGGAAGATGGTGACCTCGAAGAGAAAATATATTTTCGGTGTGATAATTGTATAAAGACATAAACTAATTTTCATTAATAAAAACAGTAAATATTTGATGTTTTAATAGTCTTAGAAGCAATTTAAATGCATCACCAAATTTCCTACCCTACATCATCAATTTACCAAACCATATAACCAACATACCTAGAGCTACTTATTATTTAAAAACTATAAAATTATATAAAAATAAATAAATTTTATTACTTCATATATGCTCACAAACTACCTAAAATATTACTTAATAATATGGTCTAAACACGGTTATCTATCTGTTGGCTGAATTTCTACAAATTATGGTTTTCTATTTTTATCACCAATATACCTTTCCTCACCCTATTACGTTTCTGGACAAAAAACCCAATACCAGTAACCAAAATTATAATAAAAAAGACAGCCGGCAGTTATTGAGCATTTAATAGAAAAGACAAAAAACACATCTGCATTTAGTATAAAAGTCAGATGTTTCACCTGACTTTTCTTTTATTATTTGATAGAAAATACAGATCTAATACCGGTGTTTTAAATTAAACATTTATTAATCATTTAATCGAAAAGAAAAATCTCTAATCTATATTTTCTATTAAGCATTCATTAATCATTTAATAGAAAAGACAAACCTGTAATCTGTCTTTTCTATTAAGCATTCATTAATAGTAAAGACAAATCTCTAATCGGTCTTTCCTATTAAGCATTTAATAGAAAAGACAAACCTGTAATCTGTCTTTTCTATTAAGCATTTATTAATCATTAAATAGAAAAGACAGAACTCTCACCCGTCTTTTCTATTAAGCATTCATTAATATTAAAGACAAATCTCTAATCTGTCTTTTCTATTAAGCATTCATTAAGCATTTAATAGAAAGGACAAATCTCTAACCTGTCTTTTCTATTAGGCATTTAATAAAAAAGACAAGTCTCTAACCTGCCTTTTCTATTAAGCATTCATTAAACATTTAATAGAAAGGACAGAACTCTCACTTGTCTTTTCTATTAAGCATTCATTAAGCATTTAATAGAAAAGACAAATCTCAAACCTGTTTTTTCTATTAAGAATTTATTAGAAACGACAGAACTCTTATCTGTCTTTTTCATTAAGCATTCATAATATTGTGCTGAACGCGCGATGCAGACGAACAATATATGTTTTACGTTATTGAATAACGTTGCCTAAGTTTCCGATAGATGTGGCTACGTGCTGAACTAAGCTCACTCACAAAACAAATAGACGCAGTCTGTAATTTCATCTCGGCAGAACGAGAGTTTGGGGCCAAATTGGTTAATATGCGTTGACATGGAATGTTAGAGATGAAGTTATAGTTCGTGATCTGTTGGAAAGCATTTGTTTAAAAGATAGTTTTCCAAGTGTAGGAAACACTTTAAATAATAAATGAAGTTTACTTAATTTAGTTAATATATTAAATTGATCCAGGATATTAAGACTGGTACCACCTTTATAACAGGAAATATAATGGCACAATAGTTAGCTGCGTCAAATGGCAACCGCAACTTAAGTTATAAATTCAGCTCTATTTACAATAACAGAAAAAAAAACACCCGACTTTGTGACCGAGTCCAAATTTCGAAGTTTGAATCAAATACTTCTTGTTCGCAAAGACATTACGGGATATTTACTAAGCCTTTATACTAATTTTTAGGGTACTATATGCTTTATTTCATACAACAATTTCAATCACAGTAAAATTTTATTGAAATTCTTGTCAATTTTTCGAAGTTATCGACAGTTTTTCATTTTGGCAATTAGACGTTCTAGTCACTTGACATTTAGACCATGATATTTTGAGAATTTGACGTTTTGGACTAAATCGTCGCCCAACTTAAGTGGCTGACGGACGACCAAACTGATTTTCTAGAATAGATTTAAATGACAGACACATTGTATATATTTCATAATTGTAATATAGATATCTGCCATGGATTAGTTCAAAACACACATGCTGCGAAAACCATTGTACAAGTAAAAATCAAACAAAAAGTAGATATACCTTCAAATAGGTGTACCAACTGAAAATTCCTATAGGCATGATTTGTTGATACAATAATATTGAGATTCTTATAGACTAGCAAAAGCTGTTCAGATCTAAATAACGAGTTAAGACTTAAATTATTAAATTCATTCACAACATAATTAGTTCGAACCCAGGAACAAAACAATCGACACATTCGCATTCAGCTTTTTAAAGAAACCGAATCGGTTTAGCTGCACGTTATTACAGTAAGAGACACGTTTAGGAGATGATTTATACTAGACCGTTGTCTGTTGCTCGGCCGCCTTTCGGTTGCAACAGACCGGTCGACTGCTCGCCGAGCAATGGTCAACGAACCTCGCACTCGCCACGGCCGGGTTATGGTTTGATATAAATCATCCTTAAGGAATCCATGACCAACTTCCATCACAACTAAACTTATTTACAATTCAATTGGCTAGAGTTCCATATTATCGATAAGAAAAACCAAGTCCCTCTGATCAAAAGATCTACAGAACAGCGAATGTTATGATCTCACGAAATCCCATTGGTTTGTTGGCTGGTTGTCACAGATGACCATAATTAGGGGTTCTCCTCGGTAAGCACGGTCCACTCCCAAACACATGCCAGCAGCAGTATTGTAAATGGGGCTCCCAGCCTGAAAAGTTACAAAAACATCAAATAATAGTACGATACAGATGTTTTATTACTCGATGGTAGAATGTTTGTAGGAGTGGATTCTCTGAGCTCAGCAGTCACCCCGAGTCAGATCATTCCCCGAGGAATAATCCAACCTAACCCAAACTATTACCCAACGTAAGGCAAAAAAAGGTCCAGCCTAAGGGATGATTTATATTAGACCGTCACGAGCGCCGTTCGGGTCCTAGCTTCGTTGTCCATCGCTCGGCCGTCACTCTGTTGCAACTCATCGATCGACTGCTCGCCGAGCAATGAACGACGAAGCTCGGATCCGGCACGGTCTTATATAAATCATCCCTAAGTCGTAGGTCAATCGGACTAGTCAGTGTTCTGATACGTAAACCAGTATCTTTTACAATGTATTTTAACCGATAGATAGAATTACTTTGAAACCTTTTGTGTTATTAAATGTTATAGTAGAATATTGCTCCGGTTCCACTATAGCCGTAAATATGCGCCAATGTGAATCATATTATGATCATTGTAAATAATGTAAAATATAATATATATATTTTGACGATTATAAATAAAAACATGATCACAAAAAAAAAAGATGAGTTTCTTCTCAACGGAGGGCGCGTTCCGAAGCCACACTAGAGTCATAGTTGTAAGTACACTCGACGTATTTAAAGTGATCAATACATCCAATTCAATAGGAAAATTTTTGACTTTGACTTAGTGAAGTCAACTAGAAGAGACGGGTCGGATCTTGTTTCACTGCTTATTCCTTCTTCTCCTAAACGAACGTGCTAATTCTAAAACCATATCATCAGTTACCTTAGGGTGAGATATTCGTCAAACGGCCACATATCCTCACAAAAAAACAAGGATACAATGCATCAACTTAAAAGTTTTGGCAAAAACTATTCATTAGTTCTGGAGATGATATTATCCAAACTTTTCCTATACAATGTTAATTTAGATAATACAAATTATCTAGTTTAATTGGCAATAAATAAGCTGATAACAAGCTCATTGGCCTAGCACCAGCCGAGCTTGAATGGTCGTGTGGGGGAAGCAACGCTTGGCGCGGTCATTACTTGGATGGATGGACACTTCCGGGATTCGGAAGTCAGGTTCAGCAGTTGGTTGTTATCTCTGATAGGTCAAGGCGACGCTAACACTAACACTAGAAGAGCCACACCATTGTAAGAAGAAAAAGCTAATCAAAACGTACACTGCCTTTATGCTTCCACTCCTGTGAGCCACCAAGTTCATGGCACTTTTTTATAGAAGGAGCTACGTTGTTGGACGCGTCCAAACAAAGAGTACGCCCTATCACCAATTCGTTGCGTGATGTTTCGAACCACATCTGAAACAATTAAAGGTACTGACATTGGTTCTTATCGTGGTTTCCTTATTGCAGGACCTAAATAGTCTTGCAAATGAAAAATAAAAAACTTAAAACAATAATAATAAAAACCATTAAAAAATACGGAATTAATGATTTGATTTGACGGCTCTGGTGACAGCCTCTGTGGCGTGTCGGGCTGACGCTTGACTGCAATGCAGAAGGCTGCGGGTTCGATTCCCGTCAGGTGCAAATATTTATGCTTAAAATTAAATATTTGTATCTAGTCTGGGAGTCTTTCTATGTTTTAATATTTATGTATTTACAAAACAAAAGTATAATAATATGTAGTATATCCGTTGTTTGGTACCCATAGTAGTAGCCTAGTGCTTAGTTTGGGGCTAGATTGCGCTGTGTGCAATGTAGTGCAATGTTTATTTGATGAGGACTCGTCTTTAGAGAGAACTCGACGTGACTATGACGGTTTGTAACTCTATCGAGTCTATAAACCCTGGACTCATCTACCTACTAACATACCTAATATGTAATAATCATACACTGAAGTTTAATTTATTATTATCCAATATTAAACGTCTCGTTTTGTTAAGGACGCGACTCATGTGAAATCCCTTCCGATTGAATAGTTTTCTTCATAACCGGTATCAAATAGATGTTTAAACAATGTTTAATGTTATTGTACATGATACAAGAAGTGTCCCCTTCATTTCAAAAACAATAAAAAATAACTTTAAATACCACTATTATACAGGCAAAGTTACCCCTGTTTTACAAAATGAATCAATTTTTCTTCTAAATCCTTAACCGCTATATTTTCTTATAGGCATCATAATATTAGAAAATACAATACCTAGAACCTCTTTATCGCATTTTATAAAAATATTATTTTAATCTTCATAAATTATTGATTTTACGAGAAATTGTAGATTTTTTCACGCAATTCCATCTCGCTCATTTATATGCAATCGGACAAGGACCGATGATTATCATCTATCGCCGCCTTAAACGATTTGAGCTTTTTACCTTAGACTCGCGTCGCAACTAAGATTTGCAACTATTAGTAACAAGGTAATCGTTTTTTTAATTTGAGTCCTTTCTGATGACTTTATTCACGTTTGTAACAAGCCTTAAGTCGTATTTTAGAGTCGAGTCAGTCAAAATCAAAAGGCTAGTATGTAACTATAAAGGTTTAAAAGTCCTATCATCACTAGTCATTTGGCAACAAGCACTCACTTGGTTCAAGGTCCTTATGCAACTAGTTAAAATGAGTCCACTGCCTTTTGTCTTGATGTCTTTGGCACATTGAATGCACCACGATGTATTCATCAATCTTATTTGAAAGGAATCAGTGTAGTTGCGTTTCCTATGAAGAAATGCACATATAGCTTTACATTACAAACAAAAATTACACAAACAAGAAGCGTAGAAATGAGTGCATATAATGAGTTACCTGGAATGCCACGGCTGGAATTTGTTTCTATTCGCATCATTTAAAAGGGACATTTTCTTTTTCGCTTCCGCATTTTGACCCGTTTCCATTTCTGGATATATATTTTCTAGGTACCATTTAAATGTTTTACATTGAAGACTTTCTCTTAACGCTTTTCGTTCTGACAAACCTCCCAAATCTATATGAGCAGCGGACGGATTTTGGTGTATCACTTTTTCCTGAAAAAATTAGACAGATAGATAGATAGATAACACTTTATTTGATCAACCACAAAAACCACCCATTTAAAAATACATTATCGCTTAAAGCGATAAGGCCGCCAAAAAAAACCGCTTCAATTAAAAAAATAATCAAGGTAGCAAGTTAAATATTGTAAAAATATTCATACATAGTCAGAAATTATGACTTACAACATATTCATCCATCCAAACTCGAGCCATTCTCATAGAATTATGTAGCATATGATCTTCTTTGTCGTCGATATCATATGGCTTTCTTTTTCTAAACACGTGCCCGATTCTACTACATGGAATCACTTCTAACGTTCCTCCGCACATCCAGACCTACAACCAATAAGTACAATTTAATAATCTAAATTTTTAAAATGAAACCCTTTTTCCCTTGGTCACGGCATCACGCATGAACGGCTGGACCGATTTCGATAATTCTTTTTGCGTTGTATTTGTTATGATCAGGAGAAGGTTTTAATGAAAGAAAAATATCGATATTCACGCGGGTTCGGGACTAACGCGGGCGAAACCGCGGGGCGTAGCTAGTTTAGAATACAAATAGCCTACATCCCGTCTCAACCGTTTCGGAGCATAGTGTCAAAAGCGAACAATGTCAAAAGCGCACAATGTCAAAAGCTCACTCAATTTTATACTACGCCGGTTCTGTCTTACATCGCCACCAACTGGATCCAGAACCGGTGAGAACTATCTATTCATAGGCAACTCATCATCATCATCTCAGCCCCCACCCCCACTGCCTCACAAAGGCTTCCCCCATACGACGTCACAAATACCGATCGCGAGCTACCTCCATCCAACGACTCCCGCGACCGCTAGATAGGCTAATCAGTATCACGAAATTCTAGCAGTATCGGGACTTACGCGGGTAAAACCGCGGGGCGCTGCAAGTGTTCAAGAAAAAAATGTTTAGATCAATAAAAATAAAGACAGTTTATACTAAAAATAAGCTTATACTATGGGGACTAGACATTATAATACCTACTCTAAAGAGATCCTGTTTTAAAAGGTTCCCCTTTTTGTGGGAGACGGACCGACGACAACGACAGAGATGGCGCTGTTGCAAATCTTCCTTGCTTATATTTAAATTGATATTTTCTAGCTATATATTTTATTTCCTATTTTTCATTCTAAAATGTTACACTAAGGGCGACTTGCATAAAACCATTTAAAAACATATTTATCTAAATCAATTTCAAAATAATTCATGGGAAATCGAACATTGGACTCTATTTCATTAAATGGACGATTGATAATATGTTGCCACACATGGACAGTTCTGAAGTTCAGTTGAAATTCTGACAGATTTTAAACACGTTTAACAGCTTAAACATGTTTAGGAACAGTTATGCAAGCCGGCCTAAGTGACAGAATATACTACATATAATACGTTTTTTTTTGTAAATACATACATAATATGTGATACATAGAATACACCCAGAACCAGAAACCAACATTTATGGTCAGCATAAATATTTGTTCCCTGAAGGAATCGAACCCGCAACCTTCTGCGTTGCAGTCACCGCCGCGCCGTCACTCACACTTTTCTAATAATATGGCAGATGTACGTAAGGGAAGTTGAGGGAATTTTTTTTATTGTGAAACTTATTTCAAATGCGTGTAAGTTGTTTAATTTCGGGGGCATATTCATCAATTTAGTTTCGTGAAGGTGTACAAGTGAAAATAAAAGTAAAAAACGGTACAAAACATGGACTTTAGCTTAGTGTTCTCTCCAAAGCTCCGTGAACAAACATTGTAAAAATGGCCCCCTTTTTACAATGATTCCCTCGACTTGTCTTTAACTATGACGACTTGACTGACTCGTTCGATGCAAATAACCTGCAAATACTGATAATACTTGACACTGGCAAATGTCCGAAAGGAAAAGCCATTTTAAAGAAGAAGAAGAAGTAGAGAAACTCACTCTGAAGGAAATTTCAAGGTTTTCACCACCCCACACATTCATGCCCGGATCGTACTTGCCAATATGGTTAAAATACTCGCGATAGATAGCGAATAAACCTCCCGCCATTGTCGGCGACTTTATAGGCTTCACGTAGTCTTCATCGTCTGTAAGGAAATTAGTAAATAAATCAGGATCCTGCAAAATTTTTGTCATAATAATATTAGGTAGTGGAAAAAGTTTCTTCGCATTTTATACAAAAATTCAAAACATCACAACTTTTTACGCGGCTTGTGTTGCATTTTTACCTATTTTGTAGTAATATTTTAAAAAGTATCCAATTTTTTCATTAGATTCACTCATTTTAACAATAAGAAAAACAAATGAAAATCACACATTTTCCTTATTTGAATTTGGAATTGTCTTCTTTAAAATTTACAGATATAAATGGTATAGCCAAAGAGATTTTATTACAAGTTTATACATATTATATGCGAAAAGACTTTTTTCCCAACCTATTACATAATTATATCGCCTTCACAAGATATTTATTGGCAGTCCGTGTAGGTAAATATGGATGTTCTGGCTTTTCTTCACCAGCCACTCAAAGAGGAGTCGTGAGAGCAGAAATGGTCGGAGGTTGGACATCTCACGTCAGTGATGAGTTCGCTCTCACTGGCATACCGGTGATGACTTAACATCCAGGGAGGTATCTCTAACCTTCAGCCACTCACGTCCCTGTTGCTTCCTTGCTGTTATTAGTTCAGCTGATTAGGGTACCCTAGTTTGTGAGTTGGCGAGTCTCCGTTTGCCATTTCAACGTGTTTGTTGAACCTAGCCATAATCACCAGTTACACTAGAGACCGATTCACTAGCGTCACATAAGTTGTTTTTTATCCCTTCATCAATTTCTCAATAAGTTCTACCCTATCCGAAGGTTTTCCTTGGCTGCGTTTTATAGTGCAGACAGGGATAATCGCCGGATCGGTGGCTTCGGTTTTACGCACGTCATCCGGCTCCATAGCGCCGTGATTAAAACCGGTAAAATTTATTTTATTTTCGAACTAATATCGCGAAAACATAAAAATATCTATACAAGAAGACGTAACAGGTAAGTTCTTTTAAGCCGTAAGGGGGTTGTTCTAGACGTCTAGGCGCACAACTTTTGTTCTACGACTTTTAAAAATTCGAAGTACTTTTCGAAAATTTTCAGTGTAAAGTTTACTTGAAGATCAGCTGTTTCTTAGAGTTCGAGGTCATTGACCTTATGTTGTCCTTTCATTTAGTTTGGTCTACTACAATCAAACTTTAAATTACCTTTATTTTCAAAAGCAGCTGTTTTTTCATTGAAACAACCTTAAAATTTTCAAAAAAAAGTTACAATTTTCAAAAGTTGTAGAACAAAAGTTGTTCGCTTAGACGTCTAGAACAACCGCCTTTCGGCTTAAAAGGGCTTACCCGTTATATCTTGTATATGTAAAGTTGCATACTTTAAGCATAGATTTGCGCTGTTTTGTAAATTTACCTTTTAAAGTCCCTTTAGGCAGGTTATCCCATTTGAAATGTAGACCCCAATTGAAGCCACCTCTCACCAGTGGGCTGGAAGTGTATTCAAAGGTGTCTGCCTTAATAATGTCGATGATAGGGGTCACAACGCGTGGTGAATACAGAACTTTTACCCCATCAACATCCTCTGAAAGTCGGGCCAAGAGCGGTGGAAGCCAGTCTACGTTGACCTCAATGTGAGAGTCTAAAAATATCAGCACCTATAAATAATATAATAAGTAAAATCAATACTTCTGAAAAACAGAACAATAGAACAAAATGTGTGCGCTATTTACATCGCTCTTACGGTGAAGGAAAACATCGGGAGGAAACCCACAGCTTAAAGTCACAAAGGCCCAGTTAAATAGATAGATAGATTAACACTTTATTTGCACAACCAACAACAATTGAAATCAGTTTACATTATAATTAATAAGTGAGACAAATAGGGCTAATTGCGGAAACACACAGTTAAAACATTAACTTCAAGAAAATATACATATACAAGGTGTAACGGGTAAGCCCTTTTAATCCGAAAGGGGGTTGTTCTAGACGTCTAGGCGAACAACTTTTGTTCTACGACTTTTCTACGTTCTACGGCAATTTAGCCGCAAACTAAACAAGTTGTACGATCTTTGATCTTTTTGGATTAGAATTAACTAAACAGGTTGTACAATCTTTCATCTTTTTGAATTAGAATAGCAAACAAGTTGTACGGACTTAAGTTGGCAATGCGTCAGTGAAACCTGTTGCTGAATTTGGATTTTCGTGAAACCTAGTTTTAACCTAGCATTTTAACAACTTAATTCCGCGAAAGGAAACGAGTGTAGTAAAAAGAATAAAAAGTACCAAACACTGAATTAGGGCGTTACAACCAAATGCTCCCATGGAATAAAATTCGCGGTCATTTTTATTGTAACCATTTAATTGCGCATTGCAGAAATTGTTTTAATCGATTTGATAGACACTATTTAACACGTCAAACTGGCCGAAATTGCCTTTTATAGCTGGCAGAAAGACCATAACAAAGAAACTAAACTAACAAGTTGTACAACTTACATCACCCACGCTATTATCCGCACCATACAATCTTGCTCTTATCAAACCCTCCCTTCTTCTAGTCTTCAACAGTCTTATATTCAGTCCATTTTTGAATTTCATTGCATAATTCTCATCCGATGTTTTTTTATCAACATTAATATTGTCATCATTTATATAATCTTTGTATACAACATTTGTTTCGAGCATATTGTCACCTTCTCTTATAATTTTATTATTAATTTCTTTGATCGCCTTCTGTACTTCTTCATGTAGCTTATCTAAATCACTAAAGTCATCAACAAGTATGATTTCCTTTAAATGTGATGGTTCTGTCCTATCCAAAATTGAGTAAACTGATCTCATAAGAGTTTCAAAATGTTCATTGTAAAAACATATAATTATAGACGCTTTGGGAAGTTTGTCTCGATACTTTTGTTTTTGGCACCTGGAAACAATGTATGTCACATCAAAAATATACAAAACGCGATAATTTGTTTCTATCCCTAAGGCAAGGGCCTCTTAAAGTAGAGGAGAAAAGCAGTAACACGCCATAGGATCATACTATAGATTGGCATATTTCCCATGCCATCAGACCAGACCATGGTGAGTCCAAGGACATTGGTTTCCTCACGATGTTTTCCTTCACCGTAAGGGCAATGTTATTAACGCAAATAGCTTTTTCGAAAGGTCATACTTCAAACCCGACATTCCTTCGGGATCCGGGCTTACGCAGGTAATCTTTATATAAAAAAATGAATCCCTATTTCCCTTGGTCACGGCATCACGCTTAAACGGCTGGACCGATTTTGCTAATTCTGTGGTTCTCTTAAAAAAAATCGGGACTTACGCGGGTGAAACCGCGGGGAGCAGCTAGTATTTAATAAGTTAGTTTAGTAAACTTACAGTTTATTTCTAGTTTCAGGCAGTTCCCGACGTTTCCCAATGCGTTCCGAAATAAGTGTGTTGAACGCATGCAGATTGTAACCCCTATCTCGCGTTCTGACATCTTCTAAGTTTCGAATCAATCCAAATTGATCATCTGTAAAAAAAAGGGTCATTTATTAACAAAAAAAAGCATCATATTAAGTGCATCCATAGTTAGGGACCTACTGGGACTAATGAATAAAAGCAGACTGTAACTTTAAATAGGCTGATTGAATCTCGCCGCAAATAATTAAGTAAATTTAACAACTAATAAGAAATATTTTTTTAAAGGAAAAATTCATCTTTAAAAATTCACTTGCGGCGATATTTCTAGTAAATATGCCTTGAGCAATAAAAACAAATTTACGAAACTAATAAGAAAATGAAAAACTTCGATCGCGATGTGATGTAGCTAAGAAAGATTTGACACGACATGTCCACGACGCGCCGCTGGCGCCGCCCCTCCCCGCGTACCCCGGGGGTCCCCGTTGCTATAGATGTTAGAAGTCTCTAACATCTATTATCAAGTACAAAGTCATCATAACAGACCGACAGAGTTACTTTCTCATTTATAATATTAGTAGTGATTAGGGATACAAACAAAAATAAACATTGTATAAGTGCAACATTTGTTCATGATCAATAAATTTTGAAGAAATGTGCAAATGGTCCACATTGCTTCTTCGTTTATTAAAAATGCTTTAATTTCAATTAATTAATTAACTGATCTTGCATATTTTAGTTGGCTTTTTCTCAGGTGATCATGGGTAATAATAACTACAACGCTTGTTAAACATCAAAAATATTACCTAATCCATTATTCTTGTTGGCCACATTCTTAGAATCCAAGTGTTTTTCATACTTTTCTTTCAAACCTATTTTATTATTGAAATCGAAAGGTTCCTTGTGATATTTCCACCAGTGATCTTTATATTTGTAATTTATTTGAGGACTATCTTCGAGCAGGTTTTTACCTTGGAGGTCTGCAATAGATTTGTAATTGTTCTTTATACGATCCTTTTCATCAGTGTTTGCTAGATGATAATATACTTTGTCCTCACTTTTAGTGACTGATGAGTTTCCTATAACAATTGTTTAGTTTACACTAAAAGTCAAATTAATTTTCTATTTTAACACCAATAACCTGTTTAGTAAAATTAAAAAAATTAGCAGTAAGCAGGTATTTGATGAATGTTACCAACTATGTACTTGAAAATTACTTATTGGGTTCTATTATAATATAACTTAAGTCAATGAATACATAAACAGTACTCAAAATTAAATGGCTACTTAAACTATTAAGCAGCTCTTAAACTCATAAATTCTCATACTAATTTTCAATTTCTTTTATTAATTCTTTTTTCAATTATTATTGACATGCACGGATTGAAGTGCTTAACTAATTGAAGAGCCCAACTATACCCTGTTTTAGAATCATAGATCAAAAATGTAAACAATATCACAGTAAAAAGTAAAAAAAGAGCTGTATGTTTTTTAAATCTGTTTTAGTTTACATTTTTGATCTTAGATTCTAAACCAGTACATAGTCTCCCACTAATTTAACATTTACATCAAAATTTGAACCGCACGGGATTAGTTAGTAAGGCTTCTGGCTAGCTAGCTCTGCAAGTGAGCCTTACCAGTTATAAAACTTAAGTGTCTGTAAACCATAATCGATTCCTAATGTAGGGCAAATTATAAAGTGGACACCAAGCCAGCGATTATCCCTGTCTGCACCATAATATGCAGCCAAAGACAGCCACTAGGTCTGATAGATGTGTTGAGAAAAGTATGGATGAAAACAACACAGGCTTAGTGATGTGATGTTGTATCGGCTAATGGGGAAATTGGTAATTATGGCGCCTGCTGTAACAATGTCCAACATACATGTAAAAAATGCAGGAGACTCCTAAATTCACAAACCACATTACTCTAAAAAGCAGAGCAAATTACAGCAAGAGAGCAACAAGAATGTGCCTAACAAACGGAAATACCTCCCTGGATTTATCAATTGTTTTGTCATACTTGAGAAAAAAAACCCTAGTCTGCCACCACCAAGTTGCAATGCCTGCCAATATGTGAACAAAAATGCCTATGTGATTTTGTGCCTATGTTATGCAATTTCTAATGCCTCAATCATCTCGATGATCAAAACGGCAAGTATATAGACGAGTGTACATGGCAAGCACTCGCTGATAAGGCTCTCTGGCGAGACCGCTTGGCGAGACTTCACGAGAGCACTAATTCTGGAGTTTAAGCAGAACTAGCTGCACCCGCGGTTTCACCCGCGTAGGTCCCGATCCCATGGGAATATCGGGATAAAAAATAGTCTCGTTAATCCAGGTTCAAAGCTACCTATATTCCAAGTTTGATCGCAAAGTCACATACATACACACATACAAATTTTCGCGATTATAATATTAATAAGATGACGGTGACACACTGATGATACTTCCATGGCGATGTTTGCCGATGGGATAAATCATACATAATAGACCGTCACGAGCGCAGGCTTTCGCTTTAAGTATGAAGAAAACGTGATGGACGTGCCGCGTCCGTGCTTTCCGCGTACAAAAAAACGACGACAAAGGAGGTATATATTTATATTACACAAATCATCGACGACGCCATTTTTCACTTGGCGCCAAAAAAAGTAATCGGTTGTAAATAGAATTGGTGTCGTAAGACAAACGTAAGAATAATGGTCTTATTCAGGACAAATAAAAAAACATGTTTAGAAAGTGTCGTAGTAGTATCTAACGTCAATTTGAAAAAATGTGTGCTTACCGTTCATATTTAGTAACCAATAGAGATATAATGAAACACTCCATGTTGTTGACGCAAATATTATTCCCCAGAGAAATGAAATATTTCTTTTGCACATTTTAGTAATAATGAATACCTATAAATAATAAAAAATTCAATAACAAAAATGTGAAACTCGCACCAACTCAAACATGTCATGTCAACAAACAAATAATTAAATGAACTAGAAACAGTGTTGCCAACTGCTATCTTCTTCTTTAAAATGGCTTTTCCATTCGGTCATTTGCCAGTGTCAAGTATTATCAATATTTACAAGTTATTTGCATTGAACGAAACAGTCAAGTCAGTCATCATAGTTAAAGTCAAGTCGAGGGAATCATTGTAAAAAGGGGGCCATTTTTTACAATGTTTGTTTGTTCACGGAGCTTTGGAGAGAACACTAAGCTAAAGTCCATGTTTTACACCGATTTTCACTTTTATTTTCACTTGTACACCTTCACGAAACTAAATTGATTAATACGCCCCCGAAATTAAACAATTTACACGCGTTTGAACTAAACATAGTAAAATAAGATAAGATATGTTTACATAGATTTGTAAACATAGTAATTGTTATTTATGTTATCTCTGACAAACTGACAAATCAAACATTCAAATTCCTTCAAAAGTTGAAACTCGGCGTCAAAGTCTAATCGAAAAGTTTTTAAGTAACGTTCCGTTGTCTTTGCTCGGTTTTTATGGTCAAGACAAATCTTGCTTTATAGCGTTTTAAATCTTTATTTTTATTTATTTATTATTTTATTGTACCCTATGTCACTCTCACAGTCATGATGAATCTAACGACGTATCGTTTATCTAAATCGGCCCAGCCGTTTAGGCCCTACGACGGCACAAAAATAGGTCACATACATACATACATACACTCACGGCAAAAACATAACACTTTCATTTACTTTCATTTATTTATTTATTGCTTCATGACAGTTAACTTAATGACTAGGTCTTAAAATTAGGTATAACGTCATGAACCCAGTAGGGCACTGCAACAATTTTGTACAATTAGGTAATTTTAATTTCTATTTATAATAAAATTTATTCTTATTATATGAATGGTCTTCGAAGAAGTTTTCTAAATTGTAGTATGCTTTGTTTTTAAGGTATGTATATAACAATGTTTTAAATTTATTTATTCTATTTTCTTTTTTTATGTGTTCAGGAATTTTATTATATATTTTGATACACATTACATATGGGCCAGAAGAGTGTATGGTCAGGTTTGAGTTGGGTAAGGCTAGTTGGTCATTATGCCTTAAATTACGGGAAACAGTGAATTTGTCTTTTGATTCATTAAAAAATGATGAATTATTTTTGACAAAGAGTGACGCTTCATATATGTATAAGCAAGGTAGGGTAAGTATATTTAATTCTATAAAGTGAGGTTTACATGTATCTGTATTTTGTATATTCGTTACAATTGTAATGCATTTCTTTTGTAACTTAAAAATTTTTTCGGCTTCTGTGCTATTTCCCCAAAGTATTATACCATATCGTATCCACGAATGGGCATAGGAATGATATGCGGCTAATGTGGTTTTGGTGTCAGTTGATTTCTTTAATTCTAGTAAAGCGTAAGTGAATCTAGATAGTTTGCTACTAAGCTCATTAATGTGGGATTTCCAATGTATATTTGTGTCTATATTTAGTCCTAATAGTTTGAAGCTACTTACACACTCTATAGTAGTGCCCTGAAAGGTAAAATTTAAATTTAACGGTACTTTCTGGTATGGATGGAATTGCATGAATTTAGTTTTTTTAAGGTTAAGTTGTAAATTATGATCTTCTAGCCTTCCTTTGGCAGTCGTGTAAAAAAGTAGCTAAAAGCAGCTAAAATTCCAGATGAAAAATATTGCATTTAAAATGTATAAATTTATAATGTTTACAATATAAAACACTATAAACTTCAATAAAATTATGTTTTACATTACTGAAACAATTTTTATCGCCTTATTAATATTATCCTATTTATAAAATAACTACTCTTTGTTAACAAAGTAAATAAGACGATTAAGTACGAAAGGATGAGAAGTCTTATGTAGAAGGTTGGAAACACCGGAGAGACGAATCTTGTTTCGCCACACTTGTTTTTAAATATTTTTCCATAATTTATTTAATTTAAAAACCAATATCTTTTAATCGAATTCAAAGTACCTCACTCGAGCTAAAAATAGTATTTGCTCCTGAGGTAGACATTCTACTTTCATCGCCCTCTCTGAGAAAATGAGTACCTTTAACTTGTTAACCCAATGTTTCAAAGACTATTCCTTGTCTATTCCGAGTCTCCTACTCTACTCTTAGTCTACTCCTGTTCCATTCCTAGTGTATTCATCTTCTATTTACATTCTATTTCTATTGGAACTCTTTGGTGATTGACACTTTTTACAAATATACACATTCCAAATTCAAATGGCCCCGGCCAATCAGTAGCCGGAAAAGTAAAATCCCTGCTAACAGGGAGGCAAAACGTTTTGCCGGCGAGTTAGCGTGAGCGCCAGCAAAGGGCTAGTTCCAGCCTAGTTTACAGGGATTGGATTAGCTCTTTTCGAATAGATGTAATGAAAATTAAATTATAACACACATACCACTAACTAATAAGGCCACTAAGTTTGTCAATTATACTTATAGGTGATAACAATACTTTCTTAATTAAGATACTTTTGACGGCAGACGAGTAAGAATCGCGGTTGTTTGTCTCCTGTTTCATTAGACATTTTTTGCGACTTGCAGCCAAAAGGTTCGAAGTATTCGTAACAAGCTTTGTATACTTATGGGATTTGGACATTTTGAACCTAAACGATCAGACGTGGATATCAATTTTGTTCAGGATAACAGAAAAGAAGATAGGTACCTACATGACTTTCAAATACCTAGTGCCTAGCTATGATACAGACCTACCTTGAGATACGTTTTTAGATTTTGTTAAATATGTTTAGGTATTATAATAAACATAAATTGTAGTAAAAAACAGTGACTTTCTTTTCGAAGTCATATCAATTATTGAATGCATACATTTTGAGCAGCAAAAATAAGTAGGTACACTCGGATGACTATTACATAAAGAAATGCTTTCCAAAAAAAAAAAAAAAAAAAAAAAAAGGAGTTGGGACGGATTACCAGAGATGCAGTTTCAAGTCTTGTCGGGTGCGAAGTTTTGATGTGGAAAACATTTCTTTAAGTAAAGGTATACTGTGTGTGATGCTCGAAATGTAAATATTGGCTTCAGCACCCTTTGTTCTATATATTTTTGTGTGGACACTGCACTAAAACGAAGGAACAATTTCACCTACATTCCATACTCAAAAAATATGTCAATCACAATATTGCCTTAATTTAATCAACAATTGTCAAGTTTGATTTTCAGTTTTCAATCCGACATAGATTTTGGGTTCAGCTTTATAAATAACCTCTTTTGACGGCCTCTGTGGCCTTTTGGTCAATGTATTTTTAGTTGATTAATATTATTTCCAGTCAATTGAGCCCACAGAACACTATTACTATTGAGCCCCATCCGCACACACACACACACACACGCTGATTTACACCTAACATTTTATAAATTTCTTAGAAGTAAGTACTTGCTGGTATTATTATTTATTATTACAGATTTATCAAAGGGTCCTATCTATAACCCGTTAACTTCTTTGGTTATAATAATGGTGTCAAAAGCGTCAAAGATGTCCATAAATCTTGGAAAAAGCCCTGCCACCGGTATAGTAGTTTAATAACATCATTCTTACAATGGTCGTAACAATATGGTCAATATTTCTATTGTATTTCATGTCTAGTACATGTATACGTACTTCTTATCTCGATGACTCTTTTCGACGGTGACGTGTTTCGACTTTCTGTAGTTGTCAAACGCAATTTTTTTTTTTTTTTTTTTTTTTTTTTTTTCATAATTTGTTCATATACAGTTTGATTCATCAATTAGTAAAACAATCAGCAAAACAGTAGAAACAGGAACAAAAACAGAAAACAGTGATGTCGGTTCGAGGCGGAAACAGTAAATACTTTTTAAAACAGTAGGGCAGGCAACACTGAATATTCTTCTTCTTTAAAATGGCTTTTCCATTCGGACATTTACCAGTGTCAAGTAATATCAATATTTGCAAGTTATTTGCAGGAGTCTTGGCGGGAACTCGTTGAGGAGATGTGGTGCTAAATTTTCATTTTTGTGAAACCTAGTTCATATGCGTGCAAATTGTTTAATTTCGGGGGCATATTAATCAATTTAGTTTCGTGAAGGTGTACAAGTGGAATGAAAGTGAAAATCGGTGCAAAACATTGACTTAGTGTTGTCTCCAAGGCTCCGTGAAGATTGTTTGTAAATGGCCGCCGTGTTTACAAATGATTCCCTAGACTTGACTTTAACTATGACGACTTGACTGTTTCGATGCAAATAACTTGCATAATATAATAGAATACATGACACTGGCTAATTTCCTAATGGCCATAATCGGTTCACAACCGATAAGAAATTAAATTAAGTTATTTGCAGAGAGTCTTGGCGGGAACTCGTTGAGGAGATGTGGTGCTAAATTTTCATTTTTGTGAAACCTAGTTCATATGCGTGCAAATTGTTTAATTTCGGGGGCATATTAATCAATTTAGTTTCGTGAAGGTGTACAAGTGGAATGAAAGTGAAAATCGGTGCAAAACATTGACTTAGTGTTGTCTCCAAGGCTCCGTGAAGATTGTTTGTAAATGGCCGCCGTGTTTACAAATGATTCCCTAGACTTGACTTTAACTATGACGACTTGACTGTTTCGATGCAAATAACTTGCATAATATATTAATAATACTCGACACTGGCTAATTTCCTAATGGCCATAATCGGTTCACAACCGATAAGAAATAAGTTATTTGCAGAGAGTTTTGGCGGGAACTCGTTGAGGATGTGTGGTGCTAAATTTTCATTTTTGTGAAACCTAGTTCAAATGCGTGCAAATTGTTTAATTTTGGGGGCATATTAATCAATTTAGTTTCGTGAAGGTGTACAAGTGGAATGAAAGTGAAAATCAATGCAAAACATGGACTTAGTGTTGTCTCCAAAGCTCCGTGAAAAATCTTTGTAAATAAACGGCCGCCGTGTTTACAAATGATCCCCTAGACTTGACTTTAATAATAATACTTGACACTGGCTAATTTCCTAATGGCCATAATCGGTTTACAACCGATAAGAAATAGAAGTTATTTGCATTGAACATGGAGGTACCTAAGATAAATAACATTGAACGAAACAGTCAAGTCGTCATAGTTAAAGTCAAGTCGAGGGAATCATTGTAAAAAGGGGGCCATTTTTTACAATGTTTGTTCACGGAGCTTTGGAGAGAACACTAAGCTAAAGTCCATGTTTTACACCGATTTTCACTTTTATTTTCACTTGTACACCTTCACGAAACTAAATTGATTAATGTGCCCCCGAAATTAAACAATTTACACGCATTTGAACTAAGTTTCACAAAAATAAAAATTTAGCAACACATCTCCTCAACGCATTCCCGCCAAAACTCACACTGAATATTCTTCTTCTTCTTCTTTAAAATGGCTTTTCCTTTCGGACATTTGCCAGTGTCAAGTATTATCAATATTTGCAGGTTATTTGCATCGATAGAACAGTCAAGTCGTCACAGTTAAAGTCAAGTCGAGGGAATCATTGTAAAAAGGGGGCCATTTTTTACAATGTTTGTTCACGGAGCTTTGGAGAGAACACTAAGCTAAAGTCCATGTTTTGCACGGATTTTCACTTTTATTTTCACTTGTACACCTTTACGAAACTAAATTGATTAATATGCCCCCGAAATTAAACAATTTACACGCACTTGAACTAAGTTTCACAAAAATGAAAATTTAGCAAAACATCTCCTCAACGCATTCCCGCCAAAACTCACACTGAATATTGCGAACTGGAAGAGATTTATGGCACAGATATTTTTTATACATCTGTGGGCCATGCTTTACATTTTTATTTCGATAATAGTCTTTATCCCTTAGGCAATACGAGTGATTACGAAATGTTTAATAATGGCAATAATGGCCTTCATTGATGATGATAATATATTATATACGAAGGAGTTCAAGAGTTGTAACCTACTTTAGAACTCAACTTTATCGTATAGAACTAGATAGAGCAAGAGTAACTTTTTAAGGTTATTTGAAACTATTTTTAAGTTTATTTAAGTTTAGGATGAGTTAAATTCAGTTTTACAATCTGTTTCTGTCTTAATAGCTATACAGAGCGACTTAAAAACTAAAAAGAAAACATTTTTTTTTAAAGTTTTTGTTTGTTGTTTTGATATTTTGTGCAGTGTTGTGTCAATGTTTTGAAGGCCTATTCGAAGTCTCCGTAAGTTTATGAAGTTGTAGATGTATTTTCTCATCTAAGAATTATTAAGAATCCACAATTCAAGATACTTTGTTGCTCAGTTCTTGAAATCTTTTTGTACAAAGTAAGGGCGGCAAATTTTGACCATGCGCAAGAGATTAGCTGAGCTCTTGCTTTACATGAGTCATCGGTAGTGTTCTTGGTTGAACAAAGGTTTGTTTACTTTATTTTTATTAAGTACCTATTGAACGCTTTTATTATTTCAGACTATAATCTGACATTTTGGTTTCTTGTATTTCGTTAATTTTTATTTATATAAGTGTCAAATAGTTGCCTTCAATTAAAACATGAAGTAGGTAAAAGTGAGTTAACATCCAAGTAAACTTATTATGTAATTTAAATATTTAGATACAAGCAATAATAAGTAACTTACCAATTAATTGTAAGCATCGACTTAGAACATTATAAGTTAGACAACTACCTTTATGTAACCTAATATTCTTAGGTGTCAATGCTAAGTCTGCAATGCCTGAACAAGATGCATATTAAATTATCATCCCGGGCATTTCGCATGGATTAAAAGTTGCTTGCGCTGTATAAATCATCTGAAATTGGACGAAGTGGCCAATTTTTATTATTATAAATACTAAATATACAGATAATTTATTTGATCAATATAAATATACAAAAGGTGCTACAACCATTATAAAATTACAGAAATTCTACCTAGGTAATCTAAGCATAAACTTAGCTCTAATTGACATGAAAGCTTTTATTTATATTTACTAAGAAGACCGTTCAAAATGGACCAGCTATGTTCCACAGATATCAAATTTGGCACTTCAAACAACTTTTAATGTGAAATTGTTTCATTCCTGAAAGAAGAAATATGGATTTTTTAATAGATTAACGTGACCAAAAGCCACGGTGTTAGTATTTTTGTTTATTTTCCGCTAAATTAAAGATATTGTATATTCAAATTTCACAGTTAGGAGCACCAAACCTAAAAATAGTGGCTCATCTCGCCCAACTTAGGAGAATAGTGTTGTTCTTGAGTAATCTAGGTATATCTTGTAATTAGAGATGGAAGCGGCGAGGTTGAAGAGCCATTTAGGACCTGCAGCACTCAGGAAAATAAAATTCCAGAAAAACCAGCTAAACCTTTTAAAGCTACAATGTCAACTGAGTAAGTCAAACAAAAATTAAGATAAAGATAGCCTTTATTGTTGAACATTAGTAGGTAATTATAAACAAACAACAATTTAATTTATTCTTTTATAGGTTAGCAGCTTGTCTGTTGACATAGACCTGCTCCAAGTTCTTCCATATAGTTCAGTCCCGAGCGCTCCTGGTCCATAATGGACCTGCCACCTTCTTGAGATCGTCCTCCCACCTTCACACCTGCCTTTTTTTCTTATTTTGCCCTTTGGGTACCAATTAATCACCTTCTGTTAAACAAAAATAGGTGTCCAAAATATTGTTTTATAAAATTCAAATATAGTATCGTATAGCGGTCAGTATGTGTGGCAACACTTGTGTTTTAGAAATGCCTTTTTAGAATTTAATTAATGTACCTCTACCCCCTAACTCTGAGCTCTAAGGAAAAACGCCGATCTACTTAGCAAAGAAGCATTTTTTATTTAATTTGTTTGTAATGAAAAGGCTCCGAATATACTAAATTTTGTTCAAAACTTTGTTCACCTATAGAAACATACACTATTGAGGAGTAACATAGTCTACTTCTGATTCTAATATTCCCTTTGGTCCGGACTTACACGGCTGAAACCACTGGATACAAAGTATTTGTAGTCTTTTCAGCATTATAGAGTCTACTACAATACCGATGAATGTCCAAATTGGTAATATCAAGATAGCCTAATCATACAAAACTAAAATCTGAAGTGGATATAACCACTGAAGTCTGAAGTTTCGCTACCTTAAATTTAATGCTAGTTTTGACGTTATTTCATTAATCGATTGCATCTGAATACTCGCCGCGTTTCATTTCTAAGGTAGTAACCATTTTCATAATATTAGTAAGATAACTTTAAAAAATGTAACGTTATTTTACCAGTAACGCCATCTATCAAAGATAATGGCAGCGTCTTCTAATATAAAGATACATCCCTTATTTCACAATAGTAGGGGATTAATTTTCGAAAAATAGTTTACCCGCTGTTATTCATATGTAGGTAACAATAAAACTGATACCCAACTTTCATATGACTACCTAACTCTAAAAACAAAAAAAATACATACAACCCTTCGACTCTCATTTACTTTTAGGTGCTGAATTTACCTACGTCCTAAATGGAACCTACTACTTATAGTTTCTGAGATTTCCTGATGAGTGAGTCAGTGATTTTCTCTCTTATTAATATAAAGATTGTATGACCAACATCATCTTCGAGCAATATTTCCGATTGCATCCCTCTCGGAAAACCCGGGGTCCGCTTTCCTGCTTTTGCGTCTCAACTTCGCACGATCTTCGGCATCCCGTGCAGTGAGACCATTGGCATGAATAACACCCTCTAAGACGTCCAGCCAGGACTTCTTGGGTCTATCCAGTCTGCCGCGGCCAGGCGGAGGCGCCATGGCAAGACGTTTGTTCCCTACGTAACTGGCCGGTTTTCGCAAAACGTGACCGTACCAGCGAAGGCGACATTCTTGCAGTTTATCCGCAATAAATAAATAAATAAATAAATAAATCCTGTGACCAACACACAGCGCCATCTAGCCCCGTGGTAAGCTGCTAAGCTTGTGTTACGGTCAGGGTTGGAAAACAGGGTCTATAACTATAACCCTTTATAAGTGTAACACTCTATTTAAATACACTTTCGTTACGGTAACACTTATAAATCGGTTAATAACAGTAACTTACCCTAACAGAAACGAAAGTGTTACAGATAAAATTGTTTCGGTTAATAAGTGTTATTAACACCTATAATTCGGGCGCTGTTGCCGTTTTGACATTCGCTCTAGTGATGTGCGTTTGTAGAGGTTATTGCTTAATTTCTTTTAGCATAGCCATTGAAATATTAGGTTAACTTTTAACTGACTTCCAAAAAAAGGACGAGGTTATCGAAGTAGATACCTACTTTTGGGGTTTCGTACCTCAAAACCCTAATAAGAAACACCGATCTTTTTTTGTGGATTATTGTTTTGGTATGCATACATACACACTGGCAACCTGTAAAGCATCAAACGAAAAATGGCGTAGTTATTTATTTATTTAATCGTATGATAATTTGAAATAGGCAAATGTTGATATTACAGAAAATTTCATCAATAATTAATTGTTTACCATAATAATTAATATAGTAAACACATGTCACAGATGAAACATCTTACTAATATTATAAATCCGAAAATCTGTTTGTTTGTTTGTTTGTTTGTTTGTTTGTTTGTTTGTTCCCTCTTCACGGTCAAACGGCTCGACCGATTTGGATGAAAATTTGCATAGGGATAGTTTAAATTATGGAGAGTAACATAGGATACTTTTGATCCCGAAAATCCCGCGGGATCGGGACTTACGCGGGTGATAATATTTATTAGATGAAAATTTGCATAGGGATAGTTTAAATGATGGAGAGTAACATAGGATACTTTTGATCCCGAAAATCCCGCGGGATCGGGACTTACGCAGGTGATAACTATTTCTTAGATGAAAATTTGCATAGAGATAGTTTAAGTGATAGAGAGTAACATAGGATACTTTTGATCCCGAAAATCCCGCGGGATCGGGACTTACGCGGGTGATAATATTAATGGATGAAAATTTGCATAGGGATAGTTTAAATGATGGAGAGTATCATAGGATACTTTTGATCCCGAAAATCCCGCGGGATCGGGATTACGTCTTACTAATATTATAAATCCGAAAATCTGTTTGTTTGTTTGTTTGTTTGTTTGTTTGTTTGTTTGTTCCCTCTTCACGGTCAAACGGCTCGACCGATTTGGATGAAAATTTGCATAGGGATAGTTTAAATTATGGAGAGTAACATAGGATACTTTTGATCCCGAAAATCCCGCGGGATCGGGACTTACGCGGGTGATAATATTTATTAGATGAAAATTTGCATAGGGATAGTTTAAATGATGGAGAGTAACATAGGATACTTTTGATCCCGAAAATCCCGCGGGATCGGGACTTACGCAGGTGATAACTATTTCTTAGATGAAAATTTGCATAGGGATAGTTTAAGTGATAGAGAGTAACATAGGATACTTTTGATCCCGAAAATCCCGCGGGATCGGGACTTACGCGGGTGATAATATTAATGGATGAAAATTTGCATAGGGATAGTTTAAATGATGGAGAGTATCATAGGATACTTTTGATCCCGAAAATCCCGCGGGATCGGGATTACGCAGGTGATAACTATTTAGTAGATGAAAATTTGCATAGTGATAGTTTAAGTGATAGAGAGTAACATAGGATACTTTTGATCCCGAAAATCCCGCGGGATCGGGACTTACGCGGGTGATAATATTTATTGGATGAAAATTTGCATAGGGATAGTTTAAATGATGGAGAGTAACATAGGATACTTTTGATCCCGAAAATCCAGCGGGATCGGGACTTACGCGGGTGATAATATTAATGGATGAAAATTTGCATAGGGATAGTTTAAATGATGGAGAGTATCATAGGATACTTTTGATCCCGAAAATCCCGCGGGATCGGGACTTACGCAGGTGATAACTATTTAATAGATGAAAATTTGCATAGTGATAGTTTAAGTGATAGAGAGTAACATAGGATACTTTTGATCCCGAAAATCCCGCGGGATCGGGACTTACGCGGGTGATAATATTTATTGGATGAAAATTTGCATAGGGATAGTTTAAATGATGGAGAGTAACATAGGATACTTTTGATCTCGAAAATCCCGCAGGGTCGGGACTTACGCGGGTGATAACCATTCAATGAATGAAAATCGACACAGGGGTAGGATAAGTGATGTAGAGTGGCGTCATCATCATCATCATCGTCATCCATCGTCATCGTCATCCTTCGTCATCGTCATCGTCACTTACTGACGAAATACAAACTTTAACTTACTTCACCTACCTACCGCAGTGCAAAAATCCACACTTAAACGGACGACCAGGGAAGTACTGATGATGCCAGGCGCGTCAGCGCCTGGCTTCAACAGTACTTCAATGGGCGACCGTTTAAGTGTGGATTATTGCATTGCGGTAGGTAGGTGTTCGAACAACGCGGGATCGCGACTTGCGCGGGTGAAACCGCGGGGCGCAGCTAGTAATTAATAAATTAGAATTATTATATCAACATTCAGGTCCGGATGCCAATTGACGAAATGAGGTTTTAAGTCGTCCCTGTTGCTAAGAGGTCCCGAGTAGGCGTGAACGGCATCGCTGCATAAGGTGCTCCATGATCTGGTCCTCTTCGCCACAATAACAGAGTTAAACTGAAAGGGCAAGTCTAAAAAACTCTTAGACCGGTTCTTCTGTATGGTAGTGAGACGTGACCAGGGCTTGTGCGACATAAGCAGGAGTTGCAGGTCACGGAGATGAAGATGCTGCGCTGGATGTATGAAGTAGCACAAAAACATCGCGTTAGGAACTCGCGCATCCGGGGCAGCCATCATGTCCAAAACATTGCTGAAAAACTGCAAGATTTTCGCCTATGCTTACGAAAACCGGCCAGTTACGTAGGGAACAAATGTCTTGCCATGGCGCCTCCGCCTGGCCGCGGCAGACTGGGTAGACCCAAGAAGTCCTGGCTTGACATCGTAAAAGGTGATATGCGTGCCAATGGTCTCACTACACGGGATGCCGAAGATCATGCGAAGTGGAGACGCAAAAGCAGGAAAGCGGACTCCGGGCTCCCCGGGATGCAACCAGGAACAACGCTCGGATGATGATGATGATGACAGAGTGCGCTATCAGCCCATCCCCATTTATGCCACAGGAAATTGCAACGGCCGTGTTCGGTCATTCATAACTCTGTTAGTTCTGTTTATTCTGTTAGTGCAATATTTATTATTTTATTATTTATTTGTTATGAAATAGAAAGTTTCACAACTTTAGTCAATGTATTGAAATGCATAATTTTACAGGTTGTCACAACGACTGACGGTTGTTGAGACGGGCACCACAGTTTACGTAACAGAACCCTTTGGCTTAATTGTGGGGTCGATTCTGCGACAATCTGAGCTCTGCATTGAGTCCCAATATATTTTCCAGTAGTCGTTGATTTCAAAGTCTTTTAGTGTTTTGGCAGCGGCGTACGGAGGGCGTCTAGATTTCAAACGTTGCGGAGGTGGGCCAGTGAAATCCTCGTGCACTGGTAGCGAAGGCTGATAGTTAATTTTCTCCATCCCTCTTTTTAGGGCCTGCTTGCGTCGCAGCAGGGCCACATACACATCCAACCCTAAGCCATAGCACTGCTATATTAAGGGCACTGCTATATTAAGCCAATATTTAGGGGTGGATTACATGGTGCCCAAAATGCTTCTCATAGCCTCGTTTAATTTTGTGTCCACTTTACCTACATGCGCACTCAAGCCACACCAGGCAGCAGTATACCGCAGCCGAATAAACCAAAGGTAAACCGGTCGTTCGGAGGCAGTCGGCGGTAGCTCCCTAGGTCGTCCCGTATAGTTTGTGGAGAATATTGTTGCGGGTGACCAGTCTTTGAGCCAACTTGTTAAGGTGCACTTTGTACGTCAGGGATCTGTCAAGAGTTACACCAAGGTATTTCGGGAAGGGGTTAAATTTGAGGTTTTTGCCGTTAAAAGGCACTGTCGGTTGGTAATTGGCAAGACTATTATTGTTCAAATGAAAGCATGATACTTTGGTTTTGCTCGGGATCAGACGACAAGACTTAAAATATTTGGACAGCTTAGCGACGTCAGCTGTCATGTTGTCATGAGCTGGTTGTTTAGAAGGATGTTGTTAAAAAACGTGAGGCAAATCAACGCCAAAGTTCCCATATGCCGGAGGAACTCATTGTAAATATTATCGGCCCAGCAGCTTTGTTGTTTTATAGAAGTTTTATGGCTTCCAATGTTTCGCCGATAGCAAACGCTCTGGATAATTCCTGACCTGTAGGGCAATCATCTTTCAGCTTAGTGTGTTGCTTTCTTACTTTCTTAGTTAAAGCTGCGTTTCGCTTTGCTCTGGTTACTTCTACTACTCGGTTCGCGATAGCATTCGGTTTAACAGTCAATGTTTGTTTTGGAGGGTGTTGTTTCCCTGTGAGGCTATTCAGCACACGCCACGCTTTGCGGCTACATCTTTGGAAGTCCATTCCCTTAACCGTGAATTCCCATTTCGCCTTTCGTTGACCATCCAAAGATTTCAGAAGCTCAGACCCGATGACATGTTCCGCTGTTTGAACGAATGAGTGAATGAAGATCCTTAATTGTCCTTTTAAAATCAATTGTAAATCACAAACCTCCATCCAATGTACCAGTGCCTTCCCGTTGTGATCAACATTACTGTAGCGCCAGGTAGTATGGTGACTGTTGAAGTCACCAGTGTGAATGCAAGGATGGGCACAATGTGGTAATACAGATGGTGGCCACTGTACATTTGGGGGCTTGTAAATGTTGAATACGATAAGGTCATCAATCTGCAAGGTTATATTGTAAACTTAATCCCGCTCGCCTGAGCCGAGGAGCCGAACGCCATTCGCACCCAGTTCTTGTTAAGGTAATAGTGCCATATTTTGGATGATGAACCGCCTTTAAGAGGGTGTACCTAGGCATACGGCCTCTTCTTTCAAAGTCAATTTCAATATCGTCTTTGGTGTGATTTTACCAAATGTTGATAATGTCGATTTTATTTGCCTGCGATAGCTTTAACAGGTAGTCACTTTTAGCTTTACTAATGCCTTTAATGTTTAATTGTAAGATACGGACTAATGGTCCGATATATTTTAGTCTTGGGGCCCTGAAAAGGGCCATTTTTACGCGACTGCCAAAGGAAGTGTTATGTTTTTGTCGTGAGTCTATGAATGTATGTTTGTTGTTCCTAGAACTGAGAGGTTTTGAGTATTTTATTCGCTTATTTCAATCGCGTTTCTTTCTATAGCTCGTTTAGCACCACCCAGGGGATACGTGAAGGGTTGTGGTAGCTCCTGCAGACACGAGCTGTACCCGTCCCCTCAGGCGTAGTCAAACTCGCGCACTTAATCGGCTATAGTAGGCCAGAACTGATGTTTCTAAGATGAATTACTATAAAAGTTATTTGAAACAAAAGTTTTTGAAACCATATTTATTATAGTCGTTGATATTTACTGCCATGACGTGAAAACACGTTTGTTGAAAATTTTCTCGATAGGAAAAAATCCCAAACTTCCCTCTAAATTGTACAAATAAGTGATATTACTCATTCAGTCAATATTGTCCGTAAACTAATAAAACTTTGTATGAGAACTGAACTAAGCTCAATACAGGCAGTGAATAATCAGTTTTGGAACCCAATACAACAAAATAAGATTTATGAACAACAACATTTTTTTCATATTTCCCTTCCCTTAGCTAGAATTCGAGCGCGCGACGTTGCCAAATGGTGCACTGAACCAACCACGATTAATTTCGGTTAATAAGGGTTAACCGAAATTAACAGGTATAGAAAAAACACTTTGATTCGGTTATAAAACCATTCTGTAACCCTAAAGCTTGGTTTCGGTTACACTAACCGCCATATTAACAGTGTTAAAAACCTTTAAACGGGTTACGGTATACAACCCTGGTTACGGTGACTAAACAACGGATATACTACTTATATTTATTTTTCTTTTGTAAATACATACATATTATACATAGAAATACGCCCAGACCAGATACAAATATTTATTTTTAAGCATTAATATTTGCACCCAGCGGGAATCGAACCCGCAACCTTCTGCATTGCAGCCAAGCGTTCGCCCGACGCGCCACAGAGGTCGTCGTCAATGTCTCGGACATGAAGGCTGCCCCGGATACGCGAGTTCCTAACGCGATCTTTTAATTCTCCACACATCCAGCGCAGCATCTTTCTCTCTGAGACCTGCAACTTTTTCATCTATTAAATATATATCACCCGCGTAAGTCTCGATCCCGCGGGATTTTCGGGATTAAAAGTATCCTATGTTACTCTCCATCATTTAAACTATCCCTATGCAAATTTTTATCCAAATCGATCTAGCCGTTTGACCTTGAAGAGGGAACAAACAAACAAACAAATAAACAAACACACTTTCGGATTTATAATATTAGTAGGATTGCTGCGGGAACAGGACTTACGCGGGTAAAACTGCAGGGCGCAACTAGTAAACTATAGTCGTGAACAAGTTACCTTAGGATTAATTAAGATATAGGTACCTAGATTTTGTGGATGTGATGTAAAAGGTAACAAAAGGTACAAGGAATAACGCGCAGTTTGCAGTAAAACCACTATAAAATACTTGCCAAGGGCATACATAACCGCAGAATAATGTTATATTAATTATTATATTACTAATACTAAGCTGCGCCCCGCGGTTTCACCCGCGAAAGTGAAAAACGCGTTATAACGGGCGCTTGCGGCCGAGCGGTTCTAGAGCGTTTGCACTTTTTCGTTCATAGAACTCGGGTTCTACAAATTGGATTTCGATGCAAAGTATACCACGGCGTTCCTCGAAAATAGAAATATCCAATATTGAAAACCAGATTTCAATCGGATTAGTAGTTTTTAATTGTATATGAAACTGACAGCTAAACAGACAAACAGACAGACATGAATTTTAATAATTATACAATTTTGTTCTACTACTTATCCTAAGTCCCCTAGACCACATTTTTTTAATATACTTCCAAGTACTGACTTTTTGTCCTCTCTTCCTTTATTATAAGTATAGATAGATTACAAACACGAAAGCATGTATGTATGTTTGTTTGTAACGAATAGGCTCAGAAACTATCGGGCCCATTTTAAAAATTCTTTCACTATTACAAAGCTATAATATTATCGCGAGGAGTAACATAGGCTTATCCTGGATATTCCTGGATCGGAAATTTCCACCAAGCTGACAATATAAAGTGATGTCTTGTCTGTCTTCTAAAGAACTGGACTGATTTTTTTTTTAATATAAAATTCCAATATCCCTTTGTAGTACGTTTAGCGAATATAAGTATATTCGCTAAACGTTGGCTTCCACAACTTTGGCACACGTCTAATGATTATTGCCCCGCTGCGTGCCATTATGAATATTATGATGTCAAAAAACAACATATTTAAATTAAAGACAATGAACGAGCAATTTATGACTGTCAAGAGTGTGTTTATATCAAAAATACTGCTGAAATAAACGACAGCGGAATAAACTGTAATGCTGAGGATACATTAGCAGGCTACGGCGAATTTTCGTTCGGCGAAAAATACGCGATGTATGTGATCGGGTAAATCGTTGCAACTCGTAGTAATCGGGTGAAGATGTACCTACCTACTACCGGGGCTCTGTCAGTAGGGCGCCCGGCGAATTTTACGTTCACTTTTAAGCTATCTGTGTATTTGTCTTACTTTTGATGTAAACTGCAACGAACTCGAATATAATTATATGAAAGTAGAAATTCTTTGAAAAAATGTTCCACGCAAACGGTGTTTGCGGCATCATCAGTACTTCCCTGGTCGTCCGTTTAAGTGTGGATTTTTGCACTGCGGTAGGTAGGTGAAGTAAGTTAAAGTTTGTATTTCGTCAGTAAGTGACGATGACGATGACGAAGGATGACGATGACGATGGATGACGATGATGATGATGATGACGCCACTCTACATCACTTATCCTACCCCTGTGTCGATTTTCATTCATTGAATGGTAATCACCCGCGTAAGTCCCGACCCTGCGGGATTTTCGAGATCAAAAGTATCCTATGTTACTCTCCATCATTTAAACTATCCCTATGCAAATTTTCATCCAATAAATATTATCACCCGCGTAAGTCCCGATCCCGCGGGATTTTCGGGATCAAAAGTATCCTATGTTACTCTCTATCACTTAAACTATCACTATGCAAATTTTCATCTATTAAATAGTTATCACCTGCGTAAGTCCCGATCCCGCGGGATTTTCGGGATCAAAAGTATCCTATGATACTCTCCATCATTTAAACTATCCCTATGCAAATTTTCATCCATTAATATTATCACCCGCGTAAGTCCCGATCCCGCGAGATTTTCGGGATCAAAAGTATCCTATGTTACTCTCCATCATTTAAACTATCCCTATGCAAATTTTCATCCAATAAATATTATCACCCGCGTAAATCCCGATCCCGCGGGATTTTCGGGATCAAAAGTATCCTATGTTACTCTCTATCACTTAAACTATCACTATGCAAATTTTCATCTATTAAATAGTTATCACCTGCGTAAGTCCCGATCCCGCGGGATTTTCGGGATCAAAAGTATCCTATGATACTCTCCATCATTTAAACTATCCCTATGCAAATTTTCATCCATTAATATTATCACCCGCGTAAGTCCCGATCCCGCGGGATTTTCGGGATCAAAAGTATCCTATGTTACTCTCCATCATTTAAACTATCCCTATGCAAATTTTCATCCAATAAATATTATCACCCGCGTAAGTCCCGATCCCGCGGGATTTTCGGGATCAAAAGTATCCTATGTTACTCTCTATCACTTAAACTATCACTATGCAAATTTTCATCTATTAAATAGTTATCACCTGCGTAAGTCCCGATCCCGCGGGATTTTCGGGATCAAAAGTATCCTATGTTACTCTCCATCATTTAAACTATCCCTATGCAAATTTTCATCTAATAAATATTATCACCCGCGTAAGTCCCAATCCCGCGGGATTTTCGGGATCAAAAGTATCCTATGATACTCTCCATCATTTAAACTATCCCTATGCAAATTTTCATCCATTAATATTATCACCCGCGTAAGTCCCGATCCCGCGGGATTTTCGGGATCAAAAGTATCCTATGTTACTCTCTATCACTTAAACTATCCCTATGCAAATTTTCATCTAAGAAATAGTTATCACCTGCGTAAGTCCCGATCCCGCGGGATTTTCGGGATCAAAAGTATCCTATGTTACTCTCCATCATTTAAACTATCCCTATGCAAATTTTCATCTAATAAATATTATCACCCGCGTAAGTCCCGATCCCGCGGGATTTTCGGGATCAAAAGTATCCTATGTTACTCTCCATCATTTAAACTATCCCTATGCAAATTTTCATCTAATAAATATTATCACCCGCGTAAGTCCCGATCCCGCGGGATTTCCGGGATCAAAAGTATCCTATGATACTCTCCATCATTTAAACTATCCCTATGCAAATTTTCATCCATTAATATTATCACCCGCGTAAGTCCCGATCCCGCGGGATTTTCGGGATCAAAAGTATCCTATGTTACTCTCCATCATTTAAACTATCCCTATGCAAATTTTCATCCAATAAATATTATCACCCGCGTAAGTCCCGATCCCGCGGGATTTTCGGGATCAAAAGTATCCTATGTTACTCTCTATCACTTAAACTATCACTATGCAAATTTTCATCTATTAAATAGTTATCACCTGCGTAAGTCCCGATCCCGCGGGATTTTCGGGATCAAAAGTATCCTATGTTACTCTCCATCATTTAAACTATCCCTATGCAAATTTTCATCTAATAAATATTATCACCCGCGTAAGTCCCGATCCCGCGGGATTTTCGGGATCAAAAGTATCCTATGATACTCTCCATCATTTAAACTATCCCTATGCAAATTTTCATCCATTAATATTATCACCCGCGTAAGTCCCGATCCCGCGGGATTTTCGGGATCAAAAGTATCCTATGTTACTCTCTATCACTTAAACTATCCCTATGCAAATTTTCATCTAAGAAATAGTTATCACCTGCGTAAGTCCCGATCCCGCGGGATTTTCGGGATCAAAAGTATCCTATGTTACTCTCCATCATTTAAACTATCCCTATGCAAATTTTCATCTAATAAATATTATCACCCGCGTAAGTCCCGATCCCGCGGGATTTTCGGGATCAAAAGTATCCTATGTTACTCTCCATCATTTAAACTATCCCTATGCAAATTTTCATCTAATAAATATTATCACCCGCGTAAGTCCCGATCCCGCGGGATTTCCGGGATCAAAAGTATCCTATGTTACTCTCCATAATTTAAACTATCCCTATGCAAATTTTCATCCAAATCGGTCGAGCCGTTTGACCGTGAAGAGGGAACAAACAAACAAACAAACAAACAAACAAACAGATTTTCGGATTTATAATATTAGTAAGATAAGATGTAATTTAGACAAGAACATCGCGTAAACCTAAACACCATGATTATGTCGCGACAACACGAATTTTCGTCAGCTATGTAGCTTCAGCATAATAAAGTGACAACTAGAACGAACGTTCCGACACGACACAGTTCCGATGTGTACAATCAAATGAATTCGCATCAACAAACACGATATTAATCAACGCAACAGCCGCGAAATATAGTAGAAATTAATTCATAATTAATTGAAACGTGTATGTGTCCAGTCCACATCATACCTATTCTTTTTTTTTTATTTGTGGCAATGTCAACACTGTTTTTTCTGATTTCTCACCGGCACGTAATGGCCACAACAATTTAAACAACTCAACTATTTATTTAGAAAATATAATATTAACGTGAAATTAAACCGGCTACTTTATTCAGTATTTTCCTTCAAGTACCTAAATCAAGATAAATTACAGTCCGCGTCACTACTATAAAATGTTTAGACAAACATTTTTACTCATCTTCGGCTCTACAAAGTTACTGTATATGGTAACATTTCACCGGGTCTTAATTGCGTAATATAATTAATTTTTTTACTTATGTAACTATGTTAACAAATAGTGTGAATTTAAAAAGTTTACTTTGTATGACCAAAAAAGGCCAATGTAAAGCGGGTCATTATGTCTCTAGAGCTTAAAGTGCTCGTTTAAGTCCTAAGGAATAAAGTTATTTGATATGGAACAGTGAAATTTATGAAGGCTCAGAGCAAGCCGTAATGCTACCAGAGCCGTAGTGATTATAGCTCTGGTAGCATTACGGCCAGTTCTAGCTGGCCACATAGACATAACATAAAAAAAGGAAAATTGGCATCATTTTCTTATTATTTTGAAGGAAGGAAGGGCAAACTTTTTTTCATAGGCCAAGGGCGATGCCTGGTTTCATTAATAATTAATAAAGAGCTGAAAATGAAAAATTTATACTTATATTACAGCTCTATATTCTGATCCTGATCCCGCGCACATTGTTTTTTAGCCCAATAAAAGACATATAATTATACTCATTATTGCAGAGATATGTAAAAACTTCTAGATACGTAATAGGGCAAATTTCTTGGCAACACAAATCCAAGCTAACTAGCCAGAGAATTAGCGTCAAGATGGCGGGACCAACTCTCGAAAATAAAAACTTTATATTGCAAGATTTAGTACCAAATTGGTACTATTTGGTACCTCATCTAAAAAAATTAGTACCTCTTTAGTTTAGAAGATATTTAACAAAAACCCTGGTCCCGCCATTATGACGTCATAATGGCGGGACCACTGAGAAAAACAACTCTGAGCTAAAAATGACTTATGTCCAGATTTAGTACCAAATTGGTACTATTTGGTACCTCAGTTGAAAAAATTAGTACCTCTTTAGTTTAAAAGATATTTAACAAAAACCCTGGTCCCGCCATTATGATGCTTTGGTAATTTTTCAAAAATCATATTTCCGCAAGTAATTTCGTATATTTTAATATTTGTAGATTTAGTACCTAATTGGTACCTACAGAAAATCCTTTTAATACGAATATTAACCTTATATTTTAATAGATATCAGCATTTTTATTTCTACACACAGTGTTTCAGGGAGGGTAATGTATGTACTTCACAGCAGAGGTTCAGTGGCAAAGGCATACATTGACCAAGATGGCCGCCGCTGAAGTGATAAAGTAATGATGTAATAATTAAATTTATTTTGTGAATACATAGGTATTATTAAAATATAGAGAGACCTAGATCAGAATAAAAAAATATTTTACGTGTAAATAGGTACGTGTCCCCGGCTAGATTTGAACACGTAAACTTCAACGAAAAAATATGAAAATTTTATACCGCCATTGAATTGTTTTTTTTTTTTCGGTCTGATACAACACCGATATGTCTTATTAAGACAAGTATCATTATGGCCAGCGTCAAGTAAATCAAAGAATATTTAATTGAAATAGGTATTTTTGTTTTTTATAACAAGATAATTTTAGGGTATCGTACCTAATAGTGATAGTGGTATGGTATAACCCTTCGTGCGCGAGTTAGACTTGCGCACGAAGGGTACCACTTGGCTGCCACACTACCACACTTGGCCGTTTTTTACATATGGTTGTGTTTATTTACTACTTAAGTCCTGTTTCCGCGGGAATATCGGGATAAAAAGTAGCCTATGTGTTAATCCAGGTCCCCAGGTACCTATATTCCAAGTTTCATCACAATCAGTTCAGTAGTTTTAATGTGAAAGAGTAACAACCTCACATACATACATACAAACTTTTGCGTTTATAATATGAGTAAGATTTTTATTATACTTATTAGTTACGTAGGTACGTAGTTCCTAAACGATTTTTATAAATTAGCAACGCGTCTCCGAGAATATTAGGATAAGCTCGCGTGTTAATTCAGATCTCCAGATGTCTGCATGCCAAGCCTAATCGCTATCGGTTCAACATTTTTGGCGTGATTGAAACACAAACCAATAAATTATTTTAAACTTTTGCATTTATAATACGGGTATTATTGAGATGAAATGCACTTAATATTGCTATCTGCTATCTACTTATACCTATACTTACACTTCTACCTTATAACCTTGTAACTTGTAACCGTACTTTATTCGTACCTAAATTTAGCTTACTACATAAAACTAGCTGCGCGCCGCGACTTCACCCGCGTAAGACCTGTTCCCCGCGGGAATAGCGGGACAAAAAGTAGCCCATGAGTTATTTCAGGTCTTCAGCTACCAATTATTACACGTATTCTCGCAATCGGTTCAGTAGTTTTATGTGAAAGAGTAAGTATGCTTTTTATACACTGTCTCTGAGTCACACGAATTCCTCATGGAGTTGTTCGTAAAAACTTTTTGATACAAACCCAGAGAAGCTAGTTTAAACCTTACCGCGAGTGAATTTTCAATCATGCATTTTTATAAATAAAAATAAACTAGCTGGTCCCCGCGTTTTCACCCGCGTATGTCGCGGGAATATCGATATTTTTCTTTCTTAGGAACCTTCTTCTGACGATAACAAACACAACAAAAAAAGAATTATCAAATTCGGTCCAGCAGTTTACGCGTGATGCCGTGACCAAGGGAAGTAGGAATTCATTTTTATATGTAAGAAGATAGAAGACTAGCTGCGCCCCGCGGATTCACCCGCGTAAGTCCCGTTCCCGCGGGAATATCGGGATAAAAAGTAGCCTATGTGTTAATCCAGGTCCCCAGCTACCTATATTCCAAGTTTCATCGCAATCGGTTCAGTAGTTTTTGTGTGAAAGAGTAACAACCTCACATACATACTTACATACAAACTTTCGCGTTTATAATATTAGTAAGATATGTCTCGACCCTTAAGTTCGATAGAATAGATTTTCTCGGTAAAGCTATTTTGTAATTCTACTTTACTTTAATGTAAATAAAGTAGAATTATGGGTAAACACTTATCTCTTAATTAATAAACGGGGTGTGCCGGAGTAGTGAGAATGTGCTTTGTATTTTTCCGTGACAAGAACTTTCACAGTTGACAGACAGAGAAACAAAAAGCGGAATAATTACTCCGACCTTACTCCCCTTTCATGATGAAGGATGTTATCAATTTAATATAATATTTATTTGACAAATCATTAAATTGTATTACAGTCATATTAAGTATAATTATGTACAACTTATCTAGTCATAATCTACAACTAGCTAGATTATGATAATAATCTGTAATAAGGGCACCAGTGCCATTCTCTGTTTGTGCTTACAATAAAGTCAAAATATTATATACGTATGTCTTTTGTTAGGTTTAAATCTGTTTTAATTCTTAACTGGTTGTCAGCTATAGATGAAAAAGTAAGCCAAAAAAAAAAAGTAATTATGAGATTTTTTTTTTTTTGTTACAATATGTCCTTACAATTTTTATTTTTTTAAATACTGTTGCCACTACTAGTAGAGATTGTGATATTTAATACTATACCTAGAATTTAGAAACAAAGAACATCATCTGCCATTATAGATAGTATAAGTTAATAATAAAAATAAATGAGCTTGATAAACTTCAGGTGACAAAAGGACTGGAAATTAATCGAATGTGGAGAATTGGATAACAATGTTGTTTTTATGGGTTAACGAGAGGGAGGGGGAGGGGGGTATTTGTAAATACTCTAGGATTAAAAAAATAGTAAGCTCTCAGTCTCATCATAGTTTTTGGCCATAAGCCAAGTAGTAATTTGTATTTTACATTGTGAGTAGGGGAGCGAGTGGTGTGAAAGAGATTTATTAATCTTATTGTAGAGGTAGGGTCCAAGGTAAAAGTTAAAATGTTTAGTGAAGACGAATTTGGAACGGGGAACGGTACAGACATTGTGGTTTAGTCGCTTATGAGATGTTGAGATTTCACGAGGTGTTTTGGAGTGAGTGTGTAAAAGGGTATGTAATAAAAATAATTGTCTAACACTTAACACTTTCCATTCTTGATATAAGTCAAATGTTGGGTAGGTTCGAGGTTTAAAGGAACCAACTTTAAGAATAGCTCGTTGTGCCTTTTCAAGCTTGAAGATGTGTGTTTTGTAGGTACCACCCCACGAGGTAATATACAATAGGTTAACAAGGATTGACAAAGAGCGAAGTAAGTTGTTTTAAGTATGGCAATAGAAGTAACATGGCGTAGAGTCTTAAACATATAAATAAGTTTACGGGTTCGGGAGGTTAAAAGGTCTATATGTTTTTTGAATGTGAAGTTTTGATCTAAAATGATTCCAAGATATTTGATTTCTGTGGCTTTGTCGATTAGTAAACAATTTCCACTGCAATGGTCTGGGTCCGAGCAGAAATGGGCATAAACGTGAAAGGAAATATTAAATCAAAAGCGTCCAAAGGACCCTGGAGTTAACTCCCGAGCGTAACGAAGGTGATAAAAATTAAACTCCTCTGCTAGCCTATTTTAATCTATAAGCAGTTAATTAACAACAAAACAATAGATGTGTATGAAATATATTACAGTCTTTTATTTATTTATTATTATCAATGTTGCATCAAAATGACGAAACCAGGCATTGGTCTTAACCGATAAAAAAAAATTTGGGGCTACATTAACTAAAACTTTTTGCCTTACCCTTCCGTCAAAATAAAATAAAAATAGCCTATTTTTTCTTTTACTTTGTGTAATGTTTAGGTAGAGTTTTGGCGGGAACGCGTTAAGAAGATCATTGTTGAATTTTAATTTTTGTGAAACCTAGTTCAAATGCGTGTAAATTGTTTAATTTCTGGGGCATATTAATTAATTTAGTTTCGTGACGGTGTACAAGTGTAGTGAAAATCGGTGCAAAACATGGACTTTAGCGTTATCTCCAAAACTCCGTGAACAATATTTGTATAAAATGTTTTACAATGATTCCCTCGACTTGACTTTGACTATGATGACTTGGCTGTTTCGATGCAAATTTTAATAATACTTGACACTGGCAAATGTCCAAATGGAAAAGCCATATTAAGAAAGAAGACGAATGTTTAGGTAGCCAGTTCGCAATGGGCGTATGCTAACAGAAGCTTAGTGATAATACCATCAGCGTTCCAAATTTAAATTACTATAAGCCTCTAATGCGCACTTTATGTACCTAGAGACTAATGACTCGCTTTACGTTGACGTTTTTGGTCGAATATAGGAACTTTGTAGAGCCATAGATGTGTAAAACTATTTTAAATATTAAACATCTGAAAATTGACATGAGACTCACACACAATAGAAAAAACAGAAAACGAATAAAACAAAAAGTCCTGATACTGAAAGTGGTTTTGACTCCATGACACAAGCATTTTATTACAACACTAGCTGTGCCCCGCGGTTTCACTCGCATAAATTACTATCCCGTGACGTATGTGACGCATCACGTATGTCATACCAAGCGTTGCTCAACCCGTATGATTATTCAAAGTAGGTACCCTATATCTTATTTCAACCACTAAACTATCCCTGTACCAAATTTCGTTCAAATCGGTTTAACCGTCATTTTTACCCATCACGTATGTCATACCAAGCGTTGCTTTACCCGTACGATCATTTAAAGTATCGTATTTATACCCTTAAAGTAATCCCTGTACCAAATTTTATTCTAATTAGTGCGATCGTTCTTGTTGACCCATCACTTATAATATGTGTCACGCCAAGCGTTGCTTAACCCGTACAATCATTTAAAGTATCCTATATTTTATTTAAACCCCTATACTAACCCTGTACCAAATTTCATTCCTATCGGTTCCGCCGTTCTTGAGATATAAATAGTGTAACTAACACGACTTTTGGTTTTATAGCTGCGTCCCGCGGAATTTACCCTCGTAAGTCCCGACCCCGTAAGAATATCGGGATCAAAAGTAGCCTATAACCTTCCTCGATAAATGGACTATCAAACACAAAAAGAATTTTTCAAATCGGACCAGCAGTTCTTGAGATTAGCGCGTTCAAACAAACAAACAATCAAACAAACTCTTCAGCTTTATAATATTAGTATAGATTTCAAAAGTAAGGTTTCACAGATCAACCAACACCATTTGTAATTAAATTAGTCGTAGAGAATACTAAATATTACTAATATTATAAACGTGAAAGTTTGTATATTTGTGACTTTGTTACTTAATCACGTAATAACTACTGAACCGATTGCGATGAAACTTGGAATATAGGTAGCTGGGGACCTGGATTAACACATAGGCTACTTTTTATTCCGATATTCCCGCGGGAACGGGACTTACGCGGGTGAAACCGCGGGGCGAAGCTAGTATTTTATAAATAAAAACTGGTCGAGTACCGTTAGTAAGTAGAACACGAACAGAGCCCTAATGAAAATGTATATAATAATGTAGATAGCAGCTATTTTAGTTAGTAGTGAAGTGAGACTCGCTCATCGTGAGTTCCGTATCATGCGTTAAGATACTGTATTCATGCTCTTGTTAAAAAACACCTAATAGAGGTTGGTGATAATAATAAGTGAATGGTCCAAGGCAAGGGAATAATGATGGATGTCAATTTTTTTTGTGAATTAGCAACATTTGAAAGTACATCGATAATTATTATTATAAGTAATAATTATTTAATTATAACTAATATTATTTAAAAAAATATACCCAAAATTCTGTGGGAAAAATATTTATGTTATCTATACAGTAGTGACATTCATCACTTTTTGATTGACATAATAAATCATTTTTCTTAGGAATAATGGGTATGGGTAATAAAATATTTAAGTTGGTACTGACAAAGGCTGTATGCAAAAGCAGTGCGAAACCGTAAGTGTGTGAAATACGGTTTCGCACAGCTTTTGCATACAGCCATTGTCAGTACCAACTTAAATATTTTCAAAAAAATACTTTTTTAGGTTTCCGATCCTCTAACTTAATATTTCTATGTGTACTATTATTACTATTATTGTATTATTATTCAAGTAGAATCCTGCCTGAACACCATACCTCTCATCTTTCTTAACTTGACACCAATTCTCGCGCAGTGAGATTTATATCGAGCTCGACACTATCTCGAATCACAAATGTCTAATAAAAATGTCACTAAAATTTCTACTGCAGTCAAAAAACCTATTCTCAACGATTTTCGACATGAGATTCGGATGACTTTGTAATCTCTACGATGAATACGTTCCATTTTTCTTGACTACGTGCAGAAGCTTAAGTCGATGAAAGATAATGAAATAGAGCGAGAAACGAAACGCATATTTTACGTTATTAGTTGTCAGTGTCATTAATGTTGTTGACATTACAGAAGAAAAAGTTTTGAATTTCTTCACATTATCTTTCTCAATTGTGTTGGTGCTTCTCTACAATTACTAAATAATTTAGAAAATAAAAATATAATTGCATCAAGCGCGAAACAAAAAAAACGTACCCTAGCAGAGCACAAAAAGCGCGGCGTTGTAGCGTTGCTGGAGGCGGATGAGGAGTTGCGCTCAGGCAAACTTTCTGCACCTCTTACCGAAAAAAATGCATAGTTGAGATGGAAGCGTATACAACAGGAATTGAATGCTATCCTTGGCACCAAGAAAGAGTGGACGGAGTGGCAAAAGTAAGTACCTACTTACACCGTAATAATGGAAACAGGAAAGACCACCGGCCTTCAGCTTCTCAGAAGATAAGTAGCTGATTTTCTGATAGCCTGGGATGGTTTTAGGTTCTAAGATTTAGGAGATAGAAAGTCTCAAACAATATTCTACACATCTTAAGGCTAAGTGCGCAATATTCTTACAGAAAAACCATAATACTGATCGAAACATGTTTCTAGCTGCGCCCCGCGGTTTTACCCGCGTAAGTTCCGTTTCCGTTTCGGGTTTTCAGGATGAAAGTAGACTATGTGTTATTTCCGGTATCCAGCTACCTATATTCCAAGTTTCATCGCAATCGGTTCTGTAGTGTTTGCGTGATTGAGTAACAAAAATCCAAACACACACACTTTTACATTTATAATATTAGTAGGATTGGTATTAGTCTCTCAGATTTTATTGTATAACAATCCTACCTCTTGTATCTGGTAATGATTTGACATAGATCATGTTTTTATTGCAGTGTTGGCAAGATAAGCGGTTGAAAGCAAAGAAAAAAAACTGTGCTATAATAAGAAATGGTACAGGGGAAGGCCCTCCACCGCTAGCCTTGACGAAAGATGAGGAAGCAGTGTTGAGGGTTACTAATCCCAATAGTCTCATCGGACATGCAGACAGCAAGAAGTCCAGACTGATTAACTTTTATGCTAAGAAAAATTGTTAAACAATTATCTACCTAATTGTGATATTACTTACCATAATATTTTTGTATACTTACCTACCATAATTTTAGTTTTATTTATAGTTTCAGACTGATTTACTTTTATGCTAAGATAATTTCAGACTGATTTGCTATTCTATTATGAAGAAAAAATCCCTATCCATAACTTAAATTATTAATAGGTACCATAAATCTGAAAATTCGTTTGCTTGTTTCCTCTTCACGTTCAAACGGTTTGACCGATTTAGATGAAAATTTACATTGTGATAGATTAAGCGATGGAGAGTAGGTAGCATCATATAGCATAGAATACTTTTAATACCGATAATCCTAACAGGATTGGGCTTATTAAATAAAATGTTTGTAAAACAAAATATTGCCTTTTAATATGTACTAAAATAAAACCTAAAAAATGCTAACTATTGATGTAGCCTGTAATGTCAAGGAATGTAATGGAATCAGTTCAAAGTCAGAGTCAATTTTTTTATTTCTTTAGGATATAATAATAGGTAAATAAAAAAGTAATCTCTTTAAACTTTTTTCACTTTTTTGGGGGGTCTTCAAGTCACAAGTGAACAGTTAGGTATCTTCTAGGTAAGCGAGCTACACCTTAGACCACATCGTCGCTTTCCATTACTTACTTTTGTACGCAGTTTATATTGCGTTTTGGGCTGCACATGAGGCTCTAATATTCTAATCAAATAGATCGTAAGCTCTTTTGAGAGGCGAATTTTTTTTATGAAAAGTTCGTCCCTCATTTCAAATGGGTCCCCTCTTGAAGCCACCGGCACTACTCGACGACGTTAGACGGAAGAACTCGCATAAGCTACTTCCTTGTGGACTGATATTGTTATCATTTAAAAACATGTTAACGAAATCGTCTCCCGACATGGTTCAATTTCTTAAATTGAATGACTAAAACGTAGTGATTTTATTAAAAATCAAGTTCTTTGCAGAAAGATTCAGTTAAAACCACAAATTTACAAACTTTTTACAGACATAAACTCCATAATATAAACTCTGAAATTCCGCCATAACATTGACAATCAACGTTCATTGACGCATGCTTGCGGTCGACATATCCAATCTCTACTGCTATAGACCACTCGTTGCATGTCGAACGCTGCGTCTCGACATATCTCTACAGTGAGATTCTGAGAATAGCAAAATCTGTTTGCGTTCGACATCCGCCATGTTTTTTCGACCTATGTCTATTTCGACATAATCTCACGGCGCGAGAATTGCCCTCTGGCCCATCCAAAGAGATCGCTTAAAGCGATAAGGCCGACCATTGTGCCACCTAATTATGAAGTTGTTTTAGTTTTTTCTTTTAATTTAATCATTTTAGCGTGGTGTGTTGCAAAAAGGAATTGATCAATCAATCAATCAACCTCTTTAAAATATTTAATATAGTATTTGTAGTTATAGCGGCAACAGAAATACAAAATATGTGAAAATTTTAACTGCCTAGCTCCCGGTTCATGAGGTACAGCCTGGACAGACATCGGAGTCTCAGTATTAAAGTCCCTTAAACCTTTGGATATGAAACCCTAAAAAATAGTTTTCTTAATAAAACACTTTATTTACCGCGTTTAATAGCGCTGTCAATCTTAAAAAAGCCAACTGTAAAGTTGGCGAAAGCTCGGTTGTTTTAAAATCATGACCATTGATGAACCCAGTAAATAAAGTGTTTTCGAGTATTATGCAAAATCGCGAAAACCATAAAAGAAATTAATAGTTTTCTTGTTTTAAAAAACAAAAATATTTCAATTAAATATTCTTTGATTTACTTGACGCTGGCCATAATGATACTTGTCATATTAAGACATATCGGTGTTGTATCAGACCGAAAAAAAAAACAATTCAATGGCGGTATAAAATTTTCATATTTTTTCGTTGAAGTTTACGTGTTCAAATCTAGCCGGGGACACGTACCTATTTACACGTAAAATATTTTTTTATTCTGATCTAGGTCTCTCTATATTTTAATAATACCTATGTATTCACAAAATAAATTTAATTATTACATCATTACTTTATCACTTCAGCGGCGGCCATCTTGGTCAATGTATGCCTTTGCCACTGAACCTCTGCTGTGAAGTACATACATTACCCTCCCTGAAACACTGTGTGTAGAAATAAAAATGCTGATATCTATTAAAATATAAGGTTAATATTCGTATTAAAAGGATTTTCTGTAGGTACCAATTAGGTACTAAATCTACAAATATTAAAATATACGAAATTACTTGCGGAAATATGATTTTTGAAAAATTACCAAAGCATCATAATGGCGGGACCAGGGTTTTTGTTAAATATCTTTTAAACTAAAGAGGTACTAATTTTTTCAACTGAGGTACCAAATAGTACCAATTTGGTACTAAATCTGGACATAAGTCATTTTTAGCTCAGAGTTGTTTTTCTCAGTGGTCCCGCCATTATGACGTCATAATGGCGGGACCAGGGTTTTTGTTAAATATCTTCTAAACTAAAGAGGTACTAATTTTTTTAGATGAGGTACCAAATAGTACCAATTTGGTACTAAATCTTGCAATATAAAGTTTTTATTTTCGAGAGTTGGTCCCGCCATCTTGACGCTAATGCCAGAGAAGTCTTAGTTCCATCCCAGCTCACGTCACGATCACCCGCTTGTTATCACACAGTACATTTAGTTCACTTTCACAACATTATTCACAGACAACAATGCCTTCGTGCGTATTTAGGCGATGCACGAATTGTACTTCAAAAACTGGCAAAAATATTTCATTTTATACGTAAGTAAAGCTGTATTAATTTATTTTAGTTAATTTTGTAAAAGTTTTTTTTCCAAAAACTCAACGAAGTTTTTGACTTTGACGTTTTATCATTTTCTTCTAACCATCTCCTAACAATGGACTTAGGAACTATCTTACCTCCATGCTCCTAACCCCTTTAATAATAATATTATGACATCTCTTTCTTACGTCATGCAAGTAGCTTTGAGTCTTATGTTTTATAAAGAGATAACAATAGTTTCGTCTATTTCTTCTTTAAATTATGTGAATGAATATAAATAATGAGGTTGTATAGCATACTTTGTGCCGCATTTCAATAATGATTTGTTCTGCAATGGCGTCTCTATAACTTTAATAGACTCATTGCATTATTGCATATTTCTACTCATTAGTTTATTGCATATACAAGTCATCCGAAGAACATCTTACAGGTCAATTTTGGATACTTTATTTATAACCTTTAACTCCCTTACTTATAAAATATTATTTACATATGTCTAAGTTATGTGAAGTTTCTGTCTGTTTGAAACTTCATGTGACAGTAAAAGACAAACGATGTAAGGTTATGCAGCGCATTAATTAGCGTTTATAAGTATGGGGGTAAATTTTCATAAGCTTGAAGTTTAACCTCCTTACTTATAAATATAACAGCGTACCTATATGTACCTATAAACCTAGATTTTTTTATAAGTGCGATGTTAGTTTCAAAAAGATTATGTGAGTCTATGAACTTTGCAATCTAATTCTTTAATTATGGTAAAATTTACATTAATTATTTCCCTGTACCCTTCATTTAATTAAATTATAGTTAAGTGTTCATTAGACCTATTTTACTGAAATGAATTTTCAGTATTTTGACCTTCAACGTTGAAAACTTCTAGATTAAAAAAAAAATAGTATGCTAAATAGACCCGTGGGATGTTCTACTCTTGTATCTGTAATGAACTACTGAGTAGTAATATGCAATAAGAAGCAGATTTCAGTCTTTTTTGGGCCAAACGCGGGTGAAACGGCGGCGGGGCGCAGCTAGTATAATAATATAATTTACTCACCTACCTTTGAAACCTGTTTTAAAATTTAATGGCCAAACCTCTCTAAATGGGAGGTTAGCCGAGCTCAATAATTATTCGATATCGTCAATGTCATTTATCTTGTGTCGCTACTAATTTTGAGTTAGGTTCTAGTGATATTATAATTTTAATACTGCTGGAAAATCGTGGTAATAAAAGTTAAATTACTTTAAGCCCCTTTTTTAAGATTAGTTCCTAGACTTAAATTTCGTTAACTTTTTTGGTCATTTAAAGTTACCTACTTTGTAGAGTAGATCTATAAAACCACATAGTTATATCTTTGGATTAGTTACACACGTTATGAAACAAAATATAACCAAGATACTCATAAGATAGAAACAATGCTTGATCCTTACAGCGGCCCTAGCCAAAATTCTTATCGAATAACGAAAACGCTAATCGACAGATTTTTTTTGTATGAAATTGACATAAGCTCGCGAAAAATCAAGCGTGACTTTATGTCAATTTCATACAAAAAAATCTGTCGATTGGCGTTTTCGTTATTCGATAAGAATTTTGGCTAGGGCCGCAGAATAGGTTTGATCAGTCAGCCATTTCATATTCTCCTAAACACTTTACCTCCGATGATTTAACGTTTGGAGGTACGAGGTGGTCACAGGTGGTGTGTGCCTTCAAAAGGAAGATCTTTGACCGGGCAGGTGTTGCCCGGTAGGCCGACGACCGACGGCCCGTCGTTGTCTCGTCGGTAGTTGGATAATGAGCTTATCTCAGAAAGAAAGTTGATTGTGCGATTTAGGATTTCATAATAGTAGCGTCATCTATTGGGTGCTGTAGTCGTCTGCCACAAACGCGTGGAAATAGGATATAAATAAAAAACAAACCTAATCTTATCAGGAAAAGTCCCTGTAGTATTATGTGTCTCAGTTTGTTGTTTCGGATAAGTTTCAATATCAAGCCTAACTTTCTTCTCGTAAATCTCTTGAGTGACTGATTTACGCGATGTTGCCTGTGGCTTACAACTTTTCCTATTAATAACTTCTTTATCTGAGTATGTTTTGAACTTGTTTTAATGAGTTAATACGTTGTCTGGTATATGATTATTAGCTTAAGTTTGATCGTGATCTTGACTCTACGACGCAGTCCGCGATTTGGTCCCCATTACAAAAGGATGCAAATGCGTTTGTAGACTTATCAATTGTTTGTCCGTCTTCGACGCCTTTCGGATCGCCTTTTTGTCGACTATAGCACGGCATACAATTACTTTCACTTTCAGTTCCGCCTGACAGTGCGTGTATGGATGAAGCAATTTAATCACATCTGCCTAACCGGACGGACTGATTAGATTTGCCTGTTTCGCCCCTCCATATATGGGAAACCATATAGTCACTGTTGATTCGCTTTTTATAGAGCTTTCGTAACAGAGAGAAATAGACCAAGCGTGGCGTTCGACCGACCTTGGTATTTCTAAATAAAGGCATGGTAAAATCTTAACTAAATCAACATAAGTTCTATGACATAGTTAAGACCGATCGATCTCACATACAGTCAATATCCACACTAATAAAATAAGTGTCAAATAAGTGTCACAAGGGCCTACTTTTCAGTTTCACCTTTACTGGTACCTGTGTCATGCGATCTAATAATGTAAATCTGTGTAAAAATGATCGGTATAAGTAGCTTGGTACCTTATTTCAGAGAACTTAGCGACGTCAAAATTTGTCAAAATTACTGTAGCAGTTTTTGTGCGAAACCGACCACATAGAGCAATTTCAATTCCTCGTACGTTCTTTGCTATTACCAACCAATCATCAATCACCAAATATCATATTATTATCAATTGCGTTATTCACCAAAAAAACACGACTGAAGCGACCGTGTGTGATTAACTGCCAAATACTCAAGCACCACTCAATTTTAAGGGCTACTTAAACAATTGAACAGCTTTTATGGAAAGAACTACTTGATATACCATAGGTTACCTTTTAACGTTTAGTTAAATACATCAAAATCGGTTGATCCGTTGGGGACGTATGATGCCAAAGATAAACTCAAAATTGATAAACCCATAAATCGAAGGGTTTTAGTTCATCCTATTATTGGTTAGTAGACTTTTTATGTATTCGTGAAATGACGTGAAGTAAGCCTGCAAGATAACTTTTTGATTGAGAAACCTAAGCCTTCCGTTATAAGTGCTAATTCGCGTAATCTAGACTAGACTTGCCTCTACAAAGTTAACTCGTCGTTATTTAAACATTAAATACGAATTAAAGTTAGGAAGTATAGTTGAGTGCAATGACCTCTAGCTGTTATTCTAATTTGAACTTAATATTGTAAGGAGTTTGGGTCTTTTTGAAATATTTAACGGTCTTAAAAGTGGTTTAAACGTTATCTGGCTTGGCGTGTTAACAGATTAACTGGATAAACGTTGGGTCTCCTCCCAGTGTTCGTTATCAGTGCAAACTAACGGTTATGCGGGTGATTTAAACTATTTATTTAACGGAGGACTAAATTGTATTCGTTTGTGATCGTTTTTTCTTATGTTTCAGCGATTTTGCATGGTAATTAAACAATATTTACTCGGTTTAACTTCTTCAGGTCTATCGTGAAGAAACCGACTGTAAAGACGGTGAAACGTCAGTACGGAATTGTAGCAATGCCGTTAACTCCGAGTTCGTTAAGGGTTAATAAATAAAACGCGAGTTAAACCGCAGGTTCGGTTATACCAAGTTAAACGGACACATATTACATGACTAGCTACGTCCAGCCGTTCCACCCGCATAAATCTCGGTCCCGCGAGACTTTGCAAAATGTGATATCTCCAGAACTAGCGGTTTGGGACAGGTCTTTTAGTCAGTCTATCCATAAGTGAAGACTTATATTATTTATACTGTTTAAAAGAGTTACGGCCGAATACAGAAACCTGCTCAAAATTTAAGGGCTACTTAACAATTAAGTAAGCAGTTCTCAAACTCGAAAATTCCTATACATACTATTCTTGAATTTAGAAGCTGCTTAATTATTTAAGTGTGCGTTAAATTTTAAATGGCTTTTTTGTCAAAGTTTGTTTAAACAAAGTTAGGAATACAAATGTTCCATTTATCATTCTATCATTCGATGACATATTATGCTAGTAACCAAAGTTTACTTAATGGTAGTGCACCTCGGCGCTTGTTAGTGGTAAGGTCAAAGTTTGTGTACAGATTTACAATAGGTATAGAAGTACCTATCGTGAATTGGGGATATTTTCTGACAAATTTGGGATATTCGAAGATTTCTCAACTTACATTGAAATAAATGTTATTTTTTTGAGGAACATTGGATGCGTTCAAATTAAAAATAAATGTAAGTCATGTTGATTGCTAAAAAGTAGGGTGTCACAAAGTGAGGCATATTGTCACAAAATAACCCCAAATTACCCGGTAGTAGAAATCGGTTATTCCCAGTAGTCCCCTTTAGGCCTGTCCCCCGGGGTGACAGCTGGGAATTGTCTTCCCAGTTGTCACCGGGGTAAATCCTGCCCGAGAGTGAGTACTTACTTATATTTTTAGTAAGCTTCTTAAGACCACCTTCACAAGAACTGAACCTGATAAACCCATAAATTCAAGAACTGAACTTGAATTTATGGGTTTATCTCTACGGATGCCTACATCCTATAAATCTGGACACGGAAGCAGCATAGAGTAGAAGTTGTCGACGTTAAAGCTATAGACAATTTCTGCTCTTTTAGCTTTTTCCAACCCCGTTATCGAAAGCATCGTATTCCCAAATCGACGCAGAATTGAACTCGACGGGAGTTACGCGGTAGGGGCTGATCCCGGCAAGTTGTAGCCACTACTGATACCGTGATCAGATTCCAACAAAATACAATAAAAATTAGCTTCTGATCATGGTATTCGTTTCTACCACATATTAAAAACAGCTCAAAAAATTATTAGCATATGTCTGAGAAGTTTAGTATTTTGTTCTATGTGCATATCGGTTGCGAAAACGAAGTGCATGTGAATGCGCCTCTCGGACAAACAAGTACTTATTTATTTTAATAGTTATTTGTTATGCAAGATTGCATAGTTGATTTTTGGTGCGAGTACTTATTTGGATTGAATCGAGTACAGCGATGGTTTCAAAGTTACCATATGCAAAAACCTTTGCTGCCGAATGAAACATACAATTTTTTAACGAGGAAAACGCTAGGTGCTAAACGCTTTTATTCAGTCCAGTGCCACCAGTGGCTGACCAATGCCATTATTCAAAGAAATAAAGTTGGCGTACTGAAATAAGTATTTATTGCATTTTAGTCAAGTTAGTCTTTTAAGTCTATTACTTGTGAGTTTTAGAGGAAATGCGTTTTAAAGAGATGTGTTGCTAAATGTCTATTTTCAGGAGCCTAGTTTAAATGCGTGTAAATTGTTTAATTTCGTGGTCATATTAATCAATTTCGTTTCGTGAAGGTGTACAAGTGTAATAAAATAATATTAAAAACCTGTGCAAAACACGAACTTAAGCGTTGTCTCCGTGAAGAGAGAAGCTAAGATTAAGCTCTCTCTCTCTCTCTCTCTCTCTCTCTCTCTCTCTCTCTCTCTCTCTCTCTATTTTTCTCTCTCTCTCTTTAAGCTCGCGTGAATTGTCATTATAAATACTTAATAAATAAAAACAGTAATAATAAAATAAATAACCAAAAAATAAAATAAATAAATATAAGAAAAATACTAATAATAAAACACTTTATTTATCCGGTTTAATCGCGCTTTTATTCATGGTTTTAAAAACGAACCGAGCTTTAGCTCAAAAAACTACCGTGGTTCGGAACGCGCCCTCACATGAGAAGAAGCCACGAAGAAACTCATGGGGGTTCTCATTTTACTCGGAAATGAAAACATTTTTTTTGAGCTAGCTAGGGATAAACTAAAAATAAATATAACTTAAATTGAAAACTATTACAATAACTATAGTCTGCGTACACTGGAACGTTTTGTTACAAATAATTATGAGGCGGTAGTTTACTGTAACTTTTTAGAATGTTAAAATAGACAAATTACATCTTAGTCAACCTTGAAAAAGCCAACTGTAAAGTTGGCGAAAGCTCGCTTTGTCTTAAAACCATGAATAAAAGCGCGATTAAACCGGATAAATAAAGGGTTTTATTATGCAAAATCGCGAAATACATGGAAGAAAATAATAATAACTTGCAAAAATATATTAGTTAATATTTGGCACTAGCTAGTTTCAAACGGTAATATTCGGATGTATTTTTTATAAAACAAAGTCGCTTCCCACTGTCTGTCTGTTTGTATATGTATGTATATGCTTAGATCTTTAAAACTACGCAACAGATTTTGATGAGGGTTTTAGTAGACGGAGTGATTAAATTAAGGTTTATATGTATAACACATCCTGATATTCCCACGGGATCGGGGTCTTATGCGGGTGAAACCACAGGGCGCAGTTAGTAAACAATAAAATTTAGTAAACATTACATACGATTTTAAACTGACATGGTTGTTTTCACTACGAAAAGTATTTAATAACGGAGTATTTAATTTTCCATGTTTAATATTGTTTTTACACGGAGCTCGATATTTCGCCAGTAATTTCAATTGGCTTGGCTTTTCTCGTGAACAATATTTTATTTTAAAATAAAGTTATTTTTAATTAAATATTGTATTTTAATTAAGTGAAAGGTAGTTTAGATGTTTAAATCTTCTTCAGTTATCTCAATTTGGTTTCAGGTGACACGGATCTTGGAAAAATGGCGGAAAGTAGTAAAAAGCGAAATGGAAGTTTTAGAAAATTTCTTCCAAGTTTCTTTGGCAAATTAAAAAGTAAAAGTAAAGTTTCAAACTTGAAAGTAAATAACAATATCCCCAATAGCAATCAATATCAAGATCCTCGGTCGCGGTCGGTGATAACGTCAGATAAAAGTGAATCGAGTGATAATAGCAGAGTGTATGAAAACTTAACAACAAGACATCAGAACGATAGTGATATTCAATGCTTTGATGTATCGAGCAATTATTCTTCAAGTAGCACTCTAGTATCAGTTAGTGTTAAGAATAAGAAACAACATAGTTTCAGTTCTGGAGACCAACAAAGTAAATATCATTCGGCACGACCACAAGTACCTCCGAAACCACATTCTGAAATGAATTCTACTAACCAATGTGCGACATACCCCGATGTATACTACCACTCGTTGGAAAAACTAACTGACAAAATATCGCCCATGGATGAAATTGAAATCTATAAGGCTTCACAAGTGCAAGCAGACCCTGCCTCGGTTGGAGCTGAAATAAAGAGAGTCAGCACCAAGTTTCTAATATCTCCTAAAAAAGAAGCAGAAGTCAGAACGATACAACCAACTAGAGCGAGAAGCTTATCATTCGACCGTAGCAAAGAAAACGACGGCAAGTCACAAACAAATCCCAAGAAAAATATTAAAAAGGCCTACAATTATTCCGCTCCCACGTCACCTATTCCTATTAATCATAAAATACCAAATATGCCGAAAACCGCATCACCTTACGAACATGTAAGGAAACATATGATGGAAACAGAAGAAAAAAGAAATAATTCGTTATCGAGAGGGAGTTTAAGGAAAACGACGCCTTCTCCAAGTCTAGAATATGTTCAACCTCAGAGATGTACTTCAGTTCCGTCACATTCAGCCATCTATACAAATACTTCTATAAAGAATGAAAATACTCTACAGAAAGTCGAAGCTTTTTACTGGCAAAAACTAAAAGAAATGAAAGAGAAAGAAGATGAATACTTGCGGCAAGCGTCACTTCGTAGTTCCATAAGAATGAATGTGCATCCTCAGTCAAACTGCAGCAGTCCTGTCTCTGGCAGGGTTGAACCGAGGAGTTGTAGCTTGCCACGTGGAGTGGAGCTTCAGAGCTACTCGAACCAACCATTGTATGCAACACCTTTAGCTCGAGGAGCACCAGAACGACGAACCGATACCTTTATTACTTACCCGATACTTACAACTCGTTCACCTATCACCGAACCAGAAGTAATATACCGGCATCCGGAAAAATTGTTTGCAACCTCATCACCCCAACCATTGCAAAAAACGCCTACATTTCTTCGCGGCTCGTTGAATAGGCAAACGAGCGTCGCAACCCAACCAAAAAGAGTTAGTTTTGAGGAGAAATATTCAAAACCTGAAAAAGTAATGGAAAGTGTCGTGTCAAGGTCGACTAAAGTGACAAACGATGTTCCCAAACCAGTGAATCAAGGGAATGAGTGTTCTATGAACAGGAAAGTTAGTGAAATGTCAAGGGGAGCGCCGCGGCCGCCAGCCCGAACCACTAGCGTCGGCGCTAAAACTTTTAAACTAGTGAATAATAGCAGAATCATTTATTCAGCGGGACCTGGTCACTCTCTATATTCGGAGTCGGAGAGCGGCTCAGAAGCTGGTGAAATACAACGGATATTACGGAGCAATGCTCAGAAAGGTAAGCAATATCGTATTTATTTATAAATGGCGAGCGCCGGCCGAGTCGCGTCGCTTACTACGGTTTCTTTTGAATATTTTGTGTCATATTCTAGATCTATACTGATATTAAAAAGAGGAATGATTTATTTGTTTGCAACGAAGAGGCACAGCAACTACTGGATCAATTTCAAAAATACTTTTAACCAATAGAAATCTACATTCTCGTGGAGTAACTATAGGCACAGCCTAGGCTACTACTACAGGTATTGCAATCGCCAAGTCATCCTACTAGGAAGTCGAAAATGTCAACAAGTAGGAAATTTCGCAAGTAAGCGTCAGAAACTACTAAACCGATCGAAAATTAAAACTTGAAATGCAGGATAGCTGGAGATCTGGATTAACACATAAAATAATTTTCATCCTGATGTTCCCGCGGGTGCGGGACTTACGGGTGACACCGCGGGAAGGTGCTAATCTACAATAAAATTGCGCTATTTATTGAGGATACCAATAAAGGGAGGTTGTGCTCGGTAACGCAAAATATACCTACCTACCTACGTTATTGTGTTTTCTATACCTTCTCTGTAATTCAATATTGTTCAGAGATAACTTATTATGCATGACTGAATTATATTAATATTAGATTACGAAATAGCAAGGCCTTTAGGGAAATCACATTTTTTTTACAAACAGAGATAAGGGCTTTATATAACTAAGTAACTTATGCGATACGATAGCTGACAGTAGTGACGATAATTTCTGATAAGCAATGATAAAGTAAACATCTGCAATTTTTAGCCGACTACGACGAAGCCAAAAGGAAGGGTAATGCTTTCGGCAGTCTATGTATGTATGTTTGTATGATCTACCGTAGCGCCTAAACTACTAAATCGTTTTTAATAAATAAATGAGGTGTCAATAGATTCGTAATAATGGGCCGGGTGTCATAGGCGATAATTCATTTTATCAACATTTTATATGAGACGGCTTAAACCTTAGATTCTAACCTCGGAAAAACAAACTGAAATAATCATCACGTGTTTGGTATCATGCAAATGTCAAATTACCCAATCGGGAAACGGAAAAGTTAAATAAAACTTTTCATATTATATAACACAAAAAAGTTTGAAAAACTATAACCAGTCTTATGTAGAGGGCGTCATTTTGATTCCAGAGCGTAACGATGGATACTGAAATTGACTCACGCAGCGAGGTTGTTTAAAATTGAACTTTTGAGCGGAACGAGGGAGTTATGTACCTAGAGTCCTGAGTGAAACGTGGGGTGGTTGAAACCTACCCAAAACAAGATAGTTTTAGTATCGAGATATATACTCTATCTACACATTTACTGAAAGATAATAAAAAATAGATTTAACGATTTAACGGTTGATGGAAATAAATTACAATTCTGTATAAATTCAATTTATCAATATCAATATTTAATATAAAATTTCAAAAACAGGGATCTTCAGGTATCGATCATAGCGGATGGAAGACAATCCCTGGTTTCGTATTTTGTTAGCAATTTCGAATAAATATTAAGTAATCTATTACACATAGAAAAAGTCAAACATATAAAAATAAATTTATAACTAAATTACATAAAGCCAATTAAATAAACCACCCTTGATCGCACCTGGCCCAAAGGCTCCAAGAATGCTAGCAGCATTGAGTCTCTGTATGGCAATGGCCAACCTTTGCACCAAGTACGACTCCGAGCGGTAGTCAAGACCTCTTTCCCTAAGACGGCGGCCGATCGACTTGACAAAATCGATCGACTCTGTAGCCCAGCTGGCCGCAGTCTCGACCGTTTTGTTGTATTGTTTGTATTTATTTTATTTTTTGCGTAAGATTATCATCTCCCGAATTGGAAGGTGCTCGATACGCAAAAGTAAGCAAGGAACCCCTGTCCTCGATACCATTACTATTACAATTTATTTTTATTCTTAATTAATAAAACGAGCTGTCCGGCCGCGGCACTCCTAGCCCCCTTAGGGATGACACAGAACCGGAATCTTATTCTTTAAAAAACTTAAGTCTTTCAAAGAACTATCTATGGAGAAATTTGGTTAAGGGGATAAATTCGAAGTCCCACCTGGTTCGGGCGCATCGTGATTCAAAGAGATCTTATGTTTTCGTCCAATACGAATTTTTAGGCCACGTTCAGAAAAAAGGCGCGACAAGCCAGGGCAGTAGGGGCACGCTACCGTCATATTTGAACTCATTGTTTACAAACTATAACTATAATTATTATTAAACTTTTACTCTAATACTTTTTAAGGTATTAGAGGTAGGTAAAGGTACCTAATCCGTACACAGACGGCACGTATTTACAATTTAGAACTAGAAAATAAATTTAGTAAAAAAAAAACAGATTTATGTCAATATTAGTCAATAAATAATTGATTTCAAATACAATATCAATATGTCAATGAATTAATAAGTAGATACTTATTTAAAAAATATATACATAAACGAAATGTCAGAAAATAATACGAAATAAAAAAAATGTAGAACTTCATAAAAAAACATTAAGAAAAAGGAAGAAAATAATATTTATATCAACAAAACTTAGTCAACGATAGTACCTATAAATATTTGACACATATAAATCGCAGAGCACATTATGTAAGTAAATTAATTAAGTACCTAGGTACACATTTGATTCAGCTTAATTCTTATAATAAAAATAAAAAATGAATCTCAGAAAATACAAAAGAAAAATTCTTTAATTTTAAATTGGCTTTGATGAGTTTTAACGCTCCAAATTTAATTTACTTCAAGCCCTAGGCAATTGTCACATTGATCGAGTTGACCTCAAAAGCATGTGCTAAAATCGCCAGCCGGTTAGGACATTGTGAAGTTCCTACCTTAATTATCGATGGAAGTGAGGTGCAAGGCAGAGGAAAGCAAGGTATGCAAATTGAGGGTTAGTCGCGTTATCCTACGATTACATGTAATTGACATTTAACATGAACATAATATTAGGGGTTAAAGTATGAAATTGCCGATTTGTACTGAAAATCTTAATTGTTTATTTTTTAAATTTTTAACAAATTTATTTAATCAAAATAGTTGCCATTATTATCTATACATTGCTGCCATCTAATGGGAAGGTTATTAATGCCTTTGCGATAGAACTCCGACGATCTAGACTGCACAAACTGTGTGAAAGCATTTTGTACTGCCTCCTGGGAAGAAAACTTCTTGTCACGTAGTTAATTGTCCAAATCACGAAAAAAATGGTAGTCCGTTGGAGCAAGGTCTGGTGAATACGGAGGATGACGAATGGTTTCTAAGTGCAGTTCCTGAAGGGTCAAAATGGTTACTCGTGCTGTGTGAGGTCTCGCGTTGTCGTGGAGCAATAATGGTGAAGATCGATTCATGAGTCGGGGCTGTTTTACTGCTAGTTTTGTCAACATGGTTCGGAGTTCGGCACAATAGACATCTGCCGTAATTGCTTGACCAGATCGAAGAAAACTATAGTGAATAACACCATGCTGAGACCACCAAACAGTTACCATTACCTTTTTATTGGTAAGTTTTGCTTTAGGACACTGTTGTGGCATTTGACCTGGGGTCAGCCTTTGCATTTTCTATTCCGGTTATCATAAAGAATCCACTTTTCATCACATGTTACAATTCGATCCAATATTCCTTCATTTCTGTACCGGTTCAACAAGGCAACACAAGTTTAACACGCGTTTCTTTCTGCAGATCAGTCAAATCATGAGGCACCCATTTTTCGTATTTTTTTATTTTATTGATTTGACGCAAGTGAGTCAATAAAGTGGGTAAGGTAACGTTAAACCATGCCGCTAATTCCTGGGTAGTTTGACTAGGATCGGCTTCCACTATCTCTCTTAATTCATCGTTATTCACCTGTGTGGGCGGTCTTCCTCGTGGCTCGTTCTTTAAGTCGAAATTTCCATCACGAAAGCGTTTAAACCAAAATCGCACGGTGCGTTCATTAGTAGACCCCTCTCCAAACGCAGCATTGATATTGCGGGCTGTTTCTGCCGCGTTAGTTCCGCGTCGGAACTCGTATTCAAAAATCACTCGAATTTTCGCAGTATCCATCTTTCTTGTCTAAATTGAATAACAAAAACAATTGAAAGTCGATATTCAAATGTTTCACATTTTTTAAAAAAAGAACATCACAGAAAAGTTTCATTCGAAAACCTCAAACCATGAAGATTCTATGTCAATTCAAAGAACCTATTGCAATATAACGGCAATTTCATTCTTTAACCCCTATTATATTGCGTTGGCGAATTGAGACGGAATTTTGGTTAGCTAATTGTGAGGAAGAACTATCTATAATTAGGGGTAGTTCGGCTTCATCCATTTGTTCGGTGTAATGTTCAATAAGAAGAGGATTCTCGAGACCCTCCTCTTTAGAGAGGCTTTAGAAGATGGGGTGATTACCCCATCTTCTAAAGCTTAAAGCTACTCCATATCACTTCTAAAATAAGTTCTTCATCGTGTTCTTTTTCCGATGATTTCATCCCGTTTTCCGAATCATTTAGTGTGCTCAATTATGTCTCGATGTCTCGGTCCGACATTTCACATTTCTCGACATCTTAAACAAAAAAATATATCATTATTATTCACTATACATACATACAAATAATGGCAAAGCCCAGGTCTCACTTTACTACTACAAAGTTCCTAGAAAAATACCTAACAATGCGCAATGTTGCAGTAATAGATCAAACATACTTTCCCTCATTATACCACGAAAATATCAATAAATGAAAAACTAATACTTTTTCCAATTATAGGAATATGTAAACTATTCCAAAATAAAAAAAACAATAACTTACCGTGTTTTTTTTTATAAAATCAACAAAATTTAGATAATCTGTCTCGTTCGCGCCAAACGACTCCTGCGTACTTTTTTTGAAATAATGCCAATATTTAAAATAATTGTTAGTGACATTTGTCAAAAAAATAAAAAAAATATACATTATTGCTACGGAAAATTCGTTCAAAAACAGATTTAGATCAAAATTTGTAGGTTTTTATGGACTAAAAACGGTATGTTGCAGATATGCAGCTCAGCGAGTTTAAGCGTAAGGTTTAGCGTTCTATGTCTAATTGTCTATAGCTTTCTGGATATTAAAGTGAAAGACGATATTAAAGCAGCTTTCCTTTCCTTGAATAATTGACCGAGCGAACGGAACGAAGCGTCTCTGCTTCATTTCTTGCAAAATTTGCTGTTATCTGTCAGAACGCCAACGAATAATTCAATCACTAAAACATTTTTTAAATGCTTTCTGCGAACTGAGTTCAGTTCTCGCCGCAAATTCTCCTTTTTACCCGGCTGCAAGGAAAGGTTTATGTTTTTCGCGCTTATTGTGTATGTATGTTTGTACCTGTAAGCATTTGTAGGTTAGTAATTTTTTTCTACCGAATAAAAACGGATGCCCCGAAGTGGTAATTTAAGTTTAGGAAAATCGCCGCTGAATTTGCCGAATAAAGTTACTTGATAGTATTTGGTCAAAATTCCATCACATCTTGACCGCTTTTCAACGCTTTGTACCACTCGTAAGGACGTGTTTTTGATCAAGTCAATTCATTTAAGTCTTCTGCAACATTTTCAGTGACTTGTGACTACATACACGATGTTCCATTGGCGATGGATAATTTATGACAAACTCATTGTTGGATCAAAAATACATATTTTGTGAATATGTCTTACAGACAAATTATGAAAAGTACAAAAACAATTTAAGTTTGTAGGTGAGCGGAGTCGGAGGAAATGAGAATGTAGCGAGGTTCAAGGCTAGTAACTAGTATATTTCAGGAGTTTTTAAGTCGTTGGTTATAGTTTCAGGTATTTTTGTTCATAATATCCAAATCCCAAAATGTCCAGCGGGTGCAACTTGTCCAAATCCCAGAATGTCCATATCCTAAAATGTCTAAATTCCAAAACGCCGATGTCCATAAATGTCCAAATCCCAGTATGTCTATGTCCCAGAATGTCCATATCTCGAAATGACAATGGGAAGTTTTCTAGGACTTATAAAAAATTGTAAAAAATACAGAAAATTTCGTTTAAAAATTTTCTATGATTGGTACAAAACATGACAGACAGACTGTCAACTAACTTTTGTAGTTTACTTTGTAGCCTAAATAAATAAATTTATTAGTATTGCTATTTGTTGTTATCATTTTTGAGACTCGGGACTATGGAGCACCCGGACCTTTGGAAGGCGAGCGAAGTTCCCGAATCACGATCCCATAATAACGGTGTGAAACCACGCACGCAGCCCAGTTTTTATTCTAAAAAATCGGCTATAGAGTATTTCTACACAGACGAAGTTGCTGGTGACAGCTAGTATGAATCATAAACTTCAACAAAATGTTTAAGTAGTACCTATTATAATCAAAAGAACAAGAAATAAACAGAAATAAATGTATGTATAAGTATGTTATATTAAATAAACAAATGGTAAGTAACTCTAAAAGATTAATTTTAACAACTATTAATTAATATACTTCATTTACTAAAGTCAATAGCTTCACAGATTACCCTGATAGGTATTCTACTTCTCCAATTTTACAATAATATTTATGTAATAAAAAATCAACAAAATTAATGTTTCTGTAGCCTCCGCCACCAGTATCACGTTTAAATAAAAAATATTTAAAATAAAACATTTTATTTATCCGGTTTAATCGCGTTTTTATTCATGGTTTTAAACGAACCGAGCTTTCGCCAACTTTACAGTTGGCTTTTTCAAGGTTGACTGAGATGTAATTTGTCTATTTTAACATTCAAAATGAATGTTAAAGAATTGAACTTAAAAAAGGAATGAGAAATTTTTTTACCAAAAGAACTTCTACGTGCAGCGCTACAGATTCATCTATTTTTTTTAATCTTCCATCTTCGAGTAATCGGTGAACAAACATAAAATACGCTGCGAATTGAGAACCTCTTCTTTTTTTGAAGTCGGTCAATATAACTTCTTAAACAAGGAAATACGCAAGTAAATCGTTTTTGAAAAAAAAATGTCTGATGGTAATATTATTGTCTTCCTAGTTCCGTTACATATTTGGAATATCGTTCGTCAAATTCAACATCTCGCAATCTTCGTGTATTTCTCGAATTCTTGGATAGTAAATTTTGCATCTGACTATCCCAATATTTGCTTTCCTTTCTTAACTTAAATAAAAATAAAAATAGATTGGATTTTTTTTGGCATGCGGCAATTGACACGATGGTGCCACCCTTCTTAGTTTGACAGCTGTCATCCGGAATGAAGATATCGAAGAACTATACCACGCTTGAAATAGACTGTCCATGTTTGAAAGTCTCATAGTATGCTATCCATAATTGCGGTATGGAATATGGGACATAACATTAGCCCCCATGTCCTTTATAATCTTGAAATAGTTTCGATCGGTGGCCAAGCCAAGAAAGATGTTTGACAATAAATTGAGATCACTAATTGACATTAACCTATTTGCTGGTAGACTCACACGCTGACCACGTCCCCTATGAAAGAAATGCTGCATTCGAAAATATCGTTAATACCGACTATGGTTTTAGCGCATAGTCACAAAGAGTCACACTAGATCCGGGTAGTAATTACATATGTGTTTTTAAATGAGCCTCTGCCACAGTAATTACATCGATATGAGGTTTTATTTTCGTCTTGATCATAACAAACTTTCTGTTATATAACAGTTCATCAAAGTGGCTAAAATTAATTTTCCTACTTTTCTTTCATTTTTCTTTATCTTATATCAAGGCTATGTCTGATTGTTTCGTCAGTATGTTTTTGGAATATCATTTATAGTCTTTTTATTGGTAGCTTACATTTCTTATCTTATCTTATCTTATTTAAAAAAAAATGTGAACGCTACCAAACCGAAACACGGTTTGGTCGCATATTTTCGCTGAATATGAAATGATGTACCTACGTATAATCTACAAACTTATTAATATCGTGGCACAGAGTTCATCGTGCAATTACATCCTTGTCCTAATTTTTCATTATAATACAATTATTTTTAATATTATTTGATACCATTTTCATAAAATGCGCGCAATAAAGGAAAGATTCCTTTTTTTAATTTGAATTTGCTCACAATTTGTCAGAGTGATATGGCTCTACAATTTTCCGGTGACTTCCTTTTTTATTTAACAGTACTGAATGTACTTCAATGGACTACACATGTCAAATGCTTTGCATTTAGCATTTTATGAAGCCTATGCCGTGGCCATATCCGCTACCACGCCATTAAACGGCCATTGTCCATTCTGTTCGGCGAAATTCCTGAAGTCGTATAAGAACTTAAATCTTCAGAGTAATTTAGCGTTTTTGAATTGTTTGATTAATAAGCTTATTTTTATAAATTGCACGTTCCTTTAAAACGTGTAGCGTCAATTTTTTAGTGTGGCTACAATTTTACTGCGAGCTAGACTCGTTTTTACTGATAATTTTAAATGTCTTGTATTTATTATCTTATATTTTGCCCTGACAATAATATCTCCCGAATTATACTTCAGGGATCTTGACTGCCGGTCGGGGTCGTACTTGGTGCAAAGGCTGGTCATTGCTATACAGCGAGGCAATGCTGCTAGCATCCTTGACTCCGTTGCGCTGGGTACGATCAAGCAAGGGCGGTTTATTTAATTTTTTTTTACAGTTGTTTTGTTTTACTGAATATACCTATCCTACATTACTAGAAGATAATGAAAAATGTGTTATTCACCCTATTTTCATTTTTATGCATAAAACATGAGTATACATTTTGATTTAATGTTTGACGTTTTTCTTTCGAAATTTTGATCCTGAGATCTCAGGATTTTTGGAATCTTCTCGGGATTGCGGCCAGGTCTAAGATCTGGCTTTTGAATTTTCAATAATACACCAGATTACATAAAACTAAACAATAATAATAATTGTTGACGACCTCTGTGGCGCGTCGGGCGAACGCTTGGCTGCAATACAGAAGGTTGCGGGTTCGATTCCCGCTGGGTGCAAATATTTATACTTAAAAATAAATATTTGTACTGGGTTGTATTGTATTTAATTTATTTAAATAACAGAATATTTCCCATTTTTCTTTAATACGTTTGCATTTTGGACTGTAAGTGCAAGTAGATAAAGACAAATACGCAACAACTCTAATAAACGTCAAATGCCAACTATATTCAAAATGGTAGCCCACAACACGTGAAGAGAGTTTTCCTTTTCTTCGGGATTTTGTGTTTTTCATCTAGAATTTCTACTGGAAGTGGTTTCCCTATTTCTAGTGTTTTTTTTTAATATTTATTGGGATAATAAAACACAATATTTACCGGTTTATACTCGCGTTTGTCAACGTTGAAAAAACTGTAAAGTTAGCGAAAGCTCGGTACACTACAACAATGCCATTAATAAATAAAACGCGCGTACAACCCGCGAAAAATCGCGAAAACCTAAGACAAAACTATTTATTGACATAACAAACACAATACAGATTAACATATCTTCAATATAGATTCTAAAAAAAAACCTAAAAAATGAATAAAATAAAAATAAAACTAAATATTGCACAGGCAATAAAAATGTCCTCGAGCATCCTCACGAGGCATCGTTCCCAGAAGGCTGGCTGGAAGAGTAAACACTTCCTTTGGCAGTCGTGTAAATACGAAGAAATTCTTCAGCCTTTTTTAAGATGCCAGTGAAGGGTTGAGAACCATTTAGGTTAAGTAGTTTGGACTGTTATCTACACTTCGTTATTCACTCCGCCATTTCGACGAATAGTTAGGTAGAAAATCAAAGATTTCAGGGAATTCGCGGGGCACTGCTAGTTTATTTAATAAGTTAATGTTTATCTACTTGAATTCCCTTTGTGTATCATTTCATGACTACATATACGACTGGAGGCTCAAGTGGTGCTCAGAGTCGCAAAGTAAATAGCCTATTTGATATGCAAATAGTTAGGTAAATACAACAAGGTACACGGTACGAAGTTCCTTGTATGTTCCTACGGATATTGAAAACTAGCTTCATTTACCTAACGTCAAAGCTTGTGAGACATGGGTTAAATAATAAGGTATTATGTAATTAGTTTAATATAACAATTCAATGATTAAGGGCAAATTTGACTTAATTTGGGTAACTCCTTTTCTAAGAATGAATTCTTTTTTACATTTTACCAATTTTGGAGACAATTCTACAAATATTTCAATGACGGCAGTCACTCAAAGATGTCAATATGTTTAATGCTGTAAGTTTGAGGCCGGCTTGCATAACGGTTCCAAAACATGTTTAAGCTGTTAAACGTGTTTAAAATCTGTCAGAATTTCAAGAACTGTCCATGTGTGGCAACATATTATCAATCGCCCACTTATTGAAATAGACTCCAATGTTCGATTTACCATAAATTATTTTAAAATTGATTTAGTTTAATATGTTTTTAAATGGGTTTAGAAACATATTTGCAAGTCGCCCTGAAAGTGTTTGTTATATATATAAATAATAATAATTAGCATTTCAATAGTATCTTTATTTTAAATTAAAATCTGTTAATCTAGTTTAAGAACTAAATAGTCATCAATTTTAATCTAGGTATATTTACAAAATGTAGCTTCTACAAATAAGTCTAGACGTATATTGCAAATGATAATGACAAGATCAGATTGCATTCAGTCTGGAGATTTAGAAACATATTCTTTCAATCTCAGTCTAATTATTCTACCTAGCATTGTTTATATTGTAGATATTTCAGCTGAAGGGTCTTGTATTGATTCATGATCTTGTTGATCAGGAAAAAAGGTGGCGATAGTGGATCTGAATAAATAATTTCATCGTTTAATAATTTGTTTGTATTTTTAATTTGTAATTTGTTGTTAATTCTACAAATTGTTTTTTTTTCAGTCAACCACATCTTTTGATTTCAACCTTCTCTTCTCTTTTTAAGTGGCTTGATGTTTCAATGTTTAATGCTTAATTCTTTAAGCCTTCCAATATATCTTTATCTCCAGTAGGGTTTTAAACTAGGATTTAAACATGTGATTTGGGATTCAACTTTCCTTGCAATACCTGCTTTCAGAATAATTGTGGCAGTCACGAGAGGAAATGATTGGGACAGCCTGGCTAATGTGATCGAGCTAACACTTAATAATGATGAACTGCATTTCCTTCATATCAAATCAACAAAATCCCTATGGCTCTATAAAAGTATTGTACTTCCTTTGTCCAAATTTCCTTCCAAAGATTTAAATTATTTTACCAAGTTCACCGATTCTGCCCTTTCCCTCTTTTTTCGTGTAGAAAGAAGTGTATAAAAATAGACTCTGATTTCACAAATACCTTTTAAAAGGGTATAACAACAACAGGGAAAACAAAGTTTTTTAAGTAACAATTAAAACCTGTTAAAGAAGCCTTTGGAACAATTCAAAAGGCAACGTGAGGAAAATGTAAAGAACGGTGCAGTGGTTAATTGTACGTGTCGTATAAGTATTTTTGTTAATTACCTTTTATTGACGATGGCAGTATTCTCCTGATATTTTTCAGGTCGCCCTAAGGGCCTTTAACTTGATTAAACGACTGCCATCAGAGATAACAATCGGGACCAACTGCTTAACGTGCCTTCGTGCACGGAAGAGCTTGAGAATATGATTATCGTCACACAAATTTTGGTCACTCATCATTCCATGTAACCTAAAGTTACATTAAGTACATATTTTTGGTATTTTAAGCTACCACAGTCCCCGCGCTATAGCGTATGGCGTCTTCATTTACGATAGGTACTGACTACGAGCGCATGGCCGTGGCGCGCATCGTGCGTTACACGCGCTGGGCGGCCGGCGCTGTTACTTCGTAAATTATGAAAGCCACAGTATAAAGAAAATCTCGCAGTAAGGCTACTAATCAACTAACAGTAAAGAATATATCGCAGTATGACTACTAATACGTAATATATGTAGGTATTACCTACAGTTTCATGCTCGCATTTCAGATTCTTGTAGGTACAATAAGATATACAAAAAGTAGGTAGTCCAATTTCAAGAAAGCCCTCGATGAACTATAAGTAGGGTCGCAAAATATAGTTATTTTACGAACCAACTTCGAGTACTCCGACATAAAAAACTTAGAAATTACTAACAAAGCACTCGATGAACTATAAGTAGGGTCGCAAAATATAGTTATTTTACGAACCAACTTCGAGTACTCCGACTTAGGAAACTTAGAAATTACTTGGTAGAACCTACTTTTTACCCCACGTTTTTATCTCTCACTTTTCCTGTTTGTTTGTCTGTCCGGGCCCCGGGCGAAATCTCGCAACTTCAATGTGAGGCACTTCCCGACTAGCTAGCGGGCTGAAACTTTAGGAATAGTTCAGAAACAGATGACAATAAACAAAAAAAAGACAACTTTTTCGTCATGGGTGTCTTTTTCGTGGTTTACGAGGGTGGTGAAACCGAAAGTGCTGTCAAAATTTAATCCAAAATAGCGGTTGCATGAAAATATTAGGGGTTAAAGTATGAAATTGCCGATTTGTACTGAAAATCTTAATTGTTTATTTTTTAAATTTTTAACAAATTTATTTAATCAAAATAGTTGCCATTATTATCTATACATTGCTGCCATCTAATGGGAAGGTTATTAATGCCTTTGCGATAGAACTCCGACGATCTAGACTGCACAAACTGTGTGAAAGCATTTTGTACTGCCTCCTGGGAAGAAAACTTCTTGTCACGTAGATAATTGTCCAAATCACGAAAAAAATGGTAGTCCGTTGGAGCAAGGTCTGGTGAATACGGAGGATGACGAATGGTTTCTAAGTGCAGGTCCTGAAGGGTCAAAATGGTTTCTCGTGCTGTGTGAGGTCTCGCGTTGTCGTGGAGCAATAATGGTGAAGATCGATTCATGAGTCGGGGCTGTTTTACTGCTAGTTTTGTCAACATGGTTCGGAGTTCGGCACAATAGACATCTGCTATCAGATCGAAGAAAACTATAGTGAATAACACCATGCTGAGACCACCAAACAGTTACCATTACCTTTTTATTGGTAAGTTTTGCTTTAGGACACTGTTGTGGCATTTGACCTGGGGTCAGCCATTGCATTTTTCTTTTCCGGTTATTATAAAGAATCCACTTTTCATCACATGTTACAATTCGATCCAATATTCCTTCATTTCTGTACCGGTTCAACAAGGCAACACAAGTTTCAACACGCGTTTCTTTCTGCAGATCAGTCAAATCATGAGGCACCCATTTTTCGTATTTTTTTATTTTATTGATTTGACGCAAGTGAGTCAATAAAGTGGGTAAGGTAACGTTAAACCATGCCGCTAATTCCTGGGTAGTTTGACTAGGATCGGCTTCCACTATCTCTCTTAATTCATCGTTATTCACCTGTGTGGGCGGTCTTCCTCGTGGCTCGTTCTTTAAGTCGAAATTTCCATCACGAAAGCGTTTAAACCAAAATCGCACGGTGCGTTCATTAGTAGACCCCTCTCCAAACGCAGCATTGATATTGCGGGCTGTTTCTGCCGCGTTAGTTCCGCGTCGGAACTCGTATTCAAAAATCACTCGAATTTTCGCAGTATCCATCTTTCTTGTCTAAATTGAATAACAAAAACAATTGAAAGTCAATATTCAAATGTTTTACATTTTAAAAAAAAAGAACAACACAGAAACCATTTGAAAAAAGTTTCATTCGAAAACCTCAAACCATGAAGATTCTATGTCAATTCAAAGAACCTATTGCAATAAAACGGCAATTTCATACTTTAACCCCTATTATTAACTTTTTGCCATGGGTGTCGTTTTCATGGTTTTCGACGGTGGTGTAGCTGATAGTACTGTCAAAATGTTAATCCAAGATGGCGACTGCACTAAAATAATAACTTTTCGTCATGGGTATCACCACCCTCGAAAATCATGAAAACGATACTCATGACGAAAAGTTTATATTTTCATAAAGTTATGTACCTAGAGTCCTGAGTGAAGCGTGGGATTCAAGCGCCCAAGATAAAGACAGACTTTAGTACCGAGGTGAATACTTTACTTTACACATCTACTGCGAGACAATAAAAGGGCTACTTAAAAAAATAAGCATTTAACTAACAACATAAAAATAGATTAATGCAACGTATATGAAATATATTGACAGCTCTATATTAATTAAATTTAACAATGTTACATCAAAATGACGAAACCATACATCGGATTTAGCTGATGAAAAAAAAAGTTGGGGCTTTATACTAACCAAAACTTTTTGCTTTACCCTTCCGTCCATGAAAATAGAAAAAAATAGCCCAGTTTTTATTTTATTTATGTGTTAATGTCTAGGTGGCCAGTTCGAAATGGCCGTATGCTACCAGAACCTTAGTTCCAATTTTAAATTACTTTATGCCCTAGGTGCATAATGAGCACTTTATGCACCTAGGGAATAAAGAGTCGCTTTACGTTAACCTTTTTGGTCAAATAAAGTAACTTTGTAGAGCAGTAGGTGTGTAAATAAATTTAAGGTTCACGTCTATGGGTTTATAAAGGAAATATGCGCAATAGATCAGCATCTATTTTCCATTCAACTTTATTGACATTACATTGAACTATTTCGATGAGCTTTCAGATTTGCGTGGTTTTTTCGAAGTTATACCGAAGAATGATGTTTTTTGGATTTGTTCATTCATCAAGAATAGGTAAATAAAATAATTAAGACTTTATTTTAAAGGGGTGTAAAATATAAAATCCAGTAAACATCGCTTCAGCGTGTTCGTACTAGAGCGCTGCGCAGCGCTTCCGCTAATAAACACAATTATTGAACTTCAAAATGCCTAGAAGCAAAGAAAAAAAAGAGAAATAAAATGATTTATTGTGAGAAACTGCGACTGAGATTACGATAACTATTGCAAATTACACAAATATATATAAGAGCCAGTAGAAGTAATTATTGGTTTGTTTGTTTTGTTGCCATTTTGAACAAAGATTAATAATAGATTGTTTTTTAACCGTCCTTTGTATACATGGATGATCGTAGAAACACATGTGATACTTCATACGGCAGTCATTTTTGAAAAAAAACGTTAAAAACAAAATACAACAAGTTTCCCTACTTACATATCGAGTTTTGTTCAAGAGTTTTTGCGAAAAAAAAATCACAATTACTATCGTATGCTGTGCATTCTCACTATTCGGTCGTCACTCTCGGTAATGCAATACTTCTTCTTATCTATAGACCACATTTCTTGTCATATAATCCGGTTGCAAATTAAAAAGCCTGACTCTCGAGCAAGCAACTTAGAGCTGGCCACGGGAGAAACAATCGCTGCACAGATCTACACCAGCCGCTTTATTCTTGTTGATGGAAATAGAGTCATCTGAAGATATATTTTATAGGCTGACAACTTCTGAGTACGAAAAGTTACTACTGAAAAGGTTTCGACTCTTCAATCTAAAGAACAAAATTTCTTGTGTTTATAAGTTAGTGATGCTTCAACTCATGTTAAAGAAATTTCTTTTGTAAAACTTGAAGATTCCGTCAGACCGAGAGACGAATTGCCGGAATGAGAACTTCAAAATGTCCTGCGCTAGTGTCCAATAAATCGCAGCATCTTCACAGCTTGCCGTGTCTCTCCTAAATCAATAACGGTAAGGTATGTCACTAAGTACTCCCGGATTGAGTTGAATGCGTTGTTGGTTCGAATCCCGCTCGACTTGAGCTGGGTGTATTATTCTTTAAAAATCTATGAACGCCCAAATTTAAATAGAATTTTAAAGCTCAAGATGTTTAGATTTTTCACTTCTAATGTTTTAGGTTCTGCTGATAGATTATTTTTCCTAGCGCCCTGTATAATTTGGCGTAAACCATTTTTATTTCGTAAGTACATTGCATGCACTGCAACTAAGTGTTTACGCTAAGTGCTTATGTATGATTTGAGCACGTGGGGAGAAGCTAGACACTTTTTTTTTATTTTTTCATTGGGTTTCAACGCACAGGAGGAATTTTGATTATCGAGTCCTTTTGATCCTTTACCAGCTGTAAATTTTGTAGTAACAGAACTTTTACACTTTTTAGATTAGTTTTCAGTACACTTCCAATGTATAATTTGTCTTTCTTTTGCGAGTTAACACAAAACTGATATCCGTTCAGTATCTCCATATTCTTGCCGCGTACAGTTTTTTCAATAATAATATCATCTAGGAATCCTTATATTGTCTGACATCTTTATAAAAATCACTTTGGTAAATTAAACTAAAACATAATAAGCAAAGGCCTGAAAAGCAACTAATATTTTATATACTTAGCTGTTACTCACTCAATCATTCAAGACTTTAAATTTTATTCGTCTATAAACTTTCTAGAAGGATACTTAAATGTCAGTGGTAGCCAGAAAAATATTAAGAAGGCCAAAACTAATTTAATAGCAAACATATCTTAATAGTAAAAATAGAGACAAAGGGTGTGAATAATAATATTATCGAAAATATGACATTAATATAGTCTCACATTAGTAGAATTTGACTTAAAATTTGTTGAATCAGGTATTTATAGGACCAGACGTTTTACGCAACTGACGAATCAAAAATCTGACATCAGTCGACTAAACCCTAAAATATCTGAACAGGCGCTGGAAGGTTCACAGAGATTAGCATAACGGTTTAATATTAAACGTGTGGTATGACGCCAGCACCCATTTGCATAGATTCTCCAAGTACATTTTTTGCGATTTGTGGTTTCTGATACTTCCACCAATATTGACGGCGGAATACTGAATCGCTATATAGAAGGTTAATGCACAACTTAAGACTAAAAATATACATTCTACTTTATTTTTTTCTTAGGCGCTACTCTTATTTTTAACACTTGAAAACCATGAAAACGACACACATGACGAAAAAATTGACATTTTCGTGTAGCCATCATCTTAGGTTAACATTTTGACACCACTATCAGTTTCACCACCCCCAAAAACCATGAAAAACGACACCCATGACAAAAAAGTTGTCTTTTTTTTGTTTATTGTCATCTGTTTCTGAACTATTCCTAAAGTTTCAGCCCGCTAGCTAGTCGGGAAGTGCCTCACATTGAAGTTGCGAGATTCCGCCCGGGGCCCGGACAGACAAACAAACAGGAAAAGTGAGAGATAAAAACGTGGGGTAAAAAGTAGGTTCTACCAAGTATTTCTAACATTTTGACACCACTATCAGTTTCACCACCCCCAAAAACCATGAAAAACGACACCCATGACAAAAAAGTTAACATTTTCGTGCTGCCGCCATCTTGGATTAACATTTTTTGAGAGCACCATCATCGGCTTCACCACCCTCGAAAACCACGAAAACAACACCAAATTGATATTTTTTATTATCATTTTTTAGCAGCTTTTTTTCTGATTATTCTCGAAACTAGTAATTGATAGGTAATTCTTTTTCAATTGCATCTATTTAAAAAGAGCTAATCCGATCCCGGTAAACTGGGCAGGAAGTAGCCCTGTGCTGGCTCCCGGCCCTGACTCGGAGTAGACTGGGTGTAGCTATACGGAATAGACTGAGAAACTAGGAATAGAATAGGAAACACGGTAGTTGGCGCTGGACGCGAACATTGGATCGAAAAGTTAAAGAAAGGTCCTTATTTTTTTATAGAGGGCGATGAAAAGTAGAATGTCTACTTCGGGAGCAAATTTACTATTTTCCGCTCGAGTGACGTATTTTGAATCCCTTGATTCGCTCAGGATTTATTGGAATATCGGCCGATAACTCCGGTTTTGTTAAAGCAGAGTTTAAGCAACCGTATACTACGCAATTGTTCAGGGCATTTTAAATAAAAAAACAAACATAAAATTGAGTCGTCGTAATGCGACACGCAGTATTGACAGCAGTGCATGGCCATGTTTGGAAGTCTTGTTGACACGCATGTTTGTGTGAGTGAGCTGTTTTGACCATTTCTAAGCAGTTTCTATACTGTTCCTTCTGTCTACTGTGCTTATAGTTTCAATTTGTAATTTTCAGTTTGTTTGTTAAAATAAAATGTAGGTACTTATCGTAATTTTAGTAATTTCGCAATAAGGTTCAATTCCTGGTCAAGAATATTTTTTTTTTTAAACTAAATTCGCAAATTTTACTCTCTCAAAATCGGGAACGCAACTCCTTTAATTTTTTTTACCTATTTCTTATCGTTTTAGCCGGTTTAAGTAGTTCCTAAGAGACTCCATAGTTCAGTCATTGAGTTAATCAGTTAATTTTATAAGTATAGATAATTTCACAAGTCTCCTCTCGGATACAAAGAAAATTCTATAAACCCGCTCAAAGAATTCAATTTGCAGCAATTTGAATAGTTGATTAGAGTTTTTGTTTCCACTAGATGAATGAAGGGAATTAATGTTCCTCGAATCATGGTAACTGCGGATAAATTGAGAAATTTAAGTTTTTCATCTTCGAGCGTTAATTAGAAGAAAAATTAATTAATATTTTTATAAGAAGTGGTGACGTTAAATGTAAGTATATAATTATTTTATGAAAGGCACAATCGTATGGCTAATTAGTATGATTTAATTATTACTTTGACTTTTGTATTAAAGTCTTTTGAATTCTACATCATAAATGCATTGCAGACCGCTAAGGCCGCTGCTCGCACTTTGAATACGTGAAGCGCGCAGACTGCGAAATTCGTCGTATACGTACGCAGTCTGCGCATTTTCAAAGTAGGTACTTGGAAGGATGGGATGGTTAGTGCGTATTCGTACGTTACGGCACGTATATAATTCGGACAAAATCGTATTAAGTATAAATCAAAGCGAGATTAGATTAGTAGATCTAATACTAGATCCTAGATTAGTTCGCGCTCTGTGGCGTGTCGCTAGAATACCCCGGCAACGACGCAGAAAGTTACGGTTCAGAAGTATCTATCACTAAAAATGATTAGGTAGGTGCTTAAAGGCTTAAGTCAGAAGTCGTGTCTCTGGGTAGTTTATACAAAAAGCTGGGTGTTCGCGCCCTTATGCATTTTTAGATGAGGGTAGTAAAACTTATATAGATGCCTGCGAACCGAGAAGCGGGCAGAGACACTTACGGAAACGATCTCGGCGAGCATAGGCACGCTTATTGTCTTTCGCCCCGAACAATCTAATTTCGGATGCAATTGTAGTGCTAAGTACATCTAATTACTAGTGCTTCGTAGTGCGAGGTGAAACCTAAGTCTAAACAAGAGGACTATTGTGCCAGTGAATAATCCCCGGTACCGGAATGATAAACGCAACGTGGATGCAGCTCAGGTTAGTGGGCATTCTGTTGTGTTTTTCTACCAGTTTAAATGTGTAAGGGTGATTTCAGGGGTGCAGTTCCGTTTTCTAGAATCTAATCAATCTTATAATTTTCTAACAGCGACCTATCGAAGAGTGTATTACCCCACAGTGGGCTAAAAACTTTATTCCGCATTTTTATTTTATTAAAGCGGTCCCGTTATCTAAATAAATACATGAAGGGCAACCGCGGCGAGCTATGAAACGACGAAGTGCCATCAGTGCAGCATCCGAAGATAATGATTCGACAATCTCTATATATAGCTCTCACAGTTAAACACGTAAACAGATCAAACCATTGCTTCACTGTACGTCGACCGATTGTAACATTATATGGATCAAAATAATCAAGTCCTGTGCTGTGAATGTAAAAGGACGCATATGATAAGCCATTCTAGCGTCAGGTAAACCGCCTATTGGAGGTGTGGTTGGTTTTGCCTTTCCATTACGACAATATTGACAATGACTCGCAACACTCCTTACAGCTGGCCATAAACCAAGGATAAAAAATCTTTGTCTTCGTTCGTTCACACAAGTTCATTATGTCCATGACCAAAATTGATGTGATAGTGGTGGATTAGTAAGCGAACGATTCTATGTTTTCCATTTAATATAATTGGTTGTGATTCAACGTCTGCTGTGGTACGTCCGGCAAATCGCAAAAGCTGATCATAATATAAATATACCAACTATTACCTTTTAAATATGACTAATTTTTCGGTTTCTTTTTTGGCTTAGAGAGTGACAACCATGAGTAAATATTTCAACTTCAAATCTCTTCGGATTTTTATTAAATACGCAAGTTTTAATAGAGAATAGAGTATAAAAAGGACTTCATAATATAGTAAATGAAAACGCTACTTAAGTAGAAGTTCAGAGAAAAAAAAACATAAAATCCGAATCCGAATAAAGTCGATTACCTAGGATGTTGCAAATACCTTCTAAAAATGCGCACGGGAAGCCTCTTCAAAAATTATCTTCTAATATTTATTGTATGTCTCATTTTGTTTTATTTTTCTGTTTTTCGGAAAAAAAATAGTCAAATGTAAATATTTTTTTCTTTAAAAACGATGTACCTATACCGAATTGGCACACATGACTTCTCGTGGTACATTTTAAATCACTACAACCTTCCACATATGTGCTAAAAAAGGGATTGCTGATTTTTAGGGTCTGTAACATACTGTGCGCTGTCGCGTCCGCTAGGACGCTACGACTTTCAATTCATCAATTTTAGTGTCGACTAGCTCAAAAATGTTTTATCCCAAATACAGAAAATTTAAACAAAAAGTTCATGTTGATTTTTTTCCTGGTTCTTTACTATTCTAGTTCGATGATAGCGTACTGTTGGCACAAAAGTTATGCTCTTTCATCTGATACATCCCTTTCGGGAATATTTGAAAACTTTCGGTTTTTCTTATTAAGTTTGATCTTAGATATCGTTTGAATGACGTAGCCAATTTAAATCAAACAGCGTAGAAAGCTTGCGCCTAAGCCAAACGTACAAAAAATCTATTTAAAAATCGCTTCATCCGTTTGAGAGCTACGATGCCACCGACACTCAAACTTATAACACCCAGTGAGGTATTGCATATTCCTCGCTACCATGATTGTTTCTCGTTGCCTTGTCGTCCTTTAGTCGCTAGTAAATTTTAAATAAAATGTACCCCGACTACTTTTAAAAACCACAGGTAAAAAATCGTTTTAATTTTTTGAATTGGTTTTCAATTTTTATTATTATTTGTATTTTTGTGTTATATATTTTTTTAGCTGAACGATTTTGCGACGACTTATGAGATCATGGTAGGCGGATTATGTAAGAGATCAATGATAACACCTTCTTTTTCCGTCGGGAGTTATATTGATGATAATTGATAAATCAAGAATATGATAACATTTATTAAATCATACGAATTCAATGTTCCTCGTCTAAATGGTGAATGTTGAAGTATCGATTTTAAATGATAAGAAGTCGGAGGAACTGCTAACCCGTTTTGTTAGAACGGATTTGGAGTGGTGCCAGGTTGCACCCTGCCGCCTCACTCCGCGACGACGACGCGATGCGTCGGCCTGCGACATTGTTGATACGAAACTATTGCGACACCATCAATTTATTTACAGGCAACCCTTTACACTTAGTTTATCAACACGCCTAACTTTCCTTTAACCTTAAAATTGTTCAAATATCACAAAATTTACCCTGTAGGCTTTGTAGCCTATTCATCGAGTTATTCGTTTCTTCTCTTAGGCACTACCGCCTGGAACTATTAGTAGAGTGGAGATAATTTTTGGTTTTCCGTGCGACTACTTTAAATTCTGATTGGCTAACTAATCGCTTTTTAAATAATCTCCTGTGTTAAACCAAATAATTAAAATGAAAAAAATATTTCAAAGCCTTATAGATACCCCACTCGTACCAGGGGAAATTGACTTTCTCGTGATACTACTGTCAACAGTTTAGTGTCAGTAGAAATGTACGCTTACCCATAGCTCTATCAGTAGTGCCACGGGAAGTCAAATTTTCTTTCTACTAGTAGTGCCAAGCGGTAGTGCCTACGAAAAGAAACGGAGTTATTTGACTTTGAAGTTGTTGAGTTCACTTGAAAGGAAATTAGTTCCAAGGCTTCATACATTTTAAGCGTTTTAAGATCAAAGTTTGTATACATTTATTTATCATGAAAGAACATAAACGCCGGTTTTTATTGAACAATGAGAAAAAGAGGGTAATAAGTCTTTTGAAGATTGTTGACTTGGCTTTATTTTTTCTTGATTTGGATCTTACCTTTTGATTTAAGTCCATTAGAAGTTGGCTGGGCGGACCTTATTCATAGTGATGTTTTAAAAATAGAATTTGTCGTCTGCAGAACTCTGAGATGATAAAGTTGCAAGCTCAGTCTTCTGTTCTAAGAAAGAGACCTGATCCAATGTCTTTCTATTAAATATATTGTTGATGACAGAGGGCTTCTTAGATATCGAAGTAGCTTCTGAAAGAAGTTTGACATATAGGTTTCACTTGCCATCACACTTATTCCCTTCTCAGTTATTGTGACAGTTCCAAATATTCATATAAGTAGTTATGATTGTGCCTGTTGGGGATTCCTGGGATCTGGAAGTAGTTGAGGTGAGTGATCCTGGTGTTTGGTATGGAACTTGCACTATCTTCGACTGTACGTTCTGTAACGCTTGGGACATTTGGTGAGAAGTTATGTTGATTTGTTGAACAGTTTTGTCATGTCTTCCATGCTGACCTTATAACCAATTGCATCCTTCTTTGCCTTTTTATCTCTTTGAGCCAGTTTGTTTATAAGACCAGATATCCCACCTAGTAAAGAGTTGGCATTTAATTTTGAAATAAAAGTCGCTGTTCGACGACCTCTGTGGCGCGTCGGGCGAACGCTTGGCTGCAATACAGAAGGTTGCGGGTTCGATTCCCGCTGGGTGCAAATATTTAAGCTTAAAAATAAATATTTGTATCTGGTCTGGGCGTATTTCTATGTATAATATGTATGTATTTACAAAAGCAAAATAAATAAAAGTAGTATATCCGTTGTCTAGCCACCGTAACACAAGCTTAGCAGCTTACCATGGGGCTAGATGGCGCTGTGTGTTCGTCACAGGATTTATTTATTTATTTATTATCCTTACCACTGATACATCTCAACATGGCTGAGCCGCCCCCCACCTACATGTGAGAAATTGGCTAGAGAATAAGCCAAGGTTATGTTTTTTTCCCCGCTCGTGTCTCTATGGATTTCAAAATAACCTCTGGATTGGTCATCTGGACTCCATGTCTTCCTGATGTTATTATGCTGAGGTGATGTGATTGATGATTTAGATCCTGTGGAGTCGTCTCCCGTATGGGACTCACGAGTTCCTGAATTTGGCTCTTTATGTCCATGGACTCTAGAGATTTTTATCTTCTTTATCATTTTCAAAAAAGTATTTTGGCTGGTCCTTATTGTCTCGGTACACGGGGTTGCTTGGGGAGTGGATGGGTTTTTCATGTACAGTTCCAACAATTAATTTAAAATTTAAACTAGGTAATTAGTTTAAAGTTCAAACTAATTGTTTGATTAAATAATTTAGGCCTAGTAGAACTGAATGTGTGGCATTTTTGTTCACACTCCCTTTGTAAACTTGGAGTTTGCAAAAGTGTTAAAATGCCATACATTTGCTTGCTTCACTACAAAATTGGTATTAAAATTTCTTTAAGTTCTCGGTCAGTCTAGCCTTGCTTGGATTAGCTACTTACCATAAGCTAAATAGAGGTACAGACCTTTTTCATTCGGCGATTGTCAAAACACTTTATCCTTTTTTTTTTCTTGTTAGCCCGTTAATTTGTTCCAGTATAGGGCTCGGTTCACCTCTTAGAAGGATTAGGTAATATGGCGCCAGCAAGACGTTTTCCGGATGGGCAAATTTTCCATGCCTTTCGAACTGTGGTGAGTCCTACGACATGTCGCTTTCCTTACGATGTTTTCTATCACTATAAAAGCGATGTTAATAGCGCACATTATTTATTTTTTAAACGATTTGCTCGATCGGCCGGGTGAACCTCGGATTAAAGTCATCATCACTAGACCAATACCGATCTAAGGGCAGACTCGTCCAAACTTGGATTACTTATTCAAGGAATAAACCGCTGTTTTTCGGGAGTAATTCATTTTTTCATTTTGCCATTCATAATGTTCATGATTAGCATGACCCTATGCGGAGAACAACTGTTGTATTTTAGAGGAATAAGAGCCAATTCTTCAGTTAATTTAATGGTGCCCGTATAACATGCTTTGACACTTAAATATGATAGTCATAAACTGCTAATGTGAACCACAATATTATCCGACGAAATAGAGATGTCATACAATTAGTTCCGCTTTAACGAGTTGTACGTCATAATACTTTTGTCGGTTAATAAAGTTAGGCAGTCCCCCTATATTAGTCTAAAAATAGATATAGGTACTTACCTCAGATTACACGAAAAAGGGACTTCGATAATTTAGGTCGAGTATAATGGATAAAATAGGTAAATCATCGAATAGTTACTGGAAAGTAAACTCAAGTTTGGATAATTGTACCCTAAATGACTCATTATTATTACCGGAGATTAAATGCGTCAACTTCAGAAGCAAGACTCAAAACACACACCTTCAACTTATTCACGTAAAATAAGTGAGCTGTTACTGAAAATGTTTCCCGCGGTTCTTTACTTTGTCCAACCAAGCAAATTTAGTCGGTGAACACTTATCTCTTAGAATTATTTATACCCAAGATAGCGACAGATGTTTTTACGATATTAACATAAAAATAATAGAAATATTTTTAGCAAGCAAATATATTTCCAAAAAATCCCCATGACAGGATTCGAACCTGCGTCCTTTCGCTAACCAGGCGACTGCTCTAACCACTGAGCTTCACAGGAATCCGTGGTTAGAGCAGTCGCCTGGTTAGCGAAAGGACGCAGGTTCGAATCCTGTCATGGGGATTTTTTGGAAATATATTTCCTTGCTAAAAATATTTCTATGTTTAAAATGCCTTGAGCAATAAAAACAAAAAAGAAATATAAAAATGAATATTCAATAATTCAAGATTAAGTAAACTGATTTGTATCGTAAGAGTATGTAGACTATTAGAAACGTCGCGACAAAGAAAAAGAAAAAAAAAAGAAAAAGAAAAAAAGAAGAAAAAAAAAAAGAAGAGTCTAATAGTCTATAAGCAAATTATTGATTAAACGGTACCGAAAAGAATATCAATAATTTTCTTTTCCCAAAAATATTTATTCCAGACATTTGACAGAACACAGGGACTTAAATCAAGTAATTAAAATTTACAAAAAAACTACAATGTTTATCAAAATATAACTTAAATCAGTATTGAACAGAGTTCTAGTTTCGCTTCGCTGTTGTAAGCGTATGTTAGTTAGCACCTTCGACAATTAGATACAATTTGTTTGTTAGGTCAGCTTGTGTTAGGTTAACCAGACAAAGTTTGATGAGTGGGCGCAGCTCCCAATTACGAAGTCAACATCGTGCATCTACCTATTAAATTATAAATCTATTATATACAATTTATTTATCATAAATAAATAAATTGTGTTACCAACACACAGCGCCATGTATCCCCATAATAAGCTGCTAAGCTTGTGATTCGTTGACTAGACAACTGGATATACTACCTATAATTATTTCTGAAATAGGTACAACCAGACCATATACAAATAGTTATTTTTAAACATAAATATTTTCAATACATTTTTTAAACTTACACGATTTCCGTTCATACGACGGTAAACGAAGCTCGCCACTCCAGTCTTCCCGGGACCACGGCCGGTGTAATTCGTTTGCCGAAACGTCAGGCTAATTTTAAATTTATTTATTAAGTTTAAAATAATTTTGTTGAACCCGAAAATCTAATATTTAATATAAATATAAATATTTGCACCCGGCGGCATTGAACGCGAAATCTTCTGCAATGCAGTCGGGTCTTCGCCCTCCGCTCCACAATAGGCGGTCATTATCTACCTAATAATAATATTATTTTATATTATAAATTAGCTGCGCCCCGCGGATTCACCCGCGTAATCCCGCGGGAATATCCGGGTTGTTTTACTTACAAACCTCCCATTGAATTACTCTATTTACTATATAAAAACCGCACCAAATTCGTTGCGTAGTTTCAAAGGTCTCAGCATACTTAAAAACAGACAGACAGACAGCGATTTTTTTTCAAAAAATTAAATAAAAATAACTAGATACTGCTCCAAAAAACAGAATGAACGAAATTTATTTCTTTAATTTACTTTTTTCTCATATTTGAATATTAAATAGGTACTTTTCTTTCCCTTTACATACCCAATTGCCACTTAACAAGTTTAGTAAGGATCACACTAAATCTAAATCAGTTTTGCTTTACGGTGCTAAGTTAAACACTCGGAGAAACATCGTTATTCCAACGCATTAAAGTTCGTTTTGCTACAGCTTCAGTATACAATAACTGTGACGAAGTTCTGAAGAACACTCATAATTAAATCGAGGTATATTCTGCTCTACAAAGTTTGGTAAGGAAACAAATTGAAGTACCTAGAGGTTTTAGTTTTAATATTGATTGACTATGAATAGGTATAGTTACAGGGAAGTCCTATTAATCGTTTATCTTCTTTTAAAAGTAGGTACAATACCTATCTAAAATACGATCTTTGTTTTTTGTATGAATAGAATCTGTTAGGCTACGGCCGCATCGGCAGAAGGCTTGGTTAGCGCTTGGAGGATAGCATGTCGCCTAGCGATTTACGTGACATAAAACCAACCTCTTTTATTTACTTCGATGCACGCCAAGCGGCTGACTAAGCAACTTGCTAGGTGACAAACAAGTTGGATTTATGTCACGTGACGCGCTAGGTGACTCGCTAGCCTCCAGGCGCTAAGCAAGCTTATGCAGCCACAGCCTTAGATCTACCCGCGCGGTGGCGGATAAACTGCTGGTGGATTGGTGTAAGGCAGATCGGGCCGTAAAAATACTGCCAATCTATTTGCAGAAGTTATTGTAAATGATGACTTACATACTACGCCGACCCCAAATAATGTGGGGTTTAACGGATCCCGGGCCCCCGATAGGGATTCAACTGGAAAAAATGCTTCAATAAGAAGAAGACTAGGTAAAAAACAAAATAATCAAATCAAGAACACGTCACGAATATATTGGGTAGAACCTACAGCTTTGTATCATTAACCTAAATAAGAGACTAGCTGAGTCCCACGGTTTCAACTGCGTAAGGTCTTACTCCTCGTTAATTTATATTGGTGAAAGATTTGAAATCGGTCTAGTAGTTTCGTAGACTATTCGTTACAAACAAACTTGTAAATCTTTCGTCTTTTATAATATTAGTAAACATATAAATATCTGGTTACCCCTTGTGAAACACAAATGAGGGTATCCTAACGAAGTCTATTGAAATGATGTATAGTATTTTTCTGCTACAATTACAATAAGTAGCACAGGAAAAACACGACTTATTGGTTATATAAAAGGTGTGGTAGTTCTTGTGATTTTTTTGTATTCAATAGAAAATAGGCAGCTATATTTTTATTGAGTATACAGAAAACATTCTGTGTAGGTTCCTATCTAAAATCATAATCTTTTTATAATATTTTTTGCAAATTCACCCGTATCTTTTTATGGGTTATAATATATACTTAGAACCTGAGCTCAGAACCTTGAGTTTTATTCACCTAATAGGGACTATAAACCCCAGTGTATGGTTTGAATTTCAATTCGAAAACTTTGCGCGTTCCCGAAATAAACGGTTTTTAACAGACGGATGGACAGACAGACAGACAGTACTTGACCTGCTGCGTTATCATCTAATTAGCATCTACCGCTACTAGTTGCTATTTACTGTCAAAAAGCAAATATCGTATTCTACATTGCTGCTTTGAAGTAATCACCGGTAACAACCACGTTACGTCAAAGTAGCAATGTATTGCAAGTTAGCCACTAGTAGCGCTGGATGTTAATTAGATGATACCACAGCTGGAATTACGAAATATGACAAAATGCAATGTCTTGTTGCACAAATAAAGCAAAAATTAAAAGAGTTGAATTTTAAATGGTCTCCCCATATAATAGTTTTGACCAGTATAAGTAGGCCTCTGGTTCGAATGAGCACACATACAACAGAAGGGTTTCCCATTTATGATTATTAAGTACGGATCCACATACAGTCGTATATAGCTTGCTTAATTATTTGCTTTCATTTCGAATACTCGTAACTAATTGTCAGTTTATTATTTGTCAAATCAATAATCGAAGAAATATTAATACTAAAGTCATTTCGAAAATATGGCATTTTGAGAAGTTGACATTTTAAGAAAACGACATTCTGCGAAGTTGGCATTATGAGACGTGACGTGTGTTATATTTTATCAAAACATTTATTCAATAAACATATTTATACTAGAGTTTCGTACGCAAAATGTTTTGACACATCGATGAAGCGTGAAGAGAGTGAACCCATTGTGATCTAAGAGACCCAAGAGCCCGGGAACGCCAGACCTTCGTTATTTTGTAAAAGCTGAAAGTTTGACAGCGCATGCTCCCAACACAGGTAAGAACGATAGACCATTATGAAGTTTGGGTTACAGTGGCTTTTTCAGATAAACGGTATTAAATGTGTAAACAATTCATCAAAAAATTAAATGAGATTTTATGTAATTAAATACCTTCAGAATATTTAAAGTGAGGTTAGGTCTAACGTTCATAGGCTCTTGGTCTATAAGAGAGGTGGGCGGTGGGTTGGGTGTCTGTTGACCTCATCCGCCCGCGACGAGTTATTGTTGTTAGTCTATTGAAGTGAGAATAATAGAACAGGTACTAATTCGTCACTTACAGGTACTTCTTTGTTATTTAAGACGGGTGTCTTAAATAAACAAAGAAGTAACTTTATATAAGTAACCCTCAATGTCACCGCCTCGTCTGCGCATGGCATTACGCAATGACCGAATACAGATACGCTACTTAAAATTTGAGGAGTACTTAAATAATTTAGAAACCTCTAAATTTAAAATTAGTTTGGGAATTTTTGAGTTTAACAGCTGCTTACAGTCCGGGATGCCCCATACCGGTTTTTGTGTGATTATTAACTTCACTGGGTTTAAACCATCCTAGCTAATCCTGTGGAGCCACTCCGACCAGCCAACTAAGGCAAGCCAGAGGTGAGGAACGGTGATTTCCCCCTGGAGCACTCGGGAACCCGAGGTCGCTACTCCCGGACACCTCGCCTGAAGGGGCCCAGGGGGCACCTATTATAAACACACCAATCCACAAACGTGTCTAAAACAAAGTGATCATAATAGAATAAATCTTCTAATTTTGGAAACCAACAATAATTTTTAAACCACCCTCGTTTTGAAAAATCTTATTAATAGCGTTTTTGATTAACTTTACCCCAGTGTGCGTTTGGTTGTAAATTATTTTGTTTGTAATATCTAGCAATATTATAGTGCGATTATATATTTTTCCAATTTATTTGATTATACAACAAATAGCGTGTCATTCGAAAGTGTCGCTATATCAAAAACTTTGTTTTAGTTCGTATTAATCCCCAAACCGCAAGTAAATTAGCAATATATTGTGTTTATTATTTTTCTATTATTGGTCTTGGAATGAGTATTACGATACAGTATATCTGTAAATACAAACGTCTTAACAAAGCTGTCTTGTATTATTTGTAAACACTGTGGATTAACCGTTGATTGTTTGATTGATCGTGGTTACTTGATTTATGTGTTGGTTGCCTCGTATTATTTGGGAATTCCTAACATTATAATTGTTTTTTAAAAACAGACGCCAAATATATTAGACTGATGATCTGATACATTCGTATTGTCGTACGGACACGATAGCTATATTAAGAGTATTTCAAAGAAAAAAACATAACAACACACGCTCAAATAAAAATAACTTTATCAAAGTTGAATCCTTTCGTTCCTCGCTGGGATGTCGCCTATCTAAGTGGGTAAAAAAACAGCTAATTTGTCCAAAACTTTTAAACGCTGTTAAATTCTTATTTAGATTAATAATGTTGCAAAAAATTTAAAACGGAGACCTTTTCAACAAAAGTTGTAATTAAAAAAAAAGTATTTATATAATTGATCATCCAACTAAATCTAAAACAAATAAACAAACACGAACGAAGCAAGCTCAGCATAAATCTGCTGCATAACACAACTCTGTGCATCCACACAGCGCTGGTTTTCAGCTCCAATATCTCCATTACTTCATTTTACGCAAACGTACTGTTAGTAAAATTGTTTATATTCTCTAAAGTATTGAATGAAATTCCACGTAGCTATGGTGCTTCGTGGGCGAGGTACTTTAGAGAACAGCACGTCACGAATTCACGATCAAATTTAGATGTATTAAAGTTTCAAGTCTGAAGCATCGAGACCATGAGAACGAATTGCCGTTGTCTCATTACAATCCTAGTAATTAGAAATTTTGAAATTATAATATTAATGCTATTATTTCCTCAGCGTGAAAACAAGATTATTTAAAAGAAATACGGTAGAAAACAAGTATTTAATAAATAGATGGTAATGGTAGAAAATAATTATAAAATAAATAATTTCTGAAACGTTTATAAATGGTTTGTTAAATATCGTAGAAAGTATTTCATTCGTTCCTGCTTGAAGGAATTAACCATTTCGTGGATATGATCAACACATTTATTTGAGTTTTGCTCTAATATTTTGCAATCCCATTTTACGTCCTATCTGTGTACACATCTCAAAATCGCTGGCGCCTGTTACAAAACTATGTAGGTACCTAAGTAAATTGTTTGTTTTGCCTTTATCTAAACTGATGATAAAATTATTACCCTTTTGCTGTATGCGGTTAAACGTAATCCAACGAATATTATGAATGCGAAAGTATTTTTTTTAAATTACGTACATATACAACCGGAATACGCACTCCCAGTTCTGTACGTTGGCTTGAGCTTGACTACTCGCTGCTCGTGTACCGTTTCACTAACGAATTCCACTTCGATGTATTTCTACGAACCGTACTTTATCCTCGCCGCTAGACATTAAGTACAGATACCCACGCTTCATTCATTTACAGTTTACGCTACAGGATTAGTTGGTTTTAGTTACTGCAACGCGAAATATCGTAAATCGTAATTATATTTTTAATACTGTAAGTATTTAAAAACTTTTAGTATTTTTTTTTTGTAAACAAACTGACAGTAAGTATTTTTTTTATTATAAATAATAAACTTACCTACGTTTGTAATAGACAATCTCCGGATCTACTGGACCGATGTTAGTGAAACTTGAAATGAGGATTGGATGACTATCGACGAAGTAAAAGTGCATCCTATTTTTATAATGTGCGTTACAAGTTATCCTAACGTAAAGTACAGTAAGTACTACCATAGACTAGATAGTTAATTGGTTAGAGAGTACTACATAAATATAGTGCCTATTTGAGCAAAATATCCATTATTTTTTAGCCCGAAAGAACTTAAACTCACGTTTCTTTCAAAAATCAGGTGCGTAAAGATATTCGAACTAAGTACCAAATAGTTTAGTGTAAAATCGTGACATGCGCATTGATCGAGTTGAGGGGGTGCAGTGCACGCACGTGCTTTGATGTATGTTTATTAAGAGACGTGGATTTCGTTGTTTTTGGAGTTTTAGATTAAGTGAGGTAAAGAGTGAGGTTCCGCTGTAGTTCAACTCGTGAGGTTGACGCCCGATCGATCGGTCGCGACTCCGCTGTGCGCCTGTGCCACAGCACACCGCGCACGGCGGTCTATCTAATTCCCCAACTCTATGGCGAAAACTGAATATCGCAGTTTAAAACAGGGCGTCAGAGGGCGTAGACAGCGGGCACTACCGTCACGGCCAAGTACGCCGATCGCGAGTCGGAAACTCGAACTATAACTCGTTAACTATATAACTGTGATACTGTAACACCAACTAACTATCTAATGTTTTATTTATATTAATTGGTATTTTATTTATTTATCTGAAGTTTATATAGTATCTCGTGTAGTACTAGCTGTAGCCGTAGTAGGGTGTGGTTCGATGCTGTACGTGCTAGCTAGCCGGCTCGGTCGGTAGGGTAAGTGGGGGAGCAAAGTGCCGGTGGACGTGTCACGACTCACGACACAACACGACGACTCCCTCCCTCTATGAAGGTGCCGCTGCATCTGATATTCCGCTATGCATCAATGATGCGCTGTTCTATATACAATTGTATCGTTGATAACGTTGTTGCGAAACCGTATCAATATTATCATGAAACACAATTTATTAATGGTATTAGTTGTATTAGTATGATATATTTGTTATTTATTTTGGCAGGTACACTCGGTGTGGTTGTTTAAGTTAATAGAACGTTTCTCAGTGAATGTAGGTCGCTATACCTAACGTCATCGTAATTAACTACTAAACCTATTTATTTGTGCCATCTTAACACAATTCTTCATTTACATATATTATGTAGTAAATTATTATGATATAGCGATACCGGGAGAGATTGACTACGTTTTGTTTTGCTTTTATAACTTTACTTAGAAAGTAAATAAATGGAAAAAAATATTTTCCTAAGAAACTGGTTAGATTCATTAACAACCATTGAAAAAAATATTGTATTTTTTGGTAATAATAAAAAAGTTGTCGAAGTCGATCTCTCCCGTATTGTGCGGGTGAGATGGACTACAGAATTAGGTACGTGCACCCTAACAATAACATATCTTTTTCTGCTTAAAAACGAAAACCAATTGACGTCGCTTTCAGACGTAAGTAGGTACTTATATTTGAATGTGGATAAAGTCTTTAATCTAATAGACTATATATTATTATAACACCCTATCGATAAAAAAATCTGTTATTATATTTTATCCGGAAAATAAAATAGACAATTCGTTTCAAAATTGGTAGCGTTTAATAAAATCTTGGCTGAGATTCTTTGGTGGCGATAGGTATCGGTACATACTTTGCTCGTTAAGCAAATAGCGAAAGTTTAGATCTTTGTTTGGATGTTTGTGTCTCAGTCACTCAAAAACTACTGACCCGATTGTGATGAAACTTGGTATGCAGATAGCTGGAGATCTAGATTTATCTCGATATTCCTGCGGAATCTGGCCTAACGCGGGTGAAACCGTTTTACGATTAAGTTTTATTTAGTTAGAATTCTAATACCTTTTTTCGTCAGTTAGTTATTTTTAATAATTTTGTCCTTAATGCTTTTTTATATTTACTTGTGACGCAAACTAAGAAAACATGATAGCATTCTAATGAAAATAAAGATGTAGAATATAAAAAGAGGATTTTACTGTGACCGCCGAGATTTTCCAATTTTCAAAGCGCACTTGAAACAGAGCGGTTCCGTTTGAGCAAAAAATTAGACAAGAGCGTGCCTTGTCAGGCCACACGCAGTATAAGGTTTCGTGGTTTCTAAAAATAACAGGGATTGCAACCTGGAAAAGTCGTTACAGCTACGTAATACGAGTATGGAATAGCTAACGGAATTTGTTCGATATTTTAATTTTTATTTCTTTCAATGGCACGTAAATTTTAACACAGCTCACCTGTTATAATTTTCCTCTAAACTTAATTTTATGTACCTACTACTATGGTGAATATATATGATGTGTCCCAAGAACCTACAACCACTTGGTTTTTAGAGGGGAGTAAAACAGTTTAAGAATACTGATAATGATTTTAAAACAGCTATCTAACGATACCCCACACGACAAAGTAAACGAGAAAAAAAATCATCCCCCATTTTACATGTGGGGGAGGTACTTTGTTGTCGTAGAAAATATGTATACTCGTGCAAAGAAAATACGCAGAAAAATGCGCTTTTTAAATCGACTTCAAAAAAAGGAAGTGGTTCTCAATTCGACTTTACTACGTATCTTTGTTGCAAATGTAAGTTCAATGAAAGCGGTAATGTTTCACTAAATGCGTGGCAATACACTACAAACAAACGTTACTCACAGAGACCCAAAAAATAAAAAATGGGGCTGCAATAAGCTTGCAGCTATTAATATTTGTTCTGCTACTATTCATGCGTCTGTGAAAAAACCTATTTCATTGATAACAGATAACATACAGGCGCTTTTATACGTATTTTATTGTCCAAAATTACGTAAAAAAGCGCCTGTATGTTGTTTGTTTAAAATGTTCATGCCTTACTGCATATGAAGTCCAATTTTGATCATTCTTTTTTAGGGATTCGTAGTAAACAAGAAACCCTTATAGATTCGTCATGTCCGTCCGTCCGCAGATTCGCTCAAGACGGTTAAGAAGGGTACGTATTAGACAACCTAAAATTAAAATCCCGAAAGTTTAAACCCCAATTGTCAATAAAACTAAATTCACAATATCTAATGTTTCAAAAACACTAATGACGTAACCCCGAAGTATACAACACCTAAGTTTGCAAATCCTAACATCCAAATTTGATAATGGTTCACAATATCTAAAATCATAATCCATAAGTACACAATATCGCGGTTTACAACAACTAAATTCAAAATTCCAACGTAAAATAACAGGACATTTAAAAACAATATAGATATTCAAAATGTGGGTAGATAGATATATGGCGTACCGGTTTGGTGAATTTGTTGTGTGTAGATGTCACGAATTAGTTAGTTTCTAATTTCGTAACTAATTGCTGTTAAAAATGACTGAAAATAATATATTAAAACGGAGCACCCCGACTAGGATAGGTTAGGTTAATATTAGAACATAATTTTTATTGATTGCTCCTGTTCGAATTATAGATAATATCTGTATTATATATGTGTCTGTGCCGCGGAAGCCGTCGCCGAAGCACCTAATACTTACTTTAAATAAAAACATTATTTAGCATAATGTTTATTTCATATTTACACTTTTCCCGGGTCTTGATCGAGGTTATAAATAGTCTTCCTCTATTTATAACCTCGGTGTACCGGTTAATGTTCGTAACTGTGGGTAGTTACCGAAGTACCCACATCTTCGGTGGTAAAAATTGCGGGTAGCCGGCATACCCTCATTTTTAGAGATATGAGTTCCAATGTGGGATTTTCATACATCACGCCTTTTTTTGTTTGTTTTGTTTGGGTTTAGAATTTTAGATCATACATGTTTAGATATTGTAAAGTTAGATTTCATGAACTTCGATATAATAATCGTTAGAGATTTTAAAACTTTCATTATTTTGAAATTAGATCAACCAACCATTAGATTTTAATCTCTTCTTCAGCAGCATGTATTTGCCCACTGTAGGGAATATGCCTCTCCAATACTCCACGCCCTTCTATCGCCAGTCTTCCTGGACCACGCTGCACCGGCATGAGTTTTTAAATCGTCGGACCGTCTGGCAGGTGGTCTGCCCACGCTTCCCTTTCCTACTCTCGGTCTCCGCTCTAAAATTTCTTTGCTCCACCTTCCGTCATCCCTTCGGCGCACATGTCCGGCCCACACCCACTTTAGCTTAGCGACGCGATATCCCACATCTATCACTTTGTTGCATTTCCTGATGATAGTGTTGCGCACTTTGTCGCATAGTGATATTCCGAGCATGATGCGTTCCATAGCTATAGTCAATGAGTCTATTAAAGTTATAGAGACACCATTGCAGAACAAATCATTATTGAAAAGCGGCACAAAGTATGATATATAACCTCATTATTTATATTCATTCACATAATTTAAAGAAGAAATAGACGAAACGATTGTTATCTCTTTGTAAAACATAAGACTCAACGCTACTTGCATGACGTAAGAAAGAGATGTCATAATATTATTATGCATTATATAATATTATTATGACATCTCATAGCGGTTAGGAGAGAATGATAAAACGTCAAAGTCAAAAACTTCGTTGAGTTTTTGAAAAAAAAAAACTTTTTCAAAAAATAAACTTAAATAAATTAACTTTTACTTACGTATACAATGAAATATTTTTGCCAGTTTTTGGAGTATAATTCGTGCATCGCTTAAATACGCACGAAGGCATTGTTGTCTGTGAATTATGTTGTGAAAGTTAACTAAACGTACTGTGTGTTAACAAGCGGGTGATCGTGACGTGTGCTGGGATGGAACTAAGATTTCTTTGGCTAGCTAGCTTAGATTTGTGTCGCCAAGAAATTCGCCCTATTACGTATCTAAAAGTTTCTACATATAGTGTATAGTGTAAATTGATGCTATATAATTTATGCTATTTAGGCTATAGTGTAAATTTTAATCTACCGATTAGTTTGACGGTCAGCGGCCAGGTTTCGCAAGCGTACGTCATTGTCGGAAGCACACATTGGTTAAACACCCTTTTTTCAGGGACTGTGGTAGTTTCTTGGATTTGAATTCCATATTTATGGTTTCAAAAGCTGACCATGCCAATTGTATTCTACGACTTATTTCCGCCTCAATAGAGTCCTTTCCGAGAGAAATCCTTTGTCCCAAATATATGTATTCCTTCACCTTCTAAAGCTCGTGGCCGTCCAATGAAATGGGGTATGGAATTGAGTTAGTCGCAGTCATAACTTTGATTTTGTCCATATTCATTTTAAGACCTACTTTGAGTGACGAGAGGAACAGTTCTGTTATCATTTCCTGTAGTTTTGGCATTGACTCGGATAAAATCACTATATCGTCTGCATATCGGAGGTGATTCAAAAACGCGCCGTTTACATTGACTCCTTTCCCGTTCCAGTCAAAGTGTCTTAAAGATGTCTTCCAGAGCATTTTTATACCTACATTAAAATGTTTTCCGTATTTTAAACTATCTACATCTAATAACTATATTGTTAAAATCTTAACCAATGATACCAATACCTAGAGTCCTGAGCGAAGCATGGGATTCAATAATATGAGGCCCGCTATATAAAACAGCGCTATAGCACCTCAGTGCAAAAACTACTATTCTACTCGTATTAGTATTAACCTATATACCTTGAATTCTGAGTGTAGGGTGGGATTTACGCGCTCAATATTAAGACAGGATTTATTACCGAGGTACTCTACTTTACACATCTACTGCGGTTCACGTTTCTACATCTTTTTTTGTAATTCGAGTAGATGAAGGGATGGTAATATCCATAGTATTGTAATGTTCTTCACAAACTGCATAGCCTCGATGATCTGTTTATCAAATCTTTTCGAGATATCAATCGAAGCCATATCATATCATCGATATCAGTCTGAAAAAGGTACAAAATATTTTTTAGTCATGTACATCAGAAAAGATGTGGGTAGCATCTGTTGTCTGTGTCAGCTTGAGTTTTTATTCATTAAAGTCAAGCTTATAGCCACTTTTCTCAACTCTTCAAGAAGGTTAATACACAACTTAAGACTAAAAATATACTGTCCACTGTTAATTTTAGGCGGAACTACTTTTTTTAACACTTTTGAAAACCATGAAAAACGACAACCATGACGAAAAGTTCACATTTTCGTGCTGCCGTCATCTTGGATTATCATTGTGACAGCATCATCATCGGCTTCATCACCCTCGAAAACCACGAAAACGACACCAAGTTGATACTTTTTATTATCAGTATAGCAGCTTTTTTTCTGGCAACGACTTAGAGTATTCTCGACACTAGTAATTGGTAGATCATTCTTTTTTAATTACATCTATTTGAAAATAACTAATTCGATCCCGGTAAACTGGACAGCAAGTAGCCCTTTGCTGGCGCCTGGTATATCCCGGTAATCGTGAACTTTTTATGGTTGTTTTTTATGCTAACCTAAATGTATGAGCAAGCAAAGAAACGTTCTAACTAAATTATATGTGCGCTACAAATAAACTATTAGCATTACTTTTGGATCACCGTAGTATAAAATATAGCACCTAAAAAAGGTTCGTCCTCAGTAAGTTGCTGAAGCAAACAATTAAATGCCTCAACGCCGATTTTCAGAAAGAACCCTATTGAGGCACGGGGTTTCATTATCTTGTATTTTTTTATTATTTTTTTGAGTGGACCGTGGTACAATAAAGTGGACAAACTTAAGGTATCAAAATTCGTCTTTATTGCTCAAGGCATATCTTCTAGAAATATTTTGAAGGTAAAAATCACGTTCAAAACTCGCCGCAAACTTAACGTTTTTATAAACTTTTTACTTCCACTTTTATGCATGTCTATTACTCGTGTTTCTTTGATCAACGTGTCCAATAAATGAACAATCGTTGGATTGCTTTACCAAATCATCATCATTCGAGCGATGTTCCTGGTTGCATGCCTCTCGGGAGCCCGGGGTTCGCTTTCCTGCTTTTGCGACTCCACTTCGCACGTTTTTCGGCATCCCGTGTAGTCAGACCATTAACACGCATATCATCCTCTACGACATCAAGCCAGGACTTCTTGGGTCTACCCAGTCTGCCGCGGCCAGGCGGAGGCGCCATAGCAAGACATTTGTTCCCTACGTAACTGGCCGGTTTTCACAAGACGTGACCGTACCAGCTAAGGCGACATTCTTGCAGTTTATCCGCAATGATGAATCGGACATGAAGGCTGCCACGGATGCGCGAGTTCCTAACGCGGCGCGATCTGTTAGCGTCACATACAGAAGGACCGGTCTAATGATAGTTTTATAAACTTGTCCTTTCAGTTTAACTGACGTTTTGGGGTCGCAAATGACGCCAGACAGCTCAAGCCGCTTGGCCCAAGCCGCTGAATGCGTGACCTGACGTCGCAATCAATGTCTCCGGACGTGAAGCACTGATCCCGACAGATAGCTTTACCTAATAAATCTGTTCATTTACTAAAAGCCAAACCTATAAATTATTCGTTGTTCTTATTTTGTCTTAACACCAGTTACAAACTTTAGCAAAATCTGTTTTTGTTTAACCATTCCCTAAAAGTATTTGTTGAATTTTATTATTTAAAGCCAGTCGGATTCTTTTTAATAATATACTGGTAGCCACTTCGAATGAATTCAATAGGCAAACGATCTAGTCCAGCGCGTCTAGATACGGGTATTTTTACACTGGTTTTTATTTTAAGTTGTTTTGCTTTCCGGAATAAACTCATAATTATTTTTCCCGGGTTTTATTCGCGTCTTATTATTTTTAAATTCTCTTACCTCGACGTTTCGATCATGTTACAATGAACTTGGTCGCGAGGGGACTGTTGTTATAATGAAAGTAGCAAACATTGAACGGACTGGTCCCTATTAGAGAATAGAAGAAAAAAAGGCCGCTTAATGTTGGATATGTTTTATATCGGCCCGGACGGCCGAGTTTCACACGTTCGGAAATGTTCGGAACGCAATTACCTGTTCGGAAATTTACACCTTAAGATTTTTACTCGCACACGTTTAAAATGGTGGTGGTAATAGATACGAATTTAGAGCCAAATTTCCACCATCTAGGTAATATAGGGTCTAGTCTACGTAGGTCTAATCCAAGTATGGTCCCAGTTTCGATGAAAAAAATACTCTTACTCGTACATAACTCGTGAACTCATAATTTTGTAATAACCTTGTACGTAACGTGGTTTCATCAAAACGTACAAAAAAGTTTTTTTTTTTATCTAAACCAGTTACAAAACTATGGTATCGTAGACAGCTAAAGGGGACCAAATACGTCGACGTAATCGACGTAAAGGAAGTCTAGTCTAGGGCGCTCTTTTACAATGTTGACATGCCGCTGTAACTTATACCTTAAAAATCTTAAATATTTACTATAATATTAAATATGTTCCAAAAGTACTATATGTAACCAAATTAGGCTAATAAAAAAAACGCGACATGAACAATACGAAATTGAATGAAACCATGGGTCGCTTAAATGAGTTGGATTCATTTAGGTTTGTAAAATTTATCCGAGTATTGAAAAGAAAAAGTCAAAAAATAGGAGTAAATCTACCTAGTAGTACCTAGAGTACCTTGTTTTTTAGTTATGTGTTATTACACGACTGCCAAAGGAAGTGTTATGTTTTGTCTAAACTTTATTTTGTATGCAACCATTTTTCACTTCTAAAGAATAAATATTTATTTTACAAAAAACCCGCCTGCTTATAAACTAAAAAAAAGAACAATAAATCAAGTCCAGTAGCGACGAAACACAGCTACTTTTTAGTGTAGACCCACTATTAGAATGATGATCTAGATTCTGAGCATTTAGAAAATGCTTCTGCATTACAGGATCAATCCATGAACAATTTTAAATGGATTACACACAACAGAAAACTACATCAAAATATTGATGCTTACATCAACATGTTGCTAACATATGGAATGGTGATTCCTTTGTAGGACCACATGAAAAGTATATTTCATTACGAGTGCGGAAAGTCTGTCATGGCAAAGAGTTCCGACAGATGACAGTCGGCACAAGTTGCAATTACGGTTCCGCACGTGTACTGAACAACGATTTGTAATCACGAAAAAATGAAGCAATTTAATAAAATAATAAAAACACAAAATTGGAAAAATTTTTTTTGGAAACTTGGCGCCAAATGTAAAATAATATAAGCAGAGTTTTTTTTGTTTTCTTTACCCATTTTGGGTAGGCAAAGAAAACTATGCACATTCAGCCAAGTCTTCAGTAGAATTTATTTATTGATATGATATGAAAATCAAATTTAATGAGATAAATGAAATGAAACCTAACCTAACTCTCAAATCATTAAAGAGTTATATGGTGCTGAATGCCGACTCTTGTCACTGTGCCATCTTTTCCAAATCACCAATCCTGTAATACCTACTTTTAAAATTTTCTTACTCTCTTCCTAATATGCCGACTTTCCTCTGATGGTGCCCTGATGCCGAGTTTTTGATTATGACTTTATGTCAGTACCATAAAGCCGAAAAATAAATTATTCCAAGGTTTGCGTCGTCACTAGAATGCCGACAAAATGTACAGTCAAAAACAGATTTGCTCTGTTATTTATTTTTAAGCCTAGAATAAGATAAATTGAAAATATAAAAGAAAAAAAATAGAAAATCCTACCAATATTATAAAGCTGAAGGTTTGAAAGTATGTATGTGTATTTGTTACTCCATCAAGCAAAAACTACTGAACAGATTGCGATAAAACTTAAAATATAGGTAGCTGGATACCGGAAATAATACATAGGCTATTCCGCGGGAACGGGACTTAACCCTGTACCAAATTTCATTCATATCAGTTTACGGGTTGTTGAGTTATAAATAGAAATACACGACCATATGTAAAAACTTCTAGATACGTAATAGGGCGCATTTCTTGGCAACACAAATCTAAGCCAGCTAGCCAAAGAAGTCTTAGTTCCATCCCAGCTCACGTCACGATCACCCGCTTGTTAAAACAAAGTACATTTAGTTGACTTTCACAACATTATTCACAGACAACAATGCCTTCGTGCGTATTAGGCGATGCACGAATTATACTCCAAAAACTGGCAAAAATATTTCATTTTGGACGTTAGTAAAGCTGTATTTATTTATTTTAGTTTATTTTTTGAAAGTTTTTTTTCCAAAAACTCAACGAAGTTTTTTATCTTTGACGTTTTATCATTCTCTCCTAACCGCTTTAATAATAATATTATGACATCTCTTTCTTACGTCATGCACGTAGCATTGAGTCTAATGTTTTGGAAAGAGAACAATAGTTTCGTCTATTTCTTCTTTAAATTATGTGAATAATGAGGTTGTATAGCATACTTTGTGCCGCTTTTCAATAATGATTTGTTCTGCAATGGCATCTCTATAACTTTAATAGACTCATTGGTACACGACTATATTTTTTTTAGCTGCCGACCCGCATTCCACTCGCGTAAATCCCGATCCCTCGAGAATATCGGGATCAATAGTAGCCTATGTTACTCCTGGATAATGTAGCTTTCTAATAGTAAAAGAATTTTTAAAATCGGTCCAGTAGTTTCTGAGATTACCCTCAAAATGCATGTTACCAACGTTACCTCTTTATAATTTAAAACGCGAAAGTTTTTATGCATATAAGTATGTATGTGAGTTTGTTACTCTTTCACGCCAAAACTACTGAAAAAGAAAGAGATGACGAAACTTGGAATATAGGTAGTTGGATACCGGGAAGAACACATAGGCCACTTTTTATCCCCGCGATAACGGGACTTACGCGGGTGGAACCGCGGGGCGCAGCTAGTATTAGTATAGATTATAAATTAAACAAAAACAAAGTCATTTGGTACATAATGTTTATTTACTTGTCAAATCTTTAACAAACGATTTTGGTATAAATATTTGGAAATAGTATTCAAAAAATTAAGGTCAAATTAAAAAATAAACTAAACAGTTCTACTTTTATTAAAAAAAAACTAAACATTTATTTGAAAGTGTGAATAGAAGGAATGACTTTGTAAACAATTTATCAAACAGTGGCTGAATCCTGGAATTTTGCGTGCTATGGGAATCCTCATAGGTCGATAAATTCTGTAGAGAGCTGGCATTGTAGGTTAAAAAAATAGAGAAGATTAAAAAACCAAATACATATCCTATTATAATAATATTAAAGGATGAAAGCATACACAGTAACCATACAATTCGCTACAATGTATCCTATTTGAAGATTTTCAAAAAAGACACCTATAAATTTAGAGGTGAACGAAATCGAAGATTTTTTAAAAGATGACAATAACATTGGTACTCGTTTGTACAAACTGAAAAAAAATTCTAGTATTTTTCAAAACCGAACAGAGCTAAATCTTATTAAACACGTATCAATGTAAATGTCATACGTATTTAAAAAAATCGTGAACAGTTTTTTTATATCGTTAATCTCTAAGTTTATACTTTTTGAGTAAGCTTTACTTATTTAACTTGTTTGTCGTTATTTAGTGCTATATCAGATAACGTTATTGTACTTATCAATAACATGTTATTATAAAATGTTTCACCACAACATGTATGTTAAATAGTCTGTACGCACCACTAGACAATAATAACTTACTTTCGTGACTGTACCAAAGTCGGCAAAGTGAGATCACCAGTACCTATATTTTCGAATATTGGCAAAACGGGTAAACATTTAATAGAATTATTAAAAAATCGGCATTTTAGGAAGAGATACTTAGTAAGAAAATTTTAAAAGTCGGCAAAACAGGAATTATTGTTTGGTGATTATGACTTTATGTCAGTACATAATCACCAGTCAGATGGCATAGCGACGAAAGTCGGCATTAAGCACCATAACTCGATTTTTTTTAATTAAAAACTTCGTGGTTGTTTTTTTTCTTTTTATTAGACATTATTTTGACAGTTGAGAAAGGGAACGCACGAGTTCGAAAAAGGTAAAGAAAAAGCTCGAATATTTAATAGCCCACATCCCAAACGCTATACATTCCGGCAATTTGCCACTTTTGAGCAACAGTATTAAATAATAGTTTTAGGGCATGAAAACTCTTAGAACTCCCGAGGTTACATGATTTTATTACATAGGTAAACTGATTTTATTACATGTAGCGCCATCTCTTAGCAATGTAGGAAATCAAGTGTATGCAAGTGGTTTGCATTGCATTGCAGATAGTGCGTTGAAAGTTGAAACCAGTTGAACATACATGGTTCTCGGTTTTGCATTTTAGTTACAGAAGATTGTCGCTTTCGGTAAAAAAATACTTACTAAATTCACACGATTTGTTAACATAGATAACAAGACAATGCTGGAAATTCTGATGTCACCACCAATTTAGGTAAATTCGACCTAACAATGCCTTAAATGATTGACAGCTTTAGAGGTTCACGCTCAGAGACATATCACATTGGCGCCTTCGCTCCTAGAAGACTGTGCACTTGACAACTTTTGAAATATAAATTTTAATCATGTTCTCCTTGTATGCGACCATTGAATTTTTTACAGATAATAAAATATATTTCTGTTGCCGCTATAACAACAAATACTAAAAACAAAAATAAACAAATATTTAAGGGGCAAACGTGATTTTTTTGACCCGCAGTGTCACATAGATGCTACGTTAAATATGTGGAGTGACGAGAAAGACTGCGTCAAGAACTCCAGCATCAGAGACAGCCTTTATATCCATTACATTGCAGATAAAAGCCTATAAGATTCAAGAGTCTTGACGTCATAAGAGCTGTTATGCACGACTTACTACACGGGGTGCCGAAGATCGTGCGAAATAGTGACGCAAAAGAGGAAAGCTGACTAAAGCTCGACAGAAAGAACATAGCTCGGATAGTGATGAAAAAATAGCGCTTGCGATGAGCCCCTCACAAAAGATGCCGGAATACTATATATAGCCAAGAAACTATAGGTAGGTAGTCCAATCCCGGATCCTAAGCTAACCTCCCTAATTAACCCAATCTATTTTACCTCACCTCCTCAAATTTAAACTTGAAAATATCTGATTTGCGAATGCGAGAGTGTAGGTACATAGTAAGTACTCGCCTCTCGACCTCTCGGGCGATACCTCTCAGCGAGGCTGACGCGAGCACTCGTTCAAGAAAGTACAGCCGCCATAAAAATTACCAATCAATAAATATTCGTGAGCAAAATTGGTAACTAATCAAGCGATGGCTTATGTAAAGGTTCGAGTAATAACGAAGAAGGTACTTAAATTTATTTGTAGCAAAATAACTGTACTTTTATGTTCAATTGGTTACTAACGTTCGACATAGATGGCGATGTTATAAAACGTTACTATTTTTCTGCACAGTACAGATTTTACACACAGTTTAGGTAAACTTCAGATTATAACCGTGTTTTGTTGGAATTTTCCGTTTTTTACCGCGTGTTTCGTATCATCGTTTCAATGCTCAACGTTTCCAGACCTTTACACAGCTCTCTTCTTCAGGATAGGTTTCCCCATGATTCAGAATAGGATGAGATGTAATTTGCCCCTTCCGAGAAAGAAATCGGTGCTATGGTTTAAACTATGGAACTACCCATAAATATGAGAATATTGCTCCGGTTCCACTATAGCCATAAATATGCGGCAATGTTAATCATAATAGGGGTTAAAGTATGAAATTGCCGTTTTATTGCAATAGGTTCTTTGAATTGACATAGAATCTTCATGGTTTGAGGTTTTCGAATGAAACTTTTGTCAAATGGTTTCTGTGATGTTCTTTTTTAAAAAAATGTGAAACATTTGAATATCGACTTTCAATTGTTTTTGTTATTCAATTTAGACAAGAAAGATGGATACTGCGAAAATTCGAGTGATTTTTGAATACGAGTTCCGACGCGGAACTAACGCGGCAGAAACAGCCCGCAATATCAATGCTGCGTTTGGAGAGGGGTCTACTAATGAACGCACCGTGCGATTTTGGTTTAAACGCTTTCGTGATGGAAATTTCGACTTAAAGAACGAGCCACGAGGAAGACCGCCCACACAGGTGAATAACGATGAATTAAGAGAGATAGTGGAAGCCGATCCTAGTCAAACTACCCAGGAATTAGCGGCATGGTTTAACGTTACCACTTTATTGACTCACTTGCGTCAAATCAATAAAATAAAAAAATACGAAAAATGGGTGCCTCATGATTTGACTGATCTGCAGAAAGAAACGCGTGTTGAAACTTGTGTTGCCTTGTTGAACCGGTACAGAAATGAAGGAATATTGGATCGAATTGTAACATGTGATGAAAAGTGGATTCTTTATGATAACCGGAAAAGAAAAATGCAATGGCTGACCCCAGGTCAAATGCCACAACAGTGTCCTAAAGCAAAACTTACCAATAAAAAGGTAATGGTAACTGTTTGGTGGTCTCAGCATGGTGTTATTCACTATAGTTTTCTTCGATCTGGTCAAGCAATTACGGCAGATGTCTATTGTGCCGAACTCCGAAACATGTTGACAAAACTAGCAGTAAAACAGCCCCGACTCATGAATCGATCTTCACCATTATTGCTCCACGACAACGCGAGACCTCACACAGCACGAGAAACCATTTTGACCCTTCAGAAACTGCACTTAGAAACCATTCGTCATCCTCCGTATTCACCAGACCTTGCTCCAACGGACTACCATTTTTTTCGTGATTTGGACAATTATCTACGTGACAAGAAGTTTTCTTCCCAGGAGGCAGTACAAAATGCTTTCACACAGTTTGTGCAGTCTAGATCGTCGGAGTTCTATCGCAAAGGCATTAATAACCTTCCCATTAGATGGCAGCAATGTATAGATAATAATGGCAACTATTTTGATTAAATAAATTTGTTAAAAATTAAAAAAATAAACAATTAAGATTTTCAGTACAAATCGGCAATTTCATACTTTAACCCCTAATATTATGATCATTGTAATAAAATGTCAAAAAATATATGTTTGTGGCTTCTTCTCATCGGAGGGCGCGTTCCGAAGCCACACTAGAGTCATAGTTGTAAGAACATTCGACGTACTCGTATTAAAAGTGATCAACACATCCAATTAATAAAAACAAATTGACTTTGACTTTGACTTGATTTTAATAAGAGAAAGTGTAGGAAGTTAAGAAGTTTCTATATTTCACAAAACATGGCCTAGAGCCCGAACGGCTTGGAATAGAAATTGAAACTGAGGGGTTTGATCCCTGCCTCGCCCCCCACACGCGCGTTTATGTTTATCCGCTCATTCTTGGTCATCCTGTATATAACTTTCTGACAATTCCTTTTCAAAACTTCATAAGCACATATTTATGCCTATTCGAAACATGTCAAGTGCCCAAGTTAAGAGGACAAATCAAAGAATTTGTAGATTTGTTTGTCTCAGTAATAACAAAACAAATAGACACCATATTTTAGTATTTAATTTATCCTTCTTTAGCTTTCATTTTAGTCCCAGTGTTGGTAGTTTGTTTACGCGATTAGTTAACTTTTACAAAACAAAAAAACCAGCCCTGTAAAACCAGATTTTTTCAAAATACAACGAAACTATATATAAAAAACATTGTTTTTTCCGGTATTGATTAGTAATAATCTGCACTACAAATTGGTACTTATAACAGTTTTACGCTTGTTTTACCGAATTAGCAATATAATGAATACAAGCTGCGTCCCGCGGTTATATCCGTTTAAGTGCCGATCCCACGGGAATATCGGGATCAAAAGTAGCCTATGTTTGAATCCAGGTCTTCAGCTATCTGCTTACCAAGTTTCATCGCAATCGGTTCAGTAGTTTTAACGTGATTGTAACACAAACAAACCTCTTTTCTTTCGCATTTGTAATATTATTACGATTAAACGAGAAGTACTGTTTAGGCGAATACGAGACTTCGCAACTTGAGATATTCGTACCTATAAACTTGCAAAATTAAAGAGTACTCCGTCTTATTTATTTCATTGCGAGACGTCTGCATTCCCCTATCTAGATCCACAGTCCACAGTGGAAGTATAATGCCTCATTTTTTATTTGCTTTTTCGAATGGAGAATGTTGCGTGACGTGTTTCTCTCTATTAAAGGTTAATCTAATAACATACATGCCAATATGTATATGCTATGCTAGCTAATAGCCAGTCATCTAATGATGAGGATAAACTGGAGTGGAGAAACTAAAAGTGTCAGTATGGAGTTATTTCTTTTATTAATATCTTTCTGCAACTTCAAATGAACTGCTTCTGCGATGGTATTAGTTCTGTGACGCTCTCCGAAAACGCACAAATATCGTTAATTTATTTAGTCATATAAAATCGATGACTGAAAATGTATGGACCGGAAAAAATAATTTTTACCTCCGCTCTCAGTTTTTGCATAGTCTCTAAATCTTCTAGAATGTAGGCAGCAAAGGCAGTGACGGCCTAGTGAGAATAGTTGACTTACTGCCCAACTATTCATTTTCACCTTTTGATTTTATTTTCAACTTTTTCGATTTCTTCCAATGCTTAACACTGATGGTAGTAGCATGACTTTAAATTCAATGACGAAAATTCTTTTCCAAAGGCATTTATTATTATGTGCTATTTCGAAGTTACAGTGTAATTTTTTGGGTTTGAAAATTGGTAGGTGAGATTTTATAAATTGTAAAACTGTGATAGGTATATTTTCTCATTTTTATCGGGCATTAGGACATCATATATCAAAGGAACCGTTGCTGTTTGTGTGATCTGCCTCGCCGTGTTGTAATAAACAATAATTGATAAAACGGATATGGACAACAGTCGAATGTGGCGTCATGAAATATTCCTCAAAAAGGCCAATTTGATCTCTACCCTCCTTTGAACAAAATATCTTTCATCGTAATAATTTGCCAACAAAAAATCGGAAAACTAGAGGGGGGTACAGTAATTTCTGCATAATTTTTTAATACTGTCTTTTTCACATTTAAACATTTATTCATGATCATGGTCCAATATCAAAATTTTCGCACATAGATAAAAGCATTAGATTTCATTCTTGATGAATGCCATTTTGAACAATTGTTAGAACTTTTTTTTGGTCAAGTTAAATATTTTTGTGCATTTCTATCGATTTAGCACACCATGTTTGTTTCTAACATTTGATTTCTATCAGCAACACTATCGATTATAGGTGATTATTTTTTTGGAAAAAGAGTATACATTTTTCAAAAATCTAATGCCATTTTTGTTTTTGTCAAAATCCGGGACGCAACTCTTATCAGCATTTTTCGCTATCTCTTATAGTTTAAGATATCCCCCTGAAGCCCATCGAAATAGTTCACCTTGTCAATTTGTTCAATATATTTAAGCTTTTTGGCGGTTTTGATTATTGGCTTTTGAAGAACTTTATCCCGTGACAGTTAAGATACATGGTGGAAATATTTTGAACTGTTTAATTTATATTTTATTAAATAGTTCATAAATATTATATCGATATTTTTAGGGTTCCGAGCCTTAAAAGGTAGGAAAGGCCCTTATAATTTCACTTTGTTCGTCTGTCTATCTGTCCGTCTGTCCGTAAAATTAGATGAAACGGCCATTTATTATACCAAGGTAATTTCCGGCCTGTACCTACCTAGTCCCGGTGGGAAAGTTCAAGTCGACCTTCCAAAACAATTCGCTGAATTAGGGGTATTTCTATTCATTCAATTATATGTCGGGTTTTTCTAGTCTACATCTTACTTTTTATTCTCACTCTTACTAATATTATAAACGCGAAAGTTGTATGTATGTATGTGATTTTGTTACTCTTTCACGCAAAAACCACTGAACCTATTGCGATGAAACTTTGAATGTACATAGCTGGCGACCTGGAATAACACATAGGCTACTTTTTATCCAGATATTCCCGCGGAAACCGCGGACCCGCGGACTTACGAGGGTGAAAACGCGGGGCGTTTTCAGCCTCGTAAGAATTTTCCTTGAAAGGGTGAAATCCGTGTAATGTGTAATGGAAGTCTAAAAATTCTTTAAACCCCTTCAGCACCCGTTGTCTATCTAGTGGACGACTGACAACAGTGGAAATTGACTGGAACTTTGCACTTGCAGATCATTGCTGCTTTGAGGTCATCACTAGTAATTACCACGTTACGTCAAAGCATCAATGTACTGCAAATTTCTTGTCAACTTCCACTGTTGGCAGTCGTCCACTGGATAGATAACGGGTGCTGGAGGGGTTCCAATAATTTTCAGACGTCCATTAGACTGAATTTAGTGCAGCGCCATCTGTTAACAATGAAAGTGAATGCAATGGTTTGTATCTCAGTTTTGGGTTACAACTTCTGTAACGTAGTTCTATAAAAATGCATTTGATGGCGCTAGTAGTCACTTTAAAAAACTTACAGTCCATCATAGGATGGTCATTTGCTTCTACAAATTAGCTTATACCTAACTAGCTATGCAGGTACGCCCTAAATAAAAAATATAAAATAAAATTGAAATAATTAAATATTAATGAAAACTTGTGTTTTTGTGATGTTATACTGATTACTCTTCTAATAACCCTTTAGTTTTTTAAAGTAATTTCAAACATATAAAGTACGTAAGTAACGTATTTACTTTTTATTTTGGTCATATACCTACATATCTAAAAGTTGGATGAATATACATAGTTCTATTGATTAAACGAAATGTCAAGTAGGTCTAGCTGTACCCACAGTTTTACCTCCCCGGTAAGCCCCAATTTCGTGTGAAGATCAGCGATTTTATGTGTTACATAATTTTAATTACAATATGTATTTGGTTGGAGGGGTAACAGGCGCTCTGGCGTGTCCTCTTTCAGAGGAAGCTATAGCGCTTTATAAACTTGTTTTCGTAGGGTTGAATAAAAGATAAGGTGAAGTGATGTCCTAACAGAGCGGCATTACCGTTTGTTCGGTAAAGCTCTTTATTAAATAGATTAAAAAAAAAAAACGGAATATTAGGTAGGTTATGTAATGTTGGTAGATATAACCTACCCACGTGAAAAAATATGTTTTTGCATTTGAAGAATTCATTGTCCCTCAACTACCGCCCCCAGAAACGTGTAGAGATTATAAAATGTAGGTACCTACAAGTACATATTGTATAACAAAGAGCCCATGCCACCTGGTCGATATTAGGTAGGCACATCATTTTTATTTTCTAAAGTACCTACTTACAGAAATATTTATTGCACTAATTATTAGTAACAGTTTGTTAAAATTATGATTACACTATCTGCGCCCCGCGGTCTCACCCCGGGGATAAGTAAGATTATGATGGAATGTGTTCGAAATGAGAATCAGCGATTTACAATGTTATGTTTTAACTATAACATGTATCTTGGAGGTGTAACAGGCGCTTTGGCATGTCCTCTGTCAGAGAAAGCTTTGGCGCTTTACAAACTTGTTTTTTTTTGGGGGCTGCATAGACATTATAAGGTGTCTGATGCCCCAACAGAGCGACATTATCGTTTATTCGGTAAAGCTCTTTAATTAATACAAAAAGCTGTGTTTTCATTACGGAACTAGGGTCGCTCAAGTTATAGAGTCATATTTGCAAAAAAATGCGTAGGGATTTTTAGATAAATAAAACTAGTGTCAAGCAATTTTTTTTGTGAAGTTGGCTATAACTTTTGCGACACCATACTTTTGTAGTAAAATACAGCTTTAAAAACAGTTATTAAAATGTTACAGTTAGCAGTTCCAATTGCGATTAATTGTGCCTTCTGAGGTGTTGCACATAAATGTATACTGTTCATTACTGATACCTACTTAAAATTTTATTTAGCAATGTCACAGTTAATATCCACCATAGCTGCAACCCGAAACCTATCGGGTTCCGCTTCGTTGTTATTCCATCCAGGTTCCGTGTTTAATAAAGTTCGATTATTTTAAACAGAATTGCGTATTCAACCTACCAGCGGCCCTAGCCATCTTATCGAATAACGAAATCGCTAATAGACAATTTTTTTGTATGAAATTTACACAAGCTCCCAGGTTATCTTAAGCTTACATAAGCTTAAGATAACCTGATAACCTAGGGACACATTGTTCTATTAGCGTAAAAAATAAATAAAATAATAGTTCGGTAGGGACTTCCTTCTCTGAGTTATGGCTTTTCTGTCAGCATTAAAGAACAATTTAAGCCAGTTTCACGTGTTTAATAGTCTACAACCTATCAAATAGTTTGAAACAATTTTAGCAATGCGTGAAGGTTGAAGTTTAAATGGGAACTATTTTTAATCCAACCCCATTGAAATATTTGTTGGTAACGAGTTTACCACTGATTATTATTGTTTTTACTACACTCATTAATTAAACTTTGAGTAACTAAATTGATTAAAACTTGGTTTCGCGAAAATGAAAATTCAGGACTACGATCCACTAACGCGTTAACAACAAAAGTTCCAGTTACAGTCGCTTGTTTTATATACAATGACAATCATTCACGTGCACAAACATTTTCAGATTGATACCTACCCAAACATTACGTCAAGAATAAAACACTTTGGAATTGATATTTGATATAGGTACCTCTATAAATGAAACATATCTTTTTCGAGTGCAACTTTGTCAGATGCTACTGATTTTAAGTGTAGTGTAATAATTATTAGTGAATATGGATAATCGATAAGTGTGAAGTGCAGTGAAGTGAAGTGCAAAATGCTGAGCCGGTGGAAGAGCAAAGACAAATCGGAAAAGACATCGAAGAGTTCCAGCGGTAAAAAGAAACGGAAAGGACGGGATAATGGTACGTGTAGCAATTCACAGTTATATTTTGTGTCTCAGTAATGTACTTCATTGTGCTGTAGGTATTATTGTATTTTTTGTATTTGACCTTATGAGTTGACATTGTTTAATTTAATTTCTTTTGTCGTTAAATTTGACAGAGTATTTTCTTATGTTTTTGTGATTTTGTATTGTAATAAAACACAATATTTACTGGGTTTGAAACAAAAGCCGTTTATAAATAAAACGCGAGTTAAACTCAGTAAATATGTGTTTTATTTTTAAATTTGTCTATAATTTTACTTAATATTAGTTGTTTAATGAGTTTTACGAGTATAAAAGATACCCACTCTGTTCTCCATACAAACGCACTCGACTACTTACTTCCTGGATAAAAGCATTTTTGTTTTTTTTTTTGGCTGAAGGAGTAACAAACACGTTATTTTTGCTTAATTACACACCAACTTTCACTTTTGTAATATTAGGAGGATAACAATTGTGATTTAATACGAAAATTTATACGATAACATTGAAAGTACTCGTACTATGAACCTATTTCCTCGAAAATATACAACCTGTATCGTTGACTGTGGCTTAAAATAAATTGATACTACTAAAATACAAAACTAATTTACACTCTACAATTTAAATTTTAGACTATAATTATAAATGTCATTTTGCACATAAATATACTTATTGCTATAAATGTTATTTGTGATAATAACATCGCACTTACGGTGAAGGTACATCGTGAGGAAATCGAGATATCCTAGGACTCACCACGGTCCGAAGACATGAGACATTCGTCAATCCGGGGGTAGGCTACCATGGCGTCTTACTGCCTAACCCCTCTGAAAAGAGAAGGCCCTTTCCTTGCAGTGGGACAAATTAACGGGCTGATTGATGTTATGTTATATTTCTCTAAAAATATTATTATTAAATGCAGTCCGCGATACGTTGTCTCTAAGGGTAGTGTATATTGCATGCTTGTGTCACGAGTACATATCGATGATTGATACCTACCAGAAATATCAAATTTTGCGCGTGACATCATAGCGGCACCAAGCGGAAATTACTGTAAGCTAATAAATACATAACTTGAATATTCTAGCAATCTGCTCTTAAGTTTGTTTAAATCTTTGCATATCATTTGCATGTTTTAGATAGGCATTTATTGTTCCTACATAAAATGAGACCAATTGGTCCAGTGCTATCGGAGATTATTTATAATTTTAAGGTAGGTACTTCGATTACTTATTTCTCCGTGTATTGCAAGATAGGCAATTGGTTTAGTAAATATATTATATTCTACTCACCTCTGAACGTGCTCAAGTTCCTATTGCACACGAAACTTTTAAATAGGGTAATAAATGTCTGTAACCGCCTCTGGTTACCAGCGAAATTTATTTTTTCACGTTTTTATTATAAGAAAGGCAACAATTCATCTTCTTCAAGTTCCTCTAATGGATAATTACGATGTTTATACTATACAAGCGTGTTGTCTTTTCGGCTTGTGACTTCAGTTATTTCTCTATGAGCATCAAATCATCTGTAAAATAATCCTTTATTGTTCAATATCTCACATCGCACGCCTTTCAGAAACTTGCTGTTGCTTTTTCTTGTCGAAGCCTTACGGTGACCCGATGATGCACCAGTCAATAATCACATCTCACTCCGACCTTAAACTAGCCCCGACAGAGGTCTAACTTTTACTCCGTTACTAGAGTTGGAGTAGCTTACTCAGTCCTTATTCCATATTTATTAATAGTGAGTTAAGTATGCTACTTAACACTTAGCATTTAGAATAAAGTTATTACTGACTTACTCTTCGTTTATTAATAAGGCTATGCTAATTATGGAAATTACATACCTCTACCTACTAGTATTAGAGCAAGTGGTTCTTAAACATATTCCATATTATTTTTACGCTAAACAAACATAAATTACGATCCTGTGGGAGTGACGGTTGATAAAAAGCATTAAATCATTGTAGAACCTAAATGGTATCACTAAATGAAAAATGATTGAAGAAATCTAAGAATGATTTTCAAATACCTTTTCCACTCGATATAGTCAGCCCACTTCCGCTTTTGTTTAATTTCTGACGGTCGCCATTTTGGTTTTATTTTTCTGTCTCCTATCTAGGAACCTTTGGAAGGATGACACGAAACTAATGATACCTTAATTAAAGAAATCCATTGAGTGGTTTTGAAGATACACGTAGTAACATAGAATATTACAAACTTACAAGATAGTCGCGAAAAACATAACCCTTTTCTTGCAGCCGGGTAAAAACCGCCGCAACGCTGACAATATTGTTATGTCTATCGTAACAACGAAATGACAATGGCTGCATGTGAAAAGTGGTACTAATTCTATGAATGTCGCTCATCACGTCGAAAGTATCATTGAATTTGAGGTAGCGCTACCTTAATAGCTTATTTCATATGTCTTCCATCTGATCTCGTATCGACTGTTTAAAGTTGAAATCGATGATAGAAAAATGATTTTTAGCCGACTTCGAAAAATGAAGAGGCTTACAATTCAGATGTTTTTCAAACAATTCATGATTGCGTCGTAATAATTTCGAATTTGAATAGCAACATTACGAATCGAGTTTGAACGGAAAGCTTAGTGGTGAATATCGCTAGAAGACCTTACTCTCAAAAAACACGAGGAATCGTTTTCTTAATTTCGGCTTGGCGGAAGGTTTCAAATCTTGATAGGTGCTAAAATTTTAGAAAGCAATTCTTCAAAATAATTAACACTATTTCATTTGTTTCAGAAGAAGACTGGCACGGAGATGTTTCTAGAATGGACGGTAAGCATATTTATATTTTATCTAGATAAAGGCTTTAGTATTTAGTCTAGAAAAAATAACAGGGCGAATTAGTAGTAAAAATAAAAACTTTTAAAATTGACACAGTAATTGTTAACAAAGTTACATTTTACCAGGAATTAATCGTGTATTATTAATAAATAATAATACGTTATCTCTAGTACTTGGAGACTTTAATGCTCATATTACAGAGAGATTTTACGTGGAACTATGTACATTTTGTTGTGAACAGAACTGGACATGTGTTGATGTATCTTTACTCGGTCTAGACTCTAGCTCCTATACATTTGTTAGTGATGCTCATGGAAGCACTAGCTGGCTGGATCATGTGTTAGTGACCGAAGCCGCTAGGCAGTCTGTAACTAGTGTCAGTATAATGTATGACAGTTATTGGTCTGACCATTTGCCTCTGAAATTCAATTGTAATTTTAACAAAATATGTTGTAATGTGGCTCTTAAAACTCAAGAACTTGACAAAGTAATTTGGGGCGAAAGGAGTTTAATTCAGACAGAATTGTATCGCGCTAAATGTAATGAAAACCTAAGAAATATTGACTTCCCAGAACAATTTATATTTTGTTGCGATGGTTTTTGTGATGATATGATACATCGAAAAGTAATTGATGAAATGTATTCCCATATTGTAGGTACACTAAGAGATGCGTCCAAATTGAGTTATGATAGGAAAGAAAGACGAAAGAAAGGGTACTTGACTGGATGGAATAAGTATGTTAGAGAGGTACATAAGACCGCTAGAGCTAGTTTTTTGACCTGGGTAGAGTGGGGTAAGCCTAGGAGCGGTGATGTCTATCTTGAAATGGTGCGTACGAGGAAGCTATTTAAAGATAAACTGAGGTGGTCCCAGAACAATCAAAAACAAATAAAAATGGATTTACTTGCATCACACCATGTAAGTAAGGATTTTAGATCGTTTTGGAAGCACACTAACAGATTGAATCCACGTCCTGGTGTGCCTGGCTGTGTGGGTGGTGAGTGTGAACCTCAAAAGATAGCTGAGATCTTTAAAGAGCAATTTAAAGTAGAGCCGATGCTGACGGATGCTCGTGGTGGGGTCATGTCGTGTTCAGGTGAACGAGTATTGTTTACTGTGAGGGAAACCAAACAGGTACTAAAAAACATGACACGAGGTAAATCGCCTGGACACGATAGCCTCAGCATTGAGCATCTTCAGTCTGCTGGCGTGCATCTGCCTCGTGTGCTCACTCTATTTTTTAATGTATGTATTGGTCATTCATATCTTCCAGCTGATCTGATGCGTACGGTGGTGGTACCTATCATGAAGGACAGGGGGGGGGGATGCCTCTGACAGGTCTAACTATCGCCCAATTTCGCTGGCAACTATCATAGCCAAGGTGCTGGACGGTTTGCTGAACAATAGGATGGCTAAGTGTATAAGCCTACACGATGCTCAGTTCGGGTTTCGATCAGGCTTGTCAACGGAATCGGCGATACTGTGTTTGAAGCATACCGTCCAGTACTATACGGATAGAAAAACACCAGTTTTCGCGTGTTTTCTGGACCTGTCAAAGGCATTTGACCTTGTTTCGTATGAGGTACTGTGGGAGAAGTTGGGCAAGGAGACGGATGTGCCGGATGAATTGATTTCCATCCTGAGATTCTGGTACGGTAATCAGGTAAATCAGGTAAGATGGAATGGAAGTTTGTCGTCTGAGTACACCATGGACTGTGGAGTTAGGCAGGGTGGTCTGACATCTCCAGGTTTGTTCAACTGCTACATGAATGGCCTGATCGAGGAGCTCAGCAACACCGGAATCGGATGCTCGGTCGACGGAGTGTCGTTCAATAACATAAGCTATGCTGATGATATGGTGTTGCTCAGTCCCTCGATCAGTGGCCTTCAGAAGCTGTTGAACATATGTGCCAGGTATGCGGACTCTCATGGTCTCCGCTACAATGGGAGAAAGAGTGAGTTCTTGGTTTTTAAAGGGGCAGCCAAGCTCTACTCGGTTGTCCCTCAGGTTTACCTAAGGGATGAACCAATAAAAAGAGTCCTTAAATTTAAATACCTTGGGCACTGGGTTACGGAGGACCTGAGGGATAGTGAGGACATGGACAGGGAGCGGAGGGCGTTGGCTGTCAGATGTAATATGGTGGCTCGCAGATTCGCACGCAGCACTTGTGATGTTAAAGTTACTTTGTTTAGAGCATATTGTCAATCTTTTTACTCGTGCAGTCTGTGGGTCAGCTATACAAAGTTGGCAGCCAACACTCTTCGCGTCCAGTACAACAACAGTTTTAGGATACTGTTGGGACTGTCGAGGTACTGTAGCGCGTCGGGTATGCTTGCCGAACGTGGTGTAGCTTCTTTTCAGGCAATTTTGCGGCAGAGAACTGCATCACTAATGAGCCGAGTCCGAGGCAGCTCCAATAGCATGATACGCGTCATAGCGAATAAGTTAGAGTCCCCTATCTGGAGATGTTGGATAGGGATACATAAAAGGGTAGCGTAGCTGTTCTCAGATACCTACCTACCTCATTCATCAATTATTTTTCGAGTACCTATTATTTTTAAGTGTCAGATCTGTATATTTTTAATTTCTGAGATTCAATTTTGATTATTTAATTGCATGTTTTTATTTTGAGTAGTTTTAGTTATGTTATATTAATAATTTTATTTTATGGCGTAATTTAATTTTGATTATTTAATGAATTTTATTTTTATTGTAATTTATCTTTGACATTCATTTAATTTTATAAACTTACTGACATTTCATCATACGTTATCGTTGACATTAATTTTTATTCATTTCAATTCATTTTATTTTTCTGACATTAATTTTTTTTTTTTTTTTTTTTTTTTTTTTTTTTTTTTTTTTTTTTTTTTTTTTTTTTATCTTTTCTATTGTAATATAATTAAGTAAAGACAAATATGGTTTTAATTATGATTTATTGTATTGTAATTAATCTGAAATAAATGATTATTATTATTAAAACCCAGTAAAATGTACTTAACTATCCATGGATTAACCAGGGCACGTATTCTATAATTTAATCATTTCTACATCGCTAGAATTTTCTCTAGCTTAGTTTTAACGGTAGGTATGTACCTACTCTGCAAAAAATCCGTATTCGACGAAAATCCAACGATGCTAAAGCGAAAATGAGACGATTTTGTAATAAAATACGTGGCCAGGAGTGGCCCAACATAAAAGTATTGTGTGTGAGGCTATACGCGCACTGATAAGTCGCATATGTCAGGCGATACCCGCACTGATGGTATTGAAAATCTAATATTATAAATGTGAAAGTTTAGATTTTTGACTTTTAATCACGCAAAAACTAGTGAACTGCTTGCGATGAAGCTTGTTACGCAGATAGCTGGAGGGAGATTTGGATTAAAACATAGCTTTTAATCCCGATATTCCCGCGGGATCGAAGCTTTCATGGGTAAAACCGCAGGGTGCAGCTAGTACCGTAATATATTTCTAAAACGAAGTAACTTTTATGAAAGTGTTTGTATGTGTCTTTTGAAAAATAGGTCGCCTACTAAGGCATTACAAGGTGTCACACCTGAAGAAAAGTGGCACAATAAAGAGGTAAATCTTAGCTATCTTAGGACTTTTGGTTGTATTGCGTATGCATTACAAGATAAGCGTAACGAATTGGATTCGAAGTGTAAGATATTTGTAGGATATTGTACATATTTGTAGGATATTGTACATATTTGTAGGATATTGTACAGACACTAAGGGTTACAGACTAATCGATCCCTTGAATCCAACAATTTGCATTAAGGCAAGGAACGTAACATTCTTAGAGATTGATTCTTTTTCTAAAAGAAACAAAGAGAGTACAGAGTCTGATACGCAAATGATTTACAGTAAAACTTCCTCCAGAATGCATGAAGTTCAGAGCGATAAAAATGAATCAATTATACAATTGAATTCGATGTCAGATCAAGCAGTAGAACAGTCAGATTCACATGATGAAGTTGTGAGACCTACTAATGCGGTTTCTGATGAATCTAATATTAGAATACGAGATAGTTTAAATACTTCAATTAGTGTGGATTCAGATGATTCGCGTGATGAAACTTACGTTCCAGATTACACGTCACTCGACTCTTCAGATATGGATTTCAACGATGCAGAAATGGCGAACTTGGCAAGTCATATTAACGACGAACCACAGACGGTAACTGAAGCGCTCGAGAGTACTGATTCTGCTAAATGGCGTGAAGCTATGTTAGATGAGTATAAGTCTTTTTCTGATAATAATTGCTAGACTTTGATGGATTTGCCAGAAGGGCAAAAACCTGTAAAATGCAAGTGGATTTTTAAAAGAAAACGAAGTCTCACTGGAGAGGTATTAAGATATAAAGCTAGATTAGTAGCAAAGGGTTTTACACAGAAGTATGGTGTAAATTATCACGAAACTTTCTCGCCTGTTGTGAGGTACTCTACTATAAGATTGTTGTTAGCAATAGCTGCTGAATTAAATCTTGAAATCGATCATCTCGATGTTAAAACAGCATTTCTGAATGGTGATCTTAAAGAAACCTTTTTTGTAGAGCAACCTGAGGGCTTCAAGGATAAGAAATATCCAAAGAAGGTTTATCGCTTAAATAAAGCTATTTATGGTTTGAAACAAGCTTCAAACTGTTGGTACAATAAAATAAATAGTGTATTAACGAAGAAATTGAAGTTTAAGAAGTTTTCATCAGAACCATGTGTCTTTTTAAAACGAAATGGTTTGAATATTACCATTCTCGCACTGTATGTCGATGACATTATGATATTCTCAAATAAAGCGTTTGAAAAAGCTAATATAAAGAAGCAGCTTATGGCGCAGTTTGAAATGCGTGATTTGGGACCAGCTCATCATATTCTAGGTATGAGATTAAGCCGAAATAATGGCGAGTTTACCTTAGATCAATCTGCTTATATTAAGCAGATTTTAGAGCGTTTCAAAATGTCAGATAGTAAGTCAGCGTGTACGCCAATGGAAACAGGACTGAAACTGACAAAAAGTGATACTAAGTCAAAGAGTTTTCCGTTTCGTGAGTTGGTAGGTTGTCTTATGTATATAGGTGTCTGCGCGAGACCAGATATTGCACATACAGTGGGTGTACTAAGTCAGTTCAATGATTGTTATGCAGAAGTTCATTGGAAGGCTGCAAAACGAGTTCTACGCTACTTAAAAGGTACGATGAACTATTGTTTAACTTTTAAAAAGAGTGGTATGGATGTAAGTGCGTATGTCAACGCAGATTGGGCTGCGAATCAAATTGATAGGAGGTCATTTACTGGTTTTGTCTTTAAGTTAGGCAAGTCGACAGTCACGTGGGAAAGTAGGAAGCAACGAACAGTTGCCCTTTCCAGCACCGAGGCGGAGTACATGGCTATTTCCGATGCATGCAAAGAGGCATTGTTCATTAGATCTTTTCTAAATGAATGTTTAGGTATTACGTGTAAAATATCTATGTTTAATGATAGTCAGAGTGCTCAGAAGTTATGTACGAATGCTTTGTACCATTCACGTACGAAGCATATTGATGTAAGACATCATTTTATTAGAGAAGTTATAGAAAATAACATATTAAGTTTATCATACTTACCGACTGATAAAATGATCGCTGATTTGCTGACAAAAGCTCTTACAAAGGATAAAACAGCATCATTTGTTAGATTGCTTGGTTTATCTGTATGATAGCATATGGTATTTAAGTGTTTTTGTTTAAGGGCAGGTGATGGAGCATGTAAACAAACTCCTTAGGTTTGTATAGCTTTTGTTTTATAAATAAGAAACATCTGTCCATGTCTTTTATATCAAGCTCCTCGGCGGCATCAATACCTGTATATCTTTGTATTCCTATTTTTCCACATTATATATCCTTAAATAACTTATCTGATTTCTTTTCGCCCTATACCATCACCAACATCTTTACCCGACTACGGCAAAGCCAAAAGGAAGGGTAATGGCAGATGTATGTATGTCCCACCGTAGCGCCTAAACTACTGAACTAATTTTAATAAATGAGGTGTCAATAGATTCCTTATCATGTGCCGAGTGTCATAGGCTATATAAATTTTATTAATAAATTTAAATGACGGTATTTCAACCTTAAATTCTAACCTCATTAAAAATTACTAAGATAATCATCACGTGTTTAGTATCAAAAGAAAGTTATTAGCAATTGCAAATATGTATTCGTATCATACTAGCTATTTTCATCTGCCTAAATTGACAAATAGTTTAAAAAACTATAACGTGAAAAAAGGGGGTCTAAAAAGGATGAAACAAGAAATAAAATTCTAACAGAAAACCAGAAATGCACAGTTGCAAAAAATGTTCTACCTTGACCTGTGGTACTATGAGCTGTGGTAGCACCTACTACTGTGTGAGTTTTCATAGTCCATTACATTTACAGTCTCGTAAACAAGCCAGTTGAAATTACTGGCGAAATATAGACCTCCGAGAAAAAAAAAACAAAACTAAACATGGTAATACCCCATGTTTTATTTAATAATATTCATAGTGAATAAACGTAAACGTAATATAAAAGTTTTCTATACGTAGTCTCAACATCGCTTCAGTATCATTTGATTTTCATTGTATTAAATTCTGCAAATTATCCCCAACAATTGCTAAACCGATGCTTGAGCGATGTTGATACGGTTAAGTGTGGAATACGCGTCCAGCCTGGGTCGGAATAGACTGGCTAACCAGTACACAGCTACAGTGCACGCACATGCGCACTCCAAGATGCAAAAGTATCCACCTAGTTCCGTACACCCTGCGACCTTGAAACCATCTAAACATGCAAAATATAATAAAAATAAAATTATACGACATATTTTATTAATTTACGAAATATAAATTACTTAAATGTACGCAATGTAATCTTAAATATATACTTGATTAAATATTTTCTAAAAATTATTTAATTTATAATATAAATTCAAATAAAAATAATGTGTTATATTTATAAATCTAACATAGATAATATTAATCTAAATTTCGTACTCCCTTGGCCAATATTTTGTGTTCCGGCTGGAACACCGGTCGCTGAACTAAATATAGTTTGGTTGGCTCGAAGTCTATCTATCACTCATTTAGCAATTCGAGTCGTTAGTGATGACTTGTACATATCTCCTCCGCGCTGCTCGCTACTAACTTTATTTCTTAAAGAAACAGTTTAAAAGTGAAATACAGTGTTGATCATAATAATATTTAATCATTTAAAAAACTATTTAATTTATTCTGTGCGGAAATATACGTATAAAACCTGTGTAACAGTTTTTTTCTTATTTAGTTTGTGATGCGTTCCGTTTGTTATTTTTAATAAAAAAGGTCAAGAATCGTAAGTTTTATGTTTTACATTTTGAATTTTGTATTTCGTATTTTATTTAGGAATTATTTATTAACATTGCATGTCAATTAACAAAATAATTAAATTTGAAAAGTGAAAATAAAATAAAAGAGTGTTTTATAATATTGGTATAATAAAACACTTTATTTATCGGGTTGAATCGCGTTTTATTCTTGGTATTAAACGAACCCAACCCGATAAATAAAGTGTTTTATTATGCAAAAACGCGAAAACCATAGAAGAAATTATATTGGTATTTATTATTATCTATTTTTTTATTCAGTTTGTTTTGTTTGTGTTTTTTTCTTACATGATTTCAAAGATTACTTTTAGTTTTTTTTTAATTTGATTTTTGAACAAAACGTAATTTGAGTTAATATTTTAAATTATTAAATAAAATAAATAAGAATAATACTAAAATTGACTTAGACTCGGTTGACAATAGGATAATGGTGGTGATTTTGTAAGAAAAAAGTTGATAAATAGTTAAGTTGACTTGATTCACATTTCAGATTATAACATAAAAAAATAAAAAGAGAAATAATAAAAAAAGTGTAAATTAAAATTGACTTAGGACTCGCTCAACGATGAGATGCTGTTGCTGTTTTTGACCGGATAAAGTTGATAAAGGTGTCGTGAAGATTGAGATAATTACAAAGATTACATAGGTAAATAAACATTAATTGATAAAACTAAATAAATAAATTGACTTAGACTCGATTAAAAATGGTTTGCTGGAGGTGTTATTGTAGGACGAAAATTAATGAATGCTTCGAGAAGATATGTAGACATGGTTCGCGTAGCCCAACCCTGAGTGAGCTGAACCTTCCACCTGCACCGCCTCCTCCAATGAGTCGCCCCCTGAGAGCCGGACTCCAAGACCTCCCGGTCCCACCTTCTCGGCGGCATAGATCTTGCGAAAGGCCAGGCATGGTGCTGCCGCTTCAGAGATCATACCCAAATGCTGCTGTCGGTCGGCGACTAGCTCAATTGCGACCTCAGGTGGAGCCGTACGAGGAGCAGTTACCTGACGTTGTAAATATGGCTTATTTAACCGCAAGAGGCGAGTGCTCATGTCAAATCGATCTGACGTTTCACGCTCTGATCCAAATGTGACGTCGAAGGGAACTTTCGGACGAGTATGATTATGTTTACCTAGATTCCCGTGCTACTATAGAAGGTAAGTATGGCTGTTAAACGGTGATGTTCCATGAGGCCAAAATAGTAAGGCTACGTCCGTACAGACAGAGCCTTGCCAACAAACCCTAATTGTTGTGCAATTTGGGCGACCACCTGTTGCTCACAATACCACCTTTGCTGTAAACCGCCCCCTAGTCAAATAATAAATATTTTTAAAGCAACTTATTTATTTATTAAACAAATGCTTTCAGACTTACAGTTTACACCAAAACGTAATGTAATGGCTCATCAGACGTTTTGGTGTAAACTGTAAATCTTAAAGCATTTGTTTAATAAATAAATAAATAAGTTGCTTTGAAGGCTAATTATTATTTGACTAGGGGGCGGTTCACAACAAAGGTGGTATTGTGAGCAACAGGTGGTCGCCCGATTTGTACAACAATTAGTTAGGAGGTGGTGCGTTTTGTAATTGTTCACTCGTCCATTGGCTGAGCAATTGTATTATTTTCAAATACCCAAGAAATCGCTCACCAATATGTCTTGTAAAAAAATATCTTTTTATTTGTGGGAAGAATTATATACAAAAAGTAGCCTTAATCCAATCGGATTTAGGACGGCTTTTCGTAGCACCAACCACAAAAGTTCTTACCTTTCGAGTTGTATAGATGCTTCCATACGGAATACGACTCATTCGTCCGTACAATTCACACATTGAGATTTGAGGTATTATCAATTTGTTTGGAAAATTCGTCTCTAATAAATTTTTATTTTTTATTTATAACAAATCATGATTTGCCATGTGGTTTATGGTAATATCTATCTGTGGAAAATATCTACATCATTTGTCCTTGGAAACTGAAAAACGTTTCATTTTAGAAATAACCTACATTCTTTTACCAAAAATAGATGTTCTTTCTTTCCATAAAATAAAATAGGCTTGTATTTGAAGAAATTCGATATCAATTCAAATTGTTAGACATTTTACTGCTTTGTCTTCCTATTTAGACTTAATTTTTAACCAGATTGAGAAAAACCGAAGGTTCTTAATTCGTCGCTACTTTCTTATAAGAAAGTGTTTTATTGGTACCGTAGTTTTAGCCGAAACTCAATCATAGATCTCTAGTACGAGCTTTAGGCGAACTTTTCTTTTTCGAAAATATTGAGTTTATGCCGTGGTTTATGTTTTACTGAAAATAAACCCAGCTGTTTTTGAAAGTAAAGTCAATTGATGTTTAGATTGTGGTAGTTATAGATTAAGATCATCTTTAAAAACAGTGATTAGAGCTCTGTCTCTTTATCAGATGTCAAATGCCTTGCGAATAACATTTTAGTTTCGTCGTCGTAGCACGGTAGGTACTATTTTATGCATTTTATTACAATAATGTCAATGCTGAGCGAAATTACCATCTACGTTGAAATTGTCTGTCAAGATTGTTAAATATCCAAATACTTATTGGTTGAAACATGCCACGGCGATTCTGCGTGAAAATCTGGAAAAACTTTTTCCATATTCCGATATCATATGTTTTACAGGCCTCCAGTTATCTGCATACCAAGATTCATCACAATCGGTTCAGTAGTATCTGGGCGATTGAAACACAAACATCGCATTATTAATATTAGTGCCATGGCACGGGCTTTTGTTGAGTTAGTAGCTAAGTGAGCTTATCGAGTATTTTGTATTCCTGAATATAATTATTGTTGTGTAACAGCTATTTTTCGTTCGTTTTACTAGCCCGGTTTATAAATGCAAAGCGAAGTTATTCTGTTTTATATACCTACTTAACGTTTTGTTGTTCATGTATGTTAAATATAAAACGAGACCATTATAATGTTACAATAATAGTTCCATGGTATCGAACATGTAGGTATGTGCTGTGGTTGACTTGTACACGAGTACCTACCTACTTACGAGTACTGCATGTTTCTGAGTACAACTAATTTCTATCTCGTGGAATATGAAGCACTGCCATCCCTTCAGTCTTAGGGCTTCTGCGAAACAGATATTTATTGAATAGTTACATATATTTTGTCTTTAGTTTATAATTTTGATGATGTAATTGTAAATATAGATTTTTTGTAGATGTCATTTCATATGTATTGTTGTAATCGTACTATTGAGCCCAATGTGGTGTAGAAATACTCGTTTCAGCCCGCGGCTTCGCCCGCATATCTTTCAGGAAACAGGATTAGAATAGAATTAGGATTACCCCGTCGACTATCGATTAAGAGAATAAAAACGTTTTTACAAAATTAGACTTCCGCCCCCTTTCCGGGGGGTTTCCTTCTTCTGATAAGAAAACCGAAGCCGAAACCTAAATCGGAACTGAAATCAACACGAGAAACACATAAAAAACAAACCAGAAAACAAAATCTAAAAAAAAAGATCGTTTTTTTTTTTTAACTAATCCATGCTGTCCCACTGCTGAGCAAAAGTCTCCCCCATCTCACTCCATTGGTCGCGGTTTTAGGCTACCTCCGCCCAGTCTGGCTCGAAGCGATCGAGGTCGTCTCGCCAGCGCTTTCGTGGCCGATTTCAACGTCTCCAAGCATCTGAAGGAGTCCATTTAGTTGTGGTTGCAGCCCATTTATCCCCGTCCATTCTTGAGATATGGCCTGCCCAGTCCCACTTTAATCTGGCCGTTGTGTTCAAAGTCAAATTACGGACTATAGATTTCACCCTTAGACCAAAGCCAAAGCCTCAATACAAATTGAAACTTAGTCTAATAGTAGTTTATGATCCGAGATACTAAAGCCCTGTGTTATATATATATATACGAGTATAGAGGGCGTCAAATTGAATCTAAAACGTACGAAGGACTCTAGAGTTAGCTCCCGAGATTTTTTCCAAAAAAATACGCAAAGGGCTCGTTTTTTTTGGAAAACCAAACAGCTGGTGTAAACAAACAATGACATGACTTAATTAGTTGGTTATAAATCGTTATATTTTTAATCTTTACAATATATAATTGATTTTAGTTCAGAAGGTTAAGTATTCCAAAAAAAAACTACATTATCGCCCTAGAGGACGAATGAAATTCAGTACAATTTTCTTTCCCTGTTTTTAACAAATTAAGAATGACTATTGTTAGGTTCGCTTTTTGTGTCATAGAATGTGACTTTTTTAAGCAAGTGGTACGAAAAGTATACACGCGACGAATAGAGAACCTCCTCCTTTTTTGAAGTCGGTTAATGACATTTTTAACAAATACTAAAATTTGGTACTAGTATCACAAAGTGAATTATGTTTTTTCATACTTCCGGACCGCATTTTCCTCTCACCTTTTGTGTAGGATGGGTAAACTAGGTAGGTACGTATTAGTATAAGTATACTAATTATTTCGAACACTTCTTGCCTAAGAAAATGCTATTTTTCTAGTCAACAAAATATAATTTTACCTAATTAAGAGCCTAATAATCGTGCAGAGATATCTGCTGTATCATTTCTATAATAACTAGGTAAATTAGTGGTTCGCCCCGAACTGAGGCTACGCCAGCTTATAAGATAGGCTCATTTATTCTCAGGGTTTATCATCAAACATTGACGAACGAGTATTAAATACAATCAAACAAAAACAAGTAATATCAACATCAAAACTACTTAATAAACTAAATAAATACATTATATAATACAAATGTAAATTATATAGATGAAACACATTTTAGTTTTTACGCAGCGAGTTCAAAATGCTGTTAGCATTATAGCATTAATAGCCTCCAACATTTTAGTCTAGCGTCATCCCTCAAATATAAATGGGGTTATTTGAATCTGCATTAATATTATAAATATTGTACTAATATCTGAACATATATTATTTAAAAAAAACCGGCTGCGGTTGTAACTGAAAAGTAAAAATCAAGTTTAACAACACTCGTCTTGGAGTGAACTATTCATAGTCAAGCTGATCTAATTTTGCTATTCCTTTGATCTCGAATACTTAAAGATAAAAAAACCTTAAAAATTATTCGACGCTTCTAGAAGCTTATAGATTGGTCAAAAGAATTGGTTCGAGTCGTCAAGCAGTTTTTTCACCTATTTATTTTCAATTTGTCAAATATTAATTAGGTTTCGTTTTGCCAAAGCATGTAAGGTTTTGATTGGTCAAGTCTACGAAAAGTACAATCTCGTCAAGTCTGTAAGAAGTTTTAATTGTCATATGTTAAAATATTGTGATTCGACAAGCTTATTTTTAGTTCTGGTTTGTCAAATCTATTATAGCCCGCTCAATTAGCTTCAATACATTTATTTGCCAACTTATTAAGATACATAAATACTAAATACGGGTACTATAAAACCTACAGGACCAAAAAAAAATAGTTTCAGGAATTAATAAATTAACATATATTTTTTCAAGTATTTATTGATTTATATAATATATATAATCATAATATAATCAATAAATAAAGAACATCGAAACACTAGTTTGATACAAAATTAGAAAACAACATTCCTCACTTTTTATTTTCTTTTAGAATTTCAACATTGAAATATTGGTATTTTTCGTGTAAAATATTTTTTCAAGTCTTGTTGATTTTTACGTCGATTCTTAAGTATTTCGCCGATCTTTTATTACCTTCTAATTTATTTAATTTCATCTTAAGCAGTCTCATACCTTGAACGCTTAACTTGGTGTTCATTGCTTGCATAAAGTGAAAAAGGGATGTCTTTTAAAAAAAATTTTAATTAGTGCCAGCCTTCAACAGGGTTAGTTGTGTTATGCTTTTAATAATAGCAACTTACAGGTATAGATTTGCTAGACAGCTACTGACAGACAGAAATATATTTCCAAAAAATCCCCATGACAGGATTCGAACCTGCGTCCTTTCGACCTGCGTCCTTTCGTCCTGCGTCCTTGGTGTCCTTTCGAGCGAAAGGACGCAGGTTCGAATCCTGTCATAAGGGATTTTTTGGAAATATATTTCCTTGCTAAAAATATCTCTAAGTTTTAAAAAATTACAACATGACAAATCCAACTGTATCCATTAGAATAAATTGTCAGCGAATGCAAGATTGCAATGAAAAACAATTCTACCCACATAATAGATAACAAATAATGACAGCACAAATCTATTTTGTTAAATAAGAAGTGTAGATAAAGACTACTTTAAAGGCAAATGAGAATTCAATTAACAATTGTAATTATAATAGATTTGTCAAACCAGAACTACTGAAACCAGAAAAATATGCTTTTTGAATCAGATTTTTTTATCATTTGACAAGCAAAACACTTTATTTATCCGGGTTTATCGCGTTTTTATTCATTGTTCTAAACGAACCGAGCTTTCGCCAACTTTACAGTTGGCTTTTTCAAGGCTGACTGAGATGTAATTTGTCTAATTTTAACATTCTCCATTTGACAAATTAAAATTTCTGGCAAAAGTGACGAGATTGTACGCTTGAACAGTCAAAACCTTTACATGCTTTGGCAAAACGAAACCAAATTAATATTTGACTAATTGAAAATAAAATAGGTGAATAAAAAAACCGCTTGACGAATGGATTTTTTTTATGCTTAATCTAAGAAATGAAAATAAATAATTACCATAAATCTAAGAAATGGTGAATGCAGGAACTTTATTTTTTTCGGGTGTTGGGATTCAGTTTATTAAGGTAACTTCGAATTTAAAAAAAAACTAAATAAGGCACTTCGATATATCATCCGAGCCATGTTTCTGGGTTTAGCCCTGTAGTGATCCGGGGGTCCGCTTTCATAATTTTGCGTCTCCAATGCGCACGATCTTCTTCGCTTAGCTTATCTAGGCATTAAAAACCAAAAATATAACTTTTTAGGCCTACGGCTAAACCTTAAGGATACGTCCGCATAGGCAGGAGGCTGGCTTAGCGTCTAAAGGCTAGCACCTAACTAATAGGGGTTAAAGTATGAAATTGCTGTTTTATTGTAATAGGTTCTTTGAATTGACATAGAATCTTCATGGTTTGAGGTTTTCGAATGAAACTTTTTTCAAATGGTTTCTGTGATGTTCTTTTTTTAAAAAATGTGAAACATTTGAATATCGACTTTCAATTGTTTTTGTTATTCAATTTAGACAAGAAAGATGGATACTGCGAAAATTCGAGTGATTTTTGAATACGAGTTCCGACGCGGAACTAACGCGGCAGAAACAGCCCGCAATATCAATGCTGCGTTTGGAGAAGGGTCTACTAATGAACGCACCGTGCGATTTTGGTTTAAACGCTTTCGTGATGGAAATTTCGACTTAAAGAACGAGCCACGAGGAAGACAGCCCACACAGGTGAATAACGATGAATTAAGAGAGATAGTGGAAGCCGATCCTAGTCAAACTACCCAGGAATTAGCGGCATGGTTTAACGTTACCTTACCCACTTTATTGACTCACTTGCGTCAAATCAATAAAATAAAAAAATACGAAAAATGGGTGCCTCATGATTTGACTGATCTGCAGAAAGAAACGCGTGTTGAAACTTGTGTTGCCTTGTTGAACCGGTACAGAAATGAAGGAATATTGGATCGAATTGTAACATGTGATGAAAAGTGGATTCTTTATGATAACCGGAAAAGAAAAATGCAATGGCTGACCCCAGGTCAAATGCCACAACAGTGTCCTAAAGCAAAACTTTCCAATAAAAAGGTAATGGTAACTGTTTGGTGGTCTCAGCATGGTGTTATTCACTATAGTTTTCTTCGATCTGGTCAAGCAATTACGGCAGATGTCTATTGTGCCGAACTCCGAACCATGTTGACAAAACTAGCAGTAAAACAGCCCCGACTCATGAATCGATCTTCACCATTATTGCTCCACGACAACGCGAGTCCTCACACAGCACGAGAAACCATTTTGACCCTTCAGGAACTGCACTTAGAAACCATTCGTCATCCTCCGTATTCACCAGACCTTGCTCCAACGGACTACCATTTTTTTCGTGATTTGGACAATTATCTACGTGACAAGAATTTTTCTTCCCAGGAGGCAGTACAAAATGCTTTCACACAGTTTGTGCAGTCTAGATCGTCGGAGTTCTATCGCAAAGGCATTAATAACCTTCCCATTAGATGGCAGCAATGTATAGATAATAATGGCAACTATTTTGATTAAATAAATTTGTTAAAAATTTAAAAAATAAACAATTAAGATTTTTAGTACAAATCGGCAATTTCATACTTTAACCCCTAATATTTTTTGGTCCTTCAGTACTGCGTCTCCTTATTAGGGACATTAAGCTGGAGGTGTGGCATATTTATTTATCATGGCGTGCTCACCTAACTGACACTAACCGCTAGACACCTAGCTGTGTATTTAGCGGGAACGCAAGCCTTTAGGCGTTGGGCACTAAGTTAGGCGCCTACCTATGCAGACATAGCCCAATATTGTGTATAATAATGATACTTTTTAATGATAGTTGACGTTTTTTTATTTAGGTGGCCTGTCGGATGGGGAAGCAAGTCGGGGTCCGTCAAGGAGCCGTTCGTCGCGGCGTGACGACCCCCGTCGGCACACGCTGGCCGCGTCTGGAGCGAACCATCTATATTCGCACCCACACCACCCTTCCGCTCCACTTGAAGAACACGACCTCGACGTAAGTCTCCTACCTACCTGACCTAAGGCTACGTCCGCACAGACTAGCACCTAAAAACTGTCTAAAACGTTCGCGACCGGCCGCACTGAGCGCACGCTAAGCGACTAGCCCGGCGCCAAGCGCTCTGTGCGGCCGGTAGCTAACGTTCTAGCTAGACTGTTCATTTTTATTAGAGCCTCGCTAGGTGGGTCTCAAGGTTCTAGGCGCTTTGCAAGTCGAATATCTGCGGACGAAGCCTAATGACTATTATGTATTTTGTGCCTAAGGGGACGTTTTTATGTTTGACTATGTATACATTAAATGTCAGCTTCTTGATATTTTTCTAGATGTGTTTTAGGTGTATAGGCCGCTAACTTGACCTAACGGCTGCAATCAGAGACACATATTTGTAGATATGCCAGGATTCATAGAAAATTGGAAATTAGAAATATATTTCCACAAATATTCATACAAATATGTGTATCTAACAGCAGTCATTAGGTCAAGTTAGCGGCCTACCTATACAACTAAATTACTAAAAAAAACAAAAATACGATTCGGAATAGACTGACACTTTTCAGTGGAACGGAAGATGCGCTCACGAGCTAAAATTAACTATACTAATAAGATCATTTTAATGTAAAACATGATCAAAAGCGTAAAACTCCATGAGCTTCTTGTGGTTTCTCATATTTTCATCGGAGGGTTCCTTCTTTTCATCGCGTTCCGCGAAGACTTCAGTTTTAACATAAATTCATTGTGTATTCGTAATAAATTCGATTCTTGTGCTAATGCACAAAAGCATACATATTCATTTAAAACGTGTACACGAATACATAATAAAAATTCTAGTAATCCCTTTATTTCTTCTTTATTTGAGAAATCTATAGGTACTTATAATAAAATCGTAACTTAGCGGTGTCTGTTTTTGAAAGATATGTTGAAAAAAAACTGGTTTTAAGGGTATGTACCTACTAACGTAACAGACCCCATTTCCGTGTTTATCTTTTTGTCCGATTGGATGTTTGTCCGTTTGTCTGTGCGTTTGTGCGCGCTAAACTCGGAAACGGCTGGATCGATTTCAATGAAATTTGGTATGCAGATAGCTTAAGACTTCGATTAACATATAGGCTTTTATCCGGATATAAAGTCCGGATATCCAGATAAAAATAAAAGTACACACCACATCTTACACCTACGGTTGGTAGGTGTAAGAACAACGCAGGATCGCGACTTGCGCGGGTGAAACCGCGGGGCGCAGCTAGTGTCTAATAAGTGTCATAGTTAAAATAAATAAGTATATGATTTGAATATTGATTTGATTTCTTCTTGAATTCTTGTATTCTTGATTTTAACAGTAAGAAATAACACAATAGATTACCGGTGTGCTACTTCTTACTGTTACAATAATAAAACTAGGAAACATTTACGGCGTTAAACATGTGGTTCAATCTATATTAAGAACGTTCATACTAAACTTAGTAAACTCGTAAACAAATAGAAAACGAATTTACAGTATGCTCCAGAAGCTCGTATACAGACAGTAGAAAGTTTCACTTGAACCGAGTGAAAGAATGTTTCCTTTCAGAAAAATTTGCTATCCTTATTATAGTATATTAGGTATTTTTCCTCCAACAACGATCTTTCTTTTCCACTCGGTATATGCTGATCGTATGAGAATTATTATGAATCTAAGTTTCAACTCCATGAATAAGTGTAAGTCATACCGTTTGCCTTTGTTCGATCCTAGCAGCAGCCCTAGACAACATTCTTATCGAATAACTAAATCGCCAATCGACAGATTTTTTTGTATGAAATTGACATATAAGTTCGCGATACCAACTTATGTCAATTTCATAACTTAATCGATAAGAATGTTGTCTAGGGCTGCAGGCTGGTATCGTTGTCTATCTTACTTCTTACTAATATAATAAACGCGAAAGTTTGTATATATTCTTATCCCGATATCGGGTTCAGTAGTTTTTGCGTGATTGAGTAACAAAGTCACAGACATACATATGTACAAACTTTTACGTTTATAATATTAAAGTAAGATATTTATTTTTTTATTATGTAAGATTTATTGAAGTTATATAAGTAAGAAAATATTATAAAGAAGAAACGTTGATTACATGTATTATGTATGTTTTGATTAATCTCAGAAACAACATTACTCATTTTAATGAATGTTTTGCTGATGTCACATTTAAACCCTGGAAATGACATTTGTTACGTAAAACAAGCCTTCGGTACTGCGAGCTTCGATCAAACAATTTTCGGTGAAACGAACCATAGGGGAAATGAACAATCGGGGAAACAACTATTCGGTAAAACCATCTATCGGTCAATCGTCTCCGGCGAAAGGTGTTTAGATAGATAGTGTTTCGAAATAGCGTAGGGAACCCGTTAGGAGCAATTATTGTTTTTCATTTTTTTTTAAGTTATTTTCAGTTTTATGTTTTTTTCTTTTTGTTTAGAATAATGATATAAGATCGACAGCCAACGTTCCGGAATACGCAACCGTAGCAAAACCAAAAGAAATGAGACCAAATAGAATTTTTGATGCGCGTACCAAAAAGGTATTTTTGATATAATGTTATTTTGTTACTAACAAACAAAGCTTGAACTAACAAATCACCCAACTTTCAATCAGTGTTATATTTCGGCCAAATTATGCTCTTTGTGCATCTATTTTTAAAATAATTATTAAAGGCATGGCAAGCAACGTCCTGTTGCTTATTTAAAACGATATCTCAGCCAGCTCTTCTGCCACTTTGATTGACGAGGCACCCGTGCAAATGTGTGGATGCCATATTACGGCCATACTCCGGTACACTTATCTATGCCTTGTGTTATTCGGTGCCAAGAAAAATATGACAAGGTTAATTAGTTATTGGTACCTACTTTTCAGGTTAGAGTAGTATAGCTTCGGTACCCAAGCTCCATTAAAAATACTAATATTAAACAGTTAATTACCTATATGTAATGTTTCTTATCAGCGATTCACTTAAGCCCGATTTCCAATTTTAAGTAATTGAATAAAAAAATGAATGTAATTTATTTACCAAAAATATTAATAATAAGAAACAAAATAAACGTTCCCAACTTCGAAAGTTACAAACTGAGTTGCAGTGAGAGCGCCCTCCTCTGGGATTAGACTATAGATAAAAAAGAAAGAAAAAAACAACTAATAACTAAACCTAATCCGAAAAGAATCGTGTGATTAGCCGATCTGTTTTTACTCGCTTACTGGGCGGTCAGATTTCTTTATAGTTTATTTCTTCCAAGTATAGAACACGTATAAAAAACAAAACTTGAAAGCGGGTGTGTATTTGGGAGGCCTAGGAATGTGTCCCATCGCAATAGCAAATGAAACAATTAGACTTTAGTGCTTATATTAGCAGTTATTTAGTGGCTATTACAAGAACAGTACATTAATAAAGTGTGCTGGATTGAGAGATTGGACAAAGAGAAAATGTTTTGTTCCATTATTGCATCTCCACTTCACCATTAAGAGAGAGAGAGAGTATCCGAAAAACTGATGATCATAAAATAAGACTGGTTTCTTTTTAGAGACTCGAAGGAAATAAGCCGCCGCCTAATAGTAGAGCTTTTTTATATCGACCCAGACGATTCATACGTACCATAGTTAAACCGTTTAAAAAATTGACTCACACTCATTTAGAAAAGCTGATTCAAAAATTCGATTGTTGTTTTTTTATTATAATTTTAATAAAACAGATATCATGTTATCAGCTCAGGTTATTACCTGTTGGTAATCTAAGCGGATGATCTAGAATCAGTACTTGTATTCCAGCCGCCTCTCGGTCGGGTGTACCAGAACAACAACAATGCAATGCTGTTCGACGATGATCCTGGGATCATGTCCGAAGTGGAGACATCTTCGACTGGCTTCAGGAGAGGAGGGAAACAACGATCCTCTCTCCCCGTGGTGAGAACCCCGAGCAAAACTTTGGAGAGACCGCTTGGTAAGTTTCGTATCTGTTTTTTTAAACTATCTGCTTCCCGCGATTTCACTCGCGTATATCCCGATTCCATGTAATAGGGGTTAAAGTATGAAATTGCCGTTTTATTGCAATAGGTTCTTTGAATTGACATAGAATCTTCATGGTTTGAGGTTTTCGAATGAAACTTTTTTCAAATGGTTTCTGTGATGTTCTTTTTTTAAAAAATGTGAAACATTTGAATATCAACTTTCAATTGTTTTTGTTATTCAATTTAGACAAGAAAGATGGATACTGCGAAAATTCGAGTGATTCTGAATACGAGTTCCGACGCGGAACTAACGCGGCAGAAACAGCCCGCAATATCAATGCTGCGTTTGGAGAGGGGTTTACTAATGAACGCACCGTGCGATTTTGGTTTAAACGCTTTCGTGATGGAAATTTCGACTTAAAGAACGAGCCACGAGGAAGACCGCCCACACAGGTGAATAACGATGAATTAAGAGAGATAGTGGAAGCCGATCCTAGTCAAACTACCCAGGAATTAGCGGCATGGTTTAACGTTACCTTACCCACTTTATTGACTCACTTGCGTCAAATCAATAAAATAAAAAAATACGAAAAATGGGTGCCTCATGATTTGACTGATCTGCAGAAAGAAACGCGTGTTGAAACTTGTGTTGCCTTGTTGAACCGGTACAGAAATGAAGGAATATTGGATCGAATTGTAACATGTGATGAAAAGTGGATTCTTTATGATAACCGGAAAAGAAAAATGCAATGGCTGACCCCAGGTCAAATGCCACAACAGTGTCCTAAAGCAAAACTTACCAATAAAAAGGTAATGGTAACTGTTTGGTGGTCTCAGCATGGTGTTATTCACTATAGTTTTCTTCGATCTGGTCAAGCAATTACGGCAGATGTCTATTGTGCCGAACTCCGAACCATGTTGACAAAACTAGCAGTAAAACAGCCCCGACTCATGAATCGATCTTCACCATTATTGCTCCACGACAACGCGAGACCTCACACAGCACGAGAAACCATTTTGACCCTTCAGGAACTGCACTTAGAAACCATTCGTCATCCTCCGTATTCACCAGACCTTGCTCCAACGGACTACCATTTTTTTCGTGATTTGGACAATTATCTACGTGACGAGAAGTTTTCTTCCCAGGAGGCAGTACAAAATGCTTTCACACAGTTTGTGCAGTCTAGATCGTCGGAGTTCTATCGCAAAGGCATTAATAACCTTCCCATTAGATGGCAGCAATGTATAGATAATAATGGCAACTATTTTGATTAAATAAATTTGTTAAAAATTTAAAAAATAAACAATTAAGATTTTCAGTACCTACAAATCGGCAATTTCATACTTTAACACCTAATATTTCTCCAAGGTCTTCAAGGTTCATCTATCTCCATAACTCTTATGTTTCATAAGAGTTTCATATGACAATACTCGTAGCAATCACTCCAAAAAATCATGCGCTGTCCAGCCGTTTGCGTGATGTCATGACCAAGGGGAATATACATGATATACAAGATGTAACGGGTAAGCCCTTTTAATCCGAAAGGGAAAGAAATAGCTGATCTTCAAGTAAACTTTACACTTAAAATTTTCGAAAAGTACTTCGAATTTTCAAAAGTCGTAGAACAAAAGGTGTTCGCCTAGACGTCTAGAACAACCCCCTTTCGGATTAAAAGGACTTACCCGTTACATCTTGTATATACAGGATACATTTATATAATATACAGGATAACCAATAGATATTGGACTTACAAATATGTATAAATTTACACATTTTCTCAGGTCTCGCGTGAACTTTAACTTTTTTTTAATTTTCCTTTGCTTGTAAATATGAGTTCCAATCGTGTTAGTTTAAAAAGTTTATTACAAAATTAGTATTGTAAAAATACAATGTAATGGATCGTGACGTCATTTTCAAGAAACGTTACGAAACTAGTTACTTCTTGGGCGTCACCTGTTTCAGAACTTGTTATTTTCATATTCAGGGTTTGTAATTGTTTGCATATTGCCTCCACAAACTATACAGTTATTTAGGAAATTAAAACAGATTAAATCAATACTTAAGTGTTTGTTAGCTAGATAAATCATTAAATTACTACGAATTAAGATAGCAGAATTAATAACGAATTACAAAAATCACGACTCGAAACTAGTGATTTGGTTATATGTCGTAGGTACAGTCGTGGCGTCGTCACTAGTGATTTCGTTACATATCGCGTCACACATCACACGATATTGTAACTAGTGACTTGAAATAACGCCAACGTCTAATAAAATGTTCGTTTGTCCGCAGGTCTGGTGTTCCTCCAATACAGAAACGAGACGAAACGAGCGCTGTTACCTAACGAGATAACATCCATCGATACAGTGAAGGCATTGTTTGTCAGGAGCTTCCCCAAACAGCTGACCATGCAGTATATGGACAGTCCCCTCGTCAAAATATACATACACGATTCATCGAAAGACATGTTCTACGAACTTGAAGATGACAGGTTAGTCTTTTCTGCCTTCTGTTTTCTGATTAAACTCTTTTTTCCTATTCTAATCACGTTGTTTTTGATATATTAAGCATTTATACCCAACTGCAAGGAATGGGTTATTTTTTTTAAGTTTACCCGTCGTAAGCAAAAATAAATACCTTAAAGAATTGCTTAAATAATAGAAGCAACGCGATTTAAAATGTTCGTCTTTGGTGGCTATTTCATCAAGAAAATCACTTACGTATTACGAGCTGCGTCAGTTTAGCCTATGTGTTCAATATTTTAGATGGCGATTGTTTTGCAATAGTTAATTAGCAGGAGTAGTATAAAATATATATTTTTTTTCTATTTTTCAGTCCGGCCTATTGTTTATTTTTAAAGCAGATTTCAGATAATTACTTTAAAATATTAAAACGTTTCACCTTTCACCGGTTTGTTAACTTTAGAAAAACAGAACTGACCTATTTTCGACAGGTATTTTATGAATGTATTTATATTTTAACGTTACAACAAATAACACAATTACCTTATAAGGTACTTGATGCTTCGATGCACTTTTACTTTAATCCGTATGGTAGCTTTTATACACAGCATCTTTATATCGCAGATGTTGTGGTATACAGAAGTCATGGATACACACATTCCAATGAGATATTATGTAATTAGGACTAGAGGTGATGTCCCAAACATATTGCATGTTTATTTTACGCGAATTAAATATAGAATGCCCCTGCAGCGCAGACAATATTGTTACGTCTTTCATCAAAATGGAAATGACAATCGCTACCGATGCTGTAACCAATAGTCTAGGATCAATAGGTTCCGAGATATTGACTTTTTATGTTTGACAGCTGTCATCCAAAACCAAGATCTTAAAGAGCTTTATCACTTACGCATAGTGATCTAGTGTCAATAACAGACCTTCAATTCTTCAAAACTTCAAGACTCATTCAGAGTTATAAAGTCAGTCTTTTTACTAGAATTTATCTCAAGTCAAGTTCAAGCCATTTTAACACAACAAAAATGTTTGAAAATTATAATTTTTATACCACGTCATTTTTCAAAGTCGACATTAGTATGCTAACTCGTATAAATTAGACACAGTTGTCATTAGTCATTTCGGTTATTTGTCGGAATTAGTCATTTTAGGAAATTGTCATTTTAGGAATTTGTCATTTAAGGAATTGTCGTTTTCGGAAGTTGTCGTTGTCAGCCTAAGGGCTTCTGATGCCATATATCTACTGTTGGTTGAGATTAAAGATACATACCTGCTAACTTTGACCAAGCTTTGTCTAAAGAAGGCTACAGAGGCTTAGATTATCTGTCAATTTAGCTGACAGTTTTATCTAACGATATTTCGATTAGATTGTCAGTTTTAATAGTTCAGTAATATTGTCGGTCGAATTTATGGTCTCGTACGCGTTAAATCCGGTAGCTGTGATTTTTTTCAGGCTTGTCTAGGATAGGTATTTATAATAAATAATAAATAATCTAAGTTTGTCGCCACGTCTGTACAGATAAAGTGTACAGTTAAATTGTCAGATAATCTTAACGTCTGTTGCCTACTTAATTAGAGCATGACTGTAATCTTATTCGACTATGCCTACATGGTCATTGCCTCGCTCGCTTGATTACATCGCATCAAATTCGGATGGCCTTTCTGACGACGCTGTTTTTGGATTACCCCTCGTCCCTCCGAACAACCCTGGCAGTGAGCCGCGAACACCCTCGTTTGGTGTACATATTCTTATTTAAGTAAACGTCGCGTGTATATTGTTTGTATTTGTTTTCCTGGATATTTTGCCAGTTATAAATGATTTTGTTAAATGTTTTTAAAAGATTACGTGCATTTCGTTATTGAATTTGATCCACAAATGATATAAATCAGTTCGCACAACATCACTACCCACAATACAAAACTGATACTTGCCTAATACCGGACCATGTCAGGCAAGTATAAGTTCTGTACACTAGCCACGATACAAAACCGATACTTGCCTGACACCTAACCATGTCAGGCATGTTTAGTACACTAGTTTTAGTACAAACTGATACTTTTGACCTTGTCAGGAAAGTATAAGTTCTGTACACTAGCCACGATAAAAACCGATACTTGCCTGACACCTAACCATGTCAGGCATGTTTAGTACACTAGTTTTAGTACAAACTGATACTTTTGACCTTGTCAGGAAAGTATAAGTTCTGTACACTAGCCACGATAAAAACCGATACTTGCCTGACACCTAACCATGTCAGGCAAGTTTTGTACTAGATTTTTTTTCCCTATTTCAAAAAAGTTTTTAATATACCGAATTGCGCTGAAGTGGTTCAGCTATGGTAAAACAAAGAAATGTTTATTGTTCGTTTTAATACGTTTGTTACTTTTGACTTCGCGCGGTGTTGCATGAGATGAGCTCGAAAAACGAAGTGGTTGTTGCTTGTCCCTGTGGAAGGTAAGGAAATGTACTGATTTTTTCGTTCGTTGTATTTCGGACAACGAACAATAGTTTTGTCGATACGCTACAGCAAGGCTTGTTCTTGGATTACACCACACGCTACCAAATTGTTAGACGGAAATTATTTTTAAGACCGTTTTGAAAACTGAAGGTTCGAAGCCAGTTTCGGAAAACAGAATTATTTTTATTTTTAGGAAACCTGGTCTCGAATAAAGAGAAATAATTCTGTCTTCGAAACTAGTTTCCTAACAGAATATGGAATCTTCTTTGAAACTTATTTATGGATAAAAGAAAAACATAAACCTTTACTACATAAACCTCTATTGTTATAGCTTTGAGAATGATAAGGTGTGGTTTGTCATATCCCTAAATTTAAGGGCAGGCGAGGTGGACCAGGAATGATTGCGGGCAAGACTTGAATTTTCCGTTAACAGAATATATGTTTTAAGTCATGAATCTTCTGTCGTGCATTTTGAGAATAAAATATTATTAGTCTATTTTTGTCATCAAAGTAATCTGCTAAAACCACCCACCCAAACTTTTCAGGCACAACTACTTCACTGGGAAATTTTAATCTTAATTTGGAAACACCTAATACCTAAATGCGTCTACCATTGATTCCACTTTAAACATTATTGAATATATCATTTAAAAATCTGACCCCTGTATCATCCATCTGACATTTCATTTCGTATTGTTTTTTGACATTACTTACCTATTTTTTTCCAAGTCCTGTCGGATGCGAAAAAAAAAGTTTTGGAAAACATTTCTTTAAGTATATTTCTTACCTATCCATATCAAGGACCAAGTACTTACTTTGTCCTAGAGTTTATCCATATTTTTAAGAAACACAGTTTTTGTAGTATTCGCTACACAGAGAATGTCGTAGGCGTTTTCTATAATTAGCTCATTATTATTATTCACAGTGAAATTTTTCTTATAACAACCGTCTTTATCACAGTACCAATATGTATAATTTTTTTTTTACCCGAGACATAATTTTTCCCTGTGAAATTTGCGACCACCATACAATGCTGCCACCACGCCGCCACACCACCTCTATTTGTAGAAATTGATTTATTTTTCTCCGATGTCATTTTATAACGTTCACATATTGATTATGAGATGACGTCTTGTCATTGTAGTAAAATATTTCCAAGTGGCCATGAAATTATTTCTTTGAATGGATCCTTACCTTTGTTAAAGCTATAACAAGATAGGTTTTATGTATCTCCTTTATCCATGAATGAGTTTCAAAAGAAGATTTTATATTCTGTATTGTAATCTAGTTTCGAAGACAGAATTATTTCATTTTATCCGAAACCACAATTCTAGGAATAGATAAATAATTCTGTTTTCGAAACAGGAGGGCTATTACGAAATGTAACTACGAAATGTTCGGTTCCGAACGAACGCCGACCAAAGTTTTGATCATTGTTCTTATACGAAAACACTGGATGGCTATTTACGATACGTACCGACCAAACATCAGTAGGTAGTTCATGTTTGTTCTGAACCAATTATTAACATACGTTCAAGATGAAAAAAAAGTTCAAAGAATATATTGAGAATTTTTGATTCAGAACGCACATTAACTACTTACTAATGTTCGGTCAGTCATTACGTTTCGTAATTGCCCTCCTGGTTGCGAACCTTTGGTTTCCAAAACGGCCGAATGCTTTTAAGAGGACGAATCGAAGAATTTTAGATTTGGTTGTCAATCAATATATCTCAGTATTTTATTACAAACTCGAGCTATAGCTACCTATAGTAAACTAGTATGAGTTTTTTTAGTTTGTCAATCCTTCGTCTAAATGAGTTTCAACGTTGGTTGTCGATATATTGACCTTAACTGACGTTGTCGATACTCAATGTATCGACAACATCAGTTGTAAAAACATTGAGATTTTGCCGAAAAATATTTTGACGATTTTTCTCAAACGTTAAGGATAAAACGAAAGATTTTTTAGAGAACAAAATGTTTCTCGTGCTCATGTGTTGTGCGTGGCACAAGCGGAGATAGGCTTATATTCAGAAAAGCAGCATCGTGCTGTGAATGATGATTGACCTAATAGTATTGAAAACACGAACAAATATAAAACATGTACTGAAACCTCGTAAATATTTGTAGCGGCATTAGCTTATAAATCACGAAAGAGTCCGCTTGGCGATACGACGTTACGAAACGATACAGAGGTTGAAGATCTATCCATATTCCAGGGCACATCTCCGCGACATCAGAGACCGGTCAGTGCTACGTTTGTTCGAGTCCACCGATATCGGCGGCGGAGCTTTCCCCGGAGCGGTCGGCGTTGGATCATTAACCATGCCTCCAACGATGCCAGCTTCAGCATGCTCGGGACCTTCCAGTTGGGATCAGGTACATATACTTTTGTAGGTAACATATCTTGAAAGAACAAAGACACGTCTTTATTTCTTCATAAACAATCTTCTTCGAATTACAAATCCGGTGATTGAGATTAGCTTCCAGATAGATAATTTCCAATTATTTAAACAGAAATCTGTCAGAATCATTGACACTTATTTTGTAATTGTTTCTTCTAGGATCAGAACTACTTCAGCGAACCGGAAATCGACTCGGAATACCATCACCAGCACGTGCACAAATCGAAGGTAAGTGGAGAACTTAGACAAAGTCTTCGTCACAATGACACTCCATTTTAGGACCAATATAATGTGTACTCGTGTTTTCCAATTGGAAACAGTGCAGGGAGTAGTTTACTATATCAAAACGAACAACTTTAATTCTACGATATATGAAAATTCAAAGTCGGTTTTCGAAAATTTCAAGTTAAAGTTTATTCGAAAATCAAATGTATCTTAGTTTTACAGGTAATTAACCTTAAGTTGACCTTTTATTTAGGTTCAACTACTACAATCTAAACAATAAATTTGTTTATTAAAAAAAACTGCTGTTTTTTAAAGAAATTGAAACACGAAACTTTCGAAAAAATTAAGTTCGAATTCTTAAAAGTCGTAGAACAAAAGTTGTTCGTTTTGATGTTGATTGCCCCTCCATGTTATTACATCATCATTGACAAGAAATTTAAAAATAGTACAAAAATTATGATCAAGTCTTTCAGTTAAGCAAGTGACTTTACGACAATGTAATAATTGTATTCTTTTTGAAGCAAAAATACTTACTTGACTTTCTTATTTTGATGAAATAATAATACAGAAATAAACAAACCTTAACTCTAGGTGAGCTACAGTTCTATACGAAAAGTAAGAAGAAAGTTCTTGATGTTTGATTAGTCTATCTTTAGGCGTAAGTAGAGACAAAAACAAGGAATAAATAAAATTCTTCATTAAAAAAATATTTATTTACGAAAATGGTAACAAAGTGTGAAGAAAAGGCATAACAATATTAGCTAGCGGTAGGTAAAACGGTAAAGTATCTTATTTCTTTTAACACGAAACGAAAATTTCTTAGTGACAGAATACGAACTCGGCACAATCCGATATTTAGGTTCGATTACTTGAAATCGAAACCTAATCTTTTTTGGTATTTCAGTAAAAATGCATGCTAGATTTTTTCCTTTATTCGTACTTTTGGCCACAATTCCGCGCCGTTTCGTGAATCGAAAATACAACTAGACTTAAGGCTACAATAAATAAAATTATTAACAGACAATATTCTAAATTTTATAATACCAATTCACTACAATTTTAGTTTTCTTTAAAAACATTTCTATGCGAATGACTCAACTCTCAAATATCCCGATTAAGTATTAGGTAAGTAAGTATGCTGTCTAGGTTGATTTATTTCATTAAAATGGTTACCATTAAAATTATTACCATTAAACAAAACCAATTTAAGTAGCTATTAGGTATTATTAAAATACTTCGCCCTACAGCCAAAGAAACTTTGTGGAGTAGATCATTCTAAACAAGTCGTCAACAATATTCCTTTGTAGGTACCCCCTTATTAATAAACAATATAATTGACGCTATTTTAAAGAAAGTTATACATGAAGGGAGAATATACAAGCACGCGTAGTCTTTTATAATAGTAATTGATTCATTAAACAAACATCTGTTTTTTGTTTAAAAGAGTCCGTTGTCATTTTTTTTAGAAACATGAAACTAAAACTTTTTGTTTTAAAAATAATGTTAATGTTCTTATTGCATAAAGCAAGTTTAAAATAAATGCCTTCAAAGATCCGATTTATTTATTAATTTGATCTCTGGGCTTGATTTCATTGTTAATAATTAGAATTTACCTACTAATTTTAAACAGTAATAGTTGAAGTATTTATGCCACAAACAAGAATATTTCTCATAATAAAATACCTATAAAATTAACATACCTATATAAAAGAAATGGACCTCGTTTCTAGTACATTTTTAAAGAAAAAATGTATCGCTATTCAACTCAAATAACTTTATTAATAAACGTGGAGTAAGGTCGGAGTGCAAGAACTTGCAAAGTTAACAGACAAAAACAAAAAGCGAACCTTATTTCCCTATTATAAATAAGGCTAATCTGATTAATTTATGCGGCACAGCGAGTCATTTGCAAGTAATTAACATATAATCAAAGATATTCTTACAAAACAACAACAGAAATATTTTAAAAGAAAAATACATCTACAAAAACAACCCATGGTCGATGTTGAGTGGGATTCGAACCAACAACGCATCTTGACTCAATCCGGGAGTAACGACTTAACCTATTTGTCTACCGACTTCAGTGACAACAGTGTTAAGGGCCCAGTAACGGCCCAGTTATGACCGCGTCATTTTGGCATTTACTAACCATACCATTTCGTTGTTTTATCTCACTGGGAAGTCCATTTCTATAAGCAAAACAATAGCCTATAATATAAAGTAGCTTACAATATTTGTACATTAGTTAGTTGTGTGTTAGAACGCTTTACATATAGGTAAACCCTTGTAGTAGTGGGCGCCGCTGTAGAGTTTCTTCGGTGTCGATCTCCAAGACAAGACGAGTGCGCGTTTGAAGGGCTCTGGAGCACACCCGCTGCATACATTCATAACTGCCTTTACTTCTGCCTCTGCTGGCTCTCTCTCATCGGCCTGTAAACAGAACATAGTTACAGATTAACAGCCAATTAAATTTAAAGATCTACTTAAATATTTCCGCAGCTTGTCAAAAGTATGAAGATTATCTAGTTTAGGAGCTGCTCGGTTCTTTAAGTGGCCCTTGAATTTTGAGTAGCGTAAGGGGCAAAAAAACATTTTCTCGAACTCCTCAAAGATAAAAAAAAAGCTTTTGAAAAGTACGTCTTTTTGTTGAAAGTTGTTCGCCATGAAGTTTTTATTTTACCGCTTTTTAAAAAAAGAAGTGGTTCTCAATTTCGACCCGTTTATTGTTTTTATGCTAGTTTAGATGTGTGGATGTTCACGCCATACTCTGGCATATAAAGTTAAATTCTTTGGTCAAATTAAAGACCTGAAAACTCTGCCTCTACACGAAAATAAGTTAAATTTCGATCATTCATTTGTTTTGCGACTGTGTGACTGCAGAGGAAAAAATATAAAATAAACGTCCCTATCGAAAACTCTTTCGAAAGTTTATCCGAGACGACTTTGGACAGTGAGGTAGAATCTTTGGGAAACACACACAACAGAAGTTGCCCAGATGTCACAACTAGAACAAATAGCGATGAAAACGTAATCTCACTACAGAGAATAGAAACATTAGAACACAAATTGGAAATAGCAGAAAAAGAAATAGAAAACTTATTGTCAGAAAACTATACACTGCAAGAAAAATTAACAAATTATGGAAAAAAGATAGATAAACTGTCTCACATATGTATATCAACCGGTAAGAAAAAGCAAAAGAAAAAGAACACTACAAAACAAATTAACTCCACACTGAACAGCTCTGAAGAAATAATACAAAATATGAATAATAGTAACATGCATTCAGCGACCCCTAGCGGCATAATGAACATAACCCCAAACTCAAACCCAACTCACGTGCAACCTCTAATAAAGCATACTGACTGCTATCCCGCGCTAGATGGCGTTAAAAGCCCATTGACTACATTTAATATTGACAAGGAACAAACTCTGCATCAATTAAAGACAAACTTCTATTCTCGACAATCAATAGATGGCGCTAATATAAACAAGGTTAGAAATTACGTACATATATTTGGAGATGAGCAAGGACGAGGACTATGTAGAAACCTCCAAAAGGCTCTAGGTAATAAATACATGGTTTATAGTGACACAAAACCGGGAGCAACCACAGACAAGGTACTTCAATGCATGACAGCTTCATGCTTAAACTTAGGAAAACTGAAAAACACGAATATAATTATATGCGAGTCTCAAGGAAATGAACATTTAAACGTAGAGCAAATGAATAGCATGTTTAAATCAATCAGCTCTAAGCTCTCACATGTACACTATATTGATTTGCGTTACTCCTACCTGGGAATACCACGAAATAACATCTATCACTTGTGTCAAAATATTCACCAAGAGGTAGTCCGTATAGAATACAAACGCAAGCTTTCAGCCATTAGGTATAAGGAGATAGCACGCAGAATACACCTGAAAACTCACACAAAGCCTGTAGAGAGCGAAAATTTAACCCATGATGATAATCAAATATGGATACGCAATACGGAAGGGTCTGAGCAGTTTTTTCGTGGACAACCTTTCCATATTATTTCAGAACATGCAAAGTATAAATAATAAAAAACACCTATTAGAAGCACTCATATCTGATTATAAAATTGACTTGTTTTGCCTATCAGAAACTCATTTAAAAGACACGAACCTAGGAAATGCAAAGATTGATGGCTACTCCATTGGAGCAAAGTATTGCAGGAAAACTCGAAAAAAGGAGGAGTCGCAATCCTGATTAAGGAATCCATAGATTATATAGAGCGAAATGACATCTGTGAAATGACGATTGAATTTGTAATTGAATATTGTGCGATTGAAATTGAGACTCATAACTTATTGATAATTTGTGCTTACTGGAATGGACGTGAAGCGGACTTATTCAATAAATCGATAAACTTACTACTAACTAAACTCAAGCGTGAAAAGAGTAAAAACATTATATTAGGAGGCGATTTGAACATAAATATGTTAGTGCAAAATCAACTTTCAACTGAATTTTACAATCTACTCCTAACTAACAACTTCGTTCGTCAAGTGAGGACTGCAACGAGGGTATGTACTACAACCTCTACTTGTATAGATCTTGTGTACACTAACTTTAGGCAGGTTCAAACAGACGTGCATAATTTAGGCTTATCTGACCACCATGGTGTAATGATACATATTGACATTGACCCTATTACCAATAACGAATTCCAATTAATTAAAAAAAGGACATTTACAAATCAACAAATACTATTATTTAAATCGAAAATCAGTTTAATAAAATGGAATGAATTGCTTCTACATGAATATAATTCTATGAATGACAATTATAATATTTTTCATAATAAACTACAAGATATATCAAAAATGTGTTTTCCAATCAAACATTTAAAAAATACTACTAATACTAAAAATATAAAATGGCTCACAAAAGGTATTAAATGCTCATGTAAACACAAGCGATTGCTTCGTATTATTTTAAACCAAACTGGTAATAGAATAATAAAAAAACACTTTAAATGTTACAGAAGAATTTAAAAAATGTATAAATATATCAAAAAAAACAACAATTCATAAAAGAAATGGCAAATTCAGACAACAAAATCAAAACTATATGGAATATAATAAAAATTAAAAATGGGAAAAACATTAATAAAAAACATAAGAACATAACTCTACAAATAACCCAAAAGATAGAATCACCAATCAAAGTGGCAAATTTCTTTAATAACTATTTTGCCACGGTCGGCGAGTCTAGCCCAAATAAAACAAGACATCCAAATAATTTTTCAAATGAAAATCCACCTGTGCGTAGTATTTATTTAAAACCAGTGGATGAGTCCGAAATAAAAACCATTATACTAAATATGAAGAATAAGCGTAGTTTTGGTGTAGATGGAATTCCTTCTTCAGTTATAAGAAAATGCGCTGCCGAATTAGCACAACCTCTCGCGTGGTTAATAAACCAATCTTTTACAGAAGGTACTTTTCCTGACCTATTAAAAATCTCTATCATAAAACCCATACATAAAAAAGATGAGAAAACAAAACCTTCCGAACTACCGACCAATAGCTATCCTGCCTTCAATTTCTAAAGTCTTTGAACGAGCAATGACAAACCGCTTGTATGACTATTTAGAAAAAAATAACTTAATAAACGAAAACCAATACGGCTTTCGGAAAAACAAATCAACAACATTAGCAGTCTACAAGTTCATTCAACAAGCGTATTCATACATCAACAAAAAGAAGTATGCCGTAGGCATATTACTAGACATGACAAAAGCATATGATAGGGTTCGATTTGATATTCTGTTGTCTAAAATTTATAATATGGGAATCAGAGGCGTTGCGTATGAATGGCTAAAATCCTATCTTCAGAATCGAATACAGCATGTCCAAGTTGATTATTATGAAACAAGTACAAATAAAATAGAAAGTTTTCGATCCGACTCAAAAACTTTAAATTGTTCTATCCCCCAAGGAAGCGTTCTAGGATGCATCCTATTTCTAATATATATAAACCAGCTTCCAAATAATATACCAACAAATAGCGTCCTTTTTGCTGACGACATATCTCTCCTGTTTGAATATGAGAACTCAACGGAATTTATGAACAAACTAAAACTCACTTTTAATACTGTTGTCAACTGGTTAGAAGCGCACAATCTTAAAGTTAACTATTCAAAAACGAAGATAATAGAGTTTCTACCGTACCAAAAATTTAGCTTAAACGTAAATCCACAAATAGGAATTGTACAACTAAATAAAGCAAAAACATGTAATTTACTGGGCATAACAATAGACTGTAACTTAAATTGGAAAGCTCATATTGAAACCTTAAAATCGAAATTATCTAGATTTTCTTACGCTCTGTACGAATTAAAAGTAAGCACGAACAAGCAAACCGCTTTAACAGCATATTACGCATACGCACACTCCTGGCTGAATTACGGTATCATCTTGTGGGGTAACGGGACAGATGTGCAAGACGTGCTAATCATGCAAAAAAAGTTGATACGTATAATTGTTAATATAGATAACTCTGACTCATGTAGACCACACTTCACCGACTTACGAATCCTAACAATAACATGTATGTATATATTAGAGCTATGCAAATTTATTAGAAAACACTCTGATATCTTTGATGAGGCAAAGCCTAAAAGATTGTTTGCCCCTAGAAAAAACCGTGAAAACCAATTTAAATTGCCTGCTAGTCGTCTACAGATGTATGGAAATAGTCCTTATGCGACTGCAATAAAAGTATATAATAAACTACCTAATGACTTAAGAATGGAAAACAAAACTAGTAAATTTATTAATAAATTAAAATGCATGCTTAATACTAAATGTTATTATAATCTTGACGAATATTATAATGACAAACAGATATAACATACAATTTCTAAATATTTGTAATCCACCCAATCAAATCCTAATATAATTATTGTATTAAATTTAACTTAATCTTTTATTTATTTTGACATTTAACTAATCCATGATACTTACCTTATTTATCAATGTATTAATATAATTAACTCAATCAATTTAACTTATGACATCTAATGATAACCTATCTAATTAACTTCATTGATTTGATGATTTATAATTTATGCTCAAATTCAGTTGAAACATCTGCCGCTACTATTTAAAAAAAAAAAGAAAGAAAAAAAAAAAAACTGACTAAAAGACCGCTTCACGCTCATTATCTAAAATCGAAAATACTAATTACGACAACAATATTGTTTGCTAAGCCCTACGGGTATCATGTATGTACTTGATCTAATCATATGTCATCTGTAATACTCATGAAAGCAATAAACGAATCTGAATCTGTGTGTACCGTCTGCTCGCTCTTGGAGTAAAGCGGGTGTGGCCTGGGGTGGTGAGCCGGGTCAGGGTACTTACTAGCTAGAACCTACTAGCTGTACTACTAGTTGAACAACTCAGTAGTACTACTGATCCAATGCGAATCTCTCGGTCAGAGTTATAAATCAACTTTCTTTTTAAAAAATATCAATTTTGATATCTATTGTTTTATATAATGTATAGGTACTTACAGTTTCCTTCTGAATATTCTGTACTGGTACGTTTTGGACGACTCCAGCTAGACCTCTCATCAATGATTCTTGGAAGGCAACCTCATCAGCTTGGTCTTCGTCGAATTCAGGACTAAGCAACGCCTCGTCCACTATCGACCCATCTGACAACGCTACTAATCCTCTTTTATCTTTTTTACCTGAAATATTTGCAATTGAAACATCTTCTTTAACTATATTATGAAATCTGCTCTTCACCAGGGCGACATTATACTACTGAATACTTGCGTTTCAATCGTCTAATAGTTTATACTTCAGAAGACACGTTAAGCAGTCGGTCACGGTGTTATCACAGATAACACATACTTTAGGTCAAGTTAGAGGCCTTAAGGCGACCTTATCAACTCTAACACTAGAGTTTTTAGACGTTCTAGTGTTAAAGTTCACTATAAGAAAAAATAAATGATTCTGCATCTAAGGCATTTTTTAAAAGATTTAGATATAGATAACCAAAAACATTAGAAGTAATAAACTGGAAATTAACCTGTTTTACTGCTTTCTTTTTCTAATTCCTTTTCAGGATTGTCTCTCTTATCGCGTTTAGTAGATTCTCTTCTATACAGATTATGTGTATCATCAATGAATTGTACATTGGCAGGGTTAAACAGCGACCCTGATAGGACCACGGTGGTTTCTTTAGACGGCCTGATTGGTATTGACTGGTACGAAGCACCGAGAGGCAATTGGGGTATCGGAGACGCTATGTTGTTGCTCTGAATGCTGTTCAACAGTTGTTCAGACACGATTCTGTTTCCTAACTGCCCGTTTATGTACTCCTGTTGAAGTTGCATTCCATTGGGGAGTTGTACTGGGATCATTTGTTGAGGTTGTCCTCCAACTAAGTTAAGGTTCGCCGGTCTTTGCAATTGACCTCCAATGAGGAAGTTTCCGTTGCCTAATGGGGTGGATTGCGGTGGTGGAGGTTCCGTTAGCGGTTCCGAAGTGGACTCTAGAGGTGTCCCGTCATGTTTGAAATGGTGGACGTGGTGGTGTTTGTGATCTTTGTGAGCTTTCCCAGCGGTCAGTGCCACGTGGTACAACTGTACCATGGTTATTTCTCCCATTAAACCTGGTGGCCCTAGAAAAGAAAAGTAAAGCAAAGTTACAATGCATCATTTGGCCTCATCCCACTTGCTGTGAATCGACGATGAGTTCGACAGTGTAACTTGCTTTCTTAGAAGAAATCAATTCACTCTTAACCTCATACATAAAAAAAAAACAATCCCTGTAGGTATACAGGGACTGTTTGTAATTGGGGAGGACGTTTGTTTAGAGCAGTGTTAGTCCAGTGGTAGATACTCTGACTTTCAATCCGAAGGTCGTGGTTTCGAATTCGGGCCGCGCACGCACCAATGTCTTTTTCTTTAAGGAAAATTTATATGCGCTATTGACATCGCTCTTACGGTGAAGGAGGAACATCGTGAGGAAACCCACGGGTTAAAGTTACGCTCAATAACCCAGTTGTAGGGCTAATTGCGGAAGCACTCAGTTACCACTTTAACTTTTAAACGATTGTTTACCAAGCGGAGAAAAATATTATTATTACGGCGAGAGTGTTTTTGAATTCAGTGAGTAGCAAACAATGCTAGTGTTGGATTCTAAATTAAATGTGACACAAAGTCCAAAGTAAGTAGCAATTTTTTTCTCAAAGACGGCGGTGAAAAGCAAAATGGATTCATACTTGATTGCAATGTTTTGATTGAATCCCTCGATTCGCTCAGGATTCAACTTATGAATCCTATGGTCACCTCTTGTTATGAAAACACTCTCGCTGTGGAAATAGCTCCGATTGGTATTATATTGTACTACTTTTACTTCATACCTACTCTTACTTTATATTCTTACAATCCTTACTAAATCCGATCCGAGTTGATATATTTTTTGTTTTGTTCCTCTTCACGGTCAAATGGTTCGACCGATTTGGATGAAAATTAGCATAGGGATAGTTGAAGTGATGGAGAGTAACATAGGATATTTATTATTCCGATAGTCCCGCGAGATCGGAACTAACGCGGGTGATAACTATTTAACAAATCGAGACAGATCTGTATGAAAATCGACACAGGGCTAGGGTAAGTGATGTAGAGAGCAATCATCATTGTCATCTAGTACAAAATATATAATTTTAGGACCTACTTATTTGCATTGTTGGTTACTTACTTTGAAGAGACTCCAAATGGTCTTTATCATACATGAGGGACTGTTCCTGGCCTGATAATATCTGGCCACCTCCTTTGATCACGTGACCGACCAACTGAAATAAGATACAATAATAAAATATATTATAAATAATACTCGAAGTTTATTTGAAGGAAACGGTCCCTTAAATTTATTGTATTCCGATTGGAATTGAGTAAGACATTACATAGGCCGATGGGCACATCGAGCCGAGAAATCTGGAGCGCGCAACATTGCGCCGCTTGTCTTCTGCAATCCTCAGCAATATACAAACTTATTGTCAATTTGGTCGTTTCATTTTAACTTTTTAGCTACTTCTTGGATATAAACTTTAATAACTCAATACCAATCGGAACACAATAAATAAAAAAAAAACTGATGTTTATGCTATCGAAATATCACAAGACAAACAGATCGACATCTGTTCTCAATACTGTTGTACTGTTGTTGTTATGGCTTATTATTTCTTCTATAGGTATATACAGTCAATCAATCGATTAAGACTTAAAATTTTTAATGATTACCTAAAAAAACACATTTTTACAAGAATAATCCGTCCTTATTATCTTAGTTGTTGAGGAATAAGTCTGTTTTCGTGGAAAAATACAATTTGCTTTTTCTTACTAATTAATTATATTCCTTTATTATTTTTGTTTGTTTATTCCACGTGCTTGTTTTTATAACACTTAGCAAACACTTAAATTATTTTGATTAGAGATTAATCTTGTTTTTTTGGGTTTTAATTGCTTTGCTTCTACTCGTGTTATATTTAGGCATTTTAACAATCTCTCTGATTCGAGTTCTTTATAGACCTATTCTTCGGGGGTTGGGTTTTCCGAATTCTCGGAAAGAGAAGAAAAAAAATCTATACCTATATAAACCGTATATCTACCTTCCTTTTTAGTCTAAACCTGGTCGCTTAGTTTAGGACAAGGTAGAGTTCGAGCTGTGTGCTAGTTACATTCAATTTATTTTTCTCAAATAGGAATATTTAATAGCCGTTTCAATTTAACAAAGCCGCTGAAATTTTTTATCATTGAAGATTTATATTTTTTACCGTTTTCATGACTTTGTATTGAAATAAAACTCATTTTATTTAATTGAAAACTTACTCTGTTGTGGAATCCTCTTCCAACTCTCTCTGCGTTCACCCATATTTGCCATTCTCCTGTCTTACCATTCCACGATTGACATGAGTGGTACCAACTGAAAAAAAATACAGAAATTATAATATTTTTTTTGAAGGACACACCCACTTCTACTACATACACAAAGTAAAATAAAAAATATATAAAACAGAAAGCCCATTACGGAAATCACAAATAAAAAACAAACTAAAGGCATATAAAACACTCGACCACTTAAAATTGGGTTTTCTAAGGGTTTTCCAATTTTGTAAGAAATTGAATCCTGTTTCCTGTAAAACATGCGGGCAAAGCCACGTATGTAGTGACACCCTAAATATATTGCAGGACGTAACATATTAGCGCGTATATTAGCAGCGTAATATAGCCCCAAACTAAGCAACTATAGGTTAACAAAGATAAACAAAACGTACTAAAGGTAAACAAAAAAATATATATTTGAATAAAGTGACAGCTTTTTGTTTACTTTTCCCTTAGATAATTGACGTTCTATGTTTACATTTTTCAAGGGACAACATAAGGTCAATGACCTCGAACACTAAGAAACAGCTGATTTTTAAGTAAACTTTACACTTAAAATTATTTCGAATTTGTAGAAGTCGTAGAACAAAAGTTATTCGTTTCGATGTGGAGAACATCTCTCTGTACAGTTTTGGATTGGAATCCCATAACCCTGTATACAGGGTGTTTGGCACATAAACCTACAGGATTTTTTGGGCGGGTTGGGGGCTTATGCGCTAGTTTTTCCCGGTAGACCCTATGTCCTAAGTTTCACGGCTTTTTAGTTATATATGTGAATTTATAGTTTTTTTTTTAAATCATCCAAAATTTTGTTTTATATCGTCCTAATTTACTTGTTTGTGATTGTCAAAAATATTAGGCTTCTATTTTTTTTGCAATGTATTCTTTTTTAAATCAATTATTAGTTGACACGAATCATATCCGAAAAAAACTTCTAAGCTTTCAAAGTTTTAACTCTGCAAAAATGTTTTGAAAAGTGACACCTTCTAAATCTAATTAAAAAAAAACTAATTGTTATTTTGAATTTAGCTTTATTTTAAAAGTTCCTTAGTTATTATTTAGCTGATTTCATAGCGTTGCAGGAGACATGGCTTCTTCCTTACGATATTCCGTTCCTGGACGGGATTGATCCTGATTTTGCATGCACCGGTAAATCGGCAGTGGACATTTCGTCGGGAATGCTGAAAGGAAGACCACACGGTGGAGTTGCTCTTCTGTGGCGCAAAAGTGTGTTTCAATCAGTGTCGGTTGTTGAATGTGATAGTGTGCGTATCTCAGCAGTTAAGGTTATGCTTGAAGACCGGGAGTTTCTAGTGATGTCAGTTTACATGCCCACAGATGATCCGGATAACATAGACCTTTTTATTGACTGTCTTGGTAAGATTAGTGCTATAATTGAAACAAGTAATGTTGACTCAGTTTATATTCTAGGCGACTTCAATGCTCACCCTGGCACATTGTTTGGTAAGGAGTTATTGAGATTTTGCGAAGAACAAAATTTAAAATGTACTGACATAGAATATCTCCATGCAGACTCGTTTACTTTTGTTAGTGCTGCACATGGGACCACGTCGTGGTTAGACCATACAGTTTTGACTGAAGTAGCTAGTAAAGCGATTCTGGATGTTAGGATAAGGTATGATTTGTCACCTTCTGATCATTTTGCTGTTGAATTGTTATTAGATTTAAATATTTTAGTACCAAAAATAAAACATAATGACTCTGTGACCGATAGTACTAAGTGGGGGGTAAGGGATAGTGACCAGATTGATAGGTATCGGCGAGTGTGTTCGGCCGAGTTGCGTGACATAGATTTTCCAGTTAATTTTGGTAAATGTTGTGATATCTCATGTCGTAATGTAGAACATAGACAGGTAATTGACGCAATGTATACTAGGATAGTAGAAACTTTAAGAAATTCGGCATCTCTAACGTATACTACAACTAATAATACTAGGAATATAATTAAGAAAAAATCATGTGTTATAGGGTGGAACAAGCATGTAAAATCAGCTCATGGGGAGGCTCGTTCTCGGTTTCGGGATTGGATCTTCTACGGAAAATCTTCGTCTGGTTTCATATATGAGCAAATGCGAGATTCACGTAAGGTTTTCAAGGCCAAATTGAAATGGTGTAAAGAAAACCAAACCCAGATTAAAATGGACATAGTAGCGACACAGCATTTGGCTGGTGATTTCGGAAAATTTTGGAAGGAGACCAATAAGTTGAATCTGAGACCGAGTATCCCTGTAAGTGTAGAGGGTATAAGTGATCCTACTCTGATTGCCAACCGGTTTAAGGATCATTTTCGAGTTTGCTCTCCATTGGGTCCTACTAAGGCAGATGATGAAGTGGTAGCATTAGATGGTGGTGTGCCTATAAGGCATATCACGGCCAAGGAAGTTGCGCGGGTGGTGAAGAGCATGAAGCGGGGAAAATCCCCTGGTTTTGACTCGCTTAGCATTGAGCACTTGCAGCATGCGGGTGTGCATTTGCCAAGGGTGCTCGCCATGCTCTTCACTTTCTGCGTTGGTCACTCGTACCTTCCGGAGGCCATGATGAAGACGGTAGTTGTACCGGTTATCAAAAATAGGACGGGTGATTCATCTAGTCTGAGTAATTATAGACCAATATCACTCGCAACTATAATTGCCAAGGTGCTGGATGGTGTGCTTGATATTCAACTGCGACAACATTTAAAGCTTCATGACGCGCAATTTGGTTTTAGACCAGGGCTGTCGACTGAGTCCGCTATACTATATCAGTTACGCGGATGACATGGTGTTGCTGGGCCCATCGATCAGTTCACTTAGGAAACTTGTTGGCATCTGCGAGCGTTATGCGAAGGCTCATGGCTTAAAATATAACACCACTAAAAGCAAGTTCATGGTTTTTAAATCTGGCTCAAAAACTTATGACCCTGTCCCACCTGTCTTGCTCAACAATAATATGCTAAAAAGGGTAACAGAGTTTAAATATTTGGGCCATTGGGTAACGGAGACACTTGCAGATGATGTTGATATGGAGAGGGAGCGCAGGGCGCTATCAGTTAGGGCTAACATGCTGGCTCGTAGGTTCGCACGTTGTACAGCTTCAGTAAAAGCGACGCTATTTGGGGCATTTTGCCAATCATTTTACACGTGCAGCCTATGGGTTAAGTATAAGAAAAAGTCCCACGATGCCCTGCGCATTCAATACAATAATGCCTACAGGGTGCTGATGAGGTTGCCGCCACACTGTAGTGCATCGGGGATGTTCGCTGATGCGCACATAGATGGCTTTGCAGCGATTATGCGCAAGCGAGTTGCGTCCCTGATGTGCCGGGTCCGTGGCAGTCTCAACAGTTACATGCAATTGTTTGCTTGTAGGATGGATCTGGGGTGCCCTATAATGCAACATTGGATCGGATTACATGTTGAGCATTCCGGGTCCAAACCCAAATATAGGTTAAGATAATTTTCTATAATTATGATGTCAGTAAGAGTTTAATGGAATTTGTTTTATTTTATGTGTAATTTTAATGTAATTTATATAATTAATGTACTAATATGGAATTAATCTGAAATAAATGAATTATTATTATTATATATTAGCTTTTCCAACGATATGCTACATCATGGCAAACATAATTCTTTAGGGACGACATATGAGGGACTTAGTTGCTGAAGTCAAGATTAATAACACACTTTTCTTACGTTGATTATGTTGATTTATTTAATATAAATTACAACATTAGGTCAAATTGGTCACTTCCGCACCTGATGCATTATCGCATCTTTTCGGATGTCTGTGGTTGTGGTTAGAAGCCGCATTTCAGTTTTCATTTTTTTATACACTCACAATTCTTGTTGGTTTGTTTTTCTGTCCGGGCGGAATCTTGCAACTTCAATTTCGGCCCTTTCCTACTAGCAAGCGGGCTAAAACTTTGGGAATAGTTCACAAACAGATGACAATGCCAAAAAAAAAAAGAAAAAAAAACAAAACTATTTTTTCGTCATGGGTGTCGTTTTCGTGGTTTTCGAGGGTGGTGAAGCCGATAGTGCTCTCAAAATGTTAATCCATGATGGCGACTGCACGAAAATATCAACTTTTCGTCATGGGTGTCGTTTTCATGGTTTTTGAGGGTGGTAAAGCCGATAGTAGTAGCCGATGCAACTTTATTGACAGCAGACAATCAAATAGACACACGAGAAAAATAATAATAATAATAGATTTAGGACATTCAAAAACGTGGGTTTTTAGATTTTTACATATATTTATTTTTTTTATTTTTTTTTATTGGTTGATAGGTAAACGCTTGACCACTATCTCACCTGATGGAAAGCGACGATGTGATCTAAGATGTAGCACGCTTACCTAGAAGAAACCTATTCACTCGCGACTTGAAGACCCCCAAGTTGTATACTACCGGGACGACATACTCAGGCAACCGATTCCATTCCCTTGCAGTCCGAACAAAGAAAGACGAAGCGAATCGTTTCGTTATATATCGGTATACAAGATGTAACAGGTTAGCCCTTTTAAGCCGAAAGGGCGTTGTTCTAGACGTCTAGGCGAACAACTTTTGTTCTACGACTTTTGAAAATTCGAACTTTTTTTTTGAAAATTTTGAAATAATTTTCACTGAAAAAACAGCTGTTGTTGAAAATAAAGGTAATTGAAGGTTTGATTGTAGTAGACCAAGCTAAATGAAAGGGCAACATAAGGTCAATGACCTCGAACTCTAAGAAACAGCTGATCTTCAAGTAAACTTTACACGTAAAATTTTCGAAAAGTACTTCGAATTTTCAAAAGTCATAGAACAAAAGTTGTTCGCCTAGACGTCTAGAACAACCCCCTTTCGGCTTAAAAGGGCTAACCTGTTACATCTTGTATATTAATATTATTTAAAGTCTCGTTATGTACTCCTAATGTATGTTTATCATGTGGCGTTGGAAATATCGTTGGAAATGGTAATATCTAAGGAACATTTTAAAATAAAGCTAAATTCAAAATAGGTTTTAGTTTTTTTAATGAATTTAGGCGTCACTTTTCAAAAACATTTTTGCAGATTTACAACTTTGAAAGCTCAAAAGTTGTTTTTCTGATATGAATCGTATCATTTTGATTTTTTTCTAAAGTGTTTCCTACATTTTGCTTTAATTTCTATCTATATAGAAGGTGCCAGCTGGCAGTCTGCAATGAAGGCCGATAGATGCGTGCCTTAAACGTAAAACAAAAAGAGATACGATCCTTAATTTTAACTCGACTAGACGAGCACCTGTAGTCTCATTTTGGCTACAGGTGCTCGTCTAGTCGAGTTGAATGCTCTGGGACCGGACTCCCCAAAGATGCAGATTCAAGTCAACCTGTCGGTTGCAAATTTGAGGAAAGCATTTCTTTCTATTTTTGAATCGTATCAATAAATAATTTATTTAAAATAAGAATGCATTGCAAAATACAAGCGTATTATTTTTGTGGTGTTACAATTACAAACAAAAAAATTAAGAAGATCTAAACAAAATATCAATTGGGTGATTTAAAAAAAAAAAAAACTTAGAAGTACATATCGAAACAACCGTGACATTTAGGACATAGGGACACCGGGAGAAACTAGCGCATAACCCCCCAACCTCCCAAAAAACCCTGTCGGTTTATGTGCCAAACACCCTGTTTTATCTGTATAATTATGTTTATAGCATATTGACTAGGTATTCCATACATAATACATGTAGGTACCAGCGTCAGCGGTGTATTGTAATCCAGCGTTTCACGCTCTATAATCGAGGCGTCCTCATTCTATGCGTTATATCTTGATTATATCATTTTATGCCGCACAAAGGAAACAAAAAATCAAACGAATCACTTGCGTAGCAAAACACGTTTATAATCAGAAATATTAGCATGTGTGTTGCTTAATGGACTAAAAGCCCGTGAACGCCAGACCTTCGTTATTTTGTAAAAGCAGAAAGTTTGTCAGCGCATGCTCTCAACACACGTAAGAACGATGGACCATTATGAAGTTTGGGTTACAGTGGCTTTAGCAGATAAACGGTACCTACTTAAAGTGCGTAACAAATTGTTCAAAAAATTTAATGTGATATTTAGAATTCATTACCTTCAGAATATTATTAAAAACAACATCATTCATTACCAGACACGTAACATCGTGGAAACCGCTTGCCAGATCTATATTGTTACCTGTGTTGGGAGCATGCGCTGACAAATATTCAGCTTTTACAAAATAGCAAAAGATATGGCGTTCACGGGCTCTTGGTTTATAAAGTGAAGTGTACCATGTAGATAATACCGTAAATTTTACGAAATTTATCTAATAATAAGTAGAAATGCGTTGTATGCATGGCAATTGCACCGAAAATCATATACCGAATAAATATTTGGTATTCTTACCGAACCGTTTATTCGGTTATGCAATCCGCAACATTGTCGTGTAAACATGACATCACAACTTGCCCTTGATCAGTATTACTTGTTAAATCTATTTGTTCTATCTTGGTAAGACTTACTATCCTCGAATCATATCATTTCATAGAAATAGTATTAATAGTCTGTCAATGGAAATAGGCCTGGGAAATGATATCGAGCTAAGTACTCAGCTACAATAGGCAGGTAAGTACTTGAAAAGAAAATTGTAAAAAACCGAAAATAAATAAGTTATTAGTTGTAACGACTTTTTTCCTATCATAATTATTTTTCTTTTTTTAAGTTACCGGAAATTATTTACCAGAAACTACGAAACCCTAAAAATTAGGGTTTCGTAGTCCCCTCTTCCCCCGAAGGGTTTTTCGAAATAGAGGTGAAACTTTTAGGGATCGTCTCCCCGAGCGAAAGAATCGCGGCGATATTATCGTCGAGCTACTTAGTTCTATACAATCTCTATGAACATGTCTCCACACGGCGGTGATATTAACGCGGCGGTGCGTTGTGTAGAAATAAGATAATATCGCTCGTGGAGACGGTCCCTTAGGGGTGGAGTTTCGAAAAACTCTTTCTTAATGGACACCAACACACCAATAAGAACACACTCTCCAAATTTCTTTGTCTCTAGAACCAGCAATTTGGGCTCTGCGTCAATATACAGGGTGGTCGGAGTAGTGACGTCCAAAGGTAAAAATTAGGTACCTCACACCGAGTGGTATCAGATTCACCCCCAAAAATCTCGCGGGTTTCTTTCGTTTTCGTGTTATGAATTTTTTTTGTGGATTTTTAATTTTTTTTGTATGGATCATCTTTAATATTTTCATTTTCGCATAGTAGACATTTTCTTTAAGATTAGTTTTTGTTTCCTAATCTTTACGAATTGTACATTAATAGAAAAAAATAAGTGTGCACGTATTGATCACGGGAAGTACATTTATTTCTATCTAAAGTGACAAAATTGCGTTCAACTGAATCAAACTTGAATTTTCAACTTTGAGTTAAAAATCTAAAAATCACTTTTCTTGTTTCTGACTATAATTAAAAACTGCGCTAGACTCTAAGCTTTCAAAATAATACAAAAAAAATATTACTTAATAGGTGTTAATTCACTGAAATCGGCCTTCAAACATACAGAGGTGGAAAAGTCCTAAGAAATGTATTAGATTTTCAACAATATTTTTTGCCTATTTTATTGTTCGTTAGGCTCATTAATCCCAAAAACAGCTTTAAAATGTCAAAAAAAAAATTTGCAATGGCGTGAAGTAAAAAATACAACAAAGTCAAGATAGTAGTTAATTTTAAAATTTTGACATAGGGTAATTCCGGGGGAGTTGGCTTTACTAAGGTTTAGGACAAAATATTTAAGAAACTAAGATGAATGAAACAAAATGTGTAATTGAAAAATAAACTTTAATTAAACATCTTTTATAACCGTAACATAAATTAGTCTTTCAATCAGCCAAACTTTAATGCGAAGTTTTTTTATTTAAAGTACCGTTGGCCATCTCTCCCTGAAGTATCCGGTAGAGATGGCCATAGGAATAGGAGACAGTTAGGCACTACTCTTCTTTCCTTTTCCTTTACTTTTCCCTTTGCCTATCCCATCCGACTTTTCATTTAACTTCTTTTTTTCTATTTTTCCGCACGCCGAGAACATATCTTTAAATTCTGTGCAGTTTTCGTGGGTCCAGACTGAGACTGAGACTACAGATACGACATTGAAGCCAGTCTTCAATAAGCAAAGTCCGATAATAGTTCTCGCCACAGCCTTGGCAGTTATTTTCTTCTTTTTCTGCATTGTCTCAATGATTTTGGACTTCTTCCATTGCCATTTGAAGGTTGTCTACGCTCCACATGCCCCTGGTAGATGTAGCCTTCCTTACGTATTTATTCGGCATGTGTAAAATTAATTCAAATTAATAAATATTCTTAAAATACTAGTTCAGGTTATATGGCCATCTAACCCTTAACAATATTGGTCATCTATCCCGATTGTCAGTGTGAGATGGCCATATCATTTTTAAAAAGAACCGTGTAATTTACAAGAAATGTTTTTACGTCAGATTTCGAAAAAATTCAATTACTTTACAATTTAAGTACCAAAACATTCATTTTATTTAAAACCACGAATTGCCGACAAAACAAGTAAAATCTTCATCTTAGATCAAGCACTTGTTGAAAAAACAAACCAGTTTTTACTCACTTTTTTATTTTTTTTTCGCCAAAAACAACACAGAAATAAGTTGTCGGTTACGATTCGAACCGAACTAAATAATGAGCGACTCCATATGTTGGTTGTTAATTGTATTATTTTCGATTGGCCATCTCAAACGTACGGCCATCTCCCCCGAAGTTACCCTATTCCTGTTTTTTTTCTGCATTAAGTTAATAAAACACTTCGTATGATAAAAACAAATTTATTATAATAAATTTTAAAAATGACACGGGGTGAGAACGACTGATTTGCTCGTTGCTGACAGCTGACTTTGACTGTTGCTGAACGTTTGCTGTTCCGTCTCCCGTCTCGCGTACACGGGTTCTAGCCATAAGAGTGAGAGAGACAGCAATATCATTTACTAGGTCCTTTGTTATTTCAGGTAAAAAACGGTCTATCCCTTGTTTAGTACAGCGCAATTTTCGAGAACAAGACTTATCAATTTTAATAAAATGAAATAAATTTGTAACTAAATGGTCAAATTTCTTGCTTTCCTACAGGGATTTTGTCATTAGTTTACACATTTTCTATCAAAATAAGCTTTAAGAGCTATGAAATAGGCAAAAAATTTTGTTGAAAATCTAATAAATTTCTTATGACTTTTCCACCTCTGTCTCTTTGAAGGCCGATTTCAGTGAATTAACGCCTATTAAGTAATATTTTTTTTGTATTATTTTGAAAGCTTAGAGTCTAGCGCAGTTTTTAATTATAGTCAGAAACAAGAAAAGTGATTTTTAGATTTTTAACTCAAAGTTGAAAATTCAAGTTTGATTCAGTTGAACGCAATTTTGTCACTTTAGATAGAAATAAATGTACTTCCCGTGATCAATACGTGCACACTTATTTTTTTTTATTAATGTACAATTCGTAAAGATTCCCAACTAGCAAATCAACCTCAAATGTAGCTATATATCGAGAACAGAGCAGTCGCATATCCGTGGTAGACACATTTCTACAATGCAAAAATGGCCCCACTTTTAGCACTTTAAAGTAATACAATGTATCTACAGTAGCTCCACTTAGGACTAATCGGATACATGTTAGTGATAGATCGGTGTTATTTTTATCTTGTTGGTGTTATATCAGTGGCCTTAAATCAGTTGTAACACAATAAAGAAGCAATAGGGTCACAGCGACACCGATGTATCAAGTAATTTGATGATATATTGGTGATTGTGATTCTATAATAACTATACATTATTGGCTAGTATTTTGGCAGAAAAATATCAATAATAACTTTGGTTAAGGTTTTTATATAATGTTGGAAGTTACATTTGAATGTCCATTTTGTTTTAAAATTTGTGCGTGTATTTAAAAAATCATAAATAGTGTAAAATCACATGCGCTTGGAATTCTGTTGATAAATTTATGGTACAATATTAGTGTTTTTTCAGTGGGCCTCTCTAATTTATACTTTTTATTAAAATAAAGATGATTTAAATTATGAATTGATTTTGTTAGCAGCATTATACAATTCATTAGTGTTATCATTGCTACTAAACAAACGATTTACAACATCTTGCAGCCATTACAATATTTAGGGTTAACTGAAAGCAAGAAAATAATTAAGTCCGTCCTAATAAAACTTATAAATTCCTCAGTCTTCTTAATCTGCACTCTATGAAGAAAAAATGGTACCCGAGAAAATGGAAAAAGCGATTAAAAACACAAAACTTAATTTAAAGTAGTTGTCTGATTAACATTTTGTTAATTTGGCGACAAAAACTATGCAATAACGCAGAAAGGTCCAGTAAATGAATATTTGTGAACATATATGTGTCTATTTAGGTTTAAATTAGAAATAAAAACGTTTTTATGTCAATAAAGATATATGAGCGCACACAGATCTTCTTTGTAACTTATTAACGTTATTAAAGATCCCTTATCAAATATTTAGCACTAGTGTTAATAGATGCTTATATAAATCATATCTGAGATATAAGAGCTACAATGACATCCATTATATCACGTGTTAGCTACAGTGGTGATCAATATATAATTAGCTCGATTTTAGTGATCTTAAAGCCATATTAGTTTACTATTGCGTTTTAATGGCATCATAGAACCCATTGTGCAACATAATTGTTCTATATTGAAGTTAAAAGTTTCAATTTATTGCTGTGTTATATAAGTTGTATAAAGTAGCTGACAAAACGTTTATGTCGTTAAGTATAAAGGCTATTGAGCTGTTTAACCTTATACAGCTTTTAAGCGTTTTATAACACAGATATACAAAAAGCAGTTATAGAGTTACGTATATACAAGCTAAATATCATTACTTAGTAATAAAAAATTGCCTGTTAACTCAATTTTGCTAGTTGGGTTAGAAAACAAAAACTAATCTTAAAGAAAATGTCTACTATGCGAAAATAAAAATATTAAAGTTGATCCATACAAAAAAAATAAAAATCCACAAAAAAATTCATAACACGAAAACGAAAAAAACTCGCGAGATTTTTGGGGGTGAATCTGATACCCCTCGGTGTGAGGTACCTAATTTTTACCTTTGGACGTCACTACTCCGACCACCCTAATAATTCATTCAGTCAATCGATCAGCACTTGGAATTTTACATGTATGAATTGTACGTCGTACGTACTTCTGTTGAAGTATCTTAAGCCGCTTTCTAAACAGTTAGGTATCACTTATACGCGATGGATCGAATATTTCTAGACAATATTAATTTATTTTCCTATTCCAACCTATTCTGAAATACCTAGAAATAGATATCCTCACTGTTTCAAATGGCTAACGCTTATTTCCATAATATGTGGAGCTGGGAACTTTGCTTGTTGTTGGCGTGAATATTTTGTAGCTAACCATAGACTATATATAAGTATTTCAGTTATCCTATTTGCAAACCACAGTTAAATCATCTAGCTAGGAAACATGGTAGGATCGTAATATCGGGAAACAGACAACGAAATCCGGGAATTCCGACCTACTATTCTGTAAATAAACATAGTTGCATTAATAGGTAATACTGCCGTGTTATTATCTAAAAACCGGCTCTTTAGCCGCCTTTGCAGTTTTTAAGGCATATTAAAAAAATATCTATCCTTTATCGTTTTGAAATAGCAATAAATGTTTTATTACATAATATCATAAAACTTACTAAACAACAATGCTGGTTAAAAGCTTAATAATATTATATATAATATATAAAAAGGGGTGTTAGACTTAAGAATTTTAAGTACGTGGTTAATTTTACCAGGGACTGCATATCGGTATAAAGTATTTAAATAGTATCTTAAAAAAATATTTTTATTAATTTAAATTTTATATTTTTTTAATTTAAAAAACGCGAATTTTATTTTTGAGTACCGTAATTGAATGGAAACAGATATTCATACCGGTATAGTCTCTTGTTTATACACGAATGACACACGAGAACAAATTATAAAAGTCCACGTACATACTCGCACGTCTATCACTCCTTTAACGTTTGTATTGTGAAAAATACAAATATATCAAAATATAGGTTTGTTCAAAATGAATAGCATCTTTTTAATATTTCCTCGTTTTTAGCTCTGGTGTAAAATTTTATTTTTGCCCTTAGTCGCTTTTTTTGATATAGGACGACACGACAGCATTGGTAGGCACCTACGTACCATATCAAACGCATGTATTATTCAAACGCCGCCGTTTGCGACATTTATTTACCGATCAAACTTATCGAGTCTACTTTCAAATGAGAAAGTGATAGATTTACTTAGAAATGTTGATTGGTAGAAAACGACGATAGCTAGCAAAAACTAGCACAAATACAATGCATGTTTATTTAATTATTCTTTTTTTTGTTGCTTCATTGTGTGAATATACCTAAATATAAATCAAACACATGGTCTATTTAAATTTTACCGGGTCTTAATCGCGTACTATTATTAATTTTCTTACCTCAACATTTCCATCATGTTACCATTATCTTGGTCTCGAGGAGACTCGAGGTTACAATGATTTTGGTCCTCTCGAGACCAAGATCATTGTAACATCATCGAAACGTCGAGGTAAGAAAATAAATAATAGTAAAATGTAAATATGTTAACAAATCATGTGAATTTAAAAAGTCTAAATACATGGTCATTTGTTAGAAGCTGAATTATACCTACGAGTGTATTCCAACTCTATGTGAAGTAATCGGCAGGTAACATGAGCCAAAACATTTGATACATTGGCTCCTCCAAGCAAAAAATATCTAAAAAATCTTTAAGTGAATATTATTTCAATAAACTACATTAGTGCAAATAAACAAAAAAACTAATGATGTGACCGTTGGTGTTTGATTTTGAATAACAAGTACATAATTTGAACTTAATCGAAAAAAAAAATGCTGTCAGTGTACAGACTTGAAACTAAATGCTAATGATTCTAGGATATGGTAGTAATATGTGAGATAGAGAATTATTTAAAAAAAGTTTGCATGAATGAGAAATATCAATTTTTATTTTTCACAAATATATAACTTTTACATGGTGTAGAAACCGCAACTACTTCGCCATTTCGTTATTATTTAATAATTTGGATGCGGTTTTAAAAGGTAAATTGATTGTTTATTTTATTTATTTTATTTTAATTATCATTGGCATCATTTTTTTATATGAACAATTTGGCAACACTAGACGTAGCTAAATATGGCTAGATTTTGTACATATTCGATAGTTTTTTTGTGGTAAAAGTATGGATAGTATTTATACTTACTATAAATAGTATTAATTAAAAACATTGATAGTGAACACATACAAACAGGTTCAAAGTCCATTAAACGCAGCCAAACAAATTGATTGTTTTAACATTATCATAAAACAAAATCGATTATTTTGAAGATCAATCATCTATTAGTGACAACACCAACGTTTAGTCTATGGTCGGGCCCGAGACCGCCCGATACGTGCCAATACCTATCACACATAGAAAAAAAAAAAAGTAGTCATTGCATTTTCTTTCGATGTGTGCTGTGGGTGTAGAATGACTATTGTTTCCTGTTGTTTAACTACTTGTTATTGTTTAAATATGATAGCAGACTTTTACTGTTGATCGAGTGTTACGTAAATTTATTAATTTTTGTACAGTGTTCAGCATTATATATGGACATCTCCCTTTCTTCTAGATACTTCAAATACTTACTTATACTTAAGTATTTGAAGTAACAAAACATCTAAAAATCTAAGTCTTAAATATAATTTTACTCATACAAAACTATTAAAAGGCTAGAATAAGGGTGCTAAAATCCGTTTGTGCATAACCTATCCTATGCACCTTTGGAATCGCTGAAAATGAGCCACTAGCATACCCACAATAATGTGTACGTCATACCAGCTGGCTAGGTCAATGTACTTACCGCGACTACAATACAAGACACTACCCGTTTTTCCATTGGCCAATATCGTTTTAGTTATAATTAGTGGAATAAAAAGTAACTTTTTAGGAAAACGGTCAAAGGACACATCGAGATGCTTCGCCTTGATAGCCGACCACACGCTGCCGTTCAAAGGCGAAGCGCCAAAGAATTATTTTTTCTATCTGCGTTAGTATATCAGCTGCCAATCAGGGCATTGAGAAGTAACCTAAAATGTCTGCTTGCAGCAGGAAATACTTAAGTATGTCGAAATATTGAGATTCAAATCTTAAATTGTCTAATTAACTCGCAGTCACACACACTCTAATAACTCCTCTAATAGTTGTTTCTACAACGACAGGCGACATCACGTCGATTGTCGCGATGTTGTTGTATAAACGTACAATTTCTTCATCGAAAGTCAAAGTAACAGCTAAGGTGTCTCAGTTTAGTTTCTTAGATAGCGAATAGGGCAATTAGGGCCAACAGGTACGTAAAACCACGTGTATTTTAAATGTCGTGGGATGAATTGATAAATATAATGTTTGCGGAAATATTAAATATTTATACACTAATCCTTTTTTTAATTTTAGTTTGGAAATTCTAAAAGCTATTCTGTTGTTACGCTGAATTAACTAAAATTTTAAACTAAGCTGTCAGTCTAAATTTAAATTTATGATGGGACCAAGAGAATAGGAAAATACTGCCTATACTTCATCTAAGTATTTTTTGGTCGGATTTAGCTAAATTTTAAGATTTGGTGACAGTAGAATTGCCACCACTGGCTGTAATTGTTCTCAAACTCACAGTAATAATTAAGTTTTTTTGCAAAAAAAAACTGATTGTTTAAGCACCATTGCGAAACAAAATCATTGGTCGATCGTAAAAATCAAAACAATATATACTGTGATTGGTCGATGACTTGATGTTTTACTAAGAGTGCGGTTCCAATTGAAAGTGAAAAGTTACGTTTTACAACTCAACGATAAAATACCTAAATACTATGAACCAATTAAAATTGGCCTAATGTAACAGTACGTTTTTTTTAAATAACAGACTATAATCCTCCTTGTATTTGACATAAATTCTATAGAAAGAAGTGTGAAACCGTAGTCTTCAATAAAAAGTAGATTGTGATTTATACATCGCAAGCAACTTTTAATTCATGCTATTTATGACGCTGTAGTGCTCGGGACGTTGTTAGGTGGAGTAGGCTTGCCCGGCATACCACCTCCGAGCCTAATCAGCCTTCATTAGAGGAATGAACTGGTCAATACGTCTGAGGCTAACTAAGCCGTGTGTTTCCTCACGATGTTTTCCTTCACCGTAAGAAATTAAATTTAATTAAACCAGTTACAATATAAGTTATTCTGTTAACTAAAACCATGACAATTAGAGTTAAACAACGCAGAAGGTTGCGAGTTCGATTTCCGCCAGGAACAAATATTTCTGCTGATCATAAATGTTCCTGGGTGTTTTCTATGTGTCAGTAAAGCAGAATCATTCGATTTCGACAGTGTCTTAGCTGAACCGATTCGTAGGTCTTCTTAAACACTTGAATCAGCCTATATATAACAAAATATAAAATTCAATGTCCTGACTGATTGATTGATTGAACTAAATATCAACGCACAGCTTTTACCGCTTGGGGAGGGCGGAAATTGGGGTCCAATTTTGTATCAAACTTTTTATTCTCGTAATCGATAGACATAAAATTTATTACACGTATTACACGTGGGATAGTCCTAATCCTGTTTCCTGTAGAAGACGCGGAGGAAGCCGTTGCCAGAAGCTAGTAAATAAGGAATCATTACGACTACGTAATGAGTACGCGAGCAAGTTGTTCGTAAAACTAGTGCAGGATAATTACGAATTGCTTTTAAGGAGAAAGTGTGCTCCATTTGGTTATTGTATATTGGTCAAATGATACTGTCTGTCTGTCACTAGTTTAACGACCGGTTTCATTTAATGATAAGCAAAAACAATAAACCGGTTGTTTCTAAAAAAGTTATTTCGTTTTGACGAAGTCTTCATAAAATGAATACAAAAAATAAACATTATTAGGGGCAGCCGAAAGTGTTTTTTTTGCTACAGAACTTTGTACTACACCATTGAAGAAAATCAAAATACTAAAACTAAGCATAATCAATTTAAATAAAACATGAAACTAACATAAACATAAAACAAAGAGAGATCGCTCACCCAAGGCATTGCGCCCAAGATGGTAGCGGAGTTCCCGCGCTGAATAACGAAGGCTTATCTGCTGGGACCAGAAATTATTGACCGAACGAGCGAAGCGAGTGAGGTCCAGTGTAGACGGGCCTGGCGCTTGTATCTTTGTATCTATGTATCTTTGTTCGACGATAACTTGAGTATCGTAGCTCCGATCTTCATGAATTTTGGTATGCGTGTAGTTTAGGTCAATAGAATTTATGAGTTCGAAGATGAGCCGGATCGGTAGGGGGGTTGGGGAGATAGGGGTGCATAAAGAAAAAAATAAGTTCTAAAACTTTTTCAATAGATGGCTCTCGACATCCCTCTTAGATCGCGGTATCGTTGCGTTTGCTTGCGATATATACTCCAAGATCTGACATTTTTGTTCTTGTGTCCATTAATGTTCAATATAAATAATTCATGTTTATGTTACAAATTGTGGTCGATTGGGAATAATTCTTGTTGTGTTATCGTTTTTCTTGTCTTTCGTTATATTATTCGTTTAATAATAATTCTTATTTTGTAAAAAAATAAAGCTGTTGGTGTTAAAATCCTACAAAAAACAAAATCTCTGTAAATGGATTCTCGTGAGGTCTCAGTTCGGGGCGAACTACTAGTATTCTACCATTTAATATCGTGAAATAGATGTGTGAATGCGCTTACCTATTCAGTTTTAGAGGGTAGTTGAGCCTGAAGAACGTCTGTCCATGGACGGCCATGCTGATGTAGCTAGCTTCTTTCGTGTTCGATATCCACAGTGATATTTCCTTCGGTGAATCTCCCACTGAAAAATAAACCATATTTGTATTGCGTGCCTCAGTCGCAAAATCCTCATGATCACGCCTTATGATTTCGTCTTGACGAGACGAGGACCTGTGGAAGAAATAGTTAAGGCATTGACTCGGTACGCCGGAGTGCAGGTTGAAGTCCTCTTGGTGCAAGTTTTTGGTCAGCATTTATTCAAAGAAATATATTTGTATTGTTAATAAAGCAGCTTTTGTAAGAATTTGATTTAAAAAACTATCTGACAAAAAAAAGTTCGCGTCATGCATGTAAAAAGAAAGCTGGTCGACCAAAGCGCGCCTTGGAAGTCAGCGTTCTTTTTACATGACTCGACCTGTAGGTACCTAAATAGACAATTTATTAAAGTTTGTAGTCAAGCAGTTATGTTATGTGTGACTATTGAGTTATGATTTATCGCATTTAGATAGCTCACCGGTATATGTAATGATCTGTACCTAGGTTGAGAGAATATGCGACAAGTAAATCACGCGATCATTGCAAAAGAAACCATTAGTTTTTTGTGTCTTCATCTAACTGGAGGTCGCTATCCGAAGGAATGATAGTTCGCTAACGTTTCAAAACGATAATGTGATATTATCTTAACGAATAAATATATTTTGATATTGAATTCGAGCCATCGATAGACCCGAATATAGCCACACATTATTGCCAAACTCTGGCATTGAAAGGAAGAGAAAGGTACTTGAAAGTAGTATGATCTTGTAATCTGGATTAGCTCGTTATTTGGGTTCTTATCACGTATAGGCGAGAGGCAGATTAAGGCCCTCTTGCAGTACCGAGTAAAATTATTTTGCCTTAGACGACGACTCACGCCAGACAGTAGCTGAGTGCGAGAATATTTAATATATATTTTAAGCAAATTGTTAAACATATTTTTTATTTTAGAATTGTTAACCAAACACATGCGTTATAAATGTCTATACCTCCGTTATACTTCTCTTTTTTAAAATAAAATCTAATATTCCCTAAATACTACAAACGAAAAAATACTAAAAAGTATGTCAGTTTTCTAAGATTTTTTTATCGAGGGAAGTTGCTTGTGCGGAATATAGTGCTTTTAAGCGAATGTTTCCACATTATGGTTTTTTGAATTACGACATATATTTTTATTCGGTCAAAAAAATGAGTTAACGATTTCTTACCATTGAATCAAAGAATGGTCGATTTCGGAAATTCGACGAAAACCTCGCCTTAATGAAAAAGCATTTTTGTAAGTAAACAGCAAAAGAGCGGTGTTGGTCTAGTGGTAGATAGATACCCCGACTTTCATTAATTAACTAAACAAGGCTACTACAATTTTACTTCTTTCTTACTTCTTACTAATAATATAAACGCGAAGGTTTGTATGTATGTATGTGACTTTGTTACTCAATCACGCAAAAACTACTGAACCGATTGCGTTGTAACTTGGAATATAGGTAGCTAGAAATCTGGAATTACACACAGGCTACTTTTTATCCCGATTATCCCGCGGGAACTGGACTTACGCGATTGAAACCGCGAGGCGCAGCTGTAGAATATATAAAGCTGGATTTACATTATGAAACTAGTGGCATGCATTTTGTAGTCATCTTTACAAAAGAAATGCGTAGACATAGCGGTTCAATAGTACCGCTATGTCTACGTATCTATTATACGATAGATAGATAAATAAATATATTTATTTGATTAAATTGCTGCCAGTTACAGCTGCTGCGGGACTGCTTTTGTGAATTTGGCTCTATAATACACGACAGTAGTTTCGTAATATAAATTAGGCTTAACCGATCGTTGCGGCATCTTAAAAAGCCCACTTAAACAATAAACAAAAATATATAGAAGTGTCAACGAAAAAATAAATCCTGTTTACCATATGTAGGCAACTTTTAACATTATTTGGTTATTACGTTAAGTCGAATTTTATAATTATTACTAGCTCAGTGCTAACATTCCACAACAGCAATCTTACATCAAAATACTAGATTGACTAATAATTAGATCTAATAATGCTTCGACTATAATCTTACATAATCGGTTCCAATTATGTGTTTAAATGTTTAGTGTGAAAATCGCATTATCATTTTTGTAATCGGTTGGATTGAGGCATTAATTTCTGTTTTATGATGATGGTTGCGACTGAAGCTGAAGCAAGCTATTTTCATTTTGTCATATGGAAAAAATGACATATGCCATAAAAAAAAATCTTCAAAATTGGGTTATTTACATATTTATAATCACAATTTATAAACAGTAGAAAATGGCGCATCGACTGATATTTTAAAATGTCTTCTAAGCATACTAGAACTCTGTTATTTTCACTGTTAATTAGGGCACATAGTACTGAAAGGCAGTAAGTGGCTAAAAATGACAATTTTTTTTGCTAACCTGAATATCACACGCTAACTACCTTTTTATAGAAATGCTAAGTTAAAAAGACGTATCTAGCCAGGGTGATGATTCTCGCCCCGTGATATTTATGTTATTAAGAGATAAGTCGAGAAAACATGGCGGATGTCCATAGAAAACAGATTTTTCGCTATGGTGTTTTCTACATATAATCTATACAAATATTACTTATAAAGGTTAAGAGTTTGTTTGTTTGTTTGACCGCTAACCTCAGGAAATACTCGTCGGAATTGAACAAATATTTTTGTGTTTGATAGTCCATTTATCTAGGAAGGTTTATAGGCTACTTATGATCCCGATATTCCCGAAACCGCGGGCCGCGGGCGCTGCTACTATGACATAAAGCTCACGGAACAGTCGAGAATCACCACCCAGAAGGCTTGTCGTTTCCTTCTTACCAGAGTAGGAGAATAGAGGATGGTCATCGGAATGGTTGTGGAACTTGGTCCACATGCATAGCGTGAACTCCTTCAGGTCAGGCAGGCTGTCCTCGTACTCTACGTATTGGTAGTACAGCTCTTGGTTCATAGATATCTTGTAGACGCTACAAGAGTCACTTGAAGATGGCGAGGACGCGAGGCTGAGCTTGCTCGGGGCGTAGTAGGCTGGTTTCCGGTTCACGATTTTGAGATTACTAAAACGATGTTAAATTCAATTAATGTATAAAGCAGAAATTTCGCTAAGTAAGTAACGTTGTCATGTACTCATGTACTTTTGTTTTAGATGTACACGATAGTTTCACACGATTTTAAAAACTTGTAAACAATTCAGTAGCTGTCGAAATATCGAGCTCCGTTGAAAACTATTTATTAAATCATTGTGGCTACAATTCTACAAATCCCGTTATTTCATTATATGTGCAAATAGTTTTATGTTGTTGTAGTACAGGCAGTAAAATATCTGTAACAGCCGATTTTTTTATTTTTGTATATTAGATATCGTTTTCGGGAACGCACCAAAGTGGTAGACGTAGGGTACCGCATCGCAAAATTGAAGTGGGCGTGGGCTGGTCATGTGTGCCGAAGGGAAGACGGCAAATGGAGCAAAGCTGTCCTAGAGTAGAGGTCGAATACGGAACATGTCAGTGTGTGCATCTCTCTGAGTATACATATGCCAGTTATGTATACTAAGAGAGGTGCATCTGCTGCTGTGTGACGGTGGAACATGTTTTTTTTTTCGATCTTAATGGAGAAGTTAGATCTCTATTCTATTTATTCCTCGTAGAATACAACAATTATTTCAACACTGTGTCATACGCCAATATCGAGGCGTCCTGGACCTAATGGGTCAAAATTGCTCCGAAACATTTAAAGACAGAAAGCAAGTTTAAATTTTCACTATCGCGCTATGAATTAAATTTTAAATTTAAATTCGTCAATAAAATCGTGTGAGAGTGACAGAGAAGTCCAACTCTTTCGTTAGTATGATAAAGTTGAATTGAAATATTTATTTGCACCGTCACTTCAGGGTAGTATTAAATATGCAGGACCGTACTTCAAAACTCCTTATTTATAAACTTTACCAACTGATTTCTTATGTTACTTTTGGTTTTTTTAATTACTGGTCACAACCAAATGAATCCTCCGTGTAATCAAACCCTTTTTTTCAAACGGTTAATGTGATAGTAATTATTCGACAACTAGTCGCGTCCTGCAGTTACACCCGCGGAGTCTCGATCCTGTGGGTATATCTGGATCAAAAGTAGTTCATGATACTTCTTGATAGTGTAGTTTTCTATTGGTGATGATAGAATTATTGAAATCGATCCAGTAGTTTGGAAGATTACCACAAATATATAAAAAATTGACATTTTTGTCGATTTACCATACTAGGTTTGTTTCCAGCATTTGATCTCTATCAGCAACACTATCGATCAGAATAATTTAGAATATCATCCTGAAAGCCCATCGAAATGTTTCATGGATACCAACGTAACCTTTTTAAAAGAAAACGATTTATATCGCAAAACTATCAATTCTTCGATTTGGCTTATAGCCCTATTTTTGTCTATTTTTTTTAAAAGAATAGCTTGCTGGAATTCCAAGTAAATAAATGAAAATAAAATGCATTACCTAGCAATATTGGTAGGTAAAAGACTAGATAAAAGCAGCCACCTTGAATCTAGTATAAGAACCCAGGTACTTATATTTCAATGAAAATGGCTACGTCTTCATGTTGCAATATTAAACCTTTGATGCTGTACGGGAGCACTGTAACTAATACACGACATCGATCTAACGTTGGAGCTATTCACGTTTACAGAACCTTTGATTCAGGTCCTACCAATAGTAACTAGTACGTTAATCCACCCATACGTCATACTAATTGCAAGACATCATCTATACCTAGATACTAATATTGTTTGTAATATACCTAGATACTAATATTATAAAAATAGAGGAAATATTTAATTGTTTGTTTATTTGTATATAAATAGGCTCATAAACTACTCAATCGATTACGAGAATTATTTCACTAATAGTAAGCTACATTATCGAGGAGTAACTTAGGCTACTTTTGATACTGATATCCCCATGGTATCGGGACTTACGCGGGTGAAACCTCAGAATGCAGCTAATATCTTACTTCTTACTAATATTATAAACGGAATATAGGTAGCTAGAGACCTGCAATAACACACAGGTTTTTTTATCCCGATATTCCCCGGGAACGGGACTTGCACGGGCAAAACCGCGGGGCGCAGCTAGTTTAAAGAAATAAAGACTTATCGACGATTAGATAAATCGATCAAATATTAATTAAGATGTAAGTATTATTGGAGTTTTAATTGCGAAATGATTGAAATAATTACTAAGGTGTGTTCTCGACTTCGATTTGCTGTAATAATGCGATAGATGAACCTTTAGGTTAACGCCTATGTAGTTTTGAACTAGGATTACATCACTATTTTTAATTAATCAGCTCAACTACTTTTACGAACTTATCGTCGTCTTATAAACTATGAAATCTTACTTACTACTCGACGACGTGTAAATCTAGCTCAATTTTTCCTATCATCGACTAGCCCCCGTCTGTTTCCTTTATGCCAATGAGGACTAACCACTCATATGTCGCTCCTTTAGAATTACAGACCTATTTCAATAAATATATATATTAGGTATATATACTATAGTTGCATAATTCGTATGCATTAAAAATATTGAAATAAGTCCCTATAATTCTAAAGGAGCGATATTACGTTTTATTTTGCAGTGTTTTTTGAAGGAGCCTTTGATGTTATGAAATCGCAAGTTTCCGTTTTTGTGTTTTTTAAAGATGACGAATTGAAGAATTTGTTAAATTGGATGCCAATATAACTCAGTAATTACAAAATATACGGAAATCATATTTTAGAATTTAATTTGTTCTTCAATTGCATCATTTTGGTAGTTTTGTTGACATAATTACTTTTGCAACTTTTTTTTAATTTAACGCAATAAAACATAGAATTTCATTTTACAACAAAACGAACATTGGAACATTGAACATTGGTTATTCTGTATTGATTAGTAGTAATCTGCACGCATATTAGTAATACAATTTTACCTAATTGGCAACAAAATTCATATTAAACGAGAAATACTGATTTAGCGCTTACGAAGTCGCAACTCGAGCTACCTAGATTTTTAGTTTATCAATGTTTCACCTTAATGGAGCGGAAGGAGCCTTTAATGTTTTGAAATCGCAAGTTTCCATTTTAGCGTTTCTTAAGGATTACCCTCTGAAGGTCTCTCGGGTGAATGTGGGACTTGTCCTTCATTTCTGTCTTAATTACGAGATACCTACGTGGGACGTAACTCAAGCTACGGAGCAAATATACCATAAATTATCGACCTATTCAATTAGAGCTTTATTAATATATGCCGGGATCTGTCTATCTTTATCACATATTGTTTTTGTATATCAATTTTACTATTTCATATGTTATTTTGAAACTTCCTGTCACGGAAAAAGACAAAGCGTGTTCCCACTACTTCGACCTTACTTCACGTTAAATAATGAGGCTAATAATGATGAAATTAAAATGTTATCTATAATATAATAATATTGCTATTCACTCTCCTATTGCCGTTTTGCCGTAGTCGGGTAACTAATGATCATGCTTTTAATGGATTTTGGAAATAAACAATTTTGATGATTGTCATATATGGCAGCCTTCCGTGATGGTGTACTTCAGATATTTGGGATATCCAAGTACGAACGGAATATTGCTATAGAATTACACGAGTGAAAGTCGTGTGATACTGTATCACCAAGTATGATAATCGCTCACATGCAATACATTAAGAAAAACGTTGATGACTCGGCCGTTTCTTACTAGAATGAATGTTCGGCATTTTAATGGTTTAATTCTTAGTATTTGTCCATGAGATTAATCAATTAAACCGAAATTCAGAGGTGTCGTGATTAAATCTTTGGAATTTGACGATTTCATCTCAGCCGTTATTCGTCCACTGCTGAACAGATCCCATACGGCCTCCCATACGACGTAGAGGCATACACGCATACATACGGCCTCCCATACATAGAGGCCTCCCATACGACGCCACAAATAGCGATCGCGAACTATCCAACGACTTACCGCGACCGCTGCAATGTCGGTCCACCGAGTAGGTGGTTCTAACACTCCGTTTTTGGGATTTGCCGTCATGGCATGAATTGCAAGAACAGAGTGGCTACAGAACTGTTTTTACCTTGTGTGAATGGATCTCTCGGGCGATTTGTACGCAGAGTAGAGGTACGTGGTCGCCGGCAGAATGGGTTGCCATTGATCTCCGGCCACAGCCGTGGCAACGGCCACCACCAGTAAAAGCACTCTCATTTTCTGCAACCAACGAAATATTAAAATGTTAGGATAGGTGCACAGTGATGTCAATTAACTAAGGAATGCTATTTGGTGAATACAAGATTAATTGTTGTAACAAATAAGCGTAGTTACATCCTATCTTAATAATACTATAAACGTGAAAGTTTCTATATACGAGTATGTCTGTATGTGCACATATTCAACTTTGTGATTTGCAACTACGAAATAGGTACAACAACGATTATGATATTTTGGAAATTGGAATTGGATAGTGAAAAGTGAAACATCTTTTCATTAAAGCCATCTTAATCTGAAGTTTTAAAACGTTATCATTAAATTCCACACAGTTTACAAAGAAAATAGTTCTTCTGACATTGTAAGTATTTTGTGCTTAAATTAATGGTTTTTACGGCAAATTTATTTGACCGGAGATATAACAATTAGCTTTTTTATAGATTTTTCTCATAAGGTGTCTGAATGATTATTCAGATAAAATATATTAAGACAGGATAGTAAGAAATTACCTACTACTAACACCTTTTGTCAATAATGTAGTTATTATACTGACCTGTTTTTCTGAATAAATGAATTTAATTGAAATGCATCTATAATAATATTCTAATCGGAGTTTTGACAGGAACGCGTTGAGGAATGTGTTGCAAAATTTTAATTTTTGTAAATTCTAGTTCAAATGCGAGTAAATTGTTTAATTTCGGGTGCATATTAATCAATTTATTTTCGTGAAGGTATACGTAATGAAGTGAAGCGTAATGAAAGTGAAAAGCAGTGCAAAACATGGACTTTAGCATTTTCTCCAAAGGTCGCCTGAACAGTCAATGTAAAAAGCCACCATTTACAATGATTTCCTGGACTTGACTTTTACTATGACGACTTGACTTGATGCGAATTGCAAATATTATTTACAAATATTATTAATACTTGACACTGGCTACTTTTCATATGGCCATAATCGGTTCACAACCGATAAGAAATAAAATTATATTCTAATCATGATCTAAATTTTGTGTCTGATTCGTCCGAAAACAAGTTTTCTGATTTATATATTATTTTATTTCGCAAAATGTAAAAACTATCGCATCTCAACACCTCATTGCACCCACCATAGTCGAAACCAAAAAAATAATTAGATCGTTATTACGGGCATCCTACAATCAAACCTATCAGTTTTTTTTTCTTTTACTTCAAATTTTACCTTTTATAAAATTGGTATGATTTTAGCGTTCGCATCCGCGTCCGTGACATGCCGTGAAAAGAACAAGTTGCCGGTGTTGTATATATTTTAAAATTACGTCGATATTAGCTTAGTAAGGTACGTAACTAAGTGAAATAATTTAGCGGCTTGTTCACTAGTCTGTTACGTAATTACTGACTTGTCTTCCGGACTCGGGTGCAGTTGATTCTAGTCTAGCAAGACGTAACTGATGGACTCAACCGCTTTATGATCGGTACGTATGCGAGAATCAAGAAACAAGATACGAGGATAAATAGCATTCGTGTTTTAGTCGTCAGTTTTGAGAGAGGATATGTTTCCTTACATTATATTTCACTAATTTATTTTCTTTCCACATGCTACCATATCACGATGTATCCCATTCTCAGCATCCCGAAAATATTCCCTGAGACTGCACACCTCCCGGTTATCTAGAATCTTGGTATTTGAAAAACATCATCACCGAAGATGGGGTTGGGATTGTACATTATGTACGAAGATGTGATGGGCTGTGAACGTACTTTTTGATACAGGGCGGCACAGCCTGAGTCCGCCTGAGTATAACGAAAGAATAGATGATCAGTAAATGAAGAATTTAATGCAATTATGAATAATAATAATAATAACGCTATTATTAATAAAACACTTTATTTACCGGGTTTAATCGCGTTTTATTCATGATTTTTAACCGACCGAGCTTTCGCCAACTTTACAGTTGGCTTTTTCAAGGTTGACTGAGATGTAATTCGTTTATTTTAACATTTTACAAAGTTACTGTAAACTGCCGCCTCATAATTATTTGCATCAAAACGTTCCAGTGTACGCAGACTATGAGTTATTGTAATAGTTTTGAATTTAAATTATAATTATTATTATCCCTAGCTAGCTCAAAAAACTACCATGGCTTCGGAACGGGCCCTCACATGAGAAGAAGCCACGAAGAAACTCATGGGGGTTCTCATTATGCTCGGAAATTTAAAACAATTTTTTACATCAAACCAAGAATTAACAAATCTAAATTTAAAAAATACTAAGTCCTACAAAAATGGCTAACGGTATCTTGTGGTCTGGTAAATAAAGTGTTTTATTATGCAAAATCGCGAAAACAATAGAAGAAATTAACGCTATTATTGTTAAAATCAATTGTTACCAATATTTTACTTGACACTATTTAAATTCACTGGCTAAAATGGCCAAAATCTTTAGCCATACGTTGACTATTGATTACTTTGTACCTACGGGTGTGGTGCTCTCGGAATATCTGATATAGATAGGTGTTCCTATTTCCGAATGTGTACAGTCTCAAATAGAAATTGTATGGGATATTGAACCCGTGACCTTATATTCATTAATACAAAGCAAAACTAGATACATATCTAGTCTGGCTCAATATCCAAGGCATTTTTTAGCCGCTTAACAAAAGTCCTCAACAGTCGTTTGTCGGGTAGCAACAAGGTGCGACTTTACAACTAAAGTATATGAGTTTAAAGTCTAAAGTCCTATTTCTCAAACTGGATATTAAAATTAATACTTCGATGTTCACTTTGACTTCCATACAGTTATCTACTACACGTGTAAGAAAATACCTACTAAAATTCACCTCTATTAATTTTCATTTTATTTTAGAAGACTAACCTAAGTCTAACCCAAGTAAAGTTTTAGTAAAAATAAACAGGCAACCTAGTTGCTAAACTAAATTTAGTTTTGATACTATAGTTACTGCGATATTTACCTATCGGAGATAGGAAGCTTGATAAATGCAATATTGTGTGACATGTTACGTTATAGTCTGTAAGGTATTCTGTTTGTGTTTGGTTAGATAAAGGAAACACGTTCCGATTACATAGAAGTCTCTTTTATTTAAAACTCATTTTAAAATTGTTTTCTTATTAAAAGTCAAGTTGCTTTCTTTGCGATAAATATCTATATGCCTAGTTACATTTTAGCAGGTATTATTCGCGTATTAATTATATTGTCTTACCTCGACGATTCAACTATTTCTGGGTCGCAAGGAGACAACAGAGGTGGAAGAGATAAAATGTAACAAATGTTAACAAATCGCCTAAATGTTAAAAGGAAATCTTAAACCCATGTATGGGCCTTGGCATAGTCTTCGGCAGACATCTTGGTCACATTCGTTGTGTACTGTAATATTTGACGACCGTAGGTGATATTGAGAAAAATAATATTTTGGAAGTATTTTCCTTCAAAATATTCCTAGTAGCTATGTGTCTACATATTATGTCGAAACACGTATTATGTACATATTATGTCTTGATGCGGTCGTGGGTTCCTACTTTCTCACTTATAAGAAAGGACAGGGCTGATTTGTAAGAGTTAAGAGTACTTTATTCCCTTTTTCATACTTGCGTTTTTAAACATCAAATTTACGAAATATTTCCATAGGTTTGCCTACACATATCTATTATCCATCGCATAAATTCAAATCCCTATAAACATTTTCGCTATTGTGATTTTCAATTGAAACCTTTTATTCGAATTGATATCAAATTAAATTGATATTTGTTCGAAGTACTCCGTTTCATATAGAAATTGTAAAAATAAATAATCGGGCTAATTGGTTTCGTTTTCCAATAAATGCGTGGAACTAGAGTTTTCTCTGTTATAGCTCGTATTGGACTTCATAGAAACTACATTAATTAAGGTTATTTTTATTATTTGTTTGTGTGCGACATACAATAAAGTATTACCTAGATTTTGCTTCTGTTTTTGCGATGTGGGATTAAAATTACAATCATATTCTGGTTTAATCGCTTTGCTTTTATCTCTTCCACAGGGCAGATTAACATACATAAATACATCGCGGTCAGAATCATCGCATTGCATAAGTTATTTTTTATCCCGATATTCCCACGGGATTCCCACTGCGTCCGCATTGAAGCTGGGGGCTTGCTTAGCGGGTAGAAGCTAGCTAGTCACCTGGCTGCTTGCTAGGATGCAAGGTGGCCGCACTGAAAGATTTTTTGCGTGGTGGGTTCCGCCTTGATCCTTTGTTTTTCGGCAATTGACGAGATATCACGTCTAAAAATTCCTCTAATACTGTGGCTACATTAGCGGGCGAAAATTTGTTTATCGTTTTCGCGACAAAAACATCGTGTTTAGACTTACGCGATGTTCTTGTCTAAATTAGGCGGGCGCATATTTTTGTCTCGTTGACGCGACACATCATTCTTCAGTTTGTTGTGAGGCTGATACTTTAATAATAAATAAATAATAATTATTTACTTTTTCAAAAATAAAGTCTGGGTATTAGTTAAGTAGTCTTCTGGGGTAGAAATTAAAGGTGTTGATTGACTTGTTTTAGAAAATTGATATTTTTACATACAATTAGACAAGGGTTGGGATACACAACGCAGATGTCATAGGCTCGCAAATAAGTGGTTTGTTCGGTCTTTGTTTTGCGGCGTGGACAGAATAAGTAATAGAACTACGTAACAAGTTGCACTGCTTGCATTACTTGCTCTCCTTTGATCTTGACGAAAGAAGCCGTTTTAATAGCCTACGGAATTAGGTGGCTAAAGCATTTAATCAAAATTTAAACGCGTGAGAGTAGTTACTATGTTGTGCTGTCTTTTGTTAACCGTGGCCACGCCTACCTCGCCAACTCGAGTGTGGGAATTCACTCAGTCTTAAATTTGTCAATTTCGCCACCCCACCTCCGCCTTGGTCTGCCGAGTCGTCGCTTGAGAGTTAAGGGCCCAGTCAGTAGTGACTTTTGCCCAAGACTTCTATGGCATGCAGCAGATTTGTCCCGCCAATTACCATTTACGCATCTCAGCCTGGTGGCCCACATCAATGATTTTTTGCGAGAGTGCAGTTCTGTGTTTCGGATTTTGTGTATCAATTTAACACTCAGAATACTGCGCTCCATTACTCGCTGGCAAACCCTGGGCCCGGTATATTTTGCATAGTAGGTTGATATAGAAAGGGTCTATGTTTTTGTGTTCTAGGGCTTGAAATGTAGCTGAATGTGAAACTCCTGGGATTTTTCTATAATTTGTTTGACGGTTTGAAGATGAAACCAAATTTTAAATTTTATTTTATGTACATTGTTTAACATTATATTATATGACGTACTTACCTAATTTTAAATTGAAGTGTTTCAAAAATTTTGAATCGTACAAATAATTTTAATGGCATAGATATTCACGTAAAGGTCGAAACATTTCAAAGCAAGGGTCCGAATAACCAACCGCCCCGCCCACATGTTAGTGCGGCGCGCACTAACATGTCAACCCTGCTAGACATCTCCCAAGTTTCAAGTACAAGTAGAACCTTTTTGCAGTAAATTTGGACGAGTGACGGGTGCATGCTTGTATGCTTGGATGCATCGAGGCGGCCAAGCGCTCAATGCGGCTCAATTCTCGAACATTATATAACGTTCGTTTAGCTAGCCACCAGCCGCTAAGCAAGCATGCTTTCAATCCGACCGCAGCCTTAGGGACCGTCTGCACGATCGTTAGAATCGCGGCGAACGAAGCTCATTTTATTGAGAGACCATGAACTCGATTGTCATATTTCCGAGTTTCCTTTGCATTTTATATTAATAAATCTGTTAAAACTAGTAGTTACTTAATATTAGAGCCTATTATTGCGCAACATTTGTATGCATACAAGATTTGTATGAATATACTACGTAATACTCTTTCGTAAAGATGTGATATTTTCGTCATGTAGAGTAAAAAAAGGAAGGGCAGATCACATGACATTTATCTTATTTACTTTCTCAATGTATTATTAGGATTTTAAACTTGTTAGTTAATAAACAATCATGTTTGACTGTCGGACTCCGCAAAAAGGTAAAATATATCCCGGTCTTAAACAACTTTTTTAACGGTTGCTCATAAAATGACTCTATGCCCCCCTATTTTCTTACATAAAGAATAAACAAATTTACTTGTTTGTTTGTATTGAATAGGCCTCCGGCTTTGGCCTGATTCAAAAATTCTTACACCAATAAAAAGCAACATTATCGATGGGTATGACGAGATGTGGACATAGGCGTGCGAAACCGCGGGACGGAACTATAGATAATTTCAAAAAATAATAAAAGTAATTAAAAAAAACCCACGAGGTTAACTGTAAAAATAAAAGTAGCCACGAAACACGGCAACTTTTACAGTCGGGACCCATTATTAGAATGATAGTCCAGATTCTAGACATTTAATGGGCCCCGATTGTTAAATGTCTAGAATCTGGACTATGATTTCCTTTTATTGTTTTTTTTTGTTTTTTTTGTTGAGTTTTTAGGCAGGCGGGTTTTTTTATAGTTTTGTTACTATTATTTTATTTTACACTTTTTAGACAGCATTAAGTAGGTATAAGATGTTTAATTATATCAATTGTATTTTAAGCGAATCATTGCATTGAGGAAGTTATTACGTTAAGAAATACCTCCACCAAACGTAACCACTTCATATCAATAATATATAATATAGTAGTATAGATATAAACTATCCAAAAAACCTCAGAAAACTACGACAACAGCTAGTGGCCCATTTGTGCAATTTACATATTAAGCTTTGTCTTTACTTTATGTAATGTAAATATTTGTATTTTTTTGTAATAAAGTTATGATCTATAAATCTATCTAGTGGAACAGATTGAAAATAGGCATCGTATAAATATTACATGATTCATGTAAGTGTAATTGAATTCTTGATTGAAATGAATATTAATTGAATATTGTATTGTTACTTATTTATTTTATATATAATAAATAAGTTACTTCGTTGGTAATAAGTTACTTAATAAATAAATTACTTATTTATTATTTCCATCAGGGGAATGCATTTAAGTTATTTCTTGCAAATTGTATTAATGAAGGAGATCCTGTTTGTACGCACGTAGGTCGGTGGTTACCTAGTTTGTTATGAAAATGGATTTAATTTATAAGTACCTCAGAACCGAATGAAACTATTAAAAGCTTGTTGTTTCGTTTTCTTTTCTTTGTATAGTGAAAATGTTATTTTAGAGCTCTCATAGGAGATTCGTTTGCAAATATTATAAACCGCATTTTGACTTGTAATATATGTATAAAGGGTGGAAAAAAGACCATGATCGGAGGGTAAGTCAGAGATATATTACATCGTCGTTTTCGCTCCTAGAAGACTGTGCACTTGGCAACTTTTGAAAATATCAATTTCAATCATGGTTTCTAAGGTTAAGGTAGTTTTTGCTTTGATATATCAAAACGGTTCTGTTGAACCCAGTCGGTTAGTTAAATAAGGACAGACTGGGATCATCTTTGGTAACACTAAAGTAAAAAAAGACAGACTGGAGTCTCGCTAACATCAAGCTGGACCTTTTTTTGACGAAGTAAGCTTTTTAGTTACTTGTACTATTTCTATGGGATATACCTTTAATATTGATGATGGCGAATATTGTTGAACGGAAACATTCATTTGTTTTCAAAAATAAGTAAATCTTCATTTAAACCATCGATATTAATGCGCCCTTTATTGCTTGACTTTTATGATATGTATAGATGATAGGTATACTAATTATTTTTAAAAACTTCTAGAATACAATTTTATTTTAATCAAAACTTACGTACTTATGTGCCTACTTACGTTACAAATGGATAACAAAATAACAATACTAAATGATTCAGCGTACCTAGTCAAGTTTCACTTTAAACAAGAGAAGAACTTTCAATTATGCTTATGTTTTATTTACGGAACGAACTATAAATAAATAATAATCTCCATCTCACAACTAACTTTAATAATATATTTAAAACTTAAATGAAAAATAGTGATCATTTTTATCTTCTAATTCACAATTCGCCGTGCATAGTAAAAATCGCAACGCGTGTTACATGCGAGAAACATAGTCAAGTGTGGTACCTACTTACGTTGATTGAAGTCCGCGAGAAACGCGCGCGCGCACACCGTACCGAAACACACACTGCGCGTGATACGCGACAGCTCACCCCACTTCGACTTTCTTCAGAATTCGGCTCTTGATTGTCAAGTGATACGGTTACATCATTGATACGCTTTTGACTTTGATAATTGGTGTAGAGATACTTGCGAATAACGAACTATGAATAAAAATTAGATGTCGTTTTACATATTCATAGAATGCGCTTAATCTGTTACGAAAATTATCTAAATACTGTGTCGATGACTTCAGCATTGAATTAACAGGTAATATCGTATTATGTCTACCCGAGCTTAGAGCAGCCATATGTTACAATCGAAATTGCGAAATTAGCATTTTTTTGCACGTTTGTTTGTTACCTTATGGTGCTATTGTTAAAAATGGTTTACCTACTAAACGGTATTTAACCAGATTTAAAATTATAATTATAAAATAAAAATATTATTTTTGTTTTGTGCAAAAAATAATCATTAGATGACTAAAAATTATGATGAATATTTCTTTTTTTATCATAGAATCGACATACCCATAAAAACAAAGCTTTTCTGTGTTACATTAAGGAGTCGACGTAACTCCCACGCAACTTAAATTCAAACTGTATTCGGGTCAAGTAACGTCGAGAAATATTTTCCCAATAAAACATACATCGTCCTACAACAATTGGTATACTCCTCTTTTTGGGGAAAGTCCGTTAAAAATTGAGTTTGCCCTTAGAGTGTACACAGATTACTTTACGAAGATTATCCACTCCATGCTACTCATTCGGGGTCATAGATTTAGACCTGCCATATACTGTCAGCGTCCTTTTTTTTTTTTTAACTAGGGGAATCGCCTTAAGACCGTCAGGCCGCTCCCGGGGGAGAGCGGCTCGGTGTGTGGGGGGTCCCTGCTGGCCTGGGGCGGTGTTTCGGCCAGAGGTTTACCTACTAAACCCCTCGGTGTCCTGCGCTTCGCAAGTGCCAGAGCTCACCGGAAATCTTCGGTGAGCTCCAGCGGCGGGTGGTCCCGTCGGACCCCATCTCCAAAAAACCCACAAGGGTGGGGAAAAATCCCTCTTCGAGAGGCGGCGCGGACACGCCGCCGCCATCTCGGGGCTCATGTATTGGCGACGGACTCCCCCGAGCCCGCCGCCAAGAGCCGTTTACGGCGGATGAAGATCGTCGCGAGTGCGGCGGACCCTCCGCCGTCTTGCGCGTGGTGCGCGGTTGGAGTCGCGGAGGATCTCGCGATCCCGCTCCGCCGACTCCTTCGCGGACATGACCGCCTCGGCAAACTGGCGAACAGCCCGCCATGCCTCGTCGCTGCCAACCATAGCGGCAACTACGGCCGGCAACGACAAGTTATTGCCTACCACGTTGGCCATTAAGGCACGCTGCTGTGTCCAAGCTGAGCATTCCGCCAACGTGTGCGCTGCGGAGTCGCACGGGCTAGGGCAGTGGTGGCACCTTTCGTCCGCCTCTTTGCCGATACGGCACAGGAACTTGCCGAAGCACCCCTGTGCCGTCAGCAGTTGCGAGAGGCGGAACGAAAGGGCACCGTGACTGCGTCCTAGCCATTCCTCCAGCACAGGCCTGATGGCCTATACTGTCAGCGTCCTAAGTTAATATTCAGCAGCTAACAAACGCAAAATTCATAGGTCCAATCCTGATACCAATATTAAATACATTTACTCGCACTTCTCTTAATTTTTTTAGTTCTACGTTTTATGAATTATTGTTATGTAAAAAAAATAAAAATTTACTAGTTAATAATAAAATTAAGGGCAAACAAGACTTAAACTGGATATCCTTGTCGGATCCATTGAAATTTGTTGATTATTTTCTGACGCAATATTTTTTATTTTTATTTAAAACTTTTGTAGGTGACATTATATTTTACAATTTGGTGTAGTTTAAAGACAAATACTTCTTACTATAGTTACATTTTACCGAGTCTTAATCCGGTATCTATATCTATTGTATCTATCTATATCTGTACTTATAATAAAGGAAGAGAGGACAAGTCTGTACTTGGAAGTAAATTTTAAAAAAAGTTGTCTATGGGACTTAGGAAAGGTAGTAAAACAAAAACATCAGTTAATTACAAAAGAAACAAAAATAATTTTCAAACCTACCCATCAATCTACATAATTAAACAAACCGCCTCGAAAAATTATATAATTTTTTAAATTACTTTTTGTCTGTTTCTCTGTTGGTTCCTTATACAATTAAAAACTACTGATCCGGTTGAAATTTGGTTTTCAATATTGGATAGTTCTACCTATTTTAGATGAACCTCGTGGTAGACTTTACATCCAGTAGAACTCGAGTAATGAACAAAAAAGTCGGCTATGCACTATTTCTACGCAGACGAAGTCGCGGGAATAAGCTAGTTATTAATGATTTTATTACATTGACGTTTCAACCATGTTACATCGAGTCTTCGTCGAGAGGGGCCGAGACCTGGTAAAATTTAGCTATGTTAACAAATCGTGTGAATATAATTTTTTTTAACACGTTTTACTGTTTCGAAGTCAAAAAATGTCGAACGACATTTTTTGACTAAGATGTACTACGACGGCAATTGAACCAGCTTCGAGCTTCGGCACCCAAGAGTTCACTACGCCCGGCGCCCCTATCGGTCGTCCTTGAAGCTCCGGTAGCCAGGGCATCGTGTAGAAGGTACTCAACATACTCGGATTGCATAACACTTTGTTACAATCTCACCAAATGACCTGACGTAACACTTCTGAGTACATACCCAGTTAATTATTGTATCGTGCACTATATGTACGACTAAGTAGGTAGATATAGGCATTCATTGTGTCGCTTTAAGTCGAGATTATGTCATTTTCGTAGAGATAAAATACTTACAGAGTACTAATATTATGTAGAGCAAAGATTGTTTGTTTGTTTTTTTTGTAATGGCTCCGAAACTACTGGCGTGATTTTAACATTTCTTGCTTCAATAGAAAACTACATTATCGAGGAGTAACATAGGCTCCTTTTGATTCCGGTCATACCACGGGATCGGGACTTTCGCGGGCGAAACCGATACAACAATATCCTCACCATATAACTTTTTGTCTCTGTTATGAATATATGAATATAATCTTTGTAAATATTTGGTTAAATATCTAATTTGTGCCTATAAAATTGAATGGCCTGACTGACATTGACATGAAATTTTGAGGATGTGTTCTTTATAAGGTGTATCTGTCAAGAAAGGATTTTTGGAAAATTCCGCGGGATCCGGACTTATGCGGTTAAAACCACTTGGCGCTGTAAGTATTATAAAAATAAAAAATAATCATCTAAGTACTCAAATACATGGCACACTCAGGAAGTTTTGTTAAACTAAAAAACTAACATCTTCTTAAGGATAAAAAAAAAATCAAAGAACTCTCTATTTTGTCTCTATTATATTATTGGTAGCATTTATATTTTTATCTCTATGAAAATTTTGCGTGTATCGGTTTTGATGTAAAAAATCATTTTACCTTTCTCTTCCGCAAGTTTTGCAAACAGTATTTTTTTTTTATTATGAAAGTAAAGTATACTTAAATTAATAAATAAAATGTTTTTTTTAAATAGGTTAGATAAAACTATTTTATTTTTGCAAATTGTGTGCCTAAAATTATTTTTCTTGCTTTATTATGTACAGTAATGAACACATTTTTATTGTATTTTTTACTAGCTGCGCCCCGCTGTTTCACCCTCGTAAGTCCCGTTCCCGCGGAAATATCAGGATAAAAAATATTCCAAGTTTCATCGTAATCGGTTCAGTAGTTATTTTTTTGATTGAGTATAAAACACACATACATACATACACACACACTTTCAACTTTATAATATTATAGTAGGATATGACGACCGCGCCCGTGCTTTCAGCCTGGAGTCCTGAACAAGCACTAGGTATACCTATGTTTATTTATACATACGACCTTTGAGTTTCAGTACTCCTACCATAAGTTGGTACGTAACGTTAACAGTTTGGGTTGTCAATTACTAAAAGGATTGCCTTAGTCGACAACTAAAGTGTGCGACTTACACCAGTATTTATAGACAAGTTACTCTGTCTATGTGAAAGTTTAGTCACATTTATACAGACGTTGAAAACCGAGCGAGCTAAGTAAAGCATATTGTCACGAGCGAGACAATATGCATTACTTAGCGAAAGTAATTACATGCTGGTGGTAGCCCCTTCCGTTTAAAGTTTTTTGTAAAATTTAAAAAGTCTTTTGATATAGTTTAAAATGTTTGCATCTTTAGGGAGTCCGACCCAAAGCCTAAACCAATTTGGCCACAGGTGCTCGTCTAGTCGAGTCGAAAATAAGGATCGCATCTCTTATTTGCTATCTCTTATTTGGATAGCATTTCTTTAAAAATGCAAATGTAAAAAGATTAGACGCTAGGGGGAAATCTTGGCGTTTCTTAACCTTTATGGTTCCATTACTAATACTAGTACTTATGAAAACAGACATTATTAACAAATTATTGTTCGTAATATAAAAAATAATAGATAATTAATTATAATAAAGGCGATGACCGATATATTATATGAAATAATTTTAATTGTGTTTTCAAGAATGCGTAACGTTATTATTACATGTCGAATTCTTAAACAAAATGAGGCAAGCGCGTGGCGTGGCATTTCGGACCACGCGCAGTATAGGGTTTCGTGGTTTCTATTAGCCTTAATAATAGACGTGGGGTAAGTTCAGAATGATTAAATTTTATTTAGATCTTTGAAAGATGTTGTCAGGGAAAAGACATCATATTCTCTCTAATCCGAACTTACTCCACGTTTATTAATAAGACTCGGACTCGGACGGAGTAGTGAGGAGATGCTTTGTCTCTTTCCGTGATAAGAACTTTCTAAGTTGACAGACAGAACCAAAGAGCGGAACTACTCCGACCTTACTCTCCTTTTATTAATAAAGCTATATAAGATAACACGGATCGCAATCCGTGTTATCTTATATAAAAAGAAGGCTACAACTAACAACGAAATGGAATTTGAATTATAATGCTTTTTGCGTTCATTGGATACCAAAAGTAGATTAGGAATATCTCGATGAATCCGCTGGGCAAACTCCGTTATCTGGAAATTGCAAAAATAATAAATAAAGATAAAGGTAGTTTTGCACAACTAGATCCGTGAACAGAACTATTGAAAATTATTTTCCTATTTGTGCTGTCTACATTACTAATAGTAATATAATCAAAGTGGTTCTGCCGATAGAACTACTCAACAGAACAGGTAGGAGTGAACTATTTACTTACCTAATGACAGGACTCTCGAGTTGTTATCATTGATGCATGTAAAATTAGAGACCTAGATTTCTTGAGTTTGTGAAGCAATGCAAAGCAGTGCACCTACATTAGGTAATTGCGAAGTACCTGTATCGTAATTGAAACCCGATGTTGGAGATACATCAGGAAACTACAAAATTTCCAATCGGCATATCTAAGTGGTTCCAAAGAGAATTATAAATCTGTATTTACTGTCTAAGGTTTTTGCGATTTTGCATAATAATAAAACACAATAACGCGAGTAAAACCCGGTAAAGTGTTAAAGTGTTTAAAGTGTTAACTTTAAACCCGATAAATTAACTGTTTGATTTTTTTTTTATTGGGGATGTTGACCGATTCCTCAAAGACAGCGTGACCGATTGAGATGATTCTTTTTTTATTTGAAAGGCTCCGAGATAGGCCCATTAAAATGATCTCATGTGGATCTTCGGAGTGGTGAACGGGATCGCTCCTCTAAGTTCTTTTGTTTTAGGAATGTTCACCGATTTCTCGAAGACAGTTCATTACCGATTGAAATGTTTCTTTTTTGCCTCTGGAATAAAATTTACCCCGTGACTTTTACGCAAATATAAAAAAGTGAATTTTGCATTTCTCTCTTGTTCCAAGAAATGGTAAGGTTAAAAACTTTGTTTTCTTCCCAGAATCCTGTGTATTATTTTTTTATTTAATTAACGATATTTTATCGTTTGTTTTCTATTTCTAATAAATCGTGCTTCGGGCAGCCGTTGCAGCCCACGTGATGAAGGTAAATTGCAAATATCCGGGATTCTTTCAGTTCGATTGTTGAACTTCCAGATATTTGAAAAATATATTACTTTATACTTGCATGTTTTGTGAGGTAGGTACAACTCTAGGAAATAACGCAATCAATACAACATACCTATTATTGCTTATTTTTTTATAAAACTGAAAAGCATTTTGTACATGTTGAGGTATTGTAAAGGTTTCGTAGTAAGAGTACTAGTAGCATCTTGCGGACTCGTGATCGGAGCACTGGCAGTAACTCAGTAAAGCGGCATAAATTTACATTAGAAAAATGCCGTAGTCAAAAAAAAAATACGTAGATATAGTCAATAAAAAATACATAGACACTGTGGTACTATTTTATCTTGTTATTAAAGTACTCTTAATTATTAAATAATGGTAGTTACAAATACATAGTATTAAAATAGACTACACTTAAAAATCAAACTAAGTACTAATAAATTAAAAACTCCCTCCAGGACGTCTCCGCCTGAGTGCCTAGAATGCTAGCGACATTTCCCCTCTCGATAGCTATACTGACTCTCTGAGCGTAATCGGCATTTTCCGGGACCCAAAGTCCCAAGACCCCAAAGTCTACACCTACGGGAACAAACATGTATCGGTCCGCCAACTCAACTTCAGAGAATTTGGAACAGAGACGTGACCTGGACGTGGGAAGCCGACAAAGTGTCCACTCAGGTCGCATCCCACACCAACATCCCTTGCCTCCAAGGAATGAGCATCTACCCGACGGCCTCTTGCCAACAGAGCACATAATCCAAATATTTTTATATACTTAACAATAGTTAACTAAACAATAGCTATAACAATAACAATAGTAAACAATAGCTACTGAATTTATCTATTTGATAAAATTGCTTTCAGTAGCTGCTGCGAGACAGACTACGATTTTGTGAAATTTACTTTATAATGCATGTCACTAGTTTTGTAATATAAATTAGAACGACGATATGCCTGCAAATCAATGCCCCTTACTAAACCGTCGCCGGTATAGTGTGCACGAGTCTTAATATTCCAGTATATTTTTTTTTACATCAGCACCGGGGAAACCAAGGAAAAGCTAAATTTAAAGAAAGAGAAATTACAGAAGAGTAATAAGTTCGTACGAAAATTGTACAATACTTTTAATTAACGTAAATAATTTTCACAATAATAATTAGGTACATGTTTCTTAATAAGTCTTATAAAATTAAATTGTTATTAGGAGTTAAAATGTAACACTTTTTCCACCTTAAAGTCGTAACCGATTTAGGATATGCAGGGTTGTTTTGTTCGAATCTAAAAACCTGCAGGATTTTTGATTGGAATACATAAAACACTAATCCTTTTTTTATTTGTGCTATATAATATATTTATATCGCACATGAAGATTATGCTTCATATGATACGTTCTAGTCACCCAACACGTCAGCTCCCTACATGTAAGTTACAACTACTTTGAACTAAGTGTAAGTTTAAGTTTTTAATCCAAACAACCCAAGAAAATAAAATTATAAAAAAATCACAATCTTATAGTTAGCTTTACATAATAGAAATATTCGTATTAACAAAATGTTGCAAAATGTATCTAATGTTGCAATACAACAGACAGACAGTTGAAGGATCTTATCATGATCGACACTTATTTTGTAATTAGATTACCAAATATCAAATTAATGTATCTATATTAGACAAATACCCACGCACTATAAGATCTGAAGCTGTAGGCTTAGTAATTTGCTCGCTATTTATGATGAAGCAATAAATTATGAGCATTTAGAACAAAACTTAATGTTTGTAATAAAGAAATGAATGACTGCAATCAGCTTTCGTATAAGTTATTTGTGTTACTCGATTTAGAAAACGATCGTAAAGTTTTAAAGGCATTCGTCTCTCTCTAAAACGAGCTATTGAACATAAATATGTTAGTATACCCAACACAATATATCGATATCTAAATTAACTAAATAAAATAATTATTTACAGAACCGAACCAAACACTGCCTTTACCTATGGCCCGGGTCGAAAAGAATTAGATTAGATTAGAAAAAGAAGACCATTAAACGAGATTCACATTACGAAACAGTGGCATAACATTTAGTCATTTATAGTCATTTATAATATAGTCATTTATATAGTCGTTTATAGTCATTTACTTAAAAAAAATGCGTAGACACGGTAGTACTATATTTATCTATTTGAAAATTTGCTTCCAGTAACTGCTGCGAGACTGCTTATGTGAAATTCACTCTATAATACATGTCACTAGTTTCGTAATCTAAATTAGGCTTAAGTGGCTTCGGTCGCTGCTTTTTAACCATCGGCCTAAATCGTTTGGACTAAGCGATCTTGCCAGTATTTTCTTTTATATCTTGCATTTTCTTTTATTTGCATAACGCCCACGTTAAGCTCACGGCCTAGGCCGTTAACTAGCTGGCTGATTATACAAGTTACCTGCAAGATAGAGATTGATTAGAAGAATCCGCATAAATCAGTCGTTGTCCTTGGATAGGCACCTCCAAAAAGTCGCACAGGTGTTTTGCTCCAATCGATAAATAATTTCGGATTTATTTCTAAGGTTGAATCTGTCAGTGAACATTTCTTATAGTTTTGCATTATAAACTCTATTGCAACGTTTTTAGCTCTCACAGGGGATAGTATGTGAGTCATGTCGATGCTCTCGTCTTGTTGGACGTACAGAACGCGATCGTACAGTTCGACATTCTTACATACTCTAGGACCAAGTGACGAAGGTACAACCCCATTCTCATTGTCGATTTCAGATCTATACTTATTAATATCAGGTATATTTTCATTTCCCCCAATAAAACTCTGCTTCCTTTGACGTTCATCATTCCCCTCCAAAAAATGTTCATTCAATGCATTACCAATTTTTATTGGCTTATCAAAGTCCTTGAGATTCATGTTTCGTTTTGAACTTTTATGATCTTTGTTATCGTTTTTTATTATTTCTTTGTTGGATATGTGTCCATGATTGTATTTAAATATTGATACTGTTTCTTTATTAGCATTAGATTGATTAGACACTTCCATGGCTAGTTTTCTACCTTTTACTATTGATGGATCTTCATCTTCGACTATTTTACGCTCTTCAGGTTTATATTTGAGTCGTATTGTGGGATGTCGTTTGAAGCTCTCAATTTTGTTGTCTTCTGGATTTATATTTATCTTTCGTGGGGTGTAGTCATTGCTATAAGATTTAACATTATGCCATTTATTACCTTTGATACTTTTAGAATACATGTCGTCGACAGTAGTTGGGGTTGGATCTTTATGCTGTGAATCAATATTATACTCAAGTGATCTTAAGAAGGGTAGAACCGATTTATACTTTTGGTTAGGAATGTTGGGGTCAGAAAAATCCCGAATTTTCTTCTTTTTATTGGAAGCCAAGGTAAATGCTCTTGGTTGGCGGTACATTTCTTCAATGCTCTCCATTTTATTTGAAACGTCGTACTTAGCGCTTCTGTAGAATCTGTGTTCTGTATTTGACTTTCCTTCACCCCTATTGGTAATTTCAACAAATTTTGGTTGTGTTTGGGCGTGCATTTTCATTATATTACTTCTCAGATCGTTTTCAAGGATTTGAACATTTATCTGTTTGTTTCTTTTTGTGATATCACCCCATTTTTCTATTAAATTTCTCCTCATGAATTGCGATGGAGGCCGGAGTTTACTAATCGTTAATTCAGATGCATAAGGGTATAAATCTGAATATTTTGTGAGAGGCAGAGTCGACGGTATTTTTCTAGTTTGCTTACCTCTTTTATTATAATCAATACTTTTTAAATAATTTAAAACGGTGCCAGCAAATTTTGAGCTTGTCCATTGACCATATACTTTATTGTTTTTCTCTATTGGTGGAGGTGTTTGTATTTCAGATATTTCGTCCGAAGCTTTTATAGGAATATTTTTTTGCTTCTCAGGCATGCTATCTTTTAGATTGTAGATTGATTGCGGCTTTGGTGGTTTTTCTTCTGGTAAATCAAAAATTATGCTTGGAGGTGCGGGCGGTGTTTCGAACGTAGAAATAGTTGGCAAGGTATGAGTACTAAATCTTGGCTGGTCAGAGTTACTTGAAGTTTTCGTTGAGTATATGGTTTTAAAAGTTCCAGTTGGAGTTATTGTGTTCCAAAAACTGTAATTGTTGCCTTTGGTTTGACTGAATGGTTCTGGCAACTCAAAATCTAGAATTTCTTGATCAATAGGATTTGGTTTAGTTGCAGAAATACCAACGTCGTGTTCTATATAAGAATGTGGCGTATGAAACTTGATGAAATTTGTTGGCTCATCATTGAGAAACTGATTTGTTTCGAAATTGTTTTGTATCGCATCTGTTTGTAAATCACTGAGAACGATGTACTTCAAGTTTGTACCGTTTTCTCGCACTCTGTTTTTATGAAAATCTTTCTGTTCGAATTCTGGGTTTTTCTTATTTGTAAAATTTTTCTCTATAGTGGAAGACAAAATCATGTTTACTCCAAATATTTCACCTTCAAAGCCGTTTGAACCACCTAAAATTGTTTTCAATGTTAAAATTGATTAATCTATTCAATAAAGCAATTAATTGTATTTACGATATTTTTTTCATTTAAATTTAAGAAAAACAAATAAAAAATTACCATTTTCATCGGTTCCGTATCCAATTAAGACGCTACCGCCTCCGGGCAAAACATAGCCATAAAGCTGCAAAAAACAAAAAGCTTACCTTTATTAATTACTGAAATGAAATTGACACGATGACAGTGTTTTGAGCACAAGGACTCAAATTGCTCAATTTCGTCAAGGTACAGGGTAGCCTGAGGTATTCGTGATTTTGGAGACTACCTACGTATGTGGATATGGATAATGCAGCCTCGTGATCTAGTTTCGCAATCGCCGTCTAGGTATGTCAATCTATCACATTATATTTATCACATCTGTTGGTTTTGAGTCGTGGTCACTTTGACCCTCGACATTCCTCCATAGGTGTCACATAGACTTAGAACAATAAATTATTTGAAGAAAGTTTTTATGACCGCTAATTTTGAAGTGAAAAACTGTTGGAAATGATTTTAACGGTTTTATTAAACGGGTGTGACCGTGGAAGTCCGGATCCCGCGAGAATATCAGTATGTAATTTATTTATTTTATGGTTTTCGCAATTTGCATAATAAAACACTTTATTTACCGGGTTTAATCGCGTTATATTCATGATTTCTAAACGACCGAGCAACTTTACTGTTTGCTTTTCAAGGTTTTATATACAAATAAACAGGGAAGCGACTTTGTTTTAAACTATATAATAATGATATACTGACGCTTTGCGCGGCTTCACACGCTGCAAGCCTGGAGTCGACGTACAAGGCCCAAGCTCCATAGTCAGACTGATACGATAGACAGACGTGACGCCACGCATCTTTTGCTAAATCAACCGGGAACATTGTCTCTATCCTATCGTTTATGGTTAGCCTGAACCTTCTCCCTCCCGTGTCTAACCACAGTCTCATTATTCGATTGTTGCTGTTAGCTGAAACAATACATAAATACTTAATATTTGTTATTTATCTAAATGTCACAGAAAATTTATGAAATGTAACAGTTTATATAATTCCGAGTCTATTTAGAATTTTTTTCGAAGTTTATTAAAACAAATACCCTAGGAAATGTACATTACCTAGACATTGTATTCGTTTCATAAAGCTACTATTAAATGTATTACATTACATTTAATTTTAAGTTAAAATCAGTCCTATCTCACAATTTTCTGTCACAAAATGACATCCGGGTGATAGGTGCGAAAAGGTTAAGGCAAGAGCGAGCGAAGCGAGCTCTTTATTTAACATTCTCAATGTTATTTTTTAATTCAACCAGTAAAATTACTTTCTGGTCACTTCATTTAAAATATATCGAATTCCTAGGTAATGGTGTAACATAATAATTTACACAGTTTCACAGTAGTTTCATACATTTCCGGATGATTTAAGGAATTATACACATTTAGCATGAATCAATCGTATATAATGACGGATTACATACATTTCCTGTAACATAATTATAAAAATGGAAGCCTCCCATCCTTTTTAATAATAAAATAGATCATAGATAAGATCAGTCACATTAAATCATGACAAAGTGATCCAGTTGCATGGTCAACTTAGAGGCTAGGTATCGACGTAATAAAATTACCAAATTTAGTAAAGTGGTATATTCCTTGGTAGTGCTAGAACATAAACATCGTTAAAGAAGAAATGTTAGTATAGCTAGACTAGAAAGACTACCACTTTACTTTTTTATTTATTTATAAATATTGCATAACATTACACACAGCTCAATCTAGCCCCAAAATAATTAATAGGATTGTACTATGGGTACTAACAACAACAACGGATATACTACATATTGTACTTTTTTTTGTAAATACATACATATTATTATTATACATAGAAAGACACCCAGACCAGGTACAAATATATATTTTAAGCCGCAGCCTTCTGCATTGCAGTCAGGCGTAAGCCCGACGCGCTACGAGTATTCATTTATGATTTCGGTTGTTGGTTGCGCGAATAACTAGATTATTCACTGCATTATTCTTATAGCTACAATATTTTTTACTTCCTTATTTTCAAAGTAGCTTAAAGAAGTTTTTTTTTACATAAATTAACTGTTAATGAACCATATTAATTGTAAATACATTCTACCTCATATCTACTTTTGGTTTCTCAAAAACTTTTGTATAGGATCTAAAAACCTATGCTTTGAAAGCTTCGATTTTTTATTTTACAAATGATGATTTAATCGATGGAAGTTTATAAAACATTTTGTGGAAAAATAGTTTTAATTAATTTTAATAAGCATAGAATAAAAGACTCAAACAATAACAAGAACGTTGACAGTCGCATGAGACTTGTATTAAAATATGACTATACTAGCTGGAATTAGATTTAAAGCCTTTCTAATTTATCTAACCAATGAATAGAATCATGTCACACGTCCTAATTCAAATGCACGTTCCGTTGTCGTTACGTAAGCCTTCTTTACAAACATACATACATCCGACGGATATTATTCAAAATTCAATTAAGTTAAGTATATATAAAACATCAAAGCAACGTGATGCTCATATTTTCTGCTCTAGCGGTAATATGTATCTAAATACTATTATGAGAGACTAGCTGAGTGCCGCGGATTCACCCACATATATCCTGATTCCGTGGAAATATCGCGATCAAAAGCAGCCCATGTTATCTCTCGATAATGAGGCTTTCTATTGTTGAAAGATTTTTTGAAATCGGTCTAGTAGTTTTGCAAACAAACAATTTAATCTTTCTTCTTTATAATATTTGTATTGAAAACAGAATGTACTCCCTTATTACACGACTGCCAAAGGAAGTGTTATGTTTTTTACAAGATATTATTTACACATTACTAAGTTATGTGACATTTGCCTCTGTCAACTTTGAAACTTCATGTGACAGTAAAAGAAAAACGATGCATAGTTATGCGGCGCATCAATTAGCATTTATAAATAAGGGGGGTAATGTTAAAAATACTACACTTGATAGTTTTGATCTCAAAGAATAAAAATCCCGAGATGCTACTTATAGTGCACGTAGGGTCGAGGGTTGAACAAATGTTATCAGCTTGCAATCGCACGTTGCGAGCAACGGTGCAATAATGCACTATCCATAGTGTTTTATAACTTAATCCTTATACACTGCGTTGAAGCTTATAGCAATATAAAGGTAAACTCTGAAATAACATGACTCCGAAAAACAAAACAAAACTAAGTGAACAATCATCGACTTGTTTCATACTTACAACTTTCTGTCAATACGCAGTGAATATAAAGGACTACAGTGTAGCAACGAGTGTTTTATCGAGACCTAACAAGGACTTGACATTTTTGGAGTATAAGAAAGTAAAGCAAAAATCAAAAACAATGTTGCAATCGACCACTTGAATTGCAAGTTCAGATTTAAACGGGGTCATTGAATAATTATTATACGCAATCATTTTGCTTAACATTTTTGTTTTTGAATACTTATTACGTTAATAGTAGTTTATGCACCGAGGTAGTAAAACCTTGTTTTTGTAAACGGCATCATATTGAATGCAGAGCGTACGAAGGACTCTTGAATTAGAGCCCGAGCGTAGCGAGGGTGTAATACGTGTTAAAACCTCCTGAGTGAAGCGTGGGATTCAAGCAGCCCAAGACCAAGATAGGCTTTATTACCGAGGTGAATACTCTTACACATGTTATTTATTTATTAAGGCTGTCTTGCATTAGGTACCGAGTAAAATTCCTTTACCTTGGACGACGCCAGACAGCAGAATGGGAGAATATTTGATATATATATTATCAAATTGTTGAAAATATTTTATATTTTACAATTGTTAACCAAGCACATCGTTAATAAATGTAACACCTACGATTTCACTTTTTATAAAAATATGTGTCCAATATTTTCTGAATACAGAGGAAAAAAATACAAAGAAAATAGCCAGTTTTCCGAAATGTTTCATTCGAGCTAAGATGCTTATAAGCAGTAGGTATATATAAAAATCTAGTTTTAACCAAATATTTCCTCATTCAGTTTTTTGAACTTCGACATATATTTTACCCGGCCAATAAAAAATAGGTTACGATTAGCTACCATTGAATCAAACGAAGGTAGATTTCGGAAATTCCAACAAAAACCTCGCCTTAAATAAATTTATCAATGTCGTATCCAACTGACGAAATCGACAAGCTTTATTGCTTAATAATGCTTTGTTTCAGCGTTTCATTAATATAACAATGCGATGTGTGTTCGTGCTTGTAGTATGCTCTGCAGTTTGACTAGCAGCTAGTGAGTGCTTAATGTAATATAGGGAAATACAACTATAATGAATGACTTACCAACGTACGTGAATATAGTTTGATCGTTCAAGAAGTCGTATACTCGGAGCCATGTGCAAAATGTGAACTCTCTGAGCGGCGGTGTCTCGACGTCGTATTGCAGGAACTGCAATAACATATTAAATACTAGCTAGCGGCGCCCCGCGGTTTCACTCGCGTAAGTTCCGTTCCCGCGGGAATGTCGGGATAAAAAGCGTATGTGTAATGCTACCTATATTCTAAGTTTCATAGCCGGTTTAGTAGTTTTTACGTGAAAGAGTAACAAAGTCACATACATATATTCAAACTTTCGCGTTTGTAATATTAGTACGATTTGAAGGAGTTGTAATAAGAATAAGAAGTAAACTTGAAGCAGTCGCGCTGCGTTCGCGATAAAAAGGATGCATTACAGTAGATTTTTATTAAAGCAAAGCATCGGTAAACTAAAACTGGTACTAGTTTATTAAGGTTAGGTAGCCCGAGTTGCGACGTCTCGTAAGCGCCATAACAATATTTCTCGTTTAATGTTAATAATATTGCTAATTATTTAAAACTGCATTGCAAATTCAAAGTGCAGATTATTACTTAACTAATTTAAAAAATAATAAATAAGTAGTACTAATCAATACAGGAACAACCAATGTTAAAAATATTTTTAAAGGGTTATTTTTTTATCCGTTGTAAATGTTAACTAATCGTTTAAATAAAACTACCAAAATGAAGGCAAAGGAAAGGTAAATTAAATGCCTACCAAATCATGGTGACCGTATGTTTTGTTATTACTAAAATAAATTGACAACTAGGTAAATCTACAAATTGTTGGATTCGTTCTCTTAACTGACAATTTCACTACCAGTAGGTACTACTAATTTCAGTAAATAGTTTAATAACGGTTTAGTTGACGGTATTTTTGTGAAAAAAATATGTCAAATATGACATATTTTTTTTTACATAGGACTCGTCTAATGATAGTCTGCAGTTAATTAAGTGTTATGTCTGGAGGTGGCCAGTTCGAAATGGCCGTAAGTATGCTACCAGAACCTTAGTTTCAAATTCAAATTACTTTATGCCCTAGGTGTATAATTAGTACTTTATGCACCTAGCGAATAAATACTCGCTTTACGTTGACCTTTTTGGTTAAATATAGTAATTTTGTAAAGCAGTAGATGTGTAAAATATTAATTTAGTAATTACTACAAACGTACCAACTTAACGAGATAGAGTTAAATAAATATAATAAATCACTGGATTAGTATAAATAGTTGAAAAGACCATTTTTAATTTAGAAAATTTAACTAATATTGAAATAATCTAGAAATATCTAAATTGACTGTTATCTAAAAAAACACTCAAATTTACCATCTAAATTTTGTCTGTCTAAAAATCATCATAATGTCGTAAAGTGATGTGCAAATTTGTTCATCAACATCACTTTTACTATTTGTTAAGATTGTAATATAACATGAAGAAACATCACCTACATAATATTAATAAGCCAAAAAATCATAATGTGATCTAGTTTCTAGATCGATATTACCTATAGACATAATAGCGGGTCGAGCTTTGTGTTTATATTAGTTGTGTTCCGCGTTTTTACTTGCGTAACTCCCGATCCCGTGGTTTGGCATTTCCAAAAACCCTTCTTTTTATCATTACATCATATACAGTATGTTACTGTCCATATTTTCGCTCTCTGCTATCAACAGTTTAAGTTTTAAATGACGACTTTTGACCGACTTTTTTACATCAGCCATAACATATCGTCATAAAAATGGAGTGTTAACTTAGAAAAACAGTTACATATAATTACCTTAACTCATATTTTTTGACGTAAACCTGACCGTCTATCTTTTGCTAATATTATAACGCGAAAGTTTGTATGCCTGTAAGTGACTTTGTTACTCTTTCACGCAGAAACTTCTGAACCGATTGCGATGAAACTTGGAATATAGATATCTGGATACCGGGAATAACACACAGGCTTTTTATTTTTTATCCCGATATTACCGCGGGAACAAGACTTACGCCGGGTGCAGCTAGTAATTGCATAAATATCTCAACGATATCACATACAACATTTAAATACTAACATAAATTTATTAAAAACATTGATGTACCTGTTTAAAGTCATTCATTATATTTTATTGTAAATAGCTACAGAACTAATGTTACCTGAGCATATCCTTTCTGCGTGAGAACAATTTTATAAACCGGTCGATTTATTGCAAATATCGTGGTCACGAGACACAACTGCCCAAATAAAATTACCCAAGGCATAGTGTAACTGACCTAGAAAATGTCGTCGAACCACTTCAAAAGATATTAAGGATGTTATATAATATGAATTATTAATATTTAAAGACCATGAATATAATGGTTAAACTTATTTATATTTATCAGTTTTAATAGTTAATAGATTTGTTAATTGAAATTTAACTTTTTTTTATGGTATAGTTTGTTATCCAGAGATGAACTCATGAAATGTTTAAGAGTGTGTTTAACTGTGTACCACAGAGACGACTAAAGAATCATATCTGTTGATGCCAACAATTGTTATGAAACTGTGTTTACAAACCGCAGGTATTTTTCATAGCTATGTTGTGAATATAGATACTAATATAATACATTTGTATGTTATTTCAAACGTTTGTTGTTTATAACAAAATGAGCTGTGTCACTCTGTTTCATTCGCGTGAGTCTAAAACGCCTACTGGGGCCAGTTTTATTAAAATTGACTCATACGCTTGAAATCTGACCAGAAGACAAATTAATAATCGATAATAATAAAGATCTAGCTCTGTAGTGCTCTGTAGCACTTGTAGTTGCTCCTAAACATCGATATAACTTGTCCATAACAACAGTACTACTTAGTAACTAAAAAGCTTATTCGTCAAAAAATGGTTAGAGAGACCCTGTCTGTCCTTTTTCAATTTAGTGTTCGTCAGTTAGATAAGGACATACTAGATGCAACTGGGTTTAACAGGACCGTTTTGATAAGTATATCGAAGCAAAAACTACTTTAATCTTAGAGAACATGATCGAAATTGATATATTTCAAAAGTTGAGTTGACAAGTGCACAAAGACGACGATGTAACATGTCTATGAACTTGACACGGTAATTTTCCTGTTTGATGATATTCGCTTAGTAGATACGTTTTAAAGAAGTCGAGCGCAATAACTCTATCAAATTTTTCTTTCAAATGTGTATGACATTTCACTTCAATAACTTTCATGTGTAAGTGCACGTAGTATTATGTAACGTCTTAGTTAAGTGTACAAATTGGGGTACATAAAGAAAAAATATCGTATTGATGACGCTTTAAATTTTGAAAATTTCTTACAAATTCTGTAAGAAGATTTTATTTTCTCATTAGACATTTTGTATGAAAGCCTTGAACTTTCCCGCTTTACAGATGAAACATATTTTTCATATAACATTTGTACTTGTTATCTCGATGTATAACATAAATTTGCACTTGCAATGCTTTCACATGGTAATACATGTCCGTAATAATTGGACGTGGTTCTTGCAATTTTATATTTAATTCCGACAAGTGTTTTGTGGAAAAATTCTTGTAAAAATTATATATCTTAAATCCTTTAGAAGAAGTATTCCTTATACTTCTTTTCACGAAAATGTCTTTCTTCATACTTAAATGCTATTTTAATTATTATACCGGGCCGCAGAAAAATGGTCCACGGGCCGCAAGTTTTACATGACTGATATAGAGCTTTCAATGTAAGCGTTTTATGTGCCCAGAAGCCTCTAGTTGCGTAAAGTATCTGCAAACATACCTACATATCAATAAATAATTTACATTACTAACTGCTTATTTCAATACTAATTAAATACTTTTTATCTTTGTCAAAGCAGGTGAAAGCTCCTGCGTACTACATCGGAGGTCAAGCCCCGAGCACTCTGCCCCGCGGAGGGCCGATGTTGCGAGCGTTCTCGCCTGCAGCCGCCCCAGTACCAGCAGACCGAGTCAAGAGTCATCCTTCTGGAGGTACGGTGTTCGTTTTAAGGCATCATTACGAAGATTAGTGATCAAAAATCATTCTTGTTCCGATAAAACATCTTCCATTACATAATGTAAGTTAGAACTACGTTAGGTCCACGTTTACATTTATCGAGACGGGTATTTTACCTATAATTGCACATACTGGTGGAATTTTGTCATTTTTCGGGTTTGTTTTCATCTTCATCACACGTGTGTGTGCGTTTACGTGTATCAAGTAATTCTTCAAATCTTTTGGACGACCACCAATATATCGTTGACCTATCTAGTTCTGGCTTTATGCTTCGTAGACCAATAAAAAGCACGGTGGAATGGTCATTTGTGAACGTGTTAGCGCGTGTGTGGGTTGAGGTACAGAGGGCTCTGTGTGTAGGTCCGTCTGCGCCAGCGCCGGTCAAACCGTTGCGTACGTACATCCCAGGCAGCGGATCGGAACGCTGTTTCCCCTATGCTGCGGCAGAATGCGCCAGGAGCGAACAACTCTATACCATTCCCGGTAACCCGGCCTTCCTTCTAAAGGTCTACACTCGGTAATGTATCCGAGCCGGTAATTCGAGTAAGTTCGATAGTTTCACGTGAGATGTGGCCGCAAAATTTCCATTTCGCTTCATTACCTACTTTGTCAGTTTCTTTGGGATCGGAACTTTACTATGAGCGTAGACCTTATTTACTCCAAATTTCACTTTCGCTTCCATTATTTTCTTTTACAGCTTTTCATGATATAACGCTCTTGTATGCACCATTCGTCGCGTTGTATTTTAAATCGACTTTTATAACATAATACCTTCGCTTGTTAATCGTACTTCACTAAGATATTAATGTAGGTATGTAGGTAGTAATGTAGGTATTACCAGAAATGTACACTTCTCACAAAACCGGGTATCGTACTACGAAACATTTGGCCTTCGTACATCATCGATTACATTATCTTTTTTAGACAAAAATGTAAATACTCTTCCAACGAAACTGACTAGCGTAAGTACGTACTACGAAACATTTGTTCTTCGTATATTACCGAAAACATTTCCAGTTTTATAAGATAATGTAAATATTCTCGCCACAAAATCGAGTAACGTACTAAGAAACATTTGTTCTTCGTATATTACCGATTATATATCCAGTTTTATACGAGGCTGTCAATATTCTTTCAACAAAACCAAGTAACTTACTAAGAAACATTTGGTCTTTGTATAGTACCGATTACACTTCCAGTTTTATACGAGGATGTTAATATTGTTCTAACAAAACCAGGTAACGTACTAAGAAACATTTAGTTTTCGTGCATTACCGAAAACATTTCCAGTACACGCACGCTTTCCAAAAGTGTCGACGCTTGGGTAAATGTTTTTGAGAAAATGTCCTGTTGTTCTGGAATGGTTTTCCAATTGACATAATATAGCTCTATTTATCCGTTATATATTGTTAACATGGATGTCTTTCGAAGATTTTCTTTTAGATATCGTCGTGAGGTCGTCTTTGTGTTGTGTTTTAACGGATCCACTTCGGAGAATGCTCCCATTTTTGATGCCCTGAGACATAGGGCCTGAACTGCGATAATAGGTGTGGAACCTATAGGTGTTGGGTATATTTTTTTGAATTTCACCCGTCTGCATAGTTGGTAGTCTTTTCCTTATAACAACACTAAATAGTCGATATTTATTGTTTTTATTCCAGGTTTCGTATCTACTAGACTCAGCAACCTTAGTGTCATTAGGGTCCAAACGCTTTAATTTCGATTTTACCGACTTTCGGTTTTATTTGTTTAATAAAATTTACCTTGGTTGTAGTCTGATGATTCTGGAGTCTTCAGCTATTTCGCTACTTTATATAAGAAACGTTCTCCAAATAGCTTCTTAAAAATTCTGCTTCAGATTTATTGCTCTTATCAATCATAAGTCCTATTTTTTTTCTAGTAGTAAGTTTATAATGTGCATTTAGAGCGTTTGTGTATTGCTGGAAACCGAAGATCTCCATTTGTTTAGGTTGCTAATCTTTTACGATCATTTTTATCGAAGCATCGTCAGCTGCTTTTTGTGTTTGTTTTTTTTTATTCTCTAGGCGAGTTTGATAAGGCCTGGTTCTTTTTTGTAGTGGCTCAGACTCCGTCATAGATGATGTTAATGGCAGTTAATGTTGTTTGGCAAAACTTGGCTATTTCTTTTATTGTGATTTTAAAAAGTTGTTGTGTTATCGGAATACTTGAAATAATTTGAGCAATGCTTACACTTTACTCGGCTGATTGTTGGCGTGTCAAACAACTCTCAGACGGCAGCTCTTTTTTTTGTCCCGGCATTTTTCAAAACCCCAAATAAACAACAAAATTTGTGCCAGTATAAAGTGTATACAATGAAATGGACAATACGATTCAGAGATTATAATAAAGCATACGAAGTATATCTCATTAACCGAGATAGACAGTTTAAATTTTCAAAACAGATATATCTTTTTGCTACCGCTAAAACAACCTATATTAAAAATAAATTAAATGAATTTTAAAGTGTAGTGGGGATCTCATAGGTACAATTAACTTATTATTTTTTGTAACAATGGTACGGAATAAAACACTTCGGTTTTTTATTTAGAATTGCTCCACTACATAATAGCTCCCCTAAAATTGATCTATTGAGGTCTTTTTCACAAATACAGAAATACTTCTACATTATAAGAGGCTTGTGCTTGAATTCTGTGAAATATAATATAATTGGTTAGCTCCGACTTGGTTTCTTTTTTATTTCCTGGAAAATTACAGATTTCAGTCTTGGAAGGTGGGTGTTACTTTCTATTTTATCTTCTAGGATACTAATTTAATTTGCATTCATTCTCCAAGGTTTTTATCCCTGATTATGTCGATTCGTATTATTTAGAAATGAAATATGACGTTTTTTATACTTTATCAAGGGTTTATTTTTAATCTGTTAAAGATATTTGTCGAATAAAATAGAACCCGACCAAATGAAACCCATTGAAAGTTTGATTTCTTTTAAAAAAAATATTGACGTTTTTTTCTGTAGTTTTCCAGTGCCTAGAGATTGCAAAATAAAGCTCATGTAGTTTTTCTATCGAGTTTAACTTATTTAACCGAAGTTCGTCCGCAAGTAAATCGTCGTTCGAGCCAAAAAACGATAGCATTGTAGCGCCTCTCGGCGTAGTCTCCTACATAATGTCGGACTCCGAACCGCGTCGCTCGGTCGCAGGTGATCGAAGCAGGATAAGTTCTACTCATCCTGCTACAAACTACGCTTACAACCATACCACATTGAAAAGAACAGTCGATTCTAACTTTGGCTAATGTTATGAACTCTATGGCATTTTAAAGGCACGCACGAGTTACAGTGGCGCAAATTCACTACTAAGGCATTTTAATCCGCACTAAGGGCGTTTTTAGTGTCATGCGAATTTGTTCACGCACGCGAGATCATCTATACGAATTGCTCACGGACGCTCGATTGGCAAAGGTATACCCGCGTCGCGTAAGACAATCCACATGACACTATATCGCATTACAAAATTTAAACGACAAGCTAGATGACTTTTGACAAACTTAGAACAAACAGTAGCAGTCTAACAATTTAAAATACGAGGTAATTATTTTGATATTTGCTTGTTTTGTGTATTCTACCAGAGAAATATTTCAGTATATTGAGCTTATTCACGGTACGTACCTACAGTTATTTGTCAACTTATTTACTTATTATTCTCTGTGTTGTTTGACTGCATTAGCACTAGATTATTATATAGAAGCTGTAATAAGGGTGGGTTCCCACATGTAAGCCGAAAGAGGTTTGATTTAGACGTCGAGGCGAATTATTTTTGTTCTACAACTTAAAAATTCAAAGTGGTTTTCGAAAATTTTAAGTTTAAATTTACTTGAAAATCAACTTTTTCAAGAGTCAAAAACCATTGATTTCCTGTTTCCAGTAATTTTAGTAATGATTTCCTTTCACTTAGTTTGGTATGGTTTGGTCTACTACAATGAAAACTTAAATTGACTTTATTTACAAAAAAGCTGCTTGTCAGTAAAACAAATTTCTAAAAGTGCGTAAAAACAAAAGGTGCTAGCCTACACATAGACGTCTAGTACAACCCCCTTTCGGCTTAAAAGGGTATCGTTGTTACACCTTGTATATTTATACCGCACATTGTACATGGTATTTCTTAAATATTACATTGTCTTATTATAATACTGCACTATTGCAACACATAGGAAACTTTTAGGCTACAAATACGCGGCAAGTGCCGACAAAGACGCGTCGCCGTACCGTCTTGAATTACTTTGACATTAACAAAGAGAGGTCCCTTAGGATTTACCGAAGGTACGGCGACGCGCCTCTGCCAAGAGTTATCAGTGCGCATTTAGCCATGATAATCCATTGTTGAGGGTACAATTACAAAATACTTCAAAAATTAAACTCTATTTTTTCTCTGCAGGATTATTGTTTTCTCCATTCATAAATATCGATATTGGCGGTGAGCGCTGCACATCTACGCCTGGGTTGAGGTGTTAAATTTAATTGGATTCTTTTGAAGAAGAAATGGTTTGACGATATAGTTTCCTTACAAACAGGAAAGTTTAATACATAACTGTACCTATTACATACAAACAGACTGGTTCTCGATGCACTCAGCACAATGTTTTGATATAACAATAATCCTGTGGAGTTAATTGAATTGAAATGGTGTTGTTCAAGATAGTGTTGTAATGCGGACTACTAAATATTTTTGTGCGGAGGTACCACATGCACTAGGTAGATGTCCTTGTTTCGTACATTTTTATTCCACTTTCAAAACAAAAAGGTCGTAATGGGGTAAGGTCTATTTACATATTCGCCCAAAAAAAAAGAAAAGAAAATTGTCGACTACTTTTTACGATTGCTTATTACTAGCCTTTCGTTGTTTTTTTACCTGGCAAAACGAGTGGACAATATATTCTTCATTGCGTATTATTATTAATTTTTTACCTCGATTTTTCAACCATGCTACAATGGTTTTGGTCGCGAGGGGACGCTCGCGACTAAGATTATTTGTAACGTCGAGGTAAAATAAATAAATAATACTAAGCGATTAAGACCCGGGGAAGATTAATAGCGGTCGAATGGAACATTTCATCGTCAAAAAAATAGAAATTGACGGTGTTTTTTTTTCAAATTGGTACATTTTAAAATAACACATTATAAAATTGACCTTGGTCCTTTAGGTCATGCAGCCGAAGGTTACATGTCATCGCCAGAGCGCGGATCTGCCAGGGCCCCTTACGAGGACCCATATTACACGCAGTTCTTGGGGCCTGCCACGGGAAGAACAAACATCACGCCTGTTATCGATGAAGAAGCTAGGTAGGATTATGTTAATTGATCAAGATTGATAGAACACTTTATTATGTAAACGAAAAATAAGATTTGCAATAAATAGAAACTTAAATCTAAAGTGCCACAATAGACGGCCACTGAGAGCGATCTCTTCCAAGCAACCTTGGAATGGAGAGAAAGACACGAATGAATTAAGGATCAGGTGTGTTACTTTAAAAGAATTGTAATATTTAGTCTTCTTAGAGGGGGACTATAGGAGTTTATAAAAAGTCGCATACAGATACACATCGGCTACAGTTACTGCTGGTACTGACTGACATCGGACAAGAGAAAAATGGCAATGTGTAAAAATGCAAATTTGCTTATTTACCTGTCGCGACGTTCGAGCAACAAATGCATAAGCATCCAACCTCCTGTTAGGTTGGTTGGGTTAGATCGGGACACGTTGTATATGTGTCTCACTATTAGATTACGATTTACAGTAATTCAAGCCCCCGAACTTAAATTACCTAGCTTGGGTAAATTTCTAGTGTCAGTAAATTTCCGAACAATTGAACTGCGGTAGGGTAGACTGGGTACGGTTGAAATAATTTCACTTATTTTGTTAATGGTTTTACTATTTCTTAATTAAACGTTGTTAAATTTATGTTAAATGAAACTTCAGGGTTTTGTCTACTAATGGATATGATAAGTTTAGTTCTATGTATAATATTTTTAATAGTAGCTCTATTTAAAAAAATAGTAAAATTTGTTTTAATCGTCCCCAACCCAGGGGCGGTTGAAACAGTGATTAGGGTCAGTTTAGGGTCATATAAATGATACAAATTACGTTGTTATAAAAGGTTTTAATGAATATTAATCTAACGCATAGAATAATTAAGGAGATTTTTGGTAAAAAAACACAGTCTTCAATATTTTAAGTAATCTCTGACTATCAAATTATTAAATCTTAGTTAAAATCTACTTAACATTGTTTTAATGCAAGATAACAAAATAAACAAAACAAAATGCATTATAACTGTTTTTTAAACCAAATGACCCAAACATAACGAAGGTTTCCTCTCATTCGAATATGTCTATGGAGCGGAAAATTGTTAAATTATGTTTTTTTGCCATTTTTCACAATTAATTTCCTGATTTAACCTCTTCATAAGTGTATCTGCGCGTTATCATGTCTATTTGTACATTCAAAACCTTTCTTATATGTTATTATACTATCTAAAATTATCAAAAAGGAATCAATAAAATGTTTCAACTGTACCCATAAAAATCGTTTCAAGTGTACCCAGTGCCTATTTTAAATATAAAGTCGTAATATTTTTTGTTACAAGAATAATATTTAAAAACCAGTTGCAGTGTTATATTCTACAAGCTTCATAATACACACAACCACGCACTCAATACCGTCACTCAAATAGAAACGAAAATAATTGAAAATCTGATCGAGTAAAATACTTACTTTTGGTTAAAAAAATACAATAGGGTCCCCTAAAAACAACCAGAACGCGCGAAAAGCGACGCAACAATAAGACTCGTGCTCGCGCGAGCCGTCCTCTTCTTTCTCCCCTTGGAACCTCCTCTGTTCCACTAACGGTTTGTAAGATATTCGAGTTGTTTCAAACGACCCCTGTTTCAACCGTACTCAGTCTACCCTACGTATGAACCTCGGCCGTCTGGGCCGACATAAAAAGCTTCAGTATCAGACAGCCTTTCTCTTTCTAGTCTAATAGTGGCCGGTCCAGCTCTAAGCCCTCAAAGAACTTTTTACTAATATTTCTATTATTTTCAGCGATACTGTTATTATCGACGACGCTTACCAAATGTACGGCGCTATGACGGGCAACGCAAGGTCTTTACCAAGATCGCCTTTCGAAAATAGGTATACATCTTACTTTTTATACCATATTATACTAATATTATTAGTTATATTATCTATCGCACCGCGTATTTATCTATAGTGATTAACGTAAGTATATACAATAACTAATTTACTAAAAAAAAACTTTAAACTTGGAAAATTGTATAATACTTGAGACTGGCTACTTTCCAAATGGCCATAATCGGTTCACAACTGATAAGAAATAAATAATAATAAAGCCAATTGACTACTCATACCGCATTTTTCCTACAAAACCACTCACCGTCGTTGCGGGGCGGTGAATCATATTTTGTGGTTGGCCATTGCGTTTTACCTATATATAATTATACTGGTATTTATAGTAACATAAGCTGCGCCCCGCGTTTTCATCCGCGTAAGTCCCGTTCCCGCGGGAATAACAGGGTAAAAAGCCTATGTGTTTATTCTGGTCCCCAGCTACCTATATTCCAAGTTTCATCGCAATCGGTTCAGTAGTTTTTGCGTGAAAGAGTAACAACCTCACATATATAGATAACATACATACAAACTTTCGCGTTTATAATATTAGTAAGGTTAGTAAGATTAAGTAATTACTGTGGCTCTTGTCTCGCTCTTATGAGGAATTTTCAACGTCAAGAGAAAATGTGACAGACATATTTTCTAAGACAAGTAATTACGTGACTCGTCTATTGATACGGCAGTTAGACTCTTTGTGATTAACCATTCTTGTGCCAGAGTTTTACTAAAAATACATACCATATTTTCGTGAGGCGGAATACTTATGAGGAGTCAACCGGTTTTATCGTCTTTGCATTAAACATTTACGGGGGTGTATTACGTTTAACAGAGGTTTTTAAGCTAACTTGAAATTATTTCTAAACAGGATATTTAGCATTAACATTGTGCCTTAACTGTCTATCTCGCTCGTTATTTGGATGTTATTCTACATACAATTCTTTAAAACTTCAAGAATCACAAGTATTTATTGTTTACGCCAAAATATTTGCTATGGGTTTTAAATTAAAATATTTTGGTTACAATCACTTACTCACTTGTATTGTAGTATGCCATACCTACTGAGTAGATTTTGGATGTTAGAGTTAACTTGACAAGACAGAGCAAGATAAACGTGAAAACATGTAGTAATTATTTTACTTTTAATTATCTCCTTAAACCTTAGAAATATTTTTAGGCGACACAAGGCGAAACCGGAAATTGCTGGACGAGTCCCACCTTAAGTTCTATTTTTGTAATTGTATATTTTCCTTTGAAAATATTTCTTCCATGGTAAATATCCTGGTTTTTTTTAAAAGGTTCAAGGCCGAATACTGGTACAGAATTTTAAATTTGAGGGCTACTTAAATAATTCAGCAATTTCAAAATTTTAAGCATCGTTTCAGTATTCGACCTATACTGGCTTGTTAATTTTTTTATATTTTTTGTGTTAAAATTGTGCATTAGCTTTCTTTCCTGTTATAATAACTAATTTATAATACCTAAATATTTAATGATTATTACTGATAAATTATTAATATGGGTGAATGTGCTATGCGATCTACTAACATTAGCGAAATAACTCCCTCAAGGATATGATACGATTAAAATACAATTAATGTATTTAACCGTTTTATTTTATAATGCTGACTAAAAAGTGTAATTAATATATAAAAAAAACTCGACTGCTTAAAAACTTTTTGACATGACTTAAGTTAAGATCAAAAACAACATGTCAATAGAACAAAGTATAATATACTGGCCCTTACCAAGATCTTCTTATTGTAAGACCTAAATCGTTCAGCTAAAAAAAATATTTTTTATTATTTGTGTTTTTTAAAGTCGTCGGGATCTTTTTTATTTAAAATATATTTTTTTTTTTATGAGCGGCAAAAAGACAATTAAATAGCGATCATGGTAGGGCAGACTATCATTATTATTATACTACGGGTGTTGTAGATAATTATAGTTTTTAATACAATTCCATTAATGGATCCCGACTTATGACTTGCAGTGCTTTTACTCAGCCCGGGCTAGTGAGCTAGCCCAGTACTAACTGTTGAGACTGGTTGTGCTCTGACATTTGTGTCAGTGCACAACCAGTCTCAATCACAAGAGTTAGCTAGCTATTTATTTAGTTAGCCCTGGCTAAGTAGGCCGTGCAAGTCAACCCTAATCGCTATGTTTCGTGACTACACAACTTGTTTTTTTAAGCAGTCGGGTTTTTAATATTTGTGTACCTAATGTTTTTCATTTAACAACATGTGTTATGATTTTTCTTTAAATATTATAATCTAATGATTCCACACCATTGTTATAGCATAATGCATAAAACTAACTAATATGTATTTAAGCACTTGTATACTGACAACATTCTTGCAACAACAATTCATTTACGTATATGATATTGTACTAAACAAGTTAGAACATTAGTTGACCGTTTGAGTTCCAGACTCGCGCCTCAGATGGAAGAGATGCAACGTCTGCGAGTTGAAAAGATGGAGCGTCAACTAGCGAACTTGACAGGACTCGTGCAGAAGGCTCTCCAAGTACCGACGCAGCCGGCCGCGCCACCTTCCGCCGCGCCGAGGCACGACCTTAACAACTACCAGGGACAACTGCGAGGGCAGGGTGAGAACAAACATACGCTAACTAAGCTACGGAATCACTTCGTTATAATATATTCAGTCTATTTATAACCTCTCTTGATGAAAATAAGCTTATAATCTTTTCTCGTTGCCCTTAAAGCTAAGGAGTCCGTAATTTAAGTGCGAAAGTCGTATGATCGAATAACGATTGATCGACTGAACGATTGTTCGAAAGAGTTTATTGCTAAACAATCTTTTGTCGACAAACGCTGCATCGATTGAAGCGTCAACCTTTCGGCATCGTACTTATAGGACGCATCACATCAAACGGAGCGTAATATTCTTTGTAGGTATAGAAAGTCACACGTTTCGAGCGATCCTTTTGAGTGACTTTCTATACAAAGAATACTACGATCCGTTTGATGCGATGCTGAAAGGTGGACGCTTGGCTTAAGTCTCCTAAAAGTTATGGATGCCTTAACTTGCTCTAAACTAGAGTCTATCGACTTTGAGTTTAGATCCGAGTCGTGAATTTGCAATTTTGCTATTTGGTTCAATGCACAATTCGTGCAAAACTTCAATACAAAAAAATACTCTTCTCACGTTCTCTTCTCTTTTATTTATACTTATCTACCATCCATCTTCGACAGTAAAACATTAACGACATCAAAATTGTTTTAAATGTTTGTAATATATTTTATATAAGTATATATTAAATTCAACACAATTGGCTAATTAAGAAGGCCTCAAGGCGGAGGCTTGGCTCGTTAATGTAGCATAAGTTTTTCATGCTTACTCAGATGCGGCGCGATTTCCCACGAACGAGAGACCTCCCAAATTAGGGAGAGATAAATTTCGTAAGTGTAACTGAAACGCGAGCGGAATACCATTTTAGCAGATGCCTTACTAATGTCCACAAATAAGTACTCGACTCAACGGCCATTAGGATTTTAATGGAGTTTCTCCTTGTGTAATGAATGACAACTGGTAATGGTGGAACAAACCACAAATTAAAGCTTCCACCGCATTCCGACTTGTTATAACACAAGTCGGCTTGTTTCCGCACATCTCGGTGTGTTGAACAGAGAAAGTGCCGCTTTCACCTATGGCTAATAAAGTTAGATGAAAACCAAACAATATCTAATCTCGTGGCATTCGTCTGTACCTCCCATTATCCGGCTTAGTAATTTGTGACATTAGTAAAGCAACGAGTAGATTGATCACGCAAAGCGCTTGCTTGCTACGTCAAAGTAATTTTACCTTGATTTCAGCTTCCATATTTCAATTGAGATTATTTACTCTAGGCTTGTGGTTCATGTGAATGTGATTCGCCTTTCATAACATGACATATATCGGCAACATCGATATTATCATATGATATCTCACAGATGAAGTGAACTTTCGCGACTAACTCATTGTTTTATTTGTTTGTGTACAACGGACTCGGTGACTCGCCTTTGTCCATTTCGTCTGTGAATATTAACATTGAATGGTTTATTTCAATTTCATGGGAGCGTTTTTCGAGTATTTAGTTAATTCGGCAGGAGAGCTTTTTAGTAGAACTCATCGCTATGATTATTTATGAGATGCCTCCGTGTAAAATTATATAGATTAGTATAAATACATCTAAAAGAATGTGCAATACGTTTACGATATTGTTCATACCTACATACATACAAACTTCAGTGTTAACCTTAATGCTATAATAATATATGTTGATTCACATACTTACTTACCTACTTAATTAACTATAATTATTCTCTTTCGAATTACAATTTCACTTTGTCCAGTGCTCGTAACACTTTCCGGTTTCTTCTTCACAGAGATTTTGCAATAATTGCAATTTCCCACGTTTTACGAAGACACCAAAATTTTATGCACTTATCGAGACACCACATTGTTTTTTATTCTTGTAATATTCGTTTTATTCATTGATTGTGTACAGTTCTAATCCCTAGTAGTTTGTTGCCTTATAGAGTTGGATAGAAAATGAAACACTTACCGGAAGATATTGACTAGAAACATTTGTCATTTCAGAGAAGTCAGTATCATTTGAGAAATCAGTCTCCTTTAGCGATGATCCTCCTGACATGAATTCACCAAAACAACATTCTCCTCAACACTCAGGTATGCATTCAACAACGTTTCGATAAACTAGGCCATCCCTTCCTCTTAAGTACTAAATAATATGACTTGTCCATAACGATGACGGTTCAAATAACTTTAGATGTTATCGTACTCGCGAAAGGATACAATTCACTCTACACCTAATGTGCAAATACCCTTATATTTTCGTTTTTAGTTATCCCCTTCCCGGGATCAGTTTATTGATTCTGTAAATTACAAAGAAACCATTGGAACTGAAAATTTCTGAATTCAAAACTAATAAGTTTTTCAATTTTTAGTTATAGCGTTAGCGTCATGTGAAAATGGGAAGGAACGTAAATTGTTTTACTGTGTGCTTAAGTTTCATCTTCACACTAATTATTGAATTCACCCTACCTTTGATAACGATTTTAATAAGCTCCCATGAAACCTTTTAACAGTCGTTTAGCAAAGACTTTGTTCTGGTTTTAACACTTAAACAATTTATCGATCCCCCGTACCATGTCTGTTCCATTGACGATAGCGTAGTTATCCTCATTCAATGGTGTACTTTCAGGAGCGATGATGTTTCTATAACATAGGAATATGAACGCTTCACCTCAAATTCTTAGCCTACTCTCTATCATTCTTGTAGTTTTATCATAACCATTACCATGATTCTTATATTTGATTTCTTTCCGCTTACTTCTTTGCCCATACAAGCTGATACAAAACCAACCAAACCGGCAATCAAATCTTCAACGTTACCGAGGACCTCATCGCAAGGTAAACTATTTGAAGTCCATAATTGAATCTACAGGCTTGACGTTCATACCATCGGCATCGTAGCTAACTCACGTCAATAGTCTGATTAGTGTCGAAACAACAGGACAAGCTTGGCCGTAGAGCTTTATTCCTAACGAGTGCTGTGTCCAGTCGTGAGGTATTGCTTCCTTTTATCTATAGCTTTTCATCGGGCAGTGGATCGGTATCGAAATATCGAAGAGTTGATGGTTTGTTTTTCCGATTACAGAACGTGATCGTCTGAAGCCAGCGCCGCCGCCGAAGCCTGCAGGTCTCTCCGGACAACAGATGGTCATGGCACCTCAGAGGTCTTTCACCATACACATCACTCCAGACTTTTTCCTGCAGTTCAGAGTTCTGCAGAATCAAAGCCGCGACTTACGCATCGAGGTAAGCTACAGCTAACTAAATATCAGAATAAACACTGCGAATGTTTGTTGCCTTGCGATATTTGCAGAAAGCGAAAGTATTAGATGTGATGGATGAGAAAGAAGAAGTAAGTTTTCGTTTGGTTCGCAGACACGCAACTTGAGGCGTTCGGCGCTGGCTCACTCGATCCAGATGAGGCAAATTATGGCTGAAGCCATTGTGACACTTGGAGAACTGGCTGCATCATTCGCCGACCATGATCCTGAATCGGTTAGGATACTTACCATTATGTATCTCATTGAAAAACTGAACTGCATGGGATCGTACTACTCGCCTAGGCGATTAACTTTGGAAAATTTGACGGTTAATTTTACTCGAAAGTCAAATGTTTCTTGGTAATAATGGGCACTTACTTTAATGGTTTGTATTTTGTTTAATTTAGACGACATGTTCAAAACAATAATTGCCTTGACTTACAAAAAACAGCTGATTTATTTCAGTAAATTGATCCTCAAATTAAATTTCAGAATTTTAAATGTTATAGAACAAAATTGGGCCATATAGACCTATAGAACTGATTTGTTTGACACAATTTGGTCATACTCACAAAATTGGCAATACTAATTTTTCTGGCATTTGGTCACATTCGCATTCGTGACCTTGTGATCATACGTGAGGTATCGCTAATATGAATTTGACGATTTTTGTGACTATAATCAATTGCGAATACGACCAAAGGCGTCGAATCCGTGTAGGAAATACAATTTACCTATTACCTATTGGTCAAAGTAGATCAAACATAAATTTAATTTTTGTTTGAATCCAGCAATTGTCACGCGAAGAAGAAATCTACAGGCAAGACATGCTGTTATTAGAAAATGACCTCTACGAGCTTGAAGCTACGGTCGAACGATTGCGGGGACAAGCTGCAAACAGATACAAGTAAGTATCATACCAGTAAACGATTTTTGCTAATTAAAGTATGAAATTGCCGTGTTATTGCAATAGGTTCTTTGAATTGACATAGAATCTTCATGGTTTGAGGTTTTCGAATGAAACTTTTTTCAAATGGTTTCTGTGATGTTCTTTTTTTAAAAAATGTGAAACATTTGAACATCGACTTTCAATTGTTTTTGTTATTCAATTTAGACAAGAAAGATGGATACTGCGAAAATTCGAGTGATTTTTGAATACGAGTTCCGACGCGGAACTAACGCGGCAGAAACAGCCCGCAATATCAATGCTGCGTTTGGAGAGGGGTCTACTAATGAACGCACCGTGCGATTTTGGTTTAAACGCTTTCGTGATGGAAATTTCGACTTAAAGAACGAGCCACGAGGAAGACCGCCCACACAGGTGAATAACGATGAATTAAGAGAGATAGTGGAAGCCGATCCTAGTCAAACTACCCAGGTATTAGCGGCATGGTTTAACGTTACCTTACCCACTTTATTGACTCACTTGCGTCAAATCAATAAAATAAAAAAATACGAAAAATGGGTGCCTCATGATTTGACTGATCTGCAGAAAGAAACGCGTGTTGAAACTTGTGTTGCCTTGTTGAACCGGTACAGAAATGAAGGAATATTGGATCGAATTGTAACATGTGATGAAAAGTGGATTCTTTATGATAACCGGAAAAGAAAAATGCAATGGCTGACCCCAGGTCAAATGCCACAACAGTGTCCTAAAGCAAAACTTACCAATAAAAAGGTAATGGTAACTGTTTGGTGGTCTCAGCATGGTGTTATTCACTATAGTTTTCTTCGATCTGGTCAAGCAATTACGGCAGATGTCTATTGTGCCGAACTCCGAACCATGTTGACAAAACTAGCAGTAAAATAGCCCCGACTCATGAATCGATCTTCACCATTATTGCTCCACGACAACGCGAGACCTCACACAGCACGAGAAACCATTTTGACCCTTCAGGAACTGCACTTAGAAATCATTCGTCATCCTCCGTATTCACCAGACCTTGCTCCAACGGACTACCATTTTTTTCGTGATTTGGACAATTATCTACGTGACAAGAAGTTTTCTTCCCAGGAGGCAGTACAAAATGCTTTCACACAGTTTGTGCAGTCTAGATCGTCGGAGTTCTATCGCAAAGGCATTAATAACCTTCCCATTAGATGGCAGCAATGTATAGATAATAATGGCAACTATTTTGATTAAATAAATTTGTTAAAAATTTAAAAAATAAACAATTAAGATTTTCAGTACAAATCGGCAATTTCATACTTTAACCCCTAATATTAATAAACTGGTTATGTCTTGCGGTTTCACCCGCGTAATCCCGTGGGAATATCGAAAAATCCCTTTTTAGTGCATGACAAAGAAGACACTCACAAAATTTAATGCCCCTAGGATAATCAATCAGTCAGGACACGGATATACAACACCCAGAACCAGAATCAAACATTTATTGTCAGCATAGATAAACTTGTCCCCGGCGAGGATCGAACCCACAACCTTCTGCATTGTAGTCGGAGTTTTACTCGATGCGCCATAGAGGCATATCGTATCTGATAGGACACAACTCACCGTTGCCGGCAGGGGTGAAATAACGAACTTTGTGATTGGCTATTGTGTTACCTTTCGATCCTTACACTCTTTGTGATTGTATGATGCGTTACCTACCTATACCTAGACTTTTAGTGATTGACCGTTCTTGCACCAGAGTGCTTCTAAAAAGACGTGGTATTAATAATGTTATTAAGTAAATGTTTTCTAACTGTATTTATAGGGAAACCCGCGTAAACATGGCGGATATCGAGCGCATTGCGATGGTGCTCTCAAAGAGTAGCAAGACTGTCGCCGATTGGAAGGTCAAGTTCCCGACATTGCAGGAGACGATGAAAGCCAAACTTGCAGCTGAAATGGAGAAAGTAAGTTATGCAACCAATCAGGGCTAAGATTCTGTAAGAATAAACCGAGAAGATGTCGTGTAGCTTCTACCTAAGGAGAAAAGACAATTTTTCCGGCGAGTGTTTTTTGTATCCGGAGAGGAGCGATGGAGTCTAGAGTAGAATCCTGAACAAATCGAGGGATTCAAAGTACCTCATTCGACTGAAAAATACTATTGCTCCCGAGGAATACATTCTACTTTTCATCGCCCTCTATGAGAAAATACCAACCTTACTTTAACTTTTTAATCTAATATTTGGGTCCAGCGCCAAAACTACCATTTTTCCTATTCCTATTCTTTCCTATTCCAATTCTATTCTATTTCTATTGGAACTGTCTGGTGATTGAAACTTTTTTTTTAAATATTTACATTCCTAATTCAAATCGTCCTATCGCGCTTTTCCCTGTAAACTGGGCAGCTAGTTTCTGCCCAGCTTACAGGGATTGGACTGGCTGAAACATCACTTGATATATATAACATATAAACAATTCCAGGTGGTTCGCAAAGAGAAGATGTTGGAAGAGGAACCGGAGCGACTCGAGTTAGCGCTTCGACGGTGCAAGAAATTGACTGGAACACTCGTCACCCTGAAAAGGTACCTACAGGATAACTTACATATTACAACCACACAATCAGTTTAGGTGTACACAGTTTAGGTGGAAAAGTGTTTGGACACTTGGTTGACATTTTTTTTAAATGCTTGTCAATATTTCGCACCTAACATAACTTGAACCTGTATCTCTGGCGTACTGTGCTAATGCCTAATGCCAAATGTCACGAGTGTCAAATTTTTGACTCAAATTAGTAAATTTCCGGGCAGTTCAACTGTGGAACGGTGTGAAACTCGGCCGTCTGGGCCGATGTAAAGAAGCTTCACTATCAGGTGGCCTTTCTCCTTCCAGACTCTAAACGAGACCAGTTCTTTGTGCTTTACCCAGATAAAGCTTCTGTCCTTTATAGGGATGATTTATATTAGACCGTCACGAGCGCCGGCCGAATAGTCTAGTGTCTTTATTCATTGCTCGGCCGCCACTCTATTATAACAGACCGATCGAATGCTCGCCCAGCGATGGACAAAAAAGCTCATACTCGTGACGATCTAATATAAATCGTCCCATAAGGACACCGACGCTCCCCATATATCCAGGTATATGGGCTATAGGCTGCGGTACATCTTGTTGTATCTGGGTTATAATAAGTTGATGTCTGGTCAGGTTGGCATGCGTGCAAGAGCAACGACTCCCGTTGGCAGACGGTAGAGTATCCCCTGGATCTTCACAGAGCTCCATCGTTTGTCCCCCCGGACCCTCGGAGGAAAGCTCCTCAGAGAACGCCTGCCCTCAAAACCATAACAAGGTACACGAAGGTTACCATATCTTACAAGGAAGAGAATATGTGGCCGTTACCTCTCACCAAGTTGGCAACATTTGCTCTTCCTCTTCAGCAATTTAATATCCAACATTGTTTCCAGAATTGAATCGCAGTTTAGGATTGTATGTTTAAATCAGTGATATTAACCACGAACGATGCGCTTAACAATTGCAGGTTTGCCAAGAGTTATAAAATTAGCATTTTTTTCCAGCACTTCTTTTGTGAAGTGCTTTTTTTACATTTGATTTGCTCCCTACATCGACCTTTAGCTTGTTAGTTTAGTGTCATGGCTATTGAGATTTCGCTTTTGTACTTATGCATGCATGTGTCATTATCATTTTCACTTTATCGAATGATGCAAAAGTCTGTGTGTACTGAGGTCCCTACATTAACTATCATTAAAAACTTATTCGTGTCATAAACCATTCATAAAATCGCTTCTTTAATACTTAATTTGTACAAATTTTATCAGGTAGTAGTAACATTTACATAATCTCTCTTTATCGTCTTCTGTGTATTCTGTGTCGACTTATTGGCAACAAAAAATAATAATATAGTTACTTACCTAATTTAAAAGTCACTTGCGAATGTGACTTTTAGAAATATTATGAAATTGGCATCTAAATTTAATAAATGTAAATAATATTAGCAATCGCATTCTGTCTAGTAATAAATTGTATAAAACACAAAGGAAATTGAATAATTGGTAATAAAACTTTCATCATCCATCATCAATAATTCTAGAGAACAGCTGAAATTCTACGACAGTATATAAAGGACAGAGTGCGATATTTTAGCAGAATACAAAATATATTATATTGAATTCTTTCGCACATAATCCTGCAACTAAGCACCACCCCTGCTTGAGGAAAACAATGCCAATTTTATCAACATAGTTTTCTTAAATAAAACAAATGGTCAATGTGCTAAATTCAGAATACCGTTCTTAAACATTATCGTCTCTATACCATAGATATTATTTGTCAGTCAGCCTATTTGTCCAACCATGGTCATTTGTTGCTACCTGCCCTACATCTCCGGTTCTACTAACTCATTATTCATAATCTATTGGTTAATACCCTCAATATTGATCTGCTAATTTATGTGTGACATCTTTTAGACTAACTAAGTGATTTACATATAAAGGACCTATAAAGTCATTGGCATAGTCAACGGCAGACATCTTGTTTTTTTTCGATCTTTTGTCGCACGATAAAATTTTCTTATTTGGATATAGGAGACCTAAATAAACAGAACATATTCCATCACATGATATCCTTATGACACGTTTTGGAGATATGAGCTAATGAAGTCTTTAAAGGAAATTGTTCAAAATTACATAAAAGTAATGTCGCGGATTGATTGATCTTTAGGTATAGCAAAATTTGTAATTTTATATTCTTTTTTTATCGCGTAATGGTAAACACCATTACGCGATAAAAAAAGTATTAAGTAAAAAGTATAAAGGCGAATTTTGAAATACAACACAACCTCAATATAAAATTGCGTCCACATTATTATTGTAAAGCCTTATTTCCTCTAGTACATTATCAATGTATTTATATTTGATTTAGTGGTATCAGAATTTTGCTTATCTCAACTCCTAAATAACTTTGTTGCGTGGTGGTTTAGATGCATAATTTGAGGGCAATTATTGTTTGGTTTAACGTTTTCTTTCGATTGGTATATGAATCCATTCGCGACATGATTTTTTATATACCTTACGAACAATATTCTTTAAAAACTTCATTTGTTCATATCTCTGAAACTTGTCATTTTAGGACATCATGTGTAGGAAAATTTTCTGTTTATTTAGGTGTCCACTATCCATATATATAAGTTATATCGTGCAACAAGTGATCGAAAAAAAATCAAGATGTCTACCGTCGACTATGCTAAGGCCTTTACGTGGTTTTAAGATCTCCTTTGTGATTTAATAAGAAAATGTTTTAACGATGAATTTCTATTGTTATTATCGTACCCGACAGTTCGCATGGAGACAGAGTCAATACTTCAAAGAAGCTATAGTTATCACCGAGTAATTTTTCTTCGTATATACATTTATATTACTATTCATTAAATACGTTTGGAATTTATTTCGATACTTTTCTATTTTCACCGTCCGTGTTTTTTTCTATAATTTTTAATGTCAATTTTACTTTTTCGATTTTCATACATTTTTGTTTACTATATGGCACAAATATGACATAATATGTAGGCATGTTTACGCACCTTGTACACGATGCTTGACAATATTGTATCTTACAAATTGTATAAATATAAGTACTAGATGATTTTAAAAATATTTCGCATTTTTTACAGTCCTAACAGTATTGAAAGAATCGGTACGCATGCTTACATATTCTTTTACTTTGGTATCGTTGTGAATGCAGATTTCTCTGCAAAGACAAATACCTAATTGGGGTTCACAATAAGCACGTTTAAACCTGGAATTAAATTGTAATCAAGTAACGAATTGTCTTTGAGAGTAAAGTTTGACAAACCAAAGTGTTATTTCTTTCCTTTTTCGCCCATTGATTATTTATCCAATTTAATTTAATTTCGATGACGGTTTTTGCGTTTTTCACACACGTAACTGCTGAAACACACTGTTGTAATTACGTTTCTGTTAGAAAATTAGATACTGATGATAGATCACTGCACGTTGCATGGTTCTCTTTTAACTGTACGATACTTTCTATTCATAAATTTGGTGCAAATTAGAAGCGCACCAATTACTATCTGGAATATATTACGTGTATTTATATATATACTTATAATAATTATTACATATATTGCCACTGTCTGTGATAGATTTCGATGAATTACGTACCTTCGATATACATGCACATAATAGGTTCCATTTGTAGTTGATGGGTTTTCAAATATAGCGTCTTTAACTTTTAATATAAAGTAAAATTAAAAGGAAAAGATAACTACTCGTTCTCCATTCAAACGTTGTCGACTGCTTCCTCCATGTGTAACGACCGTAGAGCCAATATATTATGTTTGTGCTGTAAATGTTTATTAGAATAGAAGTTATAAAAAACTTAACTGTAGGGGCGTAGGTAGCTGATATAGCTTTTAACGGCATAAACATATTTTCTCTAATGTCTGAATCCAGGAAACACACAGTCGACTACTTTTGTATAAAGAACGGAGTAGGTATCATTTCCCTTTAAGAAGTATATGAATCAGAACTGCTTTAGACCGAATTTGAAGACACCATGATAAGTTTAACAGCATGTTTATTTGACAGTGGCTTTGTTGCATTTCGCTGTTTCTATTTCTGTTGCAGCACATTCTCGTTATCAGGAGCGGCTCTCAGTCCGGTCACCTCAGATTCTAACGAGATACCTTAGCAACGCCTCCTACACCCACACACCCATACCGTCGAGTAATAATCATACGGAGAAACTGATTTACACAAGCTTGGTAGATACACCTCTGTGTGCGTGACTTCTCACCGCTTATCCGCTCGGGTTTGCCGAAGCCGCCCGAAGAGACACTCGGCTCACATACGTGAATCCGTCGGCACATTGTCAGTGAGAGGTCACGCACGCATAGCTACGTATGTAGTGGAGTGCCTACGCCGCGCGCGTGTATGCATCTGTTGCTCTGTAGGATTAGATACTCGGTGCCCATACAGGGTGGACAATACTAACCATCTATCACCCTCCGTCACCTTCGCTGAGTGCAGTAACATCACCAACACAGCTACTACAACCTACAACATTCACAACTAACTATGAAAGATATAAAATAGCCACCTGTACGTTTAGTACCTCGTGTCCAATAACTCTCCCACCGATTGGCCTTTTAGTTGTTAGAGCAAACTAACATCGCAGGAGCACAGGTAATTTATTCCAAATTTTTATATTATCCGCTTTCACATATTTGTCGTTTTCCAATTTTATTCCATTTATTGGCACAAATCAAAGTATATAGTTGCAATCGCAATATTCACTTATCAGCTTTTAGTTCTAGATTTGAAGTTTTGAATGTCATTCCGACATTTAGCTTGATTCGTAGATTGTTAAAGAGTTCCAATTCACAGTTTACAAAATTTTTGACTAATGGCAAAAACACCACAATTGTTAAGAGAGTAACGTTGTTTATTCTTAATACTTATTCTTAAATATTTTACCTACTGCATTTTATTATAAATCACAAGATCCAAATTGTTATATCTTTCATAACACAAATTTATCAAGCGCATTTACTTATTTATTATTATGTACTTATTTCATTGTTTTATTCACTGTTCTTTATTTCAACACGTTAGGTCGCTCTGTCATTCATTTCATGTCGTCGAATACAATTACATTAGATGCGTTTCATTCCTAAACGAATTCACAAACAAAATATGTACATATAATTTTTGGTTTTACGAATATAATTCTATTGGACGACAACACGGGCATTCTGCCTTTTATCTGTTTTTAAACTGTGTATGAGTGTTTTCGAAAACGTGACATCTAAATGTTTTCCATGATTTTTGATCGTTTATGTCTAAATGTTTCGGTGTAATCATGATAACGCCAAAAAAAAGTGCGATTGCAAAAAAAAAAACAATCATTGTTTTTTATTCAAAATTCCATCCATTCGATCAGAACTAATATTACTATTCGATACGTACGTACGTTTTGCAATCGCGCTTTTGCTCTAGGCGTGTGCGAGTGAGAGCTAGTGGATGGGTGATGGTGCGCAGGGTGTCGCCGCGCGGCGAGCGGCCGGCGCCGGCGCGGAGCTACGCCCGGAGAACGCCCTCGACGCGCTTCTAGACGAGCTGCAGACGTTCGCACGCCCGGGGGAGGGTGGGGAGACTCGCGGAGAGGGGGGAGGTCTCAGACGCCTGCACTCGTACCCGAGCGGCAGCGACACGGATGCCTCTCCCCCAGTGCGCGCGCGAGGACAGCATCCCCCTAAACCCCCTATCCCCGAACGTCACCCGGAACTAGTCGCGCTCGCCGCCCGCAGAGCTCCTCCCCTCCCTCCCCCTCGCACCACTTCACGCTCCCCCCTCGCCTCCCCCCCGTCCCCATCCTCTCCCCCCGAAACAAGACAAACCCTCCTCGAACACCGACATCAAGAGCTCCTCAAGAAACAACGCGCCCTCCAAGAACAGTACGCTCGGCTCCAAATGATACAGCGGAACGGATCGACGCTACCGCCTAATGCTCAACCCGATTTAAAGAAAACTGGTAGCGAATCCAATCTACTCACCAAAATGAACCTGAACCTTGCCCCCGCCGCTATATCCGGAAGCATGACGCACTTGGCCTCGAGTTGCGACGTGACCGTGACGGAGGAAACGTCAATCAAACCGGACAATGTCCCGACGACTAATAAAGTTTACGAAACGGACATTTTGTGACTTTGTTTACTTTCAGGATAGTGATGAGTTTCACTTTAAGGAATTGTTTTTATGGTATTACGTATTATTGTACAATTCAAATAAGGTTATTTTTATTGTTGTTTGTAAAGCTTTTTGCCATTTTTTTTTAAATAATGTTACCCATTTCTGAGTTGATTTTGTTACTTCATGTATTATACATATATACCTGTTTGTTATTGTTTGTAATTATTATACTATTATTAGTTAACAAAACTAGTCTATGCTGAAGCTTAAATACAAAACAATTAGATACTAGGTCGCATTTTGGCCGCACTTTTGGCCGCATTTCCTCGCTGAATGGCCAAGGACCCATTCTGCGTTAAATATACGCCAGCCATAGCCTCTCTCCCTGAGGCGGTGCCCAAGCTCAGCAACCAGGATTATTAGTGGTATTGTAAGTTTTAACCTAAAAAATATTATCATTTTTATATTTCGGTGGCGACTAGTAATTCCGTTTTTACTTTACTTCTAATTTTATTCCATTTTTTTTAAAAGAATGCGTCTTCTTATTGTAATAAATATCCTTAATCGAAAATCACTCAGAAATGGTGCTCTATGTACTTATGCCGTATGTCCATATTTTTTTGAAAACATGGTGGTTAATTTTAGAAAATGTCCTAAAACCGCTACGAGAAAACGTTCTTAGAATACCGTCCCTTTATTTTAAAACAATTAACGTCTGCTTTTTTTAATAATACCTATCTCAGTTACCAAGAAAATAGTAGTTTCAGAAAAAATATTTTTTTACAGGTAGGTATGTGGTAATGAATAAGGAGCAATAATTGTTTTAAAAGTAATGGCCTCCTGCTTCTAAGAATGTTTTTTTCGTAGCCAGCCTGACCGTCTCAAATGAACCACCCAGTATATTATTAATATTATATTGAAACGGCTAAACGTGCCAAAAATGTTCTAATATTTTTACCACTAATTATCTGTACAACGAAATACTGTTGTACATATCTAAATAAATCTTTAAACTTAGATATTATATATTTACCTATACCGAAACCATTTAACCCCGCCTTCAGGGGGATATTCTAAACGATAAGAAATAGCGAAAATTGCTGAAAGACGTTGCATCCTCGATTTTACAAGAACATAAATGGCATATTTAGATTTATTTAGACAATGGGCCCTACCATGATGTCTTATAAGTCGTCGCAAAGTCGTTGCGTTGTCGTTCAGCTAAAAAAATAAAATTAAAAACACATTAAATAATTAAAATGAAAAATAAATTAAAATAAAAAAAAAAATTTAAGTATAGTCGGGGTATTTTTTATTTGTATTTTTTTTTTGTACGACAAAAGGACGACATAGAAACAACAAACGATCATGGTAGCGCGGATTGTTTGATACCTGGCTAGGGCAAAGAAGTTATATTACTAGAAGTAAAATTCTCACGTAGAACTAAAAAGTGACCCGCTTAAATTTAGCATGCTCAATATAGCGTTCTGTCCCTTTTTAATAGTGTTATCAGAAAGGTAGCGGAACAATTTTTAGTTCTACGCGAGAATTCTTGTTCTAGTAATATAACTTCTTTGGGCTAGGGTGATCAATTTTTTAATTATCTAATTACTTCATTTTCGTGATCGTCAAAATCGGAAACACAACTCCTTTCAGTATTTTTAGCTATTTCTTACCGTTAAGATATCCCCCCGAAGGCTGGTGTAAATGGTTTCCATGTATAAGTAATTAACCAAACGTTTAAGAAACAAATGTGTCATTTAACTTTGAAGTATACATTACTTACGGGAATACTAATTCACAAAAATAATATTAAAATTACGACTATCTGACGGTACGGGTAGTTAAAATTGGTGTTAAAAAAATAAAAATTAAAAACAATTAAAAACAAAGTAGTAAGTATAAGCAGATATTGATTCAATCAGATGTCAATGTTTGTGTTAGTATAAATTTGTACTCCTTTTATTTTTTTTTACCCGCCTGCAGAATAAGGGTTATGCTTTTTCTGTAAGTACCTAAATAGGTATACTAATTTATTTTACTGTTTTCGCTAAGTATAATAAATTGATATTTAACTGATTAAACTTTACTACTCGAGTACTTTTATTTTGTTGATCAATAATGTGTATTTGAAAACGTGAACCATAGTCGAAAATATTAAATGATGGGTTTCTTAAAGTTCTTAAAGAACGATATTTTATAAGGTGATTATAGCTAAGCGTCCACTTTCGGCATCGTACGATCGTGATGTTCTTTCTATAGAAAGTCACACACAGTTATGGTTTTATTTTGTTAAAAAACAGTTGCAGACCTTTTTGATAGATAGAATGATGAAGCTTAAACGTATATGTTTGCATTTTGTTTTTTCTTAGTCATATAAATTCTAGAAGTAATTGATGTAGTACCTTACGAAGTAACTATTTTAAATAATGATGTTACTTATAATTCTATGTTGTTGATTATTTAAATGTAATATGTGTTTGATGTTTAGAAGTTTAAATCAGCTGTTCTGTAATTCTACGGACAATGAGTATCTGTAACGTTTCCATTCTTCAAATTAATCAGTCCAGTAGTAAAATAATAGGAATCAAAACCAATCTCCTCGTTTTACTATATAAGATGTAACGATTATACCCATTTCATTTGAAAGGGGGTTGTTCTAGACGTCTAGGCGAACAACTTTTGTTTTAGGACTTTTGTAAGTAGTAACTTATTTTTGGAAATTCGAGGTTGTATTTCACTGAAAAAACAACAGCTCTTTTTGAAAATACATTCAATTAGATTCGATTGTAGTAGTAAGGTCAATGACCTCTAATTCTTAGAGTAAGAGCTGATTATAAAGAATGATGATAAAATAAACAGCTGATTTTAAAGTAAACTTTAAACTTAAAATTTTCAAAAACTACTTACTTCGAATTTACAAAAGTTGTTCGTCTAGAAGTCTAGAAAAATCCCTTTTCGGCTTAAATGCGTATCCTCTTTACAACTTTTATTTGTAGACATACGAGTGTCTAGTAACTTGGTTTTCTTCGCCATGCAGGTTCGAAGATATTAAATCAATCGTCCAAAGTAATGGCGATCATTTTAACAAAAATATACATAGCGAATTCTACCTTGTCTCAATTTCTATGAAATAGCACCGACACTTGACGCACATCACATTGTTATGCTTAGCTAGAAAAATCGAAATAATTTAATGTTTGTTAGAATTAATTGCATTGAAATGTTATTATAATAATAAAAAAGAGCGCTAAGAACTTTACACAAGTTTCAACAAAAGTTGACGAATTTACCGACTTACTAAAACATCTTGGGTCGATGGAACTTGTGTACTGGTCTTTCCTAAATAATTGTACCGTACCGTCGTTAGATTTAATATTATTTAAACTCTATACTAAAATCAAAGAGAATTCGAGAAGTGTGTGATAAGTAAACTTTCTTTAGTAGTATCAATACCCCGTTACAAAAAAGCGGCCGAAACACCAAAATAGTCTGTTTGGTCTTAGAATAGAGTAAATATAGAAATAATTTATGTTAAAACTTTTTATAAGAGAATTCCCTGCTAAGAGTATAACGACTTCTCTATCTGGCCAGTAACTGGTTTTTAGAATGGTAACACCGACTACCATAAACACCACTTGGTACTTTTAGTACATCGATGGGCGACCGTTTAAGTGTGGAATTTTGTACAGCGGTAGGTAGTTTAGGTGTTGCGCGCGCTAGTTTAAACGGAGTTTGTTCTATGAATGTATAACATTCGGAGCGGATGGGATTGATTGCCCTTCTGGCGGGAATTTCTTTTATAAAAACGTTATTTGTTGTAAACTTTATGTAATTTACATTTCTAAGCATATTTAAATCATGGTAGAATAACAGTTCTAATTGGCACCCACATTTGTGACACGCTCTGCCGGTTAAAAACGGTTTCCATACCATCTCTCCTCACATAAGTGTTTGTGACCCTGAAATCTAAATAGCTCGATGGAGCTCGATGGTTTTTTTTTCACGTAAACGTACATTCTTTATTCTTAACGCCATCTATCGAGGGCATACTGGTATTATCTGTGAAAGCCGAATTCGAGTACGCTTAGATTTGTTTTCTTTTTAATCCAAGGTATAACAGTTTAGAGAGGCGTAACAACTTTTTCGCTTTGCCCACTTGGCACACACCGGCTAGACTGTCAACGAGTTGGTCATGACCTAAGAAGTTATATTACTAGAAGAGAATCCTCACGTAGAACTAAAAAGTGTTTCGCTACATTAAGCATGCTGTCCCTTTCTAATTACACGATTTGAAAGGTACAACACGCTTTAGTGAAGCATGCTGTCCCTTCTTAATGGCCATGCCGAAACTAGAAATAAAGTGTCATTGTAAGATGGCATTCTGGCGGGCAGCAGAATAGATGTTTTTTAACTGTATTTTCTGCAATTGCAAAAAAAGTGGAAAAAAAATATCGATCATCAAACTGTTATGCCTTGTCAATTATATATATGAGTATTAAACAATCGATTTATTTAGTTTCTCAATCATTCCTTGAAATATTTTTGATAGTACATTATGTATCTGCTGTGATTCGCTATTTACGTCTATTCATTTGAAAATTGTGCCAAAAATGTTAAATTATGTTTATTTTATTGTATTTTTTGCGCCGTTTTCATAAACCTTCTGTAAAAGAAATATTTTCTTATGTAAACATGTTTTTGTTTATATTTTAGTAATTCTAGACCTATTTCAAATCTAAAAAGGAATTATTTATGTAATGAACTATTTATACGGTGCAGGTTTTAACTATTTATACTAGTCTCTCTCCGTGACTGGCTCGGAAATAGCACCGTCTAAATGGTATCCAAGTAGATACCTAAGTAAATTATTTAAGAAACACTGTATGTATACCTTATTTTTAATAATTTACACACACTGTCGAGTAATAAAATTGACTAGTTGTGCCCTGCGTTCTCACTCGCGCAATGCTAGTTACTCAACTAAGTACCAATAAGAACTTGTACTCAAAAAGTTTCATCAAAATCGCTTCAGAGATTCTATTACCAACCAATAATTTATCTTTATAATAGCAGTGTCTGTACTTAGATAACGGCTTAGTCGTATTCGCTGATATAAATGGATACAGTGACATAATCCACTGACTTGTAATTTCGGAGCAACCCAGTGACCCTGGACTCCGAATTCTGAGACACTGAGTTACATCACTGAACCCGTATTGTAGCCCTATCGCACCTTAGATATATATTATACAAATTTCCAATTTATTTAATTCTAAGTTACGTTGAAATAATCTTGTTTTAAAGTTGCAATTCATTTTAAACTGTATATACTTATATGTACCTACCTACCTTATACCTACTTAGTATAAATTTATAAACTTTTACAACGATTCGATCGTTTTATAATATTATTATATAGTTATATTGTACAGGGTTATTGATAAATAGTTGACGCACTCGTCAATGGGAATTAGACTTTGTTTTTCATCTCAAAACTACGATTGGACAGATGTTCCTGAAGGAAAATGTCGAATACAAAAAAACGAAACTTAAGATCATAGTATAGAATTGAAAAACGTATTGTAGCTAACTTCCAATACTAAAAAATATATAGCCCCGACGTCAGACGAAAACGCTGGCGTTTTGCACCTCAGTTAAGTTTCTCTGCAGAAATCGGTTTATTTTAATTGCAAAATATTTAACCTTGTCCTTCATTTTTTATTAACTATCAAAAATGCACAAGTCGTTATTCGATATATACCGTCAATGGAAATTTGTAGACAATTGAATTACCAATAAAATGAGACTTGTAGCCCCGCACCCTGATATATTCCGATTCCGGAATATCGGAATAAATAATACTACCGAGGATTCATTGTCTCTTTAGATTAGTAGGTATTTTTAAAGATTCCTATTTTTGAGTGTAAAATGATCGATTTAAATCTAGTAAATATTTCCCAACAACCCTGTATACTTATAAAGTTTATTTAGGTAAATATTTTAAACAATTTACTCACCTTCTTGGTGCTAAGTTCTTTGTTCGTTTTTATTATATAAATTAAATATTTCGACAGTGTGTATCGCTTCTAACGTGTAACTGTACACTTAATTACATAAACCATACATTTATCTCCTTCACTACTACTATTATAGAATAAATAGTTTATATTAGAATAAAGATCAGTGTAAAAATATACATGTCGAAATAACTTCCTGACGTTTTGTTTGTTGCCCTTTCCCATCCTATCCTACTAATTTAAAAAGCTGAAAGTTTGTGTGTTTGTTACTTAATCACGCAAAAACGGCTGGTCGAATTTCGATGAAATTTGGAATGTAGGTCTGGGGACCTGGAATAACACATACTTTTTATCCCGAAATTCCGTGGGAACGGGACTTACGCGGGTGAAACCGCGGGGAGCATCTCGTTTTGTATAAAATATAATGGATATAGGACCTATACTTCACTTTTTAATTGAAAGCCACCATTGACACTTCTTTCTATAGTAAAATTGTCAAATGCAAGCAACAAAAACGTCAGATTATAGCCTGAAATTAATAAACTGAGTATATACCCTTTTACAGAAACATTGAGATCAAAAATGTAAACACAGAACTGTCAATTATCTAAGGAAAAAGTAAATAAAGAGCTGTCATTTTCAATCAAATATGAGTTTATTGTTTACCTTTTACCTATCTTCCAGTTGAGTTATTTCAATTGTACAGTCAGACTCAATAGTGGATTCTCGTGGACATAACTTTTTCACAAAGGATTTTTAATGAGGGGTTGCAATGAATGACATGTTTTTAATAAATATTAAAGTCTGAATTCCGACCTAACTGCCACACTTTATTTTTTGATGGGATTTTTACACACCTTTAGTATCGTTTATCTACTAAAGCCACCGCAACCCAAACTTCATAATGGTCCATCGTTGTTAATTATGTTGGGAAAATAAGTACTTATTTTCCCAGAAGGTCTGGGATTCACGGGGTTAGAGACTAAAACGTTAGATTTTTCAAACAGCGGAATGAAATTAGTTTGATAATAGTCAAAACAAGTGGAACGAAAGTGGTTTGTTACACCTTAACTGGATGATATACCCAAAGCAAGTTTTTTCTATAAGCCTACTGTATGTATATGAAGGTATACATACATGTTGTAATTTGGAAGGTATCCTGGGTAAATAAAACATAAAAGTAGCTGTATAAAATTATATTTATATTTTCTTTATTTAGGTACTTACATAATTATTCAGATATTCTTAGCTTAAAACATGACTTGGAAAATTATTAATTCACTCTTAAGTGGTATATACGAGATAAACTCGAAATCCCTGTCGGATTTCTTGAAATTTTTTTCTTCATCTCGGAAATTATTAAATACTTAACATAATTAATATTGATAAACGCTTGAATAATACTTTGTTTTTTTTTGTTCATTAATAACCTACGCTCTCGATGTGTAGATCTGCAAAGGAAAAAAAATATTATACAAGATGTAACGGGTAAGCCCTTTTAATCCGAAAGGGGGTTGTTCTAGACGTTTAGGCGAACAACTTTTGTTCTATGACTTTTGAAAATTCGAAGTACTTTTCGAAAAATTTAGGTGTAAAGTTTACTTGAAAATCAGCTGTTTCTTAGAGTTCGAGGTCATTGACCTTATGTTGTTCTTTCATTTAGTTTGGTCTACTACAATCAAACCTTCAATTACCTTTATTTTCAAAAGCAGCTGTTTTTCCAGTGAAACATAATCTCAATATTTTCAAAAACAAAGTTCGTATTTTCAAAAGTCGTAGAACAAAAGGTGTTCGCCTAGACGTCTAGAACAACCCCCTTTCGGATTAAAAGGGCTTACCTGTTACATCTTGTATAGTAGATTGAACAACATAGGAAGAAACTGGGTAATGTGTCACGGAGATGAAAAAATTGCACTGTATGTATGGGTTTACGCGAAAAGACCGCGACAACTCCCACATCAGGGGCAGCCTTCATGTCAGAGATAAATTGCAAGATTGCCGTATACAGTGATACGGTGACATCTTACGATAACCGGCTAGTTACGTGGGGAACAATTTTCTTGCTATTAGCCAGAATTTCTTGGGTCTTGGGTCGCCTTTACCCGACCCAAGAACCAAGAAATGCTGGCTCGACGTCAAAAAGGCTGATGCGTGCAAATGGCCTCACTACACGGGTTGCCGAAGATCGGGCGAAGTGGAGTCGTAAAAGTAAAAAAGCGGACCCCGAGCTCCCGAGAGATATGTAACCGGTAACATCGCTCGGATAATGATGATGACAATGACGTACATAACACATATACAGTACTGTAAATCAATCAGTCAGGACTGTATAGATAATCCTACCAAAGTAGATAAGTTAAGGCTAATTGGCGGTAGGATTGGTTAAAAAATTTACCCGTTTAGTTCTAAAGTTACTCCGGTCGATGTATTCCTGCAAGGCGAGGTATATAAACCTGTACTGGGACTTGTTCTGCACCATTCCGCCGCGTTGCGCCCGCACCACCTTCACTGTCGTGTACACGTCGATCTCACAGTTGAACCCTGGAACAAACGAGTGGAAATTGGGAATTTTAACTAATGTTTCGTTAAAACCATTGATAACTTTTAATAGCCGTAACAGACGACACGGACTGCACCAACGCACCGTTGACTAATACCATAAATATAAAGTCTACTAAGAAAAAACTTGTGTTTTTTGCTCTAAACTTTCGCATAGTCTAATCTTACGTCCTGCTTTTACACATGTAAAATTCGCTTGCTCTATCCCATAATTTGACGTTATGTTACGACCACATGAGGAAAAGATTACCTTCTCGTTGTCAAGATAGTAAATAAACTAGATATAATTATTAACTAATTAAATATAACTTTGTTCGTTCTCCATACAAACGTAGTCAAACGTTTCATGCCTCGGTATAACCTAACTCTGTTTTAAAATTGAAAATCAAAAATGTAAACAAAAACTCATACATTTATTTGAAAGTGACAGGTCTTTGTTTACTTCTTTCTTTGATAATTGACGGTTTTACATACCTAATATGTTGTAGGCCAAAAATAGGGAGATACCTTAAATGCTTAAAAATTTCGCTAGAGCATATAATTTTAGCACAATTCGCATTGCAGAAAATTACTATTATTTTTAGGGTCTACCATAAGAGTGGTGTTGGTCTAGTGGTAGGTATACCCCGACTTTCATTCTGAGGGTTTCGAATCCAGGCCAACCCCGCACCAATGCCTTTTTTTATAAAAAAATAATTTTCGCTATTAACATCGCTCTTACGATAAAGAAAAACATCTTGAGGAAACCCACATGTCCTAGGACTCACCACAGTCCGAAAACATGGGATATCCGGAGTCCGCTTCCGTGGCGTCTTACTGCCTAGTGAGACGCCACAGAAGCGGACAGGCACTGACAGTAAGACGTCACGGAAGGAACCTAAGGCACAGATCATTACAACCTAAAGAATGTGTTTCTAGACTATAAAGGGTTGCAAAGAACCAAAAAACTGGTCGATGTGACATTTTGGAGATAATAGGTTTGCATTTTTCTATTTACATAGAAATAAATACAACCGTATGCACTAGTCTGAAAGAAATTATTTACCTGATGACTTGACTTTATCAATCAGCATGTCCAGGACGATAAATGTTCCGGTTCTGCCTACTCCTGCCGAACAGTGAACACACAGAATATTCTGAAAGAAAAGAATAAGTATAATTACTTCTGATAAGAAACTTTGTCATACTCCAAGTAATTAATTTTGTCTATATTTATAGAAATGAATCTCTATTAAGTCATAGTCCGGCATCATGCGTGCAACGGCTGGACCGATTTCGCTAAAAAAATTTGTTGTGATTGTTATTGTCACGAGAAGGTTCTTAAGAAAAATGCTGAAACGATTTGATGTTTCGGTATGGAGATACATGAAACCTTGGAGATGGACATAGATCCCGTGGTTAGCTAGTTTTTGAAGTGGCAAATGTGGTGTTTCTGCTGCCGCATGATACCGACGCGCCGCGCCGCCGCCGTAGGCATTGCTTGAGGTTTTACATTTTCACTTACATGTTCTGGTGCATTATTCGACTGGGAGATCTGACTCATTTTTTTATTAACTTCCTCCATAAAGGACAGCAGTCCCTTGGCTTCGTCTGGAGTCCCGTGGTCAGGCCAGGCCTAAAACATAAACCTATCATTTATATTTCGTAGATAAAGTGCTTATTAGTTAGTGGCACGTTTTGAGACTATATGTGACGGCCTCTGTGGAGCGGCGGGCGAAGGCCCAATTGCAATGAGGAAGGTTTCAGGTTCAATTTCCACCGGGCGCAAACATTTATGTTTAAAAATAAATATATGTTTGTGGTCTGGGTGTTTTCTATGTATCGTATTATGTATGTATTTACAAAAAAAGTTAAATATGTAGAATATCAATTGTCTAGTACCCATAGTACAAGCCTAGTTCTTAGCTTGGGGCTAGATTGCGTTGTTGTAATGTCGTGCAATATTTATTTAATGTTAATATCACCTGAAGCTAGTCGGTAGGTAAAAAGGACTACACAATATAATATTTGTATGCTTTGGTTGTAGGTAGCTTTAGTTCTAATTAATCCCATGTTTGTTTTGCGTTTTAATCACCCAAAAACTACTGAACGGTTTGCGATGAAACTTGGCATCTAGCTAGCTGGAGATCAATTAACACATACATCACTCTTTGTCCCGATGTTCGCGGGATCGGGACTTTCGCTTTTGAAACCGAAAAGCGCTGCTAATAATGTATACCTTATCTAATCAACGGCTTTACAGACAACGGCACATAGATTAAAACCGTTATACTTTAACCTTCATCATTTTTTCACCAATTACAAATCGGTTCCAGTAGCACGTCATTGTTCGTTTTCATTAAATGCCTACCAAAAAGCTGTAGAGTCATCGCAAATAATCTCTTCGTTAACCAACCCTTTTCGCACAGAACACACAAATTTTTGTAAGTTAGTACTAATTAGTGAAAAAGTAGAATTTCACCGTAAATTGGTATTGGTAAACAGTTCTCTTGCATCCGCTATCATCAGTAACATCTAACTCCCTCGTGAGGTAATCTTCGTATAGTCTCTCCGATACAGCCTTCACTCTCAGGTTGTCGTAAGAGTCCTCTTGCCCCGCTAAAGGCCAATACCTATCGCACTTCACCTGAAACCCAACATTAGCCACTTTTATTAATGAACAAGTTATTTTCTACATTCAGATAGAGGTACTATGGATGGGTATGTAGGTACCTACTATATTTATTTATTACTAGCTGCACCCCGCGGTTGTACCCGCGTAAGTCGCGGGATTATTTGGAAGTAAAAGTAGCCTATGTGTTACTCTAGGTCTCCAGCTACCTATATTCCAAGTTACATCGCAATCGGTTCAGTAGTTTTTGCGTTATTGAGTAACAAACTCACAGACATACATATACATACATAGAACCTGTCGCGTTTATAATATTCGTAAGAAGTAAGATTTGTTGCAGCATCTTAGCTCAAAAATGTTAACATAAAACTGACAATATTAACGGAAAAAATAAATAAAGTGCTGTCGCTTTCAAATAAATGTATAGGTTTTATGTTTACATTTTTGATCTAAGATTGTAAAACAGGGTATATAGATCAAGTTGTTTTATAGATCTAAGTAGGAGATTTTAACCATTTACCTATAAAAGTTTTTAGATTAAAGATAATCAAAATGTGACATGCATGTGTCAAGTAATGATTTACTTTATTTGCATTAACCCTACATTAACCATACTTAAACATATAAATCGTCTAATTAGGTAGGTACTGCGGGGGATTAATTTATAAATGCCACAGTAAGATAAAGCTATTCAAAACACCATTGATCCTTTTTAGGTTGGCTTAATGTAAATATAGGTAGTAGGTATATGTTATATTTTAATGTAGGTATCTACTTACTTTTCCCTTTTCAACTTCGTTTGTGATCATAGCTATAACTCGGACGTCTTCCTGCCATATCATTCGCCAGAAGTCGTCCTTTGTGTTTGACAAACAACCCTGAGCAGCTATATAGGTTTTTTCTTTTACTGAAAACATGAATTACTCTCAACTTGAAGCAAGAACTTAAATTAGGTTAAGATAGGTACGATCGACCAAACTTGAGTTGAGGTACTCTCGAGTTACTACACGACGGTTCACCTATTTTATTTATTACACTCGACTATAACAATCGCAGTTGTATTTTTAAGGCAAAGACTTTTTTTTTATTAATTCGAGTATAGAGAAGAGAAATGTTTGAGGGCCGGCATTGACCAGTAGTTACTTATTTTAGGTATATCATTGATATTTTGTTGCTTTTCCTAAAGTAGTAAACCAAAAGTTGTTTGTTTTTATGTAGAAAACTACACTTTGCGCGGTTTTTCATGGAAACAAAATTACTGTGTAAAAATCGAAGAAGGAGGAAGCATCGTGCGTTGAGAAGCGTCGTGAGTTTTAAATTAGCAACTTTTGAATGGTCTATAGGAAGAAAATGATGTAGGTGTATAAGTAAATCATTATTTGTGTTCCGAGGACTTGATATTAATTATGTAAACTTACCAGCATATGTACCTAGATTTCCGTTTATTTTGTCCAGCCTTATACAATTTGTAACTTCTCTGATTGCGTCGTCGGACAACGACTTTGTGACCAAAGGCACGTGTTTCTTTGGCTCACTGTAGATTTTTAATGCTGCAAATTATAAAAATCTTTTAATTTCGTTTTTTTTTTACCGAAGGTAAAGGTAGTTTTTGGCAGTCTATGAATGCATGTGTGTTTGTATGTTTCATCGTAACGCATATACAAACTGAATCGTTTTTAATAAATGAAGTGTCAATAAATTCGTAATAATGGGCCGGGTGTTATAGGCTATCATACTAGCTGTTACCCGCGACTTCGTCTGCGTAGAAACACTGCATAACCGTTTTTTCTATCGCTTAGCCTATCTCTAAAAACGTAAAAGCGTTTTTGACAAAAATCAAGTTTTAAAACTATTACCCGACTACGTGAAAAAAGGGGATCTAAAGAGGACGAAACAAGAAAAAAGTCAGATAGGAATCTAGAAATTAATAGGTCAAGGTAAAGCCGTGGTCGCACCTACTCTATACCTACTATGTATGTATGTTAATGGAAGTGTTTCTGGCACTCTGACGGCCTCTGTGGTGCATTGGGCGGAAGCTCAACTGCAATGCAGAAGGCTGCGGGTTCGATTCCCGTCAGGTGCAAATAGTTATGCTTAAAAATAAATATTTGTATCTGGTCTGGGTGTCTTACTATGTATGATAATTTATGTAAGTGTTTACGAAAAAAAAAGTATAATATGTAGTATATCCGTTGTCTAGTACCCATAGTACAAGCCTAGTGCTAAGTTTGGGGCTAGATTGCGCTGTGTGCAATGTAGTGCAATATTTATTTCTGGATTCTATGTGACTTTTTTTCTTGTTTCTTCCTTTTCAGACCCCCTTTTTAGCGTAGTCGGGTTATAGTTTTTTCCTAAATTTCTCGTTTCAGGGACACTTTAGCCGTGTGGTAAAAAGGCGTTTAAAGATTCGAGTTTCATATCTTCAATCATACATTACAAACTGCACTACGCTACTCAAATATTGAAGCAGGCTCTTTTACAAACACTTCTGGTAACCTTCAAGGAGCAGCTAATGTAGCATTCGACTGTTTTGGACGAGGAAAACGCTGTTTTATGCGTCAATTTGACCGTTCAACACATACAAATGAGCTTGGACACTTTAGACAGTGATTGTTGTTATTGATTGTTATTGTTCGAGACGAACGTGGACTCCTTATGATACCTACCTACATATTTGTTATCGACAGATTGTACTACTCTTTGCGGCCGTAGTTAATAAACAAGTCAGTAGGTATTAAACAATTTAAACTGATACAAGTAAGCAACAGAGAAACATGGTAGAGTGGTACTATCAACCCGCACAATCATAACATAAAGTATCAATAAGTCATTTTTTATTGAACACGACAATGGTACCAGCTTATTTTTATTTTAAACTAGCTGCGCCACGTGGTTTCGATCGCGTAAGACCCGATCCCGCGACAATATCGAGATAAAAAGATATGTACTACCGGCATACCAAGTTTCAACGCAATCGGTTCAGTAGTTTTTGCGTGCTTGAAACACAAACATCTAAACTTTCGCATTTATAACATTAGTGTAATAGTGGGATTATGTAAATGTCAAAATAAGTACCTAGGTACAACTCAAAACTGTACTATATCTGTTTTAGTCGAAATACAATATTTAGTTTTAAAAGAAAACTAGCTACTACCCACACGCCTACAACATCTCAAAGCGAATATTAATAATAACATTACAAAATATAATATAATTAACAACATAAAATGTCCCTAGAAAGAGGAAGTTACCTGTTACTACATACAAGTAGAAGACTAGATTAGTCGACTAGCTTTGTACTTACTTATACAATGAGCTGGGTTGAGTACGCCTATATACCTACTTATTACTTGATCTGTCTATATTGTATCGGCTTGCTAAATCAATACCTCGATATTACAAAGAGATGCAAAAAGGCAAAAGATCTCCATTATATTACTAACTTCTACCCGTGGTCTTCAGCTTAGATATTACTTCTTTTGTCATTGAAGTAAACAAGCAAGGCTCAAAGCATTATTAATTTATTACATAGTATGAAACAAAGTTGCTTCCCTTTGTTTGTATGTTTAGTTCTTTATAACTACTCAATGGATTTTGATGCGGTTTTTTTCATTAGATAGAGTGATTCAGATTTACAGATTTCAGCCATAAAGACCAAACTAAGACTTTATTGGTAATTTTTACCTACTTACTTGCCGTCTGCTTGCTTCTGACAGCATACTAACTTTTTGTTCGACAAAATACACACTAATTCTCACCCAATTGAAATTTATAGATATCTATCGATGTGTGTTTATGATTATTCCACGCACGGTACAAGCGAATCTTACGGCTGTCTGTGTACCCACATAATAATGTTGCTGATAGTACCAAAGAAGTTAATATGTTACTTGAATTAAAATGCTCATGTACTCGTAGAACTAAAAAGTGTTCCACTACATTGAGCATGTTGTCCCTTTTTAATAACACTATTAGAAAAGGACAGAACGCTATATTGCTGAACCTTCCTAATAGTGTTATTAGAAAGGGACAGCATGCTCAATGTAGCTGAACCTACATTGTTGTAGTAATATAGTTCTAGTAATTTAACTTCTTTGGATAGTACCAGGACAGTACATATTACCAGTATTTCAAGAATTCATAATGGCTGTGTTTAGTTTTTCCCCTAACAGCAAATGGCTGTCCATCACAATTAAAGATGTAACTACTTACATGACTTTGAAACATGCAATTAAAACAGAGACACGTAATTTCCGCGATATTGTCTGTCATATTTCTTAATCTACTACTGAAATATCAATAAATATGTAAGTAGATACCGTACTTACATATCTTCTTTATTATAAATTGCGAGAGTAACTTTGTCTGTCTGTTTGTGTGTTACGCTTTCACGCCTAAGCCGCTCATCCGAGTATGAATAATTTTGGCATAGAGATAGATGGGAGCTTGGAGAAGGACAAAGGCTACTTAACATTCCGATATTCCCGCGGGAACAGGACTTACGCAGATGTAAGTCCCGTTCCCATGAAATTCCCATTTTATAGAGATAAACTTGATCTGATCTGAGCTAGATGTAGCGTGCTTGCTTGAAAAATCTATTCGCAATAGACTTGAAGGCTCCAAGCTGTTTATGATATATTTTAAAGTATTTCCTACACTTTTATTACTATAATTAAAGAATTGCTTTCCAAAAATTGTTTTATTTTGTGTTTTTTTTTGCGCACCCGACAGGACTTTAACCTGCATGTCCAGGGATCCGTCCCGACGCCTTTACTAATTTGGCCACGGATGCATTTGACTCAATTTAACGAGTCGAAATTAAGGATTGCATTTCTTATTGTTTTATGTTTAAGGCGCGCAGCGCCATCTACCGGAAAACATAGTAGACTGCCAAAGTTTTATAAGTTTGAAGAAACAGCGACGCGGACAGTAATTTCGAATTCAGAGCAGTTCACACGGAAGGTGAATGTGTGACCATTTGTATACGAAAAAAGGATAACATTATTTTATTGTTAGCAAGACTCTACTAAAGACCTCTACTATTAGAGTATTTCTATTGCTGATCTGCTTAATGTCACTTATTATCGACTTATTCTGAAGGAATCCCCTCCTTGGGGGTGGGCCCCAAGGAGGGGATTCCTTCGATGCGTTCCATCAAATGTTACCTGGAAAGCCGCTTTCAGCAAAAAGGCTGCCCATTGTACTTCTGTTATAATTAAAAATCGATGAATTTGTAATTTAGTTTTCAATATATCTCAGTAACTAGAAAATATACGTAAACTATATTTTGTACATAATTTATCCATCTTTTGATTGTCATTTTATTTTAAACAACCCTTTATAAACAGAATTTTCCATTTTACATCGAAACGTGATATAACATTGGTTTATCTTGGGTTTATCCTGTATTCATTAGTAGTAATCTTCACTTCAAATTGGTAGAGCAGTTTTACCTAATTAGTATAATTTCTGTGTTTTTGGTTTAATTATTCTGTTCTATTCTTTGCTATTCTTGGTACAATAACACATTGATCTATCTACATACATAGTATTACTTACACTGAACACTGTTAAGGCTCTCGTTTGACGACTGCACCGAACTGGACGAGTCGCACAAATTCCTCGGTCTGACATAACTAGCGTTTATATAGTCGCTGTCGTCGATCGAGGCTCGCTTTTGGAGAATCACTCGCGTCTGGTCATCTGTGAATTTGTTACAAAAGTATATTTAGATTACTGTCTGCGCTGAAACATAGGATTTGTATAGTTTCCAGCGATAATAATCATCTGAAATAATGTTTTAGATCGCTTTAAATAGTTCAGTGTTTGAGTAGGTACACAGATTAGAGATTTATCCAAACCAATACTATATAAAACTGAACGTTTGTTTGTATATTTTTGTGTGTTCTTTCTTCACGGCTAATTGGTTCTACCGAATAGACTGAAAAGAGATAGACAGTGCCCTATTACTTTAAGATACTAGAAGTATTATATTACTTTGATCCCGATAATCCGGATAACCCCGATAGCCTGTCCCCCGGGGGGACAGCTGGGAATTATTTTCCCAGTTGTCACGGCGGGGGGACAAGTGGGAATCTATTCTCCCATTTGTCCCCCCTATGTTGGTGTAATAATAGAAGTACCTGCGCCCCGCGGTTTCACCCGCATATAGTCCAGAGAATATCGATATTTATCTTTCATAAGAACCTTCTTCTGATAATAAAACAAAAAAAGTATTAGCAAAATCGGCCCAGCCGATCATGCGTGATGCCGTGACCACGCAAAATAGGGATTCATTTTGATATATATAGGTATAAGAAAATTTCATATTTTTTCCCGGATGGTGCCTAAGATGATCGAACTGCAAATTACCTGCAGAATAAGGCCTCTAAGGAATAACGAAATAATAAGTATTATAAGTAATAAGTATTACTTCTTATCCTGGTAGTCCGAAGTAACAGAGGTTGGTTTACTTACAAGGTATAACATTTCGGTATCGGTTTTTGGTACAGTTTTCAGGCTTCATACCGACATTGGCCGAGCAAACTTGTATATGTTCTAACATCTTTAGAGTTTGGAATTCACCATCGAAACTCTGCTTACTGTCTGGCTTGTAATCTTCTGATTCCTGAAAGATGTTTTAAAAATACTCAGGGGCTATTTTACCTACACATGACGCTTTAAAAACTTCTCTTCTATCCTTTAGGGGCCATCCATAGATTACGTCACATGTAAATGGAAAGGGAAGGGGTGGACAAAGTGTCTTCTTCTTCTTTTCGTGTAGTGGTGTGACACACCTAGTGTTAGAGTTTTCAGGTCGCCCTAAGGCCTCTAACTCGACCTAACGACTGCTATCACAGATAACAACCGGGGCCAACTGCTTTAACGTGCCTTCCGAAACACGGAGGAGCTCGAGAATATGATATTTGTCACACAAATTTTCGGTCACCCATCCAAGTAAGGACAAAGTGTGAATTTGTGTGACAAGGGGGTGGGAGGGTTCTTAAACTTCGTGACGTTACATTTCCGAATCTCTTATTATAAATTATAATCTATGTGTTAAAACACGAACTTTGAACCATTAGGTAACGAAAAACTCAAAAACATTTGCAACTCTATCTATGTCGAACGGAAATTTCGGAATTGCTGTTTTAAGTTAATGATTTCTAGATTTAAAATTGCAAAATGTGACGTCACACTAGGGAGGAGGGGAGTCTCACAAATGTGACTAGCTGCAACATGGACGAAGGAGGGGTCAAAATTATCATGAAATTCGTGTGACGTAATTATGGATGGCCCCTTATTATTATTCGATTCCGGTGTTTTCTTTGTTGTGTAGTAATTATGCAATCTTCGTGTCCGAGATATTGCAGATAAATTGCAAGAATGCCGTTTACGGTGGTACGTGACCGAACCACTTCTTACGAAAACCGGCTAGTTACGTGGAGAACATCTTGCTATGGCGTCTCTGCCCGATCGCAGCAAATTGGGAAGACCCAAGAAATGCTGGCTTGACGTCATAAGGGCTATTATGAGTGGAAATGGCCTCGCTGACGTCACCTTCACGATATGTGAAGGTAGGAAAACGGAACCTGAGCTCCCGAGAGGCATGCAACCGGTAACATCGCTCGAATGATGATATTATGTTGCGCCGTTAACATCGCTCTTACGGCGAAGGAAAAAATAAAAAGAAAGGGGTTTTCTCGACTTCTAAAAAAGGAAGAGGTTTTTAAATTACGTAAATCGCCTCGACCGTTTTTGACTGCAATTAGATAAAAACTTTACCAGACTAGTCTTGTCATTTTTTTAACAGCCAAGCCAAATGAAATTAATTTTGATATTATTTATTTTTAATAGAGTGCACATATTTATTTTTGTATGTCCGTAATTATTTATTTATAACAACTTATTAAAATGTAAAGCACATAGTTAAAGACCTACCTACCTATCTACTGAGTTATTTTTTAATTGTGTTATCGCGCTTTGTAACCATGAGAAACGGTCATGTATTTATTTATATTTATTTAATTTATACACTCAGCGCATTGTTCTTTGCTTGTATCTATACCATACTATATATCATAGCCATAACAGACGTTTGGACCGCACCGCCGCAGCACCAATAAAGTAATAATATGCGACTATTTTAACGTCATGAAAGTGCGCGTTCGATCGTCTGTTAGCTATTAGATATCGTCTAGGAACGGTATGAGTTAATACGACTTATCAATAGGTATACAAGATGTAACAGGTAAGCCCTTTTAAGCCGAAAGGGGGTTGTTCTAGACGTCTAGGCGAAAAAATTTTTTAACGACCTTTGGGAATTCAAAGTACTTTTAAAAATTTTAAATGTTAAGTTGACTTGAAGATCAGCTGTTTCTTAGAGTTCGAGGTCATTGACCTTATGTTGTCCTTTCATTTAGTTTGGTCTACTACAATCAAAACTTCAATTACCTTTATTTCCAAAAGCAGCTGTTTTTTCAGTGAAACATAACCTCAAAATTTTCAAAAAAAAGTTCGTTTTTTCAAAAGTTGTAGAACAAAAGTTGTTTGCCTAAACATCTAGAACGACCGCCTTTCGGCTTCAAAGGGCTTACCCGTTACACTTTGCATACCTAATAGGTTATCAAGAATTGAATGACGTTGTGATGATACCGGTGTCATTCTGACGTGTCACGTCACGACACGTCAAGCTAATTTATTTCGTTCCTAAGTCTAACCTGTAGCTCCTGGACCTTCTTATCTATATTATGCGCCCGGAGCCTGGTCCCAGAGACCGGCTGAAGCAACCTGAGGACGTTCCCCGAAGCCTCGATCATCGGGTACGATCGGAAGTGCTCAATTAGGCCCACCAGGTCATCAAACTGCTCTCCGCTACCCACGTCGTATTTGTTTTGCTGAAGACAAAAAAATAGAGAGTCGTAGATAGATGTTATACCAATGATTAACAAATACGAATTTCTAAATGACTCAAAAATATATATATATATATATATATATATGTAACTAATAGCCGTACGTAACAGCCGCCCGCGTCGTTACACTGTTTTAGTACTAACTAATAATGCGCGAACATTGTGGCGGTTCAGTGGTAGACGCCATAGAGTTTTCTAGAGATATTTTAGCCATATTTAGCCATAGAGTATAATTTAGTCAACACATAATTTAAAGGTAGGTACGGTGCATTGCGGGTTCGATCGTCTGTTACTGCTAACATACGTTGTCTAATCACCATTATGGGCTTATTAGGTTACCATGAGACGTTTTATCCACATTTAGGTAAATCAAAAATTGACTGTTTTGATTTCAATTTTTGGCGACTTCTGTGGCGCTTTGGGCGAATGCCCGACTGCAATACGAAAGGTTGCGGGTTGGATTCCCGCCGGGTGCAAATATTTATGCTTTAAACAAATATTTGTATCTGGTCTGGGTGTCTTTCTATGTATCATATGCATGTAATTACAAAAAAAAAGTATAATTTGTAGTATATCCTTTGTCTAGTACCCGTAGTACACGCCTAGTGCTTAGTTCAGGGCTAGATTGCCCTGTGTGTATTATTTAAATGTGGATAGGCTTCACACTCTTAGTCATATTTGTCTGGGAACTGCACTAAAATGTAGGAAACAATGTCACGTACAATCCATACACAAAGAAATATTCAACAATATGCCGTAATGACACAATCAACAGGGTTTGGTTGGCTAGAGGTGGGCCTTTAAGTGAACTCATAAGGTCTCAGTTCGAAGCGATAGTATCACAGCTAATAGAAATATAGCTAAGACTGAGCGACGGTACACCCACTAACAGTAGAATGGGTGTTTAATTGATATTTATCGGTTTTCCCTAGTTTATATCCCAACATTTAAAAAACTGTAACTTAACAATGGAAACTGGAACTAAGTAGATATTAGATACCTAACCATCATGGAGGTGTTTTCATAATCATTATCCCCCTTACTTATACACGGTAATTAACAGATGAGCAAGTTATGTGACGTTTGACTCTGTCTGTCAGCTTTAAAACTTCATGTCACAGTAAAATCAAACGATACATAGGTATGTAGCTGTTAACCAGCGTTTATAAGTAAGGGGCTATGTCTGACTGATAAGTAAGACATTTATGTATTTAGTTTATTTTATTTTAAGAATAATAAAAATTAGTTAGGAAGAGTGGGTTTACCTGGCACAGGTATATATATACCTAAAAGGTGAACCCTACCTTAATATAGATATGTAACATTTTTGTATATGAAATATCTATTTTCTATTTTATGTAAAACAAAAATAGACAACTTATCTATTCTTTGTATAACACTAGGTGATCCACAACACTGCACGAAGTGAATAAGAAAACTCATCAATAAATCTCACTTAGAATTAACTTAAGACCTACTTAGTATTTTTTTCCTAACAACACTTTGCTTTGTACATAATGTAATTTGTAAGAAACTACAAGAATCTTGGCACGCAACCAACCATAGGTACTTAGGTAGTACTAATATGGGCAACTTAACATAATCTTAGATATTTCTTGCCTATTTGTTAGGTTTATATTTACATTTTCCCACACAATCGATTTGTAATACGAAGGTATATACGACGTAGCGTCATCTATTAATAAAGAATACTTAATAAATAGGTAATTTAATTATTTATAGAATCAGTTTTATCTAATCTTCGTAGATACTCCAGCTTTAGTTATAATATAACTGCTATTAATGTATGTAACTGTTTAATATGTTTGTGTTTACAAAAGAAAAATAAATGTAAGTACCTAGTATATCCGTTGTCTAGTCAGAACCTTAGCAGCTTACTAAGGGGCTAGATGGCGCTGTGTGTTTAAAATATAAACTAAAACAAATAATATTCCGCGCTACCATGGTCGTTTGTCGTTGCTATGTCGTTAAAAAAAATAAAGTAAATTTTTAATAAAAAATAGCCCGATTACTTACTTTTAAAAACCATGGTCAATTTAAAAAAAACCTTTTTTGTACTAGTTTCTTTTTCTTTTTTTTTTAATTATTTTATGTTTTTTTTTATAGACGACAACGCGACGACTTCGCGACGACTTATAAGACATCATGGTAGGGCCCATTATATTACATTCTGTGATATTTAAACTGTGACCATACCACTGTATGGGCACTCATTCGACATACAATTATGTACACAGGTTTTTTTAGTGTTGTTTACAGACCGACCCTTTAATAACCCTTTACAAAATTCCTTTAATAACCAATGTCTTTTTCAGTAAAAAAAAATATGTGCGCTATCAAAACATCACTCTTAGGGTGAAGGAAAACATCGCAAGGAAACCCACGGCTTAAAATCACGCACAAAGGCCCAATAGTAGGGCTAATTGCGGAAACACACAAGTTAATCGTCTTTTTTTGGGTTTCGAAGTCCACAAGAAACCCTAATAGTTTCGTTTATTTTTGGAATTTTTCTTTACTAGCTAGCTTGGATCTAGGTCAACTAGGAGCATCATTTAGGTTTTGGACCCAAAAATAGTAGAGTACCAACTTCCGGTTAACCTAGATTTATAATATTCAGTGAAAAATAAGTTATTAAGCACAAGTAAATGGAAAGTCTAAAAATTAAAAAAAAGTTAATTATGAAGGTAAATTTTTGTACTGGCCAATATTCACGAAAATTCAAATTTTATCGTTTTGACTAAAAACCTTGATTTTTATACACCTAATAGGGACTATAGAGCTCAGTATATGTTTTAAATTTCCACCCAATACGGGAAAATTAGGGTTTATTGTTGACTACAAAACCCTAACAATGCCGTAATATTTAGGAAGCAACGAAATATCCTCAATTTATACCTATACATAGATTTACAGCAAGATCAAATTCGATTTTTCTAAGAAACATACCTAGAGTAAGAAGTTAATAACCCCCGTGACATTGGGTCATACCTCATTCATGCGAGTGTCATGTCTGATGACCTGAAATACTTCGTCCATTAGCCCACAACTGCTGCTCATACATAACAGCTGTCCAACATTTATATCATTGTTATTCTATAGTTTTATTCAGTAAATCACAATGACCGCTTCAAGGCAATCAATCTATAAAAAAATCACTCACAAATTCAATCTCCAAAATATTCTTTTTGTTCCACTGAAACACTGTGCTCGGATTATAATAACATTCGCAAAAACAGTAAAAGCCATTATCATACCGCAGGTATTGCTAGCAGCATCGTCCATAAATATATAGGTATAAAATCTAGATTTCTAGACTACCTACAGGTTTATTGACCGTCCTGCGCAGATGCTAAGAATTGCATTCGACGCGATACTTCTTTCTGTCTATGTTACCCTGGTATTTCTCCGCTAACTTTATGCACTATTGATCGTGTAGTCTCGGGAGGGGTAGGTAAGTCTGGAGGATTGAATGCACTATACGAGCTGTCTACGTCGCCCGTCTAGGACTACGCATGCTCGATGGAGTTGAAAAGTATAACGAACTCTTTGGTGTTTCTGAACGCCTGGTAGTTGCCTTGCAAAGTTTCACAAGTTAGCTATGTTTGGATGCAAATGTGCATGCATGCGCATGCGAATTGCAATATGCACACTGCAATGCATTATATAAAAATCGAAAATTTTATTAAAAAAAACGACTACATAAAATATGTACCTACTACACATTATTTGAACAAACCACATAAATCGAGAGTGGAAATATTTCTCACGCGCAGTAATCATCAATTAGTAAACAACGATGCAATCATAATATGTATATAGGTATACTTACTGAATGTATGTAGTAGGTAGGTATATACATAAATAATTTATCAAATCTCGTAAGTATAGGTATCTACTACACACACATACAGTTACAATAAATCACCATTTTATATAACACCAGCAGCTGCGTCCCGTGGTTTTGCCAGCGTAAGTCCCTATCCCGTTAGAATATCCCGATATTCCCACGGGAATAAGAGGACTTATGTTAAAAGTAGCCTATGTTACTCTTCAATTGTTGATAATTTTTTCTCCTTTTTTTGATTGTAAGGCTTTAATATTCGACATGTACGAACAGATTGTAAGGATTTTTGTCACCTACATACTTCTTTAAGTCACTTCTATCTAACGACCTAGGAATTAAATAAACCTAGAAAAGATAAAATCAGAAGCACCTATAATCTACCTACATGAACGTAGGTACGAAGGGTTGTTGTCGCGTAATGGCAGATCAAATAGTATAGACATAGTACAGGTACAGATATATATGACATAGATCACGTATTACAATCTAAATTAAAAAGTAGGTTACCTACCTACATATAGAAAATTGCATGAGGAATTTATTAATCCTACCTACTTGTTATTTGATCCTAGTACTTCTGGCAACCGATCCTTTGTGATACATTCTTATAATTTAACTAGTTAAATACGCCCTGCGGTTGTATCAAAATTTGTTCAGAATAATATAAATAATACTAGCTCCGCACCGCGGTTTCAACCGCGTATGTTTTGTTCCCGCGGGAATATCTGGATAAAATGTAACCTATGTGTCCAGCTACCTATATTCCAAGTTTCATCGCAATCGAATTAGTAGTTTTAGGGTGATTGAGTAACAAACAGACAAGTAACATACATACTCACAAACATTCAGCTTTATAATGATAGTAGGATTTCAAATTTTCATTCTTACTTTATCAGTACCATGAATGCCGAATTATAAGCAAGTTTATTTTAGCGAAATGTGATCTAGAGCGCTCTTAAATGAAGTAAGACAATCGAGCACGAGTTAGGAACCTACCTTCGAACTACTTCCGGCCTTGTGGCTGTAATCAAACCGGTTCCGACCAAATACAGCGAGGACATCTGCGGTTCACTTCACTTTAATTTATTTAACTACCGAAACTTAAAGAAATACGCACAAAAGCAAGGAAAACGTAAATAATAAGTTTAAATAAGGTATATAATTTACTAGCTGCGTCCCGCGGTTTCAGCCTCGTAAGTCTCGAACCCGTAGGAATATCGGGATCACAAGCAGCCTATCTCTTAAGTCAAAGTCAAGTATCGGGATCACAAGCAGCCTATCTCTTAAGTCAAAGTCAAGTATCGGGATCACAAGCAGCCTATCTCTTAAGTCAAAGTCAAGTATCGGGATCACAAGCAGCCTATCTCTTTAGTCAAAGTCAAGTCTCGGGATCACAAGCAGTCTATTTCTTAAATCAAAGTCAAGTATCGGGATGACAAGCAGCTATCTCTTTAGTCAAAGTCAAGTCTCGGGATCACAAGCGGCCTATTTCTTAAATCAAAGTCAAGTCTCGGGATCACAAGCAGCCTATCTCTTAAGTTGGAACACAACCCAACAATTAAACAAAAAACTAAAATAGCTAAGTACTTTCGGAGTCCATCGCGACCAAACAACGTTTCACGTCATTTATTTGAGTATTTTGCCATTTATTATGATTCTACAAAATTGGTTAAAATAAATTACAAACAAAATAAAAATACTACACAATGATTAAACAAATACGAAGAGAGCGTGCAAGTGGCAAAATACTAAAACATCGAAAGGTACCTAAGTATAATTTTAGCCAAATGTAAATTTACATATTCAAATTACGAATGGCTCTGGTCTGGGTGTTACTGAATCTATCTTCTATCTATACTTAGGTAGGTACTTATAAAAAAGTTAGAGAGGACAAAAAGTCTGTACTTGGAAGTAAATTTAATATTCATGTCTGTCTGTCTATCTGTTTCTCTGTTCGTTCCTTATACAATTAAAATTACTAATCCGATTGAAATCTGGTTTTCAATATTGGATAGTTCTATTTTTGAGGAACCTAATGATATATACTTTACAACGAAATCCATTAGTTGAACTCGAGTAATGAACCAATAAGTCGACTATGCACTATTTTTACGCAGACAAAATCGCGGCTAGATGCAACTAGTTACCCATAATATTTTTTTCAACGAATTCTGTTTATCCTACTAATATTATAAATGTGAAAGTGTGTGTTTGGATGTTTAGATGTTTGGATGTTTGTTATTCAATCACGCAAAAACTACTGAACCGATTGCGATGAAACTGATGAAATGAATAACAGAAAGGCTACTTTTATCCCGATATTCCCGCGGTAACTTAAGCGGTTGAAACCGCAGGGCGCAGCTAGTTAATCAAATTTTAGTGAAAACAACCATGTTTGTTTAAAGTATTTTATCTTGTATTTCAACTATACCTATTCTTTGTGATTATATTGAGTGTATGATCGATTGCGGGAGAAGAGGTGGCGAGTCTTGCTCACCATCTGATTCACAAACAATTAAAATTACCGGAATACATAAGTTTGATCGAGTTGTAAAGCTGTGTGTCACATTGTTTTGAACTTGAGAAGAGTCATCGACGCCAACGCAACCTTGCGACCGTCGTCGCTCATAAATTGTTTTTCTATTTACGGGCGAAACTTATTTCTAGGTGGCAGGTTCATCATAATCAGCCAGAATATTATGTATATTAGTCGTTTCTTTCATATATAATATTTAATAGCTAAGTAAACTAAATACTTACACCAGAAAAAAAACCACGAAGATAATTAACAATATATAGAATTTAAGGTGAATGACCATTGTGTCCAAAAGTGCCCATCACACTGGCGGCATTACCACGTTGAATCGCTAACGATATATTCTGGGGTAAAAAGAGCCCCGACCGGGGGTCCAGACCCTTTTCCCTGAGGCGACGCCCCAACTCAGCCACAAACCGCCTCGCGTCAAAACCCCAAGAACCCGCGGTCTCAACGGCAAACGGGACGAAGTCGTACGCCGATTCCAGACACGCGTAATTGATCCGCATGGCTCTGGTCAGCCAGAATACGTCCACTGTTGAGAAAAGGCCTCCTCCATCGAACGCCACAACGAACGACAACTTGCCGTTTGCATCCACCGGCTACCTGCGACTTTGAATGTCGTCGGTCCACCTGTTGGGAGGCCTTCCAACGCTCGAGAACCTTTCTTCCCCATCGGTTGTCGATTCTTCGAGCGATGTGCCCTGCCCATTGCCACTTCAGTTTGCATATGCTAAGAGCTATGTCGGTGACTTTACTTCTATGGCGAATTTCCTCATTGCGGATTTTATCGCGCAAAGATACTCCGAGTTAATGTTGTTACTTATTTTACTTATTGCATTCCATTATTTATAGAAATTAAGTTAATAAATAGTTTTCTACATGTTTAATTGAATTGCATGATTAATGTGTACTTAGAATAATGTTTTATGGTTGTTCAAATAGTGTTATATAGTTGTTGTTTAAATTGTTTAGCTTTTCGAAGAGCCATAATTATATTCTAAATAAAATAAAATAAAATGTAATAAATAGTAGGTACACGACATTACGTATTGCTTAGAAACTAAACAACTAGGCTTATAGTATGGGTGTTAGACGTTACGTTTCATTGAAATATTTATTTAGCAGTAGGAATCGAACCCGATGCAGGCAGATGATCGCTCACGTAGAAAGGTCGTAGTTATTTTGCATTATTATCCGAATTCAAATGGATTTCAAAGTGTTTTTTGTGTTGGTTTAGTGTTTCGTTAACACACATAAGGTAGGTACCTTACCTACATATTATCTACATCCGACAAGCCTCTAATACTTCCTAATTGAATATTTACATTTGTTCTTTACGGTGCGACGACCTTGTCACGAGTGTATGTGAAAAAGGCCTCAGATCATGCGCCTGTTTCGTTAACTGTCTTTTCGTATTTAAAGGAAAAATACATCAAAAACAAAAACATGTCGAATGGCGGACGGGATTCAAACCACGTACCTTATTTTATCGTCAGAAAATCGCCCTGAGACCTAAGCCCTGGAAGTGTGGGGGTCCCCTCTGACCTGGGATGGTGGGCGGCCAGAGGTATACCCACTAAAAAAATTACGGTGCCTTGCCTGCCTCAAGTCCCCGACAGAGCTCGCCGAAAATATAGAGGTTTAATAAATACATTACGTTTAGCTAAGAATGATTGAGTTACCTGCCGCCAATATCGTGAGTTTGTCACCTTGAGGTGCTATTCACTCAGGTTCCCGGACTACATCGTACAAAACACTGATTTGCTAACTAGTACTAGCTACTCGTAATATAACAACATTTGCAGCTAAAATCTTGAATAGGTAGGGTGTCCATACATTACATAACCTACAGTCTCTCTGATTGAAGGGACCACAAATCTCGCTTCGATACGCAGATTTGGAATGGGAATTTCCAATATCCCAACAGGAAAGTTTCGACAATAATTATAGTAGCGATTATATTATGGTATTTACTGGAATCTCTTTGAGGTTAACGACATCGAAACAAAGTAATTATGTTTCTCTTTCGAATCCGGCTTACCTACGTACGGAGATTTTCTTAATAATTTATCAATTATTTACTTTTGACCGAGCGAGCATATTTTTTGCAGATTATACATCATCATTATCATAATAATCTTACTAATATTATAAATGTGAAAGTGTGTGTGTTTGAATGCTTACATGTTTGGATGTTTGTTACTCAATCACGCGAAAACTACTGAACCGATTGCGATGAGTCTTGGAATATAAGTAGTTGGGAATAATACATAGGCTACATTTTATCTCGATATTCCCGCAGTAACGTGACTTACGCGGGTGAAACCGCGGGACGCAGCTAGAATAGTTATAAATGTAATAATACAAAGTCGCTTTCCGCTGCCTGTTTTATGTGTGCTTAGATCGTTAAAACTACGCAACGGATTTTGATGGGTTTTTTAGTAGAAAGAGCATGGAACACTATCACTCCTGCGGATAAGAGAGAGTGATTCCATCGGAAGCTTTACATGTATAATACATCCTGACATATCCGCGTTACCGGGATTTACCAGCTAGTTTAATACAATTTAGTTACCGTGTGCTAAAAATCGAATTAAATTAGGTTTAAGACTGAACTCACCAGTTTTCGTATCATGACGTGTGAAACGCGACCTCTCACACGCACAGACAACACGTACTCCCCCGGATGTGCCTGAGACTCCCTCACGAGGAACGATCCATTCTTCCCCTTCTCCATGATCAGGTGCTCTGCCTCCTTCGCAGACATCACACCGTGGAACCATCTGGAACATTTCATCAGCTGTTACTAATTAAGTATAGACGGCCTATAGAAGACCCGACTGCAATGCTGAAGGTTGCGGGTTCGATTTTCGTCAGGTGCAAATAACTATGCTAGAATTTAAAAATAAATATTTGCTTCTGGTCTGGGTGTTTTCTATGTATCATTATGTACATTTAGCTTTACAAAGGGGTGATACTATCAACTTCGGCATCAAGTCGGTCACTGTTACGCGTCGGGCAGTGGGTTGCGGGTTCGATTCTTACCGGGTGCAAGTATTCTAATAATCAATATAAATATTTGTTTCCGGGCTGGATGTTTTTCAATGTATCATTTGTGTGTGTATTTACAAAGAAAAAGTGGAATATATTATATCCGTTGTCTAGTGCCCATAGTACGCAACGCACCTAGTGCTTAGTTTGGGGCTAGATTGCGCTGTGTGTAATGTTGTGCTAATTGTGCTGCGTTTAATCGTCCGTCTCTTCTGCCTCTATCTAGTCAAGTCTATTGTATATTAGTATACAGGGTGAACCATTTCGATGAGCTTTGAGAGGGATATCCAAAGCTATTAGAGAAAGCGAAAAATGCTGAAATGAGTTAGGAACGTCCCCGATTTTGACAAAAATTAAAATGGCATTAATAGATTTTTAAAAATTAATTACCCTAGCCAGGAACCGAACCTTGTCTTTTTGCTAAAAAAAATAAACTCCCTTTATTATTTTATTGATCGATAGTATTGTTGACTAGCTGCGCCCCGCGGTTTCACCCGCGTAAGTCCTGTTCCCGTGGGAATATCGGGATAAAAAGTAGCCCATGTGTTAATCCAGATCCCCAGCTACCTATATTCCAAGTTTCATCGCAATCGGTTCAGTAGTTTTTGTGTGAAAGAGTAACAACCTCACATATATACATACAAACTTTCGTGTTTATAATATTAGTAAGATTAAGATCAAACCCTGGAAATAAACATAGGATGGTAAATCGAAAGAAATGTCTATTTTTTAATAAAAATATGAAAAAGTCAAGTATTCTGTACAAATTACACGTGAGTTACTCCTACCCATTACACGACCTACTCGACTGCACAAACATTTTTCATGTTCCAAAATATTCGCATACTTCAAATCATGAGCTTAGATCCGTGATGAAAGCATTGATGTACATAATTCTTAACAATGAGGAAAAATAACTCATTTTGAGTATTAGCTCTCCATATTCTCTGTCATAAATAAAAATTACTAGTGAACACACAACGCCATCTAGCCCCGTGGAAAGCTGGTTAGCTTGTGTTACGGCGACTAGACAACGGATATACTACTCATATTTACTTTTCTTTTGTAAATACATACATATTATACATAGAAATACACCCAGACCAGATACAAATATTAATTTTCAGCATAAATATTTGCACCCAGCGAGAATCGAACCTGCAACCTTCTGCATTGCAGCTAAGTGTTATTGAGACTCAATTTTTATAGTAAGTTTAAATGCCTGTAAAATCAAAACTAAGGTATTTTTGACTACAACCAAAACTAGTGTATTATTATACAGGTTAGCTTTACTGTAACAAACTTTCAACTGATTTGGCATACCTATTCATTTTTAGAATCTTTTTAAGGTCTACACGGTTTTTCTTACAGAATTAGGCCCCATCACGACCATAATTACCCACGCGCCTATTAATAGTTATGCAAAATACGTCATCAAATGTACTCTAGTTCGTGTTACCTTAAACGGTCATAGTCATCAGCTGACCGAAGACCGTCGTATTACCTTTTTGTCCAACTTAAGGCCAAACAAACAATTCAAGAACCCACTTCCTCATAATTTGTCAAAACATTTCGAGCTTAGAATATAATATTAGATATTTCGTCAAGATTATCAGTTTTCCTCCACATAAATTAGTAATAAAGAAACAAAAGACAAAATCTGACAAAAAAACTTTTAGACGTCAGTCGTCTCGTCTCGTCAGACTCGTCAGTCAGTTTATCTTAGAGAATGTGGAAATTTACTCAAAAGGCCTGTTGCAGTACCGAGTCAAATTCCTTTGCCTTATTATATTTGAAGTATATTATCAAATTGTTAAATTTATTTTATGTTTTAGAATTGTTAACCAGACACATCCTTTATAAATGTTAATGTTAATTACCTACGATTTGCTTTTTTTCTATATTCCTTTTATTCAATATTCGGATGGATTAAAATTTTCTAAATAACCAAGTCAGTCACTGGCGCTGCGTTGTAGGGTGAACTCAAGTCGTATCGCAAATTTAAGTGAAATTAACCGACAAATTACTAAAAATAGACATTTCTCTCGATTTAACATACTATGTTTGTTTCCAGGATTTGATCTCTCTTAGTAACACTACGATCGATATAAAAATATATGGTGTTTATGGTTTTGCAAAAAGGCAATGTCCAATTTTTGTCTAGGGTAATAAATTTTTAAAACATCCATCTAATCTTTCAAAAAAAAAAATTGAAAATTCTTTCAGCATTTTTCGCTATCTCTTATGGTTTAGGATATCCCTGAAAGCCCATCGAAATGGTTTACCCTGTATAATGGTACTCCCTCACCTGTAGCATTCACTTGCAATGCAACATTATAGATTCGACTCACTCACAAGGTGCGCGCTGTTTGTAATGCTCGAATCTACGAGTAAAACGTTCGTTACATTACACGCGAATGCTCGCGGTAAGGGAGCAGCTTTTCAAATCGGGTCATCTGGTATTCCACCTGGGATTTAACAACCAATTACAACCATAGTTTTTAAAGTAACTTTCGTAGGCTTTACAGAAATACCAGTGCCATCTGGAAACACTGTCAGTCTGCTACACCACAGTCTGCCTAAAAGTTGGTGGGCCACGCGCGCTCTAGTCACCATTAACTAAAACTTGGATGAAATTAGATAGCATAGTTTTGATATACATAATTGCACCGAAATAAAATGAGAAAATTACAAAAAATTAAACAATTAAAATTGTCTAGGAAGAGAAATTCAGGAGCCAGCACTAAACCATCACGGTTTATTGAGGTTCTCTAAGTATCTAACGTGGGTGGTTTTCGGCCTTGCACTCTTTGTCTGAGGTTGAGACGAATTGGGCTCGTTTCGACACTGGCCTCTGCCCACGCAAGCCCAAATCAGGAACGCTACCTGCTTATTAGTTTACATGCGATTGGGTTTTATTTAGACATCCACTTTTAGGATTTAGTATCACAGTTGTATTGCAAGACACGCTAGAATAACAGTTTCGGTAACGGATCGCTATAATATAGTTTATATAGATATTGTAGTCATTATGATATCTATACTTATATATGTAGTCGAGCACAATACACCTATAGGTACCTACATTTATGACACCTTATACCTGGGGGATCAGATGTAGGTAGGCAGGTAGTCTGTCAATCATGATGTGGTTAAACGTTTGAATTGTTGTGACAGAAGCACAATGTTACCTATTTAAACTATTCACTTAAACTATTAAATTATTTTAATTCTGGAGTTTTATACGTCGATTTTACTTATGATAAATAAAACACCTATTTTATACTTTGAGTACGATTGCTTCCAAACAAACAAAACGTAAAGTAAATATCGAAATCTAATATTTACTTCTGTACCCCTACCGTGAGTTGCTACGTAAATACGTACACAGTTTGACCTTATGCACAGCGCGCTCGCTCCGCGGATTCCCTACCGTACCGTTCGGGACGTGCTGGCCGCGTGACCCTCATATTTGCGTTGCGGAAATGACCAAACTGTTCACGTTACAGTTTACGTTTTTACATGCCGACTCATGGTAGGAGTACTGGTAACGGGTTCTGTGACGGCATTGTTTCGTTCCCACGTAAACCGAAGATAAATAATATAAGGTAAATCCAATTTCCTGGAATTAGATTTTCGTTTCCTTTGAAAACGTGTATATTTTCCATTAATTTTTCCTTGAAAAATATTTGTTAACATTCACGTGATATAAAAGCACGTTTATGTTTCTTATCTAGTTATCATTCAAGCGGACCTAAGGGCAACTCAAGGACCTATTATAACAGCAAATGTTCAATGTTATTGACCGTATATTAGGTAATTTGTAAAGAAGTAAAAGAGGCTTTGGACTTCGTTAGGGATATTAGTCGCCGAGTTAGGGAGAGGGGGATAGATTACCGCTCGGGGTCATTTTTGTTGCAGAGGCTTGCTCTCTGGGGTGATAGGCCCTGTGAGTTGGGGTCCCTCTGACCCGGGATGAAGGTGAGCAGAGCTACGCAGGAAGCTGATCACCAACATCAGCGTGAGGCAGTACCTACAACAGCGTGATGTAGAGGCTTGCCATCGTGGTGCAGCAGGGTAAGGTCACGCACGAGTGTGATGCACGAATCATTTGCGGCACGAGTGGTTAGTTTTCGGATCGGATTAATATTACGATCCGTTTGATGCAATGCGTTCAATGCGTACGATGCCGAAAGGTTGACGCTTAGCTTTTGAGCAGTGTTCAAGAGAGAACGGAGGTGATTTCCGCTCCGTTTGTGATGCAGAGGTATTGGGTACGGGCGTCGCTATTCAACGTGGGTATACTAGTAGTACTATAATGAAATAGTAAGCGCTATATGTGTAGTTTAACATATAAAAAACACATTGCAAAGAGACAAACACGAAAATCATTTTCGTAAGGACAAAAAAACAATGACTTTCGATTAGCCAAGAAGCCCATGGGGATACTCGTTGAAGTTTTGTAAAATTATTATTTTATGTAATGAGGAAAAGGTCGACCACGTATGGCACAAAATGGAAATAATTGATAAAAATTATACAGGATTCTTATAATTATTATAAGACTTTTCTAAATCTATTGATACATTATCAAAAATGAATTCCCGGAAGCGCCAGAGATTACAGCATTTGAATTATTTGTTGATGAAATGTTTCCATTTGCTGTTAGAAATGTTGACGGAGATGTCAGAAGAAGAGATATAAAACCGTTTATTAGGAAAATGTACTCATTTGTTTGTTTCGGTAATGTTGGGATTTAATATAATCAAACAAAAATTAGAGTTCCGTTTTGATCATACTTGCTTGAGGTCACTCTCACAACGCAGCGTCAGTGACTGGCTTGGTTGTTAAGACAATTTCAGTACTGCTGGCGCGGGTGGTGGGAGGAGCGTACTGGCATAAAAAATCCATCGGCTTCATATCAGTTTATATTATAGCAGTATCATTCCAGCACTGGATTGCCAAGTCACTGGATCTAGGGACTGGCTCGATGTAAATCAGCCTTAAAGCTAAAAGTTTGTAAGTAGGTGTATTACTAAATCGTACAAAACCAACGGAACCGATTGCGATTAAGCTTGGTATATAGTTAGCTGAAGACCTGATTCCCACGGGAACGGGAATTAAGCGGGTGAAACCGATGTTCGCAGGTAGTACAACCATAATTGTAGGTACCTAGCTTACGAAGCATATATACTTATTATTACACACTATTACCTAGGTATGTATGTACGTACATAACGTTATGTAAAGTACGTCGTTTCCTAACAGATAAAGTTGCGACATAATAACTTTACAACCCACACTAGACTATAGTTTGTATAGTATAATTAATGATGTCGGTTGTTCATTTTCGTCAGGAAAAACGTTCGACATAGAATGGCGATCAAACTATTGGCCGATATGTTCTCAACAGTCTAGTAGGTTTTTTAAGCACACAATAACATAATGCAACACCCGGGCCTTAAGTAAGCCCTTATTATTATTTTTTAGATAAAGTTCTACTATGATAAAAAAATATTTTTATCAGATTGTTATAATTCATAACCTACTCGTATAGAAGAGGCAATAAATTTATTTACGCAATTATATAAATCAAACATACTTTTTACATAAAATACGTTTATCAATGCATCTTTATGTTATTGTAGACATCGGCCAATTTATTATTCATAATCTACGTTCGCCACAATGAAGATAAACTTGACTTTGGTATTTTTTGTCAACAAACGCTGATGATGTCTAACAAAAAATAAGTTTAATGTAACAATTATTTAATATTAAAATATCGTTATGGTTTATACACTGGTCCACCCACACTACACTACACACATTAACTAGTTATATATAGTAGGTAAAAAAACTCATTAACTAATTAAATAATATGAAGATAGCTGGAGGTATTTATCTTATCCTGATTTAAATTAATTAATTAAATTCAATTGATGTGATATGAATTATTTATTTTTGTATTAAAAGTATAAATTGCATAATCAACAATGATTTTAATGTTGAAATTAGTTCTCAATTTGGGAGAACAACGAATTGATTATAATTTAAATCATTTTATTAATAATATTATTATCACTTTGCCTACAGTTTTCAAATTTCATAATGTACTAAAATCCAAGTTTATAAAAGTTTTTACTAGATACTTATTTGTACTGCCACCTATATTACAGTTCTTCCTAGTATAGGTGGCAAAGACTATTTCATTTCATTTATTTATTTATTTTATTTAATAAAGCTCACGTAGCAGGTTACAATTCTTTTTAACACTAGAGTACGCTATTACAAAATTTTGTTCTAAATTATAACCCTATACTGTGAACATAGCAAGATTAATGTTGCAAGCATCTAAATAAAAATTACCCTAGTAACAAATTATTACTAAAGTTAATACGCTAGTTAAATTACATTAAATTTTTAACAATTTTGAACACCAACTTTTAAATTTGTTTTTATTACAATCGAAAATATCTATAGTTATGGAATCCATACATTGATTTTTAGACGAAGTAAGTTGGTATTACAGTCAGTCAGTCAGTCATTTCATTTATAACACTACTAGCTGCGCCCGCGGTTTAACCCGCGTAATTAATAAAGTAGCTTATGTGTTAATACAAGTCCCCAGCTACCTATATTCCAAGTTTCATCGCAATCAGTTCAGTAGTTTTTGCGTGAAAGAGTAACAAACTTTCGCCTTTATAATATTAGTAGGATACTATATTCCATTTGTTATTGGGTCATTGTTTCTGTATGTTTAAAAAAAACCTGCGGGTAGGGGTGGAAACAGGGCAAGACAAGACCTAAAACTGCCCTTGTTTAAAGCTAACTCACTAGATAGTAAATACTTCATGAAAGCTCGCCGAGTAACATGTTACATTACCAACACTTTGTAACGTCGCGACACGGTTCGTTTATCTTTTATTAAATTACATTTTAAATTTGCGTGAAAGAGTAACAATCTCACATACATAAATTCATACAAACTTTCGCGTTTATAGTATTAGTAAGATTCATTTATTTTAACATTTATCTAAATGGTTGGGACCTAGGGACCGACACGTTGGTTGGTTGGTGCCAACCATGTAGATGAAAAAATATCACTGAAAGTTTCCTTCGATCCATGTTAAGCAATTTATTTAATTTAATAATATGGCATAATTTGAAATAGACCTTATTACAGATTTAAATTAAGTTTATTTATCCATTGGATAGCGTCATTTTCATTTTCTTTGTTAAGCAATAAAGAATGAGCCGTCCTTCCGCCCTTTTAAGCCGAAAGGAGGTTGTTCTGGACGTCTAGACGAACAATTTTCGAAAATGTTGAAGTTATTTTTACTAAAAAAAAACAGGTATTTTTGAAAATAAAGGCAACGATAACTACTTCGAATTTTCCAAATTTGTAGAATAAAAGTAGTACGCTAGACGTCTAGAACAACCCCCTACACCCTTTCGGCTTAAATGGGTATCTTCGTTACACATTGATAAATTAAATGGTATTTAATGTAGTATATCACTTTTTACGTCTAGCTATAAAAGATATTCTACATATGTATCTTCAACTTAGTGCGCAAGAATATCATTTGTAGCAATCTACTTATCTCTTCATTACCAATAAAAATAATCAATAAACAATACTAAGAAGGAAGTTAACAATAGGTAGATAAATTTAATTGGCAGTCCATAGTTTTAATTGATGTGTCACGTCAACCGATGATGGCGTCGCCTCGCTCGCGTTGAGAAATTGTTTAAATTTGCTACCTAGAGCGACTTTGTAAAGGTTGTACTTAAATATACATTTAAACTCAAACCATTGGTGCTCATCATGAAACCGCGGGCAAAACTTCCAAGCTTTTTACATACTTGTAAGTAATAAATATTTTGTTGGTTTTTTTAATAGTCTTCACCCTCGAAATTCCGGATGCGGATAATATCGGGTATAAAGAACAATTATATGTTTTTGTAGGTGTCTAACTATCTCAATTCCAAGTTTCATTGCAATCGGTTCAGCGATATTTGCCTTAAAGAGTAACAACGTCACATACTTACATTATTCCAAAAACTTTCGCGTTTATAATATTAGTAGGATATTAAAGCTTTTTCTTTCATCTTTAAAACACATCGAGTCTCAGAACCTGATGGTAGAAACAAACCCGCATATCTAAAATTTCTTAACGTCAAAAATTCGCACAGCAGGGTAGGTAGTAAAATTTACCTTTTCAGCATGAAAGCCTTGCTGAGCTCCTTGAGTACAGTAGATACGATAGCCCCAGCAGCTGGCACAGCCAGGACCGAGGCGTCCATGCACGCTGACAGCGCGGCGGGAGCCAATACCCCGAGCCGGCTGAACCGAGATCCACCCTTTGACATCACTGCTTCTATAACAATTTGTATAATGCACGCGACCGTAACCGCCCAGCGATCCGCTTCGCGCGCTGTCTCGCACTCGAATGCGCGTCAAGATTACAGGCTGCTGCGCAGGCGTCGCCGGCCGGCGATAACACCACGCATACCCAAGTAAGGGCTGCTCGGCTGGTATAACCAGTAGCACCGGTCGCCTGATTTTAGGTTTATTAATTTATCGGCTTTTAACCAGCTTTTATTACAATCGAGTACAACAAGTAGATTGCTTATTGTTTTACCAGGGGATAAAGTCATATTTTTGATTTTTATTTTCAACCGAATTATTAAAAAACAACTCATAAAATGAATAAATAAATAAATAAAAGGCACCCTAAGTTCTTTGCTTACGTGCAGAACATTGAAAAAATAGTGTTGGGAACAAAATGTCGTGCGCCTCCGACAGGGCGGTCGGAGGCGTTATTGCGCCGGGGTAGTTTGGGAAGACCATGAAGTATTAGTTTGACGTCGTAAGGGCTGACATGTTCATGCATGCGTGGGCCTCACGGGAAGTTGAAGATCGTTAGAAACTTTTCTACTTTACTTGTAGAGTAGACGTAAGATTCAGTAGGAAAGCTTCGGACTGCTAAGGTAGATGCAACTGGAAACATCACTCAGACGATGTTGATATGTTTACGATATGATTTATTGATTTGTTTGTATTAATTTTGAATTAGTATTCTATTGTTAATAGCGTTTATACGTATTGAACCCATCATTCAATAGTTTAAATTACCTAACATATTCAAGTAAACATTTAAATATCACTTAAATAGGTATATAGTCACCTTTTTCAAGCGGTAAACAAACTGATATACCTACCCATAAGTAGATTTTTATTATCGCTAAGTAGATAGACAGACATACAAATATACTTCTATTTCAGTACGATTTTCATTTAGATTTTTCCTTTGGCATGTTGGGTATTCAAAGATTCAATGTTTTAATTTTACAACTATGACTCTGGTGTTGCTTCGGAACGCGCCCTCCGATGAGAAGAAGCCACAAGAAACTCATAGGGTTTTTTATCCTAGGACATTATGTGATGTGATGATCTATTAACACGACTGCTGCGTCGCGTCGCTACTGAAATCGTCACTCGAGGGAAAACGTCGAAAACGACAGCAGGGTTAATTTGGTTTACGATTTATTTTAGGACGGATGATGCCTTGAAAGTTCTCTAAAGTTTTTTTTCCTTTGTTTGTTCTTTCGTAGAATTAACTGATGTCGTGCGGTTTGTAAATCGTGTCGTGTCGTGGCTCGTGTGAAAACGCACAGCAAAAGACTGGGCCGGGCTTCTTTGTATAAAGACAACACGGACGCGGAACGGACCGGAAAGTTTCCGTCACCGCCCCGGCCCGGACAAGGCCTGGTCTAATGAAAATCATCCCTAATAAAAGTAAATTTGTTGCCAATAAAACAGCCCATTTTAAGGTTGCACCAAAAGACCGGAAACGTTAGGGGTAATGGGCGGTTGTTCTTTCGTACGGCTAAGTGTTCGTGATTCATCATTGTTATTGTAATTTAATGTACACTCAGGTTCAAAATTGGCTCCCCACCACTTTAACTACTGTTTTACTGTTTTTACTGGCGCATCTACCTAGAATTTCCGTATATATTATCCCCGTATTAAATAAGGTACAATTACCTAATGTGAAATTGTGTGTGATTCAGTGATGGAATAATTGGACTTTTCATCTAAATATAGAAGACTAGCTGCGTCCCGCGGTATTACCCGCGTAAGTCCCGTTCCCGCAAGAATATCAGGATAAAAAGTAGCCTATGTGGTATTCCCGGTATCCAGCTATCTATATTCCAAGTTTCATCGCAATCGGTTCAGTAGTTTTTGCGTGAAAGAGTAACAAACTCACATACATCAATACATAAAAACTTTCGCGTTTATAATATTAGTAAGATTTATACAATGCAAGCAACTTTTTATCCAGTTGTAGGAAGCCTGATTGAAATACAAGTTAATAAATCCAAAAACTCTAATTCACGTTACGAAAGTAGTGTCATACATTATAGAGTCAATTTCACAAAAGCAGTCTTAAATAGATAAATGGTAGACAGGTACTGCTGCGTCTACGCAATTGTTAAAGAAAATGACGAAAAGGACTATGAATTACACGCAGTTTTCGTTATGTAGGCTTTTATTGACATTTTTGGCTAAGTGGGGAACCACTTTTAAAACCGAAACTAACTACGAGTAAATAACAGCGTTGCGTCGTCGTGACTTTTGGCACGTCCACATTGGTCTAACAAATGTATCTATTAGTACCATCGAGGCGCCAACTCTTAGGAAAACTGTGCTGATCTGATTACATTTTACAGCCGGTCAACAGATTTTAATAACTCCTTTATTCATAAAAACCATTAAAATTAATTATTTGTTTGAAATTTGAAATGTTTCAAAGGAAAAATTCATCTTCAAAAATACACTTGCGGCGAGATTTAAACTCGAGTTCCTGGATCAGTACCATAGTGCCTCAACCGCTCGGCCACGCAAGTTCCCATCTCGAGCAGCGAATTTAAGAATATGAATGTTTCCCTGTCTACTATTTTTTTTTTCGACTTAGGCTCGATTGAGGTCACATCTACAGGATCACTTTCCAGTGATTTAAAATTTGTTATATTCAGAATTAATAAACACGTGAAACTAGCTGAAATTATCCGTTTATGCTGACAGCAATAAGTCCGCCTATTTGTTCAACTTTTATTTAATTTTAAATTTATTTTAAGTGTGTTGTTATTGTAATGTTTTTGTTGTTGATCAAATAAAGTGTTATCCATCTACTCGTGTCTCTAAAGCCATAACTAAGAAAATAAATGAATGAACATTATTTAATAAAACACTTCATTTATGCGGTTTTATCGCGTTTTTATTCTTGGTTTTAAACGAACCGGGGTAAACCACACTTTTGTGACATTATTTAACTATATTTTAACGACAAACTTTGTCTTAGGTATGGTTTGGACATTATCTGCCCTATTGAAGGCAAAATATAATATGAGTAGTTAACTCGTCGACATATTAATTGCTTCACTAACATTGTTTCAAAGATATATACAACAGTATGGAGGATGAAAAACATAGCACACATGCCACATTTGAATATAAGGGGTAATTAGACCAAAAATGAGGTATTCTTTTCGTTGAGTTCAGACCGCATCTTGACGTCAGTGGTACGTGCCTGGCATGGTTATAGCGGTCTTACTGGTAACAAAGGTAGAAGCCCCGCGCTTGGTAAGGTATATTTCTGTTATATTTATTTCTCAAAAACTCGAATCTCAACTTCAAAGTCATCGATTGATTATCTGGTCGAACTATATTTTATCAATTAACGCAGAGCCCAAACCACTGGTCCTAAGGATCTAAATTTGAAGAGTGGGTTCTTTGTTATGTTGCTATCCACTAAGATTTTCCCTGGGTATTTTTTGCATATTTCGAAATTTCCATCACAAATTTTTGTGACAAAAAAACTCCTCCGTGTTTCAGAAGACACTTTAAGTGGTCCCGATTGTTATTTCCGATAGCAATCGTGAAGTCAAGTTAGAAGCTTTAGGGCGAACCTGAAAACTCTAAATCTTAGTGAGGGTGAGCCACACGACTACAAGAAAATATAAAATATTTCTAAGTCAGCCAAGCATGTAGTGTAATTGTGCGAGCGAGCGATGCAAGCTAAACGCCTTTAAATTTCTTTCAGTTGTCTGTAGCATGTTTTTTGGTTCACCCCTACAGTTTTATAAAGATTGATTGATGGATTGATTAAAGATGGAGGTTTAGGTCTTTTCACCTTAGTTTATACCATATCATCTATTCTATTGTCAGTAAGTATTAATATATTATACTACTAAGTACCGGTTTTACATACGGCTTTCTAGACGTTGAACATCTTACTTAAATTATGTATAAAGGTTATCAGTAGGAAAAGGCCTTGGCTTCGTAGAGGCAGAATAATCAATAATATTTAGGATCGACTAGGTGCGCCCTGTGGTTTTACTCGCGAAGCCTTGGTGGTCAGTATAAGTCATTTTTAAGAAAAAAATACTATTCCTATCTACATCATTTTCAATTTCCTATATAGGTCAAAACTTGTTTTTATTTGTGGTCATACGTTTTTCATGGACAGCCTCATTTACTATACAGAGTTTCTTAGGTTTGTGCCAAAATAAATATATTAATAAATATTGCAGGAGGTTGCACACAGCGTAACTAAGAACTAGGCTTGTACTATGGGAGCTAACCAACGGATATACTAAATAACACACTTCCTTTATAAATACTTACGTATGGTACATGTATAAAATACCCAGAACCAGAAACCAGCATTTATAATTAGCATAATTACTTGGCTCCGATGGGAATCGAACACGCAACCTTCTGCTTTACAGCGGGCTTTCCTGACGCGCCACATAGGTCATCGAAAATAAAAATAAAACGATTACAATTCTAAAACTAAAACCAACATTTTATTTCAAGTCAACGTTTTTCTTAAATCTACAAATAACAACGTTTTTACTGTCTCTAACTAAACAATCTAAGTCTATTTTCAATTGATTCTTATTTGGCATATCCCAGTCTAGGCTTTTCGATCGTTTCTTTTCTGTTCTGTATGTGGAATCGTAGATAATACTAAGGAATTCTTTTCTACCGCTGGTGTAGAGCCAATCGTCGGAGTTTGATCTCTTGTGAGGGAGTTCACCAAGAGAAGGATTTGAATCAGACGTTAAGAAGCTTGGTCTGCTGGATAACTGGCCCAGTTCTCGGCGATTGTACCTAGTTCTGGGTTGGTTAGTGTCTGGGCCGGTGTCTTCCCGGCGAGCAAGCCAGTAGTAGTGGGTGATTGGGTCGCGAGGACCCCAGTGTCGGGATGGATTAAACGATGATCGAAGTTTCTGTAATATCAAAAGTATAGTAGAAATATCACTTATCATTTTCTTCTGTTTTCGTGAATTTGTATTGTAATTTACTCAATTCCATTCTTACATTTCGGAGCCTTAGCGGACCTCAGAGTCGACTGAGTACAATCGGCATAACAATAATGCTGATAATAAAAACAACGCGATTAAAACTGGAAAATGATATAGCTCCTTATGAAATAACGACTTTTTCGAATCAAAAAACTGTTTAAACTGTTTGCTGCTTGATATTCACGCAGAGACCGGGTATTATGCTGGTGTGGGGGGCTTCGAATCATGGACCGATCAGCAAGTAGTTTCCATATCTAGGTGCCCTTAGACTCATTGAAATATCAACCGGAAATATTAGAGGAAAACGATTAGGGATAATGCGATTGCAGATAATTTAGCCCAAGCGTGTTACGAGACAAGAGGTCATTACAATACGTGGAAAACTTGACAATAATAATCATTCACTATTACGTTTTACTTGTACTTGCTGACACCGACACTCCTTAGGACTTACTTAGGACGTCCCAGTTGTTAACACTAATAGCAGTCGTTAGGTCAAGTTAGAGCCCTTATGAACAACTCTAAGACAGAAACACACCACTACACGAAAAGGAGAAGAAGTTCTTACCCCTAGAATGTCATATTGGACTTGTTTAGCGACTGCGACGCAGGCGCATACCACAATGACTCCAATAGCTAGCAAAGCCGCTGCGACCAATCCCGGTGCCTTCCACGGCTCGGTCGACCAATCACCGGCGTCGGTTGCCACGAATATCTCAGCAGTCCACCAACTCGCCACAGGGAGTATGATGGCTGGGGACACCCACCAACCCCAAACCCAATACTTCGCTAGTTCAGACCCGGTCAGAAATTCAACGTCTTCTATGAGATTTCTCCAACCTGAAACATTGATAGATAGATATACAGCGTGTTCCGACAATGACCATTTAAGCCGAAAGCTGGTTGTTCTAGACGTCTAGTCGAACAACTTTCGATCCACAACTTTTAAAAAATATCATTTTTTTGAGTTAATTTTTTACTGAAAAAATAGCTATTTTTGAATATAACGCTAATTAAAGTTTTAATTGGAGTTGTCCAAACTGAATGAAAGAACAAAATAAGGTGAATGACCTCTAACTCTATGAAAAAGCTGATTTTCAAGTAAACTTAAAACTTATAATTGTCGAAAACTACTTCGAATTTATAAAAGTTGTAGAACAAAAGTTGTTCGCCTAGACGTCTAGAATAACACACTTTCGGCTTAAATGGTCATCGTCGGAACACGCTGTATAGATTTATTTTAAAAGTTTGAACATAGTTCGCTTTGAACTGAAACCTCATGAGTTTATATTTTTTCAATTTTCACTTAATAGGATGTACTAAAAAGACACTGAACTTTCTTAAGGTCCTACTGTGTTAATCCTACTAATGTTATAAAGATGGGAGTGTGTATGTGTGTGTTTGTTTTTCCTTCACTGAAAAACCACGAAACCGATTGTAATGAAACCTGGAATCACATATAGGCGACTTTTTATCCCGAAATTCCCAATAGAACGGGACTTACGTTCCGTTGATCTAACTAAAAAAAGAACTCACATAGGAGCATCTGCTTAAGTAAGTAGGTATAATCTATACGAGTACATTTAAAATTCAATGTCCTGACAAACCAAACTATATATCAACGCACAGCCCACACCGCAGGTCGTACAGACATGAAATGGGTTGAGGTTGATGGGTGCTCTTTGTCATGGTGTCAGGTAACCAATAAGATAGGATTTTTCGAAATTCCCACAGGATCGGGCCTTACGTGGGTGAAACTGGGGATTGCTGCTAGGTATTACACGATTCTTACCATAAATAAAACCAAACACTAGTATTTCAAGCAGCGTAGCAACACACACTAGTAAGGGAACGGCCACATCTTCAACGGCCTCCAAGAGAGGCATTCCTCCAGCGAGAATGCCGGCAGAGAACGCGCCGCCAATCACCGAGACTGCGAACCCTGACACCCGCCACCGAAGACCGCACACTCGCCGGAGTCGGTCAAATACAGGATACAACAGTACTAACTGAAATAAACTCCAAATTACCTACTTCATTAAATAAAAGGGTTTACCCTTCGAGACAAAAAAATGGAAACTTCCGAAAGAGAAGGTTATCAATTCGGATGTGGTCAGACGAGCACTATAACTAAGACTATAATGTCTGTCTATATCTCATGAACCGTGCTAATAACTGCTAAACAGTAGAAGTTTTCACAGAGGATCGTTTCTTAACTTTAACTTAAATAAACTAAATTAATAATTTGATTGGGGCACCAATACGACAATTCGTCGTCACTATAATTGACTGAATTTTATAGACAACTCGTCATTTAGTAGACATTCTCACTTAACTAAAATCTTAGAATGTTTCCTCCCTTCCCTCTGTCATCTTTGGTTTCGAATATTCCCATAGTGTTGCAGTTAACCAAAACTCTCGGTAATCAGCAGTTAAGTTAATTTTAAATCAAATACTCATTGTTTATTATAACATTTTTAACATTTTCCCAAATTACATTAGAAATCAGTGCTACACTAAGAATTCTGGCATTGCGATAACCAAGACTCACCAGAGAAATAATTCCAGAAAGAATAAGTAGTATCATTATGAGTAGAGACCACACTATGTTCTGATTCTCTAAGGCCAGCTGGTAAACATGGAGGAGCACTGCAGCGCCGCCTGTCGACGTGACGTCGCTACTAACACCGAACCAGAATATGAGCCAGAACCAACTGGATATTATACTGGTTGAGACTATAGCCACTGACGACCTGGGAAGAATAACATAACGCCTTCAGAGTTGTCTGGAGATCTCTCCAGAGGATATCTATCTATCCTTACTAATAATTATAAATGTGGAAGTAACTCTGTCTGTCCGTCCGTCTGTTACAAAATCACGTCTAAACCACTGACCGATTTTGAAGTATTTTGATATAAACATAGATGGGAACATGGGCTGCTTTTGATCCCGATACCGAATCCCAATCCCGAAATTACGGGGTGAAACATAGATGGGACTTCGAAGAAGGTCATAGACTACCATTGATCTCGACTCATTTTGATGTTTTATTGGTATCGAGATAGAGTAGAGTCATTGAAAATTGGACCTCTCGGATACGTGTCAAAAATTTAAAGCCGCGGCGGACATTTGAACGATGTTATATTCAATTCAAAATGGTATAAATGGTTCTTTCAAATAAAAAAAACCTTTCATTAATATCTCACACATGACTTGTTTTATTCAATTTCAACATCGACGCGTCCTTGTTGAAAGGCCCTTTATTTAAGTACATAAAAAGATTTATCTGATAAAATATGTAGGTATATCCGTTGTCTAGAATCCGTAGTACAAGTCTAGTTGCTTAGTTAGTTGGGCTATATTCTGTGCTATTTGTAAACTCATGCAATATTTAAATTTCATAAGGGCACTAATAAGGCGCGGCAGAGGCGCTTCGCTGAAGCGTCGCAAAATCGTTTTGTGACTATCGCTTGTTATGTGGTTATGTCAAAGTCCTGTAGTGCGTTTATAATTTCAAACTATAATCTGATGTTTTGGTTCTTAGTATTTGTCATTTTTTTCCATAGAAAGAAGTGGACGCGCCCCCGCCGCAACTTATCATAATAATGACGTAAAGCCATGCATTCGTTTACCACTTGACGTTGGTACTTGAGTAAATCGAGTCCCCCGCCGATATGAGGTATCCGCCAGATATTTGCGTCGACCACAGAGCCTGTATCACTGCACTTTGCCATATATATGGTGTCTTAAAGTTCACCCAATTATCGTTGTTCAGAAAATTCGATAGGTAATCCTTATTACCAATCATAGATAAAATAACTATGGCCGGAATCAAAATTACAATAGGCAGAACGTAAAACATTTTTTTCATAATCTTTATTTGAGTATAAAATCTGAAATAAAAGAAAAAAATATGTTCATTTCAACGTCAAGTAATATAAGACTAATATTTTTATACCTTTAATTTCAAATGCCTCACTGATTGACTTATAGGCCAGTCAATGAAGATTTCCCCTAGTACTTTGCCTTACAAAGTTATGTGCGTAAATAACATCGCTCATACGGTGAAGAAAAACATCGTGAGTAAACCCACGTCTTAGCTAGCTCCAGACGTATTGACCAGTTCTTTCCTCTGGGTATGGCTGACTAGGCTGGGAGGGGGGTATAGGTGCTGGGCAAGCCTGCTCCACCTGACAATGTCCCGGGCACTACAGCGCCATAAAATAGCAGTATTAAAAAAAATAGTTGCTTGCGCTGTATAAATCATCTAAAATTAGATGAAAATGCCAATTATTATTGACTTACTAAAAGTGGTGCAACAAATTTGAAGTTTTATGGCAAAATCCTATATATCAACTAGGCTATTAATGAACTAATATTAACCAAAGGACAGCCCAAACCGCTGGTCCTAGAGATATGAATTTCGGAGAGTGTGTTGGACTTGGATTTTTGCGAAAGAATAAATATTTTTTGTGGTGTGTTCCCTACAATACATTAACAATACAAAATTAAAGATGGGGCGTCCAATTTTGTATTAAACTTTCGATGATGTTGAATACAAGATCGCGGGCAGAAGATAATCCTACTATTATAAAGAGGAAATGTTTTATCAGTTTGTTTGTAATATTTGTATCTGGTCTGGGTGTACCTACTTATACCTATGTATAATAATTATGTATGTATTTACAAAAGAAAAATAAATATAAGTAGTATATCCGATGTCTAGTCACAGTAACACAAGCTTAGCAGTTTACCATGGGGCTAGATGGCGCTGTATGTTGGTCACAGAATTTATTTATTTATTTGTAATGCTAAATGAATGTTTCGTATCTACTAAATCGTTTTCAAAACATCTTTCACCAATAAGAAGCTACAATGTCAAGAAGTAACATGGGCTACTTTTGATTCCGACGCTCCCACGGGATCGGGAAACTTTCTACTAATTTTGACAAAACTAGGGCAAGATCATTGTAGTATTGGATGCTTTATCTGCCAATGCTACAAATATATGCATAAAGCTATTACTTTATTGGCAAATCTCATTTGAAAATCGCTAAAATTTGTACCTATGATGGACATAGGAAATCCAGTTATGAACACCCAATTATGGACTGCTTTGGTTTTGGACTCCCCAATCATGGACCGAAGTATAGACATTTCAATATGAACAAAAGAACACTCTTTCCTTTTCTAACGGCCTCAATCGCAAGAGTCATTTGATGCGGTGTATAATCTTTTTTGGGAGCCATACTTATTGGTAAAAAAATTAAATGTTAGTTATTTTTTGTTCGACAAATTCAGCCCATTTGAGGATATTCAATAATGGACACCCATTTATGGACGTCGATCATTACTGGTACACAAGGTGTTTGGGTGATCTACGAGTAGTAATAAACATTGCAAATTAAAAATCACCGGAAGGACTCTCAGCATTCCTTCCACAACCATATTATGCCCTGTATTTACTACTCTATTCATTGAAATAAAAACAAAAAACATCTGTATTAGGATTTGTCAAAAAAGTAGTCAATAAAAAATCACCTTACTTACGATAAACAATACGGAACACCAAAATGTTCGATATATGTTCGTTAAATGGCCACCATTTTGCAAATAAACGATATACAAATGTGAATCTTCGGATTTTGACTGTTGAATGTCTATTGCCTATGCTTAAGGTTTGGCATTATCTTTTAATCTTATATATAAAAATGAATGCCTATTTTGCGTTGTCACGGCATCACGCCTGAACGGCTGGACCGATTTCGATAATTCTTTTTGCGTTGTGTTTGTTATGATCAGGAGAAGGATCTTATAAAGGAAAAATGTTGAACCGATTTTGATAAAACATACGCGGGTGAAACCGCGGGGCACAGCTAGTTCTCAAATATTTTTCTAAAAAAATGTCGATTATGGAGCGTTGTCCATTACCATTTCAGTTACCTTACACACTTGTAACATCATAATAGGCAATAACTTAGTAAAACTCACACGCAACTCGCTAAAATCCATAGAACTATTGCAATAACAGCAACAGAGAGGAAATACTCGGGGCCATCGTTCACTAGAGACATAAAAGTAGCGCTGAAACAGTCATATAATTACACACCAAAGACGATAAAACCAGTTGACTGCTCATAAATATTCCCTTTCTCGAAAATAGTGCGTCTCTCGTGCAAGAATGGCCAATCACAAAGAGGCTCTGTATACGTAACGCAACGGTAAGTTATGCGTTGTTGTAGAAAAATTTGCAGCAGTCATTTGGTTTTATTGTCTTTGTTACACACATTCATGACATAATTATTATACTGAAATTAAAAATGTGCAAGTAACTCTGTCTATGTCCTATCTGTCTCTATATGAAAAATCGCAAAATTTTGGTATGGATTGGCTACTTTTTATTCCGATACGCCCGTGGAATCGGGACTTACGTGGGTGATACTGCGAGGCGCAGCTGGTAGGGTTATATTTATACCCGAAAGTTCAGCCGTGATCGTTTGACCACTATCCTAACCAAACCAGATGGTAAATGAATGGTGTTGATGCTAAAGATGGAAGAGCCTTACCTTACACCTTACCTTTTTCCTGAGTAAACACCCTGCCTTTCACCCATCTTGACTTCCTGTCCAACCAAAGGTTGCCTGGAAGAGATCGCTTTAAGCGATAAGACCGCCCACTGTGCCACCTATTTTTAAGTTGTATTTGTTTTCTTTGTACGTATTTATCTATGTTTGGTGTGTATAATAAAGAATTTATTCGTTCATTCAAGACCGCTAAATGTACTTATTTCATCTACCTCACAGCTCTACGTCTAAAGCCGCATAGGCAGGAGGCTGGCTTTAGCGCCTAGAGGCTAACGAGTAACATAACTACAACGACGGTCTAGAAAAATCGCGATCGGCCGCACTGAGCGTTTGGCGCCTAGCTGTGTCTCTTGTCAGAATGCAAGCCACTAGGCGCTAGGCAAGCCGCCAGTCTATGCGGACGGAGCCTAAGGCTACTTAAATCTCTCTTCATTTCTTGTCAATAAAAGACAAAAAGCAACAAAGTTTTTAAAATGAATTATTTACTCACTCGAGACATTCAGTCGCATTTAAAATGTTTTCAGAATATTCCTTTCCCTGAAAAAATATAAAAGTCCTTAGTTAAATCTGAAGTCTAGCTTGGACCTGTATTCTACAATTAAATTATTATAAACGCAGGTATTATCGCTTGGTTGAGACATTTCAAAAGCAAAATAGTCACGCAGTTCTCTTGTCTAGCTTAATACTCAGAATCCATTTATGCACAATGCAACGAAAATAAATTTATTTTAAATTTTTGAATAAAAAATAAATAATTCAATTTCTGTGTTGTCGATCATCATAATTATAGATTCATGACAAAAGTCTATTATAATTTATAACCTATCTGAATACTTTGATCATACTGAGAAATAAATACCTACTAAATTTTTTTTGCTATACCAGGTGAAGTGGGGTCATTTTGTGCCAGCATAGGTACCTACCTATATAACTTTTTGGCAATCAACATGACACATCCTATTTTTTTAATTTGAACGCATTCAATGGTCTTTTAAAAAAACCTAATAAAAGTAATTTGATGTTACTTGAGAAACAAATAATATATCTTCGAAATATCTTGTACAACTATTCCCAGTTTGTCACAAAGTACCTAAGCCCAGTAATATTTGATTTATTTATTTAGGAACACCTTCAGCATGACACACAATAAATTATTACAAAAATATAAAATAAATTAGGACTAATTGACCGGCTTGTGTGTATGCCAATTATAGGTGTACACAACAATGGCCAATTAATTTTAATGCCCAACCTACATAATATTAAAAAAAACAAATAAGCATTAAGGCGAGGTTTTCGTTGGAATTTCCAAAATCGATTTTTGTTTGATTCAATGGTAAGTAAACTCAGTTTTTTGGTCGGATAAAATAATATGTCGTAGTTAAAATCTAATAAGGAAATATTTGGTATAAACACGAAATAATTTAAGCAACTTCAATCGATTTTTTTTTCTTTCCAACAAACTGACACAAGTTTTAGTATTTTTTGTCTGTATTCAGAGAAAATTGTACTTTTATAAAAAAATATGAAAAATCGTAAAAAGAAGGTATCGACATTTATAAAGGATGTTATAAGTTTAAAAAAGTTATAAAATATGTTTTATATTTTGATAATATATGTCTCAAATATTCTCGCATTCTGTTGTCTGGAGTCGTCGCAGGACGAATTTTACTCGATTTTGCAAGAGGGCCTTAATGACAGAAATTAAACAAAAGTTAATTGGGACAGGTTCTAAGTACATATTTAAGACCATTGCTCCTACACAGTTCGAACAATAAATAACGTATTCTTATTCTTAAAATTATAAAAATCATGTCTGATCATTCTTATAAAATCTATTGTTATTGTAGGTATGTATAAATTTACCTCAAGCGTGTCAACGACGATATCCACGCATTCCGGAAACGGTATCGATTGTGCTATGGTGTACACAAAGTAAACGACACTCAGTGACATGTATATCACAGTATACGCTGAACTTATGAACGATATTAGCATTCTTATGTATCCTACTCCTGCAAAAAACAACAACATTATCCACACATCAGATCATACAAGAGGACTAAAGATGAGCCAAATATTCGTTTAGTACTCGGCATATTTTAGATGTTCGGTATTCGGTGCAATTATTCGGTTTAGATGCCGAATATGTCCGCTTTGATTGATTCAAGTTTAAAGCTAAGTAACATTGCAAAACCTATCTAGTACAACTACGTATTATTGCTCAGGTAATCATAGAAGGTAGTACTACCTTCTAAATATTGTAAAGTCCAGCGGGGCAATCTCGACTTCGGGAAAATCCGACCATTCTTAACACAAAGGATATAAAGAAAAGGGGAGAAGCAATGTCGCTTCAGCTAGGTGAGAACACAGTAAGTCAAAACACTAACTACGTGGGTGACACTGAAAGGAGTTAAAAATAAAAAATTGAGCACCCTGACAAGTTATTAGTTTTATGATAAGGAATTAAAATTTTCTCGTGTTCAATTTATGCTGACGAGACAAAAAATGTCCTCAATTTGCCGACAAATCGTAAAACGAATGAAAAATAAATGAAGTTCATAATCAATAATACAGGCAAAGAGTTCCATTTTCAAATTTAATGGTAGATTGTATATCTACCTAGTGGAGAAGATAATTTTTGTCTGTGATAAGTGTGTTTAGAATACTGTAGAAGTCGAGGGATTTAAGGTAACTAGCGAAAACTAGTGTTTGCTCCTGAGATATATTTGTGTAGCAGAAAATCACTTTCTCGTGCTTCGCGTGCTTCGAAAGGCACGTTAAGCAGTTGGTTCCGGTTGTTATCTCAAATAGCAGACGTTAGATCAAGTTAGAGGTCTTAGGGCGATCGGAAAAACATTAACACTAGGTGAGCCTCAACAATACACGAAAAGATGATGAGTTACCTTTAAAGAAGGGCACCGCTCTCCAGACTCCGACAGCATCCTGCTGACTCAACTGGCCCACAGCCAACTGCAGCAGCGTCACCGGCAAGCTGACGGTTACCATGGCAACTGTCAAGAGGACTCCGTATCCCAACGCCCCGTGACGGAACGCTTCTCGAGGCATCCGCCACGTCGCCGTGAAACCAAACGCCACTGCGATAGTGCAGAGGTGGACGCGGATTATAGGCCATGTTAACGAGTCCTACGATTGTTACAAAAGTATGTAGGTATATACGAATTAAATAATGTAGCAGTACATTGCATACATTGTCGTCTCTAGAGATACATGCTAGCAGAGCAAGACCCTTTGAACCCTGGGGTTCAAGGAAATAACCTTTGTTACATATTTTGTAAAACGAAGTTTGTCACCGCATGCTCCCAACGCAGGTAAGAACGATGGACCATTATGAAGTTTGGAGTTACAGTGGCTTTGGCAGTTAAACGGTATTAAAGATGTGTAAAAATATCATCAATAATAAAATGTGATTATTAGGTAATAATTTGGTATATTATTAAAAATCACGTCAAACATTGTATGACACCTAATTTGTTAGCAACCCCTCGGCATCTTTAATGCCACCCTCATAAGTTGTGTTGGGATGGGTGCTCCCAACACAACTTATAAAGTCTAAGACAAAGTTTCAGCTTTTACATAATAACGAAGGTCTGGGGTTCACGGGGTCTTAGGCTGGAATCTATAGTCCGTAGGTACTTTAACTTTGCTAAGCAGAACCTTTTAGACAATTTTAAGTATTTATAAAGCCGATCTTCGCAACTATCCAAAGTTTTTGCTTATGCCAAGTGACTAAACCAATCAAAAATAATGACCTAAACTTTGCTTCTCTGTTATGATATTACTATGAAATTCGTTTTAATTTCACACACGTAATTTTCGATCCCGTGGAAATATCGGTAAAAAGGTAGCCTGTATTAATTCAGATCTCCACCTATTTGCACGTAGAGTTTCAACTGAATCTGTTCAGTAGTTTATATATGATTGGAAAACAAACTTACAAACTAACATCTACTCATAAACATTTTTAAAACTCCCACGATTTGAACTCATACATATTAATATTTTCCCGGGTATTATTCGCGTATTGTTATTACAATGATCCACCATAAGACCCAAAAAATATGAACTAAACTTTTTGTTATAGTGGGTTTGCTTGCAAAACACTTAAATGTATCAGTGTTCGCCATCATCGGAAAGTAACATAAGGCTTCATCGCATATTACGTCTGCTAGGAGTGTTTTTCAGGATTCTAAATTTTGGCTTTTATATGCAAAGCTTTTACTTTGCTATTCGAAAAACTCGCACTGAAGTACGAATAGGTGTTCATTATATTCTAGTAGGTATCATATTTAGTCCGTAAGTCTGTCTGTTCGTTACTATTTAACAAAAAATGTGGATGAACCTATTGTGATGTTTGGCATACGCAAAGTGGGTATATTAATCAGCTGGAATCTCACTAGAACATGGCACAAACTTACGATTTAATATCACAACATCCAACGGATTAAGACTTACCGATGTGTTTAACTGTAAACATTTTAATGCAGACATTCGCATAGCTTTATAAAATGTTATGTTGTCATTTGTCAATGTTATAATTTAACATAAATTATAAAAAAGAAACGAAACAGTTATATTCGCAAATAAAGCAGTAGGTAGAATCCGACGAGAACGATGAAATGAAATTCCATACCTTGTATCGGTGGTAAAACATGTCCAGCATCACAATAACACTAACATTTTACGACAAACGTTGCCCGTTTGTCTCACTGCAGATTTTGCAACGTCCAGATAAAAATAAAAGATAAGTGAAGAACTAGTTACAGTTCTGTCGAGTTATTTGGGTAAATGAATCGATCTCAGGTGCGTTATCTGATGCTTGAGTGGTCCCGCTTATCTCAGAGACCGCGATACCAGAACGCCTCGACTTACCTTCGATGTGCATCGCTATTTATTCATAACTAGCTGCGCCCCGCGGTTTCACACGCTTAGTCCCGCGGGAATAACGAGATAAAAAGTAGCCTATGTGTTACTCGAGGTCCTCAGTTTCCTATATTCCAATTTTCATCGCGATCGGTTCAGTAGTTTTTACGTAAATAAATAAATAGATATGTTAATATTGCACTACATTGCACACAGCGCAATCTAGCCCCAAACTAAGCACTAGCCTACTATGGGTACTAAACAAAGGATAAACTACATATTATACTTTTTTTTGTAAATACATACATATTATACATAGAAAGACACCCAGACCAGATACAATTTTTATTTTTAAGCATAAATATTGGCACCCGACGGAAATCGAACCTGCAGCCTGCATTCAGTTCTGAATTGCAGTCGAGCGTCCGCCCGACTCGCTACAGAGGCCGTTAAACGTGGGAGAGTAACAAAGTTACATACATACAAACCTTCGCGGTTTATTTAGTAAGATTGTCGTTTGAATAATCCATGATTAATTGCTTTTGTTTAGTTATTATATGATTAGTTTCATATTTTATTTATTCAAGTACCTACCCTAATGTAAAGTATTAACTTTAAAACAATGTGTGTAGATATTTTATAGTCAATGGAAAGGGTACATTACAAAATAAGTTGTTTATGTGATTGGATTGGAATTTGTATTCGGCGTCGATTGATGTCGGTTTCGATTCGAGTCAAACCAAGCATTTTTGTGACCATTTAGCTTTAAAAAAATTGAGAAGTAAGTATGTAGACAATTAAATAATAACAAAAAATAAATAAACTTCATTTCCCAAAATAAATAATTTGGCGGTTTAGCAAAATAACCATTGCACTGACTATATGTTTAATGTATGAAGTCGTTTATGAATATATGAATTTTTCTACTTAGAACCGTATCTAAACATTCATCCATTCAACTCATTCATTCATGAACAAAAAGTTCACCAGCATTTTTCAATAATAAATTTAGCTTAACTTCAGTGAGTCACTTATCCTCCTATGAAATATGATGCAGCATCATTAAGAAACGTTCATATGAGTAAGGTGAATTACCAATATTTCTAAAATAATACACCTGTATTACGTTACTAAACATTTATTAGAAGAGTGCTTATTAACTATTTTGATTATCATAATGCATAGTATAGAGTTAGTTCTAGTTACTTTCCCGACAAGAGCCAGCGATACTCCGAAAAAGAACAATATGCGGTACACAAACATTATTATAATTAAATATAAAGACTACCTAAATAATTTACTTGATAACAACAATAAATAACATCCATTTTAATTCAGATTTGTTTATCTGACTCTTAAGGAAATAACATCGAAAAACATTGGAACGACATCGAGTTTCTAACAACAGTAATTAATAGGTTGTAAAGTGAAAGGGAAGGGAGACCAGAGGGATAGAAAGGTGGGAGAGTGTAAAGTGAACATTGCAGTGCGCTTGATTTGTGCTTTTTTAGAGCTTATCAAATAGCTTAAATTATTAAGCTATTTGTTTATGGGTCAGGTATAAGCCAGGGTTTGCCCACCATCACACGTAACGGTCTCAAATAAAGCACGCTGAACTAGAAGGTGACTTTATACGCCAGGGCACTAATGCCAACGGATTTCCAATTGTCAATGACGTGTTAGTTCGTGTGCTTATAAAAGGTATCAATGGTAGGTATAATGAGAATGAACGCTCAACAAATGGGATAGCGGTTTCTCAACTTCGGATTAGGATGTTAAAATATGTATGTAGGAAACATACGTTAAGGTATTTTTCTGTATTTGATATATAGGGAAAGGAACCACAGAGAAGCGAGACATCCATTTTATTGAACAGGAATAAGGAACAGGATAGAACACCGAAGGGAACAATAAATGTGAAGTCAATGAAAAGGGACAAGCATTAAAATTGCCCGTTTTCCCACTAACCTCACAAAGCTATCAAATACTGAACAAAAAGCTGCATGAAAAACGCTGTCAGTATTGCGAGTAATATGTTGGTTATCCTCTTTTCAAATATAATGTTCTAGGTTTGTAAGTTTTACTTGTAAGTTGGTCTGATTTACTATCTGGTTGATTCGATTTTACAACTTACTTAGGTGGTAATCAATACAGCAACCGTTAAAACAAATACCTATATAACTAACATCAAAAAATTGAGAATTAATTCTAATACAAAAACACATTACGCTTACATAGAGACCTACAAAAACATTTATCATAATACAAAGTAACTAACTGTATACGTTTAATAAACTTGAAATTAAATAGACAAACTTCGAAGTAAAATTATCTGTAGAAAATAAATATGTAGGTATATTATTTAACATAATATTAAGTATAATAAATTAATTTTGAATTCATAAAGTCGTATTTAAAAGCAGCAACATAACACTTACAGTAATAAGTAACACTTTACAAATAAAAAATAAATAAAAAAAACAATACATAAGAAGCTTAGGTATAGGTGTACAAAACAGCTTGTTTGAATATCTGTCTGTTTATAAAGGGTCATTCAACAAGGACTTTCAAATTATCTCACACACAGTTTGTTATATTCAATTCAACATCGACCCCTCCTTGTTGAAATACCCTTTAGGATGTTTGAATATAATGCCAAATCCGTAATATCCATTGGAGCTGTATGCTCTACCGGGCTATAGTAATAGTAGGAACTAGCGTCGTGCGAAGCAATAAAACCAGCGGGGAGTCCCGGGGTTGTCCGGTGAAATGTTATATGTGCAAAAGTGCACGCAATGTCACCATCACCCATTTGTTATTTTACCTCACAGAACGCGAGTCCTGACTGGTACCATGCACAATAGGGAAGAGACTCAATGATATAAAAAACCAGCCAACAAGCCCTACTAAGTTCTATGGTCATCAGTCAGCTTGAAATCTTTAAACTTTGAAAACTGTAGTAAGCCCCTTACTGTTATCTACATTGTTTGTATGTACTGTGCATCTTATCTGAACATTTCTGAATAAAATTAACCATTTTATTCAGATGTCATCGATGCCTAAATGGAGGCACTAAATTAAACTAGCCTAAACTAGAATTCGACTGATTAATCTGAAACTCCATTGCAATGAAAATAAATAGTTTCTAAAATTGGTCAAGCCAGGGAAGACTTAGATCAAAAATATGTCATAAGAACTTTAATAAAAAAGTTCCTATTGCATAAGATGATACGAGTATATAATTATAAATACAAGTGAAAAACACGTGAATTTATTAATATCGTAATAATACTACGTCTCACAGGAGGGAATCAAAGAAACTTGGATATTTGGATAAAAATGGAAGACAGCCCTCCACTGAAAACTGTACTAAATAAGCGATCGTTGGAAGTTGATAGGATATTTCGATGTTTGTACTTCAGTTTACTTCATATAAACTGCAACTTTTTAAACTAAACTTAAATTAAGATTTTAGGAAAACGGAAGTCAATTAAACAGTTGTCAGCTTTATAAGGAGGAACTCATTGGCTTAGCTTCACCAGCCAGTTTTGAATGGTCGTGGGGGTTAAGGAACGTTTGGCGCGGTCAATACATGGATGGATAACGGATAACCTAAAATGTACGTGGCAAAAATCATTTTATCGAGCTCCTTAGAGCTTCTGAAGGCACGTTAAGCAGTTGGTCCCGGTTGTTATCAATGATAGCAGTCGTTAGGTCATATTACAGGCCCTTAGGGTGACCTGAAAAACTCCAACACTAGATGAGCCACACCACTATAAAATAAAAGCTTTTAAGTAGTTGGTAACATCTAGTGAGTGACTTTATGTAGTCTCGTATCTTCGTGATCCAACTTTGACAACTAGAAGAACTTATAATAGTGTCACAATAGCCGCGGTCGGGGCTTTCCCTGAGTCCAACTCTTAAAAGTTTTAAGTTTTTACTGTGTATTTCCGCAATTAGCCATATATCTGGACGTTGTTGCGTGAGATACCTTAGGATGTTCTTTTTACCGTGAGAGCGGAGCGATGTTAATAGCGCACGTAAAATTTTCATGGAAAAGTCATTAGTGCGCAGTGGGCCTGGATTCAAAACCACGACCTTCGGAATAAAAGTCGTGGTATATACCACTAGGCCAACACCACTCTCGAGTCCAACCCTTACCCCAGGATTTGCACGATCAAACCTCGTTATGGATACTGGTCTGGCAGCATTAATGACTACTGCTCGTTTACCTACACAGATATTCGAGCTGTTTCAATACAGTTGCTTATATTAACATTCAAAGCTACAACCAACTTACAACAGTTACCGATTAGAACATATAATCGCAACACTAGGCAACACAGAGAAACGTCTACTGCTAAGGAAGCATTCGTGACTTCGTACCTTCATCGATGATCATTCGCGATACATCTGTACTTATCAGTAAACTAATAACTATAATATTTTAAACAGTAATAATGTCTTCTCAATTTCTATATGAGTCGTAGAGGAGCTATGGATAATTTATATAAAAAGTACATTTATTTTTGTATCAAATCGTGAGTCGCAGAGCTTTTTTGACATGTCGGGAAAGTAACTCTTTGAGACCTCTTTATGATGTACGTAAGTACAGTGTATACTTACTTCTGCCAAATTTATGATGTCACAGATTTTATAAAAGTCTTAAGAGAAAGACGGAGTTGTTCCGGATAACAATAACCCGTTGTTTTTTTTTTATAAAATTTCCAAAAGTCTAATTTGTCCACCTTCCAAGGCTTCACATTTGTATCTATACCCAATTTTCAAAACTTAGATTTAAAATGTTAACAAACTGTCATTTCCGTTTTTAAACTTACGCGATTTCCGAGTCTTGCGACCACGGCCGGGATAACCCATTTCCTAAATCATCGAGGTAATTGAAATTTATAATTATCAACGAACGCGACCAGCATTTGTAACATAATGAAGTGTCATTTCCAAACGAAAGTAGTAGATAGCAAAGTATTTGTTTACAGTTTTAATCTAAGATTCTGTGACTGAGTATAATTGATTTATCTCCTCGATAAGTAAAAAGTTTAAAACAATAAGGAAGCCTCATGTGTCGTGAAAGACTTAGTACCTTTACATCGAAGCGATGACGAGCTCAGAGCAAACGTTGAAGTCACCTCATTAGTTTCGTAAATTGTTCTCATCGTACTACCTACCCACAGTAAAATCTGGTTAACTACTACGGATTTTTTAACACTTCTGTTGTGATTTACCCACAGTACGTTAACCAGATTTTATTGTACATACTTATAATTTTATATCCTCAAGTTATCAGTTTAATAATCTATTCTTAGGTTAGTACCTAAGACCTATTATAGAGAGATAAAGTTAGGATGTTTGTTGATTTGTTTCGGTAATAATCTACAGACAAAATGTGTATTTTTTATTTTGACCTTGAGAAAACCCACATTTCTAGATTTAATCGTCAATAGTAACCACGGAACCCGATAGAATCTTAGCCAAGCGAACCCCAATAATTTTCTGGTTTAATCTAGTCAATAATTAACGAACGCTCATTCTGAATAGCTGTTAGCAACGCGCCTCTTAATCTACGTAGACTCTTTTACAACTTCTAACAAACTTTACGTGTTTTATTTTCCAACCAAACCTCAAAAATATATATTCTCTGCTACCCTTATAACCGACTAGTTTAACCCCATTTTCATCACACCATATAAAAATAACGTCAATTTCTCCCCTCCCCCTCAACATTTAATAACATTCTGGACTAAGAAGCGGCGATCAACAAATTGCAAGTTCAAGTCTGTACCAGTATACACCGCAAGGTTTCCCCGCACACAAAAAACCGCATGAAATTTCAACAATTATCCAATTGTTCTATCGATCCCTAAGCCTAGGAAGTCTAGCGATGTATCAAATTAGTTTCAAGCGTTAATTCGGTTTCAAATTAGTAAGAGCGTTGCTACCGACTTAAAATATCTATCTATCTCAACACAAGGCTAAGATGCCTTTAGTCTACCTGTATATATAATTGCGATGTCTTTAGTCTACCCGTATAGATGACTTGGATGTATTTCGTCTAACTAAACAGATGATTGAGATGTCTTTAGTCTATCTGTATAGATGACTAGGATGTATTTAGAATGTCTATCTATCTATCTCAAAACATGACTAGGATGCTTTTAATCTACCTGTATAGATGACTGCGATATCTTTAGTATGCCTGTATAGATGACTAGGATGCCTTTAGTCTACCTGTTTAGATGACTGCGATGTCTTTAGTCTGCCTGTATAGATGATTAAGATGCCTTTAGTCTTTCTCAACACATGATTAGGATGTCTACAGTCTACCTGAATAGGTGACTGCGAAGTCTTAAGTATATCTCAACAGATGACTAAAATATCTTTAGTATACCTTTCCCACTTTATGTTTCTTTCTGTTACTTCTAACCCTTTCTTTGTCTTTAAATAAATGCTTTTAAACGTGATGACTACTGTGTTTGGGGTTGACAAAAGATTGTTTTCTTTTTCACGGTTTAAACGTACCGAATGTTCTTTTAGTGAATAATATCCAATATGTGTATAGCAAAGTTTACATTTTTAACGGACTTCAAAAAGAGGAGGAGCTTCCCAATACGTCGCGTATTTTTGGAATTATTATTATAATTAAAGATATGAAGAGAGAACAACACGTTCGTTTAAAGGAAACCCCGTGCTAAGTAATCATCAGATTTTTATAGAGAATTCACAGTACATTGCGGGATAATTGAGTTTAGAATGCATGCGCGTGCCTACACACGCCGCAACCGAGCGCGAATTCTTCGCCGGTAGGTGGATGACTGACGTGAAGTGGGCATTCTTCTTGAGTTCCTGGTAACTGCTCACATTTCGGACCTGAAATTTACACGTTTCTTTAATTCACTCGATTTAAACACAGTTAAATTTATTTTTGTTTATTTCTATGTAAATGGAAAAATGTAAGCTGGTACTCAATAAAGACAGCCAGTAGATGGCGCTACGTGCCATTAACGTAAAAAAAAAACAAAAGGGATGCAATCCATAATTTCGAATCGACGCGATTTGGTATAAACGCTAGGCCCGACCCCCAGGTTTACGGGTTCAAATTCTGTTGGCTGCGAATTTCTGAAAAGCATTTCTTTAAGAAAAAAACAATTAAATGTTACCAGAATCAGTCTGCTCGCCATTAAGACCATTGTAACATGGTTGAAACATCGATGTAAGGGAATAAATTATCATAAGCGGATAAGATCCGGAAAAATATAAATGAAACATACTCATCCCGTTTTTACCGCTTGGGTACGGAACCCTAAAATTCAAGGATATAGAAATAATATTACCGGCAGGGCATTGAGGCAGCAAATGTCTCGGGATGTTGGTCACTCGTTGGAAGTCATCGTGGCAAGCGTTGCAGAAGTGGGACGTGCCGAAACAGAAGAAAACAGCCACCTGCACACAACATATACAAAATGAAAGATTTGTTTCTGTATTTTTAGCAAGAAAATATATTTCCAAAAAATCCCCATGACAGGATTCGAACCTGCGTCCTTTCGCTAACCAGGCGACTGCTCTAACCACTGAGCTACACAGGAATCACGTGCCATGTTATAATTTTTCAGCAATATCTCTCCTTGCTAATTGTTTACCAACTAAGGCTTGGTTTAAAATGCCTTGAGCAATAAAAACAAAAAAAGAAATTTATTACTGTGTTACCACTAAACCGATTACAAAAATTCTATCACCAATAGAAAGCTACATTATCGAAGAGTAACATAGGCTGTTTTGATCCCGACATTCCCACTAGATCGGGATTTACGCGGGAGAACGAAGGTGAAGTTCACGACAATCTCCGGTCTTGTGGACAAGCCAGTTGAGATTGATGGCGAAATATCGAGCTTATTATATTTTATTTATTCAACTTAGATTCGATAGTCAATACAATACAATATAACTCATAAGCGTATTGCTTACTTAGTACTTACCAAACTTAGACCAAATTATTTATAAATTTATTTATAAATTAGAGTCTACATTTTGTAGGTTGCTCAAGTAAATCGCAAAGAGCTTCGTATAAAACAAATTAAAACATACCCCGTTATTTAACAATATTTGTAGTACTATAATTACTTATTAACGGGGTGTTTACCATGTATTAATTTGTTTTATACGTCTCGTGAACAAGCTGGTTGAAATTGCTGGCGAAATATCGAGCTCCGCGAATAAATTATTAAACATGGTAAACACCCCGTTAATAAGTAATTATAGTAGTGAAAATAACCATGTTAGTTTAAAATCGTAATATTTGTAGTGTCTTTTATTTAATTCCTACCGAACAACAGTATCGGCATTTGTACTCCAAGAAATCGGCGCCATGTTTAGGGCAAGTCTTTGCGCTGGCGACGTCGGAACATCCTCCGCATACTAACTCCGAAGGCTCCCAGCTCCCGTTCGACTCCGCTTCGCAACGAGCCAGCCCTCCGAAATACGCCTGACAATACAAATGGTATGATAAGAAACTTCCGAAGCACTAAAACTTAAGTGTCGATACTTAGAAGTGCTATTAACGTAGTCCTAAGTTATCTATCATTTACAGGGTGAACCATTTCGATGGATTTTCAGGGGGATGTTCTTAACTATAAGAGATAACAATAAATTCTAAAAGGATTTGCTTCGATGGATCGGTAGGTACAATAATATAGGGTGTTTATTTTTTTTTCCAAAAAATAAAAGGTTCGATTTCTGGATAGGGTTATGATTTTTTTTTAAATCTAATAATGCCATTTTTGTTGTTGTCAAAATCAGGGACGTGACTCCTTTCAGAATTTTTCGCTATGTCATATAGTTTAGGATATCCTTCTGAAAACCAATCGAAATAATTCACCCTGTATGAATCTGTGTATGAAAATGTGTTTGGAGGAAAAATAGACTTATTTTTGGTGATAACATTTTTTTCTGAAGAGAAACATACCTTTAATTGAAAAATAAGTGAAACTGCATTTAAATATTTTTGAAAAATCACCTGCTTGTGCATGTATGATGGTAAACATAGTGAAAGTACATAGTCTAACCACTTGGGCATAGCAACAAACTTAAAATAAATGGGAGAGTGTTACACAGTATGGCAGTCAACTTACTTTTTCACATTTATGACAGACATAATACGCATATCTTTCCATGGCATATTTGGCGGGATCGTATTGAGCGTTGCTCGACCCAGAGGCCGCATTAAGACCTTCATACTCGAGCCGCATTAGCGCCTTCTTTTGAACCTCATCCCGTAACCTCTTTATTGGGGTAAGCAGCTCTTCTAACGTCCAATGCGACATATTCTCCTAAAATTACAAAATCAAAATATTTTTTATTTATTTAATTGGATGTGTTGATCACTTTAAATACGTCGAATGTTCTTACAAACTATGACTCTAGTGTGGTCTTACAAACATTAGAATCAAATCAATAAGGTTGACTTGCGATGCTTTACTTAGCCCAAACTAACTAACTAACGTGCTAACTCTTGTGATCTTGCAAGACCAATCACAAGAGTTAGTACTGGGTTAGCTCACCAGCTCCGGGCTAAGTTTAGTAACGCAAGTCAACCTCAGTAATTGTGTGCATCAGAATGGCGGGTGTACAAATGCAAATTATCATAAATATAATATGGCTCAAATCTACCTTAATTCTACCTAATTCTACCATTAAAGAAATTAATAGTACCTCTCTGTACGCATAGAAAACTCAATAAATATGTGAGCCGCCAATCTGACGTCAGGATGGTGTATTCCTTTTCTGGGCGAAATATCATTCGTCAATATTTATATTCACTGCCATATAAATCTACCTAATTAGTACCTTACAGTATCGTACGTGGTAATCAAATTCAGGCAAAGGCTAGAGAGTAATTTTGAAAATAAAATTTCGCAACTTTCTAATTTCTGCAATATTGTTTTTTTTTTTTATTTCTTATCGGTTGTGAACCGATTATGACCATTAGGAAATTAGCCAGTGTCATGTATTTTAATATATTATGCAAGTTATTTGCATCGAAACAGTCAAGTCGTCATAGTTAAAGTCAAGTCTAGGGAATCATTTGTAAACACGGCGGCCATTTACAAACAATCTTCACGGAGCCTTGGAGACAACACTAAGTCAATGTTTTGCACCGATTTTCACTTTCATTCCACTTGTCAAATGGCTAACATAGAGTAATTCGATTCAATTATAACATAATTCTTGGCACTGGCTACTTTCTAAACGGCCATAATTATAAAAAAGTACAATCTTTTTTTAGCCTAGATTCTCGACACGCCCGCCATTACTAAATACCAACATTGCAGAAATTTAAAGTTGCGAAATTTTATTTTCAAAATTACTCACTAGCCTTTGCCTGAATTTGATTACTACGTACGATACTGTAAGGTACTAATTAGGTAGATTTATATGGCAGTGAATATAAATATTGACGAATGATATTTCGCCCAGAAAAGGAATACACCCGCCATCCTGACGTCAGATTGGCGGCTCACATATTTATTGAGTTTTCTATGCGTACAGAGAGGTACTATTAATTTCTTTATTGGTAGAATTAGGTAGAATTAAGGTAGATTTGAGCCATATTAGATTCATGATAATTTGCATTTGTACACCCGCCATTCTGATGCACACCAGTAATTTAAAACAAAATGAATGACAAATGACATCTCTGTCTAAGGAAGAAGTCTGCAAATATATTCTAACTAGTAGCGTGTCGCGGTTTCGCCGGTTTAGTCTATGCGTTAGTATATAGTTCAGTCAGTCAGCATCGTCAGTGTTTTAATTTTAATATTGAAGTTAAAAATGTAATAGCTATGTTAGATTACATAAACTAATATCGCTGTTAACATAAACCGTTTTGTATAACTAAATGAAAATACTACAAATAACCTCATTTCAAATTTTTATAAAGGCCAGTAAAGTCTGTACAAAATAATTTAAGTTTAGTTTTAGTTTATACATATTTGAGATATATATGTGCAAACTTTTATTGTTCATGTGAAATAAAGACATTTTAAAAGTAAAGTAGTCGTCAGCCAATCAGTCAGTCAGGACATTGAATTTCATATGTACAGATGTATATCATACCTTACAAATTGGACACTGCGAGAAGGAGAATGTGATTCTGGGCCCGATCCAGCGGCTGACAAGGACCTTTTTGCAGCAGTGAAGGTGAAATACGTGGCCGCAGCTCAACTGTAAAACAAATAACATGTTTAGATTTTTGTTTTGTTTTAGCGAACCCGGGAAACGGTCTAATATAAATCATCTTATACATAGCTAGGCGCCAAGCTCTTAGTGCGGCCGGTCGCGAACTTCCTAGACCGTTCTTTTAAGTTAGGTGACTAGCTAGCCTCTAGGCGCTGAGCCAGCCCTTAAAATTTAAGGTATGCCTAGTTAATTGAGTAGCTTCTAAATACAAAATTAGTAGGACATTTTTCTGGTATAGGAGCTTTTTAATTGTTTTAATCGCCTTTAAATGTTGAGTAGCGTATCTGTATTTACTAGGGACCGTCTTCACGAGCGTTAGAATCGTGGCGATATTATGTACCGCCGCGTTAACATTGCCGTGTGAAGGCACGTTCATGGAGATAGTATATTATATAGAATTAAGTATCTCGACGATCCAACGTCGATCTTCTAACGCTCGTGGAGACGGTTCCTTAGTCTTATAGGATCAGTTGGTGCACCTGTAAAGCGGGTGCGGCCTGCAAGGGGTCGGTGAAGCAGATCATGCACATGTCGTCAGCGTCCTGCCTCAGCGTGACGTCACCGGAACACCCGCTCAGACACGGCAGACATCGTCGCTCGCCACGGACGCCACCGCACAGGTGCGAACAAGGAAGCACCTTGTTGCACGCTGACCCACCGTATTCCTAGAATATTATACAAAATCTTTATATATCAAAATGAATGCCTATTTCGCGTTGTCACGGCACCACGCCTGAACGGCTGGACCGATTTTGCTGATTCATTTTTGTTATATTTGTTATGATCAGGAGAAGGATCATATGAAAGAAAAAAATGCTGAACCGATATTGATAAGTATTACGCGGGTGAAACCGCGGGGCGCAGCTAGTAAATAAGTATTTCACGACATTGCTCACATCGCAATTTAATGCCAAACTAAGCTTTCGGCTTGTACTATGCTAGACAATGGATTAACTACTTATTTTACTCTTTTCGTAAACACATATATATTCCATAGAAAGGCATCCAGACCTGATAGGTACAAATTTTTATTTTTAAGCATAAAAATTGCATTTATCGCAACTTATTGAGAGTATAGGTCGAAATGCGCTTGTGTTTAGCACTGTTTTTTTTTTATTTTATACTACGTGAACCATTCGAAACCTCTGGGTTCAAAGGTCGTAAAGTACACGAGTACTAATGTAATTAGTGATTTAACTTAAGACTGACCTGACATTGCTGATCCGCGCAAACATTCCCAATCGCAAGCAGGCCCGAATTCCCTCTAGTACCGCAGAATCTGCAGACACCAGCCAAGCCGGGGGGTCCGGAGCTGCGGGGCTCCACAGCCCCCTCCGTGACCCCAGCCTCCATGCGGAACTCCGCCAACCCTTTCAAAGTTCGTCGGTCGACTAATAAAAGCAACCAGAATAACTTCGCCCGACCGCATCCCTCGTGGATGTCGATTCGTATCGCGCTCTCTTCTTCCTTGCATATCTGTTAACAAACGAAACATTCATGAACTTATAACTTTTATTTTTCGTAACGTTAGATAAATAAATACTTAAATAAAATCTTGAACTGAAGTAACTACTTACAATAAATATAGTTTTCTAAACTAACGTATCTAATTTCTAGTTATTAGGTATTTATAATATAATAGGTATTTAATTATAAGTAAAAAGAAGGATCACCATCAGACCCCGAACTAAAATCGAGTCCTGTTTCTCGGGAGTCTATACAATAAAATTATTTAAAAAAAATATATAAAAAAAGAAACGTTTGTTGACTGGGAACCCCCCTAAAATATTTGTTTAAATTTGTTTTTAGTATACCTTGTTTAGCGGCAACAAAAATACATCATCTGTGAACATTTCAACTGTTTAGCAGACAGACAGCGAACTCAGTCAGGGTCCCGAAACCCTAAAAATGGTAAGTACGTTTACCTGTCTGTGATGAGCTCTGGTGGTCCGGTTGAGATGCAAGAAGCGATCGCACTCGGCACAGAGGGCGCCACAAGTGCGGCACTCGACGAGAGCCGCGGTGGTTCCGTCGTCATGGTTCGTACAATACGGCCGAGGATCTCCGTTGTCACGTGACCGCCCGTCGCGACCACCTTCTGATCCGTTCAATCTGACACAACGACGAATACACGTTTACACACCAAAGACGATAAACCAGTTGACTGCTCATAAGTATTCCCCCTTACGAAAATAGTTACTACTCTTTAGTAGCACTCTCTTGCAAGAACCAATCACAAAGAGTCTAGGTATAGAAAGATAACACTCCGGCCAATCGCTAAGAGTATTAAGTATAGATAGGCAACGCAATGGCCAATCTCAAAGTTTGGTTACTACCCCACCCCATGCCCGCAAAGGTAAGTTGTGTTTTGTAGAAAACTCGCGGTATGAGCAGTCAATTGGCTGTATTGTATTTGTTAGATATTATCCACGATTTATTTAAGAGCTATATACAAACTAAACTCAAAATCTATGTCCGGATCACCGAAAATTGTCGTTTCATGACGGAATGTTGTGGCATATTTATTTGAGTATAGATTGTAGGTGACATTGATTCCTACATTTTGGTGTAATTTTAAGACTGTATTTCTGAAGCAATTATGCAAACTTTACTTTAGTTCTAAAAAAAATACAGTTTTGAAAAGTCTTGTGTAAAATTTCCTACTACCTTTGTGACTATTCATACAACTTATGCGACCGGGAAACAAATTTTTATGAAAGTTGAGCAAGTGTGAGAGCGTCAACTCTTAGGTAACAACGAAAGAAACACTCCCGTATGTTCGTGTACGGTACTTACAGCTCAATATGCGATTGTTCACAGACACAGAGCGCTGCCAAAGTCATCCACATAGTAGGTAACACGATGCAACGCTCCGGCCGTCGGTCGCAGTCACTCAGCTGAGCTATTTGAGACGCGTAGTTTGCTAGAGCGGTGCGGGTTTCAAGACCCCATACTACAGATAATTTCTCCTAAAAATTTGACAATTGTTTTAATCACAGACAGACATACAAGTTAGACGACGTCAAGATAGATAGAGATAATAACTTTATTTGTACAACATAAAACAATACAACAAAACACAAATATTTACATTATTAGCATTAAGTGTTAGTTGCTCAAAAGGGCGAACTTATCGGCGAAAGCAATATCTTCCAAGCAACCTTTAGGTGAAATATATCTGTTTTAGCTTGAGTGGCAGATTGTGCAGAAGTAATGATAACAATAACATATAAATAAGGGGGATGTTCTAGACTTTTTTTGATGAACAACTTATAAAATTCGTACCAAAGTTCCGCTGACTTAACAGTCAGCTTTAGGTAGATAGATATATAATACTTTATTTGATCAACAACAAATTACAAATACAACACACTTAAAATCAATTTAAAAACTGAATAAATGTGTAGATGTCTTGATGGTAAGATGTCAACTTACCTCCGCCATATCCGAGATAAGTTTGGCGACTAATTGTGCATGTTTCTTAGTAGTTTCCCCCCTCATAAACCACGGTACATCCGGCCCGGCCAATATGTTAGAGCCCATGGTCAAGGAACCCGGGTTCGCTCCTCCCGAACCCTTTACTTTCATCTGTACGGTGATCGCTTTACCCAGGTAACTTAACAAGTGATCTAGTAGGGTTACCCTAAAATAAACGTATATATTACAGTCGAATTAAAAAAACTAATATACAGATGGTGTTCCATGTACTATATTTTTTTCTAAAGATCTCATTATTTATAATAAATAATATATAATATATAAGTATAATAATATTTACGATTAGCGTCAAGATGGCGGGACCAACTCTCCAATATTAAAACTTCATATTGTCATATTTAGTACCAAATTGGTACTATTTGGTATCTTAGTTAAAAAGTACTAACTGTTTAAACTGAGGTACCAAATAGTACTCTTTTAAAAGATATTTAATAAAAAATGTGGTCTCGCCATCATGCCGTCAATATGGCGGAACAATGGTTTTTGCGACTGAATATAAAGTTTTAATGTTGAAGAGTTGCTCCCGACATCTTGACGCTATGATTTATGGCAAATAAATATTTGCTCCTGTGCCAAAGATCAAAATCGAAATATTTATATTCTTTTAAATTTATTTTAATTATTATTTGACATTTCTTTTAGAAACTATAAGTAAACTACCGTGTCTTCGGAACGCGACGAAATGAGAAGAAAGCACAAGAAACTCATTGGGAATGTGTATATTTTTAAAAGTTTAAATCTCCCAAGAGTTCCAATTGAAATAAAATATAAATAAATAGAAGAACACTAGGAATAGAACAGCAGTAGAATAGGAGTAAACTATGAATAGACCAAGAGTAGAGTAGGAGACTCGGAAAAACAAAGAATAGTCTTAGAATAGACTAGGAATAGACAAGCAATAGTCTTGGAACAGACTAGGAATAGCCTTTAATAGACTTGGAGTACGTTAGGAATAAACTAGAAACATACTTGGAATAGACTAGAAATAGTCTTGCAATAGACTAGGAATTGGCATGGAATAGGTTAGGAATAATCTAGGAATAGTCTTGGAGTAGTCTAGGAATAAACAAGTATGGTCTTGGAATAGAATAGGAAGCCATGGAATAGACTACTAATAAACTAGGAAATGTCTTGGAATAGACTAGAAATAGTCTAGGAATAGACTACGAATAGACTAGAAATAGTCTTGGAATAGATTAGTAATAGTCTTAGAATAGACTAGGAATAGTCTAGAATAGACTAGGAATAGTCTAGAATAGACTAGGAATAGTCTAGAATAGACTAGTAATAGTCTTGGAATAGACTAGGAATAGTCTAGGAATAGACTACGAATAGACTAGAAATAGTCTTGGAATAGATTAGTAATAGTCTTAGAATAGACTAGGAATAGTCTTGGAATAGACTAGGAATAGTCTAGAATAGACTAGGAATAGTCTTGGAATAGACAAGGAATAGTCTAGAGTAGACTAGGAATAGTCTAGAATAGACTAGGAAAAGTCTTGGAATAGACTAGGAATAGTCTTGGAATAGACTAGGAATAGTCTAGAATAGACTAGGAATAGTCTTGGAATAGACTAGGAATAGTCTTGGAATAGACTAGGAATAGTCTAGAGTAGACTAGGAATAGTCTAGAATAGACTAGGAAAAGTCTTGGAATAGACTAGGAATAGTCTTGGAATAGACTAGGAATAGTCTAGAATAGACTAGGAATAGACTAGGAATAGTCTAGAATAGACTAGGAATAGTCTCGAAATAGCCTAGGAATAGTCTTTGAAACATTGGGTTTACAAGTTAAAGGAACTCATTTTCTCATAGAGGGCGATAAAAAGTAGAATGTCTACCTCAGGAGCAAATACTATTTTTAGCTCGAGTGAGGTACTTTGAATCCCTCGATTCGCTTAGGATTCTACTCTGGAATTCCTCACTACGCTCGGGATTCTACTCTATAATCCTTCGCTTCTCTCTGGATACAAAAAACACTCTCGCCGTAACAATAGTCTTCTCCCTTGGTATACAATCTACTATTATTGACCTTTTATTATAGTATACACAGTAGTATGTACAAAATGACTTGTTTATTTTCTGGAGCCCACTTTAGGGTACAGTCAGATCATCTTTATTTCTCAAATTAAAAACATGTATATCCCGATTTTTAATAAAAGATTTTCGTAAATATATTGTGAATATACTGTTATAATATTTATTTCTATAAAGTTTTCTCTAAGTAATTCTCTAGGACCCAAACTCAAAATTACATTTAAATAGAGAAACAATTATAAAGAGTTCCAAGATCTTATGTTCCGTTTACGAAACACTATTTTCATATCCTATCCATCTTATTAATTTTAGAAACGAGAAAGTTTGAAAGTATGTCGGAATGTATAAGTCTTTGTTACTCTTTCACGCAAAAAGTAATATACCGATTGCGATGGAACTTGGTGTGTAAATAGCAGAAGACCTAGGCTACTTTTATCCTGCTATTCCCACAAGACTTATGCAGGTGAAACCGTGAGGCGCAGTTAAAAACCAATAACTTAAAGTTAGTAGAACTCACCTGTGACTTAGTTCGTTGCCTTGATTTATAATTGCCAACATTTTCTGTGGTGGTATTTCTATAATCATTCTTCGTAACAATGATATCACCTTTAACAAACGATTACTAGATAAATACCCCCATTAGCAATACAATTTAAGGGCCCATAAACCCCGTGACGGGGATAGCGCTAGCGCAATTCAAATGTGTAAAAGAAGAACGTAAGATGCGACTATGCAACATTTTACAGCATAATATCAAACAACTGTTCATACAATATAACGAAATCTGTATTTTTACAGTCAGGCAAATCATATACCCCCCTTACTTATAAACGCTGGTTAACAGCTGCATAACTATGTATCGTTTGTCTTTTACAGTGACATGAAGTTTCAAGCTTGACAGACAGAGACAAACGTCACTTAACTTGGTCATCTGCAAATAAGTTATATTACCAGAACTAGAATGCTCAAGTAGAACTAAAAAGTAGAAAGAGACAGAACGCTACATTGAAGCATGCTATCCCTTTCTAATATTGTTATTAGAAAGGGGCAGCATGCACGATGTAGCGCAACACTTTTTAGTTCTTCGTGAGCATTCTAGTTCTAGTAATATAACATCTTTGGTCATCTGTTCATCATCGTTTATAAGTAAATAAATATCTCCAAATTTGATAAGTATTGTTTCTGATAAGCTGTTTTAAAGAAGCTTTACTATATTCTTTCGAGGAAAAACAGTTCTGGGCTACTATAGAGGTTTAAATATTTACATTTTGCATTACATTACATTAAATATAGGTACAAATTGTTTTTATTTTTATTTTTCTATGTCTATGTTTGTATGTATTACCTGTCTTTGCACACGGTCACTACCAGTGTGTATGAGAGCTAACAGATCTGCGAGTAACTCCGTTTGTTGCGCGAGGTGCGATCGGCCGATCTTACTACCGCTCAGAGCAAGCAGCTGCAACCAATTGTCTATTCTGATTAGTTCGTTAAGAAAAATGACAGAAAAATTGTGATTAGGTCGTAAAGAAAACAGAATTTGGAGGAGTTAGAAAAGCGACAATGAGAAAAGCAAGATATAAATAAACATCAAGGCATTAATAATATCGAAATTGAAGGGTGATTATAAATATGTAGAAGTAGATCTAAGTAAATGGGGTAAAATATTTTAAGGAGAAAATAAAAATAATAAAATTTAAATAGGCAGGAGATAATGGGAGTTACCATGGTCTCTTGGTCATGGAACAACAAAACAACAAAACAAAACAAAAGTTTTAAACAAAAGTTTGTTAAAAAAAAACTTCCAAAAAACTTTTTTATTATTGTTTTAAGTTTCTTAAAGTAGTCGGGGATTTTTTTAAATTTATTTTATAAGCAGGGCGATTATGATTCTTCAAAGAGGAGTCCATGGTAATCCCTAATAAGCTCCCGACCGGTGCGATGTTAAAATAGGCGAAAATAACTTGTGTTTAAAATCAACTGACCAGCGAGAGCATCTCGAAGCAGTAGTTGTCCATCTGGTGTGCGACAGGTCTCATAGAATTTTCAGCGGAGTAAAGTGTTTCTGCGCAGATGAGTGCAGTTTCCCAGTCGTCGCGGACTCGTGCTGTTTCCGCGCCGATTGCGCACACTATGTGTGACATCACCTGTTTACCGACAGTCAGTTGTAAGTCGTAGGTACCAATGTTATAGTCAGAATTTTTATATTTGGAATTACAAAGGGCGTTGTAATTCGGCGGGCGGCGTACTGCAACGCAGAAGGTTGCGGGTTCGATTACCGCTGGGAACAAATATTTCTGCCCACCAAAAATGTTTGTTTCTAGTTCTGGGTGTATTCAATTTTAATTATTATTTTTTTATTTAACAGGAAAACATACAGTTATACATGACAGCTTACAAAACTAATGAGATAACTAAAAACCAATTACATGTTTAAAAAAAAAAACAAAATACACGCCTATCCTTACAATGATGGATGATGATGATGTGATGATTGACCAACAATGATATGGTTCAATTATTGATTAACCGATGATTTTATAAATCAAGAATAGACGAGTGTTTGTCAACCACCAAACTTATTTATCTATTTAAACTATGTATCATATGGATGTATTTCCAAAAAAAAAGTATTATAATTATGTAGTATATCCGTTGTCTAGTACCCATAGTACAAGGTTAGGGCTCAGTTTGGGGCTAGATTGCGATGTTTGTAATGTCGAGCAATTTTTATATTTATTTATATTTTATTTATTTACATTTGTATAGTTGATCAGTTGTGGGTGCTGTTCTTACCTGTCTCTGGAGCGAAGTGAGCTGATGTCCCGCGAAAAGGATCCCAACGACGTGTTCCCTAAGATCCGTGTCATCGGCGGGCGCGTCGTCGGTAGGAACGCAGTCGCCAGAGTCGCTCGATGTCTGCTCGAACTCTAGCAACTTGCCGAACACCTAGCAACAGAACGAGTCATTCAAAATTATAATTCTAAAAGGATTTTCCCAAACATCCCAGGGCGGGTTGGATATTGTTGGGTGGGTTATGTGTTTGTGGATGCGATTGTGTTTTTCTTTTACAATTTATTTTAACAGACAGATAGAGTTACTAAATAACTTTTTTAAATTCACACGATTTAGACCAGGCAGACCACGCACCTACCTAGTCTCTTTGTAATTGGCCGATGCGTTACCTATCTATACGTAGACTATTTGTGATTGGCCACTCTTGCACGAAAATGCTACTAAATAGACGTCCTATTTTCGTGAGGGAGTCAACTGGTTTTATAGACTGTTGAATCCACACTAACCTGAGATGTTAGCAAGCGGAACACCCTCAAGGTATCACCCTCAGTGAGCGCGTGTAATACGCGCGCAGCCGCCGGCGTCTGATTGGCCAGCGGAACTGGCGCGCTCAACACGCGCACTTGTCTCACCCGCACCGCCGGCTCCGGACCGCGGAGCTCGCAGCGGACGCGAACCGATGACGTCACTACTCCAGGATAGCAGGCTAACGGAGACGAAAGACAAAGTTAAGGACGCGACTGATGTGAAATCTCTTCCGATTGAATATTTTGTTTCACAACCGGTATCAAATAGATCTTTAAACAATGTATTATATTATTGTACATGGTACAAGAAGTGTCCCCTTCATTTCAAAAACAATAAATAATAACTTTAATACCATCATTATACAGGCAAAGTTACCCCTGTTTTACAAAATAAATCAATTTTTCTTCTTAATCTTAACCGCTATATTTTCTTATAGGCATCATAATATTAGAAAATACAATACTTTGAACCTCTTTATCGCATTTTATAAAAATATTATTTTAATCTTCGTTAATGATTGATTTTACGAAAAATTGTAGATTTTTTCATGCAATTCCATCTCGCTCATTTATATGCAATCGGATAAGGACCGATAATTATCATCTATCACCGTCTTAAGTGAAACCTGGGAACATGCTGGGTATCAAGGAACCTAAAGCTGTTTCAATAACTATCTAAGTAGTTTTAATTTTAGACTATATCATAATTTCCTGACACCGCGCTCCGAACAACAAAGTGAAGCCAACTTCAGTAATATTACATACATGAGTACTCAGTTTATTCTCTATTCCGCGCTATCTATGCTACTTGTTGGTTTTTATACCATTTGGTAGCCTAGAGACTTATACGACGAGAAAGAACTGGTTTACAAATGAGCGCGGAAACATATTACTCATTCATTTAGTATTACTGACCTTGGCTTCACTTTCACGTCACTGCCATGAAACTTCGTGTTCAGTTTGGTACTCCTGTGGTCCAACATAATACTGACGTGAGGTGTCACTGTGCTGTGTGATCACTTCGCTTTGAATTCGCTCGCAAATCGCCAATGTGATAAACAAGGTGACGACAATATACTTACTCGGTAGAGTATAGCAGAGCCAAGCAGCCGCTTTGGGGTCTATCTCCATATCGTGCATGTGGTACATTTCTCCGGAACCTCCACTATACAGGAAGGATATCAGGAGGATCTTGTTCTGAAAGAGTGATCTGTATCAAATTTCATAGAATTCAACACTTGAAAAGAGGAAAGAGGTGATAAAATCAGAGCTCTTTCTGCTCGTCATAGTTCCTCAGAACACAGTTTAACATTTTTGTCATCATTAAATCTGAATTGAAGATACATTCTTATAAAATAAACAGGAACTGCCTTTATTAAATGATCCAAATCGATCATTATGTAGAATAAACCTAGGGTAATTATAATATTACGAAAGTGGGATAAATATGGTTAATGGTTATGTCGTATCTATCGGAAGTTGCACTCACCATCGTATCCCTAGTGTTATCAACATGTACACAAATGATATGCGGTCGGTCTTCCAGGGTTCCTCCCGCGAAGGTGACCTGGATCCACTTCGCTTTGTTCCTGTCCTCATCTCCAGATTCCCAAAAGGTCTCGGTGCTGCCGTCTGTTAGGGACCCCGCCATGCCTTGCCGCGATGATACGCTGATGTCGCACCAACCGGTCACGTCGGGACAACTCCACACATAATTTTCCTTTATGAAAAAAGGATTATAGTGTATTCTTCAGTTTTTGCGACTTTGTATTGAAATACCTAATCAAAATCATAGTGAATGTCAAAGTCAATTTTTTTGTTTATTTAAATGTATTGATTACTTTAAATACGTCGAGTGTTGTTACAACTATGACTCTAGTGTGGCTTCGGAACGCGCGATTGTATATGATTCACATGACGCATAATTATGGCTATAGTAGAACCAGAGCAATATTCATAACCATTTATTCATAACATAGGTTAGTGTACAGATGGTGATACGAGTATGTTAACAAACAGTCTTAAGTTCACCCTTAAATGCCTACCTAGTCTACCTTGAAAAAGGAGCCTGAAATATGAATGAATAAATGTTTTTTGTTTATATTTTTGATCTAAGATTCTGAACCAGGTTTATAGTTAACCTGCAGCTTCTGCGGTTTCACTCGCGTAAGTCTCGTTCCCGTCGCGTAGTACAAAGAGAATTAAATCACTACGTTTGCGTCTTACTTCAGTGCACGCGACAGAAGTTCTATAAAGGAGCATTTTTTCCCGTTTTTGCAACAATTTTCATGGATGCTCCGCTGCTATTGGTCGTATGTTATTTAGCCTTTAACCTTCCTCGATAAATGGACTATAAAACACAAAAAAATACATACAATTCGGACCAGTAGTTCTTGAGATTAGCGCGTTAAAACAAACAAACAATCAACCAAACAAACTTTTCCGATTTATAATATTATTATAGATGAAAACAGTATGTACGGTACAATACGTTGACGACCTTTGTGGCGCGTCGGGCGAACGCTTGGCTGCAATACAGAAGGTTGCGGGTTCGATTCCCGCTGGGTGCAAATATTTAAGCTTAAAAAATAAATATTTGGATTTACAAAAGAAAAATAAATATAAGTAGTATATCCGTTGTCTAGCCACCGTAACACAAGCTTAGCAGCTTACCACGGGGCTAGATGGCGCTGTGTGTTCGTCACAGGATTTATTTATTTATTTTTATTTTTATTTTAATAATCATAACAAACCTTATTCAAGTAGCTATGGAAGCTCTCATGGAGCGCCCCAACTATTCCGTCTTCGTACCCATCCTCAGGGTGAGAGAGAATCTTGCTGATCACGCTAAATACTTGGGATCTTTCCGGGCAGCGTTAACAGTTTATATATATTATCAGTTTTACATCGACAGACCAAAATTAACTTCATATAAGAACATTTGATACATCCGGACTGCGAATTTAGACTATGTTTTCGTAAAAAAATTCAATTTGATAATTGTCTATGCCGTCTAAATTGTATAATATGTCTAGAACATTGTTTTCCAGCTGCCTTAACCATGGTCAAGATTTAAAACAATCGTAAAAAAGGCGTTAATAAGCAGATATTGGTAGATAGCTATATTTCATAAAAACCGCATTTAAAAGGGTGGTTTAAAATGCTGGGCATCATAGTTTAAGTATCACAATCAAAATCATTAAATGCACTTAATTTGAAAATAAATAATTTTTTCATTTAGTAAAATTTGCCATCATTATTATTAAGGGTACCGTTCCTTCAACCAATTTCTTTTTCAACCCAGTAATTATTTGTCCCATATTGCTATTGGTCAATTCCCATCCACCACAGTTCTCAATAACTCACCTATGTAAGAACGCGCGATCCTGATGCGAGTAATGCAGCGCCCAGCACCTGACGGCCTGCAACAGGGCCGCACTCGCCGGCGCCAGGGACGGAGCCAGGGCGCTGACGGAGCCCAGGAACGCGTGGAATGCGGCCCTGGAGCCCCGCGCGGACCTACCTCCGGGGCAAATGGCTGACGTTGACGCCGTCGGTGTTGTTAGACGAGACGGCTCGTTCGACACGTTCTAACAAATTTACAGAAATAAATATTACAGGAACTTCAACAGGCTACACATGTTTAGATTATCTGAGATTTTAACTGTATCCTGCTTATTACTTGTGACAATACATCTCCTCAACGCGTTCCTGCCAAAACTCACAAAAGCTTTTTGATTATCTGACAGTTTTTTCGATATTTCAATTAGGTTGTCAGTTCAAACTTCAATTGTGTAGTTTTTAGTTTTCCTTACACACGTACGATTTAGAGTCGATCTTTCATTCTACGGATAAAAGATATCTATAGAATAAGTTCGAACCCAACCAAATTGAAAAGTCTTCAAATTTTGATCTTCTAAATTTATATTTCTTTTTTTTTTAAATATCATAGTGGCACTTTTCATTCGGTGGTCTTACATTTTATTTGTCATATAGCTGGGATTTGAAAAATCAGCCCTTATTTGTACAGTTAAACTGTCAGTTAAAGTGTCAGGTAATCTAAACGTCTGTAGCCTGCTTTACTTTACTTAAACATAAACCCCCTTACTCATAAACGATGATTATCAAATGACCAATTTAAGTGACGTTTGTCTCTGTCTATCAACTTTGAAACTTCATGTCAAAGTAAGAGACAAACGATACATAGTTATGTAGCTGTTAACCAGCGTTTACAAGGAGGGAAATGTGCAGTGAATGTATCGAAGTAACCTCTTTGTCGTCTTGTTGACATGGCGGCGGTACTATCCTCGCATACTTGTCCAGAGACGTTGAGAACCACCACATGACGTCGTGGACGCAAGTCGGCTGCGTCGTCGAACGCAGTAGCCAGTTCATTGCCTGTACAATAAATACAAATGTATGCTAATGTAAAGCATAAAAAGTATCTTAAAAAACTTTTAAAAAACATTGTCAGTCATTATGCCCACAACCATATAATTTTATGTTATGGAACCTAATAATTGTAGAACTATTGATACCTACCTAATAGGCAATAATACCTGTATGAATAGGCAGGTTTTTTTTTTAGATTAAAAAAAAAAAACTACTGCCTCTTCATTACAAGCAAGCAAAAGACTCTTTAGTCATAAAACACAATATTTACCGGGTTTTACTCGCATTTTATTTAAGAACCGCAAAGTAAAGTAACGAGCGTTAGTTAACATTACAGTCAGCTTTTTCAACGTTAACTGAGATGTAATTCGTCTATTTTATTTTGTTTTCTTTATATTATGCAAAGTCGCGAAAACCTAAGACAAAATTAACTGTTTTGAGTATAGATACACGGAATACACACCTCAAACGCATATTGTCTAACTGTATTTATCCTGACAGCCGCATCCATTTTCTGCCTGTAAACTGGTAGGTCCCTCTTTGCTAACACGAATGAAAGAACGGGACTCTTGATTAGAGTGTCAGGGTCGACGTGAGGAGGTTCGAATGCGGATACCGAAGGGCCAGTGTCGAACCCGCAACCGACGAGCCGTTGGAGCTCCGCGCTCGGTTGCGCCAGTAATGATGATCCTGCACCTACAAATATTTAAGAAACTAAGTATTTTGACCATCCGTCTCGCGAATTCCGTAACTAAAACTGGGCGAAATGACGCTTTTGGGGGAATTGCGCCAATAGCCGATTGTTGATCTAGAGTACAAGTATGCCCAGTTGGGTTAGCATACTAATGTCGATTTTGAAAAATGACGAGGTATAAAAAAGACGATTTAAAAAAAATAAAAATGTCGAATAATAATTATGACAAAATAGAAATATGACAAAGTATAATTAATAATGTCGAAATCTAATTAAAACATGGTATAAAAAAACCGACTTTCAAACATTTTTGTTGTGTTAAAATTATTTAGCAAATTTCTAGTAAAAAGACTGACCTATGTAAAACTCTATAATATGAGTTTGGCTATTGACACTAGACCACTTTCAGCGTAAGTGTCTAGAACTCTCAAACAAAGAATGACAGCTGTCTAACATAAAACGTCAATATCTCAGAGACTATTGATCCTAGACTACTGGTTTCTTTGCAAAAGTGATAGAGTTCGTCAAAATCTTCATTTCGGACAACAGCTGTCCAACTAAAAACGTCAATATCTAGGAAACTATTGATCCTAGACTACTATAGTTTATCTGCAGAAGTGATAGAGTTCTTCAAGATCTTCTTTTCTGCTGCAACTCTCCCCACCACACCCCTTGCCTCTACTCGGCTTTCCCCTCTTGCCTCACCTCTCCTTCCCCTAACCTTCCCCCACCTTCTCCCGCATTTCCCCTTTCCCCCTCTTCCCTTCCACCCCTCTTGCCTAACCTTTCCCCCTTCCCCCACAATCTTCCACGTTACCAAACCTACCTCACCCTTCCCCCATTCCGCCAACCTTCCCCCACAGCCTTCCACATTACTACACCTACCCCACCATTCCCCCACCCTTCCCTCACTTTTGCCCCACCTTCCCCATCCTTGCCCCACCCTTCCGCCACCTTCCCCATCTGATGGTCATTTTTATATGTCGACATTTTATACATCGACAAAATTATTAGTAGTATTTTTTATTTGTCGACATTATGTAAGATGTCGTCCTTTTTATACCTCGTCATTTTTAAAACTCGACATTAGTATGCTAACCCGTCTAGTTGACTATTATCAAATTTGAAAGGGTATAATTGGTCCCTGGTCCCAGTTTTGAGGTGGACGACTTCTCCATTTACCCACACCTCACCCAGATTTAAACCCGAAATCACCAATCATAGACCAAAGGTAAAATTTTAATCGGAACTTATAGTCGAAATTGATTTTGTAATATACGAATAAAATAAAAAGAACTTCATAGTTATATCATAACAAAGAAGCAAAGTTTAGGTCATCATTTTTGATTGATTTACATTCTTTTGAATAACTTCCGACTTTACTAATCAAAAACTTTGGATAGTTGCGAAGATCGCTTTATATAAATACCAATAGATAGATTTCAGCCTAAGTGAGCCTACTACACGCCACTACACGAAAAGATGAAAAATCTAGAAATTAGCCCTTAGTTATTTCGACAATTCTTAGGCAAGTAGCCATTAATACAGCACTTACCTGAAAGAGTGTCATGTCTTTGTGTGTCTAGTTCTTTGTTAGTTGGCATGATGGCTGCACCGGCCAAATCCCGGCCGCCGGCCTGGCCCATAGACACGGACCGATGTACGCGGGGGTACTGGGACCCCATACTTTCCAATCCGCCGTATTGGCCACTCTGCACATAACATGTTATTTTTATCGAATCAATAGCAAGTAGAACTTACAACACGACAGTAGCTAAAATAGTTCAAAAGCCAATAATAGACTCTATAAAACCAAAACAGTTTAATTTTAATTTACCTACTTAGGGTAAAAATATTTTGTCGTTACTTACCTTTCCCTTGCCCACCGTTATAAAAGGGGTATAGGATTGAAACTCAAAAACCTTGAAAGGGCTAGATGGCGCTGAGTGTTGATCACAGAAAAATAAAAAAAAAAGATATCTTACAAGAGGAGGTACGTGCGGCGGCGTGGGTCGTCCCAACGAGTGGTACCTCGCTGCTTCGTTGGTCGTCGCCTTCGGAGCAGCTCCCAGGGCCGGCAGGCACTGGAACGGCGGCGCCGGTTGCCACATCGAGCCGGGGGGAGTGGGGGGCCCGCGGGGGCAGCCTTCTGCCCATGGGGACGTACTAAGCGATTCTACAGGATAAAACAACAAATAATAAAAGAAACGTAGGAAAATAGAGAAACTTATTAAACACATTAATAAAATAAGTATTAGTAAGTTATTCGTAATTTGTTTTTTATTGCTCGAGGCATTTCTACTAGAATTTAAAAAAAAAAACACATCTTCAAATATTCATCCCAAGTTTTAAGTACTCCGGTGCCCTTCCAACTAGGAAGCAGTAAGGCATTTCTGAACTTTTTGTCCAAAAATCCTCATTGGTGGGGATTATCAGTGGGCATTATAGGAATAACCCAAGCGAGCTTAGTTCGAAGGGCACCAGAGTGGTACCGCTATGCTTAACGCTATGGTTTGAAATTCGCTCGCGGCGAATGAATTAAGTAAAGTGTAAAAATGAACTACTCTCGAAAAAACGCTTATTTATGCTTTGAATAAGACTTATCCAAGTTTGGTCGAATAGTCCTTAATAGGTTAACAGCCGAATACCGAATCGTTACTCCAAGTTACGGTAACGGTAAACGGTACTTAAATAATTGAACAGATTCGAAATTAAAAATTAGCACCAAAGTATGGGAATTATTGAGTTTGAGAGGTGTTAAAATGCTTAAGCAGTGCTCAAATATTTAGGTAGCGTTTACAGTTGCAGCGGTCGAATACAGATTCGACAGTGAATAACATAGGTAGGTAAAACTTACAGTTTACAGTCGTAAATGACATAGGTAGGTTATTACCTGAGTTGGTCAAAGGTGCCAGGTCCAGTAGAAAGACAGCGTTTTCCTTCATGGTGTGATGATCAACCATCGAAGTTAGGTCGATATGGTCGTTGGAATTCAGAGTTGCCTTTAACTTGGATTGCTTCGCTTGAGCCGCCTTGATGGCCTTGTCCCGGCAACGTTCACAGAATATGTACCAGAGCTGGCATGCTGTATCACACAAAAGATAGAGCAAATGAGAGCAAACTAAAAACCTTTCAAGTGGGGGATTCGCAAACGAAGGGTGGGTTAGGGGTTCCCGTATATATTACTTAACTCTATGGTTAGGGGTGAAGTCGTCCACCTCGAAACTGGGACCAGGGACTACTTGTACCCTTTTGAATTTGATAAAAGTCAACTGGGCCCAACGGTAGTTCAGAGATTGGGACGATTAAACTACATTTAATAATTTCCAGGTGTGGATTGGTCTCAATAAAAAGATACTCAAGTAAAAAAAAAAGCATTTCTTATATCTTAGTCGCAACTTTATTGCAAAACAATTCTTGTTGCCATGGCAACAGTACTAAGAAACAGTATCCATGTTCGAAGTGATGAGAATAAAAATCAGTGTTATCTCGAGAATCCGGGGCCAAAAGAAGAAAGAAAAAAAAAAATCAGTGTTGTTGGATGGGAGCCCCTTAAATATTTGTTTTATTTTGTGTTTAGTATTTGTTGAAGTAGCGGCAACAGAAATACATCATCTTGAAATTTAAACTGACAATTTAGCTTTTATTGGTTAAAAATAATAATAATCATTTATTTCTGGCTACAAATAAATATCATAAATAGACTAACATACATAATTTTATAATAAAATGAATGTGTTAATAGATAGTTTAGAACCAAACACGAAAAAAATCCAAATGACTGGTCATAAGTATTTTCCCCTCATGTAAACGTCTTTTTATTAGTACAACTCTCGTGCATGAACGGCAATCACAATGAGTCTAGTCCAGGTAAAGATAGGTAACGCAATGGCCAATCACAAAGTTTGGTTATTACCTCGCCCCCAAGATAAGTTGTTTTGTAGAAAAATTCTAATATGATCATCAGTCAGGCTTTTATTGTCTTTGCTCCAAAATAAAACAATTTAAACAGATATTGGACAATTTTAGCTCTTAATTAATGAATAAACGGCTGCTGACGGCTGGCACAAACTGGATGCGAGAAGCCAAAAATAGATCCAGGTGGCGTGCCATTGGAGGGGCCTATGTCCAGCAGTGGACTGCAACAGGCTGATGATGATAATGAATGAATAAACTGTTTATTGTACCCATATAATTTAGAATAAAAGATAAAAACATACAACTAAAATCTAGGAGGAACAATGGGCGGCCTTATCGGCGAAAGCGATCTCTTTCAGGCAACAGGAAAGGAAAGGAAGCTGAACGGTAAGTGGCTTTTAGTGGTTGAAAAAAGATCATACCTTGTGCAAGTTGTCCACAGGTGGAGGGCGGCAGGTCAGTGGGGGGTGGCGCAGGGGGAGGATCGGCCCGCTTGTAGACGCCGTCGCGGTCGAATCCGCGAGTGGTGGGCGCCCGGCACCCGGGGTGGAGGTGACGCATGTGGGCTGCGAGGGGGGGAGGCACGCTCGCGCCGCCGCACAGCTCGCAGCGAACTATATGGTACGTAACAACGGGGGTTTTAAAAGGTTTTAAAAATAGAAAAATAACAAATTGTAAACACAGTTCGAAAGACTAAATTTTAAAGAAATTTATTCCAAAAATTCGTACCAAACAGGACTTGAAACACTTTAAAATATATCAAAAACATAATTCAAAAGATAAAGTAGCCTCGATCCACTACCATCACATCACTATATTCCATGTTGTTTTCATCAGTAAATTTCTCAATAGTTCTATCTGATCTGGCGGTTGTTCTTGGCTGGATGTTATAATGCATAATCGCCGGCTTGGTGTCCATTTCATAGTTTGTGGATTAAATTGTAAAGGAAGCAGGCCTCTACATGTTGGCTTCGGCTACACGCACGCCGCGATATATTGACGTTTTTTAAGGATAACATCGTTCTAACGATGAAGGAAAACTTCAACCAGAAACCGACATGTCCTAGAACCCACAACTGTCTGAAGACGCCATAAAGTCGTCCAGGTTAAATAATACTTGGCGTAATCATTACTTTGATGGGTGATTGCTAATGTGTGTGGCAATCCTTATTTCGAGCTGCTCTAGGAGCTGGAAGGCACGTCAAACAGTCAGTCCCGGTTGATATTTTTGATATCAGTCATTAGGTCAAGTTAGAGGCCTTACGATCTGTATATCGTAACACTAGGTGAGCCACACGACTAGGTATACGAAAAGAAGATGATAAAACTAACCTGAATAAGGAGGTTTGTATGTAGTGAGTCCAGCTTTCCACTCCACTTTCTTAGGGATCGCACCGAGAGGGACTACCTTTTGCTCGAAAACCACCTTCGGTTCAACCTCCGTGAACTCTTGCACCGGTTTTTTGTACCTATGTAAATATAATTCGAAATGTATTTCCTCAATACTCAAACCATTTTGAAACGTCGGCTTGCCGTTGATAATTGAGAGCTAAAATTCGGAGTGTGTCCTTTATATGGTGTAGGCATCTGACAAAAACTCGCAAATGAACTTGGACATAGTTAGTATTTAATATGTATATTGTTGAAGAAAATTTCCCTTATTGGTGCAACGATCCGGCCATGTCAACCAAGTTAAAACACCAATCGCGCTACGTACTCGTTCATTTTGTCGCAGGCTAATAATAGGCATAATCTGAGCCCGATTATCTGATCTGGGTGCTTCCTTTCTATATAGGCTAGGATAGGCTTCCTTTCTATATATGCGTATACAAAAAATGTATAATAACATTATGTAGTATATCCGTTGTCTATAACCCATAGCGCCAAACCTTGTTGCTTAATTTAAGGCTACATTGCTGTGTATATAAGGCGTGAAATCTTCATTTATTGAATGTGATAGAATAATACTTACTTGTCAGTTGCAGAGGAGAGTTGATCAGAGTCGTACAAGGCGTCCCAAAGCGCAACGAGTGCGCGCAATGCTGGCGGCAACACGTTCACGACGCCAGGTGTTGAGCTGCCTAAAGAAATACAATACACCGATGGAATATCTAACTAAACACATTTCACAACACATGTGTACTACTTGGTGCAAATAGCAGTCAATAATTTGATTTGTTTCTGTAGTGGTTGTGGTCGGTTAATATAATAGCAGATTTTACTCATCACCATGATCGTCAACATCATCATCTGGTGTCATCTTCTAAAGAAGGTTGGCGGTCAATTGGTGAAAGTATTTTACTCAATAGAAAGAAGATTTTATATTTTACAAACTGTAAATGCTTGAATTGCATACGCATTTGAGTTTATTGTACCAGAGAATAATAATTGATTGTTACATCTAAATAATATCGAAAATAAATGACGACCTTTGGAATGAGAGCCGGTTTGTCTACCACTAGAGCCTCGGCGCTTCTTACTGTTTTTACTGCCCAGCGTTCATACAAATTTGTTTCCCGGGATCGGTCCCAAAAGTTGTAGGCATGTAGATTTTTTTTAGACATGACTTTTCAAAGCCAGTTTTCAGAAAACAGACAAGTTAGCATTTTATGCCCAGGTTGCATACAAATTTCTTTCCCTGTTGTAGGAAAGGTCACATAAATTGTAGGAAAGGTCACATAAGTTGGAGGAAAGGTCGCATAAGTTTTAGGAAAGGTCACATAAGTTGCAGGAATGGTCTCATAAGTTGCAGCAAAGGTCATATAAGTTGGAGGAAATTTGACACATGCTTTCTCAAAGCTAGTTTACAACATTTTACGTTACAATTTACCTGTGTCAGTGTGGTCTTCCTCTCTTATAGTGTCGGCGATAGCGACATCTGACTTCCGCTGGCGACTCGACGTCGCTTCGATGCCGGAACGAGTTAGGGTCTCCAACGTCGAAGGGTTTATTTGCAGGTATTTACCTAAACCATTCACTTGTTATTTCTTATGTTTATTACTCAAGGCAGTCTTCATCATCGCGTCACTAGCGTCACATCTTTTGATGACCCCTTTCCCCTTGGTCTAACACTTGTTTCAAACATTTAGTTGTAATCATACTGGGAAGTATGTTAAGGGCTGATTTTTTCAAATCCCTAGATAAAGATATCTGATAAAATGTAGCACCACCGAATAAAAAACGTCATTCTGATATTAAAAATAATCAAAATTTGAGGGCTTTTAAATTTGACTGCGTTTGAACTTATTCGACAGATATCTTTTATCTCAGTTATGAAAAATCGGCTCTCAGTAAGTTAAGTAGAAAAATATAGACTTGAAACTCAAGTACCTATGTACAAATCAAGACGAATTTTCAGCTTGACCGTCAATTTTCTATTTATCACCCATTTATCTAAACAGCCATGTGAATGCAATTTGTCCTAAGCATTGGAGACTTACATTGGTATCTGCTTTAACATTTAATCTGGATTATTTATACAGTGCAAGCAACTTTAATTAGTGATATCTCTGTGTAGTTGTCTTACTTTTGATGTTTACTGAATGTAATTGTTGGTTGTGCAATCTATCTATTTATGGCGTTGTAGTGCCTGGAATATAATATTGGATGATGTAGGCTTGCTCTCTATACCCTCTCAGCTTATTCGACCTCGTCTAAAGAAAAGACAACACGTCTGGACTCTGGACATGACAAAACCATAGATTTTCTACCGCGATGTTTTCCTCAGTACCTGTATGGTGCAACTTACTTACCAGCATTGGAGACCTCAACGGAGTGTCGTTGGTGTCTCGGCGGAGCGACATCGTGAGGCGCCCTCGTCACCACCCGAGCGCCCTGCTTCGGCAATTGCGGATGGAACTTGAGGAAAGCCGCGCAAGCGATCGCGTCATGGACCGTACCTATAGCATACAGTTCCCAAATTATTTTGTATAAGATTATTTTTATAATTTTTATAAAACCTCAAAATTAAAATGCCATTTCTTTATTTATCTTCACTGATCTCAAAAATATTTGTTTACAATATAGAACTAGAACTTAAAATTAAACTCATTTTCCGGTTTAAATTGCGTTCCGATTATCATTTTTGCTATTTTATGAATGCCCGAGAGATCTCGAGATCTTTACAACGATCGACTGTCTACCGTGTGTGACGAAGAGGTCTGATCTCTGCTGTAGACAGCCCTAAGACCCTCAGTTTATCCTGAGAATTTTTAAAAAATTTTTTTAGGAGTGAAAATGAGTTTAATTTAAATTACACACCGCGAAAACTAAAAAGAGCTAGAGCTATCTATTTTTTTTTAATAAAACTCACTTAGAAATACGACTTTAAGACTCACCCTCATGCCATAGCAGAGCCGCAAAAATAGCTCGTAGGCACTCGGCTTGTGCGGGGCTCAAAGCATGTTTTCTTGGAGGAGGGGCTTGTACGGGCACCGTCCGCGCGGGCAGCGGCGGCGGGGAGAGCGGCGCTTGTGTGCGGGGGGTTGCTCGCTCGAACGCTGCGCTTCGGCCGGTCTATTGCCGATACATAGGGGCACGTTAGTTAGATGCTTCTGTAAGGCTAAGTCCCCATAGGAAGGCGGCTGGTTTAGCGCCTAAAGCCTAGTTAGTGACTTTGCTTCGGGTTTCGTGACATAAAACAAAACGGTTTGTTTATTTCGATGGACGCCAAGCGATTAGCTAAGCGAAAGGTGCTTGGTGCGGTCGGTCGGGAACATTCTAATTCTAGCTAGACCGTTCGTTTTAGTAAGGTGACTCGTTAGGCCCTAGGCGCTAAGCCAGTTGCCTGCCTATGCAGACGTAGCCTAACCATTTAATATCCCAGATTATAGAATGATTTCTACTTAGACCGGGCTGGGCTAAAACAAAAGCTGTCTTCAAACAAAAGTAGCTCGGCCTGGATACGGCCCGTTCTAATAAGAATCATCCATAACTTGTCAATTGCTTATCCTACAATATAGAGTATAGAGCAAGAGCCCGTGAACCCCAGACCTTCGTTATTTTGTAAAAACGGAAAGTTTGTCAGCGCATGCTCCGGTAAGAACGATGGACTATTATGGATTTTGGGTTACAGTGGGTTTGGCAGATAAACGGTATACCTAAAAAAATAGGTATAAAACTTGATTATGATGATTTTTTTACACACCCAAACTTCATTATGTTTCATCGTTCTTACCTGTATTGCCCTTTTTCTTACCCTTAGATGTACTTTGAGTAATTTTTACCTATTTCGAAAATGTCATTAAAAAAACTTATGTAGGCAGGTATAGCATAGAAAACACAAGGCATATGATATGACAGTATTTTAATGTCCCACGAGAAAAGGGGGAGCATAAAAATGTGACCGCGCACGGAGTCCATTTTTATGTCCAACTATCATTGGTGCGGACCAAGACAGAGGGCGGAACTGGTACCACCTACCCTCAGCACTAATGCAAGGGAGCAATGCTCGTTGTTTCAAAGAAGACAGAAAGAAATATAAAAATTTAAAAAAAGTTTAAAAGTAAAACTTGAATACGTAAAATAACTAGTTAAAAAAACAAACTACATAGAAATCGCACTTTAAAAACTTTGAAACAACAAAATTACAAAGAGGTAATTCTGTAGGCAATCTCAAAGTGTCGTTTAGTAAATAGGTCGCATCCGGCCCGTCGTCATCGGATACCACCTTGCCCTATAAGAACCGCTTAGCTTATAAGAACCTACCGTTGCATTGCAACTAGAACTCAACCTAAACAGTAGAAATAGCATCAGACGAAATGCAATTGAATCAAGTCACTGAAGAAACACCACCTCCAAATTTTGCGTTAAATGAACACGTAATATGATTGAATTATGAAACATCACCTTTAGTACTACTCGTAGTATATATAATATTGAAATATGTGTATAATCAACTTTATTACACTGATGTTGGGCGAGCTTTGCCAATGCGACCGGTGCAAAGCCCACCCAACACTCGCAGTGAATCGGATGCACTCCCGAACCACTTCCAGACATAGGCATGCGCACTGTTCGTTGTAAATTAATTACATCTATAACGCCGTGGTTTATTTTTATTTCCTCCACAATAAAGTTAAACCAGGCCTTATGTGGCTATGACTTAAGTGACTCCATGATTGTTGATGAATTTCGATTTCAGTTCTTCTTTTTCTTTTCTTATAGTTTGTTTCTAATTATTATATTTTATGTTTTAGTAAGTACATTATTGTTGGTAATAAAATAGATGTTTTAAAAGGTGACTAGGGAATCAGGGAGATCGCGACCCTAAAGTTATCCTTGTGAGATGACGTAGTAAACTACTTGTTTTTCTGTCAGCTTAAAAATTTAATAGGATGTGTTTATTTATTGTAAATCTTGAATAATACTTCCTCTAACAGTCGTGTAAAAAGACAGGCGATTTCAATGAGCAAAAGTATGTGACAGTTGAATTGAAACTGTTGAAAGTTGATAAGGTAACTTTCTCCTGTATAGTTGAAATTTGGATATGTTTTTGAGTCAACGTTTCAGAATAAATATATACATTGACAGGCGGTTTTAAATAGTTCAAAACATACTTGACAGACGAAGGGAAAGCTGCTAAGGGCGCGCGAGTAAGAGGTAAAGAGGTGTTACGTGAACGAATATAGTGCGAGTGACATGAAATAAAAGTCATAAATAATACAATATATTTTATTCGTTCTAATGTAATCTACATTCATTTTCTTCATTTTTATCCAACACTTTACTGCAAGCTAATGTTTTCCTCTTCTGAAATAGAAAATATATTTTAATAAAGCAATAAGGTCATTACGAATTGAATATCAAGCTCAATTACATGTGTCTTTTTATTAAATCTTATTGAATAAAATAATTATATGTTACCTGAAATGTATTCCTCAGTTTCAGTTGATTGTGCTTCGGCAGTATTAGTACGCTCTCTTGTAAAAATATATCATACTAGCTGCGCCCCGCGGTTTCACCCGCGTTAGTCCCGTTCTCGCGGGAATATCGGGATAAAAAGTAGCCTATATTCCCGGTATCCAGCTACCTATATTCCAAGTTTCATCGCAATCCGTTCAGCCGTTTTTGCTTGATTAAGTAACAAACATCCAAACACACACACTTTCATATTTATTATATTAGTAGGATAAGGAAAAAGGATTCGTATTCCCCTCAAACCAATTAAAATCGTAATGACCATCAATTAGGTTCCAACCGTTATTTTTAGGGAAAGGAATTGTTGGTTTCTTTAAATGTCAAATTCGCCATATATTTGTAATATATGCAGTTCGTAATAATTGTCGCGTTGGCACGGGAGATTTGATGAATCATAACTTCATTTTTTTTCATGAATTGTGATATTCGTGTAGCAAGGAACTTTTCATAACGCGCATCATTTAATTTTGAACATTTCGAACCGTACATTTGGTATACAAATTTATCCACTTCTGGGGAAAAAAATATTTCTTCTATACCCACTACTTCTGCATTTCCATGACATTTCCTAAGCTTCCTGCGTCAGACTGAAAAACATAACTTTTCACCTCACTAAAGCGAGGAAAACGCTAAGTGCTAAAAGGCCTTTATTCAGTCCAATTTAAGTCCAGTGATGCCACCTGTGGCTGGCCAGTGTGATAATTCAAGGAAATGAGGTTGGCGCACTGACATGAAATAAGTCATTAGCATAACATAATCATTCAAGTCTACTTACTTAGGGAGTTTTGGCGCGAACGAGTTGAGGAGATGTGTTGCTAAATTTTTATATTTGTGAATCCTAGTTCAACTGGCTACTTTTTATACGGACATAATCGGATCTTAAACGAAAAGAAATAATAAAAATAAGCATTTTTGCATCATAGGAAAGTTTGGTACCTACCTATGTAAAATGTTCGATAATTGAATTCCACGCTAGCGTGCAAAATCCACTTTTGCACTCAGATTTCTAGTGACAAAGATAATCATTTATTATTGTTACGTAGAGAACAAATGTCTTGCCATGGCGCCTCAGCCTGGCCGCGGCAGACTGGGTAGACCCCAGAAGTCGTAGAGGTGATATGCGTGCCAATGGACTCACTACACGGGATGCCGAAGATCGTGCGAAGTGGTCTGCAAAAGCAGGAAAGCGGACCCCGGGCTCCCGAGAGGGATGCCACCGGGAACATCGCTCGAATGATGATGATGAAAGACAATTATTCCGAAGGTGTGAGGGGAAAAATATATTAGCAAATATATTAGCAGCAAGTTGTGTTCGAACCTTAAATGGGACGACCTTAGCAAAAACAACCTGTGGTCAATCATCTTACTAATAGAAAAAGGAATGCCATTTACCTAACAAAACAAAAGGATAATGCAAAAAGAAACAATATTTTGTAGAATAGATCTCCTGTCGGGAAAAGAACTCTACTGCGCAAGTCTAATATCGATCTGCCGGCTAGAGAATTTCGAAAGTTCTATGCGATCGTGACTTCGGCGGGGGACACCGCGGGCTGCTACTAGTAGTAATAAGACTACCGAAAGGAAATATAAAAAGGATGATCCGGTTGTGTACATTAAACAGACTTGTTAACCTTACACGACACATTTACACGATTTTTGCCCATTATGTATGTCATAAACTCAGTATTACGGGGCCATGGAGCTCCGGACCTTTGGAAGGCCGGCGTGGAGCTGAAGCAAACACATTATGGCCCGCGTCAGTAAAAATTAGGACACAAAGCCGGCGATTATTTCTGTCTACAATATAAAATGCAACCAGTGACAACCACCGGATCGTATAGAACGATTGAGAAATCCACCGATCAAAGTACTTGATGTATTAATAAAATAAAACACATTTTATAACTGGCCATTATTATTATTCACTCATTTATTTTCATTCTTAAATTTCATTCAAGTTTTCATAAAAATAAACTTAATACAAAATATATACATTACCACAAACCTACAAACAAAATTCTTTACATTAAATGAAATTTATAGGTAATGCTATAATTACCTATAAATAATAAATATAAATAATGCATAAATTTTGTACAAAAACAGTAAATTACTATAAAAACCTAAACCTAGAAGTCCGTCGGCAGCAGGGCAGGGCCCAGGCTACCGATGGTTAGGGCCGCAGAGACAGGAATCTTCTGACGATACGTGCCGTACCAAGAACGACTGCGAACGACTTCTGGATCTGATTGTTATTAGAACTACGGATCTCGATCGCGTTTGTAGATGATTTTAGAGTCAGTTTACTTCGACGTTTCGGCAACAGGTTACTCCGACCGTAGTTGCGAGATAAATATTGCGTCATACCTTTTAAAAATGACATACAAATTTTACAATGATGATGAACTTTGTAATAACCGTTTTGATTTATTCAAAGTAATAATATAACGCGAAATTGTTTATTAAACCAGTTTAGTACTGATTAGCTATATAGGTAACCGGTTTTTCTGTCTATCTGTCCAGTCCTTGATAGTTAAGTATCACAAACTTTAACAAGAGGACCCTTCTCTCTCGTGACCCCTTTTATAAAACGACATTGAAATTAGCAACACTAAGGTCAAAATAACAAGCAAAAAAAACAATATTTGATGAACTAAAAAGTACGGTCGTTGGGTTGGTCTGAAACTACATGAAAAAGACACTCACAATTTGGTTATCAAACTATTTATTTAATTTCAGCAGACTGTAACACTATGATGGATCATAATTAGTTCACAAGTTGAACAGATGAGCACTTCTTCTTTTCGTGTAGTGGTGTAGCTCACCTATTGTAGAGTTTTCAGGTCGCCCTAAGGCCTCTAACTTGACCTAACAACTGCTATCAGAGATGATCAGCACTGCACTGGAAATATGGTCAAATAGATATTTCTGAAACACACACTGAGTTCACTAAAACAATAATCTTAGTAAAAATACTAAGAAAACATTTATTATCTATACTAATATTATAAAGCTGAAGAGATTGTTTGTTTGATTGTTTGTTTGTTTGAACGCGCTAATCTCAGGAACTGCTGGTCCGATTTGAAAAATTCTTTTTGTGTTTGATAGTCCATTCATCGAGGAAGGTTATAGGCTATATAATATTACGCTACGACTAATAGGAGCGGAGCATCCATGAAAAATGTTCCAAAAACGGGAAAAAAATCACCCTGTTCCGAGATTCTGTCGCGTGCGCTGAGTAAACGGTCAGAGTTACATAAAAACCATTTATGAGAGAATTCTTCCTCTAAAAAGGATCTAATAAATAGTCCGCGACAGCATATGTCTAACTCTTAAGGTTGACTCAATATAACATCTTTTAGAGTAATGAAATTTATTGTAGAACAATGCATTGTTCCGAAGGTAATTTTGTAAATATGATATTAATCCTTATCCAAATAAATACGTTATTCATTAAAAGTATTTAATTTTAAACATAATTGTCCTTAACATCACTTGATTTCAATGAATATCTCACGAGATATTACAGTTTTAAAATAACTCCACAATAAATAATTACTAAGTACCAAGCGTGCATCGGGCGACGATGATGAGGGTGGCCAGCCAACTCTGTGAGGCATCATGCCGCGCGGCTCAATCGGTCGGCTCCATGCGAGACGGTTGTGTCACCAAACTGCAGTGCTTTTTAAAAATTCTTTTGCAATATCTCATTGTACTTTTGATTCCTAATATTTTGTTTTATGTTGGTATAATTAATATTATAAAGAGGTTACGTTGGTAACATGTATGTATGTATGTATTTTGGGGGTCATCTCAGAAACATCTAGACCTATTTCAAAAATTCTTTTACTAATAGAAAGCTACATTATCCAGATATGACATAGGCTACTTTTGATCCAAATATTCCCTCGGGATCGGGACTTACGCGAGTGAAACTGCGGGACGGCAGCTATGAAAAATAAAGTCGTGTATTTCTAACTCAACAACCCGTGAACCGATATGAGTGAAATTTGTACAGGGTTGGCTTAGAGGTAGAAATAATATACATATAGGGTACTTTGTGAATGATCGTACGGGTTAAGCAACACTTGGTACAACATACGTGATGGGTGAACAAGAGCGGGTGACCCGATATTCATAAAACTTGGTACAGGGTTGGTTTAGAGGTAGAAATATTATATAGTACTTTGAATGATCGTTTAGCAATACTTGGTATAACATACGTGAGGGATAGGAAGTTACGCGGGTGAAACCGCGGGGCGCAGCTAGTTATTATATATTTATTTAAGACAAATAGTAGCTTACAGTATACACCAACACGCACACTATTTTAAATTACAACTAAGGTATAATCTAAGATTTCTATTAACTAAAAACAGTTTATCATCAAATATGTCAATCTGTTGGAAGTCTTGCAAAAACGCATTAAAAAGAATAAAATAAAACTATAATTTAAAAATTTCAAAACCTTAAAAAAAGAACAAAAATAACATCTACATACCTACAGTGCCACCCACTTATCTGTTTTGTCATGTGAAGTCGCGCAGTTTCACTGGCTGGGTCCATATCGATCAACCTATCTTCAAGAAATCGGTAAACATCCCTAAAAAAAAATACGCGACGAATTGAGAACCTCCTCCTTTTATTGAAGTCGGTTAAAAATAATCGTTATCACTGTTATCACAACTGTCAATTCACAATAAAGAACTATTATTTCACTGGTAGATACTTCGGATCTTGGAGGTTCAAAGCTCGATCATTTAAGCGCTGAATTGTCAAATTAGAACTGCCCCGAAGTACGATATGGCGCAGTTTTTATATAAAATATTAGGAAAAAATCACAATTTTTTCCGAAAGATCATGAGTTAAAGTTCAAAATTTCCGCGTTCTAGCAAACTCTGTCATGGCCGAGATCATTCGAGGAATAAGTATTTGTTCTACTCCATACTAGATAACGTTAGAAAACAAAGACAGGTAAGATTTATCCACACAAGCAAAAAATATTACCTATTTTTAAAATCGATTGACCATAAAGGCCACCGCTGTTGGTGGATGTAGTTCGCAAGGAATTCCACCTGGCCTGAACATTTGCGGAGCGAATGACACCGTGGAGGTGTAGTTGGTAAACCTATGACAGGAAGACCAACACACTGGGACTTTGCCTCCGAGAGTGGCCTGACGGCGCATAAGGCACATTACACACGAAATATAGCGACATTATCAATCGGATATCTAGAATCTACACCATAACACATAAATACCTTTCCTTTAATGGGTCTCGACGGTTAATATCGCTAAGTTTCGTAACTATAGGACTTGTTTTATTTTCTTTTCAGTTTTAACTATATTTTGAGTTTTTATTTTATGTTTCGAAGCAGTCGAGTTTTTATATTTTTATTTTAATATGTGTATGGCGTGAACTATATATGTACCTCATGTGACTACGTTACTTAGCCACATAAATTTATGATCACTCTCATTGTCAAATAACTGTATATGACTCTCGATAAACTCTATGACTCCCTTATATACCATCTCTCGGACCCTGTTTATTTCATAGGGGTTGTAATATTTGAAGGGTCGAAATTAAATTAAAAAGGGTGACTTGTCTTTCTAAAGTACAACCCTCTGAGATTAATTTACACTCCAAGTTAATTAGTGTTTTTTTTTAATAATTGAAAGGTAAGCGTTTGACCACTATCTCACCTGACGGAAAGCGACGATGTGGTCTAAGATGTTACACGCTTACCTAGGAGATACCTGTTTACTCATGACTTGAGACCCCAAGTGTGTAATAGTTTCCCAAAAATGTTTTAAAAAAATCAAGTGACTTTTATAGCTTGGAAACTTTCACTCATTATTTCAACAGCTTGATAATATAAGTTACTATAAAAGATAAACTTTCACAGCTTAATCCGCCCTACCATAATCTCTTATAAGTCGTCGTTAAATAGCCGCTAAATCGTACAGCTAAAAATAAACATAAAATTTAAAAAAAAACAAATGATTTTTCTTAATTATCTGTGGTTTTTAAAAGTAGTCGGAGTATTCTTTCTTCATTATTTAAAATTTACTCTATTTTTTATGAGCGCCAAAAGGATAACAAAACAACGAGAAACCATCATGGTAGGACGAAATATTTCGAAAACGATAACCCAAATAAAAAAATAGATACCCCACACAAAGAGGTTGACGTGAGAAAAAAATCATCCCAAATTTTAGGTAGGTGCATGTTAGAGAGGTAACTTAAAAACGAATTTCCCATTAATTATTTATATTGTTCTCAGTCATAGTCATTGTATACCCATGTAAAGTTACGGCTTCCTAGAATTAAACGACTCTAAGCTAAGCCGCGAAAAGACATGACGAAACTATATAAGATACTTGTTGAATACGAAACCCCCCAAAAGACTTGAGGGCGATAATTTATAATCTGTATTTGCAAAAAAAAAACTTTCCACTTGTAACAATAGAAGCGTTTAGGTACCTAGTAACAAATTACAGGTCTATTTATAGTACATAACCGTTCCGCAAAAACGACGCAATTTCCCTCTCTTACATTTCAACCCCCGGCCAGCCTGCGCATTAAACAGAATATTGATTAACCGGTACATAACAACAACAAACTTCCCCCATCCCCCCAACACATTCGCAACAACGCTTAGCAACCTCTTTCTAGAACAAGTTCGCAAACATCTAAAATAACTTTAATACAATGAAACACGATAGTACCCGAGTTTTGCGTTTAATTATTACTGGCATTATTGTTACAATGTATAGGTAAAGCTAGCTTTTTCAAGGTTGAAGATTGGTTGTGTTTCATTATGCAAAATCGCGAAAATCCAAGACAAAAAATTTAATTTAAAAGGTTTTAAAAAAGAAAAGAAACAAACATCAACCCCGTTATTTATTTAATTACCTTTTTTGAAACAGCTTATCAGAAACAATACTTATCAAATTCGGAGATATTTAGGTACTAACCCCCTTACTTATAAACGATGATTAACAAAATGGATAAATAAACTACATAACGTCTTTTACTTTGACATGAAGTATCAAAGTTGACAGCCACACCCTTAAAAAACAGAACAAAAAAGAAAGAACATTAATAAGTAAGAATGTAATAAAAATAGATTTTTAGAGGTAATCAAGCATAGTTAAATTTTAAAGACGGAAAGATATCGCGCTCGCTCAGTGATAGTTACGCTTTAATTCGTACTTACCTCAAAGTTCAGCAAAGATGAAGAAATGAAAGCCCACTAATTATATTGTGAAAACTGTATGTCCGCCGACGGACTGGGCCGAGCGGCCGCGTCCGCCGGCGGACTGAGATGGAGTACGCCCTGACCAGGCTCACGCTCAGACGAACCGGCGCATCTAGCCCTACCTCTATCGATTTTCTAGACGGTACTGCACGATCGGCCAAATAAATTCATACCCACCTTAAGAACATGAGTACAGTTAAAATTTCCATACTATTTGCATACTATTTTTTTTACATATAGTTTAAAAAAATAGCCTTTCTACTTAAATATCGGTATTATTCGGATTAAGATAATCCATGACCGTTTGTCGTTGCTATGTCGTCCTTTTGTCGTTAAAAAAGATAAAGTAAATTTTGAATAAAAAATACCCTGACTAATTTCTTCTATGGTTTTCGGTTAAAATAGACAAATTACATCTCAGTCAACCTTGAAAAAGCCAACTGTAAAGTTGGCGAAAACTTGGTTCGTTTAAAAAAATGAATAAAACGCGATTCAACCCGATAAACAAAGTATTAATACTTTATGGGGGGGTTAAAGTATGAAATTGCCGATTTGTACTGAAAATCTTAATTGTTTATTTTTTAAATTTTTAACAAATTTATTTAATCAAAATAGTTGCCATTATTATCTATACATTGCTGCCATCTAATGGGAAGGTTATTAATGCCTTTGCGATAGAACTCCGACGATCTAGACTGCACAAACTGTGTGAAAGCATTTTGTACTGCCTCCTGGGAAGAAAACTTCTTGTCACGTAGATAATTGTCCAAATCACGAAAAAAATGGTAGTCCGTTGGAGCAAGGTCTGGTGAATACGGAGGATGACGAATGGTTTCTAAGTGCAGTTCCTGAAGGGTCAAAATGGTTTCTCGTGCTGTGTGAGGTCTCGCGTTGTCGTGGAGCAATAATGGTGAAGATCGATTCATGAGTCGGGGCTGTTTTACTGCTAGTTTTGTCAACATGGTTCGGAGTTCGGCACAATAGACATCTGCCGTAATTGCTTGACCAGATCGAAGAAAACTATAGTGAATAACACCATGCTGAGACCACCAAACAGTTACCATTACCTTTTGATTGGTAAGTTTTACTTTAGGACACTGTTGTGGCATTTGACCTGGGGTCAGCCATTGCATTTTTCTTTTCCGGTTATCATACAGAATCCACTTTTCATCACATGTTACAATTCGATCCAATATTCCTTCATTTCTGTACCGGTTCAACAAGGCAACACAAGTTTCAACACGCGTTTCTTTCTGCAGATCAGTCAAATCATGAGGCACCCATTTTTCGTATTTTTTTATTTTATTGATTGACGCAAGTGAGTCAATAAAGTGGGTAAGGTAACGTTAAACCATGCCGCTAATTCCTGGGTAGTTTGACTAGGATCGGCTTCCACTATCTCTCTTAATTCATCGTTATTCACTTGTGTGGGCGGTCTTCCTCGTGGCTCGTTCTTTAAGTCGAAATTTCCATCACGAAAGCGTTTAAACCAAAATCGCACGGTGCATTCATTAGTAGACCCCTCTCCAAACGCAGCATTGATATTGCGGGCTGTTTCTGCCGCGTTAGTTCCGCGTCGGAACTCGTATTCAAAAATCACTCGAATTTTCGCAGTATCCATCTTTCTTGTCTAAATTGAATAACAAAAACAATTGAAAGTCGATATTCAAATGTTTCACATTTTTTAAAAAAAGAACATCACAGAAACCATTTGAAAAAAGTTTCATTCGAAAACCTCAAACCATGAAGATTCTATGTCAATTCAAAGAACCTATTGCAATAAAACGGCAATTTCATACTTTAACCCCTATTATTTTATTATACCCCAAATACTTTTAAAAACCACACATTTTTTTTAAAGTTTGTGTTTCTTTTTATTTAATTAATTGATGTGTTTTTAATTTAATTTTTTTAGCTGAACGACAACGCGAAGTCTTCGCGACGACTTATAAGACATCATGGTAGGGCCCATTATTTTAAGTGATGTTAAAGTAAATAATGTTGTATATTCGTTGTCTAGTACCCATAGTACAAGCCTAGTGCTTAGTTTGGGGTTAGATTGCTCTCTGTGTAACGTCATGCAATAAATACTTGATAGCCGTGCTTGATAATGAACATCTTTTCATAACTCAGTGCAACAAGTATGAGTTGGCGCGACCGTACGCCATCACCCTACAGTGTTTAGTATAAGAACTGTTTGTTTGTACTGTCCCCGGTTTAAGATAAGTTAGTTAGAATAAAAAAACAAGAAAAGATGACGTAAAATATTTTACAACAGCTTTTCCATAACAAAATAGTTGATCTTTACTTATAATAAAGGAAGTGAGGACAAAAAGTCTGTACTTGGAAGTAAGTTATAAAAAAGTGGTCTAGGGGATTTAGGATAAGTAGTAGAACAAATTATATAATTTTTAAAATTCATGTCTGTCTGTTTGTTTGTCTGTTTATCTGTCTGTTATACAATTGAAAACTACTTATCTGATTGAAATCTGGTTTTCAATATTGGATAGTTCTATTTTCGAGGAAGGTCGTGGTATACTTTACATCGAAATCTTATTAGTAGAACTCGAGTAATGAACGAATAAGTGCAACCGCTCGAGAACCGCTCGGCCACCCGTGCCCGTGATAACGCGTTCTTCACATCCGCGGGTAAAACCGCGGGGCGCAGCTAGTATTCAATAAATAATCTTAGTTTGTGTTTAGTTCTTAAAATCGCCACCGCCAACTTAAGCTTGTGGCACTGTACTTTGAATTTTAACATAACTGCCATCTATAAGCGAAACAGAGTAACGTAACATAACCTACAAAGTCTAGGTTTCAATTCTCAATAATGGGTTTAATTTAAAGATTCATAGCCTAAAAGAAACCCAGAATGAGAAGCGCCATCTAGCGATAGGGAATCTTTTTAATTTAGATATCACTCGAACCCTGGGGAGGTGTCGATTTTATTATACAGAATAATTTACAGGTGATTATAACAGATGTCTCTATTTTAAATAAATACGACCTGCAGTTATAAATAGTGCATAATGTACGTTTTTTATTTAATCTGACGTTTTGGTTCCTTGCATTTGACATTTTGTGAGCAATTTTTTTTTATCAAATAGTAATTAATACATCTCAACCTGTTTTTTTATCAAATAGTAGTTCGCAATTATAAAAAAGGAAGTAAACGATACAGTGGAAAAAAAGTGTCATGCTTACTTATTGAGACAATGTATTCATACAAATAGTAAGAAACTACATACTACAGAATAAGTAACTAAGCAAGAAGTAAGAAAGCTTACTTCGTCATAAAAACGGTCCCGCTTGATGTAAGAGAGACCCCTTTTCTGTCTGTCCTTTTTTCACTTTAGTGTTCGTCGGTTAGTTAGATAACTGGGTTTAACAGGGCCGACTGGGTTTAACAGGACCGTTTTGATATATCAAAGCAAAAACTACCTTAAACTTAGTGAACATGATTCAAATTGGTAATTCAAAAGTTGTCAAGTGCACAGTCTTCTCGGCATGAAGACGACGATGTAACATGCCTCTGAATATGTATGAGTTAGTAGGTACCAGAAGTAAGGCTCAAACATATTTCATGTTCCTTTTACGCGAAATAAATATAAAAACCTGCTTCAGCGCTGACAATAGTTTTCAGACGCACGTTTGTGTACACAGCCAGTGTCTAGACCAGGTAAAACTCAGACTAAAATGGTGAATGAGGATGGTGAGATAATAAAAATCTGCCCTTATTGTATGCACTTACCTGTGGAACGGCTTCGGCAATATTGTCCATTTCATAGTCAAGTCTATGCGGCACCAGATCGCTCTTACGCTTCGCTTCCGTTCTTCGAACTTCCCTTACAGGCGACCACGTGGTATCCATCGGTTCCGGAAGACTTCTCAAGGGCTTCTTATGCAACAGTTGGGGTTCCAATCGCTCCCGAAGTCTGCTGTCTTGAGAACTAGACGGTACAGCTTCAAGCCCTTCATTCTTGGGGCGTTTAAGCGGGGATTCTGTAAGGTGTGAATCTGGGAGTTTCGCGATGTATTTTGGTAGATCGTCTTTGTAATGATTTTGTTCATCTTTGTACTTGGAGACGCTGGATTCTGGTTTGGGGCGATGGGTCGGTGGAGACGGGGGATCAGGGCGGGGCGTTAATGGAGTACGAGGAAGCGATTCGGGGGTGGGAGAGCAACCTTGGGGTCTTCGGATGGGTTCGTAGGACTTTTCTTCGCAATCGGCACGCCATCGAGGGCTTTTAATGTCTCTATAAACTCCGGCTTGGATGTCTCTGTACATGTTCACTTCTTGTTGTGATTGCATTTGAGGCTGGTCATCTGGTTCGATCTCCACCTGTGAATACAGTTATTTAAATAAATAATATATATTGAAGGACGTAGCATATATTGCCATCTAGCCCCAAACTAAGCAACTAGACTTGTACTATGGGTACTAGACTCCGATATAAACATTTTATACTCACTTTTTTTATAAACACATGCATATTTCTGGCTCTGGGTAAATCAATATGTATGATCCTATAGATACACCCAGAGCCACAAGCAAACATTTATGGTCTGCATAAATACTTGTCCTCGGCAGGAATTGAACTTGCATCCTCCTGCGTTGCAATCGGGAATTCGTCTTACGCGCCATTAAGGATCGTCAATTGGGTATGTAAGATTTTTTCAAAGGTGTGAAAATCAAAAATACTTTTTGGACATATTATGGTATGATACTGCTGCAAAAATTGAAACACGCGCTGTGAGGGATACAAGTTCAGGTCTTTTTAGGTGCGAATTTTTGGAAAACATTTTTAAAAAATTACGTTCGTTTTAGTCAGATACTCGCTATGCTCTAGGCGCTAAGCTAGCTTCTGGTCTGTGCGGTTGTAGCATTAGTTGGACTCACTTCCGGTATAGGTTCGACGTCACGTCCGTTGTCAGGGCGATGTCTCACAGGTGACCACCACTCGTTGCCGTTGCTTCGCCGTCTGAATACATACAACACTAATTATCTAATAGATGGCGTTACTAGTATGAATTCTCAAATAAAATTAAGACGAAACGATATTAAGTAACGAAACAGGGACTTGAACACTGGTCCTTTGGATTAAAAGTCCAATGTTCCAAATCGCTCATATATTACATACATCAACAAAATCTAGGGATATTTTAAATAATAACTTGTTTATGACATTGTAGTTTATATTTTCCATTCATCAGTTGCCTGGATGAGATCGCCCAACAAATAGAAAATTTTAAAACTAAATATTTTATGTTATAATTTGTGTTTTTTACTACAGTAAAGCGTTAAGGGTACCTAATCCGAATCTGAGGTTTGCGATCATAATTTCTTAACGCAACATTGAACAGATCGCAAAAAAATGCTTTAACTGGTTTTTTTAATCGAAACTATTAATTCAAAAAAAGGCACCTTGGCGACGATGCTCCTGCCGCTTCATTCCTCATCTGTCTGTCTCTTTTACTCGGTTCGGGAGTGTACGCAAACGGACTTGGAGCACTTTCACCCTAAAACAAGAGTCCACTATTATAATTACAATGAAGGTAGCTTAAATAATGAGAGACACGTTAAGTTGGTCCCGGTTGTTATCTCTGGTAGCAGTCGTTAGGTCGAGTTAGAGGCCTTTGGAAAACTCTAAATCTAGGTGAGTCACACCACTCCGTCTGGTAATCAATCAAACGAACACAATTCCCAATAAACACATTTATTGTGAATTACTAAATACTTAAAATAATAGGGGTTAAAGTATGAAATTGCCGTTTTATTGCAATAGGTTCTTTGAATTGACATAGAATCTTCATGGTTTGAGGTTTTCGAATGAAACTTTTTTCAAATGGTTTCTGTGATGTTCTTTTTTTAAAAAATGTGAAACATTTGAATATCGACTTTCAATTGTTTTTGTTATTCAATTTAGACAAGAAAGATGGATACTGCGAAAATTCGAGTGATTTTTGAATACAAGTTCCGACGCGGAACTAACGCGGCAGAAACAGCCCGCAATATCAATGCTGCGTTTGGAGAGGGGTCTACTAATGAACGCACCGTGCGATTTTGGTTTAAACGCTTTCGTGATGGAAATTTCGACTTAAAAGAACGTGCCACGAGGAAGACCGCCCACACAGGTGAATAACGATGAATTAAGAGAGATAGTGGAAGCCGATCCTAGTCAAACTACCCAGGAATTAGCGGCATGGTTTAACGTTACCTTACCCACTTTATTGACTCACTTGCGTCAAATCAATAAAATAAAAAAATACGAAAAATGGGTGCCTCATGATTTGACTGATCTGCAGAAAGAAACGCGTGTTGAAACTTGTGTTGCCTTGTTGAACCGGTACAGAAATGAAGGAATATTGGATCGAATTGTAACATGTGATGAAAAGTGGATTCTTTATGATAACCGGAAAAGAAAAATGCAATGGCTGACCCCAGGTCAAATGCCACAACAGTGTCCTAAAGCAAAACTTACCAATAAAAAGGTAATGGTAACTGTTTGGTGGTCTCAGCATGGTGATATTCACTATAGTTTTCGTCGATCTGGTCAAGCAATTACGGCAGATGTCTATTGTGCCGAACTCCGAACCATGTTGACAAAACTAGCAGTAAAACAGCCCCGACTCATGAATCGATCTTCACCATTATTGCTCCACGACAACGCGAGACCTCACACAGCACGAGAAACCATTTTGACCCTTCAGGAACTGCACTTAGAAACCATTCGTCATCCTCCGTATTCACCAGACCTTGCTCCAACGGACTACCATTTTTTTCGTGATTTGGACAATGATCTACGTGACAAGAAGTTTTCTTCCCAGGAGGCAGTACAAAATGCTTTCACACAGTTTGTGCAGTCTAGATCGTCGGAGTTCTATCGCAAAGGCATTAATAACCTTCCCATTAGATGGCAGCAATGTATAGATAATAATGGCAACTATTTTGATTAAATAAATTTGTAAAAAAATTAAAAAATAAACAATTAAGATTTTCAGTACAAATCGGCAATTTCATACTTTAACCCCTAATAATATACCTTACAGAATTCACAATAAATGTGTGTATTGCGAATTGTGTTCGTTTGATTCATTACCAGACGGAAGGTTATGTTTTTAGAGTGTATATATGTATGTGTATAGATAAACGCTAATTCGCTCAGTGAAGCTTTCTACGACTCGCCTTATCTGTAAATCGTGGTATCAACGAAACATTTTTTTATCATTATTTCAGCGAAACGAGCTGTTGGTAAAAAAGGCATCGGAAGAAAATTCTCTCTTTAAAACGATGACGGATAGTATAGTGATTTATATGTACAATTGCACCGTTCAAGGGTAATTCTATATACAGTTCAGAGTTCAGAGCTCTACTTAAACTGATTTGAAGTTTTGTCTGTTTAAGGAGACCCTTTAATTTTTAACTTTTGTTATTGCTTTTGTGGGTTTACCTCATCGACTTCGTATTCAATTGAAAATGGAAACCTGCTGTCATCTATCGCGAATGGATCTGAAATAGAACGAGAACAAATTATGTCTTCCACCAAATGTAATGAAATGCGTAGGTACACAGCGCTATCTAATCTATTTCTAATCAACTAAACTTATTAAAACGAAAATAGAAATAGTTGACAGGGAAAGATTCATATTCATAAATTCATAGCTCGAGTTAGAACTCGTGAGGTGTAATAGTTAGCACGCTGCGATGTAAACACAAAAATCGGCCAAGTAAAAGTCGGATCCGCGCACAAAGGGTTCCGTATTATTATTACAATTGGGTATCGAACCCTAAAATTAACACTAGACCAGTGGTGCTAGTGGTAAAAATACATCGCGGTATCGTTACGTTTATTTTTTAAGAATCGCGTTTTTTTCCTGGGATAAATGTTTTTCGAAAATTGTTGAATATTTGCTGGCTCAATGTTTTAGAATATTTTCGATTGAAGCGTTTGTAACTGACATTGTTCCCTACATCTCGGGACAAAATTTGTTGTAAAGCCTTTCCACATTTAAGTCAAAAATTTACGTTTTAGTTAAAATGTGGAAAGGCTTCAACACTCTTCGTCATATTTGTCTAACAACTGCACTAAAATCAGAGATATGTAAAAAGTTCTAGATACGTAATAGGGCGAATTTCTTGGCAACACAAATCTAAGCTAGCTAGCCAAAGAAGTCTCAGTTCCATCCCAGCTCACGTCACGATCACCCGCTTGTTGACACACAGTACATTTAGTTCACTTTCACAACATTATTCACAGACAACAATGCCTTCGTGCGTATTTAGGCGATTCACGAATTATACTCAAAAACTGGCAAAAATATTTTAATTTATACGTAAGTAAAGCTATATTCATTTATCTTTTGAAAAAGTTTTTTTCCAAAAACGCAACGAAGTTTTTGACTTTGACGTTTTATCATTCTCTCCTAACCGCTTTAATAATAATATTATGACATCTCTTTCTTACGTCTTGCAAGTAGCATTGAGTCTTTTGTTTTAGAAAGAGATAACAATAGTTTCGTCTATTTCTTCTGTGAATGTGAATGAATATAAATAATGAGGTTGTATAGCAAACTTTGTGCCGCTTTTCAATAATTATTTGTTCTGCAATGGCGTCTCTATAACTTTAATAGACTCATTGACTAAAATATAGGAAACAATGTCACTTACAATCCACAAATCAACAAAGAAATATTCATGTTCGTCACAGGATTTATTTATTTATTTATCCCAGCAAGGATTTTTAATTTAGCTCGGGGCCCTAATTAGGAGACTCCACTATTTTTCGAAACAAAAAAACTTTTGGAATAACCTTGACTCGGGCCGGGCTCCGGTTCGGGATCGTCAACGCCTAAAGGCGGCGGCACAGCAGTCGTAGGAGGGCGCGACTCATCCTCTTCTAACTTTTCCCCACTATACCCTGTCCAAAGACCCGCGTAATCCATCTACAAATAATCAATTAATCATTTATTTGCAAATAAAAATAGTTACAGATGTAATACAACTGCATAAAAACACAAAATATTATCCGAACTCGCGTTTTATTTATTAACTGCTTCTCCCATGAAGAAATGATCTGTAAAAACTATGAACTGTCGGTATGGTGCTACAATGCTGTTAAAAATAAAATGCGAGTTAAACCCGGAAAAAACAATATGTTTTTTATTACAATGCAAAATCACGAAAACAGAAGAAAAAACTATGGAATACAATTTCTATGCTTTATTTACCTAAAGCCCATATGAGACACGCAAAGGTTAGATAATTTTATTTGAATGTCAATGAAATAATTAAGTAAATTTATATCAATAAAGCAGACTACACTATATATATATCTATTAAGTTTTTAATTCAAAAGAACTGAATCGATTTTTCTAAAACAACTTATAAAAACGTAACAACATTTGCAGACAATTCATTATTTCCGTAACAAAACACCATTAATACATGCTTGCATTAGTTAGCCTTACCTTTTTGATACATAATGTAAATACACAGGCATACAAAAATATATACTTGACGATAATCAGAAATACATGCGTAAATTAAAACATAAAAAGCGAACGCCAGTATTTTTAGACGAGTCTCTCTTTTGTCACTTTTTCGTTAAAGTTAAAAACCACTGGCAAGAGCGAGACAAATGTAATAAGTCGTCTCGTCTATAAATAAGGGATAAAACTTTCCTTCAAGTTGATTAAAAGCGACACACACGGCGATTTTTTTCTCTCTTGTGGACACGGATTTTAAGGGTAAAAGTAAAGACTATCGAAAATTTGTCCATGACACATGAATGAGAACATTTGTCTCTTGCATTATATTCAATATTGCAGGTGAAGGGTTGAGAACATAGGAATCTCGGTCATAAATATAAATAGCCATTAGCCACAGATGCATTATTTCCGTGTAGCGTATTTTTACTTTCGCATTTCCCCTCGCGCGAAATACCTACATAGAGCTGCTTGTAGATATTGGAACAAAACATAATCGTACTTAAATGATGTCATGAAAGCTTGGAGTAGAAATTGTAGTTTTGAATAAAGACAATTTAACAACAAATTAGTGTTTTTTAAGAACAAATCTAAAACTATTAAAACTTTCAACAATATCAAGTATTTTTTGTGACTGTAGATTGTATTGTACCTATTATGTTGTATATATGTATGTGGTATGTTGTATTTTATTGTATAATTGTAGCCATCTCTAAAATTATATTGAGGCAACAAAACTGACTAAGCCAAAAAGAAACCATTTTATTGGAACCAAACATATATTGCGGAAAACATTATTATTGATTTATCCAGTCATGGAGGCAATGTTTTATAAAGTACAGATTATCGTATCCAAAAATCGCTGAAGGAGGCCTTTTATAAAAAAAATACAGCTACTTTAATTTGTTCAAAAACGCACTAACGAATAATAGAATCGATTGCTCGTACACTAGTAGTTGCTTCGCAGTTTTGATAGATCTAGATTTTTCTTCTTAATAATTCGAAATAAAGCTATTTTTTCCGGTTTAACCGCGTTGTTTCTATTAACGGCATTTTTGCAATGCCGTACCGACGTATTAGTGTCTTTTCAGACCGCTTCCTCAGTGTAGACTGAGATGTTATTTGTCATTTTTATTCTATTTGTCATTTTTGTTCTAAAAGTTACTGTAAACTACCGCCTCATCGAATATTTGCATCCAAACTTTCCTGTGTACGCAGACTTTTTGGTCACTATGCTGTTAGTTAACCCAGACACAGCGAAATGCACTGCGGTCTAAACTTGGATTTATCCAGGTATACAGAGAGCGTCGGTGTCCTTATAAAGGGTTTTATAATAAAAACAACGCGATTAACCGAAAAAAAATTTTTTTTATTTGGCAGATCTAATCTAGATCTCATCATGCACTGACCTCTTGGCCATCCTGAGGGCTGTCAGGCTCGACAGGTTCGAGGAGCGTGCCCTCCAAATGTCTGTGGTACTGCATGCACCAGGCGACGGCGACGGAGCCGTCCGTGTACGCGCGTAAAGATTCCGCGCTCAATCGGACCCATGTCCCATCTTTGTTCGATATCTAGAAGGTGATTAGGTCATTGTAAGGTTAGAGCTGAGTTACATTGGATCGGTGATAGAAGTCAGTGCATTAAAATTTTCTTGGTCAGTCATTGACTTGGTCAAAATTGTATGGCACTGACTGACCCAATGTAAGTCAGCTCTGAACCGCAAGTGCTATACTACTCATACGTAGGAGGGATGGTGCAACGCCTCTCGGAGGTATTCTAAAAAGCATTCAGAGGCCGTATTCTCATAATTTTCGAAAATTCGAAAACGAAAACGAAAATTTCATTTCAACATCATATCAATATCTTCTTATTCTTGGTAAGGGGTCGGGTCTTAGTTTTTAGTTTTTGGCTTAAGTTTTAAGGCCGGTATCAATAATAATATCACCGCAGTCAATTTTCAATTTCAAATTTGACGGTTGTCAAATAACATAAGTTTAGTTTTTTGACAACCGTCAAATATGAGATTGAAAATTGACTACGACGATATTGAAATGAGGCTGAAATTATTTTTTTGTTAATTAAATAAGGGAATACGGGCTGTGTGCCTTTCACGGAATCTATAGATAGATCGGTTTTAGATTTTATGGTTTTCTTTTAATTTAATTTACCATTTGAGCTGTTTCCTGGGTGTCAAAAGCGTTGTTCCTAAAAACCTCTCAATGCGTATGTATATTACTATATAATATATACATATATAAAATAAATAAACGTTTCATTATAGGTAAAATTTGTTATGTTTTTAGAGTACTTTCCTCCCGAGAAAATGTGAAAATTATATCCTGTGTACGACCTGTTGATCCACGCCACAACTACATGTCCTAGTAACATCAATTCTCAACCCCTTTCGAGGAAACTAGTTGGGAAGTGGTGTTATCTTAAAAGATAACCCGATTACATTCTAGATGAGCATGCTCCAAACTCTCATAATTATGGTTTTACACTGTACTTACCTTACAAAAGTTGTTTTATTAATATATTTTTTCAATAATTTCTAGTTTTTAGCACAGATACCGCTTTTTAACTTTTTTACGTCACATAAATCGTTTATCAACTCTCTTATTTATAAAATATTATTTACACATTACTTAGTTATGTCACGTTTGTCTCTGTCTGTCAACGTTGACACTACATGTGACAGTAAAAGTCAAACGATGCATAGTTATGCAGCGCATTAATTAGCGTTTATAAATAAGGGGGTTAGTTAGTATTTTCATAACAAGAGCCTTGAATAAGCGACAATGTTCACAGTCGTGTAAATTCAACTTGGGTAACAACTATATCAATAGCATCACATTGTAAGGCCAGGTCCTACAGAACTTTACTTGTCTATATGATAATATGTTATTTAAACCCATTTTATCGTGGACAAATTTTCATACGACCACCTTGGGCTACACTGAACTTAAACCATAGACAATAGACAACAACAACGTTATATTGAAACAAGTAGCTATACAAGTACATCCAACATTTAATATTCTTATGTCTATAAACAACTAAGCCTTCAGTTCAATAAAATACAAATGATTTATACTTCTATTCTAAAGAGAAAAGATTTGTTTGTTTACAATGAATAACCTCCGAAACAACTGGACAGATTTCAAAATAGAAGGCTATATTATCGAGGAGTAACTTAGGCTGTTTTGGTCCCAATATTTCCACGGGATCGGGACTAGGGGGTAAACCGCTGGACCCATCTAATTTTAATAAAAGGAGGCTTCAGGCGCGGCTTGTTACCTCCATCGGTAAAAATCGATAAGAGGACTAGTTCTTGTTCCGATATTTTAGCCGGTACAGCCACTAAGGAATACCGGGTCTGATCTTGTTCCACTGCTGTATTTCTACTTATTTTATCCACATTCCCGTTACACCTCGAAGCATGTTACACCTTAGGCCATAGCATCACTTACCATCAAATGAGATATTGGTCAAACGCTCATCTATGGTATGTAAAAAAATGGATAATGGAAAATTTTAAACTAGGTAACATCAAACACTGAGAACATTTGTTTTTTTTTATCTGTTACACTTGAAACAAATGTGCAATGCAAATGTTTTATGGGTACACCTGAAGCTATAGCGGTATCAGAAGTAAGATTAAACTCATTCAAGCAAAAACTATAACATCGATTACGATAAAACTTAGTACACAGATAGAGCTTAAGACCTGGATAGACCTAATACATAGGTTACTTTTCATGACAATACAATGCATACATACATATTATATTCGTACATAGAGACACCTTGACCAGAAACAAACGTTTTTATTTTAAGCACAAATACTCGGTCCCGGCTGGAACCGAAAGCGACAAAGAAGTCGTCAAACGATCAACATGTAGGTAAGTTAAAGACGATAAAACCAGTTGACTGCTCATAAGTATTCATATAGTATCCTCACACAAAAGTACGTCTTTTTAGTAGCACTCTAGTGCAAGAAATGCCAGTCACAGTCTAAGTATAGGTAGACAGGATAAGTAGATTAACTATTGTCGCCAAAACAGTTCGGTCGGAGTCTACGTTCCTGATGATGGCTTTTTGAAGCCGAAACGCGTCGATGCACGGTTATAAAATAATATCATATTTTATGCCGCATGCAAAAAGCGGTGGGAGGGTGGTGCTCTTTGCACGCTGCACACAGCACGATACGTAGTGATTACTGATGGTTGTAGAGTAGAAAGATAGCTTAACCAATGGTCAGTCACAAAGTTTGAATATTACCTCACCCCCTGCCCGCAACGGTTTTGCAGAAAAAATCTCGGCGTGAGCAGTGAATTGGCTTTATTGTCTTTGAAGTAATTAGATAGGATAAACATTCGGCAAGCATCAGCACAGGCTTACCTCCTCAACGAAAGCGACATCTTCCCCCGGTGGTACCTTCCCTAGTTCCTCGGACTGCAGACAAGGGCTGGCCCTGACTCTGAGCCCCGCGCTGTACTCCACGTTGAAGCGATGCAGTCGCGGCGGTGGCGAGAGAGACCTCCCGCCGCCGCCACCGCACCCACCCTCACTCTCGCATGATATCTCCGTTACGTCCAAAGTCAATTCCTGGGGAGTCAACCAAGTCATCATTACATTGTATAAAACAAAGTCTGTCTGTGTGTTTGTATGTATGCTTGGATTTTTAAAACTACGGAATCGATTTTGATTCGGATATTTTAGTAGATAGAGAGATTCAATAGAAAAGTATATACGTATAGCACATCCTGATATTCCCGCGGGATCGGGGCTTACGCGGATAAAACCGCGGGCCGCAGCTAGTTTATTATAAAACTAGCACAGTCCCACAGTTTCACTCGCGTAAGTTCCGACCACGCAGGATTTTCCAAAAACTCTTTCAATGGTTGCCTGGAAGAGATGGTTTTTAGCGATAAGACCGCCCATTGTACCTATGTTTTCGAATGTCCCATGCCTTCGAACCGTGGTGGTAAATCTTAGGACATGTGTCGGTTTCCTCGCGATAATGTCCTTTACAGTAACAGCGCATAAAAGTTTCTTAATCAAAAAGACATCGGTGCGCGGTCGATCGGCCGGGGTTCGAACCCACGACTCGAGGAATGAAAGTCGGAACCACTAGGCCAACAGCGCTTTTTTTATACGCCGCATTTATATAACATTCGAAGAAAGATAAATTAATTTTAATCCAATATTATATCGCGAAAACAGAAGAAATATATATGGGGGCAATCATAGTTCGTAAAAAGTTTCGACAACTTTCTCTACGTAACCGTAGCTTCTATTACTTGGAAGTTAATATATACAGGGTTTCATGAGCCTTCAATGTTTAAAATGGAATTGGATTTAGGATTTATTAGCGACACTGCTTCAATTAAAAAACTAGATCAATTATCGACGATATTATTTTAAAACAAAATTTTATATTAGACGAGAACCGATAATTTTGAAACAGAAAAAAAATATAGTAGAATTTGTTGAAAAGGAAGAAAATATATCAAAAATGATAGGATTAATAAAAAAAGGGCGATCTGAGGTCGGAAAGGGGATGGGGGAGTTTTTAAGGGTATTTTTAAGTTTTTAAGGGGTTTATCTTCATTTCCGGCAAAACTACAAGTCCTTTAGTGTTTTAGAGTTTTAGTTTTTAGAGTTATGTGTAATAGCCAAACGTTTATTCTTGGATACGTTATATGTATTCACAATATTGTAGTAATTATAATGAAGTTTAAAGGAAAATTATAACACCTGAGTTGTCTTTTCAAATTTACGAGTACTTGTAATTGAAATAAATAAAAAGCAAAATTTGGAACAAATTCCGTTGTTAAATATTACTTAGGTACTAGTAAGGTAAGTGTTGTAAAGACTTTTTCAGAATGTAATATCTATATTTTTAGTATCTACGAAACTCTACACTGTGCGTGGCTGGTTTTCTATAAATATATCGTCGTCGACTATGATTCCATACCTACGTAATTAGGAGTTTATCAATTTACCTTTCTGGGCACTAGACTAAACATGGAAATATAAACAAAAAAAAGCGTGGGAATATGGTCGGTGTTTTTCGAAACAGGAATATCGAATTACTATCGACTATTTCTGTTGTTATATTATGTTTGTTAAGATATCGGATTCTAAACTACTTTAGGCACATGTATTTTTATACTTGAGCTATTATATTTTTATACACGTACAATATTAACCAATAAATATGGAGAGACAGGAATATCAAGAAAAGCAAAGTACAGATAGTGCGAACCCTCGTCTTCTCCATATTTTTATATGGAGCAGAATCCTGGACATTGAGGGCCGCGGACAGACAAAGAGTGTATGCTTTTGAGATGTGGTGTTGGCGTCGTCTTCTGCGGATACCATGGACCGCTCACCGCACTAACGTCTCTATTCTGGAGGAGTTGCAGATAGCAACATCACCAAGGCTATCCACCATATGTTTGCAGCGGATCCTTCGATATTTTGGTCACATCGCCCGCAGAGCTTCGGATAACCTCGAGCGCCTGATGGTGACAGGGAAGGTTGAGGGGAAAAGGCCACGTGGACGGAGTCCCAAGCGTTGGACCGACCAAATATCTGAACATCTGGATGTACCAGCGCTACATCAAGCCATCGATAGAGGGCAGTGGAAAAGGGCGGTCAATCGACTGCACCAGAGGAGTCACGATCCTCATCATTGAGGGAACGACTGAGGAGGAGGAATACAATAGCCAATAGAAAAGTTTGATTATTATCTTAACGGTAAGTTGTGTTTTGTAGAAAAATCGCGGCGTGGGCGGTCAATCGGCTTTATTGTCTTGGTGTACATACCTGTGCTATAGGTACATTATCCAAGGTGCATCGGAAGGCGTACACTCCGGCCACTTTAGGCGTCCACTGGACCACGTAGAATCCGTCAGTAGGACGCACGACGAGCCGCTCGGCCGGCACTCGGTTCACCATAGACGCAACCGTCTCGCCCCAGGTGCCGCTCGCGTAACGTAACTCCTCGAATGAGAAGTTTGAATACGCCTGAATAGAGACAGAAATAAATAAATATTGTATGACATTACACACGGTGCAATCTAGCCCCAAACTAAGCACTAAGCTTCATTTAGTGCTAGACTATGGATAAACTACTTTTCATTTTTGTAAATACGAGTACATACATACATAAAATATGATACATAGAAAACACCCACACCGAAACAAATATTTATATTTAAACATAAATACTTGCATCCGGGGCGGGAATCAAGTATTTAATAAAAATAATAAGAGTCTGACAATTGTTCAAAATGATATCCATGAATGCTTTCATCGAAGATCAAAGCTCATACTTTGAGGTGTTAGCGAATACACTGCAGTCGTTTGAATCGAGTAGGTCGTTGTTATAAGTTTGGGTGTTGTTCTGTTAAAACTGTTATCTATGCATAAAATACTTTGAAAATAATTTAATTTTATGTTGTGTCAATTCACCCCCCGGACCATGAAAGTTGCAACCGCCGATTTTCCCCCTTATCACATGATTACGTACGGCATTGCGAAATAATAAATTAGAGTTTAAATTAGTATTTAAATTGTACGGAACCGTTGCCGTATGACCAAATTTACCCTGAAAATCACATCGTTAAATCAGAAGACTTTGTGGTGCGCTATTTTTGTACGGCATTAGGTACGTGTTTTCTTATTATTTTTCATGAATCTATTGATGGTAAAAAAGCCGTACAAAAATTGATGACCAAAATGTACTCCCTATATCTGTACTTTTGAATTCTCATCTGCACAAGTTGTTCGTCGTCACTGGTAAGTTGTCAGTTGGACAACTTACCAGTGACGACATAGTGCTCAATCTTTTTATTTAATGCCCTTCTATCTTTCTAAATAAGTAGGTCTTCTGGTGGTTCAAATGACTCATCAATTTATGCCACGAGCTTGTAGTCTATCATCTACTGGTCCCGGTTATCTCTGATAGCAGTCGCTAGGTCAAGTTGAAGACCTCATGGCGACCTGATAACTCAATGTCAAAGTTTTTACCGAAAGTATAACGTAGTAAAGTCATAAAAATATCACATAATATTTCTTCACGTTTAAATAATATTTCTCATCTCCTAGGTACATATGCCAAGTGTTAAATGACGTAGAAAACATGGCATTAATATTCTTCCGTGAAGTATTAGCTATCCAAGATAAATCTTCATTTAATACCTAATATGGACGACGTATGAACTCATGTCCTTGGCTGGAGATAATCTAAAAATATTAGTTGCGAGCCTAACTTTGCCGATATGAAGATGAAAATTAAAATACGCTAAAACTCAAAATATTGAATGAATTAATAAATTCTTTATCATACACACCAAATATAGATAAGTAGAAAGGAAAAGTACAAAGTAAAATATGTATAAAGGAAAGTAAAAAGAAAAAACAAGTACAAAGGAAACAAACAACAACTTTAAAATAGGTGGCACAATGGCCTTATCGCTTAAAGCTGTCTATTTACACAGAAAAAGGTAAGTGAAATACATATAACTAAATACAATTAACACTATAAATAATACATACAGAACTACATATATAAATAAATAAAACATATTTCTACATATAAATGAACATGTACATTAAAATATAATTATTAAAACCAACCACAATGCGTATATAAAGTGACGTATTCAAAGGACTTGACGTTTTTCAGCAACAAGCAGACAAATATTTGTAAACGCTACTTTTGAAAATTGCTAAAGATTTCGACTGCCTAATGATAACAGGCAAAGCATTCCACATCTCCACTGCCTTTGCCGTGAAAGAATCTCCGTAAAAAACCTTTTGAAAAAGAGAAAGGAAAAGAAAATATTCAGTTGCTAAGAACCAGCGACCTAAACCTAATTTTTTTCTTTAATTCACCTTTACATTTTTGTTTTTTTCCGTGAAAATAAAATAAAAGAAAAACAAACTAAAAGGTTTAACTAAAAGGTTTAAGAATAGATTCAATTTTAATTAGTGTCTTTGTATTATATTTAGTCTAAGAAAAAAATATCTTCAGGCCAATCGTTAAATTGAGAATACAGAAGCGGTAATATAATAACTTCGGCATTTAGGTGGTAGGTATTTCCCTAGTGTTGTGTATGATGAATAACATCAAAACAATCCTTTGATTTTTCCAAACATGATCCTTGGAATTAACTTTTTCAAATTACACGATTTGTAAACATATTTTCATTTTACTGGGTCTTTATCGCGAATTATTATTTATTTTCTTACCTCGACGTTTCGATCATGTCCTTTCGCGAACAAGATCATTGTAAGATGATCGAGGTAAGAAAATAAATTATAATACGCGATTCAGACCCGGTAAAATATAAATATGTTAACTTAGGATTTATTTGTTATAGTAACAGTTATTTCGTAATTTGTTTTTATTGTTCAAGGCATATCTACTAGAATTATTTTAAAGGAAAAAATATTATTCAAAAATTCTCTCGCGACGAGATTTAAACTCGCGTCTCTGCATCAATACCGCAGCGCCTTAACCGACTAGGCCACACGAGTCCCCCAAGCCCAAGCCGTAAATTTTTGAAGATGAATTTTTTGTCTAATAGTTTTACGTGTCAATCTCAATAAAATATTATTATGTAATATTCTTTTTTGTAGAACACACCACTAGAAACACACTACAAATTTAATGAGACTATATTAATATGACTATGTTAATATATAATGGAAGAACGTTACTTATACTAATAAGGGCTAATATTTCAATCCCTAGTATAGAGATATCGTCACAAACAAAATGTAACACCACCGAATAAAAAACGTCACTATGGTATTTAATAAGATTAAAAATCTAAATTTAGTACATCAAAATTTGAAGGCTTTCAAATTTGGTTGGGTTCGAACTTATTCGACAGATATATTTTATCCGTAGAATGAAAAATCAGGCCTAAGTCTGATTGCGTTGTAAGGAACATTTACAGGGAATGTTATGAATTAAAAGTTAAAGTTTTAACTTGTGTGTTTCTGCAATTAGCCTACTATAGGGCCTTTGTGCGTGATTTTAAGCCATGGGTTTTTTCACGACGTTTTACTGCATCGTAACAGCGAAGTTAATAGCACACAATATATAGGTGCGCGGCCGGGATTTAAAATCACGACCTTCAGAATGAAAGTCGGGGTATCTACAACTAGACGAACACCGCTCTCTAATTAAAATGTTTGAATTTGTTTAAAACGTTTATCACGACTTATCTCTTTTCACTACCCAAAAGTAAATACCAAAAAGTACAGTAAGACAATATTTTATGAAAAATTAAGCTATATTAAAAAAAAACAACCCTTTAATCAATGTAATATAATTACGGTAGGTACAGTCGGCAACTTTACTAGGTGACCACCTTTAGGGGTAAATTCGCTTGTAAGTAAAGATAAAAGTAAAGTAAAAATAATACCTACGACTTTATTGTTTATTGTAACCTTCCTACTTGCCGTCTGCTTGTCTGCACACCAAACTATTAACCCTTAATGGTTTATTGTGCTTCAATTATCAATCGTAATGAACTGCTTGAGTGCTTGGGAAAGCTTGAGTTATTTTCCTTATTGAGAAAAAAAGTATACCTTTTTATTTAACAAAAAGATGGCACTTGTTAATGAATGTAAGATGTTAGTTTGACAATTATTGGTAAACAAAAGGTATTGAATTAATGTTCTTTTTAATCCCTACCTAACTTTTAAATATATATTCTAAGATAATTTAAAACTATTACATTTTGTTCTCCATTATATTTCAACGACTGAGGTTATCTGCCCTACCATTATTGTTTCTCGTTATTTTATCAAAAATATTAAATAAATTTTAAATTAAAAATACCCCGTATACTATAAAAAGCCACAAATAAAAAAAACTTTTATAAATTTTTGAAATAGTTTTTTATGTTCTGTTATGTTTTTTAAGGTGGGTATTCTTTTTATTTTAATTTAATATAAAATTCTATATTTAAAGATAGTTCTATTCTAACTTAGAAATAGGTACCTTCATCATAGTAATGGCTAGAAATCTGGAATTTTCTCTGGAAGATGGCGCAAAAGGTACATCTGGCACGTTGTAGTGGACGCCGTCAGTTGTCACCAAGCTGTGTCGATTCGTATTCTCCAGCTTTTGAATCACGACCTGCAAATGACATCATTTAGTAGCCTATAGAATAGGTTCTATACTACATACTGTCCATTTTTTAACTGGTACGATATTCAACTCTGACTTACATCAAGTCGAATGAATTTTGTGCCGAGAGTAATTTTAACGAAGCCTGTTTTAATCCGAACCAAAAATAATATAATCAATCCGAACGGTCAAAGTATAGAATATAAGATTTTAGAATAGGAGTTGGTGAGCGGGCTTTAGAGGGATAGAATACAAAATACGGAAATTTGTAGATGAACCGAAGTTAGCGACATAGCTCTCAAAATTAGTAGACTTAAGTGGCAATGGGTAGGCCATATAGCTCGAGGGACAGATAACCGCTGCGATTGATCGAATGCGAAACAGAGTGTTGGAAGAACACCTACTCGGTCGACCGACAACATTGTAGCGGTCGCGGAAAGTTGTTGAAAGAAGGCTCGCTAAAGCTATTTGCGGCGTCGTATAAAAGAGGCTTTTGTTCAGGAGTAGACAGTTATAGGCTGAGATGATGGTGATAATGTCACCGGAAGATAACAAGATCCGGAAGTTTATAAATTTCCTAAGAAATTTACAAGATTTCGTAGGATTCTAAACGAGAGATAAATTGTATAATTGTACATAATTTTCACAAATATGTGTCAATTTGCGACGTCTCGTGATAGATTTATAAACTAACGGATATACATTTGTAAGATTTTAAACGGTTCGGCGAATCACAGAAGAGCTTTTAATTTTACGCTTCTTTATGATACGGCAAATAACACACTGCTTTCTGATTGGTCGATGTCGACAGTGGCAATGCTCGTGTCCATAGACTTAAGTACAATAACACTTGCCAAACTATAAAATTAATCTGTTTCGATTACCTTTTATATTTTTACTTTAAAATTAGGTAAGTAGGTACCTAATACAGGGTTACTTTCTTACATAATACGCTAATGACCCCTACTTCACTCTGCCAATAACACACGAGCACACACACGGTTTGTTTATATTCCGTGGCGAACAATAGCGGTGGGAAGAAGAAAGAACTTGTGACTTATTCAACCAATCAGAGCGCACATGGCGTTTGGCTATTACTTACTTATTATTTTAAGTAAGTTCGGTAAGTTTATCAATTTGCGAAAATGTATGCGTAAAATAATTCAATTTATCAATTAATTAATTTGAATTGTAAACCACTAAGGATACATGCATTAGTCCATAGTGCGGGATCCACTGCATATACCATACAAGGTGTAACGGGTATGCCCTTTTAAGCCGAAAGAGGGTTGTTCTAGACGTCTAGGCGAACAACTTTTGTTCTACGACTTTTGGAAATTCGAAGTACTTTACGAAAATTATAAGTGTAAAGTCTACTTGAAAATCAGCTGTTTGTTAGAGACCGAGGTTATTGACCTTATGTTGTCCTTTCATTTAGTTTGGTCTACTACAATCATAACGTTAGTCACTTTTATTTTCAAAAACAGCTGCTTTTTCAGTGAAAAAATCCTCAATTTAAAAAAAAAAAGTTAGAAATTTCAAAAGTAATTCGCCTAGACATACCCGTCACACCTTGTATATAGGTATATATACATTTTTGTTTTGTTGGTTTTGATAAATAAATATAAAATCATTAATATTTTATCTCTCGTATTCGGATTCTAAATACTACGAAGGTTTATAAATTTCCTAGAAAAGTTACACGTTTACGGTTCTTGTTATGTTCCGGTGACAATAATGACGAAAAATAGAAATGGTACCATTTAGTCGTATATTATTTGCTGTATTCAAATTGATAAATTATATTCGACGGTTACGTAGTAATTGTGCCTAATTGGCGAGATATCAATGAGAGAATGTTCGCTAATTGGAGGCAAAAATTCATATTTTCAAGACCTTGGCACCTGCAAATGTTATTATCGGTGAACCATAAACTATTTGTACATTTACGAAGCTCTAAGTAATTATGTTTGTGAACAATAATTAGCGTCACAATTACAGAATCCTTTTTTTACTGTAATAGTTTGGTCTTGTTATTGGTACATATTATTTAAAACTTTCAAAGTGACATTGAAATCATATCTACAAAAACTCTTTGTTTTCAATTACAGCATCGAAATTATAAACTATGAACCAAAACTATAGAGACTATTATTTATAAATGAAATAAATCAACGGGATATAATTCTTTTATTAATTATTTTTAAATGCTTTTTTGTAAGGTGTATTGGGGTAAATACAGAATAGACCTTTAGTCAGAGTTATATTAATTAAATTTTTGTGTAAAAATAAAATTACCCGTCTTTCAGAATCAAGTACGGTGGTGCACCTTAATAAAATAGTCCAAAGTGTATATTAGTCCAAGATCATAAGGCCACCAGACGTCATTTTGAAATGTGGGCATAATAATAATAAATTTATTAACTTCCCAACAAAACATAAAATTTAAACTAACAATACTCTTAATCTACAAAAACGTTCGCAATAAATTTTGTATATTTTTGTTAGACAAGATATGGTGGCAATCAATACTTGAGATTGGTATACTGTACTAGGAGGACCTGTACGACAGTCTACATTTGTTTACAACACTGGAAACTATTGGTATCTTCGGGAAAGCGCTACAAATGTTTGAATCTTATCTAACACAAAGAACACAAGTAGTAAAAATCGATTGTTGTGAGAGTACTTCACTACCAATTACTTGTGGAGTTCCCCAAGGCTCAATATTAGGCCCCCTGCTCTTTCTGATCTACGTCAATAGTATTCACAACCTCGGCTTAAACGGACACATTACCCTCTATGCAGATGACACTTGCTTGTTTTACTTTGGCACATCCATTCACCACCTCATCTCACAAGCTCAAAACGATCTAAACATCTTATATAATTGGTTCCAACATAACCTGCTTACTATTAATATATCAAAAACCTGTTTTACAATTTTTAAAGCAAAAAACAAACCAATACCAAAACATGGACCCCTGACAATTAACGACCTACCCTTGCAACAGAAATACGACGAAAAATATCTCGGGCTACACATTGATACTTACCTGTCATGGAAAATTCATTTTAATCACATAAAAACTAAATTAAGATCACTTTGTGGCTCCTTACGTCATATTGTACGATGCATACCTCACAAACTACGACACACTATTTACAACGCACTCGTGAAACCACATCTATCCTACCTAATCGAAATCTGGGGGAGCGCACCAAAAACAAAAATAAAAGAACTGCAAATTTTACAAAATAAAATAATCAAATTACTTTTCAATTATCATTATCGAACATCCACTAAAAAGATTTACAAAGAAACAAATATTATGAACATAAAAAATCTGTATAAATATTGTATTTGCATTCTTATTCGAAAAATACTTAGTCGGAATATCCATACTAATATAACGCTCACCCAACGTAAGCAGGTTAGTCATCGCAGTACTCGCCGCGCTAGCTTCATTGTAATACGCAAAGCTCGAACAAATTATGGCAAAACAATGATCACTTTTGAAGGAGTGAATTTGTATAATAAATTGCCCTCACAGTTAAAAAACATACAACCATTTAGCTTATTCAAAAAACAACTTTCAAAACACATACTCAGCATTTAAAAAAATATTATCAAATACCTAGTAATATCAGTTTGGTCGTGTGTTTTGGTGATGAAAGTGACTTAATTGTAATATGATATTATAGGTAGTTAAAATTTTACCTACAAGTCATTGTTTGATAATGTTTGTGATGTACCTACCTAACATAACTATTTTCTTGTTGATTCACAAAACTGTTGTAATATAAAGCGACTCGATGAATGTATAGATTTTATTATAATTATGTTCTCAGGTAAGCGACAGTAATGTCTTTTTGAGAATAAATGTCTTTAAACCTAAACCTAACATAAAAACATTCTTTAGTCGCAAGTGAACGCGCTCAAATCAAAGAGTCCGGCCCGTTATATAATATATTAAAGTTAACTTATACATAAATTAGTGTTGAGACCTACATAAATGATAAATTTATATGAAATGACATGGAATATGAGTAGTGTTAGTTCAGCAACCCCTCGGAAGTTGTGGAACACGTGGGATACCTACTGCTAATAGACTCTGTTCCAATAATCTGTGGTCTGAATTACTGATTTTATTCCAGACTTCACGGGAGCTTACCCGTTCCTTATTATTCGTCATCTTTCTTACTTTCAATTACTGCCCAATTACCATTGAATAGAATTTATTTCTAAGCAAATTGGTATGAAACAGTATTTTCACAATTTTGTTATGGTAATTTTGCACATTCGTTCGGGTCGTCTTAGCTTTGCCAAGGTTAACAAGGTCCACGTGGAACCTATTCATATTATTATTTTATGTTTGACTAGCTGCGTCCCGCGGTTCACACGTGGAAGTCCTGTTCCCGTGGGAATATCGGGATCAGTATATATTACTCCTCGATAAGTAGTTTTATGGTCGGATGACATAAAATCACATGCTGGGGCGATTTGGCATCGAAGAACCCAGTGACAGAGCTGTGTGGAGGGAAATTGGAGAGGCGTATGCCCAGCAGTGGGCAAATACATGCTGCCGAAGTAGAAGAAGCGAAGTAGTTTTATATTGGTGAAAGAATTTATTAAATCGGTCTAGTTGTTTCGGAGCCTATTCATCAGAAACAAACAAATAAATATTTCCTGTTTATAACTTATGCATAAATTTAATAATAGGGGTTAAAGTATGAAATTGCCGTTTTATTGCAATAGGTTCTTTGAATTGACATAGAATCTTCATGGTTTGAGGTTTTCGAATGAAACTTTTTTCAAATGGTTTCTGTGATGTTCTTTTTTTAAAAAATGTGAATCATTTGAATATCGACTTTCAATTGTTTTTGTTATTCAATTTAGACAAGAAAGATGGATACTGCGAAAATACGAGTGATTTTTGAATACGAGTTCCGACGCGGAACTAACGCGGCAGAAACAGCCCGCAATATCAATGCTGCGTTTGGAGAGGGGTCTACTAATGAACGCACCGTGCGATTTTGGTTTAAACGCTTTCGTGATGGAAATTTCGACTTAAAGAACGTGCCACGAGGAAGACCGCCCACACAGGTGAATAACGATGAATTAAGAGAGATAGTGGAAGCCGATCCTAGTCAAACTACCCAGGAATTAGCGGCATGGTTTAACGTTACCTTACCCACTTTATTGACTCACTTGCGTCAAATCAATAAAATAAAAAAATACGAAAAATGGGTGCCTCATGATTTGACTGATCTGCAGAAAGAAACGCGTGTTGAAACTTGTGTTGCCTTGTTGAACCGGTACAGAAATGAAGGAATATTGGATCGAATTGTAACATGTGATGAAAAGTGGATTCTTTATGATAACCGGAAAAGAAAAATGCAATGGCTGACCCCAGGTCAAATGCCACAACAGTGTCCTAAAGCAAAACTTACCAATAAAAAGGTAATGGTAACTGTTTGGTGGTCTCAGCATGGTGTTATTCACTATAGTTTTCTTCGATCTGGTCAAACAATTACGGCAGATGTCTATTGTGCCGAACTCCGAACCATGATGACAAAACTAGCAGTAAAACAGCCCCGACTCATGAATCGATCTTCACCATTATTGCTCCACGACAACGCGAGACCTCACACAGCACGAGAAACCATTTTGACCCTTCAGGAACTGCACTTAGAAACCATTCGTCATCCTCCGTATTCACCAGACCTTATTCCAACGGACTACCATTTTTTTCGTGATTTGGACAATTATCTACGTGACAAGAAGTTTTCTTCCCAGGAGGCAGTACAAAATGCTTTCACACAGTTTGTGCAGTCTAGATCGTCGGAGTTCTATCGCAAAGGCATTAATAACCTTCCCATTAGATGGCAACTATTTTGATTAAATAAATTTGTTAAAAATTTAAAAAATAAACAATTAAGATTTTCAGTACAAATCGGCAATTTCATACTTTAATCCCTAATACTTTTTATTGTTCGCAAAATATTAAATTTAAGTACAGAGATAAAATGACAATGAACTAAGTACTATGAAGTAGGAACTAGTGTCTATGTTGCCTGTGTTATATTTTTACTGAACAGTTTGGACTTAAGTATACCTAACTTTAACTGATTGAGAAGGTTAAGGCTCTTCGCGCATTGATAAGTCGCGGCGAAAGTGCGTCGTTGCGGCTATCGCCTATTCTGTGGTACCTTTGTCGAAGTGAATTAAGCTAACTGCGGCGCTACAGCATTACTAGTTTACTGCTTTAAGATAACAATTACTTACTAAAATCGAGGATATCGTATTTAGTCCCACCTACGATCACCTATCTGACAAATTGATATATCTCTACGTAGGTAAAAACTTTTCTACTATAATTGATTGACTCGCGACTAGAATATGAAGTGTGTATGTATAACGAGTATACTTTCGAAATCAATTGTCGAAAAAATATTACTTTACCACATACTCGAATTAATAATATGTCGAAAATTCCTAATTGCCTCGATTTTTGTATCCACAGGCTACAAGCCTGCCTTATTACTTTCGTCTCACAAATTAGGAATATACTTCTACTTCATTATGCCTAATTCAGTTTTCAGAAGAAAAGATCGGAAGTCTAAATAGAACCAAATCGTTAAGGCTTTTCACTATTGATGTTAGAACGAAATTGACTCCAATTTAGTTTGTACTGATTATGAGTGACTACAAAAAGTACTAGATGCGTGCCGTAGTTCCCTCGCGTATTTTTAGATCCCGTAGGAGAATCAGGATCAAAGTAGCCTATGTTACTCAATAATCTAAGCAGCTTTCTATTTGTAAAGGAGTTTTTAAAATCTGTCCTGAAGTTTCGAAGATTAGCCGCGCAATATAAATACATACATACATAATTGTTACCAACGTAACCTCATTATAATACTATAAAGAGGTAACGCATATATGTATATTGGGGAAAAAATTATCAAGAATTATTCCACTAATATAAAGCTACATTATCGAGGAGTAACAAAAGTTATTTTTGATCCCGATATTCTCATGGGTTCGAGATTTACGCGGGTGAAACCGTGGGACGCAGCTAGTATAGAAATATAGATTAAAATTTACCTCGACGACAAGGGAAGGTGAAGCGACTAAATCCCCATATTGGTCGCGCACGAGTATGGGCATCGCAACCTTGGTTCCGAGGGTGGCGGGAGTGGCGGGCGCTTTCAGCTCGCACTTGGCCGGCTCGACGCGAGACGTGGGAGCTAGCCACCGTGCCAGCCGCCCACCCGCCGTACTTTCCGCCCCGGCTATGAAGTCGATCAGAAACTGCCGCTCCGTTGATACACACCTGTTGACAATACAAATACCTCGTCATCTTCTACGTTCTATACATAGGTTTTATAAAGGATAAGTCGAATCAAATCAAATGGAAAAGGTTACATTTTTATTTGATATAAACTAAATCAAATCATGATCCGACTGTTAAAGCTTTAATCTTACGTAACGCGAAATGAAAAAATAAAAAAACCAGCGTGGGCGTAGTTTAGGTTTTAGTTTAGGGTTACCCTAGTACTGAGACTAGGGTAACCCTAAAGGACAAATAACAAACAAAAGTGGAATTGTACTACGGTGATTCTAAGTAAGTAATCAATGAATGGAGAACACACAATCATCCATCACTATTGTTTCTCTAGTCGTGCCGACAAACGTCACGGTAACAATGTGCAGGGATTAAGACTTAGATAGCGATGATCTTGGTCACACAAATGAAACTGTTGCGAGTGCATAGTTCTAGTAACTATTGGCCCATTCATTAAAGCACAACTTATGTGACATAATCACCACAAATAAGTACAGTTTAACATAGTAAGAATCCAATAATAAAAATCACAAAACATCTTTTGTTTGGCGCGAACAAGAATATTAGAAGTTCGATTTGTCAAAACTGACCACCCGGCACGAGGGCCAATGTTGCCCGTCGTAAAATCAACGCCACAAATGCTTTGATTAGTATTTGTATCTAGGATGGAAACAGGAGAAATTACAAACCATATCCACGTATTTTAATCGTTAAAGGTACGTTAAGATGACGTATGATATCACGCCCCGTTGCACAAGTTATATTTAGATGTTTAAAAAACAACTTATTAGATCACTTCGTAATTTGCTAATAGGTATTACTCAAGGCATTTCTACTAGAAAAGCGAGAGCGCGTGGTTTAGTGCGTATGCGTAGGACGCATGGAATCAGTCCAAGAGACGCAAGTTCAAACCTCGCCGCAAGAAAAATTTTGAAAATGATTTTTATCTTCAAAACTATTTCAAACTTATTAGATTGTAATTTAAGCGCTCCTGGGAGAAATAATTCAAAATCAATAAACTAGATGTATCTACCTTACATAAATAAGTATAATTTATCCGTTGTCTATAAGTACCTACTCATACACAACACAAGCTTACTGCTCAGTTTGCGGCTAGATTATGCTGTGTTTATTGTCGTGCAATATTTTAATGAATATTATTTGAAAAGGTTCTAAGCTTGAATAACTAATAGGTACTTATAGGTAATTAGGTACATATAAGGTAAAATATTTATCCGAGATAATTATTTAGCGAGAAAAGCTTCTTATGCCCCTTACAACAGAAGTCAGTTTGGTATCATAATACGTGCGTTTCCAAGCGATACTGCCAATTACGAATAGATAAATATATGATATTTTTACGATCTAATAGGTACTCACTAAAGTATTTTATTCCAGTTGCCAAGTAAAGTAAACCGTTGAATTGAATAGGTATGTCTGGGAAATGAAATAAGGTAACGAGAAGCCTTGCTATGGAACAAATAATAACAACTTTTCGTTTGAAATCAAAGTATTTATTTCAAGAATAGAGTTTTAAGAAGCCTCACTGAAATGTTTTAAAAGGTTATAATACAAATTGGTTTGTAATAAATAATAATAAATAACAAAGGATCTTGCGAACAGTGAACAGTCGGACATTTTAACAATACTAATAGTACAAAGAGGAAACATTGGGTACAATGAAAGTATTACATTGGGGGTAATCTCCGAAACTGCTGGACCGATTTCAAAAATTCTTTCACCAATAGAAAGCATTATCCAGGAAGAACATAAGCTACTTTTGATCCCGATGTTCCTACGGGATGGAAACTTACGCAAGAGCAACCGCGGGACACAATACTTTGTAAATATACATTACTAATTGCTTAATAATTGAGGTGGAATAATTTTCTTCGGTTCGATCAAGCACGAATACTAGCCACTGAGAAGCGGTGTGTACCTACCAGTAGCGGGGGGTGAGATTTGGATAAAGGTAGGCTATTATCTCCAAAAACCTTATAAATGGTTGTGTTAAATAGCTGAAATAGTTATTTCAGGGCGAGCATGGCCTAAATCAATTAATTATGTTATGTGTTTTTTTATTTTTATAACTCAGGTTATGAAAATTTCCTTCAGCCAAAAGGAGGAAATCAGTAGTTCATAATCATAATTAACAAAATTATAACAATTCAGCTACCTTTATAGTCAAACTTCACCTTATGTACACGTGTTCTATCAATCCAACACAGGAAAACACAAAACAACAAAACGCACTGAAAAGAAACGAACTAATAATATAATTAATAAACTGAACTTTAAATCTATAATAATAAAGTTTATTTTATTTTCAATACATTCACTACTTAGTACGTTTCGTTGTAAATGAAAGTCCAAAAGCCGTCGAGCAGGATACGCGTAAACGCGTATGTGTTGCCACCTCTGCGCTTCATACTAACTATTGCTCTCTCTGTGGCAAAAATATGCCGCCGCGAAGGTAGCATATCCTCATAAGCAAAGCAATCATTTGTGTCGTAGGGATTTGCTGTTTCAATTCTGTAAGGCGTTGTTATTTCTAATTAATTATTTACGAAAAATATATGGTCTAGGTTGGTAGTAGGTTTTTAACTATGTACTTATGTGCCTAATTTCAAAGGTAACTCGATGGGAATGGGAGTTGTATGGACTCTACGCGCCTGGTACCTACCTGAAATGCTTCAGGAAGCCATTGAAATGGATTGAAAACACATCGCATCACAGAGGATTTGCTTTATAATCTCTAAGCGAGAGTTAATCCACAAAGTACATAATATGACGACAATGAGAGCTTCCAATTGACTATTACAGCAAAGAGAGACATTTTTAAAACAGACTTTCTAAAATAGGAGGAAATAATAATGATTTAAAGTTCATGCCGGAACAGTCATCATCATCTGAGCTCTGTTCCCGATTACATCTATCTCGGGTATATCCGGGGTCAGTTTTCCTACATTGCGTCTGTGTACACGCATATCAGCCCTTACAACGTCAACCCAGCATTTCTTGGGTGTTCCCAATCTGCCGCGGCCGGTCGAAGGCTATGGCGCCTTCGACCGGCAAGACATTTGTTTTCCACGTAACTAGCCGGATTTCGTTAAATGTGACCGTACCACGATTCTTGCAGCCTTCATGTTTCGGTACACATGAAGGCTGCCCATGATACGATAGGTCCTGACGCGCGAAACAGAATTAAATTATAGTAGAATGAAACCCATTGAAATATAGGAACAGAATATAACGAAAATGATAGAATAGGAAAGGTAAATTAAGGGCGACCTGAAGTCGGGAAGGGGATGGAGAGGTTTTAAGGGGAAAGATCGGTTTATCTTGATTTGAAAAAAGTTAAATGGCAAAGTTGTTGGTAATAAAAAAAATTACATTTAACACATGATCACAAAAACCCCATGAGTTTCTTGTGGCTTCTTCTCATCGGAGAACGCGTTCCGAAGCCACACTAAAATCATAGCTATAAGACGTATCCAAGTGATCACTATTGTGTTACAAGCATTCTACTAAATAAATATTTTTGACTTTGACTTTACTTTTAAGACAAGGTATTTTTCTGACTATTGTAAAGGATTTTCATCATCATTATCCTATTCTACTAATATTATAAAGCTGAAAGTTTGTGAGTATGTGTGTATGTAAGTGTGTAAGTATGTACGTATGAGTGTTTGTTACTCCGTCACGCAAAAACTACTGAACCGATTGCGGCGAAACTTGGAATATAGGTAGCTGGATACCGGGAATAACACATAGGCTACTTTTTATCCCAATATTCACGCGGGAACGGGACTTACGCGGGTGAAACCGCGGGGCGTTGCTAGTACCTAATAAATCCCAAGTGTAACTCACTGATTCATTTACTGACTGATGTACAACGCAGGGCCTAAGCTGCTGGGTGTAGAGACATGAAATTCATGGAATACTAGCTGCACCCCGCGGTTTCACCCGCGTAAGTCGCGGTCCCGCGGGAATATCGGGATAAAATGCAGCCTAAGTGTTTTTCCCGGTATCCAACTACTTATATTCCAACTTTCATCGCAATTGATTCAGTAGTTTTTGCGTGACGGAGTAACAAACACACATACATACATACATACACACTTAAACATTTATAATATTAGTAGGATAGGTTAATCAAAGCTTAGTCCCCATAAAGACTAACCATTTGTCGAAACGACGGGTTTGCAAAAACTTCTTGTTTCTGGATGGAATTAAATTTAATTCCTTCCAGAAACATCAAGTTTTTGCAAACTTTTTTTTTAATAATCCTATTCTACTAATATTATAAAGCTAAAAGTTGGTGAGTATGTGTGTTTGATTCTCAATCACGCAAAAACTACTGAACCGATTGCGATGAAACTTGGAATATAGGTAGCTGGATACCGGGAATAACACATAGGCCACATTTTATCCCGACATTATCGCAGAAACGGGACTTACGCGAGTGACACCGCGGGGCGCAGCTCTATGCCTCTACGTATTTGCAGTAATTTGCAGCATAGGTTTATGATTCTCAAGTCTGATCAGTAGACTGGTAGTAAGTTTTTTATTCTATTGTTCTACCCGCGTAAGTCCTGTTTCCGTAGAAATGTCGGTAGATCAAACGTAGCCTATGTTACTCCTCGATAATACTTTATATTGGAGAAAGAATATTTGAAATCGGTCCAGTACCTACCTAGTTTCGGAACCTATTAGTTACAAACAATAGTAGATTGTTGGACAAGGGCTGAATGTCAAGCATTTTACCAGAGATATTTATTGAGGGTGAAATGATTTTCACTAAGAGCTAAACACTCTACTTTATTTCGACTGCGAGGAAATTAAAATCCTACTCTCACATTTAATAAAACAATTTAAATTAGAACAGTTTGTAAAACACAACTTCAATTATTTATTTACTAAATTAAATAAATACACTTAACTGCCATAGCAAGTGGCAGAATAGAAGATTAATTCAATTATCATAGCCATAGGAAAAAAGTTATATAAAACCACTTTAGTGATAAAATGAGCCTCTTTCAACCAGCTATCTTATCTACCTACCCATGAAAATTAAACTATTTAAACAGCGGCCCTAGCCAAAATTCTTATCGAATAACGAAATCGCCAAACGAGAGATTTTTTGTATGAAATTGACATAATCTCGCGAAAAATCAAGCGTGACCTTATGTCAATTTCATACAAAAAAATCTGTCGATTAGCGATTTCGTTATTCGATAAGAATGTTGGCTAGGGCCACAGAAGAGATAAAAATGCATTTATAAAAATATTAGTGTTGAAGTGTAGGTAAATGGTAATCAACCAACTTATTGAAAGAACTTATTATGCCAGACTTGAAGAATAAAGAATGTATGTAATTCCTGAATATTTCGGAAGATAGTTTCTTGTCTGTAGTTGGATGCAGGAGGGCGCAGTATGGCGGCCGACCTTTAATCCAAGTGTTGGGACACGCTCCGCCCTTTGACTTATCGATTGTCGATACCTTATTGCATTGAGTCGTTAGGATTAAAAGTTATAACAAACCAAATTGTTACCTTTAAGCTTCAAATACACAAAGACACTGACACTGCCTAACAGACTACAACTACAGAACACAAAATGTATATGGCTTATATTAAGGAAAGGAAAGATTTATTTATTTGTTTCTTACTTTGTTTGCAATGAATAGGATCATCGACTATCGACTTTAAAAAATCCCACTAAAATTTACATTCTCGAGGAGTAACATAGGCTACTTTACAGTGTATTTAATCAAAAAGTCCTTAATACATTTCATTAGAATGTATTATTCAACTGATACAGGAGGGCTATCACGAAATGACAAAATACGAAGTTTACGTCCGTACGTTTCCTACTACGAACTGCATCGGTCGGTCGGACGGTTCGGGTTCCAACCGAACTTCATTTGACATTAGTTATATCAATATAAATAAATATGGCCCCGGATAAATTTGCCGAATCCGAACTTGTTTCGTACTAGGACAATAAAATGGACGGAAAACGAACTGATCTTATAAGAGTTTCATTTTTACCTTTTGAGGAACGATACCCAAAAATAGAAAAATAAATTAATACAAACATTATATAAACTGCAATCATTCGAATACACGACGACACTGACACAGACAGACCACACCTACAGCTCGCATATAAAGAACTAGTTGGGTCCTGCGGTTTTACCCGCGTAAGTTGTGATCCCGTCTCTTGGGAATATCGTGATCAAAAGTTATCTATGTAACTCCTCGATAATACGGTCATCTATTAGAAAAAGAATTTTTGAATTCAGTCTAGTAGTTTTGAAATAAGTGTTTCCTCTTTATAATATTATATAAAAGTATATACCTACTAGCTTGTTACACCCGTGTAAATCCCGATCCCGTGGGACTTTCGTAAAACCCTTTCTTATCGTATGGCTACATACAAAGAACACACTCCAAATTTCAGCACTCTACTGTCAGCGGTTAGGCTGTGCGTTGACAGTTGAGTCAGTCAGTCCGAGCAAAGCTTATAGGTAAAGATGGATAGATAAATTTATTTGTACAATTTAAGACAAAAAAACGAAACACAAATACATCGATTTTTTTTATTATTTATGGGCCAGCGCGAGCGTTTAATCACTACCACACCTGACGGTGAGTGTAGATGCAACCTAAAATAAAGCTAACTTAGATTCACACGCGAATTAAAAACCCCCAAATAGTATTTCCCAAGGAATACAGTCTCTCTGATTCCAATCTCTCGCGGTATAAGTGAGGATTGACTAAGCGAAACGCTTAGTGCGGGTCTCGGGGACCTCCACCATAAAACGGTGTCGTATTTTAGTCAGCCTGGACAAGCAGTGGTAAAATGGAGATGGTAAGACCAGGTTGTGTGTGTGTTCAGAAGCACACTTCCCAAAATACATCCGATAAAAGCTGAGAGGCTCGCCACCCTACGACGTTGTTCCAGGCTTAGCAAGCAGCCTTTCATTAAAAAGCTGACCTATACCAATAGGCCTCCACAATACAGAAAACAGTACAGGAAGCTTAAAATGCTATTTGCACTAATGGGTGTCTTATTGCTGAAAACGATTTCTTCCTGGCAAAGTCTTGGATGGAATAGATCTATTTGGCTTGATTGGCAGATCGTCCAAAAGTAATAAGGTACAAATGGGTGGAAATAATAAGTTTAAATGGATGAATTCAGGGTAGGTAAATACAAATTAAAAAGAGAGAATCATCGATATCTATAATTGGTGTATGCGTCAGAGGCATCACTAGCCGCGCCGCGCCACAAGGAGTGAAGCTAGTGACTAGTGAGAGACGAGCAGCGACGCGGGCAACGCCATCGCCAGCGACCGTCCGTCGGTGACTCCGTCCGACTGAGCGCCAGTCGGTGCACGATCTTAGTCTCGGGTGGTTGTGTCGTCCTGTGCTCTCGAGCGCGGTAACAACATGTCGCGACTCTCATTCATTATCGCGCTAATGGCACTCGGCACGATCGCGAACGCAAAGTACTTCAATACAGGACTTTGTAAAGTTAAACACTGTTATTGCACAGAAATCCTGCACCCATTCTGGACCAACATCAACTGCACGATTCCAGATGGCTCCGTAAGTTTCAATAGTTAACAACTACTTTTAAAAATAAACAAGTTAATTTAACATAATAATATGTACTAATGATTACAGTAACAAAGGGGCACTCGATAAATAAGATATTATGTGTTTGATAGGTATGTAATTGACAGAAGACAACGATACAGTGCGGAAGGGTATTTAATTCTAAGTCATATCACGTAGGAATAGGGACGTGTTCAAGCTTGCATAAACGAATCAACAGGTTACAAAATCAACAGGTTCCATTCAGTCTGACTGAGAATTTTTCTATAAAACATGCAGATATTATCAAATTTGAGTTTTAAGTAACTTTTCTATCGAAATTGGCCCTAAAATTTAAATTCAAAAGCTCACTTTGTACATAAGTAGTATATCTTTAAAGATACGCATTAAATAAAAAAACTTCGAGGATTTAGAATAATAATGTTGAGCGAAAATAGCAACCGGTGACCAGACAGACATACACTTTGAGAAAGGAATTTGTGTAAATTTAATTTGCCAATAGGTACTGTATTAATAAATATTAAGTATTAATTAATTAAGTAGGTATTTATTTACATTTTAAAATGAGCAACTGCTAAATAAATGTTCATTTACCTTGTCCAGCAAATTTGTGGTCCAAATGTATGAAAAAAATGACAGCTACTGGATTTAACGCATACGCATTAACCCATAATTGTATGGGTTAATGCGTATGCGTTAAATCACTGGCCTATTAATTTTTTACACGATTCTGATTTGAAATAGGTAAATAAAAACAAAAATATCACTTTGCTTTTATGATTGGTAAGTACTTAGTTTTTATAATTATCCTTTTTTTAACAATATATAGATAAGAATCTACTACTTTATTTTTATTTGACAATATTGTGAAGCCACAATATTGTCATGCGTGTGTGCATGTAGGTATGTTTTGACTTAAGATAACGTCTAGTAAAAACTACCTGAGAGCGACCCTTCGCCATTAAAGAACAGCTACGAAACAAAATAAAAGAAATGAAATCTCTTCGTAAACTTATTATGTTGGCAAACTTCGGGAGAGGTCTTTGTAATCGGATGTACGTTGATATCAGAGAAATCAATTTAAACATAGGAGCATTAGTTTTTTTATGTTTTCACGACTTTGTATTAATTAAGTTTTTAAACCTAAAAGTCCTTTTAATTAGGAGCATTATTATTGAAACGCTTGTGCAACTGGACAATTGCTCGAGTGGTTGAGGTGACTTGTTGCGGTCATGCGATTCACATAGAAAAATTACCGATATCGAACGAAAATCAGTAGAAATCAAGGTAGGTATTTAAATTTGTTAATAAAATTGGCGCAAAGTGATTCTAAAATAGAGCCCCAAGCAAAGTTGATACCTAACTATTCATTGTAACGATACAGGTTGGACCATTTTGAAAAAATGTAATTAATTGTTTTTTTTATGGTTTCGTAGTCAAATAGAAACCCTAAAATTTTGTCATGCCCGTCCGACCGTCCGCGGTTTAGCTCAGATACGGTAAGAAGCTGTAACTTTGCATGAGTATACATATTGTTCACGCCAAAAAAAAGTGCTACAATAAAAAATATTATATAAACCTCTATTGGGGTACCTCCCACACATAATACATGGGGAATGATTTTTTTTCTTGCTTACCCCTTCGTGTGGGGATCGTCAGATAAAGATAGCCTCTATTGCTGAACATTAGTACTTAAAAACAAACAATTTAATTTATTATTTTATAGGTTCAGCTTGTCCGCTGACATAGGCCTCCTCCAAGTTCTTTCATGTCGTTCGACCCTGAGCGCTATCGTTAGATATAGCTCTTTTAAAATCATTGTGAGTTTTCAAAAACAATTTTTCATTTTAGGCTTCCGTTTTCTAAATATTGAGCCTTAATATGGGTACTCCCCCTCAATCAACCAAACTTTTATACTTGAATACGTTATTTGTGTTCACAATTATAGTAAATATAATGAAGTTTAAGGAAAATTTCACAGCTGAGCTGTCTTTTCAAATTTACGAGTACTTGTAATTGAAAAGAAATAAAAAACAAAATTTCGAACAAATTCCGTTGTTAAATATTACTTAGGTACTAGGTTACGTAAGTGTTAGTATAGTAAAAACTTTTCCAGATTGTAATCCCTGATATTTATGGAAACTGCGAAAACCTACACTGCGCGTGGCCGGTCAAGACATGCACTTGCCCAGTTTTTTGAATAAACGTTTTTCACTTTCTGGGTCCGACAAGACTTGAACCTGCATCGCTTACATTTCCTATGCAATAAAATATTACCCCTTGCGACATAGGTTCAAATTTCTTTGACATAAGCAAACAAACGAAGATACGTCAATAGTCACTACAAATGAAACGACAAAACAGTGACGAGCCGGCACACTGGCTTCAGTTAGTTATGGAACCGTGTGAGCACGTATACTACCTCAATGCCTGCCAGCTAAAGCCTTCCTGCATATATCTTAGGTGCCTGAATGATTCACATTCAGGACAACAAAACAAATCGTCGGGAATCAAGCATAAATACTAAAATTAAAATCAATAAAATATTTTTTTACAAACAAATGTTTTTAAATACAATTTTTTTTAAATAGATAGAATATACGAAAGATACGAAATAAGGCGGGGGTTCGGTCGGATTTCGGTTGTGTGGTCGCTATCTCGTTCGCGCTTGCAGTCTGGAACGTCCCACTACCTCTGTCACAGTCACACGGTATTTAATTGTAACCGTGCGTGCCAGATAAGGGTGCTCGCGACTGGGGGCGCCACTGCTTAACATTGGGCACAATTTACCTAATAAAGCGATTAGTTCCGATTTTAACTACTTGCAGATATGCATAATACTCAACATTAGGAATGTTTATGTAGAGGTGTGTATCTCTAGCTCATTTCTCGAACAGGAAATGTTAGACCATAACGTATCTTGACTTGTATCAAAGCAAAATTTTACCGTCGGCAATCGTAAGTTGTTGGTAATGTCATAGTAGAAAAAGGTACCTAATAGTATACTGCTTGCCTGTTTTCTGAAAACTTTCCTTTGCTTTGACTAGTAGTATTGTCAATTTTTCTACAATCAATCTGATCTTAGAAATATTTTAAAGGAATAATACATCCGCAAAAAAAAACGCACGGTCGATGCTGAGCGGGATTCGAATCAACATTACTTTAACTCAATCCTGGAGTAGCGCGACTTAACCAAATCAGTTTAACGGTCGGCTATCTGATCTTTCCTACAAATGAGCAACTGGGAAACAAATTTGTATGAAAGATGGGCAATCGTAAGAGCGCCGCCGGTAATAACTACGAGGTAATCTGTGGTAGGTAATGTTAGTAAAATTTGTGTGAGGCACGTCATCACCACGTCATACATCAGACACGTTCCAAATTCACAAAAATATATGTAACGTATGTGGGTCGATGACCGTCGCCGCTTGTACTCGAGTTTAGCCCACTGGCTAGCCAACCCATCATAATAATGGTGTAGGTATGTAATCGTGAAAACTCTAACGACATTCGCAGCCAATACTGACAAGCGCCGAGACGCATGACTATTACGTAGACTGTGGCAAAATGGACTGACAACAAAGCAAATGATGGCCGATTGTTAAGTTTAACGATAATAAGGACCAAAGAGCCAAAATAGTTTGGTAAAAAACCTGAAAACTAAATATTATGATATTATATATAAGATTTGCTTGTTTATTAAGTGGTAGGTATCTCATTTTACTTATTGCTACATTTGAAACAGGTTTTCAACGAAAGGAACAAGTAGCCGCGCAGTGCCGACGGACAACATTTTTTTAGTTATTAATTTTTCTTTCCTCTGCCACGGATTTCAAAAGTTTTTCGAAAAAGCTCATAGTAAACAAGTACATAATTTGAGCAAATTTTGATTGCGAACCTATTTTTTTCTACATTTAAGTACTTTCCTGATAATTTAAAATGAATTCGATAAAATTGAAAACCACCTTATTATCAAAAAGGACAAAATAACCTCACCTTTCACAACACTAATGATTTTAGTGGCAGTCAAAGATGACTATAAGTGATGTACTACAAAATTTATTAAAAACAAATTATAACCGAAGTCAAAGAACAAATTAGCCTCGACTAAATGAAGTGCCACCGACTTAACTGACTAAGTAATCTGAAGTCAGCTAGCCAAACTTCAATTTGGATCTACTTACGTACTTCTTAATTGTATGAGGGAGAGGACTTAAGTATTTTCAGACAAGGACGTGTAAAGTTTAAGTCTTAAACTTTACACGTCCTTGTCTGAATATACTTGGAGAGCTAGCGCCAATTTTTGGGTAGGTATTTGAGGCAAGCTGAAAGCTTGTAATATACCTCTCCTAATATACCCCAATACGCATATGAAGACCTGCTTAAATTTTAAGTAACCGTCAAATTTTAAGTAATCATCTCATTTTAAATAGCGCTAAAATTTTAAGTACTTAGCTCTTAAATTGTAAATAGTTCTCAAATTTTAAGTAGTTCTTAAATTTTAAATAGTTCTTGATTTTTAAGTACCCCTCTAATTTTAATAGCCCTATAATTTTAAGAAGCCCTCTAATTTTTAGTAGCAATCAAACTTTGTTGTACTTAAAGGTAGAGGGCCCTTTAAAATTAGAGGGTTACATAAAATTTGAGAGCTACTTAAAATTAAGGGGTTATACTTAAACATTTAGAGTTACTTAAAATATGAGGGCTACTTAAAATTTGAGAGCTACTTAAAATTAGAGGGTTACTTAAATATTGAGAGTTACTTAAAAATTGAGGGCTACTTATAATTTGAGGGCCACTTAAAATTTGAGAGCTACTAAAATTAGAGGGTTACTTAAATATTGAGAGTTACTTATAATTTGAGGGCTACTTATAATTTGAGGGCTACTTAAAATTAGACGGTTACTTAAAATTTGAGGGCTACTTAAAATAAGAGGTTTACTTTATTAGATGGCTGGCTACTTAAAATTTGAGCAGGTCTTCATATCCGTATTGGGTATTTTTATTATAATGAGAGGTATATTACAAGTTTTCAGCTTGCTTCAAATACCTACCCAAATATTGGCGTTAGCTCTCGGTCTAATAGGGTGCCTTGACAAGCGTGGGAAAGGGACAACCGCAAGACAAAGTCAGTCTCTGTCGTGACCGTTTTTATATTTTGAACAAGTTATCTTACATTTAATACTAACACCCATCGAATAGAGTTCAATTTTGTATGACTAAGTTTTTGCAGTAAACTTTCTAGTTGTACGTAAGTACTTCTAAATTCTATGGATCTTCCCAATATAACTGCTTGACTTAAAATAACATAACAAATTTAAAGTCGGTGGCACTGTATTTAGGTGAGCCTATTTTGTTCTTTGAATGTTTTGTCCTTTTTTGAAGTAACTTTTTATTCTAAGAGGGATTATTATTTATAACTGTTAGGGCGGATTTCTCAAATCCCTAGACAATTAACATTTTTATTTCTCAGATGTCTCTAGATATCTGACAAACAAAATGTAACACTACCGAATGAAAAACGTAACTATGATATTGAAAAAGAAAATAAATCTAATTTCTTCTACGGTTTTCGCGATTTTGCATAATTTTTAGAAGACCAAAATTTAAAAGTTTTTAAATTTGATTGGGTTCGAACTTATTCGATAGATGTCTTTTATCCGTAAAATGAAAAATTAAGGCCTTAAACACTTAACAACTTAAAATAAAATAACAAAATAGAATCTTATTGCAAACACTCATAAAAAACAATTGAAAAAGGGTTTTAAATTCATTTTTCACTTATTTCACTATTTTATTGCCCTTTCGAAAGTTATTTGACAAACCGAAATAAACGCAAAAATAGTAGTAGTTGACTCGACCGAGGTATCCATAACAACACCCGAGCGTAGCGAGGGTGTTAACAAAATAACTGAGCGAAGCGAAGAAGATAGCTCCATCGCTTTACCTAGGGTAGCTGGGCGTAGCGTCCTGGGTGTAGCGGAAAACCATCCAAAACAAAGACAAGCTTTAAAATATAGTAAATACTCTACAAATCTACTGCGGTACTGCAAGAGAGCCTTAACACGATTTCTGTTTATTATTATTATTTTTTGATAAATGAACAAAACAGAACGTTGAGTCTTCTCGGGACCCCGGCCGGTGTGACCCTTTTGCCGAAAGGTCAAGGTAATTTTAAATTTATATGTTAATTTATAAAATAGACAATCGCGATCTAGACCCGAAATTTTAATCATTTTAAAATATAATGTACTTAATTCATTATTATTGTGTAAAACAAAACGCATCGTGAGACATTTGTACCACGAACCATGAGGTGGCTAGTCTGCGTCAGTGGGAGCAACGGACAGACCGTAAAAAAAATAATGAGAGATCGTTTCCTGTACGCACGAGGTCTCCAACAACTCTACCGAACGGATTGAATTATTGTAGAGCAGCAGCAATTACGCTTTCTTAACTTAAACAAACGAAAGATTGCCTGGAAAATATCGGATTTAGCGATAAGGGAACTTTTTAGTTTTTTACATTAGTTTATTTGTCTTAATTTTAATGTATAATGATACAAAAAATACTGAACCGATTGCGATGAAAATTGGATTTTAGGCAGCTACCTAAAATCGAATTTTCATCGCAATCGGTTATTCCCGGTATCCAGCTGGATACCGGGAATAACACAAGGCTACTTTTTATACCGATAATCCCCGGGAACGGAACTTACGCGGGTGAAACCGCGGGGCGCTGCTAATAAGTCATAACTCCCAATCTCGCGGGGTTTTCCAAAAACCCTTATTGGATACCTACACATCACAAAACACACACACTCCAAATTTCATGTCTCTTGGACCAGCCATTCAGGCTGTGCTTTGATACATAGTTCAGTCAGTATGACATGCACTCAATAAATTAGGACTCTCAACTCACGAGGTTAAACTTACATGGTGATTTTCACGACAAATAATATTAAATAACGGGCAGGATTAAGTATTTACCATGTTTTTGATTTGTTTTATGTGCAGCTCGATATTTCGCCAGGAATTGCAAGTCAGTTGAAATCAGTAGTCTCGTGAACAGGTCAGTTGAAATTACTGGCGAAATATCGAGCTCCACATAAAACAAATCAAAAATGTGGTAAATATCCCGTTTCATCCCCGACTATCGTAACCGGACCAAAATAAAAAATGTCCTGAAGAAACAAGGTTAAGTTTAAGGTTAACTTAAAACATAAAACAAACAAACGTCAAACACATTTTATTCGTATTCCACGACATGATTGAAAATTTCATTAAACTAGTTTTACCTAATAAAATAGATTTTTACATAGTCTAAATAAAATTCCGTCGACATTTGTTTGTATACGTCACGGACGTGGAATCTAACATAATATGAACGCGGCATACCTTCGGCGTGGCCAGCTTCCTTAATATAATGTTTAGTTTATAAACGATTGCTACACCATAGCCAGTTAACTATAACTTCCGTAAAGCGCAAACTGCAGGCCTGCAACCGACCGCCTACCCGCTTACCTGTCTGGAAACCTCTCCAGATACTTTTAACAGTGAATATATAGAAAATGAACTCATTTTCCCATTTAAATCGTAAAGTTATATTTATTTTTACGTATTATATTTAGCATTTTTCAATGGCCGGCGTTTAGAGACATTTACAGATGTCTCCTTCAGCATGAAAAAATGACTAAATTAATAAACTCAATGTGCTTAAAACTGAAAAATAATTTTAATATCAATCGATTTTCGCGAAAACTGAAAAAATAAAAGAAATCTAAAAAAGGCTTTATCCTGACTGATAAATCAATGCACAGCCAGATCCGCCGATAGTTCAGAGCTGAAATTTGGAGGTTGTGTTCTTTATACGAGGCATTCGACAAGAAAGATATTTCTACGAGATCGGAACTTACGCGACTGAAACCGCGGGACAGCCTTAAGGGTTAGCAAAGGCAGTTAGGGGGTGGAGTTTGCGCTCGAACCTCAGCGCCCGTCCCCATTTCAGGGGTCGTGTCTCAGTATTTTGTGTGCGTTTACCTACTTAACCACAGAGACTCCGCACCGCCCCTCGACAAGAAATACCTACAGTTTATTTGAGTAGGTACGAGGTACTAGGGCTATAATGATGTATAATATATTTTGATAGAGTGGTTCATTTTCGTTCGTCGCAATTTTATATTGTATTGTTTTGAGTGTTCTAAAGACAAAGTATAGCGGTTAAAATGTTTGAAAAAAGTTTTACAAATACACATTTAATGGTCAGTACATGTCAAAAACAAATCAAAAAAACATAAAATAACCACCAAAATGAACCAGAACAATCAATGACAGAGATGCACATACATTACCGTGCACATACAGTCGTATAGAGGTATGATGAGAGCGGAACTCTCAGCGCGCGAGTACGACTCGAACTTGACCGGCTTTGGATTAGCTATCTTTGTGACTAATACTAATACTGTATGTATATGGCAATACACTAACAAATAGCATTTAAAACCGCCAATCTCAATCAAAAACGCAAGATGTTGAGGTTAAAATAATCATAGTTTTGTTAATAAATATAAAAATAGACGAGGTCATTCATGCGGTGGTAGGTATTCGATCAGGACAGCGCGAGAGCGAGAGCAAGCGCGAGCGCTGTATTCCCGGAATACAATCTAATAGTAAAGATTGAACGCTGCGCCGACGACGCCGACCGACGCGTCGTCTCATGTCAAACATCTCATTCTTTTCACAACAAAGGTATGTACAAATTATTTTATTGGAATCTCATAAGTTTTTTTTAATAGTGTCCACAAATTCCGAATTCAAAGAGCAAAGTAAGAATAGAATATAATATGTATTTATTAGGACAAGCACACAGCAACAAATACAAAACAGGAAAAAAAAAACAAAAACAAAAGTAGACACTAACGTAAATAAAAAAAATAAGAAACAAATTATAACATTGATCATCTTATACTCATATAAAAATGCGAAGGTTTAGATGTTCGATTGTTTGTTTGGATGTTGATGTTCCAATCAGGACTAAACTACTGAAACGATTGCGATAAAACGGATGCAGATAGCTAGAGATCTGGATTAAACATAAGATACTTTTTCCCGATTTATATCAGTCAGACGCGTATCACGTCAGTATCCCGGGGGTGAAACTAGTTCATTATTTATCATAATTATGTTTAGGTAGTTTATCTATACAGTACAGAGTCAAGTCAAAATTCTTTATTTTCAGTACACAATACGTGTACATGATCACCGTGAAACGTCTTATAGATATGATTTTAGTGTGGTTTGGGAACGCGCCCTCCGATGAGAAGAAATCACTAGAAAGATAGGGGGATTTATTATGATCATGTGTTAAATTACAATCGTCATAATCATATTGTTCATACAGTTACGTGTCAGTTCATATTATACGTAACAGAATGAACAAAATAGCAATGGTTTCGCTTGCTGTGAACACAGTCCATTGTACTCGAATACGCAAGGTCGGTCAACGCAGAAACCATTACGAGAGTAAAATGCTGTTATCTATATCATACATGTAGCATCAATCTATTGTTTAGTTGTTAAAAAATGCTTATTTTTGTAGCCTTTTTTATTGTTTCGCAGTAGATATTGTGTTCAATATTTCCATCGTTAATAAAATCTGTCTTTGTATTAGAAGACGCTTGAATCCCAAGCTTCACTCAGGACTCTAGGTTTTTAAATATTAAAAAAATATATAACAATTTCGCCGTGCTCGGGAGTTAACATCGTTACGCTTTGGTTTCAATATGACAACCTTTATATATGACAAGGCTTAAGATCTTGTTTTATTTAAATAAATATTGCACTACATTGCACTCAGCCAATCTAGCCCCAATCTAAGCACATACATATTACAAATAGAAAAACACCCAGACCAGATACAAATATTCATTTTCAAGCATTAATATTTGCACCCGACGGGAATCGAAACCGCAGCCTTCTGCATTGCAGTCGAGCGTCCGCCTGACGCGCCACAGATACCGTCCGTCGTTATTGTGTGTTTATAACCTTTTGCGTGCCCTAAAACGGGGTCGTTTGACGTTACTTTAAGCCGTTGATTTCCTCACGATGTTTCCTTTCACCTCAAGAGCGATGAAAGAAAATATAGCAAAGAAACGTTTTATTTATTGATTGATTCCTATTTCGCTACTGAATCGATGCGACAAGACAATATCCGTTTTATCTATGTTTGTGAACTAATTGACAATACGACTATGCGGTGACACAAATGGCTCAGTTAAACTTGAACTTTGTAGCCTTATTTGTCTCTCTAAGACTTTACTGCGTTCGAATTGAAACTTTAACTTTATTGGAACAAAGTCCTATTTAACACTCTTTGTAGCGGATATCTGCTAACACGAACGCCTCTTAAATCTGACTAACTGAAACTTACTGGTAGATGTGAACAGGCAGTACTGAGCGCTCTTATTCTAATACGAGTAAATAAACAAAAAATAGTTCGTGCGATGTACTCTAGTGGATATTGGGCAATTTCTAGTAGGAATTTGCAATGTACTTATACATTGTGCTTGCGAACAAGTTCGTCTGCGTTCGACGAAAGTTTGTTTTGTGAATAAAATTTATAAGAGGGTATGGGTAGTTTACCCACTTATAAATTTACACTGACTTGTCAGTACTCAATGATAGTAATTTAAGAAAAAAAAAACTTTTTTAAAATCGTGAGGATGGATTGAGGGAGGTCGTGGGACCTCGGGGTCTATTGCGGGGCGCGCGGGTGGGTGACTGATTGAATGACTGAACTAGATATAGAAAGAAAGAAAGACATTATTTATTCGCAACGAAAAAGTTACAAAAATAAAAGAAACTACGAACTAACAATATCTATATGCAAAACTGCAACATTTTTAAAGCGAAAAGGTCTTCAACTCAGCATAATGCGAGCCTTTCGACTAGCGCTGGTCTTCCATATATGAACGCAAAGCCCGAACTAATGTCCTACGGACATGAAATTTACAGAGTCGAGATTTTTAGAAACTAGGAACGGGAGTTACGCGGGTGAAACTACGGGATGCTGCTAGTTCACTAGTACAGAAACAATCGATAAATGTGCCTTCGTTAAATAAACTTATGAGAAACATAAAAAAGGAACTTTCAATCTTTGTGACAATCTAAAAGTGTGGGTATGTTTCAATAATGTTGGACGATCGCGCCCATCTATTGTTCTTTTAAATAATGCGCCATCAGTGTCAAGGGAATTCCGGACTAGCGTGTGTTTTCTTTCGAGGATCGACCTAGATTTGCAACTATTTTGGCTGACTAAGCCATCTAGGCTTAGACAGTTTTTAAATTGTTTCTTATAAGCACAATATTAGAATAACATTTCGGCTATTTTTAAATGATAAAATATCATGTTATATACAAGGTGTAACGGGTAAGCCCTTTTAGGCCGAAAGGCGGTTGTTCTAGACGTCTAGGCGAACAACTTTTGTTCTACAACTTTTGGAATTTCAAGTACTTTTCGAAAAATTTAGGAGTAAAGTTTACTTGAAAATCAGCTGTTTCTGAGAGTTCGAGGTCATTGACCTTATGTTGTCCTTTTATTTAGTTTGATAGTTTACAATCAAAACTTCAATTACCTTTATTTTCAAAAGCAGCTGTTTTTTCAGTGAAACATAATCTCAAAAATTTTAAAAAAAAGTTCGAATTTTTAAAAGTCGTAGAGCAAAAGTTGTTCGCCTAGACGACTAGAACAACCCCCTTTCGGATTAAAAGGGCTTGCCCGTTACATCTTGTATAAGTTACAAACAATAAAAAGTTTTAAAGCTCTTTGCCAAGCCCATGAGTATGTATAGATGTTCCAATCAGCTGTTAACAATCATATTTTGTAGGTAAGTAAGTAGTACTTATATTTAAATATAACTTAATTTTTTGTATTTCTTACGTTTATTGCTCAAGGCATTTTACTAACAAAGAGATGATGCTTATTCGTTAATTCACCGTGTCATGTGGGTATTCGTTTAGCGCTATTGTTAGTGCGCTCGCCCGGTAAGCGAGGGTTCGCACAGGTTCGAATCCTGTCATGAGAGATTTTTTGATGATGTACATCATCTAAAAATCGAGTAAAAAATTTAAGTGATAGTGATACACAAACTTGTGGGCTTGATTAAGGTTGAAATCTATAGTCCGTACTTTGAGTTTGCTAAGCAAAAACTTTGAGTTAAGCGTCTATAGTATGAATTACTTCAAGTGTTGTTTGAATTAAAAATTTTGAAACCATATTTATCAAAGTCGAGGAAATTTACTAAGTCATGATTGACGTGAAAACACGATTCCTGAAAATTTTCTCGATGAAATAATACCAAATTTCCCTCTAACTAAATTGTACAAATGGGTGATATTATATTACTCAGTCAATATTGTCCGTAAACTAATAAAACTTTGTAGAAGAACTGAACTTAGTTCAATACAGGTCCTGAATAATTTGAATTTCAAGATTAACATGTAGTTATCTTGAAACTAGCAATTGTTTGAAATTACGCACAAAAATTTTGCATAGTTGCATCTTACGTCCTTTACTTCCTTTAGTCGCATAAAGTTTACTATATCAAAATGTCCACTGTGTCAAAATGTCCATACTAGCGAAATGTCCACTGTATCATAATTGCTGCGCTTTTAGAAAAGTTGCGCTTTTCATCGCAACTTTCCAACGTTTTTGATTCAATCAATCAAAAATAATGACCTAAACTTTACTTAAATGACTATGAAGTTATTTTTATTTTATTTGTATATTACAAAATTAATTTCGACTATAAATTCCAATTCAAAGTTTAGCCTTATAGTTTTTGGTAAGCTAAGTCTGAGCAAATTCAAAGTACGCACTTTAGATTTCAACCTTCCTTTGCGGAAAATATAATCTACCCGTTATTCATCCAAAACGTATTCGAATGTTTCCTTCATCAATAGAGACATTAGAGCAAATATAATAGATGTGTTTTTGCCATAAAGTCTTCAAGAGGTAATTGATGTAATTATTGTAATTGCAAACATGTGTTTTGGTCTTCGTATTATTATTATTTTATGGATTCTGTATTGGTTTAGGGTTGGGTTTTATAATCATTGACAGTCATTATTGGAATGGTATGGTTAGTGAGTTTAATTTGCTCTTCTAAATCTTCTTAAACCGTACGAAGCGGAAGGAAGCGGAAGCCCTTCGTTTAGTTACTCAGAGTCCGATGTATTTAAAAGCCGTACAAACAAACAGGTTGTGCTTGTATAATGTATTATGTTAATGTTTATCTAATTCAAGGCAATCAATGAGAAACGTTAGCTACCGAATAAGGCAATTCTCAACGAAAATACAAATAATTGAAGATAATACTGCAAATTTATTTGACAGTTTTATGATCCAGCTAACTTTGGGAATAAAATATGATATAATATAACTGATTGATTATATAATAGATTTCGAGTGCATAAAACTGATAAACTTTTTAAACTAACACGATTGAAACTCACAATTTCATATTTTCCCGGTCCACAATCGCGTGATTTTTTATTTTTTTAATTTTCTTACCTCGACGTTTCGATCATGTTACAAAGACCTTTGTCGCTGGGGGTCACCAGTCTTAATCACGCGATTTAAACCCGGGAAAATATAATGAAACTATGTATAAAACTGAGTATGAAGTTTTCGAAGTTGGTCCAACATACATTAAATAGCAGGTTTGAATCTCTCAGTTATCGATTGCAACCGAGTTCCCTTTAACGGCAAGAACTGGCCGGACTGGTCAACAAAGGCTGACTCAGAAACGAGTAGGTACCGACGCAATACTCGCACCGCCTTGTCTTATGTATGAATGATATTGCAACAGATAGTCATTCCACGGACAAAGCTAGTAAGAATAAGAACACTTCTGTATTACCCGTGATCCCTGATTTTACTAGAGGAATTAAAATTGAAATTCGATTTAAGACATACATACTTACCTTTTTTAGAGTTTCGTACACAAAGACTAATACTGAAACGAATATAACGATGCATTGATTAAATAAATCTATCGAGTGGTTTAAAAGATATGAAGGAATAAAGAAACATAGAAAGATAGGCGCGAAAAACATAACCCTTTCCTTGCAGTCAGGTAAAAATAGGATCCTATTAGTAAGAGTTCACTGTCCGTCTGTCTGTATGTCTGTCACCAGATTGTAGGTATCTTATGAACAGTGATAGCTGAATAAGACGGTTTTCAAAGATAACCACTACAACAAAAAAATGTAAAAACTGATTAAAATAAATATTTAATGTTCCACACAACTTTTTTTTTGATAAACCAATTTGCAATTTCCTGCTTTTTTCTCATGTAACCTACATGTAAATTATAAACCACTGAATTCTTTTTTAAATAATAGGAAAAAATATACGTAAACACAACAGTCGAAGAAAAGCCCAATTGGCGTTGTATAGGATCGTCAACACGTTTATTTTTATTTGGCGTCGCATCGCTTAGGTTAGAGCGGACGTGTCATTTCTAACAGTTTCTTTTGTAGTAAAACATATCCTTGAGCCGCGAGAAGATTCCGAATTCTGACCGAATTTAAACTTAGAACACTGCTACTTGAGTATTTAAAACGATACTATGCGGGCGGTGCACCTGAGCAAATATTACCCTTTTCTATTAAAATGTTGAGTGGCATAAGTCTGAGCGTCTGAGCAACTGACAACTTGTGAGTCATTCATTATTTATCACAGAGCCAGTCACAGAGACTCATTCCGGGAATAACAATCTTACTAATACATATTATAAACGCGAAAGTTTTTAAGTATGTATGTATGTGACTTTGTTATTCCGATATTGCAGCTGGCCTTAAACCGCGGTGTGCAGCTAGTGCAACATAAGAAGCTGTAGTTCTGATAAACAAAGTACTCAGAACTGATACCGGAAGGGCTAACTTCGTTACTTTGTGATGGACGAACAGGAACAATAGATGAACTCACAATAGCTACAATCACTTCCCATTAATGGGGCTAGTTCATTATTAATAGACCAAGGGAATGCACCGGCCGCCGCACACAGGGGCAGGCTATTATGAGTCAATACCCCAAACCTATCAAATGGCTTCCGATAATTGATTACTTTTGCTTAAAACACAATATTTACCGTGTTTTAAGCTTTTGTGTTTTATTTGATTACAATGCAAAATCGCGCAATCATTTTAATTTGATATAATAAAACGTATTTATATTTTATCAAAATAATATGAAGTAATTTCTTTCTTCTCTTTTTGCAATAAAATTCATATTCGAATATCTTTTAAATATATTTGAATTAGCTGGTATAGTGAATTTGCTAATCGTTGCCACTCGGCATTGATGGGAACTAATTAATATTTGATTTTAATACTGGTGTCATTTGTAACGTATTTTATTGAAATACCTTCTTTTAAAAAATAAAAAGTTTGTACAATGAATTCCTAGAGCAGAGCCGCGGTGCGCCCGCGCCGCCGGGCCCTCTGTAGATGTACAAATGCCGTACTTAAATCAGCTGCCCGTATCCGCTCGTATCCCTTCCCAATTCTGAGACCACCATGATGATATATTAATTGAATGATTATAAACAAAAAGCTTCGGCCCGCTGCTTCGACGGTGCAAAAGACTTAATACTTAGGTTCTTTCATGTCTCTAAGGCGGTTTAGGCTATTGAATATTGGTATTAAGTTTTAAATTATACTAGCTGCGTCCTTCGGTTTGTCCCGATCACGTGTGAATACCGAGATCAAAAGTAGCCTATGTTACTCCTCGATAATGTAGCTTTCTATTGGTGAAGAACCGTTCAGTATTTTCGAAGCCTATTCACTATAAACAAATAAATCATTCCTCTTTCCAATATTAGTATAGTATGGCTAGAAGATTTCGAAGAGTTCTCTCAAATGCTTATTAATATTTTTTATACATTTGATTATTCACTTAAGCAAGTGAAGTTACTGATTATATACTGATACCATGTTATTTAAATGAGTACTTATGTCACAGATGGTTCGTTTGTAGTCGGAACCATTATGTTAAATAGTGACGGGCCGACTAATCGGTAGGTGCGGACTAATTTGCAAATAGAACCGACTAGTCGTCAACTAACACTTCTGCAATAAAACCAAAATTTAATGAGTTAGCCATACACTTAGATGGTGACGGTGGATAGTTAGAGAAACGTGAACAAACACCTCACAACCAGAGTGTTAAATGTCCTAACATGTATTAGCTCTATTCTATTTTTTTCGACCAATCGGCAATTTTATAACCGACTAGTCGGCGTAAACCATAGTCGACCCATCTCTAATGTTTAACAATAACTCCGGTTTGATTAGTCACTAGTAGTGCTGGTAACTTTAGTCATCTTTATATTTAAAGTAGATTATACTCGGATTTGGCTAAAATAATTTACTTAATTATTGACTTGTAAACATCGCCTTTTTTTCCTACTATGTAATATTAAATAAACGCGGAATCAAAAGTTAAGTATTTATTTAACTTTGTTACTCTTTCACGCAAAAACTTAACCAATTGCGATGAAACTAAGAACGTACAGTTGGAGATCAGGTTTTTATCCCGATATTCCCTCAGTATTCGCACTTACGCTGGTGAAACTACGAAGCGCAGCTTGTATAGGATTAATAATGAATTAAATTATTTTATTTGATAATTATGTATTTTAATTCATACACTAAATTTTAATATTAAAATATACCAATGTTTGTATTGTTTCAGAAACTGAACATAACCAAAAACGATTTACCGAATACGGCCATTGAATTTTTAATCGACGGATCTGACGAGGTGGTCTTCAATGAAGGTTCCTTCTTCGGGGCCATGGACTTACACCGGATAACAATTCTAAACACGAAGAAGATCGTCTTCCGGGAGTTCGCGGCCATCAACTTCAGAGCAGCCAGCATCTTCCTAGACATCCAAGATTGCGACCTCCTGAGATTCGAAAATGGCACCTTCACACAGCTCGGAGGTACCTATTACTTTAGCATTGCGATTACATCTTTAACATTGCAATTGTGAGAGCATTGGCGAGGTTATTTAGCTTTTCATCTGCAAAAACACAGCACACTAAGCGAATTGAGTACCTATTTTTAATGTTTCGTACCTGAAGGGTAAGAAACGGGACCTTTTTACTAATACTTCACTGTCCGTCTGTCTGTATCTCACGAACCTTGATAGCTTGACAGTTGAATTTTGACATCTATCATATTTATTTGTGTTTTTGAATCATTGAAATTAGTGGAGCTCGATATTCCGACATTATTTTAAATGTCTTGTTTTTATATACATTGAATTGATTGAATAAAAGACATACTGAATTTTTATATGGACAAGAACGACTAGTTTTATAAATAAACTAGCTGCGCCTCTCCGTTTTACCCACGTAAATCCTGATAACTCATGAATATGGCCTCTGTGGCGGGTCGGCCGAACGCCTGGCTGCAACGCAGAAGGCTGCGGGTTCGATTCCCGTCGGATGCAAATATTTATGCTTAAATATAAATATTTGTATCTGGTCTGGGTGTTTTTCTTTGTATAATATGTAGTATTTCCGTTGTCTAGTACCCATAGTACAAGCCTAGCGCTTAGTTTGGGGTTAGATTGCGCTGTGTGCAATGTCGTGCAATATTCATTTATTCGTGCAATATTCATATCGTAATCGGGAAATCGGGTATCGGGATTTTTTTTTTCATAAGAGAACCTTCTCCTGAACGATAACAAACACGACAAAAAAAGGATTAGCAAAATCGGTCCAGCCATTTACGCGTGATGCCGTGCCCGACGGAAAAAAGGATTTATTTTTATGTACAGGATGAACCATTTCGATGAGCTTTCAAAGGGATATCTTAAACTATAAGGCTTAAATCTATAATCCGTACTTTGTCTTAGCTCAGACTTACCTAAGCTTGAGCTAAGCAAAAACTTTGACTTAAGACCATTTTGGTATTTATAACGCGATTTTTGCAACTTGCTTAGCTCAAGATTAACATAGTCGCAGAAAATATTAACCTAAGTAGCGATATTTCTCATTTCTACCACATTTAAAATTTGAGAGGTAAGTACCTAATATTTAAGTAGCCCTCAAGTTTTAAGTGGCCTCAAATTTCAATAAAATTTTAAATCGCCACTGACGATTTAAAATTTGAGGGCTACTTAAATATAAGGTACTTGGCTTTCAAATTTTAAGGGCCTTCAAATTTTAATTAGCGATTTAAAATTTTAATAATAATTTAGGCCATTAAAACTTGATTGCTACTTAAATTAACCCTCGACGTGTATTCTACACATACGTTAGTGTAGAATTAAAATGCGCGTGACGTGTTTTCTACACGTACCCGTGTGTAACATTAAAGTGGTCTACTTTTGTCTATGATTGTAAACGTTTCTTTTTTGCATGAAGGTAGTAATTGATGTATATACGTCAGTCCCATCATTGTTTAATAAGTCCCATAGATAATTTGCGTAAATTGGAACTACAAACGGAAATAAAAGAAAAATAAACGACGCTTCATTAGTGTTTCTGTGTCCGCCATTTTTTTCACATTGTGAGGTGAAAGTGGAAAGTAATAAAAAGTGAAAAAAATGTTTAGAAGGACAAATCGGTGACTTTTCTTTCATAAAAATACCAGAAAAAGACAGTAGTTTATGTGTATAGTGTTATTTTGTCGAATAATTGTGAAATAATTAGTGAAAAAAGCCGACAACTTTTGAGCCGGAATAATGGCGGATGTCGATTTCGCGATTGTGTTTTGTTTTAAGTTTATTTCTAAGTGATTTATTGTGAATTGAGGGTAGCATAGTTAGTAATATGATTAGAGTTGAATATTGTAAGGGAAATAAGTGTGTGGTTTGAGTGGTTGTTCGTAAAATATGGAAATATGATGTGAGAAACCCGTTGCAGCAGCGTTCCAGCAGATAGAAAAAATCGAATGCTGGAATTGTCATCATAATTAGAGCAACAGGTAAATAAATTCAGTTGTTTTAGCTAAATTTAGTGTATCAGAAATTTCAAGCCCAACACAATTATGTCACAATTATATATCGCTAAATGTAAAATAATGCTTAAAATAAGCATTTTTCACGATGCCTACCCGGATCCATTTTGTTTTGAAAAACCAGTATCATTTTCCGTACCTAGACCCCAGGGACCCTGTACATTCAATGGGTGTTGCTCCCAAATTTAAAGTGTAGAAATGAGAGATATCGCTACTTAGGTTAATATTTTCTAAGACTGCTAAGCTTGAGCTAAGCAAGTTGCAAAGATCGCGTTTTAAATACCAAAATTGTCTTAAGTCAAAGTTTTTGCTTAACTCAAGCTTAGGTAAGTCTGAGCCAAGACAAAGTACGGACTTTAGATTTCAGCCTAAGAGATAGCAATAAATTATTATATACGTTGTGTCCTCGATTTTCACAATTAAAATGGCATTATTAGATTCTTAATAAAAATATTAACCTAACCAGGATCAAACCTTGTCTTTTACCAAAATAAAATAAACATCATAATATTATTGTACGGTGTTACTGATAAAGATGAAATCCTAGACTGGTCACGGTGACTAGACAAGGGCTATAATACTCGACATAACAATATTTGCCGTACAAAAGTACGTTTAGGGAAACAAAAGCATTAAAGCTTTTGTTTTCCGAAACTCAATATTTTTAAGGTTTCGTACCCAAAGTTCTTGTAAAAACAAGACCTTATTACTGATATTCCACTGTCTGTCCGCCGGGCTTTCACCAGGCTGTATCTCTTTCTTTTTCTTAGTTATGGCTTCTGTCAGCAATATAGGACAATTTAGCCAAATTCTTGTACTAATAGTGAACTACCACTATTATACTGTAATCGTTTGAAATAATTTTCAATGCGTGAAGGCTGCAGAAAAAATGGCGACGATTTTTCTCCAACCCCATGGAACATTTGTTTAAGTAACGTGCTAATTTCGTGTTTGGCACTGGTATTTTTATTTTCACTTCACTTGTTGAACTTCGCGTAACTAAATTGATAACATGCCGCCGAAATTAAACAATTTAAACGCACTAAAACTAGGTTATGTAATAATAAAAAATCATGACGACATTCCACTAACGCGTCAAAAACAAAAGTCCAAGCTGTATCTCATGAACCGTGATTGTTAGACAGTAGACGGACCGAATGACTGTCGGCAGTTTTACCGACTAGTCCGTTACTGTCATCTAACAATTGAGCAATAAAACCAATTTTTATTGAATTAGTAGTGCAATCAGAAGGTGGTGAAGGGTGGTCAGAAAAACGTAATCAAGCACCTCACAATCAGGATGTACTTCCAATGGCTCAACGAGAAACAGCTCTACTCTAGTTTATTCGAAAACGGTTGTACCATTTTTTGGAACGACTAAGGGATGATTTACATTGGACCGTTTCCCGGCCGTGCCGGGTCCGGGACTGCTCGCCGAGCAAAGGAAAACAAGGCTCGGCTAGGTGACGGTCTAATATAAAGCATCCCTAACCCATATATCAAACGGCAATTCAAACCAACTAAATATTTAAGGCAGGATTCCATACAACAAACGTGATTTTTAAAAGTTAAACGCAACGTTAGCGCGATTTATTGTTGCCACTGGCGCTATCTGGTGATAAATTGGCGTCAGTGGTAAAGAACATACAAACGTGAGTCGTCGTTTCGCTCACATATTGCGTCCAGTGTTTATTTTAAGGTTCCGTCCCCAATTGTGATAATGATACGGGACCCTTTGTGCGCGAGTCCGATTCGCACTTGGCCGGTTTCATAAAATACTTAAGGTTTTATAAGTCCCACAATCTGAGGGAACATTTATTTCATCATCATGAATAGAACAGATGTGTTATATTTATAGGCACGAAAACAAAATGTTATTTACTATAGAAGCAGTCGGGCGTGATTAATATTTTGTGTTATACCTACAAGTTTTTGTTTACCATACTTAATAATTTTAAGAGGAAAGACTTAGGTATTTGTTTATTTGTTTGTAAAGAATAGATTCCGAAGCTACTGAACCTATTTCAAAAATTATTTCATCTTCTATTGGTGAAAGAATTTTTAAAGGAAGGTACATGATCTAGAAGTAACACAGGTTACTTGTCATCTCGACTTGCGCGTAAAACCGCGGGACGCAGCTAGCAGATTCCCGTTGTTTCATCCGTGTAAGTACTGATCTCGCGGGATTTTCCAAAAACTCTTTCATAATGGATACTTACTCCTGACAGAGAACGCATTCTCCAAACATGCCTCTAGGAAAGCGGTTTCGGCTCTACGTTGATACTTATACTCGTGTTATAGTTCAGACATTTAGTTAGGACTTAGAATTTCATAAGTACCTATAGCTAGTATTTATTTTTTTAATTTTCGTATTTTTAGTTCACTTTTGTTGAAATGAAACTAGGTATAGTCGTTCAAACATATCAACAATCATTGATTTATTGATTTTGATTAACGCTTTATTGTACCAAAAACACAAATCAAAACAAATTACAGAGAGGGAATCATAAAGCTGGTGGCCTCATTATCATTATTGGATATCAAATGATATAAGTTGGTGTGTTGTTTGATACCCATTCGGTACCTATAATAGGTATCGGATCAAAAGTGGTCGCGTAATACACACCTACGACTTTATCAAATTGTCGTTGTAATAAAGCTATTGAGTTCACCGCTTTGTCCGGTAAATGGCGAGAATAGACGGTTCTGTGTTCAACATCGAGATGTTAACGGAAATCATGCATAAAGGTGAACTATGAACAATGACACGACTTTATGTTACTTAGATCACAGAATACTTCGTAGTACAATTACAGAAGACTCACTGCTCAAAGTAATTTAAGGCTCTTTTACGAGTTAAACTGAAAATCCCTGTCGGATTCATAGAAAATTGTTGTTTATTTTCTGACGCAATGTTTTAAAACATATTAGTTTGTACTGTTTGTAAAGGACATTGTTTTCGACGTTTTGATGCAGATTTTATAAAAAGAATTTGAAGCCTTAGCACAGTTTTGACTAAAATGTCCTAAGGCTTTGAAACAATAAGAAGTTTTTGTCTTAAAACCACACTAAAAGTGGGGATCAATGTCATTTACAAACACTACGAGCGACTCTCTACTCTAGTCAACAGAGCCTTAATAGGTTCCTTGATGTTTTTTTAGTTTATCTCCTACTACGAAAAAAACTTAAAAAAAAACCTCCTTATAACTTTACTGTCCAAGAAATGAAGCTCAAGGTTAATTTTTCAACGAACTTAAGACACTGTAATGAACCGATTTTACAGATAAACTTAACTGAGGAGAAAAAAACATCGTTTTCGATTACTGACTGGCATTTACATATTTAATATTAATTATCTTAATTACAAATATAAACATACTAGTAAATACTTGTTTAATATCTTACATAATATATTATGTGAGATAATCAAGTATAGTAGAAGTTAGTTAAGTAACTTAATAGATAACAAGTCCCATTATAGGATACAATGCAGACCAGTGTCCAATGCCTATTGTACTACTAATGTATTGTCATGAAATAGGTAATACAACTAAAATTCTATAAAGCGAACAATACCATCTCTTTAGATATGGGATTAAATAGTACTCCCAGATTGACAACGTCTTTAGAAATATTGAAGGTAACCTTCGAAAGAAAAACCAGTAACTATATTGTCGTTCTATTGTTTAAGGCTAGAAGTATCTGATGGTACTGAATTTCTTACGAATATAGATACTTCAATGACAATCAAGGTCAAAAACAACTGAGATACAACAATTATCTGTATGAGATACATAATATAAGATATTTGATGGCGTGTTCTTTGTGATGTGTCGCTATCCACTAGGAAAGGGTTTTAGTAAATTCCATAGGGTCTGGATTTACCCGGATGAAACCGCGGGACGCTGTTTGTGGGAAATACGCAATATGTGCGATTGCCCGCGTGCGTGATTGCGCTTTTACGTGCTTTGTACGTAAAAATTAAATTAAATAAAGTCAGATATTGGATCAGTACCATATGTTTTATTGTATAGGTCACTCACTATCAAAAGAAATTAGTTCTCTTAAGTTATCGATAGCTCAAAAATCGTTACGAGCAGATTTACTTATTATTTTGGCTCTGTTACTGTATCACGAAAAATTATATCTTAACTTTATCTTTATATAAAGGTTCCGTGATAAAGTTTTTCGTGATACAGTAACAGCCTTTTTTTTAAATCGTGATTTCTGCTAAATTTGCCATCATCAATATTATATACCTAGATACAGCAACAGATTACCCTCAAACCACGCCACGGGTTTTTACACGACTGCCAAAGAAAGTGTTATGTTATTGCCGTGAGTGTATGTATGTTTTCACAATGTATTTTAGTTACACCTATGTATCAATTTTCTTTACGATCAATAATTGTTTACAAGAGCAAACTAATCTACAACGAAATCTAAATATTAATATAGCCACATAGAAAAGGCACGTAAGATTCAATGTGTTTGTAAATGACCCGCATTGAATGCACGCAAGAGTATCCTGTAGATAGATATCTATAATATGTAGTGTAGGACGTACTTATAAGATGTAGTGTGACCGAACAGTGCAAAGCTAACATGTGTGAAATCAACCAGTAAGTAGTACTTCGAGTTCTTTTAAAGTACCTAATATTATGATATGCGTTTTGAAACTAACATAGTTGTTTTCACTAAGTACAAATATTGCTAGCGAAATACCAAATTCCGTACAAAAAAAATTAAACATGTTTTTTTTATCTTATTTCCTACTAATATTATAAATACGAAAGTTTGTATGTATGTATGTGACATTGTTACTCAATCACCCAAAAAATTCTGAACGCATTGCGATCAAACTTGGAATATAAGTAGCTGGAGACCAGGAATAACACAGGCTACTTTTTATTCCGATTTTACCGCGGGAACGGGCGGGTGAAACCGCGTGGCGCGGCTAGTTTTGAATATTTTTTAAAAACTTTCAAAGAATGTTGCATGCACGTCGCGTCGTACTACTAGCACCATCTAGTGGGCGTTCCCATAAACAATATCTTGTTTCTTTGTATTGGAGGCGATTAAAAAATAATCATCTTACTTTGGCGATTAACACACCTTTTGTAAGCCAAAGTCTAGCTAGAGGAACTGCCCACTTCCCACTTGTGGGCGTGCACATACATCCGAATAGGTGGAATTAAAAAAAAACCTAGCGCTTCACCTACGACCCCACAGCAATCACTGTGTTAAATTTCAAGTTTTCAAGCGGTTTAGAAGTGGCATACAAACGTGTCTCTCTTTCCATCCCTTAGGGGTTGAATTTCGAAAAACTCTTTCTTAGTGGATACCTACACGTCACAAAGAACACTCTATCTAAATTTCAAGTCTCTAGAACCAAGGGTTTGATATATAATTTTTTTTCTGTGTTACAATAAAGATATATTATTATTATTATTATACAATCAGTCAGTCAGGAAATTGAATTTTGTAATGTATTGTATAGAATTATAAATGTATAGCTGATAACTAAATAAATAAATAACTAGCCGTATCGTCGTCGTCGCATCTGTTAGTACGGCAACTAATAAATAAATAATATATATTGCACGACATTACACACAGTGGTATATAGCTCCAAACTAAGCACTAGGCTTGTACTATGGGTACTAGACAACGGATATATTATATTATATATTTTGTTGTAAATACATACATATGATAGATAGAATACACCCAGAACCAAAAACAAACATTTATGGTCAGCAGATTTTTTTGTTGCTGGCGGGGATCGAACCCGTAACCTTTTGCGTTGCTATCCGAGCTTCGCCTCGCGCCTGCACCGTATCAGTCTGTGCCTATGTTTTGCGCCCAATATGTATATTATTTGGTTAGGTTGTGAACGCACCAAGTTCCGCCAATCGCTTTTATAAGACACACTGCCCCGGGGCACAGTGTGAGTCGTATGTACCTACTGGTGACCAGCTGATGACTAATACGATCCTATTTCTGTGTCTTCACATTCAGCCAACCATAAGATGTGTATGTGTTTCGTCCTGCTAATGTATTAGCGTAGCTTAATGTGATAAACACAGTTTCCCCCGCGTAGTCCCGATTCCTCAGTTCAAACCTTAAAATAAGTTACATCTTAGCTTTAAAGTAGTCTCACGCTTTTACATAGTGCTATAATAAAAAATACAAGTCTATAGGACAATAGGTAATTTATAATCAATTGTAGATCATACAACTCGTTGTGTTGTCAAATACATCCAGTATAGAAGTTAGCACTTTTGATTTTCCTTCGCCGTGTGTATTTCTTTTTTTTTTATTAACCTATATTGTCTCACTGCTGGGCAAAGATCTCCCTAACATCCTTCCAAGCTGTCCGGTCCTGGGCTAGATTTGGCAATTCAACAAAATTGAAAATTCAACACATTTATCAATTTGGGTTTCGAAAAGCGTTAACAAAAATATAACACCTGATGTTAAATTATTTCAGCATTTTAATTATAGGTGCCTAAATGACAAATCTGTTTTTTTTATTTTTGATATATTTTAAAGTGTGCCCTACACTTGGATGACTATAATTAAAGAAATGCTTTCCAAAAATTTCCGCACTCGACAGGACTACGACCTATTTTTCTTTTTAATTTTTAAGCCCATTTTTTCATTTTTTATCAACCAATGTTAGGAGAATATTAATTATTTACTTATTTTGTTCGACCAAGTGTAGGTATTTCTAGTGATGGGATAAAATCTCACAAAGCTACGGTTGTCTATGCGTGCAGTGCACGCCTGTTATTCCCTGGTATTATTTAACCGTAGTATTAAGGATTCCTGTAGTTGTAAATCGAGGGCATGCCCAAAGACTAGAAGGTGGTGACAGTCTACCTTCTAAAAATACGCAGTTCCCCGACTCGACAGCTCAGTCACAGTAGAATGACTCATTTGTGTTGGATGAATAAAAATCAAAACTGCTAACACCTTATACAAGAGGGGATACCTACTAAACTTGAGTGCGAAAGTCGTTGCATATATCTTTATACTGCGATATATTACATCGACATATTGGGCCCTACCATGATGTCTTATAAAGTCGTCGCGAAGTCGTCGCGTTGTCGTTCAGCTAAAAAAATATAATTAAATACACATCTTCTTCTTCTTCTTCTTTAAAATGGCTTTTCCTTTCGGACATTTGCCAGTGTCAAGTATTATCAGTATTTGTAGGTTATTTGCATCGAACAAAACAGTCAAGTCGTCAAAGTTAGAGTCAAGTCGAGGGAATCATTGTAAAAAGGGGGCCATTTTTACAATGTTTGTTCACGGAGCTTTGGAGAGAACACTAAGCTAAAGTCCATGTTTTGCACCGAATTTTACTTTTATTTTCACTTGTACATCTTCACGAAACTAAATTAATTAATGTGCCAGCGAAATTAAACAATTTACACGCATTTGAACTAAGTTTCACAAAAATGAAAATTTAGCAACACATCTCCTCAACGCATTCCCGCCAAAACTCTAAATACACATCAAATAATTATAAAAAAAGTAAACAAACTTAAAACAGGATAAAAGTTTTTTTTTAATTGTCTGTGTTTTTTAAAAGTAGTCGGAGTACTTTTTATTTAAAATTTACTTTAGTTTTTTGAACGACAAAAGAACGACATAGCAACGACAAACGATCATGGTAGCGCGGATTGTTACTGCGCTGCGCTGTCATATTACGGAAGCATCGCCATCCGTTCAAATGAGTCTTGGCGGGAACTCGTTGAGGAGATGTGGTGCTAAATTTTCATTTTTGTGATACCTAGTTCATATGCGTGCAAATTGTTTAATTTCGGGGGCATATTAATCAATTTAGTTTCGTGAAGGTGTACAAGTGGAATGAAAGTGAAAATCGGTGCAAAACATTGACTTAGTGTTGTCTCCAAGGCTCCGTGAAGATTGTTTGTAAATGGCCGCCGTGTTTACAAATGATTCCCTAGACTTGACTTTAACTATGACGACTTGACTGTTTCGATGCAAATAACTTGCATAATATATTAAAATACATGACACTGGCTAATTTCCTAATGGCCATAATCGGTTCACAACCGATAAGAAATAAATAATCCGTTCAAATTCTGAATTTGTTCAATTAGTGATTTGTTAGCAGTTCATTTAAAATTTGGAGTAGCATAAACTATCAATTCGTAACAAATGTGAGGTGAGATGTTTCATCTATTATATTAGTACTACATCTGTACCTACTGCTGCCAAAATACCATACCGGGACATTTTAACTGCGACATCTTGTTACTTCGAACGATATTACTACTGCACTGACAAAAACAATACGAGTAGCTAGTATATATTGTTTATCTTTTGTATACATTAAAATAGCAATTGTCTATTAAAATAAGATGTTTGTTATATATTACTGCGCTCCGCGGTTTTACCCTTTCTCGCGGGAATATCGGGATAGAAATCATATGTGCTATGCCCGGTATCCAGCTAACTAATATTCCAAGTTTCATTGCAATCGGTAAGTACTTTTTACGTAAAAGAGTAACAAAGTCACATACATACACGTACATACATACTTTCGCGTTTATAATATTAGTAAGATATTTTTTTTGTCTCAAAACGTTAACATTACCATATTAATTATTTTATTAAAAGATAGGGTTTTGTATAAATTGTAATAACTCGTTGTTTACAGGTCCGCTAACCATAACAATTCGAAACTGCGACACTATGTTCATCGAGGGGGTCTCGTTCTCTTGGGTGCTCAAAATGGAGATCTCTAATGTTCGAGAATTGACTGTAGGATCTGGCTCTTTCGCCATGGAGTCGAGCGCTTCCAACGTCGGCGACCACGGCCCCGGATTGATGGTTGGTACACCAAATGGTATATTACTAAACTAACTTTATATTCCACAATAATCATGTAAATAGTGTAAGATTAAGGCCACATGCACAAGCGAACATTTGCTGCTACTGCGAATGAAAAGATAAGTTATCTTTACCAAAATAAATAAAATAAGCGAACAAACACAACTATTTGAAACCAACTATTTATTAATCAGGAAATGATATTGTTACAGATTGAGATGATCAACGTAACAATTCCCCAAATACCGAAATCAGCATTCGGTTCTTCAGCAGCAAGACTATACATGGAGTCAGTCGACATTCACTCTATTGAAACAGGGGCATTCTCCGCGAACACTTACAATGTGGTGATTGCTATTAATTGTTCGCTCCGAATGATTGAGGAGGAAGCCTTTTCTGAAAAATCCCTAATTAACTACTTGAACTTAGACGGATGTAAGATTAACCACATCAAATCTCAAGCGATGAAGTCTGCCATTGCGCTCATCAAGATAAAACAGTCCAGGTAAGAATTTTTTTAAACAAGTTTTCGCCAGGGAAAATTATTATTCTATGTGTTGTTTCTAGTCTCCAGCTACTCATATTCCATGTTTCTTCGCAAACGGTTCAGTAGTTTTTGCTTAAAATAGTAACTAAGTCACAAACATACAATTCGCGTTCTATTATTTTCTACAATATTTACCTAAAATTTTACACCAAACATATTTAAAAGTTAATTCTGTTTTGTGCTCGATAATGTTTTATTTGTTTCAGTTTTGACAACATCGAAAGCGGAGCGATCAACTCTACAGTAGCATCCGTAATAATTCTGGATAGTGTCTTCCATGAATTTATGGAAAACGGATTCCAATTTTCATCATTGAATAGTGTTCAAATGGAAAGATGTTCTTTCGATGATCTTCCTCCTAATGCGATAGCTACTCCAGGAGCTTCCATTCATGAGCTAATATTTATCGAAAATGAAATAGAAACGGTCCATGAAGACAGTCTCGCATTTATAGGAAAAGCTATTGAAACCCACGAAATTGACTACATCAATAATTATTATGGAGAACCATGTAAATGTAATGTTAGTGAATGGATTGCTAAAACTCTAGGAGTAGAGAGCGGAGAACGTTTTCTAAAAAACAGTTATTGCACGGTAGATGAAATAATCGCGAGGTGTTTCAATGTAAAAGATCTAAACATGATGGCTCAGCAATTTGTCGATAAAGTATGTATTGACAAAAGTGAGATTAAATGTGACGATGTTCAGACAACTGACGGTGTCACTGAAATACAAAATCCGCGGTTTCCACATAAAAATACAAGTGAGAAAGGTTTATCAGATAGGAATAAGAAAGTTATAGGCATTGTAATAGTTACTTGTTTTGGCTGTGTTTTGATCGCTTTAATCGTTAGCCTCATACGATGGTTAAATCGACGAGGATATTGTTTCAGTATTAAAAACTTTTTTATGTCGTCGAATGCGCCATGCTGTCAATGGTGTGTGCGAGTGTTTCGTTGTGGTCATTCGTCAGGAGTTTACAACGCGAGTTCGATATCGCAGTTTTCAGTCAATGAATTCTCAGAACGTCACTGTCTTAACGATTACCGAGGTCAAGATAGAGCCACAGAATCTAGTGTTCAGGACGCTGATCTAGAGTTTGACACTACCGAACCTTCAGCGCCAGTACCCACTATTGAAAGGTGTACTCAAACTATACCAGAAGAGTTAACCGTCGAACTCATAAACAATTTAAGGAAAAAAATTGAAGTCCCAGAAAAATATGGCGAAGCAAAACAGATGATTATGCACCTGTACGGAATCTTGGACATAGAGAGTCCAACTGATGCAGCTCCAGAAGAAAATATTTATGAACTTCCGTTCCAGACGACTACTATTACTGTCCAAACCGATAAAAAAAAGAAGAAGAAGAAGAAGAAGAACGTCGGTACCAAAGTACCGTCAATAGAAAAGTTGACGCCTTTGTCTCCTTACAAAGGACAAACATCTTTGGCCCATGAATACTACCAACCGAAGGACTTGGCTACGCATTTATATGAAACTGCTTTAACGCACGAGTACTTGAAACCTAATGATTTGGAACTGCATTTATATGATGAGATTATCGCCAACGATAAAGAGAAAAAGACTTTCTCCGAAGCCATGCCTGACGTGATCATCGATCAACCGGTGCCCCGCGGACCTTATTTGCAAAAAGTGCTCAGTAATCCTTTGTCACCAAAATCGAGTGATGAGGACGAGAAACGTGACATGTCTTTGAAATCGAATTCATCTATCAAGTCTGATAAAATGAAGAATCGTCCTCTGCCAAAGAAGCCCGTCGTTGACCCTGGGGAGGGTACGTCTACGTCTACGAAGCATGGTTGAGGAACTATGTCCCGGCCAACAAAAGCGTCGGTCAATGGGAAGCGATTCAATGGGCGAGCCCGCCCAGCCCAACGACGAGACCGCCCTTCTCGTCGTGCGGCCGAATTCTACCAGGACTTGGACTGCCGTTATGTTACCGGCGATAAAAGGAACACTGACCCACAAAATTACACGACGACTAAATGGATTCGATGTTTTTTAACTGTGATATTATTTTTGATTAGTTTTTATTGCATTGAGCCGACCGTGGAATATTAAGACGATTTTTGGTTGCTAATTCCATAAATATATTACGTTGTTATGATTAATTTGTAAATATTGTGATTATTTGATATTTAATTATTAAGTAGATGTTGCTGTAATGGGCGATGTTGCCAGATTTAATATTGCTTCGAATTTTTGTCTTTATAAACGGCTCTTAGATAAATCAATTTATTCATGATATTCGTTGTGCACTAACCTGCGAGCTTAAACTTAACCGTTTACAAAGAATTATGTGATCTCTCCTTATTCACGAATTAGGTACTGACGAACTATTTAGTTCTGACGACCTTCTATTTCTTAACAGATGCGCCCTGTACTGGTTGTTAAACTTAGTATTTAAGAGTTGTACGTAGGATATCATTATAATATGTACTTTAAATTATTGATGTTAGAACAATTAAAAATTTATGCGGGGTAAAGACATTGCTGAATAGATTATTTCTAAATAAAAGATAGTCTCACAGATCTATGAAATAAAAAAAAACAAATAAATCTAGTACAGACTCATTAAATTTAAAATCCAAAATAGATGATGATAATACATGTTAAATGTTATTAGAAATAAAAAAAAAAATAAAAAAAAAAAAAAAAATAATTAAGTAGAGTAGGTAAGTACATGTTCGATGTTATCTGATTGTGATTCTAATTCAAATTACTTATAATTATATAGATGTTAGTAAGTAGGAAACCTGCAAACTTATTAAACTTAAATTATCAATCATCTCAATGTACCTAGTTGATAAACTTTTTAACTTCACACGATTCGTTAACATTTGTCAACATTTTCCCGGGTCATAATCGTGTATTATTTCTTATTACAATGATCTTGATCGCGAGATGACTCTTTTAAGACCCGGTAAAATGTTACTATATTAACAAATCGTGTGAATTTAAAAGGTTTATTAAAATCATCCAAATAGTTAGTGAGCAGTTAACGAGTCCTTCAATTTTGGAATATTGTACAAAATTTAACGTCCAAACATAACAATTAACTCTTTATTGAACTAGACATAGTGACATTATTATATAGTAGCCCAGCACCGCTATTTACACTCTTAGATATAATATTTATTTTGTAACCTATGCTTTATGCTCAACGCTAAAAGTAAGTCTATTTTTGTATGTACCTTACCTATTGAATCCAAAATGAAATTGTCTCAACCAAAAACTTAAATTGTTTATAAGTAGATGTTATATTATATGTAGATGTAGTAGATGTTATATTATAATGCGTAGTTAATTATTGCCATATATTATATCTAGTAAATTACGCACCTACCACGAGTTTTCTGATACCGATTTTCAATTAAGGCTAAGCGTCCATCCACCTTTCGGCGTCGTACGCATCGCATCAAACGGATCGTAATATTCTTTGTAAAGATAGTCACCCAAGTACGTCTACCAATCCGCAATGTACGGATCGCTCTATTCTTTTTTGTTAGTCTTAATATATTTTTTTTTTAGGACTAACATTAAAAACCGATGAGACCGTCGGCAAATTATTGATATGTATAATGTTAATTGTGAACTGGCACTCATATGGTAACTTAAGGTATGATTTCTTCTAGACCGGGCCGGGGCCGAGCCGTGTCCGATACGAGCTATTGTTGTATCAATAATGCAAAACAAAGACTGTTTTTTTTTTAATTTCTCGATTTGTACTTAAATTAACATTAAGAAAAACTCGAAGGCAGTCGAATCGTGGAAGTAAGAGAATTTGAAAATAATAATAGGCCAATAATAAATTGTCCAGTAAAATTGTCGTTCGAATGTGAGGGCTCGTATGCGTTAAATCCGGTAGCTGTGATTTTTTGCAGGCTTGTTTAGGATGTGGACCTATTGAATGATCCAAGTTTGTGACCTCGAGCGCCGAACGCAACTATGTGAAAAATCGAAAAAAAACTGCAAAATTATTTCAATATTTGGCTATTATAACCCCGTAAGGACTAGTTTTTGATAGTATCTTTTCAGAGCGTTTAAAAAGTAGACCAAATTTTCTACAATATGAGACTAAGTCTGTGTAGCCCAATAGTTTTCGAGATATAGCCTATCATAGTACCTATATAGTTTTTAACTTTGCAATTTTAGTAGTATTTTAATAAATATAATAATAATAAATAATAACGAATCCTCTCTCCAAGAGTTGGATTTCCATGTCACAAGACCTCAACCCCAAAATGATGGCCGATGAGACGCGGCACCTCTTGCGGTTGATTTCTTGTGGTTTAATGAAGGGTTATAGGTACGTATGCAGCTGCAGGAAGGCAGGATTGAACGCTTACTAGTCTGCAAGCAACCGATATTGAAGCTACATTGCGCCGCTGAAGTTGTGATTCTATTTGGAATTGCAAAGTTAAATAAATAAAACTTTGATAGGCTTAAACTTAACAATATTGTATCTACACAGACAATTATTGTCTTGTAATATTGCAAATTTAGTCTATTTTCAAAACGGCCTTGAAAAAGTTCAGTCAAAAACTGGTCCTTTAGGATTAAAATCGCCAAAATATGAAAAATGGCCGAAATTTTCGCGGGTTTTTTTTATTTTTGACATATGTTGCGTTCGAGATCACAAACTTTGATTATTCATTGGGCTACCATTCTAAACAAGTTTGCAAAAAAACACAGCTACCGGATTTAACGCATACGGTGATGTATAATTTTACTAGACTATAAGAAACGGGTTTTTTAGAAAAGTAACTCAGCTCGAACACGGCCGGCCCCGGCCCGATCTATACCCTTTTACTAAAACTTAGATCAAAAAGGTGAACAAAAGACATATTTGATTGAAAGTGAAAGCTTTTTGTTTACATTTTAATCAATCGAATACTATCAGATTAGAACTCGTTGTAGGGCGCAGAATGTTTTTATGTGAGATTAATGAAAAATATATTCTGTTCTAGAATATCTATTCTATAAATGTCTATTCTAGAACTTTCTAGAACTATCTATTCCATTTGTGTATAAATGTTGTATTAGTGAAATAAATGTTGAATGTCGTTCGTATACAGGGTTTTATTTTATTAGATTACCTTATTTAAGATTCCTTAGGAAATGCAAAAATGGACACATACGGTTTTACAACATGAAAGGTCAACCGGAAGTAAGTACACTATATTTTTAGGTCAAAAATCTAATAGGTATCTAAATCATAAATCTAATAGGTAATATCTTTCACGACCTCTGTGGCGCGTCGGGCGAACGCTTGGCTTCAATGCGGAAATTGCGGGTTCGATTCCCGCTGGGTGCAAATATTTATGCATAAAATAAATATTTGTATCTAGTCTGGGTGTATTTCTATGTATGATATTTATGTAAGTATTTACAAAAGAAAAATAAATAAATAAGTAGTATATCCGTTGTCTAGTCACCGTAACACAAGCTTAGCAGCTTACCATGGGGCTAGATGGCGCTGTGTGTTGGTCACAGGTAAAAAAAAAGAAAAAATAAGTGGTCCCGTTCACCTGGAACCTTGAGATTTGGCAAAAAAGCAAGATATTGGTGTTTATATCTTCCTATACTAAATACTATAATATTTTAAAGCGGAAAGATATTTTGTTTGTTCGTACATAATAGGCTACAAAACTTTCAGCAATAGAAAGCTTACAGAAGGCTACATTTGTTCTTGATGTTCCCACGAGATCGAGACTTACGTGGCTGCGTGTGACTACGCGGGACGCAGCTAGTTAGTAGCACAAATAAATATAAAAATCCAAAACCATAAGTTTTGAAAATGAAAGGGTGTCTGCATACGAAACCTAATAAACCAGTGTAATGCCCTCAGTGTCGAATGAGCGCCTATACAATAAAAATGTTTTGATAACTGGTCATCGATTACAGACCCGATTGAAAAAAAAACAGGTATGCACTTACCTAATAAATTTGAGTATGTACAAATACCGACTTTATTTCGAAAAAGGCATATCTCAGAAATAAATATATGTAGCACTAGCTGTGCCCCGCGGTTTCACCCGCGTAAGTCCCGATCCCGCATCTGAATCAAAAGTATCCCATGTTGCTCTCCATTACTTAAACTCTCCCTATGCAAATTTTCATCCAAATAGTTTGAACCGTTTGAAGGAACAAACAAACAAACAAATTTTTAGATTTATAATATTAGTTAGGCTTAGGATTGAACGTAGATTAAACATCCATGTACTGCTTCACTAACTTTCTACCGCTTATTATAATCCAAATAATTAGACTTTGTTATTGCCTACAGACATAAACATTTTCAGAGATGTACCTTTTTCAAAAGGGCATTATTCAATAAAAACCAAATAGTATTCATTAATATATATATTTGCTACCAGAAGTAACACTGTACTCGTCAATTTCGAGGCACCAGTGACAACGATCGTATGAATAGCTGTAAGAGTCAGTTGGTCAGGCAGGAGTAAAGGGTCCCTAGAAGGCAAACGATCCAAGCTACCGCGACGTCGATGACGCCACTGCACTTGAGCGTTTACCCAATTTACCACAGGAAACGAGTCATTTCACTAACTATACTAAATAAACAGTTATTGGATTCAGAACTTACATTGAAGTTATCTTCCGACCGACGAACATTTGTGTAGAAAATAACAAAAAAATACAATTTCTAAGAATAAGTCCGAAACACAGAATGTGAATGCTCACTTATATAACACTCGGTAGATTCTAGTCTACATCTAATCAAATAAAAGTATCTAATTTATATATCTTATTTAATAAATTAGATATTATACTCATCTACATCATACATGAGTTCTGCACTACGCACAAGCAACTAAGAAACTTTCAATCGAAAGACTACAATATACGATTTTAAACTTACATGGTTATTTTCACTTTGCATATTATTAGATAACGAGGTATATACCATGTTTATTTTTACCAGCTTGTTCACATGACAACAAGCTCATGAATAAGCTGGTCGAAGTTACTGGCGAAATATCGAGCTGCGTGTAAATAAAAATTAACATGGTAAATACCTCGTTATCTAATAAAATTCATAGTATTCCTTTACATCTTCAGATTTCGTGAAGAAATGCTGGCGAAAGTCTTATATGTACCCTGTTTCAGAATCTTAGTTTAAAAAATGTTAGCTGTCAATTATCAAAGCAAAAAGTATACAAACAGCTGTCAGTTTCAAATAAATGTATCAGTTTTTGTTTACATTTTTAATCCAAGATTCTGAAACAGAGCGAGGGCATTATCACATCACTTAATTAAGGCCCTCGCTAGATATGTGCTGCTTATCGGCACCGACCTATGCAACCTATGGCCAGGGCCAGCCCGGGATAAGCTTCTTAAGCTCAGCTTTCGGCTTTTAGGGGTAAAATATTGTCTATTATTATCGAATTTATGAACTGTTTCCCTATTATTGGGTGCAGTTGACTAAGTGACTAATTACGACTATTCTATTGGTGAAAGAATTTAAGAAATCCAGTAGTTTCGTAGCCCATTCATAACAGACAAACAAATAAATCTTTCTTCTATAAAATATAAGTATAGATTCGTATAACAATGCTAATATTCTAATATTAGTATAGATGTTAAAATATTTGCATTGTTATTTCTTTTTTACGTTAGACGTGACAATATTAGCAGCGCTGCATAGATTTTTCTTCGTGTAAAAATAACATGGCATATGGATGAGACTTCACCTCAAGTACTAATAGTAGCTATACTTTAAACTATAATTCAAAAGTGTAGGAACTAACACCAATAAAAGTGAAGAAAGCGCTGCGTCCCGCTGTTTCACGCGCGTAAGACTCGATACCGTGGGAATATCGGGATCAAAAGTAGCCTACGTTACTCCTCGATAATGTACCTAGCTTTGGTAAAAATATCGGTCCAGTTTTGGATAGTACCCCTAAATCCTAATATACATAAGTACTTACATATTGAGCCCTACCATGACGTCTTATAGTCGTCGCAAAGACGTCGTTCACTAAAAAACATAATTAAAAATACATCACATAATTTAAAAAAAAGCTTCAACACAGGTACCCACCTGTGGGTGGGGTGTTTTTCATTAAAAATTGACTTTATTATTTTGAACGACAAAAGGACGACATAGCAACGGCAAACGATCATGCTAGCGCGATTATATGTAACCAACGTAACCTCCTATTAGTATAGATAGATCACATTACATCATCACATTATTTTTATTCCATTATCCAATATTTACAACATAAAAACGTAAAAGGCTTGAAACGTTGGTTTTAAAGTAAAATTTTATCAAAAGCATTTCGGTCAACCATATTAGTGAACCAGATAAAATGAACGTAACAGTATTTCGATTTTCGACGTAGCGAGCGTTGCATAATCCTATTAAGTCACACATTTCACCCGTTCTAATCCTTGCACTTTTTTTACCTATATCTATGGAAAAAGGCACCGTAGCTCATAAAACATTCTGTCGGACATATAGATTTATTTTCATTTTATTAAAAGCTATGAACCAATAATATAGCAAGATCATCATATCTAATGAACTTAGTCTAGTAAACCTTCCGATAAATAACTATTTTTAATCAACAACCAATGATCGCCAATTAGACTACATGCAGTCTGCTAGATTTCTAAAGGTGATTTACATGCTTCGAAAATCAACTTACGAGTTCCTTCTGTTTTTGCGATTTTGCATTGTATAACAATTTTCAGCCGTTCTTGAGTTGATAACGGTGTAACTAAAATGACTTTCGTTTATATAAATAGATAACCGCTTAGTGATATTGTTATACAAAGCAAAATCGCAAAAAGTATCTATTAACAGCATTGTAATTGTTGCCTAACAATTACAATGCTGTCAATAGATAAACGGGAGTTAAATCGGAAAATAATGTTTTATTTAAGCAAAAAAAGTAAGATTGCAAAAAATGCGTCAAAGCACCCTGTGCTGTTATTCCCGTATTCCATTAAAATTTCTCTAATATCATTTCAATCTTAATGTTGTCAATCCTTAATTAAAAATTTAACGTTCATTAAACAAGATTTGATATTATTTACTATTAACTATGTGTATTATTGCTGGTTTATAACATATTTTTCGGTTTTAATCGCGTTGCGTATTTTTATATTTTGATCTACCTGCCTAATATTTCTACGGCATCACATTACATCAGGACTTACGCCAGTGAAGCAGCAGACCCAGCTACTAATTTTAGATGTACTTAGATAAATAGGACGTTTACTGTAAGCCTGCAAATCGCATCGTACAATTGTAAAAACAAAAACATCTAGCTATTCTAGAAGATGGAAAATGTAAGTAGCTATACATACATAATTTGCAAAATGACGTCGTCTAAGCATACGAGTCTGTCAATTATAGTCGGAGGGCTAGTCCTAGAGGCAACTTCTAAAAATTGTAACACCTTACTTACACTCAAGGATTAGACAGTTAATTTTTCATTAATTATCAATTCAATTTTGGCGATACACTGAAAATGAACGACAAGTTAAACGTGTAAAAAGCATCGATGTACGAACGATGAAGTTTACCGCGCTTCTATAGGTACTAGAAAGGAAGAGATGACAAAGTCTGTACTTGAAAGTAAATAAAAAAAAAGTTGTCTAGAGGGCTAAGAAAAAGAAGTAGAACAAATTATATATAATTTTTAAAATTCATGTCTGTCTGTTTCTCTGTCAGTTCCTTATACAATTAAAACCACTAATCCGATTGAAATCTGGTTTTCAATATTGGATAGTTCTATTTTCGAGGCAGGTCGTGGTATACTTTGCATCAAAATCCAAGTAGTAGAACTCGAGTAATAAACGAAAAAGTGCAACCGCTCGGCCGCCCGCGCCCGGATAACGCGTTTTTCACTTTCGCGGGTGAAACCGCGGGACGCAGCTAGTTTTCAATAAAAGTTACTAGCCGCGCTGACGCTTTCACCGGCATTGTCAACGTTCACAGAAAATGAACAAAGAGTGAAGCGTGTAATCTTTGCCTTTTTTTCTACGTAAATATGTTAGATTTGGGTTACATTTTATACTCTTAATACTAATTTGTTACATTTACGATGTATTGAATAAATCATTCACTAGAAAAAAAAAAACAATCTTCATTCTTTAAAAAGATTTATTCAATTGTGTGAACAAGTGAACTGTCTGATCCAGTTTTAACACATCGATATATTGTAGGAAGATTTTAAGAAACACCACTAGAATCAAAAATGAATATCAAAATTTTATAATGTACACATATTTCCGTTACATTTTTACCCCAGTGGGCCTTGAGGCTTTGGGTTGTTGGGGACCCAGTGCTAGGGTATTTTTGAAAGGAGTTGTCAGCAGCGATCGAAGCGACCGGTGATCCCATAGCTAGCTCAGGGCATCACTGACGACGGTTGTTTCTCTTTTTAATTTAAGTGCATGTTTTTATATTTTCTTGTTTATTTTTTGTTCATGTTTGTAACGCTTTATGTTTTAAATTAGTAGGTACATTTGTAAAATTATTTTTACATTACATATCGAAATATCCAGCCAGCTCTTCAAAATTGAACAATATCTTCAATGAAGAGTATTTCATAAGTACATCGTCCTAGCGTTGACCTCTCGGACTACGGTATATGGCTGAAGGCCGACGTCGCAGGCGCACCTCAGCGCAGAGCGGACCGCATCTATCGCTCAGTCGCTTGCGGCGTTTCACACGCAACGCAACCTAACCGCGCTTGCCTCCACACCGCTCTATTTACATTGCAAACAAACCACGACGCGAACGTTACTTCATAGTTCAATACTTACATTACAAAAATATTATTGCCTTTGTGAAACTATTCGAGTTTTTTTACTACTCTAAACTGTGTCAAAATTATTCAAAGGTGAGTGTTATCACTATCATAACCTTTTGAGCGTTTTATTTACAATGATTTTAAGTAAATAGTGAACAAATATTCATATTTTGGCTCAAGTTCAAATAGTGTTTCAGTTGGGTGCGTCAGCTACAGTGAAGTGGTTTATTTATTGTTTGAAGTAGGTACAAGGTGATGCTAATTGAATCATTTTACTATGTACGGACGGATCCTACAAAATACAACAGTATTTCAAGGAAATTATAGCTAATTCGTTTGAATGAATAGAACGAAACGCGTCATTATTGATTACTAGCTGCATCCCGCGGTTTGTGACCCGTGGGCATATCAATATCAAAAGTAGCTCTTGTTATTCCTCTGTAATGTAATTAACTCTATGTAAAAGAATTTTATCGGCCCAGTAGTATTGGACCCTATTCGTCTTTCCTGTTTATAATCTTACTAATATTATAAACGTGAAAGTTTGTATGTATGTATTCATGTATGTCTGTATTGGACTTTGGAATATAGGTAGCTGGAGACCTGAAATAACACATAGGGTAAATCCGGATATCCCCACGGGAACGGGACTTACGCGGGTAAAAGCGCGGAGCGCAGCTAGTATTAGTGTATAAATACTTACACTTGGCTCTTAGTATAATTGTATATGAGTATAAAATATGATAATACAACTCTTAAAAAAACTAAAAAGCATAATAAAAGACCGTTAGGAATGACTATCAGCGGAAATTTTATTTCAAGGACACAGTACAACCAGTATTATAAAATAAAACAAACGACTAATTCAAGTAAACAAATGTCTCTCTAATTTGTTTACTTGAATTCGTTTTCATCAAAAACAAAAACCCCTCGAATGGCCTCATTCACTGAGTAACTACGAGAATATGGCTAATAGCAGCGTCCCGCGATTTCACCCGATCCCTAAGATATTGCGAAAAACAAATTATTGGACAATAGCTCTATCTATTTTATTAAAAGCTTTTATTCCATACTAGTAATAATACTAGTATGGAATAAAAGCTTTTTTTTTTCATTTGTAATAAATAGGCTCCGAAACAATCCGTCCAGTGGATTTCAAGAATTCTTTTCGAGGAGGAAATTAGGCTACTTGTGTTGCTACGGGATCGGAACTTACGCGGGTGAAACCGCGTAACGTAGCTAGTTACCTATATCATCTTATACGTCCGTAGATGACCACTAACAACAATAAATGGATTGATCTAAAAGAGTTAAACAAGTTTAGAAGTGGATATGAAAAAGTCCCAGCGTTGATTTTTTAATCAACAGTATAACCCATAGAAATGGATTGGTTTCTATAAGAGACAAGAAGAAGAAAGACCGCCTGATAGTAAAGCTTTTTTTCTGTCGGCGTCCTACGTTCCACAGTTGAACTGTTTGGATATTTATTGACACACCTTTAGGGTTCCTATACGAGCTAAACTGAAAATCCCTGTCAGATTCATCGAAAATTAGATAGTAGATTATTTTCTGACGCAATGTTTTAGAATATTTTCGTTTGTTTCGTATTGTATTGAAGCCTTATGACATTTGTTAAGACAATATTTTTTGTCTAATATGTGCTAAGGCTCTACACCTTTTGATACTTTTATTTAAAATTTATATCAACACGTCGGAAACAATGTCATTTACAAACGCTACAAACGAAAATATTCTAAAACATTGTGTCTGAAAATATCAATAATTTTCAACGAATCCGACAGGGCCTTAAAATAATCGACTTAAAATTGGAACGTCGTTATTCTATTACCCACCATCTGGCTGGGTAATCTAAGGTACAAACTTTACGTGTTATCCTATTCGAATTGGCCGAAGCTTAAACACGTGAACCAGCGATGATATAGCACTGCTGTAGCAAGTCTCATAGAAACGTCAAATCGCTGCAGTAAGCAAACAATGTCAAGTATCGTGGCCAGTTTTAAGAACTGTTAATGTAAACAGACACCGGAACTCGTTATTGTATACAGACGAATGTTTATTATATAGACATTGACTAAAGTAATAAATGATTAAAGAAACCTATGAGATTGATTTTCAAATACCTATTCAACGATATTCCACTTAACATAGTCAAGTTTTCTTTATTTATTATCTACAATACGACGTTTGGTGGTCGCCATTTTGACTTTTCTAAACTGTTATGTCTTTAGTGGCACTTGCAGGACTAAGACGAGTATAATTATGGTCGTGCGAATCTTCAATCAATCACAGATAGGGGGTTTTTGGCGGGAACGCGTTGAGGAGATGGGTTGCTAAATTTTCATTTTTGTGAAACCTAGTTTAAATGCGTGTAAATTGTTCAATTTCGGAGGCATATTAACCAATTTAGTTTCGTGAAGTTGTAATAAAAGTGAAAATCGGTGCAAAACATTGACTTTAGCGTTGTATCCAAAGCTCCGTGAAAAACTTTTGTAAAAAAAAAATGGCCTCCGTTTTACAATGATTCCCTAGACTTGACTTTAACTATGACGACTTGACTGTTTCGATGCAAATAACTTGCAAATACTAATAATACTTGACACTGGCAAATGTCCGAATGGAAAAGCCATATTAAAGAAGAAGAAGAATCACGTATAGACCGATCTGGACCGACCGTCAAGATCCCGCAGAAACAACTGGTAAAATCAATGATAAAATAGTTGTCTATGTGTTAATTCAGATCTCCAGATATCTGCAGACCAAATTTCATAGAAATCGGTTTAGTAGTTGGTGCGTGATTTAAACACAAACATAAAAATAAACAAACAACTAACACCTTTAACTTTTGCGTTTAGATTACTACCAACGTCCTTCAGTTTCACCTGCGTAAGTACGGATCCCGCGAGTATATAGGAATAAAAAGTAGCATATGTCCTTCTCCAAGGTTCCATTTATCTCTTTCCCAAAATTTATCAAAATCGGTTTGGCGATTTAGACGTTAATGCGTAACAGACAGACATAAGACATTTATAATTGACAACCTGGCGTCGGACGAATACCCGCCTGCAATGCGGAAGGTTGCGGATTCCATTCCCGTCGGGTGCAAATATTTATGCTTAGAAAATATGTTTGTATCTGGTTTGTGTATATTTCTATGTATCTAATGGTCTAGGTATTAAAAAAATAGTATATCCGTTATCTAGCACCCATAGTACACACCTAGTGTTTAGTTTGTGGCAGTGTGTAATGTAGTGCAAAATTTATTTCCAAAAAGCTACGTTAGGATTAAATGAAGTAAGGATTAAATGTAAATGAATTGAAAATTAATGAAAGTAGACGGCTGAGTTTGTAGGCTGTACTACCTGCCTGTACTATTTAGGTATTTTATCAGTAAAGACGTCATAAGCAACCTCAAGAACCAAAATTCACGTGGGTACTGAATAACAACGCGCTAATGTAGACATGGTTTGATGTAAACTGACTTTACACGAGCACCCTAAACACTTGAACGAATTTCAGATTGATCTGTTATGGTTTCCCGTAAGCAATATCAAGGGCAAAATGAAGGTTTCTTGCTCGAAGGTAGGTACCTACTCTTTATATTAGATTGACGTATATTAAGATATTCTACTGAGTATTTTTTATTTAAGATGAATTGAAGAGTTTGTTGATTTGGATGTTTATATCTCGGTAATTGCAAACACACGGAAACCAAAAATATGGTTTCTGTGCGTTTAATTTATCCTTCTTTTGTCTTTATTTGGGTGCCTAGTTTTTTTACACAATTAGTTACTTTTATAACACAAAAAAAATATTAAAACAATTCGTTAATAAGATTGATTTTAGTTTCAAGACGAAACGATGTAAGTATTTGAACATTATTTTCTGCTGTATTGATTAGTAGACTCTGCACTCATATTGGAAAACAGTCTTACCTAATTAGCAACATAATTCATTTTAACCCTTAAATTGCCAAGACTAAAAATTTGATAAAAAATTAAATGTTATTTTTAAAACTGAGACTCTCCAAAAATATTTTAAAAAATCTCGGTTTTACCATTTTCGAGAAAATTAACGGGTCCTACGGGATACAATGCCGATTACTCTAAGAATAATATGTTGTCTACTATGGGTATCACAGATTACGTTGCCGAGGGGTGCGATACATGATTTCGAAAAGTGTGACACCGAATATCACGTCCCCGTAAGTTTACTGATACGAATCACTTAACAACGAATACACGCCACCACGAATAAAAAAACTTCTAAATTCACTAACAATGATCATTTGAAAACGAATACACGCTACTACGAAAAACTTAGCACCGAAGCTATCTCGAATAACAGAACCTCTCTCTAATTCACTAACAGGAATCACTTGAAAACTAATACGGCGTGTACTACTACTAAAACAAAATACGATCGAAGTGAAAACAAAAGACGATCGATATAGGCACAAAATATGACAGACATATAAACTGTCAAACTAAAGTTCTTCTTCTTCTTTTTTTAGGGTTTAATGGCTTTGTGTGATCACAAATTCTGCCAATGACACGTAGTGAAGAAAGTACAGGATTTAAAGTTTTGTTCCTCGTTTTTATCTTATTTCTTCCCCCCCTTGTTGAGACGACTACATAAGCTAGAACAGACACAAACACATTGTTAAACTAACTACAAGACGACACAGGGTTAGATAAAAATAATAGTACTTTAGGATATAGGTATATAGGAAATAAATTACATATACTATTATGATAAAACTATTATGATAAAGTTAAGAGGTATAAATAGAAATATGGACATCACACTTTAATTTGGCTAATAAAAATAAAACTAGCTATGGCATATATAATATTCATATCGGAGGAGGAAGACATAACCCATAATAAGGATTTAATGTTTATAGGACGTGGAACATCTAGGGGAAGGAAATCATGAAGGGAAAAGTGGGAGTTTGGACAATTAAAGAAGATGTGGTCCAAATCGCCCTCGTCTAGTCCACATTCACACAGGGAGGTGTCCCGAATCCTGATTTTTCGCAAGTGGACTGGGGTACAGCAGTGACCCAAACGGATACGGGATATAATTGTAGTGGCTCGTTTCGGGATATCGCGATATTTAAAGAACCAAGGTTTTATCGGGATTTCCGGTTGGATTTCAGCGAAAGACCTACCTTTGATTCGTTTAGAGATGGACCATTTTTCGTTCCATGCAATGGACAGATGTGCTGAAGCTTGGGAGATAATATCTTGGGAATAAATATGTTGGTGAGAAGGGATTCCTATCCGGGAGGCAGACTTGGCACACCAATCCGCAGACTCATTGCCTAGAATACCACTGTGTCCTGGAATCCAAGACAATACAATTTCTATTCCTCGATCATGACAGCGGAACAAGGCTTCCCTGATCTCCAGAATAATAGGGAGCTTTTCTTTGGACTTGAATGGGTTACTTTGGATTGCCTGGATACAACTAAGAGAGTCAGTTAGTATCAGAGATTTTCCTAAATTGTGGGATGTTATAAATTTGATTGCCTCATATATAGCAATGGCTTCGCCAGTAAAGTTAGAACACATATGTGGGCATTTGAAACTTAACGCCAATTTAAATTTTGGGATCCAAACTGCGGCACCTACGTCTTCATCAGAAGATTTTGATGCATCCGTGTAAATAGGTAGCCAATCTTGCCACTCTGTCAAAATCTTCAGGTTAAAGAGATCATTAGCGATTGGAGAATTTTTAGGGATGTTAAAGTTGTAAGTTCTAGGTTTAAATATGAGTGATTGATATGAATTGCAAAACATAGGATAACTAACGAAATTGCGAACAGGATGGGGTAAATTTAGATAACGGGAAAGGGACTTTACTAGCATAAACTTAGGATCGTTATTAGATAGTTGTTGAAGAAGAATGAGTTTTGGAAGAAGGGGATGGTCCGAGATTTGTAATAGTTTCCCAACATAGCGGTCGCATAGGTATTGTCTTCTTAGATGTAGAGGGGCTTCAGCACATTCGATTTGGAGGCAATTTATTGGGGATGATTTCATTGCTCCAATGATGATTCGGAGGGATTTTGACTGGATTTTATCCCATGTTTCGGATGAAGCTTTATTAAGAGGTTCCAATACAAATGAGCCGTAATCTAAAAGGCTTCTAATGATCGCGTTATATAAAAGCTTCTGACAGTAAGGGTGAGCGCCCCAGCGAACTCCAGACAGAGCACGTAGAACGTTGACCCCACAATCACATTTGTCCTGTATGTATTTACAATGATTTTTACCAGATAATTTTGTGTCCAGGAATAGTCCTAAAAATTTTACACTGTTTTTAATTGGGATATGTTCACCCCTGTAGGTGATTTCAAAAGGAGGTATCGAACGTTTGTTGGTGAACACAACCGTTGAACATTTAGTAACTGATAGGGATAAGTCATGTCTGTCTAACCAATCGCCCAAATATGACATAGCAGAGTTTAGTCTCGATGCAGCCTCAGATATAGATGAAGATGTAACGTATAATGCCAGATCATCAGCGTATTGTAGGATCTCGGAAAAACTGATTACAACTGATTCGAGATCGTGTGTGTAAAGGCTATAAAGAATTGGGCTCAGTACCGAGCCTTGTGGAAGGCCCTTCCATATTAGTCTTGGAGATATATTAGAATCCTGAGACCTAACGGTAATTGATCTGGCCATCATTAAGTTACAAATAAAATGTGACATCTTCGCCGGAATGTTCAGATGGAGCAATTTTTGCCTGAGCACTGCAAGATTCACGTTATCGTATGCTGAGGCTATATCCAGAAAAACACCCACCAGGTATTGTTTTTGTTTGATTGCAATATTGATGTCTGTGGTTAAAATACTCAAACTATCCAATGTGCTAAAGCCTTTTCTAAAGCCGAATTGTGACTTAGCTATGATTTTGTTTTTTTCCAAGAACCATTCTAATCTGTTTTTAATTAATATTTCCGCGACTTTGGCCAAAACAGAAGATAGGGCGATAGGCCGATATGAGGAAGGATCGGAAGGATCCTTTCCAGGTTTGATTATAGGGATGACTATTTGAGATTTCCAGGATTTAGGTATTATTGATCCAAAAGAGAAAAAGGTGTTGATGAGGGTTAAATATTTATTTTTTGCTGGGTCATTTAAATTTATTAAAAATGAATACGGAATGCCATCAATACCTGGAGAGGAATCTGATAAACCTGAGAGGGCACAACCTAACTCATCCATAGAAAATGGATCATCCAAAGGATCGGAAGAGGATAGGGAATGTAAAGAAGAAGGGAATTGGTCCATGTAGGGAATTGTGGGAGGGGCCAATTTATTAGTGAAACTTTGGAGCCATGAAGAAGGATCGTTAGATGTTACATTTTGAGAGTTTGCTGCACACCTAAATCTTTTTAACTGTCTCCAAACAATAGAAGGTGGGGATCTAGGAGACAAAGATTCACAGAAATTAGACCAGCCCAATCTTTTTTTTTGTTTTAAAAATCTTCTTGTTGAAGCAGAGATTTGTTGGAAAGTTAAGAAGGTTTCCAGAGACATATTTTGGTTGTAGTTCTTTTCAGACTTTTTTCTCTTTTTAATCATTTCTGTACACTCGCTATCCCACCAAGCGGGAGAGATTTTACCTGAGGGAGGAGATTTTAGAGGGAAGTTAGAGTCCGCGGACAACAAAAGAGAAGATTCAAATCGAGAATAAGCTAGTAAAGCATTCTCTTCAGAGATGACAGGTAGTGATTCCAAATGTTTGTCTACATCCTTAGCATATGTAGACCATTTTTTGTTATTTAATTTAGGTAATCTATATTTCAAAAGTGGGGAAAAGGTTTGGGATGGAATGTTTTTATCAATGACCGAAAGAACTATAGGATAATGATCGCTGCCATGAGATGTAGAGAGGATGTTCCAATTTATACGGGAAGCCAGCGAGGGGGAGGAAAATGTTAAGTCAACGGCACTTTTGTTATGCTCTAATGGACGAGCTCTCATAGTGGGGGATCCATTATTTAAAATGCATAAATTGAAATCATCTGTGATATCAATTAATATGGAAGACAGGGAGTCACATTTGTAAGAGCCCCAGGAAGTATGGTGGCAATTAAAATCACCCATGATAATGAAGGGATGTGTCAAAGTGGAGATAATATTAAGTAGGTGAGATAAAAGATAGGCATTAGGGTTGGGGATATAAATTGATAGTAGATTGATATTACATACTTCAGCTGCAACAGCATTTATACCATCAGGAAGGGAGGGAAGAATGATCTGATGAAAAGGGAGGGAACGCTTGATTATTAATGCGCAACCAGCATAGCCGTCACCTCTGTCATCCCTAAGACAGGCATAATTCGGGACTCGGAAAGGAGATCCCGGAACAAGCCATGTTTCAGAGATGGCACAGGCGGCCGGCTTGTGTTCATTAATTAGTGAAAATAAGTCGGACTGTTTGGGTCTAAGACTCCGACTGTTCCATTGAATCATTACAAAGGGGAGCACTGTGAGTCTTACTCTCGACTGTTCTTATTAGCCTTTGGGCGACGTTTTCAGGTAAGAGAATGTGACTTGAGGAAGTCAACACTTGTATAAGGGTGTTAATAAGATGCTCCAACAAAGTAATGTTGGGTAGAGCATGAGGTGAGGAAGAAGTACTGTCATTAGGGTATGCACTTCCATTAGGGAGGGAGGGAGGGGGGTTGTTCACAATATCTTGGTGAGCTGAGAAGTCATAACTAGAGCCAGGAGAGGTTCTAGGGCGGGGGGTGCGAGAAATAGTTTTTCTATACGAAATTTGGGAAGTGGGAGGCCTAGAAGCTTGGGAGGAAGTGATTTGAGGGGGAGGGTGAGACAAAAAAGAAGAAGGTTGGTCTCTGGCAATCTCAGCAAAAGATTTTCGTGAAGAGGGACACTGGCGAGCTGCTTCGGAGTATGGGATGTTGTTGGTGGACATAATAGATTTAATATTTTTTTGTCGAGTGTGCTCTGGGCAATTTTTATTGATGGCAAAATGGGAGCCGGCACAGTTTAAACATGTTGCGTTAGGTTCAGTTAGTAGGCAACTCTCACCAATGTGAGATTGTGCACATCTGTAGCATCTTGGTGTTGAGCGACATTGGGATTGAACATGACCGAAACGGCAGCATTTAAAACATTGGATTGTGGGTAGTTGGTAAGTGTCAACTATCAGAGAAGTGTTGTAGAGGTAGACACGCTCGGGAAGGTTTTGGCCTTGGAAGGTAACTACGACAGTACCAGTTGGAATTAATTTAGTGTTGCCATTTTCAGTCTCTTTTCTGTGCATTCGTCTTGATTTCAAAAGGATACCGGAATTGGATGGGACTATCAAAGCCTCTGCAAACTCCGACATGGATATGTTCGTAGGGATACCTCGAACAACACCCATACGAGAGTAATTATATGTAGGGATAACATATTTGAAGGGGATTAGGTCAGGGATAGGGTTTTTCACAAAATCGTTAGCTGCTACTGCTGAGGTGAATTGTATGGATACTCTATTTCTGCCTACTAGTTTAATACCGTCTTTAGTGATGTCCTTTATATCGTTTCTAAATAGCATACGTCCAACTTGGATAGGTTTGAGTTGAATGCGATTTGGTTGATTCGGGTCACTTTCCAAGCTCATGTGGACTATAAAAGGGCCACTATCTGTTTCCTGATATAATCTATTCTCCTCACTAAGGAGGGGATGGGTAAAGGAGAAGTCATCAGGTGTTGAATTGGGACTGGAGTTAATAATTTGTTTTTTGGATTTGTGAACAATTGGGGCGTCTTCATTTCCTCTGGTTCTTTTTTGGCAAAGTGAGGCTGACTCAGATTTAGTTTGATCTAGTACCTCTTCGGTACGAATATCTGTTGTTGTCACCTCAATATTCAACGCCACCTCCGGAGGCACGGCCCCGGGGTCTGGCACGTGGTTACCCACCATTATTGTAAATACAAGATAGATTTACAATAATGGTTGAGTTTTTTGGGAAAAAACAGGTTACTTACCAATATAATATATTAACAAATATACCACCACCTTACTTAGCCACCTCAACTACGAATAACGACGACAAAGCCGTAAAAACTGTTAAATTTTAGAGATTTCCGCGGAATCGATGTACAATCTTACACAAACGAAAGCAGAATCCCAAACTAAAGTTACCTAACTCTGAAACTATTGACACTAGACCACTAGTTTTCTTAGCATCCTAATAGATGAGCTGTCATCCAAAATAAAGATATCGAAGTGCTCTATTTAACCATAGTTTCGGAGAAATTGACATTTTAAGTTGAAGAAAATGAAAATGAAAATCTTGAGGAGTCTTATCACTTATGCTGAGAAAGTAGTGATCTAGTGTCAATAGTTTCAGAGTTAGGTAACTTTAGTTTGACAGTCTGTCTGTCTGTCATATTTTGTGCCTATATCGATCGTCTTTTATTTTCATTTCGATCGTCTTTTGTTTTAGAACGAATACACGCCGTTCAAGTGATTCTTGTTAGTGAATTTAGAGGTTTTGTTATTCGTGGTGGCGTGCATTCGTTGTTATGTGATTCGTATCAGTAAACTTACGGGGACGTGATATTCGGTATAACACTTTTCGAAGTCATGTATGTATATCGCACCATAATAAAAAAAGGTTTATTTATAACTGTCAAAAACCGGGCATCGTATCTCGTGAAACCCGTATCAGGTTATAGGTAAATTGCTCTACACTTGACAACGTCAACCACAGGATACGGATATATTAGAAACATTATTATTCCAGCAGCCAGAAACCAGCAGTTCCTGAGATTAGCGCGTTTAAACAAACAAACAATCAAACAAACTCTTCAGCTATATAATATTAGTATAGATTAATTAGAGATATTGATCAAAACATGAAATTGTTATCGATTCATTGATACATATTCATTCAATTTTCAGGGAAAAAATTTAAACGAGAAATACTGTTTTTGCATTTTGGAGAAACGCTTACGAAATCGCAACTCGAGCTAGTTAGATTTTTAGTTTATAAATGAATCACCTTATGAATGTTATTGAGATATTAAGTAGTAATCATAGAAAAAGGACAGACTGGGGTCTCTCTAACATCAAGCGGGACCTATTTTTGACAAAGTGAGTTTTATAGTAATTACTGTACCTACTACTTCTACGAGATCACCAGATATCTGTTGTTTAGATAAATGACGAATATGGAAAATACATATTTATTAATACACTTGTATCACCTAACCTTTAATATAAACTTTCAATGTGAGACTAGCTGATTTTACTAATACTCGATTATAAGAACCAAATTTATTTATTTCTGCTAAGGAAAGGAATATGAAGATATCTGTGCTTAGAAACGTTTCGAAAGGATTATCCAACGATCTCCTTCTAAGGCTACGTCCGCATAAGCAGGTGGCTTGCTTAGCGCCTAGTGGCTTGCATTATGACAAGATAGCTAGGCGCCAAGCGCTCAGTGCGGCCGGTCTTGAACTTTTTAGACCATTCCGTTTTGGTTGGATGACTCGCTAGCATCTAGGCGCTAAGCCAGTCTCCTGCCTATCCGGACGTAGCCTAAAGAATACTTTGGCTAAGCAAAATTTTAACACATTTCCACGATTGCGAGACTGGGACGAAGCATTACTTTACGTTGGCAAGGGAACTCCCTGAGTAAGATCGATTTATAATATACAAAATCAAAATAAAACATGTTAAGGAGAAATTCTCTACACTTTCACCGCGAAATTGCGATGACGTAGTGATTGTGGTAGTGATCTTATGGATCACTGTATTAAAAGTATCACATCACACTGTATCACATACGTGATGACGTTTGATATTAAAACTAGCTATTGCCCGGGGTTTCTTCCGCAACTACAAGAAACAGGATTAGGATTGTCCCGCCTCCTACTGTATGTGTACAAATTTTCATGTCTATCGATCAAGAGACTAGATTTCATACAAAATTTCTAATTAGGAACGGTATTTCGAAAATCCCTTTTTTAGTTGATGCCTACACATCACAAAGATCATCATGTCTCTAGGATAAGCAGTGGTATTCTCTAATGTAACAGCCTAGAGTTCGACGCAGCGTCGGATCCGAGTGAGCGTCCAATCAGAGCGTCGTATTGCTCAGATTCGACGCTGAAACAGCGTCGAGCTCTAGGTTGTTAAATTAGAGAAAAGCACTGCAGAGCTGAAGAGTTTGTTTTTTTGTTGTTGTTTGGTTGAACGCGCTAATCTAAGGAAACAACCCCGTTCTCGAAACTCTATTTATATATGTTATAGCGTCCCCACCGTTCCCACCTTTCGGTATACCAGCAGGGGCCGCTATACCCGAGCGTACACCCCTAAGGGCGACGTCAGGGATCGAATCTAAGGAAAGAGGCTACTGGTCAGAATTGAAAAATTCAGTTTGTTTTTAATAGTCCATTTATCAAGGAAGGTTACTTATGATCCCGATATTCCCGCGGGTTCGAGACAAACGAGTGAAAGCTGCTGCTAGTCGATATATATATATATAGGTCACTAGCTGCGCCCCGCGGTTTCACCCGCAGAAGTGAAAACGCGTTGTTACGGGCGCGGGCGGCCATTCTCGAGCGGTTGCACTTTTTCGTTCATTACTCTGGTTCTACTTATTGGATTTCGATGCAAAGTATACCACGACGTTTCTCAAAAATAGAACTATCTAATATTGAAATTTCAATCGGATTAGTAGTTTTTAATTGTAAAAGGAACAGACAGACAGACATGAATTTTAAAAATAATATTATTATGTTCTACTACTTATCCTAAGTCCCCTAGACCACTTTTTTCTTTAATTTACTTCCAAGTACAAGTCCTAGTTGTCCTTTTCGGAATTTGTCGATTTAGGAAGTTGTCCTTCTCAGCCTGAGGGCAGATTTTTTGTCCTTTCTTTCTTTATTATAAGTATAGAATAGATTAAGTCGGTCACGATTTTGTATTTTACGAGTAGATACATACGAGATGACGTGTTCTCGTGATACCTCTTAACAAAATCACTCCAGATTAGTCGTCCGTAGACGGCCGTCAAACGAATTGACCCCGCGGTCACAATTGTCAGTTACGCGATAATTGCATTCTCCGTACGCTACTCGAATACCGACTAACTAGCTACCACCGGCGGCGCGAGCGGCGCGGGCGATATGCTTCTATATCATTGGATATAGACTATAATTAAAAATGATTTATTGACAAACACCTGCACATTTATACAAAATACAAAAAAACAACTTAACAACATTTAGGAAAACAACGTTAAAACAATATGATACCTATACCTAACCTGAGATTTGTTTAGTTTTGTATGATATTTTTATTATCCAATTCGATAGACATGAAAATTGATACACAGTAGGGGGCAGAATAATCCTATCCTAACCTTGTTTCCTGTTGGACATGCGGGCGAAGTCGCGGACAAAAAGCTTAAAAGCTTAAATATATCTAACACTTATTGACTATTTATATAAAAGAAATCTGGATATCAACATTTTACACCACACCAACTCAATAGTACCAGTAGTGTAAACTTCTTAAATAAAAACGAAACAGTTGCAGGTTAAAAATAAATAAAACTGATTGAAATGAACTGAACTTCCTGATAAAAAACTTTAGTCTAACCAAATACATACATAGTAGGTAAATAAAATAATAATATTAAACTGCTTTCCCTATGCTCGTAGCTAAATAAAACACTTTATAGTTTTAAAGTAGTTAAATTGTACGGCTCGCCGCATGGGCTTTGTTCCCGATCAAATAGGTGTATTGTTTCATTATATATAAGTACGTACATAACGTACATCCGGGCCATATTAAATTGCATTAAAGTATACTCGTAATTAAGATGTGTCCCGGTTCCATCCGAGTTAGTCCTGATTCCAAAAACGTTTTGTTAGTGGATACATTACCTACACATCACAAAGAAGAGGCCCTCATTTCATGTCTCTAGGTGCAGTGGTATCGGCTGGGCGTTGATTTATAGTTCAGTCAGTCAATCAGACTTTGAATTGGATATATGTAGATTAAAGTTTTTGCTTGACGCGGAACCGCGGATTACATTTCTAAATAATAATGAAAATATTCACATGACACATGACTTTATCAAGTCATGCGTCTAATTTCCTACAACTTATGTGACCTTTCCTACAACTCATGTGACCGGTCCTGGGAAACGAAGTACCTATGAAAGATGGGCAACTGTAAGAACGCGATACGTGAACTAGTTAAATTTTTCTTGTACCTGTCGAGTTACACAAATTACATGAAACATAGTGAGTGCATTCACCTATCAAATCCTTGCTATATTATGGCTTCCCCAAGCGGTGGCGACGCGAAACACCGCCATGCGCCATGGCCACTGGGCAGTGAAACAAATGCCGTAATCACATGCGCCTGAGCATCGGGTTAATAATGTGCAATCTGAGACCGCGTAAGCAGTTGAACTGGGCGCGTATTGTACAACTATCGCCTCAACATCGTCCCAGCATGGTTGGATTTTTCACGAAAACAGTTCAATTCTTAAGGTTTCGCACGTAAAAAGGAAAAAAGGAAACTTTACGTAATTTTTTACGGAAATATTTTACGGGAAAAATTTATCTTCAATAATTCACTCGCGACGAGTTTCGTACAGACGCGAGGACACTCGTCGCGAGTGAATATTTCCTATAAAATATTTCTAGTAGATATACCTTCCCCGAGTAGACCCCTCGTTTGGCCCCGCAGATTTTTAAATCTTTTAATCTTATTTTAACTCGAGATGCTTCGAGTTTAAGCTCGAGTTGCTACGTCTCGTAAGCGCAATACAAAACAATACCTTATATTGCCAATTAGGTAAAGCTGTATTATCTATTTGAAGTGCTGATTACTACTAATCAATACAGGAAAAAACAATGTTCAAATATATCCCGTTTCGTTGTAAAATGGAAAATTCTGTTTTGAAGGGTTGTTTTAGTCATTACTATGATTTGTGTTGCAAAAGTTAACTAATCGTGTAAACAAAACGTGTGCCAAAATGAAAAATACATTAACTCCCTTACTTATAAAATATTATTTACACATGACTAAGTTATGTGACGTTTTTTTTTTTTTTTTTTTATTTAATTTATTCAGTACACAAGAGAAATACAATACAAAACAGATGTTTAACAAATTTATACTAAGGTGAGTCTAACCCTGCAAGAGTTTTCTCCCGACAGACCTTAATTAAAAGGAAAGAATATAGTTTAAGGTAGTAAAGTGTACAAAGAGAAGAGAAGAGAAAGTAAAATCAGTACAATTTATGATCTATATTCTATTCAATTTATAAATAATAAAAACAAATACATAGATACAAATATAACATAAACATACTTAAATAAATAACAAATACAAAATAAATAAAACAAATACATACACTATAATAATACATACATAATAATATTATATTATTCCTACAGAGAAGATAAGTAGTGCTCTTTTACTCGTTTCTTGAAAACGTTGAGAGACTGACTCGCACGGACATCGTGTGGAAGGTTGTTCCAAAGCCGCACTGCATGGATGGTGAAAGATCCATTATATTTAGAAGAAGTGTGAGAAGGACATTTAAGTATGAGTTGTTGAGAAGATCTATTAGACTCACCACGGGCATAGAAACAGAAGCGCTCACGAAGGTAAGAAGGATAGGAGGGATTGAAAAGAACAGAAAAGAGAAAAGAGAGAACATGAAGATCACGCCGACGACGAATTGGAAGCCACTTCAGCCTAGAACGAAACTCGGAGACGTGATCAAACTTACGCAACCCGAAAATGAAGCGTATGCAGACGTTCTGCAGTCTCTCGAGTTTGTCCAGAAGAACTTCAGTGGCATCCAGGAAACATACATCGGCATAGTCTAAGTGAGGAAGAAGAAGAGATTGGGCTAAAGTAATCCTGGTGTCCAAAGGCAAGACATTCTGTAGGTGTTTAAGAGAGTGATAGGTGGCAAACACTCGCTGGCTAATTAAATTAATGTGTTGCTCCCAAGAAAGGCGACTATCAAAAAGAACACCCAAATTCTTGGCGCAGTCTGTGTATGGTATCACCACTCCATCAAACATAACCGCAGGTAGTGGACCCCTGGAAATTAAATTGTAGTGATAGGTACTTCCAACAATCATAGCCTGCGATTTAGAGGGGTTCACAAGAAGGCCAAACGACTTAGCCCAGTCTGAAATACATACAAGGTCCCGGTTTATCAAATCTATGCTACCTGTTATATCCTCAGAACAAAAATGATTGTATATTTGCAAGTCATCAGCATACATGTGGAAGTGAGATGAAATAACGTTAGAAAGTGTGTTGATAAAAATACAAAATAGAAGAGGAGACAGGACTCCACCCTGGGGCACACCAGCAACAAGATCACACCAGTCAGAAAATGAGTCATCATGGCGGACACACTGCGAGCGGCCCCGAAGGTAGGAGTCAAACCAGGCGATTGCTGCTGGCGACGAGTTAAGGGAAGAAAGGATAGCTAGTAAGATGTCGAAGTCCACGGAGTTGAAAGCGCTACTGAAGTCTAGTAGCACTAACACAGTTAAATGCTTTTTCTCCATGGCCAGGCGGATATCATCGGATACCTTGACTAAGGCAGAGACGGTACTGTGACCACGTCTAAAACCTGACTGAAAAGGAGAAAACAACGCACAACTGCATAGGTAGTCATTGAGTTGCTTGTGAACAACGCTTTCCAAGACTTTAGATAGCACAGGGAGAATGGATATAGGACGAAACTGAGACAGCGAGGATGGATCAGATATTTTGGGAAGTGGGATGACATACGCAGCTTTCCACGAGGAAGGAAATTTGTTGGAAGAAAGGGAAAAATTTACTAGGTGAGTTATAATAGGAGCAAGATCATTTAATATCAGACGGACCATTTTGAAGCAAATACCATCAGAACCAATAGCATTGGTGGAAATGGAGAGAAGAAATTTAGTAACGTCTCCAGCAGCAATCTCCTGGAAAGTAAATGGGGCAGATGAGAGTTTAGGAAGAGAGGAGAGAGAATCGAGAGTAGTGCGTTTAACAAGATGATCTAGAATTAGTGGAGGACGAGAGAAATGAGAATTTAAGGAGTTAAGATCAAAGTTGAATTGGGAGTCTGCTGATGACTTGCCAACACCGAGTGATTTTAAAAATTTCCACATTTGGGAGGGGTTGGCCTTGTCTAGAGACTCATGAATATGTAGCCGTTTGGCATCTCTGCACATCTTCGAGCACCGATTACGCAGATTTTTATAAGTAGCATGATTTTCTGCAGTGGAATGTTTATTGTACCGCCTTTTAGCCCTATCACGCCTCGCCATAGCATCCCTGATGTTCTGAGTAAGCCACGGAGCCGGTGGATGTTTGACCTTAACACGTTTCAAGGGTGCATGCTTATCAAACAAAGATAATAGAATTTTATTAAAAACAGCAACCTTGTCATCAACGTCACTAGCCATAAAGACGGGAGACCAGTCCACGTCAGATACCTCCAATCTTAAGACGTCAACATTGATATTCTTAAAACAACGCATCATAAGGTACTGAGGCCTACGCCTTGGACACCGGATTCTATAAGACAGAAAAATAAGGTCATGGTGTGAGAACGGAGCATTGATTTGACCGTGAGTTGCTACACGTTGAACCTGGGAAGTAATCATAAGATCGATCAGAGAAGGGGTACTGTGCGGCTGGAAATGAGTAGCGGACAAGGGGAGGACATGCATGTTGACTGAGGACAGAATTGAATTTAACTTTCGGGAGCGATGATCGTCTTTGATAAGACAGGTGTTAAAGTCACTAAGAATTAATATATGTTCATAAAGAGAGGAAAAGTTCGTAACTAAAGATTCAAATGTAGAGAAATAGTCAACATTGCAAGAAGGGGGGTAGAAGGCACCTAACAACACTTTAGAGTGACGAAAAGTGATTTCAATGAAAATGTATTCTAAAAAGTATTGTTTAGGTGATTTATCCACTATGGTATGCGGGATATCGGAACGTAGGTATATACCGACACCACCACATCCCTTTCCCACCCTATCATTGCGGACAAGTCGATAACCAGGTAAAGCAAATAATTTAGAAGGGAGGGTAGGTTTGAGAAATGTTTCTGAGACGAGTATCACATCAACGACATCGCAATCAAAAGAAGCAAGAAAATCGGGAAAATGTTTGGAAATACTTTGTGCATTGATGTGAACCACGTTTAAATTTCTTGAACAACCAGCAAATTTCGCCGCGAGCTTATCCCTCAGACATAAATCGTCATCGGCATCGGTGTCAAGAGCACTAGCATAGTCATCATCGTCCACCGAGTCAGACGAGGAACAAGAGAAAAAGCTGTCATCAACCTCAAGTGACATGGTAGGAAGATCAATTATATAATTACATAAAATAAATACTATAAATATAAAAACTAAATAATATTATTTAAATGGATGATATAAATAAAATAATTTAAAATTAAAACTACAATAAGAGGAATTCAAACAATAACACACCGCATACAACGTAAAACGTAACGTTTGTAATCATTAGGTTCGTAAAATGGAACGTCGCTAAGCAAACTGTCACTGTCATGTCATTTAGCTTGTCGGACACGCAAGAATAAAATAACCTACAACACAAACAATTTACAATAAAATAAAAAACAACATAGGATAAGAATTATTGAAAGAAATGAAATATGATATAAATAAAAGTGAAATTAAGGACTTATGATATGTATGACAAACAGAAAACGACGACACAAACAGGTCAAGACAAACTTAGTTGCCGGGCACAACCGGCTTTCTCGAGCGCTTCGGCTTCACATCCACCTTCGACGTGCTAGCCAGAGGTGCCTTGCCTTTCGCACCGACAGCGGGATTCGCCGAAGATAGGACCTTCGCGTGCAGGGGGAACCGATTCACCAGTTTACCTAGCTCCGCCGGCGTCTCGATCTTCCGCCGCGACTTATCCGGTAGCAGGACGATGATTTTGCCCTCAGAAGTCCAACACTGTTGTATGCCGAAGTGCTTGCGGGCCGCCATGAAAACATCATGCCTAACTTTGGTCAGAAATTCAGACATAGTTATGCCACTGCCCTTCAACTGTGTCTTGGCATTCCATGCGGCACTGCGAATAGCATATCGCGACAGACGCAACAGCAGCGGCCGGGGCTTTGATGACCTAGTTCCAAGGCGATGACACACATGAATATCATCAGTACTAACATGGCCGATGTTAAGCTGCCCAGACAAGACACTGAGTGCTATCTGCGAAGGACTCTCATCAGGAGCCTCCGGAACCCCATGAAGCAGCAGTACCTTGCGTCTGGAGATTGTCTCCTGCCTGTCAATACCTTGAATTAGCAGCTCAGCCTGTGACTTCAGTATAGATACCGTCTTCCACATCATCGACCTGAATTCCAGGAACTCCTTCGAGAGGGATGCTAAATCTTCATGGTGCGGGACTCCAGGAGATGCAAGACGCTGCAGGGACTCTTCGTAGTCATGCATCCGTGCCTGGAAGTCAGTAGACAGAACCTCCAAGTTCGCTGTCAGTTTAGTGTACAGATCCATTGTTGTGAAAGTGTGTTTCTAGAGAAAGTTTGATAGTGCAGTGTGTAATGTAAACCTCAGTTAGTCATAAAAGGTAAACTTTAATACTTTTTTACTACAAATACTATTTTTAATTAATAAAATATGCAGCTCTATAATTTAAAAATGTTGTTATTTTAACTACCCTCAACGAAAAACGTTTGTTTCTGTCTGTCAAAGTTGACAGACAGAGACGTTTGTCTCTGTCTGTCAACTTTGAAACTTCATGTGACAGTAAGAGAGAAACAATGCATAGTTATGCAGCGCATTAATTAGCGTTTATAAGTAAGGGGGTAAATACCAAAATATGTGGTATATATTGACAACGAAATCTACACATTCTTCGATTCGTCCTCTCAATAGTCTTATAGTACCGACCGATATACAGACATACTTCACCGGTGTTTTACTTAAAATAACTCAAACAACGCGATAAGCAGAGCCGGCCACGACTAGTATATTTATATTTAATACACATTCCTTTACTGTATTCCGATGAAAATCATTTTCATGCTCATTTACTATTTTTTTTACTTGTTTACTCTTTCTTAGAAATATTTTTAAAGGAAAAATTCATTTTCAAAAATTCACTTGCGGCGAGATTTGAACTCGCGTCCCTGGATCGCGGCGGTGGATTGCGGCGAGTTCAAATCTCGTCGCAAGTGAATTTTTGAAGATGAATTTTTTCCTTTAAAAATATTTCTCATAAATATGCCTTGAGCATTAAAACAAATTACGAAATATTTGTTTACTCTTGACTAGTAATAGATAAGCTATTTCTAATTAAAATCCTATTCGTTCGAAAACGAAAGTCGGACGAAGGTCTTTTTAAGGTTCCGTACCTCGAAAGGTAATAAAGTAAACCTTATGAGATGAGGTCCGTCCGTCAGTCAAGACCTTTTATATCGGGAACGCCCGAAGGTATCGAGTTGAAATTCAAACCTTATATAGAGGTTATTTATTTGGTCATAAACAATTGTTACATTGTGTTTGAAAGTCAACTTATAAAATAAAATAATACACCATAAAATCAAGAAAAAATATCAAGTCAGCAACAAAAGGCAACCACAACAAATAAATTGCGAAAGAATTAGAAGTAGCGAGGTCTATTAGGTGTATAAAAATCAAAGTTCTGAGTCCACACGATAAAAAGATATGGAAAATTTTGATTACCACAAACTTGTAATACCACAACGTGCCTTGATTTTCAACTATTTTTACATTTTAACTTTTATCTTTACCTGTGCTGTAACCTTGTGTTGCATTCAAATCTAGGTCAACCGAAAGTACCCTTTATTTTTTGCGTCCTAAACCTAAATGTTTAGCTAGCTTAGCCCAGCTTAGCTGGCTTATCTCAGCTAAGAGGAGGCTCTTGCACTATAGTGGTACAAATTAAAGGGCTAACAAAGAAATAGTATTAAAATATATACCCAGTATATATACCTATGTTAACGCTTTGCTGACCCGACCCAACAACCGATGCCAGTTGGATTTAATTACCCTTTGTAACATCATGACACTACCTTTGAACCATCAAACCAGTGACAAATAATACTGTTTGACACAAGTTTTAAAAACAGTCAAGGATAGTTTTTCTGACGTCCTCCGGTAACTAATATAAAAAAGGGAACTCGTGTTAGTAACTTATTAACATAGCCTTAATTTTGTATGAAACTTTATATTCTCTTAATCGATTGACATTAAATATGGCAAATAAACAGTGGGTGGCCGCATCCTAACCTTATCCTTATTCCGTTTCCTTTAAGGACACACGGGTGAAGTCGCCGGCAGAGGCAATATATTTGTTTTGTTTATGATGAAATAAATAAATTGCCTAAATAATCTATTTTTGCGTTTTACAAAATACAAGCCCGCGCTGACACATTATCAGTAGGTATCCTACTAAACTCATATCGGATCATATACTCATATCTGATAACTGGGCCTCGTCTGATAACGACGATACCTAGTTGACTCACATTTAAATAACTTTTCGGACAAGTAACACTTTGTCGATTGTTCTGTGATTTACCCGTTCATAAATAAATGTAATATTTTGATTATTATTTTTTCGTTGTATAAGATTTTAACGGTTTCGAGCGTTTAATATTAAAATTATTGATTTCAGGGTGTGTGTAATCGAGTGAAATGGTGACGTGATGACTTTAGCATGCGTTTGCCTACGTGGTGGCACATATTGTTGGCGCTGGTGGCGCGGATTTACGCGCAATCCGCCACTCCCACTGTTTGTCAAGAGGATGCCTGCCGCTGTGACTCATTCACCAGACTTATTTGTAACTGCACCAGGGATTATACCGTGAGTCTAACTATAATAACGACACAATAGCATACTACTATACTATGGATGGACTTTTATTTCGTTTTGTTTTAATTTACAGGAATTGACTCTACGTCCTGACGGCGCGTACAGAGTTCCATCGACCACCACAGGCATCATAATCGATGGATGCAACCGCGTCACCTTTCTCCCGGACACGGTGAGGAATCTGCTCCAATTGCGCTCCGTGGAACTGCGCAACATTGAGCATGTGGTGATCAACGAACGAGCCTTAGCCTGGTCTCCGTTCTCGCGAGACTCCGACATGAACCCCGGCCTCAGAATCGTGATACACAACAGTACAGTTGATGAAATCTCGTCTCATGCCATACAGGGACGCGTAAACGATATCACCATCACTGACAGCAGAATACTCTCCATAAAACCCTTCGCCTTCTCTAGTCTCACCGGTGTTAAAACTATAGAGCTAAAGGACAATACCTACGATAATATAGAAATACAAGCGTTCAAGAAATTTACGACGTTAAACTTTTTATTCCGCGGTGGTAGAGTGAGAACGCTGCCTAGCAGATTCCTTTCTGATGTCGAAGTTTTAGACCTATTTAGAATGGAAGGCGTATCTGTGAAATATATGTATAGTTTAACTTTTCTCGTCACTGGACCAAAGAGAGTTCTTATAGAAAGTAATCACATAGAGGCGTTAGAAGGTGACACATTCCACATGGTTACGAGAGGACCGATCACTTTTAGAAACAATACAGTTACTGAAATGAGAAAGGGTGTTTTTTTTGGTATCACTGTGGACCTCGCAGTGGCCTCGAGCATGGGGCCTCAGGAGTTGTTGGTGGACAATAACACCGTGACATATCTTACACCGTCTTCCCTGATGTACAATCGCACGAAGTTGACGATGAGAGTCGACGGGCTGAACCTAAACCAAACCTGCACGTGTGCACTCGAAGAAGAATGGAGGGAGTTTATAAAGGAGCAGGGAGGCACGGTATCTTGCTGGTACACATTAGAAGACTACTACGTATCACTTCCTACCTACGTCGACAATCGTTGTGGAGCATTCAAACAGAACTTTTGGATATTCGTGCTTATAGGTATCATTGTCGTATTAATTATAGTTTCTATCGCAATTTTCTTTATAGTGAGACGTGAAAACGAAAAGAAAAAGAAAGTTCAGATAGTGATGCCAGACGGCAAAACTTACAGAGAGACAGAGTTCCACATTGTAGTGGAAAGAGCCGAGCTTCTCACTACTGACTTGTGAGCGTCGGAAGCACGTAGTTTTAGGTCAATTGATCTCTGTCACTGGCCGATCCAGGGGCACACGATAAGTACAATGATATTTTATTCGTCGAGATATTTGCATGGAACACTTCTCGGGCGATATCGTTGTACCTACATCTAGTGTACCGAGTTCTATCTTAGTGATCGTCATATTCAGTGAAAATTGTGCCAAGTCTAGATAAGCAAGCATTTTACCAGTATTAAGTAATGCCATGGTATTAGTGACCAGTGAAATTGTTATCAACGAAATAAATTATTTTGTCATGAAGTTATCTAATAAATTATGAAACTATTTTGTTTATTTTATTTATTTTACAAGTAGACAGTATGTTATTAACTTGTGTGGCTTTATTTGCTTTGCGAATGTTATTGAATAATGCCAACCTAGCGAATGTTGTTCATTATTGACAGTTAGATTGACCGATCATTCAGTGTTTGCATATGCGAATAACATTTACAAAATACATATTCAACTTTATAATAATATATTCGGAAATGTGACGTCACGAAGTTTAGGACCCTTCCCAAAACCAAAACGTCACACTTTGGCGGCCCCCTCCCTTCCTCCCCCTTAATATATGACGTAATTTATAAATGGCCCCTTATTATTGTCAAATTAGTGTCTATGATATAATCGTTTGGTCTTGAATATAATAATTATTTGGAGGCGTGATTCCTATGATTAACACAAAATAGGCCATAATTCGTCGCCGCGACTTCTCAGTCCGCGTATAGCCTGATTGTAGAACTAAGATCGTGTCGGGTACACTAAAACTTAGCAGAAAACAAAATATATACAAATATTACAAACAAATACCTAAGTATATGTGAACTGGTGCATTCCTTTGTTGTTACGTACATAGCCTAACTAAAGTGTAGAATAAAGTGATTAAAACTAAATACGTACCGTTGGAGACTCGGTGCATTTCACGCGTACCTAAAATTGCTAAAAGAAATTTTGTGAAGAGATCATGAAGAGGCCAATTAGAGTTATATCTTATGTTTACATAATACGATGTAAGTAGATACGTATCAATAAATTTATTGCGTCTTATTTTCCAATTGAAATCTCTCATTTTAAGGTTCCTCACCCTAAGAGGTAAAAAAGAAATCCTTATTAGATCTTGTTGTTGTCCGCCCGTCTGTCTATAAGACTTTGTTTTTACCAAAATGAATGAATCTAGGTCAACCGGAAGTTGACCTAGATTACCAATATTTTTGATTAAAAAACCTACAGTGGTCCCCGTTGACCTGGAAATTTGGCAAAAAGAAAGATCTTGTAGCATAAATACCTAAAGTAAAAAAAACTTCCCATACAAAACTTAAACCACCGTACCTAAGTAGGCCTCTGGTTACAGATACACACGCACATGAGTACGGAACCCTCAGCGCGAGTTCAACTCGCACTTGACCGGTTTTTTTATCAAAAAATGTTTGGGACAAATCAATAACACCTAAAAAGGTTATTTAGCGATATTTTGCGAAATTACGAAGCCATTAGGTTGAGCCATTTCAAAGAGAATTTATACATTCTTATATTCATATTGATATTCATACTGGTATACTGTATCTGGTGAAAAAACATAAAATTGAAAACATACAAATACTTATTAAAAACATAAAATAACCTAATTAAGCGTATTATAATGGCTGCGTTCCGAATAAATTAAATCTTATTTAGTAGGTTATTTTCGAATCACAATTACGATTTTATTTGGAACAAGCTTCGATCCGAGGTTTTAGATCCCAAGTATAGTATTCAAGATCCCTTCACTTGCACACAGAACAGTCTATAATAGAATACGAGGCTTGGTCACTTCTAATCTATTTATAGGCAATCATAGAACTTTGTAGTATAAATGCCTAATTAAGGGACACAAATAAACTAAATTTCCTTTATAATCTCCTGTTTCCAAATTACAAGTAGGTATATATTTTTTCTGTCCTTCCAAAAAAGGAGGAGGCTATCTATTCAGAAGTATATTTTATGTGTAAATGTCGCTTATGCTGTTTTCTTACCGGTCAGAGGTCCTATCGTGAAGATTCTATTTCAATAATTGTCAATAACCTAATAGCGTGACAGGGATAAAGCTAACGAATTTCAGATGTGTAAATGAAGGACGTAAGATGCGACTATGCAAAATTTTAGTGCGTTAAATCAATAAATTGCTAGTTTCAAGATAACTAAACGGTAATCTTGAAATTCAAATCATTCAGGACCTGTATAGAGCTAAGTTCAGTTCTTATACAAAGTTTTATTAGTTTACGGACAATATTGACTGAGCGAGCAATATCACTTATTTGTACAATTTAGAGGAAAGTTTGGGAATTTGCCCTATCAAAAAATTTGGTTTCACATATCTTGTGTAGTAATTCATCCTAGAAACATCAGTTCTGGCCTACTATAGCCGCGTAACTGACCGACTTTAGCTTACATAACAGATAGGTCGGTGGCACTGTATACAAAATTATAAGGTTATTTTGTACTTATTTGAATTCGGTTTTTTAATTTTTATAATGTCGATTATATTGCTTAAACACCTACAAATAAGTAACATCTGTAATATTATTGTCAATCTAATAATAAATTAAAATTAGATTCGGGAATGCTAGTTATCAATTCCATTTGAATTAACAATTATTTGTACGTGTCTTTTTGTCCTCCTGGAAACTCATAGGGCCCATGAATCCGTACCAGTATTTCCACTTCGCTATAAAATTAGCACCGTGTGAAAGTATCATCTTTAAACATAATATTCCATAACATTTCTCTAATTTCTGTACGACTTAAGAGTTTGGCTCATGCTCGTCTAAAGATAAACTTTTTTACTCAAGTTTTTTTTAAAGTTTCGCATATTTTTTGTCTACAGAAAAGAAAGTTTTACTGTTTTCTGTTCCATATCATTGAAGAAATTAGTGTAAGTCTAATGTACAATTAAACAATTAATCAACAAACATATTTCGTAATCAATTAGAACAAATTACTGAAATATCTAAAGAGATACGATTCTTTGACCTTTATTAACCTGAGCGACATATCGGCAGATAACAGGAACCTCGCTGTCTAACTCCTACTTTATAAAGAAGTCGTAAATAACGATAATATGTCGCTTATGGTTCCTTTTTAGGGTTTCGTAGTCAACAAAAAACCCTTATAGTTTCGTCATGTCAATCCGTCTGTCCGTCCGTCCGCGGCTTTTCTCAGAGACGGTTAGTACAAAGAAGCTAAAATTATGCATGAGTATACATATTATTCAAGCTGAAAAAGTGCTACAATTAAAAAAAAACCTATTTTAGGGTACCTCCCGCACATGTAACATGGGGGATGATTTTGATTTCTTGCTTACTCCATCGTTAGATAGCTCTTTTAAAATCATTGTGAGTTTTCAAAAACAATTTTTCATTTTAGGGTTCTGTTTTCGAAATATTGAACTTTAAAGTGCTTTAGAGTTTTAGTTTTTAGAGTTATGCGTACCCCATCTAACAGCCAAACGTTTATCCTTGGCTACGTTATATGTATTTACAATTGTAGTAATTGCCCTTTTTACGTTCCTATAAACAAAGCTTTAGATATGGAATGCACTGTTTCATCATGTGAACGAAATGTTCAGTGTATCCAAGTATATAGCCACATAGATACAATTACAGTATACAGCCACATATATACAATTATATAGCCTTATAAATAAAAGGATAGTAAGGTCGGAGTAGTCTAAAACTTACTATCTTCGCTAATAACTTTTTTAAAGACACGTTTTTGGATATCGTATCGAACAATTTGTTCTTTATTTGATATATTATATAATAGGTCTACGAGGAATAAACATAATGGAGATCCAACTTCTCTATTAATTTAAAAAAAAACATGTTCCACGGTCATACAACAGCAGATGCACACACTGACATGTTCCCTACAGTATTATTTATGATCGATCTTTGGATCGACCAATGGCGGACGATCTTTAGTGACAGAATGGCGGTCGAATCATCATTCTAGGCCCCGCAACCACCACCGTTTGCGTGGAACATTGTTTCAAAGGATTGCTACTTCCATATATACATTCGAGTTAGTTGTATTAGGTAATAGTGGTCGGCGGTTTCGGACTATGCTATAAAATAACCTGTAATGCTATTTCAATTATAAGATATTTTATTGCCCCATTTTGTTAGTAATTAGCTTCTTTTTTTTTGTGTAGTGGCGTGGCTCATTTTGTTTTACAGTTTTAAGGTCGCCCTTGACCTAAACGACTGATATCGGATACAACAACCTGGACCAATTGCTTAACATGCCTAGTATTTACTTGTTTCAGTATTTCATGTTAACGTTTATTCTTCGCCGATTTCCAAAAATTGACTATAATTCGAAAGGTTGTCACGTTTTCCATGGTTCATTTCAAACATTGGTAATATTTTTACCTACTTATTTAACTATATTGGGACACAAAACACGAGTAGATATAATTTGATAGCCCAATTAAGTGAACAAAACGTGGATCATGTCCCAAAAATACGATAAAAGAAACCTCAACGTAGGATGAATTACACGAATAATTATGATAAAGAGCCTATTCAGAAGGTAAATTATATATTTTTTCAAGTAACAAAATAAGATTATTCTTAGCAACTGAACAGATTCGCGAATGGACGAATTCTCGACTGGATAGGATAGGTTAGGTTAGGATAGTGTACGATCGTCTTTTTTTTAAATAGACTATGAAACATACACAATATAATAGTAAAAAAAAGAAGAACAATTACTCGCATTATTTATTCAAACGGAGTTGACAACTTCCAAATATTAAGTAAGCGACTTCCATAGTCGGCTTTTTTACATTTCGTTTAAGAACGCAGTCTTCTTTTGGATTAGTTTAGTTATTAGTAGATATCACAAATTTGTTTATTGGTTTCTTAGTTCATTGTTGTCACACCCATGGTCGGTTTTTTTATGAACGCAGTTTTCTTTTGAATTATTATTAGTTTAGTTATTGGTGGATATCACTTTGTTTGTGGGAGTCAAATGTTTAAAACCAAAGTTTTTCGACATTTCTTATGTTTATTGTTCAAGGCATTTTACAACTCCGACCCTTTTATTGGGGAGCACCGCTAGTGAGAGGCACAGGTTCGAATCCTGCCACGGGGAAATTTTTGATGACACCCGCCCATTTGCACATCTTTATTATAGTTTTTTTTAATTATTTATGTTATGTATTTTTGTCAGTTGTGTTGCTTATTTATATTGTAGATGTAATCCAAGTAAAAGTATCAAACACAATACATCTGTGTTACATACATTATAAATTTAAAAAAAAACACTAATTATATTAAAAAATAATATAAGTATCTAATTATCTACCTTCTCATCGGGTGAAGGTTTCCGACACCACTCGTTACAATTTTATATTATGACATAGCTAAAAAATTATGTTTATTTTACACAATTAAGATTTTTATTGCGGTTTAAGACCGCGATCAAATTTCTTCGTTTTAAGGACTGCCTAGGACCAAGATATACGGAAAAGCCTTCGAAACGTCGTTAAAAATACATAGGTAAACTATTATAATAATATTTGTATCTGGTCTGGGTGTCTTTGTATGTATGTATGTATTTACAACAAAAAAGTAAATTACGTAGTATATCCGTTGTCTGGTACCCGTAGTACAAGCCTAGTGCTTAGTTTGGGGCTAGATTGCGCTGTGTGTAATGTCGTGCAGTATTTATTTATTTATGAGTTAAAATTCCACAAAACTAATAAAAAGTCGTTTTTTTTTTGTTTTTTCTGTTAGGATAGTAATTAGTGGAGTTCGCAAATTTGTTTTTCGGAAAAGTCTAATGTTACATCTAGACACTTCGTCTTGAACGACACCGGCTACGGCAACCGTTACAATAAATAAAATAATCAACGAACTCGAATATATATGGAAGTAGCAATCCTTTGAAACAATGTTCCACGCAAACGGTGGTTGCGGGGCCTAGAACGATGATTCGACCGCCAGTCTGTCAATAAAGATCGTCCGCCATTGGTCGATACCAAGGTCGATCATACGTAATACTGTACGGAACATGTCAGTGTGTGCAAATGCACAAACATGTATATTTTTTTTTTCAAATTTAATAGAGAAGTTAGATCTCCATTCTATTTATTCCTCGAACAAAATAATAATAAAACATATTGCACAACATTACACACAGCGCAATCTAGCCCCAAACTTAGCACTAGGCTTGTACTATGGGTACTAGACAACGGATATACTTCATATTATACTACATATTTTTTGTAAAAACATATTATACATAGATAGCCACCTACACCAGATACAAATATTTATTTTTAACCATAAATTTTTGCACCCAGCGGGAATCGAACCCGCAGTCTTCTGCATTGCAGTGGGGCGTTCGCCCGACGCGCTACAGAGGCCGTCAAATTAAACCGGATAAGTAGAAATATTTTACAAGGAGAACGCATCATTAAAAATTCCCCCTTAGCATTCGAACCTATGCCTCCCACTAGCCGGGCGAGTAGTAAAAGGGTCGGGTTTGTATAATGCCTTGAACAATAAACATAAGAAATTTTAATATCGAATAAGTTCAATTTTAAAACAAATTGCAAGTTTTTGACTCCCACAAACAAAGTGATATCCATTACCAACTAAACTTATTTAAAAGAAAACTGCGTTCTTAAACAAAATATAAAAAAAAGCCGACAATGACAACAAAGAACAAAGGAACCAATAAATTAATTCTTTATTGTACACTCCATAAAAATGTCAACATTAAGAAAAACTTTTACAACTTAAAACTAGGTGGCACAGTGGGCGGTCTTATCGCTTAAACCGATGTCTGTCAGACAACCTTTAAATTTACAAGAAGTTGTTATAATAAAACACTTCTTTTACGGGGTTTAATCGCGTTTTATTCATGATATTTAAACGAACCGAGCATCCGCCAACTTTACAGTTGGCTTTTTCAAGGTTGACTGTTCGTTCGTTTAAAAATCATGAATAAAACGCGATTGAACCCGGTAAATAAAGTGTTTTATTATGCAAAACGCGAAAACCATATAAGAAATTAAGAAGTTTTTACTGTATGCCGCAACTTATAGCCGTATAACTAGGCCTTTGTGCGTGAATTTAAGTCCTGGGATTCCTCACGATGTTTACCTTCACCGTAAGAGCGATGTTAATAGCGCACATTATATTTTCCTAAAGAAAAATACATAGTAGCGCGGCCTGGATTCGAAACCACGACCTTCGGAATGAAAGTCGGGTTATCTACCACTAGATCAACAGACAGGTGAAAAGTAGGGTGTTTACTAGAGACAATAAAGCCAATTGACTGCTCATAATTCCCCCCCCCCCTTACGAAAACAGTACGTCTTTTTAGTAGCACTCTAGTGCAAGAACAGCCAGTCAGAAAAAAACTAGGTATAGATAAGTAACGCAACGACCAGTCACAAAGTTTGATTATCACCTCACCCCCTGCCAGGTATAAAATTTCGGTATTAGCAGTCAACTGGTTTTATCGTCATTGGATGCTTACACGGGAAAAGAACTGACCTCAACAGCGGCTGTCCCTCGATAACCTGGTGGACGGTAAGCGGCGCGCTAAGCTCTAGACCTCGTGAGAGCAGCAGCGCTTCGCTCGAGTCATGCCCCTCGGCTTCGCCTTCGCTCGACCCCGACATTGGGTGCAGTTGGACATCTACGAGGGTTGCTGACGACAAAATTCTTTTGATTAAGGCGAGGTTCTTGTTTAAATTTTTTAAATCGACCTTTGATTACTTCAATGGTAAGTAAACTCAATATTTGGTCGAATATAAATATATTATGTCATAGTTAAAAAAACTGCTACCGTATTATTTATCCAGTGGACGTCGGACAACAGTGAAAATTGACAGGCACTATGCAGTACATTGCTGTTGTGACCTACCGTGCTTATTACCGGTGATTACTCAATACAGCAATGTACTGCATTGTGCCTGTCATTTTCCACTGTTGTCAGACGTCCACTGGAAAGATAATATGGGCCAGATGAGGAAACATTTGGTTTTAAACACGATTCAAGCAACTTCGCTCGACAAAAAAAAAACAAAATAGTGACAAATTAGTATTATTAGCAAGTATATTTTACAAACGGATCATCTATTCTATTCTATACTTATAATCTATCTATACTTATAATAAAGTAAGAGAGGACAAAGTCTGAACTTGGAAATTAAGGCTTAGGAAAAGTAGTAGAACCAATGAGTCTATTAAAGTTATAGAGACGCCATTGCAGAACAAATCATTATTGAAAAGCGGCACAATTGTATGCTATACAACCTCATTATTTATATTCATTCACATAATTTAAAGAAGAAATAGACGAAACTATTGTTTTCTCTTTCTAAAACATAAAGACTCAATGCTACTTGCATGACGTAAGAAAGAGATGTCATAATATTATTATGACATCTCATAGCGGTTAGGAGAGAATGATAAAACGTCAAAGTCAAAAACTTCGTTGAGTTTTTGGAAAAAAAACTTTTTCAAAAAATAAACTAAAATAAATAAATACAGCTTTACTTACGTATGAAATGAAATATTTTTGCCAGTTTTTGGAGTATAATTCGTGCATCGCCTAAATACGCACGAAGGCATTGTTGTCTGTGAATAATGTTGTGAAAGTGAACTAAATGTACTGTGTGTCAACAAGCGGGTGATCGTGACGTGAGCTGGGATGGAACTAAGACTCCTCTGGCTAGATAGCTTGCATTTGTGTAGCCAAGAAATTTGCCCTATTACGTATCTAGAAGTTTTTACATATCTCTAAGTAGAACAAAATAATATAATTTTTAAAATTCATGTCTGTCTGGCTGTTTGTCTGTTCCTTATACAATTTAAAACTACTAATCCGATTAAAATCTGGTTTTCAATATTGGATAGTTCTATTTTCGAGGAACGTCGTGGTATACTTTGCATCGAAATCCAATTAGCACAAACCAAGTAATGAACGAAAAAGTGCAACCGCTCGAGAAACGCTCGGCAGCCCGCGCCCCTGATAACGCGTTTTTCACTTTCGCGGGTTAAGCCGCGGGGCGCAGCTAGTCTATCTATATAAAATAAATACTAGAATACAATAGACACCTGCCTTGTTACATTCTAGGCACGTGTGATCCGGCTGTCATTTCAATACAGTACTTTATATCTAAGCACGGAGTTATTTTGGCGGAAACGCGTTGAGGAGATGTGTTGCAAAATTTTCATTTTTATGAAACCTAGTTCAAATGCGTGCAAATTGTTTAATTTCGGGGGCATATTAAATTAATTTAGTTTCGTGAAGATGTACAAGTGGAATGAAAGTGAAAATCGGTGCAAAACATGGACTTAGTGTTGTCTCCAAGGCTCCGTGAACAATCTTTGTAAATGGCCGCCGTGTTTACTGCGGGGCGCAGCTAGTTTATTATATGTTGTTACTATTTTGGATTCTCGGGGCTATGGAGCCCCCGGTAATATCTTAATTTCAAAACTTATGGTGGACACCAAACCGGCGATTATCCTTGTCTGCACTAAAAATGCAGCCAAGGACCACCTCCAACTTTTACGTGAGTCGATTAGTTTCAAAGGCGGCCATCTAACTTTTTGACAATTGTCGATAAACGAACAAAAATGTATAATTTCTAAATCTAAAGTTTGACAGGTTGCCGGATATGATTCCAACTTCACTTTTCGAATCATATTTTCCACGTAAAACGTGGAGTTTTAGCGGGAATGCATTGAAGAGATGTGTTGCTAAATTTTCATTTTTGTAAAACTTAGTTCAAATGCGTGTAAATTGTTTAATTACGGGGGCATATTAATCAATTTAGTTTCGTGAAGGTGTACAAGTGTAAATAAAAGTGAAAATCGGTGCAAAACATGGACTTTAACTTAGTGTTGTGTCCAAAGCTCCGTGAACAAACATTGTAAGAAATGGCCCCCTTTTTACAATGATTCCTTCGACTTTACTTTAACTATGACGGCTTGACTGTTTCGTTCAATGCAAATAACTTTATTTATTATCAGTTGTGAACCGATTATGGCTATTAGGAAATTAGCCAGTGTCAAGTATTATTAATATATTATGCAAGTTATTTGTATCGAAACAGTCAAGTCGTCATAGTTTAAGTCAAGTCTAGGGAATCATTTGTAAACACGGCCGCCATTTACAAAGATTGTTCACGGAGTTTTGGAGACAACACCAAGTCCATGTTTTGCACCGATTTTCACTTTTATTTCACTTGTACACCTTCACGAAACTAAATTGAATAATATGCCCCCGAAATTAAACAATTTGCATGCATTTGAACAAGGTTTCAAAAAAATGAAAATTTTACGCCACATCTCCTCAATGCGTTCCCGCCAAAACTCCTGCGCATAACTTGCATATATTGATAATACTTGACACTGACAAATGTCCGAATGGAAAAGCCATTTTAAAGAAGAAGAAGAATCGTATATTCTATGTAGAACGTGTAGGGCAACTTACAGAAGACCATCGGTGGGACATCCAGGTCTGGAGCGAGTAGTTTGGAAGCGCAAGAGGCGCCGGCATATACGAGCTCCATTTCGAGCGCGACCAGACCCTGTCTCTGCGACGTCAGCGGCGTGTCCTCGTAACCGGCGCACAGGCAACGGAAACCGTAACGATTTTCCTCGCTGGGTATAAAAATCTCATGTAAGTATAATGATTGTCTGTTGTCGAGGGAAGAGGGACGAGCAGCGGTGCCTTCTGCATCGCTGTGCTTGGTCCGGCCAGAAGACCAGTGCTGTGGCTGAATATGTTTACCGGCTACAGCTTTTTTGCTGAGGCCGGCCCATTTAGGGTTCGCACATGGCTTCCTAACTAAGTTGATGGTATTATGGTTACATTACTTTTTATTTACTTATGTACCTACTATATTTGGTTTTGTTCTGTTTTGTATTTTTTGCTGTGTGCTTGTCCTAATAAATATATTTCTATTCTATTCTATTCTTAAGTATACAAGATATAACGGGCATACCCTTTTAAGCCGAAAGGGGCTTGTTCTAGACATCTAGGCGAACATCTTTTGCTCTACGACTTTTGAAAATTCGAAGTACTTTTCGAAAATTTAAAGTGTAAAATTTACTTGAAAATCAGCTGTTTCTCAGAGTTCGAGGTCGTTGACCTTATTTTGTCCTTTCATTTAGTTTGCTCTACTACATTCAAAACTTCTATTACCTTTATTTTTAAAAGCAGTTATTTTTTCAGTGAAACATGACCTTAAAATTTTCAGAAAAAAATAATTCGGTTTTTCAAAAGTCGTAGAACAAAAGTTGTTCCCCTAGATGTCTAGAACAACGCCCTTTCGGCTTAAAAGGGCATACCCGTTACACTTTGTATATTACTCTTGTTCTCGCGACTTTGTATTAATAATAATAATAATCAGCCCGTTAATTTGTCCCACTGCAAGGCAAGTGGCAGGGCAATATCAGATTTAATGATTTGATACAATTTGAGTAAAATTAGTTCATTTTATTTCATCTCATTATTAAATTTTATTTTCATTTCATATCAATAAATTCTGCTAAAGACTTGGCTGTATAGGAATATTTCCCTTTGCCTACCCAGAATGGGTGAAGAAACAAAAAAAAAATTTAACGGTTGGCGCCATTTTCCAAAAAAATTGTTGGAACTCTTTGCAATGACAGGCTTTCCTCACTCGTACTGAGATATACTATATTTATCATGGGCAGGCTTCTTTTAGGCGACAAGATTACGTCGTAGAGACAGTTTTCTGCGTTATTTCTTTACCTGTTCGTTTTATTGTACTCTGTGAGATAATCCGAAGTGGTTTCGAGTGAGAAGATGACTTCGTTGCCGGGAACAAGAATCGCTTTCTGCGGCCAGTCGGTTGCACTAGAATTAAAGGCCTGTATATTATAGCTGTTATAGATAACAAGCAGAGTCCCGCGGTATTACCCGCGTAATTCTTAATCCAAAAATCCTATTTTAGTACTACACAGAGGATTACACTCCTAAAGAAACCTAAACGTGATTCTCAATTAACTTTTTAATGATACCTCAGTCTGTCTACCTTTTTTTTATGGTTCCGTACCCAAAGGGTAAAATCGGGACTCTATTACTAAGACTTTGCTGTCCGTCTGTCTGTCTATCACCAGGCTGTATCTCGAGAACCGTAATACCAACAAAGTGTGACAAAAAAACATTTACTCGAGCTCTTTCGTGGTTCGGAAGGCACGTTAAGCAGTTAAGTTAAAAGTTAAAGTTTAACTTGTGTGTTTCCGCAATTAGCCCTACTATTGGGCCTTTGTGCGTGATTTTAAGTCGTGGGTTTCCCTACGATGTTTCCCTTAACCGTAAGAGCGATGTTTAATAGCGCACGTAAATTTTTCTTAAAGAAAAAGACATCGGTGCGCGGCCGGGATTCGAAACCACGACCTTCGGAATGAAAGTCGGGGTATCTACCACTAGACCAACACGTTAAGCAGTTAGTCCCGGTTGTTAACTCTAATAGCAGTCGTTAGTTCAAGTTAGAGGCATAAGGACGACCTGAAAACTCTAACACTGGGTGAGACACATAAAAAGAAAAAAAACTAAGACTTACACGTTGGCAAGTTTCGGAGTAACGCTGACATAAGTGCAGTTGTAATGCATACACGCATTTTCCCCCTCGGGATCTTCATCCATTTCTTCGAAGTCTCCGTCGACAGTTAACTGTACTAATCTCTGTGAGACAGAACCGAAAGTTTCTTAGTATAACCGTCGTATCATGAACATCACAACATCAACTCCAAGCAAACAATGAATTCGCTGTTGTGCAGTGTTACGATCGCTACTTTGGAAATTATAGGAAATTGAAATACTTTCGGTTTTCATTTCGGATTAGTGATTTTAAACTCACATGGTTGTTTTCACAACAAATATTATTTAGTAACGGGGTAGTTAAAGTTTTTACTGTGTTTCCGCAATTAGCACTATAACTGGGTCCATTTGCGTGATTTTAAGCCTGGAGTTTCCTAAATATGTTTTCCTTCACCGTAAGAGCAATGCTAATAGCGCACATCGTTTTTCCCGCTCGAGTGAAGTACATTGAATCCCTCGATTCGCTCAGGCTCAAAATAGTATTTTCACCCTAGGTATACAATCTACTATTCCTGAAGAAAAATAAATTGGTGCCCGTTCACCCGGGATTCAAAACCACGACCTTTGAAATGAAAATCGGGATATCTATCACAAGACCAACACAGCTCTTCATAATTACGAGGTAATAATTTACTATGTTTTAAAGTGTTTTTGCGGAGTTCCGTTATTAAATAATATTAATTATGATTATTCTGATAAACACGAGCCACTGCAGTGTACAAAATCAGTTTTGTAGTTTTATCTTCTGTTTTTGCAATGTTTAATTGAAATCAAACTTTTTTTTTTCTGTTTTATCTCGTTACTTTGAATTGTTCTCATAAAGACGGATTCTCAAAAAGACAGATTCTCAAAAAGACGGATTTTTTTTAAACTATATTTAGTATTTTATCCATGCTGTAAGTTTCGGCATCTTTACAGACCCTTCTTCTTTTAAATCTGTTTTTTTTTTTATTAATTTTCGCAGCTTCGTGTTTCGATTATACGAAAGTTTTTCAATTTCTAGTTTTTTCCGCTTTAGTACCCATTTTAGCCACATTATCACATAATTGTAAGTAGACGAAAAAACTATGTGTGTACGTTATGAAAGTGGAACTACAACAGAATGTAATTTTTCAAAAAAAGGGAATTAAACGGTCCAATAACAATTTACACTCTGACAAGAAAGTATCAAGAATTGAGATTTATGGTTCCCATTTTTTTGTTTTATGGTGTTGTTATATTAGCACAACTACAACTGTATCCCATTTTGTTCAGTTGCGTCTATTATTTAGATTAACTTGCAAATTACTACTCGCTATTATTGTTACACGCGTAATAAAAATTATTAAAATCGATAAAAAGACTAGGAATAAAAAAATGTTAATATTAATGGGGTTTTCCCAATCGGTTAAAAGTTTGTTACAGTAACGCTTGCATGTATAAATACACTAGTTTTTGTGGTAGTCAATAATACTTATTAGTTTTGATTTCACAGGCATTAAGCTTACGATAAATATTGAGTATCGCTAACAGTCACGTGACGTCATTTACAACGCTCCGCCAATCAAAACGAAAGACGACATGTACTGTGACTTCGACACATAGAGTGCGAGCGGACTAGGCGAGTGTGAAATGACGTCATACCTGACTACGATTCCGCATTCAGCATTGGTTGATTGAATTATTGGTTTGCGTAACTGAGTCCGTTTTTGAAGTAGCATACTTAGAAAGCGTTAAAATAAATTTGGATGAATTACCCACAATTTTTATATTATTATTGATCTATTCTCGGTACTTCTTGACAGAGTAGTAAATTTATTTATTTATTTATTTTTATTTAAATTTAAAACTAAGTACTAGGAGAATTTGGTAAGTGGTCTGTGTGGGTGAAATGTAGGGTACGAGTAAAAATGGTATATGCACAAGCGAATGATGAATGGAGTGGATGAATATCTCTCTACCTTGTATACCTTTCGGAATGGTGGATCGGCTACCCTTATTTCACTCTGGCAGTGGCATTTCTGCTTGGGCGCGCCCGCAACTGCGTATATTGTCAATGTATCTTCTGGTTGTGCGGTTACGCTCCGCGAATCCATTTCTAACACCACCCAAGACACGTTTGAAGGAAATAACACCCTGTATAGAAACATTCATTCAATTTCATTAGACTTGTTGCGTCCCGCGGTCCACGTAAGTCCCGGTCCCGTAGCATATTGTTACTAAGCTAACTAATCAAGAAATAAACTGTAAGCAAAAAATAGTAAATATACCTTTCACACTCTTTTGATAGTAAAATCATAATTTTATTTAAGCTAACCTAATCTATCCAAGACAAATATTAACGAAACAAATGAAACATTATAAAAACCCCTGCGTAAATACCCGCGCTACGGGTTGTAAGTTCCAGTCAATTACAGATCACAAAAAAGTAAACCCCCATTTATGGCTTCTTCCCATTGGAGAGCGTGTTCCGAAACCACACTAAATTCATAATTTTAAGACTCGACATATCAATAGTAGATTGTTATACAAGGGCTGAAGTCAAGCATTTCATCTGAGATATTTTTGACGCTTAAACGAAGTGGGAACGCCAATAGTTCGAGGGTGAAATGCGTGACATTCACCCGAGTTAAACACTCTACTTTTCATTTCGACTGTGAGGTAGGTAACTAAAATACTACTTACACATTTAATAAAACAGGTATATTGAGAATCAATTAAAATATCAAGTCAATTTAGAACAATTAGTAAAATCCAAATTCAATTGTTAAATACATTAATAAAAAGTTAAAATACACACTTACTGCCAACATTAGAAATTTTTCGAAAAACTTATCTATTGCCTACAGTAGAATCGAGTTGGTCACGACGTGCATCGAAGCGGCCATGCCGACACGAGATAAAAATAAGTAGCAAGCAATCATGGCATTATAGCGAGTGGCAGTATAGAAGAGTAAGGAATTCAATTATCATAGCCAAACGAAAAAAAATAAGGAGTTTATTAATTTCAGACTAATCTGACGTTTTGGTTCCTCGTATAATGTCAATTTTTCTACAGAAAAAAGAGTGAATAGGATGCATTATTTAAAAATTGAAGTATACTTCCCACCCTAGGGATGAAATGAGCCCCTTTCCACCTGGCTATCTACCTATGAAAATTACCGAGCAGGAGAGATGAATAATGATGTACTTCCAAAGGGAAGATCTTCCACCAGGCAGGTGGTTTTTCCCCAGTAGGGCGCGGCCTGACGATGTCTCGTCGGTAGTAGTATATAAGCTTATCTCAGAAAGTTGATATCGCGATTCAGGATTTCATTCTAGTAACGCCATCTAGTAGGTAATGTGGGCGTCCGCTACACGATCATAAAATTTGTAACACGCTTTAAATGAAATAAACGATATCAACTTATGTAACTGGTTTACCTTGAATTAGTGACTCCTGCTTGTCTGTAGGGATGTTCGCTTTCGACCCAAGTATAGTAGTTAGTGGTAGTCGTTGTGAAGTCTTCAGTGTTCGGGACTAGAAGGTTCATAGCCGCGACGTGAGGCATTAACTTATATATCAACTCTAGCAGTTTTATTACACTCTGAAAAGTACATTAAAAACATAACTAAAAATGTCTCAGATATAATTTTAAGAGCGCATGAGTTCTTCTATAATTAAAAAAAAACATTTAGGCCGGTTTGCATAACGGTTCCTAAACATGTTTAAGCTGTTAAACGTGTTTAAAATCTGTCAGAATTTCAAGAACTGTCCATGCGTGGCAACATATTATCAATCGTCCACTTAATGAAATAAGAGTCCAATGTTCGATTTCCCATAAATTATTTTAAAATTGATTTAGTTAAATATATTTTTAAATGGTTTTATGCAAGTCGCCCTTAGAGGTTTATTGATTAGATGCTGTATTTTTCTTATTTTAAATTTAATTCTCCTAAAATTAAAATAATCTAAATAAACAATAGTTCAATTAGAGTGACTTAATAACTTTGTGTTACAAATATACAAAGACAATAAAGCCCATTGACTGCTCGTACCGCGATTTTTCTATAAAACACAACTCACCGTTGCCGGCGGGCGGGGCAATAATCTTATTTTGTGATTGGCCATTGCGTTGCTTATCTATACCTAACTCTTTGAGACTGACCGATCTTGCACGAGAGTGCTACTAAAAAATCCTACTATTTTCGTGAGGAGAATACTTATGAGCAGTCAACGGTTTTATCGTCTCATAACAAATATCTCAATATCTAAAATTTACCATGTTACTGGCGAAATATCGAGCTCAATGAAAAAACAAAATTAAACATGGTAAATAACCCATCATTTCACCAAAATATCTGTAGTGAAAATAACCCTGTCAGTTTAAAATCGTAACTAACCTTAGAATCGTCCAATCCTTCCAAATTAGCCAGTGTATACGGTATAAGCGTGTTAACAGCCGGAGACTGCTGCAAAACCGAGGCGTTTCTCCTGAGATCTTCGGCGGTGAGTTCGTTGCGAAGGGTACAGAACAACTCGACGGAACGTTCGAGAACAATCGACGACACTCGCAGGGTAATAGCGCGGAGTGCTGCTATCATTACATCCGCGCTGTCCGTCGAGTGGACTAGCGAACGTGACCTGGGAAGCGACACATCCTTACTTTAATAATATTCCGCGCTACCATGCTCGTTTGTCGTTGCTATGTCGTCCTTTTATCGTACAAAAAAATAAAGCAAATTTTAAATAAAAAATATTCCGACTACTTTTAAAAACCACAGACAATTTAAATAAAATCTTTTTTTTTTTTAATGTTTGGTTTTCTTTGTCTTTTTTAAATATTTGATGTGTTTTTAATTTTCTTTTTTTTTTAGCTGAACGACAACGCGACGATTTTATAAAATTGGTATAAGTAGACGTTTCCATTTTATAAAATTGGTATAGATTGATATATTGTGGAAACATTGAGTCTGTTTCCACAACAATCGCATATTTTAGAAGTAAAGGCAATTAATGTAAAGCCATTTCTTTAATTAAAACTTTAGTTGATTTTTAATTGTACTTAAACTCGAAATTATTGAAAAAACAAGTCTTAGAAGATCAAGTGTGGGATAAATGCGGTATTTTACGGCGGTTTCTTACCCGTAATAAATGAGACACGGTAACTGTCCCCTGGCAAGTGTAGTCCCATTGAAGCTGAGAGAGCAGGAGGCAAATCTGAAGGTCGTCCCGTCAGGCCCTTTCACTGAGGGCAGACCACAGTCCCCGTTGGTCGTTCTACCGCCGTGGTTGCAGAGTCTTATGGCGTAGCGGAGGTCCTCCTGCGTAAATATCAACATTTCCCATCAACCATCAGGAAGCCACAGACTGAAAACTATACATAGATTTAGTACATAACTGCAGCGGCCGGCAAGAGGCATTGAAATTAAACTAAGTAGTACAATTCAAAACTTTTATTTGAAAACTCAATTATTGAATGTACAATTCTTAAAGTTGTAAGTGTTTTTTTTTTCACTAAACAGCTATCTATGTGCAAGCCAGTTCGAAATTTAAATTAAACCTTTGATAAGTTACCTCTTTGGTCGCAATTTTGCGGAGTAGAAGATCGTTCCATTTTTAAATTACACGACAAATATGATTTTACATAGTAATTTATTTGGCCGCTAAACACGACAAATATGGATTTTCATACAACTATTGCCGGCCGCTGCTCGACTTGTACAGCAAGTTCGATTTATCTCGAAGAAGGTTGTCAAATAATGCTCAAATATCCAAGCATGTTTGAGATAAAAGTTATAGCGTCCATAATAGACGGCCATCCGCAGGTAACTCCCAGTAGCGCCCGTCGGGGATCAGTTATAGACAGATCTAAAGCAATGTTCCCATTGTAAGAACCTTAGATTAAAACAAGAAAGGGAAATGCAACATTATCTATTCGTTAAATGAGCTAGAAACAAATGAGGGATATAGTGATACGTTCCAGACTGCAGCGCGAACGAGATAGCAATCACTCAACGCGAAAGCTAGCGTGTCAGCTAGACGCAATTTATCGTCTCATTTGTTCTGAGTCTGTATCCAATATACCCCTTTTTGTTTTAAATAAGGCTAGCATTAGGCTTTTCTTGACGGCCCCTGAGGTGCAAAAAGGTCACGGCTCAAAAAGTATTTGTGCTGATCAAAGTTCATCGTAAGTCACCGATGTGTCCTTCCTGATAAATAATTATATTTAGAAAATAAAAATAAAATGTAGGAAGTTGTACACATTGCCATCTAGCCCCAAACTAAGCAACTAGGCTTGTACTACGGGGACTGAAGCAACATGAATTATTTACCTACAATACTGTAATTTTAAATAACATTTTTTTTAAAGTAAAGTGAACCTTTTAAAAGTTTGTAAAATGTCATGTAGCTTCTTCGACTAAAATAAAAAAAAGGGTTGATACTTAAGTCACGGCAAATAAGACGATAAAACTGTGTCTAGCGACGCATAAGACGGAGATAAAGAGACGTTCAAATATGACACATAATAATAGGGGTTAAAGTATGAAATTGCCGTTTTATTGCAATAGGTTCTTTGAATTGACATAGAATCTTCATGGTTTGAGGTTTTCAAATGAAACTTTTTTCAAATGGTTTCTGTGATGTTCTTTTTTTAAAAAATGTGAAACATTTGAATATCGACTTTCAATTGTTTTTGTTATTCAATTTAGACAAGAAAGATGGATACTGCGAAAATTCGAGTGATTTTTGAATACGAGTTTCGACGGAGAACTAACGCGGCAGAAACAGCCCGCAATATCAATGCTGCGTTTGGAGAGGGGTCTACTAATGAACGCACCGTGCGATTTTGGTTTAAACGCTTTCGTGATGGAAATTTCGACTTAAAGAACGAGCCACGAGGAAGACCGCCCACACAGGTGAATAACGATGAATTAAGAGAGATAGTGGAAGCCGATCCTAGTCAAACTACCCAGGAATTAGCGGCATGGTTTAACGTTACCTTACCCACTTTATTGACTCACTTGCGTCAAATCAATAAAATAAAAAAATACGAAAAATGGGTGCCTCATGATTTGACTGATCTGCAGAAAGAAACGCGTGTTGAAACTTGTGTTGCCTTGTTGAACCGGTACAGAAATGAAGGAATATTGGATCGAATTGTAACATGTGATGAAAAGTGGATTCTTTATGATAACCGGAAAAGAAAAATGCAATGGCTGACCCCAGGTCAAATGCCACAACAGTGTCCTAAAGCAAAACTTACCAATAAAAAGGTAATGGTAACTGTTTGGCGGTCTCAGCATGGTGTTATTCACTATAGTTTTCTTCGATCTGGTCAAGCAATTACGGCAGATGTCTATTGTGCCGAACTCCGAACCATGTTGACAAAACTAGCAGTAAAACAGCCCCGACTCATGAATCGATCTTCACCATTATTGCTCCACGACAACGCGAGACCTCACACAGCACGAGAAACCATTTTGACCCTTCAGGAACTGCACTTAGAAACCATTCGTCATCCTCCGTATTCACCAGACCTTGCTCCAACGGACTACCATTTTTTTCGTGATTTGGACAATTATCTACGTGACAAGAAGTTTTCTTCCCAGGAGGCAGTACAAAATGCTTTCACACAGTTTGTGCAGTCTAGATCGTCGGAGTTCTATCGCAAAGGCATTAATAACCTTCCCATTAGATGGCAGCAATGTATAGATAATAATGGCAACTATTTTGATTAAATAAATTTGTTAAAAATTTTAAAAATAAACAATTAAGATTTTCAGTACAAATCGGCAATTTCATACTTTAACCCCTAATATTAAGAAACAACAAAACAAACATTTATAAGTAGACTAGCTGTGCCCTGCGGTTTCAGCCGCGTAAGTTCCGTTCCCGCGGGAATATCGGTATAAAAAGTAGCCTATGTGTTATTCCCGGTATCCAGCTACCTAGATTCCAAGTTTCATAGCAATCGGTTTAGTAGTTTTTGCGTGAAAGAGTAACAAACTCACATACATACAAACTTTCGCGTTTATAGTATTAGTAAGATTACTTGTTTCCTAGAGAAATAAAACGTGTAAACTTATGCCGTGTGTTCAGAGGTTCGTTTCTGCTTACCTTAAGAGGTATAGGTTTGTCAAACTTGAGTTGTGCCATATCGTTTTGGCATTCAGCTCCCGTGAAAGACCCGTGGGCCGTATCAAGACTGACCCAGCAATTGGTAGAGTTGGCATCGTCATTGCTACCGTTTATTTGCTGAAACACAATACGATATATCCCTCATTATCTACACATATAAAATGTAAGGTCCTGACTGATTGACTGACTGTACTATACAAGATGAAAATGAAGGTAATTGAAGGTTTGATTGTAGTAGACCAAACTAAATGAAAGGGCAACATGAGGTCAATGACCTCAAACTCTAAGAAACAGCTGATCTTCAAGTAAACTTTACAATTAAAATTTTCGAAAAGTACTTCGAATTTCCAAAAGTCGTAGAACAAAAGTTGTTCGCCTAGACGTCTAGCTAGAACAACCCCCTTTCGGCTTAAAAGGGCTTACCCGTTACATCTTGTATTTACACGCAGAACCCAAATCGCTGGTTCTATTTAATAAGTGTGTTCTATATTCACAAAGAATAGTATATTATTAAACAAGGGGATAAAGCAGTGTCTAAGTCGCAAATGGTCATAATTGTTGTCATAATCAGGGGCCACAAGAAAAAAAAACAATGATATGACTTGACAACCAGTTCTACATGCGTACGGTGTTGCTATGGGGTCACTTGTCTCTCCTGTGGTGGCCGATATATTTATGGAGGACTTCGAAGAGAGGGCCCTGCAGGGTGCACCGGTAGCACCGAAGATCTACAAACGGTACGTAGATGACACATTCGCTATACTGCCAAAAAATCGAGTTCACTTATTTTTAGACCATCTTAACTCGATTAATCCCCAAATTAAATTCACGATGGATTTAGAAAATGAGAAAACATTAGCTTTCTTAGACACCCTAGTCCTTCGAAGTGCTGACGGGTCACTGGGACACACTGTATTTAGGAAATCCACACATACGGATAGGTATCTCAACGGTCGGTCGCACCACCATCCTTCACAGTTAGCTACTGTTGGTAAAACTTTGTTGCAGAGAGCATATGGCATCTGTGACGGGGCCCACCTGGCGGAGGAGGTCAAGCATGTCAAACAAGTCCTACGTCGCAACAACCTCCAAGTGCCGCGCCACGTTCACAGGAGCCGCCCCAAACCACCTACAGTTGATCGAGTCCCGGCTATCCTTCCATACATCAAGGGAGTCACTGACAAAATTGGAGGAATCTTGAAACGAGCTTCGATTAAAACTTACTATAAGCCACACAGAAAGATCCAACAATTGTTAAGACCAGTCAAGTGTAAGATACCCCGAAGCAGGCATTTACAAGATCGATTGTGAGTGTGGCGCCTGTTACATAGGGCAAACCCAAAGAAGTGTTGCCACTCGTCTAAGAGAGCACATGGCTGATGTGAAGCACAGGCGGTATCAGAAGTCTGCAGTTTGTGAACACACGCTGGACAAGTCTAACCATTTCCTTCGCTTCGATAAAGCACAGGTACTGGCTACTGAGAAGCGGTATGTACCCAGGATGCTTCGGGTAGCTATTGAAATTCAGAAACACCCTAATAATTTCAATAGGGATGATGGCTGGAAAGTGCCACCTGTCTGGGACCCTGTACTTCTTTTGATTAAGTCCCAGGCCCAGCCAACAACAGCTGCAAGACCACAAGATACCGTTAGCCATTTTTGTAGGACTTTGTATTTTTTGTTATTTAGATTTGTTAATTCTTAGTTTGATGTAAAAATGTTTTTTTTATTTTTATATTTTTGAGCAAAAGAGAACCCCCATGAGTTTCTTCGTGGCTTCTTCTCATGTGAGGGCGCGTTCCGAAGCCATGGTAGTTTTTTGAGCTAGTTAGGGATAAAAATAATTATAATTTAAATTGAAAACTATTACAATAACTCTATAGTCTGCATACACTGGAACGTTTTTATTGCAAATTGAGGCGGTAGTTTACTGTAACTTTTTAGAATGTTAAAAATAGACAAATTACATCTCAGTCAACCTTGAAAAAGCCAACTGTAAAGTTGGCGAAAGCTCGGTTCAAATACTGAATAAAAACGCGATAAAACCGGATAAATAAAGTGTTTTATTATGCAAAATCGCGAAAACCATAGAAGAAATTATGATATGACTTGATTTATAGTTATATATTTTACGAAATTTTAAGTTATTTTATGGATATTGCATACATGTTGTCGATTCAAAATTGTTATTTTTTTAAGCTTAACAATATAGAATTGATTTCAGGTCAGTTTAAGTTTCGGTAAGTATTCCAAATTTAAACCCCATTTAAACTCTAGAGGGCAAATGAAATTCAGGAGAATTTTCTTTCCCACTTTGTAACAGAGTAATAACGACTAATGTTCGCTTTTTCTGGCATTAAATGTGACTTTTTTGAGCAAGTGGTATGAAAGATTTTTCATTATTCCCGAGGGATAGGGACTTACGCGGGTAAAAACCGCGGGCTAATTTTCTAAATATAATCAAAATTGTTTGCGGATTTTCTGCCAATAGATCTCCTCAAATTGGATCCTTTACGCGTGATGGTTTCTTTTGTTAGATCAACGCACAACCTAAAACTGCTGTCAAAGTCAAAACTATGTATTTCCATATGATGCTTGTATAATACATAGGTACATGATCACTTGGATACGCCTTAAATCTAAAGATTTTAGTGTGGCTTCGGAACGCTAATAGTAGAGATGAGATTGTGTTTTATATGTGATACATCACAACTAATACAAGAGGATTTAAAAAAAAACCACGGAATTGGGTTTTAAACATAGATATTTATCCAGGGGTATAAACACATTGCGACCTACCCTCATATCGTGAAGCAATTCCAAGGAATACTCGTAAGTCCCTGAGCCGCTGAACACGCCAGCACCGACGAGCATTACCCCCGGTCTGTCGACAGTAAAGCAAATGGCGTCCGGACTTCCGTTTCCCGTGTTCCACGATCGCGATTGGTTCACTCTCATAAATCTAGAGGGCGTTACTAGTTGTTTCACAGTGTGAGATTCCATGTCCTGAAAGATGGTAAATATTTATTGGTGTTTGATTGAGAAATATGCCTTAATCTGTACAAATAAATAAATAAAATAATATTGCACTACATTGCACACAGCGCAATCTAGCCCCAAACCAAGCACTAGGCTTGTACTATGGGTACTAGACAACGAATATACTATTATACTTTTATTTGTAAATACATACATTATTATACATAGACACCCAGACCAGATACAAATATTTATTTTTAAGCATAAATATTTGCAACCGACGGGAATCGAACCCGCAGCCTTCTGCATTGCAGTCGAGCGTCCGCCCGATGCGCCACAGAGGCCGTCAAATAGAACTCATTTTCGGGTTTTAATCGGATTATGTTTTTATCAATATTGTTGCAATGCCGGGCCGTTCGGAGCCTTTTCAGACTGAGAGACTGAAAAAGGGTGGAAGTATGATGGATGCGTTTTATTTCATTTAGACATATTATAAATAATAATAAATAAATAAATCCTTTGACTAACACACAGCGCCATCTAGCCCCATGGTAAGCTGCTAAGCTTGTGTTACGGTGACTAGACAACGGATATTCTACTTATATTTATTTTTCTTTTGTAAATACATACATATTATACATAGAAATACACCCAGACCATTATGAAATGGTTCGTTTAATATAAATTTAAATTTACATATAAAATCAGTCCTGACTGTCTGAGTGTCTGACTGAGCAGTAGATAGCTCTGTTGCAACCGAGTGGCGGCCGACCAACAGACAACGAAGCTTGGACAAGGCACGGTCTAATATAAACCAATCACTTAGCCAAAGTAACTACTCGAGTAACACTAGGTGAGCCAAATTACTGTACGCAATGATCCCTTACTTAGCCCAAGTTACTTCTCGAGTTGTAACACTAGGTGAGCCAAATTACTGTACGCAATGATCCCTTACTTAGCCCAAGTTACTTCTCGAGTTGTAACACTAGGTGAGCCAAATTACTGTACGCAATGATCCCTTACTTAGCCCAAGTTACTTCTCGAGTTGTAACACTAGGTGAGCCAAATTACTGTACGCAATGATCCCTTACTTAGCCCAAGTTACTTCTCGAGTTGTACACTAGGTGAGTCAAATTACTGTACGCAATGATCCCTTACTTAGCCCAAGTTACTTCTCGAGTTGTACACTAGGTGAGTCAAATTACTGTACTCAATGATCCCTTACTTAGCCCAAGTTACTTCTCGAGTTGTACACTAGGTGAGTCAAATTACTGTACGCAATGATCCCTTACTTAGCCCAAGTTACTTCTCGAGTTGTAACACTAGCGGCCGAATACTGAAACGCTACTCAACATTTGAGAATTAATTAAACAAAGAAGCAGCTCTCAAACTCCAAAATTGCCATACTAATTTTAAATTTAGAAACTGCTCAATAATTTAAGAACCTCTTAAATTTTAAATGACGTTTCTGTATTCGGCTGTTAAGTGAGCCAAATTATTGTACGCAATGATCCCTTACTTAGCCCAAGTTACTTCTCGAGTTGTACACTAGGTGAGACAAATTACTGTACGCAATGATCCCTTACTTAGCCCAAGTTACTTCTCGAGTTGTAACACTAGGTGAGTCAAATTACTGTACTAAATGATCCCTTACTTAGCCCAAGTTACTTCTCGAGTTGTACACTAGGTGAGTCAAATTACTGTACGCAATGATCCCTTACTTAGCCCAAGTTACTTCTCGAGTTGTAACACTAGGTGAGCCAAATTACTGTACGCAATGATCCCTTACTTAGCCCAAGTTACTTCTCGAGTTGTAACACTAGGTGAGCCAAATTACTGTACGCAATGATCCCTTACTTAGCCCAAGTTACTTCTCGAGTTGTAACACTAGGTGAGCCAAATTATTGTACGCAATGATCCCTTACTTAGCCCAAGTTACTTCTCGAGTTGTAACACTAGGTGAGCCAAATTATTGTACGCAATGATCCCTTACTTAGCCCAAGTTACTTCTCGAGTTGTAACACTAGGTGAGCCAAATTCCTGTACGCAATGAAGGAGAAGTCTATGGTATTCCACTTACCCTGATATTGGTGGCACTGTAGGACAACTCAGCTACAATCCTGACGCACAACTTGCAACAGTACTCGGAGAGTTGTTCGTGTTGTTTGATCTCGCCGTGATCGTGCGGCTGGCCGCATTGACGGGTCATCATCTGGTGCTTGATCGGAATCATCACAATGTCCAACAGAATCGGTATTATGTCCAGTAAGTGCCATTCGTTGTGCCGCGCCTGACCTTCCTTTGACGTTGATGGCTTTAACATTTTAAAACAGAATAAAACACTTTATTTATTAGGTTGAATCGCGTTTTTTATTCATGGTTAAATAAAGTATTTTATTTTGCAAAATCGCGAAAACCACGGAAGAAATTAGGCTTTAACATTTTTAAAATACATTTTTATGTCATTTTAAAACTGTTTTCACGAGCTTTAGGTAATATGTTATAAGAGAACACAATATTTACCGGGTTTTACTCGCTTTTTATTTAATCACAGCATTATTACAATATTTGTTCTATTTATTACAAAAGTACCGAGCTTTCGCTGACTTGACAGTTAACTTTTTCAAGATTGTTTAAATAAAACGCGAGTAATACCTGTTTTATTGTTTAATTGTGTTTTTATGCAAAATCGCGAAAACCTAAAACACAATTATATTATTATAAGAGTTATTAGCTATCGGTATACCTAGTTTTATCGTTATCAGACAAGTAGCGTGATTGAAACAAAAACAAACATCTAAACTTTCGCATTTACATTATACTAGCTACGCCCCGCGGTTTCACCTGCGTAAGTACCATTCGTACGGAAATATCGGGAAAACGTACGTATTCCCGGTATCCAGCTACCTATATTCCAAGTTACATCGTTATCGGTTCTGTAGTTTTTGCGTGAAAGAGTACCAAAGTCACTTACATACATGCATGCATACATACACACTTTCGCGTTTATAATATTAGTAACAAGTAACACTAACTACGGCCCACGATCTCACTCGGGTAAATCCCGATCCGCGGGAATATCAGGATAAAAAGAAGCCTAAATGTTATTACAGGTCTCTAGCTGTCTCCGTTCCCAGTTTCATTGCAATCGGATTAGCGGTTTTTGCGTGAAAGAGTAACACAGTCACATACATGCTTGCAAACTTTCGCGTTTATAATATTGGTAAGATTAAAAAGTGGGATGGGATTAGTGCAATTATCAAAAAAAATAATACATAATTAAATTCCTACCTTTAGATAAATAATTAAATTCCTACCTTTAGATAAATAATTAAATTCCTACCTTTAGATAAATAATTAAATTCCTACCTTTAGATAAATAATTAAATTCCTACCTTTAGATACATAATTAAATTCCTACCTTTAGATACATAATTAAATTCCTACCTTTAGATAAATAATTAAATTCCTACCTTTAGATAAATAATTAAATTCCTACCTTTTGGTTGTCCCGTTGGTGCGCTCGGGGTGGAATCGGGGGTGGTTTCTGCGCGTGCGACGACCGAGGCACCGTCGCCGATTTTGAAGGTACTTCTTTCACTGTTATTATCTACAAAGAAATTTAAAACACGTTTTTAAACTTACATGACTGTTTTCACTACGAATATTATTAAATACGGGGCTTGTCTCGTTAACAAGCCAGTTGAAATTATCTGGCGAAATATCGAGCTCCGTGTAAAAACAAAATTAAACATGGTTAATACCCCGTTATCTATATCTTCTTCTATCTGCACTTCTATACTTATAAGTAGTATTAGAAAGTAAATTTAAAAATAAGTTGTCTAGGGTACTTAGGTAAAGTAGTAGAACAAAAATTTATAATTTTTAAAATTCATGTCTCTCTGTCTATTTCTCTGCTTGTTCCTCATACAATTAAAAACTACAAATCCGATTGAAATCTGGTTTTCAATATTAGATAGTTCTATATTCTAGGAACCTCGTGGAACTTCGTACTTTACATTGAAATCCAATTAGTAGAACCCGAGTAATGAACGAAAAAGTCAGCTATGTACTATTTCCACGCAGACGAAGTCGCGGGTAACAGCTAGTTTTATAATATTTGTAGTTGGTAAGGTTACTAGAAGCTAAGAAGGACGACCTGAAAACTCTAACACTAGGTGAGTTACACCACTACAAGAAAAAGATGAAGAAAGCCAGGTGTTGACTACTATCACACCTGTTGAGTGTTGCGGCGGTCGCAGATGAAGCACGCTGACTTAGAAGGTACCTGTTCACTCACGATTTGAAGATCTCCAAATTGTTCTCGCCAGGGAATACAGACTCTGACAGCGTAATAATAACCGTTACAGTGTAAAATGGTGGATTTTTTGTAATATCTTTACTCTACCTTGCTCTCCGGCCGTTTGTTCTCTTCCGAATTGATAGATTTTTGTGTCAACGGTACTATGTATTGGAGGACATCGCGAAGGCTTCGAGATGCGCACAGAGCCGCGCAAGTTGCCGTCAATTCGCGGACCTGTGGCTCCGGTACGACTCCATTCTGAAATATCATGAGGATATTTAGAAGAAATCCCTAAAGAAACATAAATTAAAAACTAACCCCCTCATTTATAAACGATAACTAACAGATGACCAAGTTATGTGACGTTTGTCTCTGTCTGTCAACTTTGAAACTTCATGTCACAGTAAAAGACAAACGATACATACTTATGCAGCTGTTAACTAACGTTTACAAGTAAGGAGGTAAGATTTTAAAGTTTTAAAATACTCACATGCTTAAAAAGCTTTAAATAGTCTTAAAAGATAATTAAAACGAAAAAATTAGTAATTCCAGTAGTCACGGAAAAAAGCTACACATATTCGGAACGTATTGGCACATATTGGAAATGTTTATGATTGTCTAGATTCTAGGCAATTAATGGGTCCCAACTGTTAAAGTAGCTATGTTCCGTAACTACCTGCTGCACTTGTTTTTTTTTATTTCTATTTTTGAATTATCTCTTAAGCTTTCATTTAAGGTGTTTAAAGCAGACAGAGTTTTTTTTAGTCAGCATCAACATAATTCACAAACAATAAAATTATTTCATTAAGACACACATATTAGATCATAAAGTATGTATTTACATAAGGTAACTCAACTACTTCGTAGTTTAGTTTAGTTTAGTCGTAGTTTCATAGGCACATACTTTGACCATAAACACAACAGAAATTAAAATGGTAACTAGAAATATTTCCAAGGAAAAATGCAGCATTTATCCATATGCATTATCAAATATCTTTTTGCGTCAGCGTTTATACAAGATCTTTAAAACAACAACAGCTACAGAACTCACCGTAACATTATACAGCATCATACTCAAATGGTTCCACTTCAAAGAAGGCGTCGGAAAGAAAGCATGGAAGCAAGCCGTGACGGTATCATGGGCTTGTTTCAACACAGAGTTAGTCAGTTCTAACGCGAACTGGACATAACACACTCTATGGGCTCGCATCTTAGAACATCTTCGTGGTAACATCGAACAAGATGGCGTAGGCTCCGCTATTATACTCTGTATCAAAGATTTCACTTCCCCGATCGATTCGAAATACGACATATACTCATGAGAGTTTCTTTTCCGAATATTCTGTGGGTAAATCTCGTTTATATAAGACTTGATTAGTCTCAAGCAGGCTCTTATGACGTACACCAAACGCTTCTGATGCTTCATCATCGTCAATTTCTGGTAGTTTATAGGAACTTGCCCGTTCGTGTCCAAGAGGAATTCTTTGAAAGTATCCCAGCTCCAACTTAGCAGACTGATTAGGTACTTAAAACATGGTACGGTGACTTTTCTGGATATGTTTTTCGTTAAGGTTATCATAGGTTCGCCTAAGTCGATCAGTCGAGGCGGTGAGGCGTGATCTGATCCCGCGATGTTGTAAAGCAGGCAGGGTATTTGTCCGGCGTTCACATCCGTCCCGTTGTTGGACTTCTTCGACGTTTTGAAATGGAATCCGACGTCGTCGTTTATCACCATCGCTTGTCCGGCTGAACCGCAGTCGGACGATGGGCCATTGATACAAGCCCAAGCTACGTACCAACGGTTTGCCTACGGACAGATAAAACGAACTAGGTTAAAAGATATACAGGATGAAAAAAAGACCGTGGTTGAAGAAAAATAAACAAAATTTTAGGAAAATTTGCCGTCATTAATATTAAGGGTACTTTTCCTCCAATCAAAGTGTTTTTTTGCACTCTGTATAAGACCAGGAGAAAGGGCGCTTGATAGTAAAGCTGTTTTATGTCGGCCCAGACGGCAGAGTTTCATACAATCTACAGTTAAACTGTTTGGAAATTTACTCACACACGTCCAAAGTAATTTACTCAAATTACCCACTGTCCCTTATGCAAGACCTTACATGGCCGACGAAAAGGCGTGTGAAAGTATTACATTTCATACACAATGAGACAGCAAAGGTAGGTTTATCGTCGCCTTACCGTTGAAAGACGAGTCGGATTGTTCAGGCGAATCTTACTTCATAACTAAAAAACGCTTTTTTAATTTAGATTTAATTTGGCTTGCATTCTGACAAGAGACACAGCTAGGCGCCAAGCGCTCAGTGCGGCCGGTCGAACTTTCTAGACTGGTCGTTTTAGTAAGGTGACTCGCTAGCCTCTAGGCGCTGAGCCAGCCTCCTGCCTATGCGGACGTAGCTTAATAGGTAATCTAACCGTGTATGCTTACAATGATAGGTATAGGTGAGTCGAACATGATAGGGAATCTGTCCCGCGGCGCACATTCATAGACAACCTCTTCACTCTCCGCTATGAGCTCCCCATCACCCTCTTGGTCACCGCCTTCGTGTCCGATATCGAACAGCTTCACTTTAGCCGTGTAATCACCTCGACCTCCGAATAGACCGATACCACCTACAAACAATCGAATTATCACTAACTTATACGATTCACTATCTGCGCCCCACAGTTTCACACGCGCAAGTCGCGATTGCGCAAGAATATCGGGATAAAAAGTACCCTCGTGTTAATCCAGATCTCCAACTAATGCATACCAAGCTTCATCACCATCAGTTCAGTAGTTTTGCGCGGAAGGTTCATTTCATTTCATTTCAATAGTAGCAATTCACGATGACTCGTTGATAGAACCTTTTCAAAGTACATAGAAAATGACAAATACTTTCGCATTTTCTTTGCTTTTAAGCATTTATTTTTTATTTACTTTGAAAAGGTTCCACGAACGAGGCATCGTGGATTGCTCTTAGTATACTCAGTGTTAATCTAGATTTGCGGCAATCTACAAACCAAGTTTTATCGCAATCGATTCAGTTGATTTTGGTGAAAATAAAAACTTAGATGAACTTTTATACAATTTATATGACCGGTTCCGGGAAACAAACTCCTATGAAAGCTCGGCAATTTTATGAGGTAAACTACAAAATAGTCAAAGCCATAGTCGATGAATAAAACACTGAGAAGTGCATAATCGTTAAATTCATTGTCACGTGGGTTTCCGTGTGGTGCAGTGGTAGTGCACTCGCCCAGACAGCGAGAGGCAGGGGTTCGAATCCTGTTATGGTAAATTTCTGATAATGTATTCTTTTTGTAAAATATTTCTAAAGAGTACTTACCCAGCAGTATATCGGTATCGCACATAAACCGTATAGCTTCAACGGAATGTCCAGAATACCCCCATCCTCCCCCGTGGTTATCAAACCTCGTCACTGTCAAGTACTCAGCCTTTAAAGGAGCCGTTGCCGACGTAATAGTCTCTCGCTTGCACTCTATTAAGTTAAGCCTAGAAAGAAAGAGAGAAAACAATTATTTGGACTAGCAGAAAGGTAAAAATAAATATGATCTTAGTAAGATACTTATAGCTTAAAAAAAAGTTATAGAATAAAATGAGAGAATATTATACAGGGTGGAAAAAAATACTGTGTTTGGAGAAAAAGTACCCTTGATAATGATAACGGCAAATTTCGCTTAAAGGAAACATTCCTTTATTAAAATAACTAAAATAGCATTTTAAGATTTTTAAGGAATCCATAAGTTAAAGATAAAAGTTTGTGTATAAATTTGTTTGTTTGCAAAAACAAATAAGTCGTTTACGATGAAACTTGATATGCAGATAGCTGGAGATCTGGATTAACACATAGGCTATGTTTTTATCTCGATATTCCCGCGGGATCAGGAACTTACGTCAGTGAGACTTGTAATTAACTTCGCATAAACTTACTTGTTATCATGTACATAAGTAAGCGAATCCAAGCATCCCAACAAATGTAACGCAGCATGCATTCTAGTGACCCAACCGCCATGAGTCGAAGGAATTGCTAGTTCTTGGTTCAATATCGACACGTTTGACAACGCCACACTATCCACCGGCTTTTCATCATTGCTGCAAGTCAGTTCAAAGGTCTCCAAGTTCTTAAAGTCTTCCAGGCGCTTCATACAGCCAACATTTGGATAGTAGCACTCTCCCGTCTCCAAATAATCCAAGTCTGGGTTACAGCACCTTTGGAGCTTGTGAGAATCGAAGGCTAATATGTTGAAACACTTCATAACTCTCATTTGAGGTTGGTAGCACCAGATTACGTCATAGAGGGGGTCCAGGCAAGCTAGAGTGTTTACGAAGTCGATTTGTTCCGGTCCTGTAAATGCTGTGCAAACCCCATCAACTTTGTTGATGGTTATGCATTTAAACGTATGCTCTGGTTGATTGGGCAGGATTACTGAAAAATAAAAATAAATATTTGTTATGGTTGCAATCAAAAAGTTTCAAGGAAAAGGATACTAAAATAAAAAAAGACAGTGCTAAGTCTTATTCTTTGGACGTAATTTCCATATGTAGGATTGAGTAGGAGTTTACTTTTTATCTGGAAATTTTTCCAGCTCTAGACCATTTAGTCTAGAGCTCGAACTTCTTGGAATATAAAACTGAAATTCAGGAACTTGATCTATGGTTCGCCCCTATACACGCACTTGCAGAATTTTCTAGTCAGTACGCCACATCCGGTATAGTTCAATAAGTCAATGAAAGAAATTTTATATGAATAGATGACGGCTACAAATCTAGACTTCGTTTCATAATTGTAGACTTCAGATTGACACACCTTTCTGAGGAAAGAAACAAACCCAAAGAACCAAAACTTAAGATTATAGTCTGAAATTAAAAAAAAACATAATGTTTTATACATTTAAACTTACTTATAGTAGTAGTATTGGCTATAATAGTAGAACTGAACAGCGTATCCGTCTTGATAAGGCTCTGCGATACTTGGACAAAGGTTTGGTCTCCGGAAGCGGATATCCAAAGTGCCTTGCAGGCGTTCCGGAGCCCTAACCTCGGGACTCGGCCGGGCGTGGCGTACCACACCGGAGCCCTATCCGAGTTTGTAGGCTCTTCCATTGGAGGGCGGCCTAAAGCGCCCTTCTACAAATAAATAATTTAAATATTCATGAAATTTAAACTACTTTAGAACCAGATTGTACAACCATTCGATTTAAAACAGCACATGTTATTTGTTTATTATTGTTCGGAGCTTCGTTCGATATTTCACGAGTAAAACCATTTGGTATTAAACACCTGTTTTCATAATTACTGGCGAAATATCGGGCCCGTGAATACAAATTTAAACATATTAGCCCTGTTATCTGTACTTATTAACTACTACTTACTTCAAAACAAAGTAGTTCGAACAATTATTTACGTTTTTGCCATGGTCCATGTAGACGGGCCTGGCGCTAGTATCTTTGTATGTTTGTTCGACGATAACTTGAGTATCGTAGCTCCGATCTTCATGAATTTTGGTATGCGCGTAGTTTAGGTCAATAGAATTTATGAGTATAATGCTAATATTATAAAACTAGTAGTTCGCCCCGAACTGAGACGACCTCACGACCACCTTTCTCTCCAACCCCCCTACCGATGGCCGAGGCCGGATGAGCCGGCTCATCCGGCCGATCCGACCTACGATACTCAAGTTATCGTCGAACAAACATACAAAGATACAAGCGCCAGACCCGACTACACTACACAATAAGACAACCATTTTACTTCAAAATTGTGGTGGTTTACCTGATAATTTCCAAAGGTATAAAGTTCTCCGTCTCTGGTCATGACGGCAGTATGGTTGCTCCCAGCGGCCACGGCGCTCGCCTTCGGCACGCGGACTCTTATGATGCGGTGATGGAGTGTGATATCACCCGCGCCTAGTTGCCCGAACTGATTCGATCCAAATGTTAGCACTTCACCTGGGAACGAATTAAACTATTAAAACACTAGAATTTTCAATAAAACTCATTTTGAAACACTTTATTTGCCGGGTTTAATCGCGTTTTATTCATGATTTTTAAACGAACTGAGCTTTCGCCAACTTTCGCTTATAGTTGGCTTTTTCAAGATTGACCTCAAACCCGGTGAATAAGGTGTTTTATTATGCAAAATTGCGAAAACCTATTTTTAAAAAGAAGAAATTAAAACTTATTTTATTTAAAGGAAAAATTCATCTTTATAAATTCACTCGCAGCTAAATTTGAACCCGCATCCTTGGATCAATCCTCCAGTGCCTCAACTACTCGGCCACACGAGTTCCCACCTCGAGCACCCAATTTAAGAATATAAATGTTTTCCCTGTCTACCATTTTTCGACTAGGGCTCGATTGAGTCGCCATCTACAGGAAATAGGTTTAGTTTAAATATTTTGGATTACGCATCACAAATTTGGAACCCACGGTATGATGTGTACATTTCTCGAATTGAAAAAATACAGATCAAGTTCATTAAATTTCTTTGTTTTCAAGTAAATGTACCATACGATGTTGCTCGACACGATGAGCTGTGTAGGAAATTTCATTTCCTCCCACTTTCCAAGCGGCGTGAAATTGCTGATCTGGTATTTCTTCTTAAGTCTAAGCAGAAGAAAAATATTGTTTGTTGCGAAGCATATTCTGCATCAGCCACAAGTTTGGCGAATGTGAAATTCAAATACATGTTTTATTGAACCTTCTTCTAAGGTTTGCAAATAACAGAATCACGATTCATTAAGTTTTGTTCGATACTTTTTTACTTTGAAAATTGTGCTGTATTTTCTATATTTTACTCTTTTCTCCTCTATTATACTATATATCGAAACAATTTTTTATTTAATACAAAGGAAATAATCAATACTTTTAATCGCTTATGTGATGATTTTTAATATTGCTTAATTTCCGTAAAATTATCGAAAAATGATTTGAGACTTACGCCTTTTTAGTTTCGTGTTAAAAGCATGAAAACCTTCAATCTAAAATCAACTGTATTACAATGCATCTAAGTAGACGTTGCGCCAACCTCAGTCCGCCGTCTGGCGCCGTCGAAGGTGGACCTATGTCAGTTTTCGCTCCCAAATAATTACGTAATCTATTTTAAATTATATTTCGTATAGATTCGAACTTTTTACATTTTTTCCGGCCAATATGAAAAAAATTGTTATGTTATGACAGTCATGTCAAATCATACCTACTGTCATAAAACTGTCTAGCATTGTTGGTACCTAAAACGTAGTGATTATTTATCTTTGATATTTGATTGTTGTTGTACTAAAAAAAGAAAAACTAAATAATTACACAAGAAATAAATACTACAAAGATAATAAACAATATAAATAATCTAAGGTGAATGACCATTGAGTCCAAAAATGCCCATCACACTGGTGGCATTACCCCGTTGAATCGCCAACGATACTATTTGTACTTAGTGTTGCAATCAGAGTAACTGTATTTACTAGCAATTTGCAATACGATTTCCAAACGAAAGCTTGCTAAAACATCAAAAAGAAATCTAAATATCGTAAGAGAGGCGAAAAAATAAATCTATTTACCTTTTCCATTGTCAAAATGAAAATTGAGATAGGTACTTACCTACAAGGATTTTGCGGAATTAATATAATAAGTATCTACACTTCATCAAGGTAATGCAAGCTAATAATCGACCATTACAAATGAGAAAGTAACTCTATCAGGCTGTGGTTCATTTTCTCGCCCAAGCCGCTAAACCGATTTTGATAAATTTCGATTCAAAGATAGATGGTACTTTGGCAAAGGTTACTTTTGAAATTGATATTCCCGCGGGTTCGGGACTTACACGTGTGGAACCGAAGGGCGCAGCTAGTACTTACATACCTACTAATCTATATCTATTATCTATACTTCTGTAATCTATCTATATCTATAAAACTCTTTGTCCTGACTGACTTACTCACTGACTGAACCGCTGGTAGTAGAGAGATGAAATTTGGAAGGTGTGTTCTTTGTGATCTAGGCATCTGATAATAATATTATTACAAGTGATTCAACGAACAGTGGACCTCGTGGGAACTAATTATTGAAAGGGCTCTTTATATCATCATAATAGAGCAGAAAAATCGGATCACATAATGTTTAGATATCTAGTACATCCTTTTGTGGGGGAATTACCCCAAAAATTAAAATCCCCCACAACAAATAAAATCTATTTACTCATAGAACTTGTATACCTTTCAAGTTTCATTAAAATCGGATCTCATAGTGCGGAGATAGCTGTTACCGCTTTTAGTGGGAGAATCACCCCACCAATCAAAAAACCTCCACGACAAAAATAGTAAGTTTACACATCTACGGCTCAACAAAGTAATTTTACACACCTACTGCTCTACAAAGTAATTTTATTTGACCACTAGCTGCGCCCCGCGGTTTCACCCGCGGAAGTGAACGCGTTATCACGGGCGCGGGCGGCCAAGCGGTTGCACTTTTTCGTTCATACTCGGATTCTACTAATTGGATGTCGATGCAAAGTATACCACGACCTTCCTCGAAAATTGAACTATCCAATATTGAAAACCAGATTTCAATCGGATCAGTAGTTTTTAATTGTATAAGAAACAAAGAAACAAACAGACAGACATGAATTTTAAAAATTATATAATTTTGCTCTATTATTTTTCCTAAGTCCACTAGACCACTTTTTTTTTAAATTACTTCCAAGTACAGACTTTTTGTTCTCTCTTTCTTTATTATAAGTATAGATAGATATAGGATAAGAAAAGGTCAACGTAAAGCGAGCCTTTATTCCCTAGGTACATAAAGTGCCATTATACACCTAAGTAGGGCATAATAGTAGTATATGCACCGAGGTACTAAAGCCCTGTCTTATATAGCGGGCGTCATGTTGAATCCAAAGCGTACGTATCTTGAGCGAAGCGAAGGAGTTATGTACCTAGAGTCCTGAGTGAAGCGTGGGATTCAAGCGCCCAAGATAAAGACAGGCTTTATTACCGAGGTGAATACTCTACTTTACACATCTACTGCGAGACAATAAAGAGGCTACAAAAATAAGAATTTAATTAACAACAAAATAATAGATGAATGCTACGTGTATGAAATATATTTACAGCTCTATTTTAGCAATATTTTAAAGGACAAATTTATCTTCAAAAATTCACTCGCGACGAGATTTGAACTCGCGTCTCTACGTAAGTGAATTTTTGAAGATAAATTTTCCCTTTAAAATATTTCTAGTAGATATGCCTTGTGCAATAAAAACAAATTATGAAATAGCTCTATATTAATTAAATTTAACAATGATACATCAAAATGACAAAACCAAGCATCGGCTTTAGTCGATGAAATAAGTTGGGGCTTTATATTAACTAAAACTTTTTGCCTTACCCTTCCGTCGAAATAAAAATAGAAGAAAAATAGCCCAGTTTTTATTTTTTATGTGTTATGTCTAGGTGGCCAGTTCCAAGTGGACGTATGCTACCTGAACCTTAGTTCTAAATTTAAATTACTTTATGCCCTAGGTGTATAATATCGCTTTACGCTGACCTTTTTGGTCAAATAAAGTAACTTTGTTGAGCAGTTATAGGTGTGTAAAGTAATTTAAATTTGGAACTAAGGTTCTGGTAGCATACGGCCATTTTGAACTGGCAACCTAGACAAAACACATAAAAAAATAAAAACTGGGCTATTTTTCTTCTATTTTATTTCGACGGAAGGGTAAGGCAAAAGTTTTAGTTAATATAAAGTAAAGTAGAGTATTCACCTCGGTAATTAAGCCTTTATCTTGAAAAAGATAAAGACAGGCTTAATTAATTAATAATTGCGCTTGAATCCCACGCTTCACTCAGGACTCTAGGTACATAACTCCTTCGCTTCGCTCAGAAGTAAGTTTTTAAAACCCTCGCTGCGCTTGGGAGTTAACTCTAGAGTCTTTCGTATGCTTTGGATTCAATATGACGCCCGGTATATAAGACAGGGCTTTAGTACCTCGGTGCATAAACTAATATTATTTGACCAAAGAGGTCAACGTAAAACGAGTAATGACTCGCTAAATATCTAATGAGATATCTGGGAAGTAAAATGCGCGTTTAAGCCCTAGGGAATAAAGTAATTTAAATTTGGAACATTAACATTTGCTTGTATTACAGGTATTTAATAATAAAAATCAGACTGGTACATTCAGGCCCAGGGCCAAATGCACATTGCAAACAAAAATAATTGTCTTTTGGCTGCATGGTAAGGTGATAATAAATTGAAAATAGAAATACCGGAAAAAGACGATCAATTTTGGAAAAAAGAGATGGAACCGAAGTTAACAAGTTTTTACATGGAATGCTTACTGCCTGAGTTGATAGATCCACGCCATCCCAGAAAAAGAACAATTCTCGATCCAGATTACATAACCGTCAAAAAGAGTGTTTGTCAAACCTCTTAATCTGAAATTCCATCGAGAAAACGACTACTTCCGCCTATTGAAAACCATTCAATAATTGTTACACCACCGGTTCAACGTAGGAAATTGGAATTTCATGAAATGTAAATACTTTATTATTTGTAAATAAAAAGGAGTCAGTTTTGTTTACAAATAAAACTTTTAATGCAAGAGTAAATAGTAATAATATTAAAAACCTATTTGTGAAAACTGTAAAATGAAAAAAATAAGAATAACTCCATAGTTTTTCTGTTCGTTGCGCTGATATTTTTGTATCACAACATTTTTGATGAAGTTGCAACAAAACCAATTTTTCATCTCTCGTTCGGAAAGTTTAATTTTCATGGGTAGATATCCGGGTTGAAAGTAGCTCATTTCATCCCTAGGGTGGAAATTTAAAAATATTTTTTAATTATTGCAACTATTTGACAAATTTTAAGGGGTATTTAAATAATTAAGTAGCTCTCAAATTTTGAAAGGCCTCAAATTTAAAGTAGATTTAAAATTGATTAAAATTTGAGGCCACTTAAAATTTGAGGGAAACTTAAATAATTAAGTAGCTTTTAAATTTTGAATGGCCTCAAATTTGAATTGAATTTAAAATAGATTAAAATTTGAGGCCACTTAAGACTTGAGGGCTACTTAAATAATAAAGTAGCTCTCAAATTATAAATATGAGGCGCCTTCTATTTTCTCATAGAGGGTAATAAAAAGTAGAGTGTATCACACTACTCTAGAATCCCTCACTTCGCTCTGGATTCAAAAAACCACCCTCACCGTAAAAATATTATTTTGCTTCATTGTAATACAATCTACTAACTATTCTCATAGTGGGCGATGAATATTTTTCATTCGAAAAATAGTATTCGCTCCCGAGGTAGACATTCTAGTATTACGGTATGAATCGCGTTTGTTGCCTCAGATGAGGGAGGCCGGAAGGGCTCCGAAACGTCGGGCTTGTATTATAAAGCCAACAAAACAAACGCGATTCAAACCGAAACACAGTTTCAGCACGCTAGCTAATTGGAAAGTGTATCAAATTGAATTTGCAAGATTCCGCCCGGACTCCGGACAGACAAACTAACAAGAAAAGTGAGAATGGCACGACAATGGTCAAGTCTGTAATAAGTCAAATAGGTAATTCGTCAAGTCCAGTATCGACAAGTTATGAAATTTTCCAAACATGCCATTAGCCTGGTCCACACTGTACGATCCACATGCTCCAGAATCTTTTATCCTATTTTCTCCCTCTCCGCTGCTTGAGCGCGAATAAGATAAAATATTCTTTAGCGCGGGGATCGTCCGGTGTGGATGCGGCCGATTATTCCCAGCTGTCCCCTCTAGCCCTGTCCCCGGGGTGACAATTCGTGGCGACTGTCCCCTTTGAAAGCTGGCTAAAGGGGACAAATGGAATTATGTTTCTCAGTTGTCACGGTGGGGGGGGGGGACAGATGGGAATCTGTTCTCCCATTTCCACCCCGCATGTGTGTGTTATAATAAAACTAGCTGCGCCCCGCGGTTTCACCCGTGTTCGTAATAAGTACCCTAATGTACCATTATTATTTTAATGAACTTTATAAACGCATACCACTTGCATTCATAGTACAAAATATTACTATGAATGCAAGTCGTAAGGGGTTCGTCGGTTAGGGGTGAAGTTTGTAATGAAGATCTCGAGAAGCTCTATCACTTATGCTAAGAAACTAGTGGTCTAGTGTCAATAGTTTCCGAGATATTGACGGTTCAAGTTTGACAGCTGTCAACCAAACTGATGATCTCGAGGAGCTATATAACTTAGGCTGAGAAACTAGTGGTCTAGTGTCAATAGTTTCGGAGTTAGGTTAGATCGTTTTTTGTTTTTACTTCGATCGTCTTTTGTTTTCCACTAATCTCTTCTATTAACTTTTTTTTCCCAAAAATTTACAAAGTCTTTTTAGTATCTTCTTAGTGGGACTACTTCACCTCTAGAGTATATTAATATGTATGTAGTCGACTCGTCCCAATGTCTAAACTACCGTCCCTGGTCCCAGTTTCGAAGGGGACGACTTCACCCCTAATCCAAAATATTGCTATAAATGCAAGTCGTATGCGTTTATAAAGTTCATTAAAATAATAATGGTACATTAGGGTACTTATTACGAACACGGATGAAACCGCTGGGCGCAGCTAGTTCTATTATAACACCAACATGCGGGGTAGAAATGGGAGAACAGATTCCCATCTGTCCCCCCCGCCCGCCGTGACAACTGAGAAACATAATTCCCATTTGTCCCCTTTAGCCAGCTTTCGAAGGGACAGTCGCCACGAATTGTCGCCCCGGGGACAACTGGGGAAAAATTCCTGTTGTCCCTCCGGGGAACAGGGCTAGAGGGGACAACTAGGAATAATCGGACGATACAAGTTTTGAAGATACAAAACAAACAACTTGCAAATTATTAAATAAATATTATTGCACGACATATACAGACAGCGCAATCTAGCTCCAAACTAAGCACTGGGCTTGTACTAGGGGTATTAGACCACGAATATAATACATATTATACCTCTTTTTTTTTGTAAATACATACATATTATACATAGAAAGACACCCAGATCAGATACAAATATTTATTTTTAAGCATAAATATTTGCACCCGACGGGAATCGAATCCGCAGCCTTCCGTATTGCAGCCAGGCCCGCTAGGAGTAATAGTGTTCCGTGAGCCAGGCGGTCGCCCGACGCACCAATGAGGTCGTATTATAAAATACTTGACACTGGCTACTTTCCAAACGACCATAATCGGTTTACAACCTATGAAAAAATATATAACAGTTTTGATTTCGCGCGCTTGGGCGCTAGATCAAAAAAGTTGCGATGTTCGAAAGTGCATACGTGTGCGTGTGACTCGTGGATGTAGGGGTAAGTGGGCGGGCCGTTCATGACATATTTTTTATTGGAGCTTCGTCAGTATTGACTGTCCAGCGTTGTTAAGCAGTATCAACTTTAGAGTACCCAGATTAGGGTCCACAAGGTCAACTCAACCTATTTATCTCTCTACAGTGGGTACAAATTACAGACAGAATACTTTCCTGTGGCGAGCTAGCAATAATCTCAACAATTTGATTAAAGATACTGACATAGATTTATTTTGTACTAGTATTGACACGGTGCGGCGGCGCGTGTCTAAGCACTTTTATGGTGGTGAATGACGATTGGCTAAATTTTTATCTGATAACGTTTAGGATTGTTTTTATTTATTCTGTTTACCTACTCTTTGTAAAAATTGGTTGGATATTATTAATATTTAAGCTCATACCTACATTGTATATCTACATTGTTTTTTGTTCGTGAGATCCTATAATTGGCTTCCTGGTGATACACGTTAATTTATACTTCTGTAATAGCTGTTGGATTTCCTAAAAAATAAATAAATAAATATTTCTAGTCAATATGCCTTGAGCAAAAAAACAAATTACGAAAAACTCATTCACTAAGCTAGACAGCGTCCCGTTATACATTGAAAAAGGAGCCTGTAATAGACTCCGAAACGCTGGATCGGCATTACAACGACTCTGATAATGACAACAACGCGGTTAAAACCGTAAAATTAGTTTCATTTTAATATTCCTTATGCTGATTTTATTTAGTTTTCGCGATTTTGCATTGTAATAAAACACAATATTTGTCGGATTTACCGTCTGTAAAGACGGTTAACATCGGTACAGCATTGAAACAATGCTGTTAATAAACCGTGAGTTAAACCTGGAAAATATTGTGTTTTATAATAATTTATTATGGTTATTGTATAAACAAAGCAGTCTAGTAGTTTTACTTTACAAGCAAGATACAAATGGATTATCGAAAATTATCTCTCGACAGGTCGAACCTACGCTTCTTTTCGCTCTACCTCGCTTGCTGAGAGAACACAGATTCGAATACTGTAACCAGTGAACGGAAAAAAGACATGGAAGTATTCCTTACGCTTCAAAATGTCACCACGTAAAATAGTCCGCGAAGGGCAAAAGTATACAGGGCAACAAATACACTGTGTCACGAGCAACCAATGTGCCATGATCGGGTCATACAAAGAACCAATCACGTTAGAGAACAGCGTATTGCCGCCGGGCAGTCCTCGTTGTCAACACACATTGATGAAAATAAAAAACTGTTAAAAAAGGTCCAATTGCTTAGCCATTAACGTGGTGTGTAGTTTGTGTACGCACACTTCGTATTTGAGTAAGTTTGGTGCAATTATTGTAAGACAAATGTATACTACACTACATTCTTGGAATAAATGATACTTATATTTGTATTATTTGAGGTGAGTTAGTATGGAAAAGCTTCTTCCATGTTTATTCTCGTTCACTGACTAAAACGGAAGAATTGCATTTCTCCTTAGGATTACCATTTTCAGTAAGTAAGACGGTGTGTTGGAGGCCACAAGCCACAGCCGTCACTCTATGGCCGCCCGGCACCGCAATCTTCGCCGGTGGCAAACAGCTCACTTTCAAGTTAGCGTCCCTTTCCACGTCAGAGCTCGATGCGTGCCCTTCCCGAGCGTTAGACGACACTTTATCTACAACAATATAGTCAGGTTTAAACAGGTTGAATATGGTTAGATAAAGAGGTATTTACCACGTTTATTACTACGAAATTACTGGCGAAATTTCAAGCTCCTTGTAAATAAAAATAAACGTAGTAAATACCTATTTCGTGTTATCTAACAATATTTGACGACCTCTGTGGCGCGTCGGGCGAACGCTTGAATGCAATGCAGAAGGTTGCGGGTTCGATTCCCGCAGGGTGCAAAAATGTATGCTTAAAAATAAATATTTGTATTTGGTCTCTTCAATGACCAATCTGGTGTGTTTCAATGTATGATTTACATGTGTGTATTTACAAAAAAAAATGTATATATGTAGTATATCCGTTGTCTAGTACCCATAGTACAAGCCTAGTGCTTAGTTTGGGGCTAGATTGAGCTGTGTGTAATGTCGTGCAATATTTATTTATTGATCTTACCGCTCTTGGTGTCATCCAGAGCTTGACTGTCCGGTTCGTCATCGTCGGTCGCCGTCCGCTCGGTGTCCGCGGACAAGTCCGGCCTCAGCCCCGCCTCCGCACATTGACGACAGATGCCGCACTCCAAGCAACCACTGTCGCCTTCACCGCAACCGCATTTACTACACATATTAATATTATTATTAAACGCCCCTATGGCGCGTCGGGCAGATGCCTGACTGCAACGCAGAAGGCTGCGGGTTCGATGGGAACAAATATTTCTGCTGACCATTAAATGTTTGTTTCTAGTTCTGGGAGTATTCTATGTATAACATGTAGGTATATGTATTTACAAAAAAAAAGTATAATATGTAGTATATCCGTTGTCTAGTACCCATAGTAGGAGCTTAGTGCTTAGTTTGGGGCTAGATAGCGCTGTGTGTAATGTCTTATTTATTTATTTATTACTTATTATATTAAGAGGGTACTAATATACGATTTGTCGTGGTTTTCCAAATTTATTTTTGGAGAAAGTCAAAGAATACATCGAGACGCTTCGCCTTGAACGGCGTTGTGGTCTCAGCTATGGCAACTTTGGTACAGCGGTTAAAACCGACCTAAAAACGTAATTCACTAGATTTTAAACTTTAACTTGATTCATTTCCTTATAACGGGCAGTCCCCACATTATCTATCTAGTGGACGTCTGACAACCGTGGAAAAAGACGGCACTATGCAGCACATTGCTGTTTTGACGTAACGTGGTTATTACCGGTAAATACCTCAAAGCAGCAATGTACTGCACAATGTCTGTTATTTTCCACTGTTGTCAGACATTCACTGGATAGATAATCAGGGGGCAGGTCCTGGCTTTTATAAGGACACCGATACTCCCTATCCTGCTAATATTATAAACGCGAAAGTTTGTATGTATGTATGTGACTTTCTTACTCTTTCCCTCTAAAACTACTGAACCGATTGCGATGAAACTTGGAACATAGGTATACAGCGATGCAAAAGCAAATGCGTTACAATAAAAACAAGAAATCTTACTTCTTACAAACTACTATAAAAGCGAAAGTTTGTATGTATGTATGTGACTCTGTTACTCTTTCACGCTAAAACTGCTGAACCGAATATAAGTAGGTGGACACCGGGCATAACACATAGGCTACTTTTTATCCCGAAATTCTTGCGAGAACGGAACTTACGCGGGTGAAACCGCGGGGCGCAGCAAGTAGGCGGTAAGCCAATAGGCGGTACAGCACTGGTCATCTTACTGTATCTGGGTTATTTATCCTTGGATGAAGCAATAAATAAATGATAATGAAAAAGCTTGTTTCTTAAATTATCAGTCGTGAATTATCTTAGCGATTATTTGACCGAACTGGTTACAGTTCTGGATGTCCTGTATCAAATATCATAACTCAGACATCAAGCAACTTTTCAGGAGAACCAAAAGACGTGTGGTCACCTGTTTATAAGTTTGAAAGCACTATACTTACTCTCCAGGCATTCTTCCAGGCATGATAGAAAGGTCGCAGGTTCCAGCCCCGCTGGTGCACTCGAGACATTGGACGCAAATACGGCAAGAATCCGTCGTCCACTTGTGCGACCGACGACAACCATGATTCGGTTTTGACTCCTCTTCTTTAGCCAATCGGATGTGTCCTACGATTGAAAAAAAAATGTAAGGCGCGGTGATACAAGCGTGGCGATTCGTCGCCACGCCAACAATCAGGTAACCCCCCCCCCCTAAGATGATTCACATCAAAAAGTCGTAGAACGAAACTTGTTCCGTCTAAACATAGTAAATAAATAATAGAATGCAAACTTCCTTTGGAGTCAAGGCAACGAGTTAATCTTCTAAGCAAGCATGTTACACTATCAACCTCATCATCGCTTCTCACCATGTGAGATGAAGTCTTTTGCTGGCCTGTAATAATATTAAAAAGACGGATTCCAATAGTTTTGAAAATAACTCACTTTCTCTAGCATATCCAAAGTCCCGTCCACATTGTCCTTTGTTATTGATTCCGAACGTGAACACATGCCCGTGGTTCGTGAGGGCCACAGCGTGAGCTTTGCCTAGGGCTACCTGAAATTATAACGTTATTTTTACTTATAATTTTAAAGGGTTTCAAATCAGAAAGTGATAAGCTTCAAACGTAAGTTTGAAGTATATATTTCCACATTAACACTGGCTGCTAGAGTCGAAATGTCGAAAAGACTCATATGCGGGGAAAACGCAAAATAAGTGATGATGACAGACTCCCGCTGTTTGTAAACCGGTAAAGATACAATAATAGTGTTTATAATGTACAGTATTATGCCCCCTACAATCCCTAGAAGTTTGATTTTTACATCTCTGCTCAGAAAAACCAACCCCAATATTAGGAAATGTATATTCTATAAAAGTAGTATAAATTCATGCAATAAAGTTTAAAAATTAGACCTGAATTCGAACATCAATTTCTATTACTTCCTATTTCCCCGATTTTTACAAGCTGAACAAGTGTGCGCTGTAACGACATTAAATCATTATCATTAAAAAAAAAGTCCTGTTTATAACTCAGAAACGGCTGAACTTGTTTGGCTAAAAATTAGCGGGGAGGTAGCTTAGAACCGGAAGAAGGACATAGAATACTTTTTAACCCGATATTCCCGCGGGAACGGGACTTTCGCGGGTAAAACCGCGGGGCGCAGCTAGTAATAAATAAGAAAAGAACGCTAGTGCGGGCCCTAACAGGGTCACTATACGCACGGCGTGTGACGTACGTCCGTCAATGCTGACGAACACGCCTTAAGTGTTTGCATACATTATTTCAACGCGCGTTTTACCGCTCAGACGGTATGCCTCTAATACCACAAAAGGTTAAAAAACAGGCCTCACACGTGCATACCGCACTGACGAACATGGAAGGAATAAACACGTTTGTATTTTCAGCAGTGAACGCGTTAATCTCCAAATATGGCCCTAAAAGAGTCAAGTTATTAATATTTATTTTTAATACGTTTACATCACGCGATCGTCTTTAGGAAAGAAACGCGATAGGTATATTGAAAATTTAATTAATTAATTTCATTGCCGTACTGCCTGAGCAAACATCAAGCTTTAGAAATATTCGGGGCGGTTCAATAAAGTTAATTTACTTCTTTTATAATCGGTCTCTTTCATCTAATTTTAGATTATTTATACAGCACAAGGAACTTTTAATCCATACTAGTTGACAGAGCTGTAGACATTAATTAGATGGACTAGAGTTGCCCAGCACCTATACCACCCTCCCAGCCTAGTCAGCCATGCACAGAACAAAAAAACCGAGTCAAAATGTATGGAGCTAACTAAGGCGTGGGATTCCTCACGATGTTTTTCTTTTTCGTAAGGGAGATGTTGAGCGATTTTAATCTGATCTCACTAATATTACAAAACCCGCGAAAACTACTGAACCGATTGCAATGAATCTTGAAATATAGGTAGCTAGATACCGGAAATATCACATAGACAACTTTTAATCCCGATATTCCCGCAGGAACGGGACTTACGTGAGTTTAACCGCGGAGCTTTACTAATTATTATGTAATTACTAGCTGCGCCCCGCGGTTTCACCCGCGTAAGTCCCGATCCCGCGGGAATATCGGGATACAAAGTAGCCTATGTGTTATTTCAGTTCTCCAGCTACCTACATACCGAGTTTCATGGTAATCGGTTCAGCGGTTTTTACGTGTTTGAGTAACAAACACAGATACACACGTACTCAGAAACAAGATAGGATTTGTTTGAGTGGCCTATTAAGATGTCTCATCGTCAGATAAAGATAAGACAAAGATAAATTTATTTTTGCCGACAACTTATAGGTACATACAAAAACATTATATAAGAATAAGTGAATATATAACGGTGATGAATAGAGTTAGTGGTTACCTGTACGATCCTCTCGTTTCTTAGTCCTTGTACGACCCCATTACTGTCACAGTGTTGCGTGTCTTTCCCGTACATGATCAACGCTCCCTGTTTGGTGACAAGCGCTGTTGAGCCGTAGTTGCAGGCTGCAAACACGACATGTTGCCCTTCCGCCTGGTGGGAAGCGTAACATGAGGGATTATTATTTTTAGTAGAAACAAGAAACGTCGACAACACACAAACAAAGATTCTTTTTTTTAGATGTTGTTTTTTGTTCTTCTTCGTTTATATGGCTTATTCCATTAGGACATCAGCCAGTGTCAAGTATTATTAATATATGGAAGTTATTTGCATTGAATCAAAACAGTCAAGTCGTCATAGTTAAAGTGGGTTCCCTACGCTACTTCGAAACACTATCCATCGAAACACCTTTCGCCGAAGACGATTGACCGAAAGATTACTTTACCGAATTGTTGTTTCACCGATTGTTCGTTTCCCCTATGGTTCGTTTCACCGAAAATTGTTTGACCGAAGCACGCAGTACCGAAAGCTCGTTTTACGTAACAAATGTCATTTCCAAACACGCAACCTCCTTTCATTTACTTGACACATGTGACCATAGAAATAAGAGGTACTTACTCATGTGTAAATAATATTTTATAAATAAGGGAGATAAAATTCAATGTTCTGACCAATTGAATGACTGAACTATATATATCAACGCACGCACAAACTTAACAATGGGATATGAAATACGGACAGTGTATTCTTTGTGGTTTATAAGTATACAATATCCAGATACACGGGAAAGGGCCGATTTTTCATTCTACGTATAAAAGATATCTATCGAATAAGTTCGAACCCAAACAAATTTAAAAGCCTTCTAAGTTTGGATTTCTTTTCTTTTTAAATACCATAGTGACGTTTTTCATTCGGTGGTGTTACATTTTATTTGTCAGATATCTCTATCTAGAGATTTGAAAAATCAGCCCTAAAAGGAAATTCAGCTTGTAGATGAAAACTTACCCGATATATTTTCCTAGGTCGTATAGGTTTAGGCGCCCTGCGATGCTTGCTGTTGTCCCCGTCTTCACCTCGGCGAGAGAGGCCTGTGAAGAGGGCGGCGCCGTTGTCCAACACTAGTATAGCATGCAGCCCTTCGTGACCGAGAGCAACCTGTTATACAAACAAAACAACTCTATCACAACAAAGTGTAGTGACTAGAATTAAGAGGGAAGGATATCTACTCGTTCTTCAATGTAGTCGACCAATTCCTTCATTAATATAGACATTATAGCTAACTAGCTGCGCCCCGCGGTTTCACCCGCGTAAATCTCGTTCCTGCGGGAATATCGGAACAAAAAGTATTCCAATCTGTTATTCCAGGTATCTGTAAGTTTCATCTCAATCGGTCTAGAAGTTTCTGCTTGATTGAGTAACAAAGTCACATACATACATTTAAACTTTCGCGTTTATAATATAAGTAAGATGTTGGTGACATAGTGGATTGTATACTTATAGGAGAAAATACTTTTTTCCGGTGTTTTTTTAATTCAAGTGAAAGATTCTAGAGAAAAATCTTAATTCGAAAAAAATCGAATGTAATTATCGAAGGACAACACACTTACCTGAACAACTTTAAATTTCTTAAAATTTGGCGTATCGTTCTTATTAAACATGGTTTCTTTCATAAGAGTCCAACGGCCGCACTGAGGTGCCGCCTTATATCCTAGACTTTGTCCTTTACCAGTGTAATACACCTGAAAAAAGACGATATCAAATAAATAAATATTGCACGACATTCCACACAGCGCTATCTAGCTCCAAACTAAGCACTAGGTGAGTACTAAGGGTACTAGACAACTGATATACTACATATTATACTTTTTTTTTGTAAATACATACATATGATAGATAAAATACACCCGGAACCAGAAACAAACATTTATGGTCAGCAGAAATGTTTGTTCCCTGCGGGAATCGAACCCGCAACCTTCTGCGTCGCAATCCGAACTTCGACCGCTGCGCCACAGAGGCCGATTCATCGGTCAGAGACCGTCAAATCATTCAAAGAGAGGATCAAGGTAACTAATCGATGATTATTAATAAGGCACATTCTAAAGAGGTACGTAATAAAAACACAATATTTACCGGGTTTTACTCGCGTTTTATCATTATTACAGAGTTTCCGCTAACTTTACAGATAAGTCCAGGACCTCTACCTCAATTCTCTGAACGAATTTTTTAATTTTTAAATCTTTTTGGTTTTTACTATTTACGCGACGAAATCAAACATCTTGTCAAACCTTTAGAGGTTTTTTTGATGTTTTTATATTACTCTGTAAGTACCTATGTATTAAGGAATAAACAAATAAAAAAATAAAAAAAAAAAACTCCTTACCTCGACGTTTCAATCATGTTACAATGGTTAGGTTCCTTTAGTTATAAAGTCATATCAGTAGTCATACCTCCGCTCGCTGGATATAATGGGCCTTGATAGACGCACGGAAAACAACGTAATGTTTTAAGGGTCCCTTTTTTACCTTCGAGGTAACTAAAAGTGCCCTAAAAAAATCGAAATGCGAAAAAAACCAGCGAAACGAAACTCCAGAATTCCCTCCTACCTTTCCAGAAGCAGTCTGCAGCAATCCAAAGTCTTGTCCAGCGGAAATAGCCACCAGGGGATCGTCTTCATTATCGTCGAGTTGCATAGCTACTGTAGCCTCGAGGTCGACACCTCGCCTTGCGTGACCGTCTTCATAAGCCGCGCGGCCGAGAGCCAGCGTCCGTCGCCTCATTAGAGGTACGGTTAGTTCTTTACGAGGCTTCAGGGTTACCTCGCCTTCCGTAGCCTTATCCGGTACCCTTTCGACATCGTACAGCCGTATTGTTAGATTGTCCTGATAAATATTTTAATAATTAATAATCTTATTTCGTATTTTTTTTTCTATTGCTATTACTTCTGTATTTACCATGTTGTTAAATGGCATGTTAAGCACATAAAATAAACACAGCATTTTAAGCAATACTTACATAAGTAGTTATCATAATCATTCCTAATTGGTGTCCGTCACTAAAGACGGCAGTTTTCGACTCAATCGGAGCCGGACTGCCGGGATCCAACTTAATAACATTTCGTATATCAAGACTATCTTTATCTACTTCATAGACTTCAGTCTTCTTTCTCCCAATTCTTACATATAATTTATTCTGGAAGAAAGACAAAACATTCTTCTTATTTTTTCGTATAGTGGTGTGGCTATTCAACTGCTAACCAGCTGCAAACGTGCTGCGCCATATTAATATTAAGACCTACCCTGTTTACCATGTTTCTAAGCAAATAAATAATTAAATCAAATCAAATGTAGGACCTCAAAATTATTTTATGTCACACAAATTTATGGTCAGTTCAGACTAGTTACCAACATTGTAGTTTTATTGTAACTACATGGACATTTTCACTCCACGTCGTTACATTATTTTGAAAATTTCATTTTAATGTGACTAATGAGTCTTTTTTATCGGTCACCCATCTAGGTACTGATCGCACCAAGCGTTGATTAACCCGCACGATGAACCAAGATCGGCGAGCCCAGCTATATAGGTCAATGAGTTCTGTATGAAAACCTAAGTAAATATCAACAAAATAATGATTGTACAGTCAGAATACGACGTAGGGATACTCGTAATTGATATTAGAACGTCACCCGGCCGAGCTTCGTTGTCCATCGCTCGGCGAGCAATCGATCGGTCTGTTGCAACCGAGGGGCGGCCGAGCAATAGATAACAAAGCTCGGACTTCGGACCCTGTACGGCCGGGAAACGGTCTAATATAAATCATCCCTTAAGATACCAGGTGCATTTTATAAAGTTTTATTATTTTCAATGACGGTCCATTATTTTTTGGTTATTCTGCGTCTACTAACTGACACTTCGAAGGCTTCAGTGATATCAAGCAGAATGACTAAACTGTTATTGAGAAAAATAAAACTTTAAAACATGCAGCTGGTAACTTAAGTCGTATTCTAAATGTACCACAAAGACTGACCTTACAGCACCCCAACCAACCATGGCGATCGCTAGGAAAGAAATCCGATTTGTACAGATAGACATGTTGCTTTATAGAGCTTCCATAACCAGAGCCGATCTTCAAGAGTCCCCTGGATGTAAAGACGAAGAGATAACATCCGTCTGAGACCAGCGCTCGTATCACTAGCTCAGTAGACCCGGCGGTCAGTTGCGGCGGTAGATCCACTGGGAAACTTGTCACTAAGGACTGATGGGGAACTCCGTAATTCAACCACAGATTACGAGAGGGTGTGCCTAAGATGATTGTCTGCACACACCTCTGGAGGGTTGTTAAATTTACTGGTATCTAAAAGTAATTATTGCGTCATTAGTAATTAAAAAAGTCATGAAATACACTCTACAATCATCCTACTAATATTACAAAGCTGAAAGGTTGTATGCATGTGTGTATGTATGTTTATTACTTATATAGTTAGTTCACGCAGAAACTACTGAACAGATTGCGATGAAACTAGGAATATAGGTAGCTAGAGACCTGGGATAACACATAAGCTACTTTTTTTACTTATATTTCCACGGGATCAGGACTTACGCGGGCGAAACCGTCGGGCGCGGCTAGTCGGTCACATATCTTACCTTAATATTTTGTTCTAGAAGTGCATGTGAAGACATAATTAGTGAGGAAACGGCATTTAATATAAGTTCAGCCTCACCACGCGCAACCGCCAAAGATATTAAACACGAAGTGCCCAACCCTGTCAGACCCGTAGGCGACTCAGCCCGATCGTCACAACTATTCCCCGTTGCCACTTCAACCAACAAACTCTGTAAACTAGCTATTATCTGCAAAATCACACAATTTTATATTAATAAAGTATCAAAGGTAAGAATCTAAGATACGTTTACGATACAATGATTAGGTGTAGGTAGATGCGGGGTTGGGATACATGTGCCATGCTAATTTAGCCCTCCAGTGCCGAATGTGTCGCTTTAGGATAGCGATTTTCATCCCAGACATTGGATTAGGCAACAAGTAACACGAACAGACACAACACGTGCAGTTTTTAATGAGAAAAGGAACGCGCCTGTCACAAAAATACCTCAGTAGGTTCCTGAGCCAACTCTTCGGGTGCATGGCCTTGGAGAACGTCGAGCAATGCGTTGAGAGCGTGCTCGCATAACTGCGCGTTAGAGATCCGAGACTGGGAGACCAGTGCAAACACCGTGCGCAAACCTATACCCGTTATCTGTAAAGACATCATCAATATTAATAACATCTACAGGTTCAACTTATTGAATTCGCACGATTTGTCAACATAGTTACAATTTACCGGGTCTTGATCTTGTATTACTATTTATTAGCTGCGCTCCGCGGTTTCACCCGCGTAAGTCCCGTTCCCGCGGGAATATCGGAATAAAAGTAGCCTATGTGTTAATCCAGGTCCCCAGCTACCTATATTCCAAGTTTCATCGCAATAGGTTCAGTAGTTTTTGCGTGATTGTGTAACAAACATACACACATACAAACTTGCAGCTTTATAATATTAAGTAGGATTTACTTAACTCGACGTTTTAAACATGTTACAATGGTCTTGGGCGCGAGAAAGGAATATGTAATAATACGCCACGCGGAACCGAGAACAATCAAATTCATTTTTAGATTCAAGAATCAGGACAAAAAGTCAGTCATCTCTTCAGCATGTAAACGCCTGAACAAAGGTTTCCCCACAAAGTCTAAGCTGATTGGTCTTACAAAAATTTCGCAACTGACAGGACTTGAACCTGCATCTCTGGGGATCCGTCCCAATGCCTTTTTCCAATTTGGCCACGGATGCATGTTCAATCGAGTCGAAATTAGGGATTGCATTTCTTTTTTTTTACTTTTTTGAGGCACGCAGCTTTCTTTACGTATAGTCATCCAAGCGTAGGAAACACTTTAAAATGATAAATTCTACTAATATCATAAACATTACATAGTTTGTAAGAATAGAATAGAAAGTTTGTAAGGCCAGTATTCACAAACGACCCTGTGCATAGATTTGACTTATTTGTTTGTTACATTTTCACTGACGTTGAGTGTCATTTACAAGAGCAAGAAAAAGCATTAAGCCATGCATAGGGTCGTTTGTGAATACGACTAAATGTATTATCTCTACTTATAAGAGTGTTGCTTTTATTATTTCATTATAATTAATTAATATGTAAACAATCAAACCATCAATTTTAACTGTACATGTGTAGGCAAAACTATGAATAATTAAATCAAAATACCATAAGATAAAACAGTTAGTGTGTACAGTTAAAACTGCAGGTCTGTAACTGTGCTAAAGTCTAGAAGAAAGATCATTGATAACGCACCTTGGGTACTTTAGTTGAAGCTACTTGAGAAGATGTTTCCTCAGAATCACTGTCATCGGAATACTCTGATAGGGCCCCCTGGAGGTACATCCACCTGGCCAAGACAGATCTTCGAACTGTGGCGTACACAGCAAAGTGCGATGGATTAGCTAGTAATGCTGGGGCGTAGCAAACAGCAAGGGTATTGGCGGATTTTGGTCGCCTATGTCTGTCTTTCTTTGTTTTACGTTTGTAAGGTCCTTCTGTTTTTCTGTAACAAATTTAGTTTTTTTCCATGTTTATGTGTGATTACACCCTTTTTGTCTCGTCCATTAATTCATGTTCAGCCCCCAGATTATCTACCTAGTGGACGTCTGACAACCGTGGAAAATGACGGCATTATGCAGTACATTGCTGTTTTAAGATAAATACCTGTAATAACCACGTTACGTCAGAGCAGCAATGTACTGCATAGTGCCTGTTATTTTCCACTGTTGTCAGACATCCACTGGATGGATGATCTGGGGGCTGATATGCTAATTTGTGCAAATATTATAGGATGGGTTGGGTTTTGTTCTACTGCCATTTTCCCTCTTCCAGATGAGCAAGTTACATTTTAGGCCATATCATCACTTACCATCAAGTGTGGTAGTGATCAAATGCTCTTCTATTGTGGGTAAAAAGTTAATATTACAAATAGTAAAAAATATGAAAAGTAAAATGACTTTATTAAGATTTATACCTAGTACCACTCCAACACAGTGACCGGAAAAACTTCCGGTAGTTCTCTGGGTCCATACATTTTAATTCAGGCATTTGCATCTTAGACCCCATTTTAATTTGTTGCTGGTGGTAGTGCCTGCAATTTTAAGAGTAAAGTTACTGCATGTCCTATGATTAAACATAAGAAATATATTTTTAATAAACACATCGCAAAGACAAATTAAATTAAGAAGTATCTAAATACTTTAGAGGTGTGCCCAACTTGCACATCGAGAGTTCTGTATCATTATATCCAAACTATATTATAAACTAGCTGCGCCCCGCAGTTTCACCCGCGCAAGTCGCGGTACCGCGTTGTTCTTACACCTACCTACCGCAATGCAAAAATCCACAGTTAATTAAACAGACGACCAGGGAAGTACTGATGATGCCTGGCGCAGCGGTGAAGTTAGGAAAAATTTGTATGTCAGTAAGTGATGATGACAATGGATGACGATTGATGACAATCGATGACGATGAATGACAATAGATGATGATGGATGCCGATTATTCAACAGCAACGAAATATACAATTTTTATGTTTTATCCAGATATCCAGATTTGAAATCCCTATATGTTAATCCAAGTAGCCTATATGTTAATCGAAGTCTTAAGCTATCTGCATACCAAATTTCATTGAAATTGGTCCAGCTGTTTCCGAGATTAGCACGCACAGACAAACGGACAAACATCCAAAAGGACAAACAGACAAAAAGTTAAACACGGAAATGGGGTCTGTTACATTAGTACATACCCCTAAAAATAGTTGTTTCAAAATATCTTTCAAAAACAGACACCGCTAAGTTACGATTGTATTATAAGTATAGATGCGGAAGTTTGTTTGTATATTTGTTTGTTTCGTTCCTTCCCACAGTCAAACTATTCAACCAATATTTTTGGATACAATTGAATTATTTGATCCCAATAATCCATCGGAATCGGGACTTATGTGGGTGAAACTGCACAGCACAGTTAGTGTTAATAAAAAAATTAAATCTTATCAGTATTGAAATCAAGTTTAATTTCCGAGAATGCATAAATTATCTTATAAGCACAATTTTATGGAATAAAAGTAAATAAAAAAATTCAAAGTGAGTGATCCACAAAGATTTCTTAAAGGTTTTTCCATGTGAATACTTGGTGATGGATTTTCATTTAATTTGGTACAAATGTTATACTTTCATATTCCACTATTCTGTGAAAATAATAATATTTTAAATTCTACACCATTACTCGATAAATACTACTATACTATTTGAATCTTTGCACAGCTTTGTATTCTATTTTAGATTAAATATCTAATATGGGATTTTTTTGTTTACTAACACCATTGGGATTGATTGCGATTTACTATATTTATAAATCAGTGATTGCACAGCTGTATCCCATTTCAGTCTCAAAATGGTCAAAAACATTTTTCCTCCTATCTTCACAAATGAAAATAAATTAACTAGTACAAAGTACTGAGTTATTTCCATATTTAGTAAACTTACTTACGGCAGTTCAATGACCAACCAACCATTGCAGTAAAAATCAATAAACCTAGCTACAGATAGGTACAGAAACAAATAAGTAACAATATTTTGAATTCGTACTAAAAACCAAGTTATGTATTAATTCGCTTCGGCACGAACACAATTGAATTTTTAAATACAAATTTACGGCTTGAAATAAGGCAAAACTTTTATTCGCTCTTTTTCAGTAACATACTGCTTATGAAAACAACATGGTTTAGGTAAATAAAAAATATAGATCACTTAAAAAACTACATACCTTTAAAACGTGGATGTTATGAGGTATGAGAAAATTTAATTATTTCATTTTTGTAAATAATTTCATCTAATTCTCGCAGCGGTGACAACTTCACCAGAATTTTGCGCGAAGTGCAGCTATGAAATATTTTTCGAAAATCAATAACCAATAGTGATGTGGCTACTCAAGCTAAGTCGAGAATTATTAAGTCAAGATAATCGCCACTCGCTCGACTAATGGTAAACTGGTAGGTACCATAGATTAATATTCCTTCCTCTGTGGTAGGTACTAAATTTACTCACACATCGATATTTTGTTCACTCACTTGTCTATGCTTAGTCGCATGCCACTGGCATGCATATTTTTTATCGATGTGTGCTGTAGGTGAACAGTCCCATGCTTATTTTTAAGCATGCCACTGGCAAGTGTATATATTTTAGGTGTGTGCTGTAGGTGTGCGACTATGCAGACAATAGACAATACGCTGCGTAGGTGGAAGGGGGCGAGGTTTGACATAAGCATGCCACTGGCATGCTTAATTTTGAGCATGCTTACTTTTTAAGGATGTGTTTATAGCCCATTAGAATTTAATTGGTAAATTATTTTCTGCACGTGCAATATTTAATACGCACACAAACAAAAAAAAGTCATACACACATGTTTAATGAATTACATTCACCGAAATGTTCCAAAGGCGGGAACGCGGTGAGGATGTGAATTGCTAAATTTTCCTGTAGGTGAACAAGTGTAGTGAAAAAGAAATTCGGTGAAAAGCATGGACTTTAGCGTTGTGGCCAAAGCTCCGTGAACAATCATTGTAATTGGCCGCCGTTTTACAATGATTCCCTCGACTTGACTTTAACTATGACGACTTGACGTTTTGATGCAAATAACTTACAAATATTAATAATAGGTACCTACTTGACACTGGGAAATGTCCAAACGGATTATCCTACAATCCTACTAATATTATAAAGCTGAAAGTTTGTAAGTATGTATGTATGTTTGTAACTCAATCACGCAAAAACTACTGAACCGATTGCGAAACCCGAATGTAGGAAGCTGGATACCGGGATACATAGGCTACTTTTTATCCCGATGTTCCCACGGAAACGGGACTTACGCGGGTTAAACCGCGGGGTGCAGCTAGTAACCATAATATAACAGAAGAAGAAAAATATTCCAAGGAGGATCTGTTTACTGGTCGGTATATCTGTGTCACTAAATAAGCATTCTTAAAAGTCGGCATTACAGGAATTAATGTTTGGTGTTTTGAAAAAATGGCATAGTGACTAAATCATCCCTAAGGGATGATTCATATTAATTAACTATCTGAATGTTAATCATCCCTTACTCAGCTTATTTACCCCCTTCCACGATGATTTTTATAATTTATATGTCGTTTGTGTCTGTCTCTCAAATTTGAAACTTAATGTCACAGTAAAATACAAATGATACACAGTTATGCAGCTGTTAATGTTAATGTGTATTAATCACTAGCTGAGCACTGCGATTTTATCCGTGTAAGTCTCGTTCGTCCCCGTGACAAATATCGGGATAAAAAGACTATGTGCTATCGTTACGGATATTACGTTGTTTTTTACTACCTACCGTAACACGGTGCAATTAGCAACACTGGTAGGTACATGAATTAAATGTAAATAAATATTGTGGCATCAATAAAATTAATAATTGTTATTGTCAACCACTTATAAATGATATTAGTAAGATATCGTTTAAGTCAAAAAACGTGAGCCGTCACAGGTCGCCTGATAGATGTGAAACATTAGACATTGACTGATTTGTTTTTATATAGCGTGGCGAGCCTGTATCGCTACGTCAAGAAAGTTTTACGGTTTCTAGTAGAAGCTTCTTGCGCCACGCCAACAATCAGGTATACCCGCGGCGTTAAATAAGACAGAGTGGTTCTGTGAATACAGTACGTTTTTTTAATATCAGACCATTATCTGACATTTAAATTCCTTGGATTGTTAGTTTTTTGTTTCAGAATGTATTAATAATAAAAAAAAACAATTTTAACTATAAAATACTTAGAAAGGGGAAACACATAATTACATTATTAGCAATTTAAATAAACAAACAAATACAAAAACAAACACTTAACTAAAAAAGAAGAAGTCATCGTCGACGCCTTCACGAGGCATAGTTCCCAAGATGCTGGCAGCATTCCTTCTCTGTATAGCGAGACTAACTCGCTCGATGTATTAATTCGTAGACTACTATTAGAAAATAAGTATAAATGTAGGTCAAAGACATTAAAATACTACGTATGGGTAGGTAACCGTTGTTGATAATAATCTATTGATCGAATGGTGTTGATCAAGTGAATTATGACCTAATGAATGTTGATCTTACTTATGCATCCCCCTGGTATCCCCATCAATCAATATTTTTAAAAGGACATCACTATGGCAAAACTGGCGAATGGTTACGATCATTCGGTCTTTATCTTTGGTTCCTACTCATTTTTAATCTGTGGATTATACTAAACTTTTTTGTCGGATTGCCATTTTGTAGCGATCAAAAAATGACAGGGGCAAGCAAATCGTGCGTGTCGCTTGACGTTAGTAATACGTGACGTGAACTATCGAATGACAGTTCGAATAATTTAATAATTTTAAAATATTTATTCTTATTATTATAGAGAAATATTTTTACATTTTTATTATATTGAAACGAAGCAAGATAACACAAAATCAACGAAACACAAAGTGATCATAAAATTCCGGAATTTCATCAGTGACAGTCTCACGTTTGTTTATTGGTTAACATCCGCCATTTTGTACTGTCGTTTGTTTAGCGACTAGCTCTCATTTCTCTAGTGATGCTATCATTTCACGGAAGATACATTATTGTGTTCTAAGAAGTCGTGTACAATGTTTTTGCTAGAAACATTGATATCAAGGGGTTTGAATTAAATATTTGTGTGACTTGTCAATCTGACATCGGTATTTAATAATATCTACATATGTGCCGGATGTGTCCTACAATCGGTTAGGGTGATATTACGTGCCACCTTCAGTGGTGTACGTGTACCGATACCTATGCTGCCAAGAACATGAGTGGCAACGGGAATCAGGTGCCGCTGGCGCCCAGTCAACGAGGTCCCGGACCGTATCCTTTTACAAGTGCAATTCTACTTATATTTACGTAATATTTTTATGCCACCTTAGCATCTTTGTAAGCCGCATTTGCGAAGAAACAACTTAAAAAATATCACTTTAAGTTTTACATTGTAATTGTGTGTAGAAAGATGTGAATGTAATAAACATAACATCTAAAGTTGCAAGTAAAGTTTATGAATGTACCAGCTCAATATCCAGTCAAACAAAGTTTTTCAAAGTAAGTTTTTGTTCAATGTTCATTGTAGATTATGTTTCCACACCATGCTTAGATTAGTAACTTAGGTGATAACAACATAATGTTAGGCACATTACACTGATTTGTACACAATGGAACATTTTATACTCAATCTTTTTAAATTATTTTCTTTTGAGTGCAGTGTTAGAAGCTGGGCGAAAGTTTGTATTTAAAATCTTCATGCGAAGTTTCCTGGATAGATAGCTGTTTTGATGCATATGTAAACAAATGTCTTTAGAAGATGACATATGCATAATTATAAGTAGGTATTTTCATATCATTTACTATTTTACTAGCAGGTAGTTTAAAATCTCATGGTCTCAGTTCTTTTCTTCTAAAAGTTACTACAGTTAGGTCTTGCTGTTTGATACAAATTTTTGGAAGTGAATAGCCAAAAAAATTCAAAAACAGCCTCTCTTTACCTAGTAGTTGTAGAAAATAACATTGTTTTACAGTTAGTGTGAAAATCACACTAGTTATAGATAATCTAAAAGTTTTTTTTTGGTTAGGAATTCTATAATCTGGCTTAGTTCAATCAAAGAGTGTTGCCAATTAACCCGAAAGTTATTGTAAAATATTAACTGATGTTTTTGTCTTTAACTGGTGGCATTTTAATGTACCATTTTGTGTTTCTGTTTATAACCACGTTAAAAATGTACTATTGTTGAATATAATATTATTGCAGCCTAGCACATGGTATTATATTCGCTTACAGAAACTTTTTAGTCAATTCCCAGGAATAATGTCGTATTTCTATTTATGTGAAGATGAGGGTAAGTCATTCATTTTCTCACTTTTGTTCATTTTGGAATTTGTAAGGTTCTAGATCATACAAAGATAAAAGGAAAAGTGGCCTGTAAGCGTAAAAGCACCATGGGTTTGAGATCAAGTCGGAGTGGTAAGAAATTATTGAAATTGTGTGTCTTTTTTTAAGCTAAACAAATGTATATGGATTTATTTTAAATGTTTTCTAAATGTAATTGGCTGTGCCCAGCACATTTTAAGAACTTGATGTTTGGCAGTTTTATGTACAAATATCGATTAGTAAGTAGGTACCTATTATTGATTTATCACTGTAATATGTGAGATTATCACATTTTAAAACCCCAAAATGCAGTGACATCAGGGGATTGTGTAAATGTGCTTGACACACACTTTTATTTAGTATAGGATGTTTTAAGTTAGGTATTATATTTTACTAGCTGCGCCCCGCAGTTTCACCCGCGCAAGTCGAAATTCCGCGTTGTTCGAACACCTACCTACTGCAGTGCAAAAATCCTCACTTAAAAGGACGACCAGGGAAGTGCTGGCAGTATCTGTAAAAAGTCCCGATCTCGCGGAATTTTTGGGATCAGAAGTATCCTATGTTACTCTCCATCAATTAAACTATCCCTCTGCAAATGATTATCCAAATCGGTCAGACAGTTTGGCCGTTAAAAGGGAACAAACAAACAAACAAATATAGCCCTGGTTGTAGTAGGTAGGTGTTCGAACAACGCGGGATCACATGTTACGATAATTTGCGTGGGTGAAACCACGGGGTGCAGCTAGTAAAATTAAAATACAAAATAAGATAGAAGATAGTTAAGAAGTAAAATAACTTTAGAAAGCGTAACGTCAGCGCCGTCTATTTTTACCAGTAACGCCATCTATCAACGATAATGGCAGCATCTTCAAATACAAATTTAATCCCCTTTTTAATCCCCATTTCACAATGTTAGGGGATGAATTTTCGAAAAGTAGTTTACCCACTGTTATTGATATAAAAAATAAACCTTTCCAAGTTTCATACAACCCTTCGACCCTCATTTTACACCCTCAGGGGGGGGGGGGGGGGGGGTGAATTTCGAAAAATCTGTACTTAGTGAGCACCTACGTCCTAAAAGGAACCCTTATGCAAAATTTCAGACTTCTACTACTTGTAGTGTCTGAGATTTCGTGATAGGTAAGTCAGTAATTTATTCTTTTATTAATATAGATTATTGTTAGTGTGGGATACTTTTTATTTTATTTTAAAAGATCCTTTGTTTGGAGCCAACCCTGAGCACATCAGGTCATGGTAGACTTTAAAATGTGCAATATTAATTTAATGTGAATTCAAAAATCGTATCTGTTCTGTTGACTGTTGATGATGTATCCTGTTCGGGTTCAACCCTGGAGTATACTTGAAAATGGGCTACCTTGCCCAAAAATGTTTAGCTAAATGTCTATTCTAAATATTTTGTCTTTGTTGTTGATTGTTAAGATTTTTGTTTGGAGCTATTCCCCGAGTGACCCCTGGGTCATTATCAAATCAAGGATGACCTAAAATTGGGCTACATTAACAGAATGCATTTGCAAAATCTCATGTTTGTTGTTAGTCGTTGAAGAGATACCCAATATCCTGTTTAGAGCCATCTCTGGCGTATATCACAGGTAAATACGCATGGATATATCATCAAATCAAGCTTATCATATTCTACTTATTTTTTACGCTTTTTAGTGTGTTATCTATCAGCAACAGAAATACATAATATGTAAAAATTTCAATTGTCGATTGTGGAAAAATAGGGGTGTTATATGTCTGTCTGTACATATGTCTGTTGCATTTTAGGTCTCTTAACAGATAAACCAATTTCAATGTAGTTTGTTTAAAGCAATCTTGAACAGCATGTCGTATTTGACGTCCGATGGAGGACCTAAGTGCGGAAAATGGAAACCCTCGAAGACTGACTGAAGCATGTCGTATTTGATCAGTGGTAGGGCTTAATTTTATTTCAAACTTATTTTCTCATAGATATCATTGTTTAATTTCTATGCTAATCATCAAGTGATTAGATATCTTACATATTTTTAAATCATTAGGAAATCTAAACAAATTTATTTGCTATTGTAAGTGATATTGTGTATGCACATGCAGGCAACGTTGGTCTTACCCAATGATATTTGTTTGTTTGTAGTTAACTAATTTGATAATTCATTTTGTTATAAATAATCATACCGTCTTGTTGTTGTTTAACAAATGAGGTATCGTTAGAAGCTTCTAGCTAAATCGTCCGCTCCTTCTGTTTCTACATGCGGGAACCTGACTTAGTTTTTCGAAGAAATAAACAGACGGACATGAATGTTTATTCTATTGCATATCTGGTGTCACGGGATAGGCAGTGAAACTAGAATTTAGGCTCATTTTTAGGGTTCTATACCGAAAAGGTAAAGGTCCTGTCCCTTTCACTGAAGATTCCACTGTACATCTGTCTGTATCTCATGAGCCATGGTGGCTATTCAGTTGAATTCTTACAGATGATGTAAATATGTGTTGTTACTACAACAATAGTTATACTAAACACAGTAAAATATTTAAAGAAGGGTCCCCATACAACAAACATGATATTATTTTAAGTTGTACGTAACACTTTGACTCGAACTTGGCCGGTTTGTTTTAATTGCGTCGAAGCTCAAAGTTTTTATCCTTTCTTCCACTAGGTATATAGTTGAGTATAAATGGCGTTATAATAAATTTATAAGGCGCCCTCTGGATATAATAAAGTCTTAAACTAAAAACTGTTTCTTCAAAAAGTGCCATGTGAGGTAACTTATAATTAGCATATTTACTGTTGCCTATTGCTTTACTTACACTGACTATAGATTGAAATATTAATTATTATTATGATTTATTAGTGGAAGCTTCTTAGGCTGCGGTCCCACGGTGCGATGTTTTACAGGCCGCGCCACGCCGCGCCTTCCGAGGCTTGTGCTCGCCTGTCGGTCGGCCGCCGCGCCGCGGCCCGCCGTTGGTGAAATAAATGAATGTGGACAGATGCAGACGTGCTTTTGAACTTGCCGAATCCCGATGAATCAGTACGAGCCACTACAGGCGTCATCGGGCGCGTCGATTCCACGACCTGTCGGCGTGGTGCGGCGCGAGATGAATCCTCTACGATGGTCGATGAGTTAAAATTTTAAGCATTTTTACTTTTTTTATGAAAATAGTTTAATAAATGTTTGCCATCTTTTTAATCTTTCATAATTTGCCATCATCAATATTACTTTTTTCTTCAACCACAGTCTTTTTTCCCTACTCTGTATACTTATCATCTAGTTCTTTTCATGTTTTCTGTGAAATATAAACAGTCTCAAAACTGTCCAAGATAGATGTAGGTAGTTTTTTGTAGAAACCGGCTCTATTTTGGTATCCATTTAGAAAAAAAAAACCGGACAAGCCTTAGTTGGGCTTGCGCACGAAGGATTCTGTACCATATATCATAAAATAATCACATTTGTTGTATGGGAGTCCCGCTTATACATATATAACATATATTTTCTGTTTTTAGTATTTATAATTTCAATTGTCTATATTGTCCTGTATTGTCTCTGTCTGTCAACTTTGAAACTTCATGTTTTAGTAAAAGACAAACGATACATAGTTGTGCAGCTGTTTGTTAACCAGCGTTTATAAGTAAAGGGGCTGGTATTAGAGTTGCGTTCTACCCGTTGGGTACGATCCCTAACAAGTCGTTTTTTGTGTGAATCGACCCTAAACATGTCAAAAAAGTAAAAAGTGGTTGATTTTGGGCGCTTCAATGTGGCGTTCATCATTGAGCGTGTTTACGTTTTAACTTGAGAGGAACGATTACCATCTCTGTTCTCCATACAATCGTGCGCGTAGTTGACTGTTTTTTCTCTTGATGAAGACATAAGAGAAAATATATTAATGCCATAAAACCTAGATCATGACTATGACCATGCTTTACTCCATGCCCCTTTTGTATTTTTTTTTTCATATTTTAGTCTCCTAAATTTTATTTTCATTCTAATTAGATAATGAAATATGGCATAAAACACATTTGCTGTAATAATGTAATGCATCCTGTCCTCTTAAGTCGGAGGCGTTTGATTTTACCTATTTCTTCACGCAGAAGACCCGTAGTGTCTATTTTAGAGATACAAGTATAATATTTTATACATAGGTATTTAATGTATGCAAATGAATACCTTGTATTTCCAGTCCACAGGACAATTTTAGGGTGACTAAAATAGGTTAATAAATGTGAACTGACATTGTGCGTAGGTTGTGTCTCTTTCTTGCCAGTCAAACTAGTATTTATAACTATATGTAAGGGTTTCTTGTTGACTACGAAATCCTAAAAATAGAGGTAGAATTAAGTCGCATAAGGCTAAAAATTGGTGAGTTTGGATTATAAGGTAGTTCTGCGAACAGTAGACCTCCCGAGTACTAAGGCTTACACAGTATTACCGAAAACAACCTAGAACTACGACCCGTAGAACAACTTACTGACAGACGAAAGAAAATTTGGCCAGACTTTACGTAATGTTTCAGTACTCAATTTAATACTTAAATATTTACTTTAGTTCCATTTCCATTCGTACCAATTCTCAGCTTTATGCGAAATAGTCGAAACGTCAATATTGCCTGGGTTTTTATCCCACATGTGCAGTCATGTGGTCTATACTAATAAAATAAAGAGAAAAGATTTTTTTCGAATCGGCTCTGAAACTACTGGTCCTATCAGCAACACTATCGATCGATACAATAACAAGGGTTTTTTTTTTGCAAAAATACAAGGTTCAGTTCCTGGCTAGAATAATAAATTTTTCAATACTGTAATTTTTTCCGAGATTTTGCACAGTTGGGGGTTATTGCAAAATTCCAAAGCGGCAGCACTTTACTGACCATGCAATTTTTTCTTATTGCAAAAACACGATATTGATCAGGACAACCATAGTTAACTAAATAGCCCGGTCCTTTATCATCCTCTAAAAAAAATAGACAAGTGTTTTTTGCTCTCGGTCTGACCGAATGGACAACAGAAGCGGTCACGACCATTAAAAAACCATCCGGTCGGTTTTTGAATTTTTTCAAGTTTTAGAAACGTATTATTTTTGAAACGTGTAGTTTAGATATTAAAGTTAGGATGATAATTATATTTCATTTTTTAATTGAAGACTACGAAGATACACTTCTTTCTTTATACATATATATATATATATATTTTCAAATACAAAGAACAAGACTTCAGATTATAGTGAAATCATTGAGAGGTTCATGGCAAAATCGGATTTGATAATCACGTGATCAACCGCACTGTCGCCCGGTCGTTGCTTTATCTTTAGGCACCCTTACTATGTTTCAACGATTCAACCGAATTTGAACCTTATCTACCACTGTCCCTCTGTAAATAAAATGCGCTTTACAAAGGCTCCCCCACGCAGTAGGGATCAATCGAAAAAAAATGTGCAGTCATGTAGTTACAAAATGTTCTTCGGAGTTTTAGCTAACACGGTACAGTTCCTCTTATAAACTTCTGTTTATACGACAATAATTTGTTAAGGACTTTGTATTTGCGTACACAATAAAAAAGGGTACGGACGGGCATTCATGGTCCAAAGATTTGTAACTTGGACTAACTGTGTCTTCTTTATAAATGTATTAAAAAATCAGTCCAGTAGTTTCTGAGATTAACTCCCAAAATACATACTTACATACATGTTACCAACGTTACCTTATTATTATATTAGTATAGAAGTGTAAAGGACCTTAACCATATTTCCTGAAAGTTATTACATTTTAATTTTCGACAGAGAAAAATAATTATTAGTTTACTAATACAATACAAACATGCATCAATATTTACGGTTTATAAATATTTAAAATTAATGATAATCAGACATGTAAGGCTATCCTTATAATGTGTAAAGGCATCAGTTGGCAACGTCGCTTGCATCCATTAGAATAGGGCGACGCTGTTCTCACATTTGGGAGTTCTAGTTGCAACTGACATGGAGAACTGGCAACGCCCCGTTTTATCATCTCGAATTTCAATAATTATCTACTAAGTACTTTCGGGATGTTTAATTAACTATGATATTATGAAATATGCTTAAATATTACCATCTACTGGGTATACTTTAAGTTATAATATAAAGGAGAATAATAGAGCAGACACCATATTATGTAGCCTAGTTAGGAAAACGTATAACTTTAAGGCAGCCAAGGTTGGAATCAGAACCGAGATTTTGGATTTTATTTTTCTGTGTTTTGGCTAAATCCTAAATATCCTCTTTTTAGAGAAGCATGATAAATCGAAAAATGCCCCTGTTTATAAAATAAACTCATTCCATTGCATCGTAGACAACTCTAAAACGAATATTTAAGTAACTTTTGAAATTAAACCCGAAAACACACTCTTAATTTTATTTTCGGAAAGTTGTACCGGCTTTTGTCGGTCGTCGGTATTGTCAGGCAGAAGAATTGTTACAAATTCAATTAGAAAATGCACCTATCATCCCGTGGCAATTCGCGCATGTGCACTGGTTGTTGGCATCGAATGCATTACTACTTATATAGGCTATGTCATTGAGAGAAACCGTAAATCAACTCCGCATTAAATTAACAATATGCTTTATCTTAGATCATTTCGCAAATAACATAAAAGTCTTATTAATTTTGAACCAAGAAATAAGGTACGAGAGCTCTTTGTCAGAACTATCGATTTTTAGGGATGCAGCACATTGCGCCGATTGATTCTAACCAAAGTAAACTCACCCTCTTATCAGTTTGGACGAACATTTTCTTACGTCTATTCGGTTATATTGTGACAGCGGAAATCCATTGCTGGCTTTCTTTTTGTTTTGTTGAGTGGTATGCATTTCACCCCTAGCAATGTGTATCGAATTCGAATTTCCCTCGATTTTTAGTACTGAGGACGAGAGGGAACGCCCCAAAAATGTGACGGAGTATTTTGGCATATATTTGTCTCTTTCTCGCTCTCTGTTCTTTACTTAATGCTTCGCGGGGTCATACCTTGTTAAGACATTTTTCTGCTTAGAGTGTCATTTATTACATAAAAACGTAAAATTATATAAAAACGTGTTTATTAGTGAAAATCTATGTGATACCCTTGAATGTTGTGGCTAAAGCATCGCGACGCAACTTAGATTTAGTGTGGAGTCGAAGTGTACAACGATGTAGCATGGAGCGCGCGGTTTCCTTATCGATTTTCTCTATGCTGCATTAAATTACTACTTAAATTGTGAATGCGGTCTGCAAATATATTAACAACATGAGTGCTTCATATATATATTGTAATCGAACCGCGTTTTCGGTGCAGTGATCTATATATATTCTCTCTCGTGTTCGAGTAGCGCGTATGATAGATGCAGATTATAATTATTATTCTACTTACAAGAAGACGACATCGTATCCACTAAGCTTGAAAGCCTAAATGGTTATGATATTTTTGTAAAAAAAAATGCTCAATTAAGTGTCGGTCCCTATGCCGATGATTGTGTCACCGTTGTTTTGGGAATGGTTCAACATTTGGCTTACTCAATTTTTGAAGGATTTGTATCATGAAATTAAAATGGTGGCTCTAAGAGGAGGAAACAATACTGTCAACCCTTACCAGCATCCATGTAGCAATCATGGTAATCAACAGCAGCAAGGAGGGATCGACATAACACATAGCGTGCCAACTTCGATGCCGAATATGCCACAATCGGCCGGTGCACAGCACATGAATCCGAATCAAATCAATTTGCAATCGCTGAGCACGATATCGCTGCAATTCGTGCCGCAACCGCCGCCGGCCGCGGCCAATCTCAACTCGCACAACCATACACACCACAACCACCACAGCCATAACCATCGCAGCCACACGCTCAGCCACAACCTCGGCCACAATCACAGCCACAACCACAGTCACAGCCACAACCACAGTCACAACCACAGCCTCGGGCACAACGTGGGACAGAGCCACGACCACGTCCATGGCCATAACCAAGGGCAGAACCAGAAGCAAGCCCAGGGCCAAGGGCAGAATTTTAGCCACAACCAAACTCACAGTCAGAATCAAAAGCATAACCAAAACCAAAATCTAAACCATAAACATGAGCAGACATCGTCGAGATATACTAACTCTAACTGTGGACTGCCTTCGCATTCCCACTACCGTCTTATGACCCAATCCAGTAAGTCAGTGTACAAACTCTTAGCTGTTTTAGCAAAACGTGTTTTTACACAATTCTTACTTATCACGACTTAACTTATTAGTTTGCTAGTATTCGCATGCTATTGTTAGGTAGCTGTATGTGATAAGGATTTAATATTTCATGAGTAGGTTAATACACAAGATGCTGAGGTTTGGTTTGCTTATTATATAATTTTCTTTCGTTTTGTGAAATCGATAAATTTCCTTAGCTAGATACAGTTATCCACGGGCTTCAACACCACACAGTGAGTATAAACGACGTAACCGTTTCAATATATCAATTGCTTTAAAAAACCATATTTAGCAATTTATGAATAAGTCGCTGCACTGGGGCGTTGGTTTCCCCTAACTTGACCCAAGATTTACTATTCCTTGTCTTTCTCATTCAGTATAATACAGTCTCTACAGTCCTTTGTAAAAGTCCATTTATCTCATCTTCTATTCACCTCTACTCTTTGGTACAGCCCTTGGTATTGATTCTGTTACCTTCTTTGTCTATCTTTTGTTCTCCTGAACAAACGTGACCAGCGTCTCATTTTTTCTAGCGAACTATAGTCCAAACGATTGACCCTATATAGCCACTGTGACTATCTTACTAATATCATAAACGCGAAAGTTTGTATGTATGTATGTTACTTTGTTACTCGTTCACGCAAAAACTACTGAACCGATTGCGATAAAATATAGGAATATAGGTAACTGAAGACCTGGAATCACACAGGCTACTTTTTATCCCTCGAGAACTGGACTTATGCGGCTGAAACCGCGGGGCGCAGTTATAAGTTATAAAAAATACAACATAGTGCCTACCTAATTTACACAAATTATAAAAGCGATATTTGTTGGAGGTAATAATTCTCATAAATAGAAAAGTACAGCTGTTTCACGACTGCGTCTCGATCTTGGTTGTTCGAGGAAAGGCACATCATTCACGTACACCTTGGGTCTGCGTGAGCTCCAATTGCTATCTCACCCACACCGCACGTGAACGTAACGTACTTATACAACCAAGATCCAGATGTCGTCGTGAGATAAAACCTACAATGTAAAGAGAGATGGTAACGCTTGTGGTAATTTGCCTAGGACCGGTGGAATGTTACCACCCGAGCGGAGCAGCGGGCGCCTCGTATATGCCAAGCACGACAGGCGGCTCTCAGTCTTCGGCGCAGGCAACGTTGAGGGTGCAACCGACGCCGCCACAACCGTCCGCGCCCCCGGCACCGCAACAAGACGTCATGTCTAAAACAACTATGGTTAAGACTCATCTTCTTCTACATCCCCTTATCACAATTATTTGGAGTCGTCGCAATAGACACCCATATCGTCTAGTTCAATGTCTTCATCATTTTTGCCATTGTTTTACCTAACAGGGTAATCCTCGAGTTTTCGAGAATGCCCACTTAATCTAATCTTAATCTCTTCTAGTGACAAAGTGGAGTACGTATTAAAATACCATCTCACCTTATTCACCATCTGCTAATTCGGAGACAGATTGGAACAAACTACATTAGTTCCCAACAGCATCCGTGGCAGTAGCCTACCCTACTATATGGTTAGACTCGTGTAAGTGAGTGAGTTTCACTCCCATTCGGACGTAAAGTAGGCGCTCTGACATCGATTTGCGGAAATCAGCCCGACAAACAGATGTTCTTAAGGAATTTGTGTATAAGGACGTCACTTTACGGACGTCTCATTTACTGCCAATGAAGAAAGGAAGCGAGAAAGCGATCTTGCATCCAGCCGGATTAAAATTTAACTCTCAAGAATTGCTAACACGGGATACAGGCTTAGCAATGAACTATTGGAAGTACGTCCAAATAGACATGTTACACCCTTGGATTCAGATCAGTTGTTTACTTGTGAACCATTTCCCTAGTTATCCTTGTTTTAGCAGTATAAGAATTAGTCAATCGAGTATCATTGTAAAAGATAAAATCCAGGAAAATGATTATTTTTGTTCATCATTAGATCATGTGAATAAAGTTATTGTTATTGTTTCAGGCTGGTCACAACTTTGTGTCTCAGAATCAGACACAGCCCCGGCCTCAGTATGCCAACTTCCCGTACAGGGCAACACAACATGGAACGAGACCTAATTCTCATCCTAGGTGAGTAATACAGCTCCTTCACACTCCCTGTGCACCAACTACGTCTGCTCCTTCTATTGCAAACTTATACATAACCAACCACGCGACAGAGGCCGTCAAAATATGATCTAAGTTTGTGAATCAAAGGGATATTCGAAGTTCCCGCAGGATTGGGATCGGATGCCTTCACATCACAAATAACACATATACTCCAAATGTCTCTAAGACCTGCTATTTGAGCTCTACGTAGATATATAGTTCAGTCATTTAATCAATTAATCAAAGTACTACTTTCAATTTTTTATGGCATATTATTATTTGAAATATAGTTTTAAAATGTAAATAAATTAATATGAACCTCACTAAGAACACACTCCAAATTTCATATCTCTAGGACCTGCGGTATGCGTATAGCTCAGTCAGAACTTGGAATTTTATGCGTATAGAATAACAGTACAAATGTATGAGTTTGCAATAAAATCCTTGCCTTTCATTTGGTATTATCGATGTGGTTCACTCTATAGTGCTGTTTGATTTACTTGATTGTGAAACGATCGTAAACTAGTTTATTGAAATTTCCATATACTAAGTAAAAACTATAACTGCGGTTCCAACCGCATAAGTCCCTATTCCACGAGATTATCGGGTTCAAAAGTATTCTATGTTACTATCCATCACTTAATCTGTCCCTATGCAATTTTTCATCAAAATAGATCGAACCGTTTGACCCGTTTGAAGATGGAATAAAAAACTTTCGGATTAATAATAATTAGTTTGGAAATAGATTTAAAATCTTAATTTTCACACATGCCGGGTTCAAGGGCTGATTATCTTCCAATGTTTGACCGAACGCAGTCTATGCTGGTTCACGTACGTGTCTTAACGTGACGGTTGTTTATGTCCAGGCAACAGCAGCCTTACATTCCGGGTGCGGCGGCCAATACTGGGCCGACGACAATGATGTATCCGACGTTGGTATTCCAGCCCCCTCACATGGGCATGCAGACTTACCAACAGCCCAGATCGGGTTCGCCAGGGTAAGTCCTTTTTCTAAGACATTTCCGTAAAGGCAGGCTTGCTTAGCGCTTCGTGACTTATAACTAACCTGTTTGTTTACTTCGATGCACGCGAAACGAATAGCTAGGCGCCAAGCGTTCGGTGAGAGACCGTCCATTTTTGATAGGCGACTCGCTAGCCAAGCCTTCTGCCTATGCGGACGTAGTCTAATGGAGCAAGAGCCAAGAACATCGTGGCAACCGCTTGCGAAACACCCTTAATGTTACCCACATCAAGAGTGCCACGATGTTAAGTGACGTGATTTTTAATAATATTCTAAAGGTAAATCTAACTTTTTAATCGATGAATTTTTTACTCACATTTAGTACTTACCGTTTATCTGCCAAAGCCACTGTAACCCAAACTTCATAATGGTCCATCGTTCTTACCTGTGTTGGGAGCATGCGCTGAAGACCTTACGGCTTTTACAAAATAACGAATGTCTGGGTTCACGAGCTCTTAAAACTATTATCACAGTTTACCTATATCGCACTTACAGTTGCCAAACTTTTAACGTATTTGTTTCCCGATCACATGGTTGTAGGAAGGCTCACATGAATTGTAGGAAGAAACCGGTCAATGCAAGTCGAACTCGCGCGCTGAAGTATGTGGTCTGTAATTGACGACCTGAAATTTAAGACCCTGCTATTATATGTGCTTATTCGAATTAGAGGCCTGGTTTTAAGTTTTGTATGGGGGCAATCCTTTAATTGTCCCTATTTTTTCTTTTTTTTTGCCTACTTGATTTTTCGCAAATTTCCTAGTTCTAGACCAACAGGAAGTAAGTATCATTCAGGTTAACGTCCCAGAAATTATTATGTACTTCTGCTGGTTGCCCTAGATTTGTAAGTTTTAATGAAAAGCAAGGTCTTACAGCATAAGGGAGAAGTCTGAAAATAAACAAAGTTGAAAATCTAGATACCTATTTTTATTGTATGGACTCAGAACCTTAGATTTTTATAAAATAATATAATAGGGATTAATACCTTAGTATTTGGTTTGAATTTCTACTCGATCCCTCTTCGCGTACCCAAGATAATGGGTCTTGACAGACAAACGGACAACAAAGTGATCTTAAAGGGTCCCTTTTTACCTTTTAAGCTAAGGAACCTTAAAAACAAGAAGCCCATTTTCCGAAGTTCGCATTCTGTTACTTCTCTTTACTATTTAAGCACATTTTAGGTAGTTACTCTAGGCCGGCTTGCATAACGGCATTTAAAAATAAATTTAACTAAATCAATTTTAAAATAATTTATGGGAAATCGAACATTGGACTCTGTTTCATTAAGTGGACGATTGATAATATGTTGCCACACATGGACAGTTCTTGACATTCTGACAGATATTAAACACGTTTAACAGCTTAAACATGTTTAGTAAACGTTATGCAAGCCGGCCTTTTTTAAAAATAAATATTTGAACAAGTTCAAAGTTATGTTCCATTTTTAAACTGGAAGTATTCGGAACAAACAAAGTTTCAGTTTACTGTGAGTAAATTTCTTAGAAATTAAATAATAATGAAATCCGGGTCAAAGTCAAGGATTTTAGCAACCACATGTACCCTATTTTAAGAGAGGTACTTTTAAAATTAAACATTTGTAAAAGTTATGAAGGAAGTCCTTTAAAAGTTTTACAAACAAACACAAGAAAATGGTTTTGTACTTAAGTAATTAGCTAAAGTTAAAAGCTAGGTCAAAGCCGGAGGACAGTTTTTGAGTTAACTTTGACAAATGCATCGTTCGACTTTTGTTTGGATAATATTACAGCTAATTAGGTTAAAACTCTTTCAACACACTTAAGTGCTCGTAAAGTGGGTCTAGTTTCACAGGTTTTAGATACAGGTCTTTTTGCAAAACAATTAACAATACAATATTATTGTACCCATCGATAGTGTTGCTGATAGAGATCAAACCCTGCTTTTCAATTTAAAAAAACAATTGCTTTTACCAAAAACTTACAAATATAGCAATAGAAAGTATCCAATATTTTTTGCGTCTAAAACCAAAATAGTTTCCTTTGACCTGGAAACAAGATATTTGTCAAAAAGCCTTCAAGCACAGTAGAAAAGGTATTGTAGAACAATAAAGCAAAATGTTTTAAAAACCTGAAAATTAAAGGGTCATCCCATACAAAACTTATACCCAGTGTAAATAGGCCTCTGGTACGAATGAGCCCACATACAGTCGTACATGAGTACGGAACCCTCGGCGCGTGGGTCGACTCGGTTTTTAAAACACGATTCTAGGGGTGTGGATATTCGCCAATCAATATAGGCACACGTGAAATCTGTCATGTCTTATTATATTGGTACCTTCGTTACTGCGATATAAAGCTTGTGCCGCGATGACATATGGCGTGAAAACGTGAACTCTGACACAAAGGACAAAAAAGAAACTTGAGGCTTTTGAGATCTGAATATAGCGTCGTATCTTTATCATGGCCTGATCGAGTAACAAATATAGAAGTCCTTGAAAGACAAAAGAACAAAAGAAAATCGAAACTGAAACTAAACAAAATAAGATCGAAACGGAAACAAAAGACAATCGAAAAGAAACAATATACGATCGTAGTTAAAAGAAAAGATCGAAACTGAAACAAAAGACGATCGAGATGAAAACAAAATGTGATCGTAATGAAAACGAAGAATGTGTCGCACGGTTTCAACCCTTCGAGTTCGCAAGTCTATAGTACTAGAGTACTAGTGAAGTACTATATTAGAATATAGTACTCTGTGGCAAAAAACAAAAGATTAAAACCAAACCCATGATTTGCCGATACTGTTCATCAATTATAATTGTTGGTTTATCTGGCGTTAAATGGAGCGTTCGATAAATAATGCTTGGCATGTCTCAAGACGCTATGTAGCTTCTAACCAAAGACGATAGAACCAATGGACTGCTCATAAGTATTCCTCCCTCACGAAAATAGTACGTCTTTTGTGGAAACGGCCAAACACAAAGAGTCTAGGTATAATTACTTCCACATTCCACATTTATTAATAAGGCTAAAAGAGTATGTATAGATAGGTAGCGCATCGGCCAATCACAAAGAGAGAGAAATTTTCATCTCCCGCACGCACTAACCAAACCGTCTGGGCCACGGATTTTAAACACAGAATTGTTTTGTTTCTAGATACTATCAGTATATGGGCCACTACGTTGGATACACCAACCCGCCGAGCCACACTTCACCATGTGAGTAAATTATTTGTTATTCTCAAATAATGTGACACTAGCATCATTTTCGTCATTTCATTTTCTTAGTTATGGCTTTTCTGTCAGCATTAAAGGACATTTTTAAAGCTAATTTCACGTGTTTAATAGTATACTACTAAATCGTTTGAAAATTTTTTATCAATCCTAAGAAAATTTATCCAGTTCACAACTGACAACAGTCAAAATTGACTCCTGTCAATTTCCTGTCCAAGTTTCTACTTTGCAGTACTTTGTTGCTTTGAGGTAATCACTGGTAATAACCACGTTACGTCTTATCACCAGCGTACTGTAAAGTTCCTGACAATTTCAACTGCTGTCAGTTGTCAACTGGAAAGATAATACGGGTACTGATTGGCCTTATCTCGTTTTAAAATTATTTAACTTATCGTTTAACTCAATCTTTAGTTTTAAATTTAAATTTGAACTTTGTGAAATGGCATTTGACAATATTGCCCAAAGATGTATAATAATTATTATAAGGTCTTTGTTTTTGCATGAAACTTCTTTGGAGAATACAATTTTTCTTACACTTTAAAATAATTGCAGTTCAGTTGCTAGCTATTGTTTTACTAACTGCACTGCGCGGTTTAACCCGCGCTAGTCCCTATCCTGCAGGATTATCGGGATCAAAAGTATCCTGTTACTCTCCATCACTTAAACTATCCCTATGCAAAAAATCATCCAAAATCGGTCCAAAAATGAATGTTAGGGGTATAGGACAACCCTTATTACTTAGGGGTATGAAAAATAGATAGTAGTAAATTCTCAGACCTACTGAATATGCATTTAAAATTTCACAAAAATCGGTCAAGCCGTTTCGGAGGAGTATGAGAACTAACACTGTGACACAAGAATTTTATAAATGAAGATATCGAGTTAAAGTTCTCTTTCCTCTATCACACTGTATTGAACCGAAAGAGAGATTAGAGCACACACCAGTAGCGTGTTGTAATTTGTCATTCTGCAGTCACGTGATGCGACGATCGTGTACAATGTTACAGGAAATGTTTGTAATCCGTCATTGTATACAATGGAAATGTATATATATAATTCCTAAAATTGTCCAGATATGTGTGAAATAAATTGAATGACACACATTTTCTATGAATTCTTTAAATTTCCTAAACAGCGATCGGAAATGGAAACGAACCACGAAAAAGTTAAACAAAGAGCATCTTTGAAATTTTTTATAACACTTTTCCTAAAGAGGAATAGTATTTTCTACAATTTCTTTCGAAATTGCATACAACTCATTTAGTTCCAGACACTATAATTATTTACGTTACTGGCTCGCGGTCGTTGTCGCTCTTATAGGCTACGTAATACGAGAATGTATTGATATTATTTTGTGTACTTCAATGTTTGACACATTCATACTATAACATCATGCGCTTGTAAAAAAAAACAAACAAATTTCTCTTCCGTTTTTGCGATGTTGCATTAAAACGAAAGTTATTTTTAGGTTTTAATCGCGTGGTTATTATATTTACATTCTATTTTAGATCTCACAAAGATTAGACGTCTTTAAATTAATTAAAATTATTGAATAAACATTTACGAATCTTTGACCTGATTAACCGGTAGTAGTGTGTCGTGGTGACCTCCGTTACTCAGTGTGTGTGAAATTCCTACACTTAGTACTTACAATATGAACTATAGAATTCGTGATTGTGGAAATGACTGATTGAGATTGTGATTCAAAATGAACAGCCCTTTGAAGCCACCTACGCCCTCTTCAGCATTAGCACACGGACCAACAATTTAAAATTACCAAACAAATGCAAATGACGATGGTGACAATTTAATTCTGTGGCCATTTATCCAAGCGATAAACTGAAATCGAGTGAGGATACTAAAACTTTGTACAAAAAGTTATTAATCCTGAAGAGATAAAGCTCTATGTTCGAGACCTGCGTAAGACTAAAAACGGAGGCGTCATTATCAGCACAGATACTAAAGAGGACATAGAGAAACTTAAAAAAGCAGAACAGCTTGACGAACCGCATAAACGGAGACCCAGAGTGGTTGTTATCGGTGTGCCCTCTAATTTAAAAGATAAGGAACTCTTTACGTGCCAATACCAACAAAATGTCGCTGAAATACTCACAGTATATGCATTCTTGACCAATTCCTACATCTTCTAAATTTAGGCCATAAGCCATGCATGTTTGAGAAAAAGTGTATTGATTATGAACGTCATCCTTGACGTTTTTCTGTTATTACACTTTTAATATACAGCGTGAACCATTTTGATGGGCTTTCAGGGGGATATCCTAAACTAGAAGAGATAGCGAAAAATGTTGATAGGAATTGCGTCCCCGATAATGACAAAAACTAAAATGGCGTTATTAGATTTTTGAAAAAAAATCTCCCTAGCCAGGAATCGGACCTTGTCTTTTCAAAACAATAAACACCCTATATTATTCTACCGGTCGATAGTGTTACTGATTGAGATCAAGTTCTGGAAACAAACATAGTGTGTTAAATCGAGAGAAATCTCTATTTTAAGTAAAAATATTTAATCTGGCCATAAAACGGTACTAACAATTAATGCTTACATCAAGGATCAAAGCTCATGCTTTGAAGTGTGTGCGAATATTATAAAATTGGAACATGATCTGTTATGATGAGAAATGCTAGTGCAGTTGTTTAAATCGAGTAAGTCGCTGTTATAGGTTCGGATAACGCACGAGTACACTTGTTTAGAATACCTATTTGACTATTTCATATTTTTACTTTTAACATTTCTGTCGATTTTCTATAATAAGTTTGTATCCAGTATTTGATCTTTAGCAGCAACACTATCGACCGGTATAATAATATAGGATGTTTATTTTTTTGCAAAAAGTCAAAGTTCAATTCTTGGATAGCGTTATATTTAAAAAAAAAATCTAATAATACCATTTTAGTTTGTGTCAAAATCGAAGACGCAATTCCTTTTAGCATTTTTCGCTATCTCTTATAGTTTAGGATATCCCCCTAAAAGCCCATCGAAATGGTTTACCCTGTATGTAAAAAAACATGATACAATTAATAAATTGTATCATTTTATATTGTAGTACAATAAGTAGTTAACAATCATGTAATTAATATGTAGGCATTGTAAAATAAAACTGTATTACATAAGCATCACCGCTACCTTATGTAAACAAAACTCTTTAAAAATACCTAATTATTGTAATTTCTGTTATTATTATTTTGTAAGTAAATTTTATCACTTCAGCACTTTTCGCCTAAAAACAGGTTTACCTAGTTCAGGCAAAGGTAAATTGATAAGTTGGTATGTTTGTAAATTAGCTGTATTTTATCCATATATCTGTTTTGTAAGTTATATGAATAACATTTTTATTTAGGTATTTATTTATTTTTATAATATATTTTCTATATGTATGTTAATCGATAAGGTATATACTTATTTACAATTTGAATCATTGTTAAGTCATTTACATTATTATATCAGTATCTTGATTACTGCAATACAAGCTTGTGCTAAGTGTAGAACCGATTTCTAATGTAATTTGATTAATGTTTGGTAACATTCATATTAAAAAAAATATTTGATTTGATTTAGCATTGTTTTAATGCTTGACGTTTCGAGACCTTTACCTAGGTCTCTTCTTTAGGATAGACTGAAATGTAACGAAACTAATAGGATTTTTTGTTGTTGACTACGAAAACCAAACTCACATAGTTAAAACATAATGTTGTTAAGCTCATTTGTGCATAATTATTAATAAACGTCTTTGTAATGAGTTTACTTAAGATATTAATACTTTGTAAAAGGCGGGCTCATTGCGATTAACTGTCGTAATTTTGGTTTTGAAACCGGCACCACTAAAATATTACATATAGTAGCGGCTTATATATATATAGTTGCACGTGGCTGTAAGTGTTTTATCCGCTACTATGTAATATTTTAGTGGTGCTGGACTAGTGGTTGATAACTGGACTTTCATTCCTTGGGTCGAGGGTTCTAAAGTGTTTTTCATTTAGCAATACTTACGTGTGTCAGAACTCGACATGACCCATGACTAACCACGGACCGAAGGCATGAGATTTTCGCCGATCCAGAGTAGGCTCCCGTAGCGTTCTACTGCCAAACGTCTCTAGGAGTAGGCTATTGTCCTGCCGTGGAACAAATTGACGGGCTTATATTTATTTATTTTTATTTAATAACTAGCTGCTTCCCGCAGGCTCAACCTCGCGTAAGTCCCGATCTCGTGCTACTGGACCGATTTCAAAAATTCTTTCCTCTACAGAAAGCTACTTTATCGAGAAGTTTAGCATAGACTACATTTAATCAAAAGCAAAAGATACAAATTGCGACTGACGCCGCTGGACATAGTAAAGCAAAAAAGTCATTTTTTGACAAAAGATTGCTAAGGCTTCAATACTTTTCAACATTTTTATTAAAAATCTACAAAAACGTCGGAAACGATGTCCTTTTTAAACGCTTTTTTACTGAAAATAGTCTAAACCATTGCGTTAGAAAATAACCAGCAACTTTCGATGAATCCTAGGTACAGTGATTTTCAGTTTAGCTCGTATTTACCCCTTAATAGGTATCTTCTAGGCAAGCATGTTACACCGCCCACCTCATCGTCGCTTCCCACCAGGTGAGATGAGGTCAAATGGTAGCCTATCCCATGTTAAAAGAAGTGTCCGATACGACGGAATAGAAGTTCGATCTGATTATGTGTCGGTATTTACAATTTGAATTATGTCCAGTGACTTCTGTCACAATGATTGAAAAGAATAAACATGCAGTTGATAGACGTAAGCAATCTTGTTGTATAAACATTGTGTAAAATTACTTCATAACACTCTTATATTGTAACGATCGAACATATCGCCTAGGCCTTCATGTTATAGCTAATTACTTAGTGTAATACATATGTAGGTATTTGAGGTAGCAAATGCAGGTATTGCTATCGTTATCGCAGAGGCCAAAGTTATTTCACTTTACATAGTTTAGAGTTAGTAACAGGCATTGTGCTTTACAACTGTGGCAATTTTAAAATTATTACAATAACTCAAAAACCCATTATTCCTGCATACCCTACGTCCTTTGTCTTACAGCTTTTAGAATTTCCGATAAGTTCACTCGAAAATTAATTGTTTATGGAGATTAAATTATTTCACTCGTTAGTTGCTTTTGAAAGACAAGACTTGTTTCAATTAAGCTTCTGTATTAAATGTAAACGTTTTATTGTTTTCTTAGAAAGTCGCAAAGACAATAAAAGAATTAAGTTCTTTCAACAAAAGACATATCTATCTGGTAATTTCCACAATAGGCCTTTACATTTTTTAATGACTAATTGATGGTTTGGCCATCTATTAGTAATTCTAGAATCATTCGTACGCTTTGGATTCAATATCACGCCCTCTGTATAAGACAGGGCTTTAGTGCATAAATTCTATTAGCTAAATCAATTTAATAATAACAGAAAATCGAACATCATTGGACTCTATTTCTCTTAATATAAGATTGCTATTATGTTGCCACACTTGGACAGTTTTTGATATTTTGACGGTTCTTAAACAACGCTCATCAACTCACCGGAAACTAACAATTGTTATATTTATAAAATCACAGTCAAACAAAAACCAAGCCCCTATGCGTAAATAATAATATATTTGTACGTGTTGTATGTTATAGATTACGGGTACGCGACGAATAGCCCGCAGCTGCCGACGCCGAGTCTTCCATCGAACACTACAGGCGGTAGGAACAACCCCAGTACTCTGGTTGGACCGCAGGCCTCCCCCGCGAACCCTAGCGCGCCATCCGCCTCGCTATCTCACACGCAGCCTCCGACACACTTGCACCAAACTATGCCTGGTAAACTCGCCGACGATATCGCTAATATCAATTATACATATCTATACCTACTATACAAAACGAATCTGGACAAAATATCGCTACAAACCTCGCCTAGTGGGTATATTCGACGAGTGGGTTATCTATCACAGATATTCACAACACCCGATCCAAATACCGATAAAACCAGTAGACCGTTCATAATAATTCACGAAAATGTAAGGAGTGACACCATTGTATAAATATATCAGATTTTCGATATCCTTAGTCAATGAGGTAGTTCCGAATTTATTTCAAAATCGGTTTTATATCCCTGTGACTAAAGGTTTATTGCAGATTTTGCCCACTTTCAGAATTACTCTATTTATTTACAATAATTTAGAAGCACTCTCGTGCAAGCGTACGGCCTATCACAATTAGTCTAGGTATAAATAGGTAACGTATCGGTCAATCACAAAGACTGTATAGATAGGTAACGCAATGGCCACCCTCAAGTTTGATTATTACTCAATTGGCTTTATTGTCTTTGTTCCAAACCGTCACCTGTGATGGAAAGAACTGTGCCTGTCTCTGTCATATTGAATCGCTCAGACCGAGACGGAAATACGTTTCCGATCTTCGGTATCGGACCCAAGTTTTCCGAATACCCCTTAGATTCTGTAGTAAAAGTCAAAGCTTGAAGCGGTATAAGGGCGAAATTTCCTTTCCAATGCTTTAGCTGAAAAAACGGGGCGTCAGTAATATACTACGGTCGAATCCTGTGAGATTTTGTTCTTGGTTCTATAAACATACAGACAACACAACGACATCTATATCATAATCTTTTTATAAGTAAGTTTTCTACTAAACCCTGAAGAATACACGTTTTATAGTGCAATATGGTATATTATGTATATGTACTCTTAACTTATAAATACACTACTATACATCTCTATATCACTTGTTAGGGATGATTTAGTTAACTTCTTGCCGCGAAGCTTTAAAGTCAAACAACTTTCTACATGATTATTTTGAGTCGTCTCATTAAGTATTTTGAGTGGTTACGGAATAAAAAATCTCAGTTTGCTTTTTTTCTAAAATTACAATTGTCACATAAACCCGATTAAAAGAGTTTAGGAACATTTGAAATACCAGTCGATAAATCATCCCTTGAATCTGTAAATCCTAGACGCAGCGCACAGAGACCACGGCTCGGAGAAGATACTGAAAAAATAAGACATTTTAAACTTAACCTTAAGTACTATGGACATTCGGTGGAAAACAGCGTACGCTCGCTCATGACAGCTTGTCGACGCACGGCGCGACGCGCCCCTTACCTAAGCACGCTATTTTCAACCGAATGACATATAACTTAAGGTTTAATTTAAATTGTTATAATTTTAGTATGTTCCTCGCGCCGCGCTCTGTGTGCGTTGGGTCTAAAATACAAATGCGAAAGCTTGTGTGTTTGTGCTTGCTCATGTATTTGTGTTTTCACTTGTAAATTGGCGTCAATTCCGTAAACAGATGGTTGGAGCCTAAAAATACAAACGCGTGAAAGTACGTGTGTATATCTATAGCTCCTTTACCCGAACCAATATCGATAAAACTGTGACGATACCTGTAAGTTAAGAGCACATATTCGTTTATTGTCTACTGATAAATAATTTATTGAAATTATTAAAAATAATTACATTGTACAAAACAACGCATTACCAACTTGGATTAAAACAAAGAAGGGAAAATGTGTTACATATAGTCACATTTCGTATTCGTTAAAATATCCGGTAACACCTTTAGGGACAGAGACAGTGAGACGTTCCAAACTGCAGCGCAAACGAGATAGCAAGCTTTCAACGCGAAGGCAAGGGTGTCATCGTCTCATTTGTCGCGACTAGGTACCATATCTACCCTTTTTTGTTTTAATATAAGATTTACTACCAAACGTTCTATAGACACGTACCCAACTACACAAAATACCATACAACTCTGGCAAAAAAACCTATTTTCTCCAACCATCAGTTTTCAGACTATTATTTTCAACATAAGTCGCCAAATGTACAAAATCGCCCATAAATCATTACAATACTGTCATACTATTCTTTAAAGCTTTTGAAATAAAACCCTTAGTAACACGAAATACTCTAAATAAAATACGATAGAAACTACCACATGCTTATAACGTGAGTTGAAAAGGCAGTAACATCTGTTGTTTTGAGCAGAACGAACTGCGGCTTTATAAGAGCTTGTTTTTTTACCACCTGAATAATGCATCCTTGATGTTGTGATATCTTTACTAATATTATAAATGCGAAAATAACTCTGTCAAGCGATGAAAGTTAGTATGCAGATAACTAGAGCTCTATTTAGTCTGATATTCTCACTAAAAGTTAAGCAGGTAAAAATATAATTTTCAAGACAATATTTAAAAAAAAATACATGGGAAAAGCGTTAGTAAATGACGGTCTTAACTACGCAAAAAACATTGTGTATTCTGAAAAAAAAAACCACTATTCATTTTTACATCGACTATTTGTCTGTCATATCTTATCTCTTAGCTATGTTACCCTTATATAAACGGTTTTTGCTAGCTATTGTTATTCTCAAACCCAAAGCTTCGTCAAGCCCTTGCAGGTAAAAGTTTTTGTAAAGCCAGGTAAAGACCAAACGTACAAAAACTAGGGTAAACTTTTCAAATGTGAGGCACGTTATTCAAAGTCTTAAAAAAAATGTAATTGTTACATGTCAGCTGCAGTTGTGTTATTCTCATCTGCTTACATAAAAAAATATATATATTTAGCGAAACAGGAAATGATCATGCCGTATAGTACTTAGTGTTAAAACAATTTGACACTACCATCAGTCGAGTTTTTATTTAAATTTAAAATTGGATGGCTAATTCTTTTAAGAAATGCTTTCCAAAAATTCGCAACCAACAAGACTTGAACCTGCATTTCTAGCGTGGTGTGCTAATGCTTTAACTCGCTCGGCCATAGATGCTCGTCGCATCGAGTCGAAATTATGGAGTTTTTTTGCGACTGAGGCACGTAGCGACATCCATAGCCACATTTGCTTGGCTTACCCTATTGATGTTGTAATCTGTTTCCTGTACAATAAATACACAATACTCTACTACATATTTTAAAATAGCCAAAGATTTTCTGGTTATGTTTCTTTAAATATCAATACGTATATTTGAGAAATAGGTTATTACTTACTAGTTTCTTAAAACTTACACCATGCTTATTGTTTAATACTCAACATTTTTAGTTGACTAGTTTTAAGTGTACGTATGTATGTACATTATTATGTTAACAAAATATGCAATCTTTCAGATACAGATCTATACTTCACAAACTACGAAATTCTAATGTTGAACCGTTTCAAAAATATCGAAGGCGAGTCGTTTTATAAAAGCGTTCAGGCGGTTGGCATTGATGCGTTCACTTCATCCCAACTAATCAATAGTAGTTCTATTAACTTGAATTTGTAATAATTGTGGCTCGTCTTTTACCTACTAACGAATTATTTTAAATAATTAATACCTTTCGTTTGTCACAAGTGACGCTTCTAACGTTATGTGAGTTGTATGGTAACAAAATGGCGACTGTGAACACGAAATCTTCCAGCCGGACTCAGAAACGCCACTAAAAAATGTAAGCCATACTTAAATAATTGACGAGTTACTAAATTTAAAATTAAAATTGATATTTTCGAGTTCTAGAGCTGCTTAGTTGTTTAAGTGGCCCTGACATTTTGAGTAGCGTTTCTGTTTTCGGCCATTATGCCCGTATTGAATAAAAGCGTGTTAAAAAGGTGGCTCAAACGCAGATCCCGACTCGAGATTCGATTTAAATGCAATTTATACTTAGCTTCATTGGCAATATTTCCAAAGAAGCTAAGTCTACATCGTGTCTCAAGTTTAAAACTCTTGAGATACGTGATATACAGAGCTAGTGTTCTCAAGTCGTGATTTTACTTAGATTAGTTGAACGCCTTTAGTATACAGACGTATTCTCATGTAGCAGCAAAATAACGCAAAAACTAATTCTGAAATCCATAGTGCGTACTTTGACTTTGCTCAGACTGACCTTAGCATAAGCTAAGCATAAACTTTAAATTGGAATTAATAGTCGAAATTCGAAATATAAGGTTAAGCAAAGGTTAGGTCATTATTTCTGATTGGTTTACATTCTAAATTTGAAAGCTTCGATGTTACTAAGCAAAAAACTTTGGATAGTTGCGAAGATCGCTTTATAAATATTATACTAATTGTCTGAAGTCAAAGTTTATGCTTAGCAAAGTCAAAGTACAGACTATGCATTTCAGCCTTAGTTATATGTCAAGAGTTTTGCGGATAACTAGAGTGAGATCTAGCAATAATTACTTTTACAGAGACGCAAACACATTCCTAATGGTATTTCTCTGTCTCTTAGCAAAGCATCACCACGTAGTTTGCGTGAAAAATACGTGATACGTTGACTATAAATAATTATACAACAAAAAAAATACTTGACAAATTCAATAAAGGGTAGGTATAAAATTCGATACTTTTTATTGAATTTGTCGCAGCCTAAAAGCTGCGGTTTACTAAAGTTACGAAGAGGTTTCGTTACCGCAATGGTTTCGCGGATTTGCTGCCGCATGTGAATGTCTAGGTATACTAAGAGGAGCGTAGGTGCACTAAAAGCGTAGTAGGTGAGTATTGAATAATGTTCTATTGCATTCTGTGTTAGTTCTTTGGGGTTCTTAGTAACTAATCTACGTCCGGTATCACGGGGCTAGGTAACCCCCAGTCCTTTAGTAGACAATAACAATTTTACTCGCAAACTAGGAAGTGGAGACCAAGTCGGCGATTATCTCTGTCTGCTTGCATTATAAAAATGAGGCAAAGGACAACCGCTAGATTGTATAAGTACTATTGAATAATCAACGGATGTAAACTACTTGGGTTATAGTGTGTTTAAGTGTTGTTTTTTTTACACATGACAGATGAGCGTTTGACCATTATCTTACGTGATGGTAAGTTATAATATGGTCCAAGATTTAACATGCACAATTAGACGACACAGTGGAACAAGATCCGACCCGTCTTTCTGCCTTAGTGGCAGCACCACTTTATATTAGTGGTTTACTATTAATTAAATTTGTCTTAATTAATAATGGCCAACACAGTTTTTCGAACTGTAGTAAAGTGAATTAACGAGGACCTTCTTAGGGTTTCGTAGTCAACAAGAAACCCTTAATTTTTTTTACAGAAAATACTATTTGTTGTAATTTTAGGACATGTACCCAAAGACGTTATATTCCTCGAACTAGAACGCTCACGTAGAATAAAAAAGTGGGCCGCTTCGATGTAGCATTCTGTACCTTTCTTTTACCATTTTAGAAAGAATCATTGTCTTACATTACATTACATTTGATGTCTATAGAAATAGGTATCATCTCTTTTGGATTATTTCCGTTTCTTATAACATTGATGTATTATGAATGATTTAGTACAGTCGGGCCGTATTTCAATGTTAAGTTATGTGCATATGTCGAACAAAGTGCAGGCTACATGTGTACCTTTTTAAAGACTTCGAACTAGAGGACGAATTACAAGTTTAAATTATCTTTTAAGTTCGTATTTTAAGTTTTTTTTTCGTTAAATATACTTATTAAACTTATACGATTTCTGTCCGAATGATAAATTAATACTTGTAGTAAAAATCACTTCCCAATTTCAACTTGAAATCAGATATTAGTGACTTTTGTCCTTAGTATCCGAGTAAATATTTAGTAACCTAAACAAAGGTTGAAAGATAAACATCCGATATTATTTTCTACGCATTTTCACTACCTACGCATTGTTCTAAAAATAAGTAGCCAATCAATAAGGTAGGGAAAAGTCTCATGGAAGGTTCAACACTAAACGAAATCTGGTTTGCGGATTGGGTAACCGTTATCAGTTAAATCCTTGACTAACAAATTAAAAACATTAAATAATTGACTTTAGTTAGCTGCAAAGATCAGCGACGCATTAGCAACTTGGGTAATTGCTTGTTCAATATTAACGTGTGGACGCGAGCTCAAACTTAGATATACTTATTAATAAAAGGGTAATAAGTTCGGAGTAGTTATTCCGCTTTGTTTCTGTCTGTCGACTTTGAAAGTTCTTGTTACGGAAAAAGACAAAGCAGATTCTTACCTATCCGACCTTTTATTAAATAAGGCTAATGAAATTTTAAGAACACGAAGGTCGTATTTTGATTCTCTCTTTTATACAATTTTATAAGATCTTTCTCCTGCTTTTGCGATGTTGGATGGAAATCAAACGCATTTTCCGGTTTCAATTGCTTTGTTTTTATTTAGTATTTTATCAATGCTCAATATTTCGACATCTTTAAAGATCTCATCTCAGTTTACCCCGAGAAAAAGATCTTGAAACATCCAAGTTAAATACTAAAAAATTAAAAGGAAACACGGTTTATTTATTATTTATTTATTTATTAGGTTCACCAACAGTAAGATACACTAAAGCTAATATAGAATGTAACATTTAAACAAGAAAACGAAATAAATTTCAATGATTTTGATATTTGAAACCGCTACTACGCTCTTTCTTTTGAGAGTTCAGCAATTTGAACAAGCATCACATTTGCCAATACGTCGTCGATCTGGTATGGGGCTTACAAGTTAGTATCACTTACTCCAGGGTTATTTAGATTTCGTTGTAGGGGTATGTTTTTGATACGTGTTAGGGGAAGAATTACGTATTTAGTTTGTAGTTGTTGTCGTCCAAACAAAATATACTAATGTATGTGTTAACTGTATACTTTCATGTCTAATCAGTAGCAGCAAACTCTTTAAAATTCAATAAATATAATCAATCTGTTTTACCTATAGGTGTGCGACCAGCTGTTCAAAAACGGACGCACAGAGTTCCGATTATAGATCCCGTTACACGTATGTATCACTATATTATATATATTTTTTATATATTTAACTGTTTATATTTTAATGTTATATTGTTTGGTTGCAGAACAAGATATATTCTCAGATTTATATACTAACGATAGTTATTTAAGCGGTGAATCGAATGATAGACAAACACCGCAACCTGTAAGTAACGGTTTTATACCTATTTAGTTAATTGTCGATTTAAGCATGTTGTTATATTATAAATTGTTGTTGTATAGGAACCACCGACTCACAGCGTTGCCGATCAATTCACCAGAATGGTAATCGAGGCTGCAAACCAGCCCAGCAAGGTTGATAACGCGGCTAAATCTAATTATGGTAGTAACAAGAATGTAGAATTGCCAGTATCTTCCACGAGCAACAGTAAACCTCACAATGCAACGAGCTCGATCAGCTCCATTAATAATAATAATGTAATAAAGTCTGAATTAGTAAATATAAACGATAATACGAGTTTGGGAACCGATGCTGCCGTCGAGCCGAGCGAAACGCCTGTCGTATCGGCGATATCGGACAGTCCCGTTATAGTGCCTAAAATGATTATAAACGCAAAACCGACCCAAAGGAGCGAGACAGTCGTTCCTATTGTAGATACGAGTAAGAATACGTCGAGCAAGCAAGGGAAAACGGTGACTCCGCCGTCGGAGAAGGTGGATAAGTCGCCGGAAGAGAGCGGCGCACCTGTGCAGGCTCAGACGACGCCCGCCCCAGCCACGGCTGCGCCCGCGCCCGTTCCCGTGCCCGCGCCCGCGTCCGTGCTCGTGACCGCGTCCGTGCCCGTGACCGCGTCCGTACCCGTGACCGCGTCCGTACCCGTGACCGCGTCCGTGCCCGTGACCGCTTCCGTGCTTATGACCGCGCCCGTGACCGCGCCCGTGCCAGCGCCCGCGCCCGCGCCCTCTACCGCACCCGCGCCCGTACCCGCTCCAGCGCCCGTGCCTGCGCCAGTCACTCCCGCGATCGCGCCACCTCAACCCACTCCCGCTGTCTCGCAGTCGCCTTCACTCGCGCCCCAGCCACAGAGGCAGCCCAGAGAAAGGTCTCACAAGTCTGAAGACAAAGACAAGAAAGACAACATGACTGAAAAGCATCAACAACCACCACCGAAACATAATGGACCTACGTCAGTAGGTAAGTCGATTGATTTTGAAGTTAATTTTAAGACAAAGGTTTTCTTCTGTTTTCGCGTTGTTAGATTGAAATTAAACTCATTTTCCGGATAAAATCGTGTTGCTTTTATTATTTAGCATTTTATCAATTTATTATTTTTGAGATCTTTACATAACACTAAATAGTACGTAGATACTACAAAACTCTCTTATCAGCTAGTAATTGAAATAAATTAAACCTAGAAAATTAGTTTAAATTTAATTAATACAACAACGAGATTAAGGTTTGGTTAGGTTAAAATGTACCTTATTTTACTACGTCAATATGTATTCATTTTTATGTCGATGTGTGCTTTTTTAGTCTTTTTCACGAAATAATTTCGGCAAACAGCTCTTTAGACGCCAGAGAATGCCCCAAAATACCATTTGAGTAGTTGAACACAGCTGATTTTATATATTTGAATAATAGATGTGTTTGGCACTAAGAATCATTATAATCGCAGAACTAACTTTAGCTTTTGCCCTCATTGATCCCCGGGACTCCTTTCATGAAAAAGCACTCTTTCTTTAACGAATTATTGTATTGGTTTTCCGAAACGATATTTCCCGTATGTACCTATGCGGACACTATCATTTGAAAAACCGGTTTTACAGATAGGACTAATGTTCTATGGTCAAATATATGAAGGTTTTACCAGGTATCGAGCTCAATTCTTCGAAAATTGTTGATTGTTTTCTGATGCAATGTTTTAGAATATTTTCGTTTGTAGCGTTTGTAAATGGCATTGTTTCAGCCATTATGATGAAAATAATAACAATTTTTGATAAATCCGACGGGGATTTTCAGTTTAGCTCGTATAGGGGCCTTAAAATTGCCGGCTGTACACTCTTAGACTACAGGCCCGTGACAATAAATTGATGCGTCATTTGATTAACCACCAGAAGACACTATTTAGAAAGATAGAAGGGCATTACATTATAAGATTCAGCACTAAGCCGTCACTGGTAAACTGTCAAACTAAGTGCAGCAGGTGAAAATTTAAAAGTACAAATAGAGGCCAATCAATTTTTACACGGGCCTCTTGGTAGTCGTATCTTGAACGAGTACTCTCCTCAGGTCTTTATATACGAAGTCTTACTGAGGGGTCTCGCCCGACCATCAGCGAATGCTACCATGCCAAGTATTACCGAGAGAGAATCATTTTGTAACTTGATAACCGTTCTGTATCGCCACGCCAACAATCTGGTTACCCCCGCCTAATAGATGTTTCACATTAAAAAGTGGCGTAAAAAAAATAGTGGAGGGTCGCTAACACGTTTCGATGCATAGCGACGTCTTATTTTAGTGTCCAGTGATCGGGCGAGTAAGCTGGAGGCATCCCGAGAGCTACCATGTTTCCACGAGAGTGTACAGTACAGCCGCCAAAAAAATTACCACCTTTATAACTTGCAACGTAGGTAGTTACCTACATAAGTAATCAAAAACTTCGCTATTTTAAAAAAATATGAAGACTATTTTGTAATAAATACGTAGACAGGTAGTAGAGAGCAGCAAAGTAGGTATTATTTTTGTAATAACAGCAGAGAAATACCAGCGTTCAAAAAAAAAAAAACTAGTCGATCGATTGCGAGTTGCGCACAACACTAATTCCGTAGACCGCCTGCCCGGTCCGCATGGAGCGATTCAAAATGGCGGCTTTCGCTTCACAGTCACATTGAGTATGGCTGCAGTTAGGTTTTAATTCGTACAATCTACTTTTTATACGTCAGAATCATCATAGTTTAGTATTTCTATTTTACATTTTTTGATTTAGTAACAAAAATAAGTAATGTGGTTTCAGTGCAAAGAGTGCTAAAGTCAGACATTCTAGATCCTTGGGTGACCTTTTGGATAGATTTTCTTTACCATATTGCAACGATATCGTATCTCTAGTTTTCGTTTTGTGAAGTTATTCTAAGTGTTTTTTTTATAATTTAAAACTGTGATATATTTTAGCTATCAGTGCCACATAGTAAAAGTCTGATATTCAGGTACAGTGCAAGAACTCCCACGTGGAAATACCTCACGACTCTATTTTTAGAACTCGAACTTGCTTCAAGAAGTGTTATACAGAGATTAAAAATCGTCTCTACATTCAATATTATCGCAGTCTATTCATATTTTATGTAATTTAAATTTGTAAATGTCGTTTCTTTACCGGAATATTCGATGTATTATCACACATCTGCTATTTGGCAAACATACCTACCTAATGTATTTCAATAGCAAAATATTCGTTTGTAGGTTGCTCATTATTTGACGATTTTTATGAGTATAGATAAAATGTAGAGGAAAATTTTACTAGCTATTAGTATTCCCAGTTTTATGTATTTTGTAGGTTAGGTAAATTGTGTAGTCATCAGATCAAATTTCTGAACCATGATTATTACATAAAATCGTAAAGTAACTTACTACCTACCTACATAATATATTTCAACACATAGGTAGTTAGAAATAAAACTGTTAAAACACCTCTACATATTGTAGACAACTGGATGTAAAGCATTTAGTTATATGCATTTATCACTTGTGCCTTTCACTATCTTGAAGTAAAAGGTTTTCCTTAGCAAGTTGGCAGTAGGTATAAAATCTTTGATTTTGTTTCATTATTACTTTGTATTATACTTTTTATTTGAATACAGTTTGATTTACAGTTTACTTGATAGTAGTTTACATGCTCTCTTAAAATGTGACAATAAAATGCTTGATACGGTTACTAAAGTATTTGCAGTATAGAATTGAGTTTAACATTCATAGTAATTGCAATTTTTCTCTTTCAGTGATTAGTTCTATTGATAGTCCTCAGCAACCTATCAATCCTCCAACTAGTCAAACCAATGCAAGTGTAGAATTATCGAAAAGACAACCTTCTGAAACAAAACCAGTAGATACTGCAAATCCATCTCCTTTGCCGACACCCAAAGTAGATCCCACTACAAAGAAGGAGTTAACTGAAGCTCAACTAAGTGCAACTCAGCTTTTGGCTGCCAGCATTGAAAAGGTTGCTATTAGAGAGCCATCAAGTGTAGAAACAGCTTCCGACAAGAAGTCAAGTGCATTTGAGGCCCAAGCTAAACTAACTCAGAGTATATCAAGTGTTTGTCGTGCTCAACAACCTGAATCTAAAATGAAAGATATTAATCTTAATAATAAAACAGGTTTGTATTGTTTAATTAAATTAAATTTCTAAATGTTTAAACTGTTTTTATTTACAAGTCTGTGATTGTATTTGATCTGTGATTAATTTTACTTATTGTGAAATGTTTGTTTTATTTAGATCCGGACACAGCTAATGGGAATACAGCAGAGGTTCCCAAAACTGAGACTGTGAAGGAAGATATTAACAAAAATGAGAAAGCTGTAAAGAATAGCAAGAATAACAATAAGAAGTCTGCCAAGATGGCTAATAATGAGATAGTGGTGAAGGAATCAGAATCAGAACGAAGTGAAAATTGCAAAGATGAGACTGATAAAGTAGGTAATGTTGAGCAAGAGAAGCCAGTCCAGGAGCAGGAGCTAGAGAAGCCTGAGGTTGCAGAACAGGGTCCGGAGACTCCGGTTGAACCTCCTCAGCCTGCACAAGCGCCTGTGTTCATACCTAAGTACAAATACACTGAAGGTATGTAAACCACCAAACAATTAATTTCTATATTGATATACCATTATGATGTTTAATGATTAATGTTCACAAATTTTGATTTCAGATCAATGGTCTCCCTTGAACAAGTCAGGAAAGAAATGTTACGACATTGGCTTGCTCAAGCAGATAAAGGAAGATCCTATGTCAAAGAATAAGCCTAATGTAACATTACTTGAGACAGTAATTAGGGTAAGCTATATCAAACTAAAAATTTGTGTATTAAGCTGGGTACAGAATAGACCTTAGGAAGCAGGTGAAAGTGAAAGGAAATTGGCCATGACCAGCTGCAATTACCGTCAACACCTACTTGTTACTTGCTAGTGAGAGCACAGGTGTCAAGATTTGTTCACCACAAGCAAAAACGAACGCATTTCTCGTCGAATTAAGACAAGCTATGCCCCAAAGTGAAAATCATTTTAGTCTAGATAGCATTCTATCATCAATATTTATATAGGTGAAGTTTAACTTCCAACCTCTTGTTTGGTAGTGCTGCATTTATTGCAATTAGGTTATAAACGACGCAGACATAGCATTTGTGAGGTTCATATTGCCTTTGATGTTCCGATGCCTGATTAGCACAGTAACTAGCCAGTGAGGGTTCTAATTTGTGTTTGCTGTGATGTTCACACTGCAACTAGTACTACTGAGGTTTGCTCGTTGTGTCAGTACCTCCCTTGCTTGGTTTATAGTAGACTGTTTATTTAACTGTCCTTTTCCTTTTTAGACTGCTCCAATGCAGGAACCAATGTCATTCATCACGCCTATCTCGAGACCGGTCAATGACTCCCTGTTCCCTTCCTTTGCCAAGGGTGGTGGCCTTGGAGGCTCCAGGAATGCAAACCCAAGAGATGCCAAAAAAGATGGCAGGAACATGACTCAAATGGGTAATTTGATAATTATAAAGTAAAGAACATGTCCACATAACTTAAATCAATCTAACCTTGGTTAATATTACAATGCAATGTTTTAGGTAAGGGTAGTGTGAAACTCGCCCCACCTGCAAACAATAATAGTGCCCACAAACCAGTGATTCATGTGTCATTGTCATTGAGGGAAGATGTAAAGCTAAAGGAAGTGGACTCTGCTTGGAAGCCCACTAGGTTCCGGAAAGATAATGTTACTGATGATGACTTAAAGACACAAGTAAGTTCTTTTATTTAGAAATAGCTTATATGCCAAAGGTATCTTTAAACTTTAAAACAGCACTTACTTCACACAGTATACATAAGTTCTATTCATTATTATGTTTTATTTAGGAGCTCTACAAGAAATTCAGGGGTATTCTGAACAAATTGACGCCTCAGAAATTCGACACGCTCTTGGACAGAGTGAAGACTTTGGAGATCAACAATCAGAAACGTCTCGAGGGCGTCATTGATCTGGTTTTTGAAAAGGCTATTGATGAACCCAATTTCTCTGAGGCCTATGCAGCTATGTGCAACAAACTTTCAATGCTCAAGGTATACATTTATTTAATATGTGTCTATTGATTGTCTGTTGATTTATTAAAATCTGTATACATGTATTGGTTTGATTCTATTGAAATGTTTACTTTCTAGGTGCCGGCTGACAATGCTAGTAATCCTGATCAATGTGTCAACTTCAGGGCTCTTATAATTAATAAATGCCAAAATCAATTTGAGACTGACAAAGTAGATGAACAAGTGATTAAACTAGAGAAGGAATTGTCCGAATGCAATGATCCAGTAAGTACTTGATTGAAGCTTGTGAGTCACAGAGTTAAACTCAAGTTCCACTCAGTCCAACGTATGTTGCTATTTATACATGACCATCATTATTTTAAGACTAATTTTTTTTGTTTATTTTTAGGCTAAAAAGAAAGAACTATCACTGATGTTGGTAGAAGAACAAAGGAGAATCAGAATGAGATCCGTAGGCAATGTTAGATTCATTGGTAAGTACACAAATAAACTTTTTTACACTAAACATTACACAGTTGGCAATACAACCCCTGAGTGTCCTACCTTTGTTGCATACGCGAAATTCCTAAAGAGTGATTAACATTTTGTTAATAAATACAAAAATTGATTGAAAAGTAAGTCCTGATCCCATAGGACTGCCCAAAAATCGTGAATACCCCTCAATTCACATGTCTCTAAAACGGGCTGTTTACGCTGCGCGTTATCATATCAGTCAGTACTTCAATTGTATATGTAAAGATTGTAAATGTATTTTTACCGAAATTGGCCTAACTTTTGTTATTGTTTCTTATTTACACTAAAACCTAGGTTCAAAGGTTATTTGATTCATTAGCTTATGACAAAACCACCCAAACTCTAGGATGTTCAGTACATACTGATAAATCAATACAGTGGAAATGTACTGAGGTTAAATGATAATGAGGAAAAGTGTTAATGTATGTTTGTTGTCGGTAATCTCCGGAACTGGTCAACTGATATCTAAGTTATTTGATATTACGTATTTTTGTTGATACATTCTTATTATTGGAAGACTCATGGGCTAATAATTAACCTAATATTTCCACGAGATCGGAATTTATGCTGATAAAACCGCAGGGCGATGCTAGTTATAATTATAGTGGCTTTTTTATTTGCTGTGTGAAAAAATGTAAATATAAAGCTAAATGCGAAAATATTTAATTTATTTATTTAATTATTAATTTATGTTGATTTATTTATTTATACTGCGAAATTGGTTAAAATTGACGTTTCTTTCATGCGAACATGATAGTCGCCAACATAATATTACTTTTGCATTTATAATATAAGTAGGAGAGTTCTATTGCTCAATGTCTAAATACTATTTTTATTTATAGGTGAGCTGTACAAACTCAAAATGCTCACCTGTAAGATAATGGATTATTGTATGAAGTACTTAATCGACAAACTGGAAGAGGAAAAACTAGAATGCCTATGTAAATTGCTTACCACCATTGGTGAACAAATAGAAAACGAAAGTAATAGTCAGCTCGACACTATTTTCAAGAAGATGCAAGAAATCGTAGATCGCAAATCCAATAAAATAAGCAGCCGAGTCAAGTTTATGATACAAGATGTTATTGAGCTTAGAAGAAGAAAATGGGTGACAAAGAGCGTGGTTGATTCTCAGCCTAAGATGATGGATCAAATCCAAAAGGAAGCTGAGCAGCAACAGCGACATATTGAGGTGAGATTAATTTGTTACACTTCCAGAAGTAAACACGTGGTTTTTAGGTTGCAATAGACGTCTTTCGGTAAGAGGCATGAGATGAGGTAGTCTGGTGAATCAGGAACTGGCTAAAGGTTGTTTCTATTTTTTGTATCTTTCGGCTGGTGGTGTGCTTCGTTACGTCTTATCTTATGCCTTACAAACGAACAAAAATGGCTGCAAATATGACTGTAAATGGAATCGTCCACTCACACTACGCTGTTTTACTAGCTTACTGGAAATGGGAACCATGAGAATGGTCCATTATGTATGAGCAAATGACTTGGTGTCGATTTCGTAGCAATTGGTCGTAATATTTAGTGAGTTTTATCGATCGAGGTAGCCTCGATGCGACCTATATCCGACCGTATTGACTGCAAGTTCACAGGAAGATTGCATCGGCGCGGAATGCTGCGAGACTCGCCATAGTGCGCACTAAGACCACGCCTTCTATGTACATTGTACAACTACTTTGTATTATAATATAACCTGATTAATATCTAGTAGTAGTAGGCTTTGATTGATACAGCTATACCTTGTTAGTGCTGTGCTGAGTACATGTTAATTGAATTTGAATTGAATTAACTATAGATACTAGTTATCGTCCAATAACTATATATCAGCGTTTGCGATAAATTCGGTACATCAGATTATTTGCAGACTTGTTTGTAATGAATAATTTTTAACAGGTTTGTGACCTCGAGCGCCGAACGCAACCTTGTTAAAAATCGATTAATCTCATTTTTTGCGATTATAATCCTAAAGGACTAGTTTCTGATAGTACCTTTTCAGAGCGTTTATAAAATGAGTGAAATGACTTGCTACATTATGAGACTGAAATTGTCTCCGTAGTTTTGTTAGATTAAGCCTTTCAAAGTGTGTTAGTTTTTTTTTATTATTAGTAGTATTTTAGACATCACTCGAACAACTCTAGCACCGGTATGAAGTTCCAATCACGGCTCTAATTACTTGAAGCATGTCTCCAGGTGGTAGATATAACGTCACGAGGCCTTAATCCTAACCAACACATAACATCGATAGCGGATGATTTCTTGCTTTTGAATGAAGAGTTGTGAGAACGCGTACAGATGCAGGAAAACAGAAAATGCTCACCACACCAGTCTCAGCACAACAGCAACCGTGATTGGAACTTCTATTAATTACATTGGTTTTTAAAACAGTTTAAAAATACACTCGCTGCCAACATTAGAAAATTAAAAACGTAGGTATTTATTGGCCACAATATAAAAGAGTTGTTCACGACGTGCATCTAAGCGGCCATGCCGACTCATGAAAAAGGATGAAATGTGCCACTTGCTTCAACCCGGCTGGAGTGATGACAATAACTAGTAGAACGTTTTAGATGTTTTATTAGTTATTTTTAACACTAGTCTGTATTGTTTTTAGTTGATGAACGCGAATCCCATGGGTGGTGGGTTCCGACGCGAGGAGGGAGGCCGCGGCAAGCGTGGCGGTGACAACCGTAGACAAAATAATTTCATGGATGGCACATGGAAAACAACAACGAGGACTACCAACTTCCCTGTTGATACTTCCAAACTTAAGGCTGTCCAACCTCAAAAGGTAATAGACATTATAGCTTTAAGTGGCCAATTTACTCGATTTAATAATTTTATCAACATTATCAATATTCTTTATGTTAAATTACGTTTATAAAAAGACATTGCCATTGCGTTAACAAATAACCTACACGACCATGAGACAGATCACAAAATATCACGCTAGGTGCGCGTGTTTCTTTTACACTCAAGATTTATTAGAATACCAAATTATTTTATAGCAAGTACGACTTGAGTATAAAGTGCTCGTATTAAAGTTCGAGATAATCTCCATCTCTGAAATAATTCAAATAAATATATTTATTATTATAAAACTTGTTACGTTTCCCAAATTACGTTAGAAATCAGTTCTCTAGTAAACATACACCAATATAATGAGGTAGATATCATTCAAGAATTATTTATTCATATAAATTATGAATACCTTCTAGTAGACTAACATAAACATACAGGTAATTTAGTTTTAAAGTTTATGTTTTATGGTTTATAATGCTAGGTTTAAACTTTGTCCTTGATTTGATTAGCGTCAGAGCTTATTATCGTCAATGTTATCATTTTACAGTAGCTAGATAAAGTTGAAGTTACTCAATGATATTATAATTTGTTTGTTCCGCGTGATTTATATGATTTTTGACGTAAAACATACCATGGAACGAAGCACGTAACTACGTCACTCGATGCTTACGTAGTCTAAATTAACCTTGATATAATATAGAACTAGACTGGATTAGAGACTAAACGGAGAAAGGCTGCTGCCGCCTGAAACTTTTACGTCGGTCCAGACAGCCGAATTTCATAAGTTTCACAGTTAAACTATTCGGAAATTTACTCACACATTTTAAAAAAAGTAGAAAATTTCACTTTTAAAATCCGAGCGTCGTTGTTCTATTACGCACCATCTAGGTCAATCTAACCTTGATAATGTCAGGTGTTGGTGGTCAAGACCGCTTAGCTTAAGAGTTTTAACATATTTGAAATTCTAGAAATATTTAAAAGAAAAAAAAAATCATCTCCCAAAATTTACTCGCGGCAAGGTTTGAACTCGCGTCTCTGCGTCAGTACCCCAGCGCCTTATAAAAGTAGGCTACACGAGTCCCTACCTTGAGCAGCAAATTGGAAATGAATGTTTCCCTTGTGTACTATTTTTCGACTAAGGCTCGATTGAGACGCCATCTACAGGATCATTTTACAGTGATTTACCGTGCTAATGGTTCTACCTCGCCACGAGTGAATTTTGGGAGATGAGTTTTTCCAATATTTCTAGTAGATATGCCTTGAGCAATAAAAACAAATTACAAAAATATTTTTTATTTTACATTCGTTATGCAAACTACATTCAATAGCTTAAATAATTTACTTGAACATTTAATACTAATTGCGCGCCGATACAGATCGATCATAGAATATTAACTATAACTTATTTGTAGAAATCAATACTAATATCACAAAATGGTAAAAAAATACAGAAGCAAAGATTTTCGTATGAGTCACCGACGCCAATCACTAATTGTTCAACTACTTCCGGATTAAGCTGAGATGCGTCATTAGTTCGAAATTCGAATTCCGCTCAGCGTCGACCGTGCGTGCGTTGTGTTTTTGTGGATGTATTTTTCCTTTAAATATTTCAATACTAGGTAATATCATTGTCGTATTTGCTTTTAGAATTTGACGAACATAAAGCTGGCTCCTCACCATTCGTGGAACCATGGCTCGGGTACGAAAACCCAGCCGCAGGTGTCTAGCAATTCGCTAATCAGTCTTAGTAACAAGAATATGTACAGCGTATTGGAAAATGTACAAACGGATCCTACTTCGTTGAGAGGTAAATATCATACCATTGACCTGTTTACTAGAACTTTACGATACCATTGTAATAATTAGATAACATGTTCTCGTCAGGTAATAGAGAAATGACTCCGAGCTACCACGCGAAGGGTGCATCTATCGAGAGATCCTCCTTCAATTCGAGAGGCGACTTTAGTGAGTAATGTTTTTAGATTTTAACGAAGTCTTATCGTTTATTGCCTGTTTAATAAAACAGATATTAAGTTATTTTAAAATAAGATGTTGATCTGTAGTTAATTTTTCGTTAGATATGTGCTATGTGCTTACGGAAAGTAGGGCAAAGTGTTTTCTATAAGACCAATCTCAAGTGCCATTGTAAAAAAAAGTTATTCAAATTTCCTACAGTTTTACTACATATTATAACAATTTCTAAACCCGTTTTGTTTTTTGGTCTTGTCGAAAAATCTGTATCTGCCTGCATTTAATTTAAATGACTCGTACAAAGACAATAAAGGCAATTGACTGATCATAATGCGAAATTTACTACAAAACACTACTCACTGTGGGCAGGGGTGAAGTGATAATCAAACTTTATAATTAGTTGTTGTGTTACCTATCTATACCGAGCTACTAAAAGGACGTACTAATATCGTGAATGCACTCATGATCAGTCAACTAGTTTATCGTCTTTGGACTCAAAGCTACCTAGAAAACAGCTGTAACTTGTATTGTAACTTTGATATTGGTACAGGTAGTGGCAACCGATCAGGGTCAGCAAGCGCTGCCCGGTCTACCTCCAGCTCTAGGAGTAGAGAAGCCCCGGCGCCTGCCCCCGCAGAGGTACCCGCGCCCGCGCCCTCCGTGCCTCAGGAGCCCTTGGCCGATGACAAGATGAAGAAGTCCGTCAAATCAACAATTGACTTACTCCTAATAAACCCCGATAATGATGAAATGGTGTCTGAAGTGAAACAACGTTTCCCGCCTCAGTACCATGCTGCTCTCATCGATGAGATCCTAGTTGTAGTCCTTGAGAAGTAAGTCTTTGTTTACTGCTAGAAAAATTTAATAGTCCAGTTTTAATAGCGGCAGATAAAAGATAGGACGGGGACAGCCAAAAATATAGGTGACAAAAGTTTCAAGATTTTGTTTTCTTTTGAATCCCTATAAGTACATTAATTACATGGAACGTTACAGACGAATGGTCCATTAAATACATAGACAATTCATGATTTAGCTTTTCTTTTAAATAAACTTGTATTTTTTCTTTTTAGGAATGCTAAGGAGGTTGGAATGGTTGCAAAGTATCTGTTCCACTTGGTGTCTACAAATACCATCTCGGCTGAGAACTTCCTAGCAGGAATGAAGGACACCTTCGAATTTGCACCCGATCTCTACATTGATATCCCAATGTTATATGAATATTTAGGAAAATTTGTTGCTCCACAAATCGAGAAGAAGGTATGTCTTGAGAAAATTGTAAATATTTGCGTATTTTTGCTTTTAAAACTTAATCACTTAATTAAAACTTTCGTTTGTGTTACAGCATATCACACTTGTACAGACATTTAACCTTTGTAGCAACATAATTTCCGCTAATCAAGGTCATTTAGTTCTTAAATCAATAATAAACAATATGACCGACAATATGGGACAAACATTTGCCAAAAATAAATGGCAAGAATCAGGATTACAACTCAACCAATGGATGAGTGAAGACCAGGTATTAAGTTTATTTTACACTATCTTATTGAGAATTTATGTGTTTATGTAAACTAGATATCTTATAAATAATTGTATTGTTCAGGTGCTAAAATTCATAGAAGATAACAAATTCGAATTCCTAGAAGGAGGGTCAAAAACGACGTTCGATGAAGCTAAGAAAATATTGACCCCCGCTGAAACGCAAACTAGGTTACTTCAACTAATGAATTCTGATGAAAATTGTGATTGTATAAAGGGATGGGTACAGGTAAGAAAAACTTTAAATATATGAAATGTTAGTTATTATTTATTATTATTCTAATCTAATTCTGTCAACATTGTTTCGAACTTTATTTCATCATTTCCTTAACCCGATCCCGCAGAAATAAAAAGCGTAGCCTAAGTTCAAATCCAGCTATCTGCGTATTAAGTTTCATCACAATCAGTTCAGTAGTTTTTGTGTGATTAAAACGCAAATATCTAAACCTTCGAATTTTCACTATTAGTGTGTTTATGAGAACAAAGCTTCATCTTACATGCAATGTTTTTAAATAAGCCTTTTTACGAACGAATCTAACTAGAAATATCCCCGTAACAACTGTTCAATTTGCTGTCCAGGATAAATTCGGTAAAGCTTCGAATGAAGATTGGTTCATGCGGTCGCTGATCCAAGCTATCTGCGAGCACGCGTTGTACGGTAACGACGGACGCGATGTACCTCACTTTAACCAGGACAGGATGAGCAAATACGCGGGTCTCATTCACGACTTCGGCGAGTCGAAGAAATCCAGGGAGGCCAGCTGTCTGTTTGGCATCCAACATTTAATACATAAATTAGAACACCCTCAAGGTACACACTTTTTAAACTGATACATTCGTCATTATTAGAACAATTCATGTTTTAGCGAGAAAATTTTATTGTTGTTTTACTGTCTAGTAATTTTCTAATTACGTGTCATTGCCCAAGTCGTAGTCGAATTTGGTAGTTTTGCGCATACGCATTGTTCACATGAAAACACGGATGCCGGCGTGGAACACCGCGTGTCAAAGTCATCAAGCTCGCGTAAGGCTACAAAGTCTATAACAACCAACGTCACAAAGTTGACAACTGAATGTAAAAATTTCAAGATTTTATAGTGTTTGTTGAATAAATAAATAAATTCTGTGAATACACAGCGCCAAAATCGTTTTTATAATCGCGTTTATAATATTAATAGGATTGTCTTGTTTGTTTCAGGGTTAACATTAGAAGTATTCCAATATTTACATGAACAATATCTAATTTCTCTCGACGGATTTTTAGCGTGGGAATCGTCAGAAAAGGAGCCTGAAGGAAAGGGTAAGTTGGTTGTACAAGAAGTTACTAACTAATAGTCCTTAAAGTATGTGTAGATTAGAGATGAAACGGATAGGGGTTTGACCAGTTACCTGATACTGAATATTCGGCCAACCAAAAAAAACAATACTGCAGATTGAGTATTGTTTTTTTTTGTTCTTTTATGAAAAATCATGATTTTGTATCTAAACTAATAATAAAAGAGGTTACGTTGGTATCATGTATGTATGTCTATATTTGGGGTATTTTAAGAAACTACCGGATAGTTACCGGATATCCCTTTCATCTCTAACTAGACTAGCTCGTGTCCTTATCTACGTAGATATAATCAGTTATTTAAAATTTTCGACATTTTTCTGTTTCAATTACATACACCAATCACATGTGCTACGCAGACTGGGTTGAGACAATGTTAAAAATATTTTCAATGATTTTGTGATAAGTGACAATAACGTACTATTTTTATTTTCTTACCTCGACGTTTCGATCATGTTACAATGATCGAAACGTCGAGGTAAGAAAATAAAAATAGTACGCGATTAAGACCCGGTAAAATGTAAATATGTTAACAAATCGTGTGAATTTAAAAAGTTTATTAAGTGACAATAAGATCAAATATTTTCAGTATAAAATATGTATCTACGAATATGGCTATTTTGATGGCCTTTTATTATTTTACGTTTCAAATTGTGCAATCACAAATCGATATAACATTATTTAGTTATTTCAATTTTAGATGATTTTGTAAGAAGTTGCATACACAAAATCACAATCTCCTGTACCCACGATTATTACCAATTCCATGAAATATGCGCTCAAAAATCGAGAAAGAAAATGTTCCTACTAGTAACTAAATATTTTTTGACAAATTACTTTTAGAGAAATTTCAGTTTGAACTTTCTGAAGATGTTTGATAATCATTTGTATATGAAGTTGACTCTTGGATAATGTATATAAATAAATAAATCCTGTGACGAACTCATATTCCAGTGACAAATTACATCTCAGTCTACCCTGAGAAAGGTGTCTGCAAAGACACCGGAACGTAAACGTCATTGCGACAATGCCGTTTATAAAAACAAAGCGATTTAAACCGGAAAATTAGTATACGATTCGGTGCCTTCGAGCGTGAGTCCCACATTCGCACTTGAACAAAACTCCGTCTCTAATTTATTTTCTCTTAGAAAGGGGTTAAAAAATAAGTATATGACTCGAGAGCAAATTATTTTTCCCTCGGGCGATGTACTTTGAATCCCTCGCTGCACCCAGGATTCCACGTTAGAATCCCCCGCTACGCTCGGGATTCTATTTTAGATTCCTTCGCTTCGCTCGTTATTCTATTCTAGATTCCTTCGCTTCGCTCGTTATTGAAAGTAGCGTCCTCGCCGTAAAAATACTATTCTGCGCCCTTGTCATACAATCAACTATTAATGGCGTGTTGGGTAGACGTGAATACCCTCGCATGACTGTATCGTGTGTTGTTTGTTTGCAGGTGTGATGCTGAAAGCTCTCACGTCGTTCTTCACGAACATCAAGGAAGCAGACAACGAAGACTCGTGCAGTGAGGAATGACGAGCGCGGGCCGCGGCCGCCCGCTCCGCTCTTCCTCCCCCCTCACCTAACCTCAGGTTCACCTACCCTCAAACGAACACACCATACAATATATATTATATTTTTATATATTAAAAAACGTAACGCCCTATCGCGATCACTTACTTTTGCTGCGATAAAAAAATCAGACAAAAAAAAGTTGTAAAATATTTTTATTATAAAACTATAGTTTTAACAATGATTATTATGAAATGAGAATCGCTTTACTTCTTCATCTCTTTTAAAAGTATTTCTGTTTTAATTTATGTTATGTTGTTTGGCTGTACATTTCTTTTAAATATAATTTTAAAAGTGTTATTTATCTTTACGTATCTTTAATAACATAACAAATGGCGTTATACAAGTGCCTTATGATGGGCACTTGTCATTTTTAACACAAAATATTATATATCATATGCCGCTACTAATTAATAAATGAGTATTTTATAAACTTTGTATCCAGAATTGTCGATGTCTGTTTTATTTCCTCCTGATATTAATTTTGTGTAATCTAAATTGAAATTGTTTGATTTGTATAATCTACTTGTGTAGTAAATAATCGTAACCGAGGCAATAAGACAACATAGAACAGTCAACATTTATATTTTTAGCCAAATTATAATAATTAATAGTTGTTTTTTTTTTCATGGATTAGATATAGAATATTTTTTTATTGTGTTTTCTAATTTTTAGTGTATACATACATATAGCCCTTCGGTTTCACTGGCAGTACTGATGCTAGTGAAATGCGAATAAAAGTAGCCTATTTGTTTTGCTTCATAGCAATTTATTTAATTGTTTTTGATTAGAAAAGCAATATGCGTATTTTCGCATTTACAACAATATTGGATGTACATATGATACACGAAACTACATCGGGGTGTTTCCGCTGTAACACACGTTCTGTGGCAATTCATGTACCGGGTGGGTTTAATATAATAATATAATGGATGTATCAGGGAATGGTTGGGTTACCAGAGCTGACAGCTACAATCGTATATTATGTCGAAAATAAATATCATTAGATCTTATGTTCGCTAGTCGGGACATTCATTCTCAAATTTGTCCACTACTATGACGTCCCCAATGAGATTGAATTATGTATAAACGTAATTAGGTATTTTTCTAATACGGTACATCTAGATAAACACTCATAGTCTAAGTCATTCCATGTCTACATACATAGAATAAACCAAAGTCCATTTTCAGGTTTGTTTGTCTATTCCATGTAATATTTATAATTCTTTGTCTCTTCTATTTTTCTTTTCATTCGTTTCTTTTCAACTAGATAATCGAAATAGTTTTATATTTTCAAGTTGTGGAAAAACTAGTTTTATTCATTAAACCGTGTGTTTGACTGCTTTTTGGAATTCATCGCGCCAATTTAAATACAATTATTGAAAAAAAAAACTACAAAAAATGAAGTAATCACTGTTAGCTCGGGTGCTAAAGCCATTTTCTGGTGGATGATTCTGTTCTAGCAATAAAAACATACAAAAGAAATTTGCCTTTGTAGAGTTTAGCACCAATAATTATTATTAATTGTTAATCGATTTAATTTTAATTACAAATATTGTACCGACTGTATTGATCGCGACTTTATCTTAATATTATTGTTATTAAAGTAAATAATGCGGTTGTTATATAATATAATGGTTGGTTTTTATTATCAGTCTCTTGACATCGCGCTACGGAGCACTAATTGCTCAAAATGGTATATATAAAGATATATGTCACATAGAAAGTCCTTTTTCTCCGTTAATTTTTTATTGTAGTTATTGGACGAGAGCTGGTTCTGTTAAAATTATGAAAATGTAAAAAACATCGTCTCGTTTGAGAATTAGATTATAATAAAGAATTGTTTTGATTACAATCTTAATGCAGATTTCGTGTAATAATAATGTAACTGTTGCAATAATCATTTTAAATTGCATGCAGTTGAAAGAAATTCCTTTATAATTTATATAAATATATTATTGTTTAGTTTGTAACGGTATGATAGGCCGTGAGCCCCTGTCTCACAAGTCGCGCGTCGATCGCGACGCGACGCGACGCCTGCTACCTATAATTTACACTATAATACCTACCTACGCTGTAACTGTAACCTTTTCTGGATTTATTTTAATGATATATATTTCAGTTATGTAAATAAAGTTTTAAAAAAATTACGAAACAATTTTTAATGCATATTCCTATTAGAATATCGTTTGTACTCCATAATGAAAATAATATAATGTGAACTGAAATATTTACACAGCTACAATTGCTTGATACCTACCTATATAGTTTAGAAATAGTCGAGGGAAATGAGCTTTTTTATTCCAGTAAAGTGTATGTATTCATCAAGATTTTTAGTTAATGGTTACAAATAACTATTTATTATAAATTTTTAAAAAAAATTAAAAATAAATCTCAGTTTGAGATTTTTGTACATAAATTGTTGTTTTAATTGAAATTAAAAGGTTATACGTAAATATTTGCGAAGAAATCTCGGTTTTTAGGGTTCCATAGTCCATACCTCAGACTTTCCTTTACTTGTGCTGTAAGAGCTTGCTTTTCCCCTGTCTAATCTAGGTCAACCGAAAGTAAACAATATTTTTGTGTCGAAAACCTAAATGTTAGTACTAAGGTTATCATTCAAGTTCCAGGTCAACAAGAAGTCTTCCCGTTAACATTGAACCACGAAATTTGGCAAAAAGCAGTCTTGTTAGCACATATAAAGCAACAAATAAAAAAAGAGTTAGACTTGGACTTGATCGTATCATTTCAATTAGTTCCAAACGGAACGAATAATATTTAAAAACAGTGCCTAAAGTAACTGCACTATCTTGACGATTTATTTCACATCTTGAGCTCATCCGTGCTTCGGAAGACACTTAAAGCAGTTGGTCCCGGTTGTTATGTTTGATAGCAGTCGTTTGGTCATATTAGAGGTCTTATTGCTACTAACAACCATATAAATCCCTTAAATACACTTTTTCAGAAACTGATAAAAAATGTAAGTAAACAAATTTAGAAAATCTAAAAATCCACTATTTAAATGTCCTAAAAAGAGTAAAATAACCGTGCTCCAATAATATTTACTCTTATTATTTAAAAAAAACCAGGGGTGCATCTTGCTTCGGTGATTTTATTGGCATGCATAGCATAAATAGGTTTTGAGTGTTAAAACGCCCGGCCCCTACGTTTTGAGTGGAGTCGTTTGGCCCCGCTGAGTTATTTTACTATTTTTAGTGAAAGTGCTTGTAGAAAGTTCAAAGTAGCTTTAGGTTGTATTGTCACCTGGTTCTGAACTATTCTCAAAGTTTCAGCCCGCTAGCTAGTCAGGAAGTACCCCAAATAATAATAATAATTATTTATTGCTTCATAAGGTAATGGTTTACAAAATGACATTTTGTTTACATTATGAACCCGGTTGGGCACTGCAATTTAAGCTTAAAACTAATAATTTAAGTTAGTAGTTACCTACTTAAAGTCTACTAGTATCTAACTACCTACTACAGTTATTTCCATAAAAACTATTACCTGTAAATATAATTTAATTACAAATATAGGTACTTTAAATTTATTGTACTTATTTGGAGGGAATATTTACTTATGTGTATTATATGTATTGTCTTCAAAAAATTCTTTAAGACTGTAGTAGGCCTTTTCTGATAGATATTTATGTAAACATTTTTTAAATATATTTATTTTAGTCTCATCTTTAATATGTTGTGGAATTGTGTTATATATTTTTATGCACATAACATATGGACCAGTGGAATGTAAAGCTAAGTTTGAATTAGGTAAAGCGAGTTTATCTTTTAATTGAATTGAACTTTAAATTGAAGTTGCATGATTGCCCGGACCGACAAACAAACAAGAAAAGTGAGAGGATAAAATAAAAAAGAGAGGATAAAATAAAAAAACGAGGGAAAACTCATATAATTACTAATTACTTCGAAGTGACAGGTATTTTTTACTTAAGGCGGCGATAGATGATAAGCAACGGTCCTTGTCCTATTGCATATAAATGAGCGAGATGGAATTGCGTGAAAAATCTACAATTTCTCGTAAAATCAATAATTAACGAAGATTAAAATAATATTTTGAAAAAATGCGATGAAGGGATTCTAGGTATTGTATTTTCTAATATTATGATGCCTATAAGAAAATATAGCGGTTAAGGATTTAGAAGAAAAATTGATTTATTTTGTAAAACAGGGGTAACTTTGCCTGTATAATAGTGGTATTTAAAGTTATTTTTTATTGTTTTTGAAATGAAGGGGACACTTCTTGTATCATGTACAATAACATAATACATTGTTTAAAGATCTATTTGATACCGGTTATGAATAAAACCATTCCATCGGAAGGGATTTCACATGAGTCGCGTCCTTAAGTTTTCTTAATGGACTTCTTCTTATCTTACCTCCATGGTTTTCTTTGATAATTGACAGTTCTGTGTTTATTTTTTTTTACTAAGTATTTTGATATTACTTTAAAAGGTTTAATAGTATAGGTGAGCCACACCACTACACGAAAAGAAGACTCAAGTTCGTTCTTCTCAATGTATGTACGAGATGATGTATTTATGTGGTTGTTAGGACTTAGTAGAAGTTATCCTTCTTATTAGAGCAAGGCCTTCCTCACGACTTTCACTTGTGTAAAGTGTTTGCTAGTAGATAATTGGTATTATGAAGTTATACAAAGTGTAACGGGTAAGACCTTTTAAGTTGAAAGGCGGTTGTTCTAGACGTCTAGGCGAACAAAAGTTCTACGACTTTTGAAAAATCGAACGTTTTTTTTTTAATTTGTTGTTTTACTGTAAAAACAGCTGCTTTTGAAAATAAAGGTAATTGAATTAATATATAGAGTATATATAATTAATTAATATATACTCTAAGAGTAGACCAAACTAAATGAAAAGGACACCATAAGATCAATGACCTCGAACTCTAATAAGCAGCTGATCTTCGAGTACTTTACTTTACACTTAAAATTTTCGAAAAGTCCTTCGAATTTCCAAAAGTCGTAGAACAAAAGTTGTTCCACAGCCCCCTTACGGCTTAAAAGGGCATACCCGTTACATCTTGTTGACCGAACGAGCGAAGCGAGTGAGGTCCAGTGTAGACGGGCCTGACGCTTGTATCTTTGTATGTTTGTTCGACGATAACTTGAGTATCGTAGCTCCGATCTTCATGAATTTTGGTGTGCGCGTAGTTTAGAAGATGAGCCTGATCGGTAGGGGGGTTGGGGAGATAGGGGGTCGTGAGGTCTCAGTTCGGGGCGAACTCCTAGTATATTTTGGACAAGTTTTAATTTGTAGGTCACATCACATCACATGTACCTATGTATGTATTTACAAAAAAACCGTATAAACGCCGCCCGCCGGCCGGGTCTGATTTTCGTTGTACATTGCTCGGCCGCCACTTGGTTGCAACAGACCGATCGACTGCCCGCCGAGCAATGGACAACGAAGCTCGTGCTCGTGACGGTCTAATATAAATCATCCTGCGTTGTCTAGTACCCACCTACCTATAGCAGCCCGGTTGCTTGCTGCTGTGTAACGTTCTGCAACAATATGTATATCTACATATGTTTGTGAAAATGATTGTATGAGCCACAGTAGGGCCTAAAGGCAAAGAGTAATCTATATTATTAATAAAAGAGAAAATCACTGACTCACCCTCACACACTCATTTATTTATCACGAAATTTAAAAAACTAAAAGTAGTAATTATCTATACTAATATTATAAAGCTGAAGAGTTTGTTTGATTGTTTGTTTGTTTTAACGCGCTAATCTCAGGAACTGCTGGTCCGATTTGACGGGACGCAGCTATAAAAACTAAAGTCGTGCTAGTTACACTATTTATATCTCAAGCACGGCGAAACCGATAGGAATGAAATTTGGTACAGGGTTAGTATAGGGGTTTAAATAAAATATAGGGTACTTTAAATGATCGTATGGGTTAAGCAACGCTTGGCGTGCCATATACGTGATGGGTCAACAGGAACGATCGCACCAATTCGAATGAAATTTGGTACAGGGTTAATTTAATTAAGGGTATAACGCAACACTTGGTATGACATACGTGATGCATCACATACGTTACGGGATAGGAATTTACGCGGGTGAAGCCGCGGGGCACAGTTAGTATTATAATATAAGCAGCATATAAACATTAAGTCCAGTAAGCTTAGAGTAATAATTACCTATACCTAATTATTACTTTAGGCCAGTAAGTATATGAAAGCCACAGATAATGAGCGCAATATAATGTTGCAAGATATAAATAAAATAAAACAATTTACGATACCAACGCCATCATTCTAAACACAGATTCTAAAATGGCAACGCCATAGATGAGATATTTATATTAGGCGACGCGGACGCCAAGTTGAGGCACCAACGCTAACTCGCTTACCTAACCTCTTGCACTTAGTATACAATTTGTAACGGGTAAGCCCTTTTAATCCGAAAGGGGGTTGCTCTAGACGTCTAGGCGAACAACTTTTGTTCTACGCCTTTTTAAAAGTCAAACTTTTTTTTTGGAAATTTTGAGATTATTTTCCCCTGAAAAAACAGCTGCTTTTGAAAATAAAGGTAATTGAAGTTTTGATTGTAGTAGACCAAACAAAATGAAAGGACAACATAAGGTCAATGACCTCGAATTCTCAGAAACAGCTGATTTTCAAGTAAACTTTACACCTAAATTTTTCGAAAAGTACTTCGAATTTTCAAAAGTCGTAGAACAAAAGTTGTTCGCCTAGACGTCTAGAACAACCCCCTTTCGGATTAAAAGGGCTTACCTGTTACACCTTGTATATTTAGAAAAAAAACACGCAGATGTATTTTCCGTCAAATTCAAAATGAATTCAATCAAAGTACTTAATCTTATTATTGGGGGGTCGTAAACAAAATAAATAAAAAGGGTCATTTATTATATTTTATCTTTTATAATAATTTTTTAACTGTAATATTATGGAACTAATTAATGATGTTGATGGTGAGATTATTTTTTTACATGGGTTATAATAGGATGAGTATTTCAACCTCATCTCACCGCATGTTACACCGTTGATGAGATCAACGTTATCCCTAGAAGATCCAACTCATTCTTGAATTAAATAGAATACTTATAATTCAAATCTAGGGGGAATCAGGGGGAATATAAATGCAGGTTGAACTTTGTAGCAATCAGTACGTATATAAGAAAGGAGGATGCGTGGCGCGCGCGTACGCTAATGGGGAATTTTACTTAAGTACTTTATAAGCATAGGTAAGTATCTGTTAGAGTAATGTACAATGTACATTTCATTCTGTTTATATAAATACTTACCGAATTACCAGAGTATACAAAAACCAAAAGACGCTCAAAGGGAACGGAAGAGGAGTGCAAATGTATCAGGATCAGTGGTCACCTGGAAGCGGTGAAGTGGCTACTGTGGCCGCGAGAATACAAGGCCAGTCCCGGACATCTTGCCATGAACGACTGGGCACGAAATCACCACTACTGGCTGCGTTACGTTGAGAGCGATAAAGGCATTCTACCTGACGATGACGTGCTGAAGTTAGTAGGAGATACCTATTATTTAGTTAGTAAGAGATATAATTCGACAGCCTCTGTGGCGTATTGGACGATTGCCCGACTGCATGCATTTGCGGGTTCAATTTCCGCTGGGGACAAGTATTTATGCTATGTTAATATTCTGTATCTGTCTGCCTACCACACAAACTTTATTAACCTTCTCCATCCAAAGGTTGCCTGGAAGAAATCGCTTTTAGCGATAAGGTCGCCCATTTGTACAACTTATACTTTTAAGCTTTCTGTGTGTTTGTCTTACTTTAAATGTAAACTGATTGCATTGTTGTTGGTTGTGCAAATAAAGTATTAATCTATCTATCTTAACTATGCTGAGCATAAATATTTGGTTCTTGTTTTTCGTCTACTGTACTTATGAATTTCCTTTTTGTGTATTCGTAGCAGCGTTTAGCGTAACTAGTTTTTTTCTTTTTATCAAAATTAATAGCCACACCCTATGCACAGTTATTTTTAAATTTTTATAGATTACTGATTCAAAAAAACTGTAATATATAATTTAATTATTCACGCCCAATAATCGAACGGTATTGAAGCGATGTTGAAACGATGTTCAAACGGTTTGGATATAGAATACGCGCCACGACCATTATTATAATACCTATTTAAAACTGTGTCAGAAGCATGTCAAAAGAAAGAGATAAAAAAATAATCGTATCATTTGTCGTGACTACAGTAAAGTCCACCTTTTATTATTTTAACCTAAGGATTATAGAGGGTAGCTGATGCTATTTAGTCATTTCGTAAATTGTGTGTATATCCAGGAGCACGGATTCCCGATACTGGTGCATTCACGACGTCCAGCGATATTACGTAGGCGACCTTCACTGCGAGAAAGTCCTGTTTACTTTCCAATACCCTAATCTGAGGATGCCGTCTCATTTGGGCAACTATTTATGGAGGGAAAATACAGCATTGAAGCTATCGCCCAAGTTATATCAGAAAGAATTACACAGGTCACTGGAAATCACTCTTAAGGTACTTAACAAAAAGTTTTCTAGGAACCTATACTTATCTATGTAATAGGTACTTACCAAAACACTACAGCACCCAGTAGTAAGGAATCAGTATTAAGGAAGTTATAGAATAGCTTTTATTTTTACTCATGCAACAAATCGATTTCTGCAATGCTCCTGCATCACGCCTGCTTGTCGCATGCTATGTTTTAACCGACTTCAAAAAAAAAGGAGGAGGTTATCAATTCGTCTGTATGTATAATATATTTTTTTTGTATCGGTGAACTCGAAGACGGCTTGACCGATTAAGATGATTATTTTTTTAATGGAAAGGTGAGAGCTCTGATGAGGATCTTCAAAGTGAGGACCGGGAATGCTCCTTAAAACGCTGTATTCAATTCAATTGTTCATCGAATCCACGAAGATGGCTTGACCGATTGATATAGTCCTTTTTTAATGGAAAGGTGGAAGCTCCGAGGTGGTCCCATAAAAGTTTGGTAAGGATCTGATGAGTATCGGAATGATGGGCAGGATAGCATCCCAGAATTCAATAAATTACTCATTTTTGGACTTCTACCAAAAATAATAGTCCCAAGAACTAAGTACAGATTGCTTGGGCACCTGAAACCACCTTCTCATCAGCAAACTCTTCAATAATTAAAATTACGGTAACAGTATTGTTGATTTATAGGTAGGTATACTAAAAAGGGTAAAATAAAAATATATTTAAAAATTAAAAAACCGACTTCAAAAAAGATTCAAAAAAATAACTTTTTTAGTTTTACCGGCAGTTTTACTGGTTGGTTCCATATTGTACTTAGTTTGGCTGCCCGACTTCAGATGATAAAACAGATTTAATTAGTCGGTGGCACTGTAACAGTACCTATGTAGAGGTAATTTTGGTCTTTTTTATCAATTCTTTTTTTATGGTTGTTTGTTATTTTTTAAATCATTTTTGAAGTCGGATTTTTAATTATTTTTTTTTACAGAATCGGGACACTGGTTACCTATCTATATACTATATTACTATTAAATAAATATAATCCAATACAAAAATTGCAATATGACATAATAAAAAAATACAAAGATAAATTAATTTAAAACTTAAATATAAAATTACTATTAATATAAAATGTTATATAAAAATATTTTAATTTATAGAAAATGGAAGCGACCGAAGCTCAAATGGACAAACTGATTGTCTCCGATCAGCTAATTAAATTAGATCGTTTAGACTATTTCAAACGAAAAACTTTCTTCCGAATACTAATGAACATTATGAGGTAAAATTTAATGTAAAGTTGTCATAGATACCCTCTCTGTGACTCTGTCGGTTTGTTACGTTTATCCTAATAACATTAAATGTGAAAATGTAAGTGAGTAAGCAAGTATATTTGTTACTTAACTAGAAATAATATAAAGGAAAAATTCACTTGCAGCGAAATTTGAACTCGCGTCCCTTTTGATTGTGATTTTTTCCTTTAAAATATATGTCTAGTAAAATATGCCTTGAGCAATAAAAACAAATAATGAAATGTTTGGTACTTGTTCACGCAAAAACTACTAAGCTGATTGCGATGGAACATGCTATGCAGATATGTTGAAGAACTGGATTAACACTTACCTATTTCTATTCTCGATAATCCGGTGAAACCGCGGGGCGCAGCTAGAATTTGGTATATCCGATATTTTTTCGATACATCATAACAAAATCCGAGCGATATTATGTTCCCGGTTTCCCTCACGGGACCCCGGGATCCGCTTTAATACGTCTCCATTTGCACGATCTTCAGCATCCCATGCAGCATCCCGTGCAGTCCATTTACATATTATCAGCCCTTACGACGCTAAGTCAGCCTTTAATACCAAGCTATAGCTGCGTCCCGCGGTTTCTTCCGCGTAAGTATTTATCCCGTGGGAATATCGGCATCAAAAGTAGCCTATGTTACTCCTCGATAATGTAGCTTTATATTGGTGAAAGAATTTTTGAAATCGGCCTAGTAGTTTAGAGAGATTACCCTCAATATACATATTTACATACTTTGTTACCAACGTTTCCTTTTCATACTAAGATTAATGGTCTTTGCTATTAGTATTAGTATGGTGAGTATTAGTATACTTAGATAGTTTTTCGGTACTTACTTAACGTACATTTTAGTTTCCAGGATCGCTTGCAGTTGATATCGTTTGAGAACCTTTCTTGCACCCGTCTTGAAGGAACGAAACTTATTCAACACATTGCCTGTTTTAACTCTAAAACGCTCAAGTATTTATTTCTGTGGAGATTTGTTCTGACCAATGAGAATCCTTTGCTGATTAACTATAGCTATTTGTCTGGTTAGAGGCGCCTTAACTACTAATACTTATAAATTAAAAATGCCAAGGTCTATCTATGTACAAAATATATCGTCAGTAGAAAGGCTTTAATTTGCTAAAGTGCCACATTGGCCAAAATGAGTTTTCATATCATAGGAATGGATTTTGGATTCTGAGTCGGTTGATGTCGGTTTCGAGCAATTTTGACCGTTAGCTTTCCCGAAAATTGAGGAGTACAATGAATGACAAAAGATACTTTAAACCTCATTGCCTAAAATAACTATTTTAGCGATTTAGTAATAGCCTTTCCAATGACGATAATGTAAATAGTACCTAGGTCGAATGTGATGACGTGCCAACTGCCACTCCAAGGTGTTTTTAAATTCTTATAATAACTTATTATAATTACCGAACTAATAGGATGAAAGAGTACATATTTGGTTATTATTAGGTTAAAATACATCATATTATCCTACTAAATTTTCGATTATCATAAAGTTTGTTTGCAAATAAGTAAAAAAGTATGAACTCGAACGAAAGGACAGGTCGAGTAGATATAAGAAAATCAATCATCGCCTACAGTTCAACCTACTTAGGTATATTTTCTTCCAAAAAAAGTTATATAAAACCGTATTATTAACCTCTAATTAATGATTTGCACGTCACTTGTCATTTTGTATTAAAATCTTTGAAAAAATCCAGGTATAAAAATTGTAAAACAAACAATTTCTAAAGAAGCTTAACTTGAGTCTAATTGTAATAACAGTATAGTAAACGAAATACTTAACTACCTACAAAACAATATGTTTAATTGTACTCCTCTTTTAGTGATATGTCCTTGTATAAAGTTGTTTTGTTTTTTACTTCCTTGCATGGCGTTGCTGAGTATGACTGGCATATACACTGTTGGAGTCTTCCAACACCTTAATAACGTGACCTACAATAAAATTAATAGTTATTTAAATTCAAGTTCCGCCTTTAAATTATGAATTTCAAGATAATTTGTATGTGTACATTTGTATAACCTAACTGTGCGTGCTAAACTGTTATTTTACTCTTTGGTGCTAAACATGCGGGTGGGTGGGAGTGAGTGGGAGTCATTCATCAGTCAGTCTGACTTTGTTGCCATGCCGACGATTTCGACCAATTTTCGTTTATTTTACGATCTTGCTTGGCCCTTTGTACGTATTCCCGCAAATAATGAGCATAGACGAAGAAAAAACCAGGCTTTCTAAGCTGCTGGAAGGATTAGAGGTCCAGGAGACAAAGCTCTCAGAAAGGGGTTCAGACTTAGTAAAGGAGTTTAAAAAGAAATTCCCTAATGATTCAAATGAGGAAGAAGAAACTGAACCGACTTCTGATACAGTCGAGAATCCTTATCGTGTTGATAGAGAACTCATGGAGGAGATCGAAGGGAAACTTAAAGAACTATTAGCAGAATGCAAGAGGTGAGATTACATAGGTACCTCATTTTCGCGATGCTAGATTGAAATAAAACTAATTTTCCGGTTTTAACCTCATTGTTTTTATTATGTTTTAGCATTTTATCAATTCCCGACTTTGTAAGATTTTACTGTCTTAGCGATCTCTGCTATTGTGTTTAATTGCAATAAAATAACTCATGTCGTCTTTGTTACTTCAGGGACAAGCGTAACGACTGCGTGAATGTGATATCTGCGCCAGATCAAAAACGCCCGTGGCGTACTAACTCGAACAAGGAAAAGTTACTTCGAATCGACAACGAAATAAAACAGCATATAGATAAAGCATCTGACTTCATCACCCCCATGCCCGAAAATGAAATGCAAGATTTATTAAAGACTTGTCGAGCTGAGAATATCTCCGCTCCGCCCGTCTCAGCCGATACACTAGCCAACACAGTAGACGAGGCCAAAAAAAAACTATCAAATTTTCAATATAGGAAAATACAGAATAGTACCGCAACGATGATTTTTCCTGAAGCTCATGAAATAGAATCGACAGCAGCTATTGCACAGTCTTCTTGAACTAACAGTAACCTACCTACAGAATTAATTAATTAGTTTCACTCGCTAACTCTATACAGTTTGTATATTAAACTGCCAATAAAATAGATTGACATACATTTTTTATTTTAATTTCTGGCCCTTTGGGGCGTTAGGTATACCACAATAAAATACAATTTTGGATGAGCAGACTGATAGCATACACTATGACGAGGCTGGATTTAAATCCGACGAAGAGTGAATGTACGAAAGTGAGTGAGAACCGTCAGCCACGAAATTAGTTTTGTACCTATAGGTTCGTTTTATTTTAGGCACTGGTCAGTACATTCCTCGTCCAGAAACAAGGCGAGACTTCTTACGTAGTCTTGGGGTGTTGCAGAACTTACGAGTATTGGCTTTAGAGTACTCGCATATCGCGGATGGTACTGGAAGCGCTATCATAGCGCTCCTGCCGGTCTTAAAACGACCACATTTTAGATTGCAGGTACAAAATATTGAATTGTTACTAATAAGCCGTTCAATACAATCCTTTTAATTTGGATCTTTTAGAAATTGTCGTCATACTTACTTGACTTAAAATCAATGTTTAAACGGGGTTTTAGTTTTAGTGATGATTTAATAAAATAAATATGATGAATTAGTAGTTATTTCGGTTCGAACTGAGACATCACTAGTTTTTATTTTATTAAATACACAACATAGTTTATCTACCTACTTAAAAATTGTACACTCCATCTTGTAACCCTAAGACCACTTTTTGGGTTTATCAGTATACATTTTACAGTAGGTAGACGAGCAAGAGTTATACACTACCTTACTTATTACAACCATTGAAACGAGCGCAAAAACGATATATCAAGCTCAGAAAATAATTGAAAGTTTTTTTCTGTAATTGTAAAGCTTGGCATTTCCACCTAGAATTATAGCCTCCTAATAGAGATTGGAAGACAAGACATGGGAGACGCAAAAATAACTAACAAGTTTCCATTAAAACATCTTAGTCTATTTATTTGTAGACACTAAGTATTTAATATTATTGCTGGTAAAAGAAAAGTTTGGGATAAGAACAAGGAAACTAAGAAGTTTAAAAACTGTGTTGCAGATAATTTGTCGCGAAGATCAGATCCCAGGGCGAGCTGACGCATCACTCGGAGTAGGGGGCTACGGCATTCCCGACACAGCATGGAGGCGCGTCACCATCGCGTGTCCTGACCTCTATCTTCTGATGGCTTTCTGTTATTATAAATTCTTTTATGATTAAGTTCTATGTTTATATCCTGATAAGATAATATTATTTGGTCTAAAAATTCAATAGGAATTTGTTCACCTGGATCTTTCAGCACATAGAAAGAGCACAATGATGGACTTCCTAGATTAATGAATAAATAACTTATTGACGTTTATCTTTGTAGCGAGCACATTAGGTACTAGATTCTCCGGGCTTGCTATGTGACTTTGCTAGACAACTACTAATTATTAAAGTTAAATAAAGTTTTAACTGTGGGTTTTCGCAATCACTTAGGCCTTTGTGCGTGACTTTAAGCCGTGGGTTACCACGATGTTTTGCTTTACCGTAAGAGCGATGTTATTTTTTTCATAAAGAAAAAGACATTGGTGCGCTGCCAAGATTCGAGACCACGACCTTAGTTTCACAATGTTTTTCAGTTCGTATCCGAGATTATGACAACGTCAGGCGGTTTCTTACACCAAGTATGCCTATCCGGGAGACGCACCTCCAATACGGCATAGATATGAAGATGGCTCAGCGACAGGACTCTGATATAAGTTGCTTCGTACGCCATATTGCTTATCAATATGGCAGTATTTTAGGTAAGTTGCAACATGCAATAAATATTGAGGTGTTTTGAATGTCCCTGAGTGCCATATCGCACTGGGAAATAATGAGCGAATTCAAAGCGAAGCGATCACGCAACGGGTTCCTCGAGAGGCCGCGGGCGCGCGGCGAACTCGCTGCGGACGATTATGTTCTATGTTCTGTACACTCAGTCACAGAATGGATTCTGACGAGGAAACACGGCTGTTGGCTTTGTTAATTCGAAGACGCAGAAAAGCTGCAGGTCCGGGTCGCTACGTGAAAGCTTCGCTTTGAATTCGCTCACAATTCGTCAGTGTTATAAGGCTCCACTGCCGTCCTTTTTCTTCTAGGTGACCGTCTTAAATTTTAGTCTAGGATGTAGCAATCATACCACCGTCCTAATTGCTCCCTTATTTCTTTTTTTGTTTCTTGTGAATAGAACGACCGCAACGAGTGGTATCAACATCAACCACTCGCCGTAGCAGTCCGACATCGAACGAAAATCAGCAATTAACTATTAACTTACTTTTTTTAAATGGACTGAAGTGCAACGAGCGATTCAAAAATAAGGCTCCAGCTACCTTTCAATCAAGACGACTTGTTAGGAAAAATCATTATTCGAAATGCAGTATAAATGCCTTCCAAAAAAACATTTTGTCTCCTTTCGAACCGACTTTTTTTCATAAAAATTGCAATGCGATTTCAAAAATGCATACATGGTATGGGTTTTGTTCGTGGCTCTTTATTTACAAAACGGCGGCAGTTTCATAGAAAAGGAAAGATCTACCTATTGAATGTGCCTAGTCTTATCTATTATTGTATAAATATTCTATTGTTGTATTATTGTCTGTTACCAACAGTAACGCTGAGCATTCATCAATGGCAATTTGCGGTGTTCTCCCTTCGTCGAGTCTTCGAACTGATGCCGCATCTCGTGAGGTTCTTCTACGTTGGCAAGGTTGAAGACGATGTCGATCTCAAAAGGATGCTCGAGATTATATCGTGTGGTGTCTGTGATAGTAAGTCTAAGGTTGCGACCAGCCGATGGACAGGAGGCTTGCTAGCTAGTCGCCTAAAAACCTGCTAACTCGAAAATCAAACAAGTATAATTTTTCGCGGTGTCTGCTTTATGTTTATTATATTATTTTAAAAATAAAGTCTAGGTATAGTTAAGTCATCGTCTAGGGTAGCAAATGAAAGCTGTTGATTGACTTGTTTTAGGGCTGATTTTTCAAATCCCTGGATAGCGCTATCTGTTAAATAAAATGTACCACCGAATGAAAAACGTCACTATGATATTAAAAAAAAAATGAATTTAAATGTAGTAGAATATCAAAATTTGAAGGCTTTTAAATTTGGTTGGGTTCAAATTTATTCGATAGATATCTTTATCCGTGGAATGAAAAATCAGGCATAAAACCTTCGATTTTTTTAAAATTCTAGGTATGTGCCTAATTTTAAATCTAAGCATTGAAACATTCTGAATGGTACAAATAATCTTAATGAATAGCACTTAGATTCACGTAAAGATCAAAACATTCAATGCAATGCCTCTAAGCAAGCACCCTGTCAATCGGGCCGCAGCCTAACCCTATTTTTAATCTGCTATTTTATCACATTGTAAGGGCAAGGGTTTCCTTTTAGAGGGTTTAGTTAGACAATAACATCAATATTTATGGACAAGTCGAGTAATTAATTTGCGAATGTCCCATGCTTTTAGACCGTGGTGAGTCCTATCCTAGGACATGTCGATTTCCTCACAATGTATTTATTCTTTATTTGTACCTCCTACCTCTTATCTAGTTTAGGAATATGATGATGTAGCAATTCCTCATTGAATTGGTAAACTGAACATTGTAAATCAATAAGTAAACGCTTGAATTATATACTGCGTATATACCTACTTGTGGAAAAATTTGATAAACATCTAAGATACCTGTTTCAGAGTTGGAACAAGTAAATATTCAAATTGAAGATGAAGAAATTAGAGTGGATTATTGGCGTAAATCAGTCGATTATCTTATGTCAGAATATACAGATATTTGTAACTTATACAATATTAATTTTTGTCTTGGTATTTACAAACATTAGACTAATTTTAGTACACCTACGTATCATCCTAAATAATTAAAAGAGATTGGGAAATAAATAAATACGAAAGGCTCATGGAATTTCTTTATATTTAAAAAAATATTTAAAGAAACAATAATATAAGAAATGTAATTTGTTCTGTACAATTCAATCATACAAATATTTTAAATTAATAAATGCGTTACAAAATTTATAGGATAGATACACAAGTATAGGTACAGATTAATGTGCTATTAATCAGTACAAAAGTTGAAAAATATAACCCGTATCTAAGTCTAGATTTAGTAGATATTTAATTTCAAAATTTACTAGAATTTTACTATGTACAAAGCTTTAACTAGATTCACTTTAAACTATACATGTTATATGAAAAGTGTGTTAAGTTATACCTAGGTACATATATATAGCTCAAAACAAAAAAAAGTATACTGAGTAGTTGAAAACATTCACGAGTTCCATACCAAGAGGAAACAAATCAAGACACTTTTACATAGGATCACACGGTTGACATTAGTCAGTGAAGACTTTTAAGAAACGGGTAACGATAGACATTAGTATCAAATGTTAGACTCCAATATAATTTCCCTTTACTCATCTTATGTCAAATGAATAAAGCTTGTTTGTAGGGAGGAGTAAAAGGTAGATTTACGAATGCAGAGTTAATAAATGACAGAAACAGTTATTACAAAGCATCAGTAGATAGGTACATACTTAATATTAATTTTATTTGAAGTTAGAGAGAATTTGGGACGACAAGGATACGATCCAAGTGAAGTAAAGTAGGTAAAGTATATTTCGATAATTATAGTCGAAGTGTTGTTTACAAATGGGAGAATGATAAACGATGTACCTACGCGGAAATGATAACACGTTATTTGGACGCAATATTATTGTCGAAGTACATACAATTTATGTTAATATCAGTCTTTGCCACAACTTCACTGGATGGAATTAAAAATCTGTGTACCTAGGCACGAAATCAATAAACGTGAGAAAGAATATGGTAACGACTCTCAAGCTGTAGGCATATATTTATTTTTACTTTTTGAATATTGACAAATACTCAAAGGTATTCGATTAGCATTTAACATGGGTTCTCGTACATACCTTTGTTCAACGACAAACACGGTGTGTCTTTGCTCACGTTGCACGAACGCAGTGTCAAATCTTAAAATTGTATGAAACATATAAGTTAAGCACTAGGGTCTCTGTAATCATATGGCCTTGCCAATATTCCGAGCTTTTATATATGGATATCTAACTAGTTGCTCTATATTTAATAAAAACCTGCGGGTCTGCTTTTATATCTCGCTGGAAACATAAAAATTTCAAACCGATATTCGTCAATACGGAATCCTTCATAAATTAGCTACAAATAGTACTTTCGACTCTGATGAACATTTATAGTACCTACTTAATGTTTATTGGTCGTCTTTATTTTGGTCTTACAATTTTAAGTCCATAGGTGATTGTTCAGCTCTCGCGACTTTATGATCAAGAGCTACGTATTCAATCTTATCTTGAATACACTCGGTATTCAATCTTATCTCTGCATCTCGATTCCTGATATTAAGATCATTGCTACTAAAATTAAAAGGTTTTCGAACAGCCACTTAATTTTTTTTTAATTTCAAGATTTTAACTTTATTTATCATATAAGTTTGTTAGGTTTAACTTGAGTTACAATGATTTTTGGATCGATATGAGCATGTGCAGACCGCTTGACGGACAGACGCAATCGGAATAGCCGTCTCGAAGTGGTGCAAATTTTGATATGTATTCTAATATTTATCTTTATCAGACAATCGGATTGTGTTTACAAGTATATTCCTGCTGCTTATAGACAAAATTCGGATTTCTATCAATTTTAATATAGGTTCTGTTCTGGACAACCCTTTTTGGCACAGATTTGAGTCTGACCATTTAAACGCCCGAAATATTACCAAATTTATACAGTCATTAAGTCAGCTGCAGCAGACGGATAAACAAAATTAAAATAGGTTCAGGAAATAACCCGGACTACCTGAATATTGGTTAAATTAACCCGGGAACTTGGTACAAGAAAGGTAAAATACTACCAGCAGACATCCATGTAGGTGTTCAGCCAAAATGTCTGACTAGTAAGTTTCCGACACAATTAATGGAAATAGATATTAAAAACAATTATGCATATTAATTTCACCTAATCTTATTAGATGCATATTAATTTCATCTAATTATATTTAAATATACAAAGGTGTAAGACTTACATTAAAATGTAGTCAATGAGTCTGTTTCTTATAGTTCAGTTGTAAAACCCAGTATGAGACTTACTAATAAACTTGTTTAATGCTTAGATATAAGAAGGGGCTCGTGTATTTTGTCTGACATCCGATGTGACGAAGAATCTAGCTTAATCAATTGTAAAAAATTCAAATTAAGTGAGTATTAAGAAAACGTATTGAAATAAGTAGCGGGTATTGTAATATTCATCTGTACTGGTACTGATATAAACAATAAACTACGATGGTCATGTTTTTAGCCGAATAATATTACACTAAAATGCCGCCAAAAAACCCGCCTATATGCCAGGCAGGTAGACCCGGATAAGTATTTTGTAAAAATATGGTATAGCGCATAGCGTCTCTAGTTACACAACTAAAAGGTTACAATTAACAGTTATATATTTAAACTAGTCAGGTATGTAGTCAAAGCTTAACTATTTATTAGTACATTAGCTACACTATGTATATTCAAGTTTACTTGGTAAATTAATTGGAAATCAATAATATAAAAATACAAAATCAGGTGCTTTTTTATGTCGAGGTCATTTATTTTATTCTAAGGTAGATCTGTAGTTATAACAATACCAAAGTAGTAATCAGAGTTGCCTTTCTTTGAAAACTTTGACCGCCACCATTTCCCAAATATTTGCCAAATATGACAAAATCACAGCCCGAACATAAAATTAATGCTTACTGCGGTTACACTGAGATCAGAAATATTGGAGTTTCGTATTTTCCCATTCTGTCCCTAGAATCCCGTAACTGCAACTTTACTACCAATTTGTAGAGGTAATATGACATAGTTTGTTTGGTAATCCATTGCAACTTTATCTTTCGGTATATAGCACAACAAAAAACAAATAAAACTTCGACCAATTTCAAGTGTTGCACTGAATTACTAAATATCTATCTATGGCACTACAAAGGAAACATTCACGTTACCCACAACTATTGAATTCACTAGAAGCAATGGAATCGATATTGTTTCTGTAAAAACCTAATATTACAATAAATGACCGGGACAAGGGTCGATATGAGGGTAGGGTTTTAGCAAATCCATCAATATCCACTGATATTACAAAATAAAGTTTTTCATAGCAATTTCCGGTGTAATAAAATTCGTACCTTTGTAATTCGGCTCTTGAAACTTATTACATGGTACTAATGTTTAAAAAATAACTAAATTAGGTATGTTTAATTTTATTTACGTTTTATTTAGACGACATCATAATATTGTTTGTAAGTTTTAAGATCAAAGACCTGGGATGAGTTAGGATTTTGTTCCTCAAGTTAGAGGCTTTAGTGCGATTTAAAAAGTACATAACTAGACGAGCCACATCGCTACACGAAAAGAAAAAGAATATGCGAAATTTGAATTACGTAGACAATTTCCAACGGATATTGATATTTTGCAGTAACGTATTATATACCGAAAATACCGAAACTTGCCCCAATATCTCTCACATTAGCTATAAGATAATGAAATATGACACAAACACACATAGTATTATGTAATATATAATTTAAACTATGACACAATGTACCCATGTTACGTTATCATTCACTTGAAGTGGTTATCCAATTTGGACCAGACAAACATTATATAAATAGGTAGGAAAGTACATCAATTTTATTCTATGCACCTATTCGCTAAACCTTAGTTTATGACGTTAAAAACATGGTTATCAAATACTACAAACCCAGACTACACATCTACATAAAACATGCCAGTCTCTTCGAAATCAACTTATAAAGCATTGCAACACTTTAAATAGGAACATAATAATAAAATTGACAAAACTCCAACATAATAAATACAATTTGCAAAGTCTATACTCAACAAGTAATATCGAATCTAACACGATCGGATCCAACTGTTTCCCTTTCGAAGCTCTAAACGTTATAGAAACTGCAAGTAGACTTGCAAAATTCAAACTTCATTACATTCCTAGTATACCTCTTTCAAAATAGCACCGCCATTCAGATTAATTTACGAGAGTTCTCTCAGTTGACGAGACTAAACTTCTTCACCTTTCCTATTTTTCGCACTCACCATTTCGTTTTAACTTTGTAACATTCGTCCAAATATCGTCCTTTCAGTCGTATTCATATTATTATAGTAAAATAATATGTTTAGCATCAACAACATTATCACCAGATCACCGGTACCTAGTACGTGTAGAGCTGAATCAGCTAGACATCAATGACGGTGTCTGCTTGCGCGTGCGCGTCCGACCTCGTTCGGCAACAGAGGTGGTCTATGGCGCGGTGCAGAGTTGCGGTCAGCGGGCGTGGCGCCCGGGCGCGCCCTCAGACCGCGGCCTGCGACGATAACTGCGTCGACTCGCTGCGACGCGGCGGCGCCGGTGGAGGCCTCTTCTTTATCGGCTTTGGATCCACCGGCCTCGGTACTGCACCCGTCTCTCGCCCGAACACGTTCTCGTAGAAAGGATCCTCCAACGTTCCGCCGCTTCCCGCGGTCCCATAATGCTCCTGAACCCACATCGAAACGCTCGTCTCTTTGTAGTCCTCTGAGAGTGGGTACTCCCTGAAGCCCAGCACTTCGTGTGGCGTCGTCGCCGGCTCCAGCTTACACTTCTGCGCCACCTGCCATTTCTTTCGCATCACTCGCTGTAGATCTTTGAGAAAGTCCTTTGGCGGGTTACTATTCGAATCGGCTAGCTTTTTAGGTGAAGTAAGACGCGTGCTTTCATTCCGTTTCGGCGGAGGGGGCTTTCGCGGTGATGCCGGTAATGGTTCCTTCGGTCCGAAACCGACTTTCTTGTTCGTTTTGTCGGAGCAGGTGGGAAGATCGTCGGCGAAGTTGACCTTCTTGATCGAACCGGTGCGTTCTTTGGAAGGGTTGGGAGGCGGAGTTGGGCTGCCGTTGGTTAACTTTTTAGCTTGAAGTTCGACTAGACAGGCGCCGTATGCGACGTTTTGATACGAGTCGCGACATGAGCTCCTGCTTATATCAGATTGTATAGAAGAAGCGGCGGAGACGACACTGTCGAGGGAAGGTTGACGGGGTACTGAGGAGGTGAGTCGCTGCACGGGGAGCGTTTGCGCCGACAGTTGCGACACAATATCCTGGACGCGACCAGTCGGTGTGTCGAGTGCGTGTTCCGGAGGCGGTGGTGGCAACGATAACTGCGATCCCGCGAGCTCCTCCATGGACTCCAACGGAGGAGGTGGGGGTAACGAGTCGAGGCTGAGCGTCGAACTGAATATAGCGTCTTCGACGGGTGGGGGAGGGGGAGGCAAATCGTCCTCACTGGCTACAACGGCTGGGGGCACGCGTCGCACCGTGTCGTAGATACAGGAGTACCCGTAGCCACCGGTCGAGCCGCTTTCGGAGCTGTTCCGGTACGAGTCTCGAGAGATCGCTTCGTAGTGCCCGTAAGTGGGAGAAGCAGGCTCGAGACGGCCAGCGACCACGCCGTTCTCACATGTATCTGGACAAAGATGACGAAAATCATTACACCTAAGACGTAGCCAAATGATCATGTGCATTTATTGTTGTACTAGAATCTAAAGGAAATAAATTATTTTGATTTTGATTTTGAAATGTTAATACGACATTAAATTTTAATAAAAACTGAATAAAATGTTTGGTTTTCATTGATAAATCAAAGATTTTGGCATAATTCGACATACGATTGTTGCATAATATTAAAACTAAAACTCTTTGTTATTAGTTTTGTGCATTGTGCACGATGAAATTTGATGTCTCTAGGACCAACGGTTTGGGTTGTGCGATGATTATATGGTTCAGTCAGTCAATCAATCAATCAAGAAACTTCCGCATCAGCGGCAGCCTTCATGTCCGAGAAGTGGAGACGCAAAAAATGGCTCGGAAGATGATGAACCAGTCAATCAATCTCTTCTTGGACTTGGAATTTAATATGAATGGGTGGGTCCTTTTTCGTGGTGTGTATACGTACCGACAGTTCCATGATGCCTCTTGAGCGTGGAGTCATCGGAGCGGGAAGGGCGTGATCGCCGCGTCAACGTGCCGGAATCTCCCCCTTGCTCTTCCCCACTCTCTCCGTCTTTCTCCACCATCTCTTTCAGTTGTCGCGTCATCCATGTTAGAGGGATGTTCGGTTTCATTGACGGTTTCCGTTTTATCGTGCCTGAAAAACAATGACTTTTAATTATATACGAAACTAGCCGTGTCCACAGACTTTTTACTCTTATAGGTCCCGATTTCGCGTAATTAGCTACACACTACATAGAACACACTACAAATTTCATGTCCCTAGGACCAAAAGGTTTGGGCTCTGCGTTGATATTTTATGTTCATGTCAGCCAGCCGGGACTTTGAATTTTATATGTATAGATAAATATAGGTACGCGCAGTGTGTTGTACATTAAATGAATATTGGATAACCATATATTTCCGGATGGCGGTTCGAAGCATCGAAAATTGTTTACTGAAATTGCATGAGACAGGAAAATTTTAAATAATACAAGCACTATCGCGTATAATGACAACTGCCACCATTTGCACGCAAGTCAGCGTTTAACGACGTCAAGCCATATCCAATATGCTATCCGCTAATACATCTTACTAATATTATAAACGCGAAAGTTTGTATGTATGTATGTATGTGAGGTTCTTACTCTTTCACACAAAAACTACTGAACCGATTGCGATGAAACTTGGAATATAGGTAGCTGGGGACCTGGATTAACACATAGGCTACTTTGTATCCCGATATTCCCGCGGGAACGGGACTTACGCGGGTGAAACCGCGGGCGCAGCTAGTACTCTATATAGTAGATATAAACATATAATTACCCATAGGGAATTCGCAGTCGAATGCGCTTTCCGAGGCCGTGCCACCGTCCGAGAGACATCCGCTGGAGCTTGATGAGGAGGCGCGAGAGTGTCTACCGAGATGAAAACATGTCAATCATTTATTTTATTATTAGGTACTAGGAGAGTGTCTATGGCTATGTCCGCAAAGACCGGAGGCTGCCTTAGCGCCTAAAGCTTGGCGAGTTAGCTAGCAAAGATCCTAACTAAAACGAACATTCTAGATTCTAGACCGTTAGTTTTAGTAAGTACTCGCTAGGTGTCTCGCTAGGCTCTAGACTCTAGACGCTAAGCAAGCTGTCTACCTGTGTGGACGTAACCTTATGAGAATATTTACACATACAAATCACTCGCAAGAGTATAAAATATCTCCCTGTGGTATCATATTATTAAAAGTATACTTATAACCTATTTGTAAGTTTTGAAAATAAGGACTTTACAAATGTAAACTGTAATATGAAAAATATTTTTGAGCATCTCACAGTAAAATGCTGTGACATTTGCAATAATAAAATGAATTTACAAACATATTAAACAAAATAAAGAACAGAAGTAACGAAAAAAGTCAACAGCGGAAAACATAAAACAAACGTAATTATAACTATTATGCAAATAAGGCTCGTACTCGTAGTAGCTAGTCGCACTCAGTGCTAAGCAGGCTCGAGGCGCTAAGCAAGCCGCCTACGCCCCTGCCAGTGCGGACGTAGCCTTACTTCTTTCAACTAAAATGTAAAAGGTACACACCTGCCACTGCTAATGTCGGAGTTAGCAACGCTGACGTTGCTAGAGGTAGATTGGGCAGGACTGTTGATGCCAACGGCGACTCCAATACTCTTTGTTGGAATTGAAGTTATCTGCAGATAAAAAATTCAAAATCAAATACATGTATTCAACTACCGTCTTGCAGTTTTACCTACGTATGTCTCGATCCCATGGGAATTTCGGAAAATCCTTTCTTTATTATACTAGACAAATTCATTCCTATCTAAACACCATAAAGTGCAATCTCCAAATTGTATGTGTCTAGGACCGGCGGCTTGGGCCCAACATTGATTTGAAAGTCAATCAGGCCTTTCAACTTTATATGTATAAGATTTCAAATGATCGTTTTGAATCATAAGCAAATTAGGGTATCTTCGGAATGCCATAAAAAGAAGACACAAGAAACACCTAGAAACTTTTGCAGTGATCGTGTTTTCCACATTGTCACATGAGCATTAAGTTCACTTGAAAATAAACTGCATTGACGACATGAAATCTAAATTATCACTTAAGGAGTGATTCATGAGTTTATCAGTTTTTATACAAAGCTTTTTATAGATATAGATATATTAGGTACTCACGGAACAAGATCGAGCGTGAGCTAGATGGTCCAAATCTTCTTGGGTCAGTTCTTCTACTAAAGTACGGTAATTTTCCAATAACTGTCTTCCATGCTGAAAGCAGTACGAGTAAAATTCATGAGTTGCGGTGTTAATGGACGAGGAGAATTCACAAAAAGTATTTTCATGTGTTAAGCTAATATTACCGCCTAACCAGATACTACCTAAATAAAACTAAAAGTCTGGAAAATTCGCGACTTGAGCACTTGGCGCTTAGTAGCTCAGTGCGGCCAGTCGTCAAATTATTAACAACAACAAACATTTGACACTAGCATCCATATAAAGTTCGTAAAAACACTAGAAGTGCTAAACCGATCACTATGAAATTCTGTACGTAGGTAGGTATTATAAAGGTAAGTAATTCATTTAATATTTTTATAAGAATCTTCAACTTAGTATTAATTGTTCCCATTTGCGTGATGGTTCCTTTTAGTGGGAGAACTAGCTCAGTATCAACTTTTCTATAAATTTTGCCACTAGATTGTATCATGACCCTGTTTTCAGAATCGTACATCAAAAATATAAACATAGAACTGAATTATCAAACTAAACAAAGAGCTGTCACATTCAAATAAATGAATGAGTTTTTGTTTACTTACATTTCTAATATAATATGTAAGTACGTAAGTGAGTAATAAATACCTTTGCAATCCGCATGGCAGTAACCCATCTCTCTAAAGTCCGCTGGTCATCAGCACACAAGAACTTTATGAATTTAACACTCTTTGGTTGTTGCAGCCTCGGGTGCTTTATTGCGAAGCAATAGTCAGTCGGGGATTTGTACTTCTTTTTCCAGTTCAGCCCTATATATACTTCGTTGTTTTCGAATGTAGCCAGGCAAACTAGTTCTTTCAACGTCTTCACTTTTTCCTTCGGCGAGTAGTATAGTCCTATGTAAGCGACAATTAATAATATATTCAAATTCAAATATGCAAATCACTGACGAGAAAACCAATATGGCATGGTTAAAAAAATTACGCTTGCCTTTTTTATTTTTAACTCAAAACTTTCGTTATACAAACGCACTTCGAAATAGAACTCATTTTAAGGTTTTTTTAATGTAAAATAAGAAGGTAGTTTATAATAACTTTTTCGAACAATAAGAATGACAAGTTACATCTCTGTCTACCCTTAGTAAAGAGTGTCTGCAAAAGCATTGCAACAATGCGGATTTTAGTAAAAACAACGCGATTAAACCGGAAAATGAGTTTTATTTTAATACAATGTCGCAAAAACAGAAGAAAAATCTAAACGCATTTATATCGTTTCGTGCAAGGAGGAGATAATAATCAAGATACCTATTTGATTGACCATAGCATTAACTGAGTACCTAAACATCAATTTGGAAATAAACCTTTGAAACTTGGGAATATTAGGGGTCTCTGTCAGACTATTCGAGAGGGAAAATATGAGATTGGAAATACATCATGAGAAGTGCATTGGTTTTCCAGTCCGTGATACAAAAACATTAAAACAAAAATTCGCAAGGACAATTCGCTAATGGCTTATAAAAATAAAGGAAAAACAAAAAAAAGTGTGGCCACACATCGCTAGCTTTCTGAGCTACTAACCGGATGGTCGGAGAACACAGTATATCTTTTTCCATCCCTTTTTGGAGTCGTTTTTGAGGTACAGTGGTCCCTCCATCGGCGGTACAGGGTGTCCGGAGACTGAGGGCACGCTGCTGGCCGCTCCGCTCTGACCGAAGAATTCTTCGATGATCACCTGTCTTGAATGCTCATCTTGTTCACTCGAACATCCTGTAAATAAACAAATCAATACTTAGATAAGTAACTTCCATTTATAAACTTTAAACATATCCAATTTGTATTTACGTTAATTAATTGAGGTCTCCTTTACTAAGAATCTACAGTTCGTCTGTCTTAACTTTTAAAAATCACGTTTGATGTTAAGGAACTCTCTTAAATATTGCTTTATTTTTTTGTTGTTATTGCGGCTACAGTAATACATCTACTGTGAAAATTACAACTGTCTTCCTGTCTTTCTGTCTGAAGAATTCTGTCTTATAAAAGAGTAACAACACCAATTAGGAATAAGTAACGAACCTCTATCGTCTTCTGTCAATAGGTATTTCTCAGGAATTTGAAATAAGGATATCTTGTCAGGCCTTTCCGCGAACAAAATTTTATTTTTGGACTCTCTTGTCCATAGCATCAAGTTGTCGACTAACATCTCGTGGTCTTCATATATACGCTCTGTTGTAAAAGAAACAAAGATGTTAGATAAGTAAGTAATGCTCTTACAAATGTTTGATGATGGTTGACGATACGTGTTATGAAATATCGAAAAAAAAAGGGGATGATTCTTATTAGACAGGAACGTGTACGGGTCAGGGCGCGGATGGGCTTCTTTTGTATGTGTAAAAGTAGCCAGTTCCCACCCTAATAAGAATCATCCCTAAAGGGGGTGATAGACGTGCGAGTAAGTACGCGGATTTGTTGCTTGACGACATTTTTGCCTGTTTGTCACCGACATGGAGTCGAGGGATGATTTATATAAGACCGTCTCGGGTCCGACCTTCGTTGTCCATTGCTCGGCGAGCAGTCGATCGGTCTGTTGCCACCGAGTGGCGGCCGAGCAATGGACAACGAAGCTCCGACCCGGCCCGAGGCGCTCGTAACGGTCTAATACAAATCATCCTTAAGTACGCGATCTTATAAACCGTCGGCGATGCAACCGGTTTGAAATCTTAGAAAATTTGTTCTCGTGTGTCACCGATGACGGCGATTCGAGTAAGTACGCCTATAACCCCATTAAAACGTGGTAAACACTCGTTATTTAACTACGTTAGTAGTGGAAAGTGTTTGTTTAAAACCAAATATTTTATTATAAATGTGTAGCGGTCGCCCACAGCACCTACTAGATGGCGTTACTAGTATGAATCCTGGATCGCGATACCAACTTTCTTTCTGAGATAAGCTGGGCAAAACTACCTGCCCGGTGGAAGATCTTCCCTTTGGAGGTATACACCACCTCATACCTCCAAAAATGGTTCAAATATGCATTGCAATGATTTCTAATAATAAAGTACAACATACCCATGTTGAGATCGGGCAAATGCTCGACGATTGCCCACTTTGGTTCCATTGTTACATGATTTTTGTCAGCTAGCAGCCGAGTTACGTATCCACACGTCATTTTCTCGTCCACCAACAAACTTTTGGAAGATCCATCCATCGAAAAAGCTTTTATGAACAATTTTTTAATGTTCGCTTCGCGCATTCGCTCTAAAGCTAGTTTTATCTTATCCGCTTTTTGTTGAAAGCTCGCATCCTATTGAAAAAAAAAACAGGAAAAAATTGAATAAACCGTCCACTTTTATAATACGATAAAATTGAGTAAAACTTTTATAGCCTTATTAATGAAAAGGGAGTAAGGTCGGAGTAGTTATTCCGCTTTTTGTTTCTATCTGTCAACTTTGAATTTTTTTGACACTGAGAAAACAAACTATGTTTTCATTACTCCGACCTTACTCCACGGTATTAATAAGTCTATAGTTACCTTTTGCGTTTGGTGCAGATTTAGTTTTAAGGCTTTGCATTTTGAACTGGCGCTGCTCGAAGCCGATGACTCGCTCGATAACATAGATACCTATAAAACATTTTTATTAAAGTTATTTAAAAATATCTTCAAACAAATTAACACTTATATTCACTTTTTGATTTATTTTAAACTAGTTGCCGGCCGCGGTTTCACCCGGGTAAGTCCTGTTCCCGCGGGAATATCGGGAAAAACAGTAGCCTATGTGTTATTCTCTGTATCCAGCTACCTATATTCCAAGTTTCATAGCAATCGGTTTAGTAGTTTTTGCGTGAAAGAGTAACAAAGTCACATACCTACAAACTTTCGCGTTCATGCTGCCTGGGGATCTGGAAGACCTGCCATAGGCACATACATACTTTTTATCCCGATAATCCCGCAGGAACAGGACTTACGCGGGAAAAAGCGCGGGGCCCACAGCTAGTAATGTAATATGTAGATGAGCATTATACGTACGGTGTCACTGAAAGCTGAATCATTATCCGGCGAGTCAGTTCGGGTGATGTTGGACGTGACGTCGCTTGAGTCTTTCTCTTGTCGCTGATTCTCAGCAGACCCTTCTCTCTCTAAGGAATTTAAAAAATAAAAATGAAAATATTGACCAGCACTAAGGTTGAAACCTATAGTCCGAACTTTGACTTTGCTAAGCAAAACCTGTGACTTAAAACATTATTTGGTATTTATATAGTAATCTTCGCAACTAATCAAAGTTTTTGCTTAGCACATTAGAAGTTTTTCAAATTTACAATGTAAACCAATCAAAAATAATGACCTAAACTTTGCTTCTCTGTTATGACGATGAAGTTCGTTTTATTTTATTCGTATACCTATTACAAAATTAATTTCGACGAGGTATAAACTCCAATTAAAAGTTTTCTGCTTAGTTTTTGCTAAGCTCAGACTGAACAAAGTCAAAGTACGCACTATAACTTAGTGCGTCACAAAAGTGGTGTATTTGAGTAGGAACAACGAATAGTCCCAGACGAAAACGCTGGCTTTTTTCTCCTCAGTTGCCTGACATCTACTGACAATACTCTACAGAGTTTCTATTCACGGTTTGTACCGATTTATGCATCGAAAAGGAAATATTACGAACAAACTGAACAAACAACCAATTTTATCACTTTCACACCAAAATTAACCTTGTGTTTAAAAAATGAAGCACAAGGTTAATTTTTCAGCAAACTAAGGACATTGTTACACTTAAATGAACCGATTTCTGTAGATAAACTCAACTGAGGATTTTATCTACTTTTTCCGTCTGACGACTGTGCCATAGAGGAGGAGATTGCAGGGCAGGATAATACTTCATAGCTAGTTCAATTTATCTTTAACATTTGTCTTTTCTCTCAGCATTTGTGTTTGTTCTTCTTTCTTAAATTGTACTGATAGTCATTCATCTATCTAATACTTTTAGTGAAAGCAACCATAAAAGTTCAAAATCTTATGTATTTATCTATTTTTTCGTTCAAGCAAGTGGCGATTGTTAAATAACTGAGCCATACATATATCATGGCCTACGATAATAATCACGGGCACGACGCGACTCGATTACGCCACAGCTCCATGTTCTCTTATCTTTTAACGAGAAATTTCGCCAAATGACACAACGTCGTGCTCCGCAGCGCAGGAATATAGTACCAATACGCTTTAAGGGCGTACCTAAACGTCATATTACATTAAATTGTGACAGGGATAGCGCCAGCGATTCTCAGACGTGTACAAGAAGGACGTAAGACGCGACTATGCGAAATTTTAGAGCAAAAACTCAAATATTCGCTAATTACAATTTAACTAGACAGTTTATCAAAATAATATGTTAAGCATATTCAAGAAATAATTAATACCTATTTTATATAATAAAATCTTTATGAAGTAATGGCTAGCTTCAAAGATATTTAACAAAAAACATTTTTGAAAGACGTGTTTTTCATAATTATAAACTATCGTTTTTTTTAATAATCTTGTTTTCACTCTAAGGACATAATAGCATTTAAATATTAATTTCAGATTTTCCATCTTTCTACTATGTAGGCACCGTGAATGCCGAATTATATTTGCAAGTTTATCTGAGCAAAATTGGATTTAGAGCGCTCTTAACTTTCAAGGAAACGACTAGAAAGTTACCGAGAAGAAGTTACTATGTTGGCCGTAACATATTGCTTGAATTGTAATTGCAAATCTTTAACTCATTTACTACTGAATAAAAGTTTGACTGAGGTAAGAAGGTACATGCATTGTATAATTCAAATAGTTCTACGCGGGAGGCCTTGCGTTCGTGGTATTTATTTGTCCAATAAGTAGTACGGGCCGAGAATGGTTTTGAAGTTAGTATACGTGTAAATGATGTAGCATTAATGTATGCTATTACTAACGAGTTGAGTTAGTATAAGGCTTTTTACTTTTCAGAGTTTTGAGGCATAGCTTATATCTGCTGATATGAACTCATTGGCCTAGTTGCACCTGCTGATATTGATTAGTCGTGCGTGCAACGATAGACGAGGTCATAACTTGGATGAGGGGCCGATTATGTTTTTTTTCTCGAACTCCTCCGTGTTTCGGAAGGCACGTTAAGCAGTTGATCCGAGTTGTTATACCTAGTGTTAGAGTTGTTCAGATGGTCCTAGGGCCTCCAACTTAACCTAACGAGCTATACAGTCGTTAGGTCAAGTAAGAGGCCTTGGCGACCTGAGCAACTCTAACACTAAGTGAGCCCCACCACTATATGAAGAAGAATAAAAAATCTGCTGATAACATTCTACAGGAGTAAATAACGCAAAGTACACAATCATACCCAGAAAAACAACTGCATTTTGGAAAGACTTACTGGCAACGACCCTTGATATTTCTTCATCGTATTCGGAGTCCAGCGCGCAGAGCTCCCCCAGGATAGCGTCCAGGTCAGCATCCTGGGTCTCTTCAAGGTTGGCCATCGAAAACCGATAAGTATCGATGCGGGGAGCGACTATTTCCAACGGCCTTAGTGCGGACGACACGTCATTCGACGTGTTTAGACCCTGAAATTGTTCAACAAGTTAAATATGAAATAACCACGATTTTTAAAAGAATCAGTTTTTTTTATCCACAGGATTTGTTAATTAAATATTGTTCCATTTTTTCGTTTATAACCCAGAAAAATGCAAGGTGAAATTAAACACTTTATTTTTCATTTATTTTTTATTCACTTTTAGTGGTTCACCGATAATGAACGACAATGGCTATGTTCAGAGGCTTCTAAGAGTGATTCACTGAAAATGAACGATAAGTGTAATGTATAAACAGGGGTTTTCATCTTTCACTGTTGTTATTCATTTCCAATGAAAGTCAATAGCCGCGCTGGGAGTTTGCCTCACAGTGAAAGATTTATTTAATCGATTTTAAATTTAACGTAATATATGGTAATTAGAGCTTAAAACCGAATGGCCAATTATCAGGTTAATCTTTTGAATAATTGGAAGGCAAACCTGATAATTGGAAGCCTAAAATTTCTTCGAAATATGTGGCTCTACATTATTGTTTGGCTAGATTCGATTTTAAACTGAATTTCAATGTATGTGAAATCAAAATGAATTAAAAACTAACACTCCTAGTGAAGCATCGATAGTGATTCACTCGCAGTGAACTCTGTCTAATATCGCCCTTAACTGAATTCGAAATTTGTACGATATTGCAAATCAAATATTAACGAGACGTCGCGAACTAAGTATGGCGCGAAAGTTACACTCTACACTATAACCGTAATTTATAAAACAGAATGCAGAAGGTTGCGTGTTCGATTCCCGCCGCGCCGGGTGCAAGTAGTTATTTATGTTTCGAAATAAATATCTATTTGTTTCTGGTCGGGGTGTTCTCTATGTATCTTACGTTACAAATAAAAAGTTGATGTAGTATACATATACGTTGTCTAGTACTTATAATACAAGCCTGGTGCTTTGTTTGGGGCTAGATTACGATGTGTATAATGTCATGTAATTTTAGTATACTCATTATAATTACTACTACCTACTTACAATACGTTTTGTTTTTATTATTTTTGTTCTTTTGTTCAACTTAGGAAATGATAGGTGTATATCATAAAGTAACATGTGGATAATGTTGTTGGCTTCACTGTTATTTAAGTCTTAATATGTTCAAACTTAGATTTAAGTCTAAAGTGTAACTGTTTTTTGTCCCAAATAAAATAAAAAAAAATAATTCATAATTACTTAGTATTATACTGCAAATAAACATTGATTGTAAATTGGTAACTTCCTTACACCTAATTTTCGTAGAAATATTTGTTGTCGGTTACGCTTTCAAGCTGAGCCGATTTTGATGTTTAATCGCTCGTTGCACTTCAGGCAATTTAAATAATTCGATATCGGCTGATTTTCGTTCAATGTCGGACTCCTGCAGCGAGTGGTATCAACCACTTTTCAGTCGTGCGGTTAAGAAATTGAACGAAAATCAGTAGAAATCGAGGTATTTAAATCGCTCGAAGTGGCGCATTTGGTTCAAAAATAGAGCCCCTGAACCGCTGAACCTATATTGGTACAGTCCAGAGATAGATGGCACCTTAGAGAAGGACATAGGCTACTTTTGATCCCGATATTCCCGCGGGCTCGGGCCTTACGTGAATGAAATCGAGGGACGTAGCTAGTTTATGACTAGGTATGTGAAATGTTAGAACAAAAAATAAATAGTAGGAGGTAAAACTTAACAATTTATCAAAAAAATATGCTGAACATAACATATTCAAGAAACATTTATGAGGTTTTGCAAGTGAGGAGGACCGCTATAAGTCGGTGAAGGTGAGGCCAGAGGTTCATTCATACATATATGCAGGTTACTTTTGTTTACGAAAATTTTCGGGCGGATGGTGCCCAAAACACTTCTAGTTCTTTCGTAGAATTAAAGTTATTTTACTATTTCAATTTCGATAATCAAATTTAGAAAGTTTCTACATACCTATACCCTTTTTCAGAAACTTAGATCAAAAATGTAAACACAGGACTGTCAATTCTTGTTCTTTTATACAGCTAAATGCCATTTGGACATTAGCCAGTGTCAAGTATTTTAATATTTACATCGAAACAGTCAAGTCGAACGAGGGAATCATTGTAAAGCGGCGGCCATTTACATTATTGTTCACGGAGCTTTGGAGACAACTGTCAATTGTATTATTAAGGGTTTTATTTTTAGGAAAAAGTGAAGAAAAAGCTGTCACTTGCAAGTAATTTATGGAGTCTTGGCGGGAACTCCTTGAGGAGATGTGGTGCTAAATTTTCATTTTTGTGAAACCTAGTTCATATGCGTGCAAATTGTTTAATTTCGGGGGCATATTAATCAATTTAGTTTCGTGAAGGTGTACAAGTGGAATGAAAGTGAAAATCGGTGCAAAACATTGACTTAGTGTTGTCTCCAAGGCTCCGTGAAGATTGTTTGCAAATGGCCGCCGTGTTTACAAATGATTCCCTAGACTTGACTTTAACTATGATGACTTGACTGTTTCGATGCAAATAACTTGCATAATAAATTAGAATACATGACACTGGCTAATTTCCTAATGGCCATAATCGGTTCACAACCGATAAGAAATAAATAAAAAGTAATTTATATTAGTTTTTTTGTTTACATTTTTAACCGACTTCAAAAAAGGAGGAGGTTATCAATTCGTCTGTATGTATAATATTTTTTTTGTATGTTCACCGATTACTCGATAAAAAGGGTAAAATAACAAAATAATTAAAAAATTAAAAAACCGACTTCAAAAAAGAAACAAGAAAAAATAAAAAAACAATTGATAAAAATGACCAAAATAACCTCTACATAGGTACAGTGCCACCGACTAATTAATCTGTTTTATCATCTGAAGTCGGGCAGTTTTACTGGTTGGTTCCATATTGTACTTAGTTTGGCTGCCCGACTTCAGATGATAAAACAGATTAATTAGTCGGTGGCACTGTAACAGTACCTATGTAGAGGTTATTTTGGTCTTTTTTATCAATTGTTTTTAAATTATTTTTTGTTTCTTTTTTGAAGTCGGTTTTTTAATTTTTAAATTATAGATCAAAGTTTTTGAAAAAGGATATTCCGAGTATAGGCACTATAACACTTTTGTATAAGTTGACAACAAGATTGTTATCCCAAAAGGCCCCTTAGACGTCCATATTCTAATCCTTATTCGTTGGAGTCACAGTAGCCTGTTGAATATAATTAACGTTCCAATTAAGTATCAAACAAGTAGACACGAAAACGTTACGAAGAATGTTATTGTTCCATAAAACGAACAACGTTCTTTTATTTATTATTTGTAACCGCTCCTAATTTTCACGCAAATAACATTTGGGAGCGATTATATATAATAAACAATAGCTACGCCCTTCGGTTTCACCCGCATAAATCCCAAACCTGCGACATTTTCTAGCTAAATCAAAGTATTCTATGTTACTCTCTCCATTTAACTATCACTATTTAAATTTTCTTACAAATCGAAGAGGAAACAAGCAAAAATATACAAACAACCTTACGGATTCTGGATTGGATAAACGACAATCGAGTTGGTATAGTACCAAAGGCATTCATAAGCCAGGAATGCAATGTTAAAAGCTATCTTTAGAGAGTGTTTTGATTTAGTTTTAGATTTTAGAAGTTACGACAGAATGGGTGGTGTTCCCAAAATTTAACATACCGTATTTGTGTCTAATAATTCCATAGTTTTGTTTTCAGTATGAGAACAGTTAACACTCCTCGACTTCCCTCCAGCTAGACGAAAGCTTCTATTAAGTGACGATAAAAAGCCCCCGCGTTGCCACTTGCTCGGCTCGTTGAGTTGCACATCCATCATTTCGTTTACATTGCAACGTGTGGATGTGTGGATACAATGAGTCACAAACCAGCACTTCACGCTATTAGCAAAGTATGCCAAAAGGCCGGCGGCGCCACAAGCTGCGCATACTGTGCTTCTTGAATTAACACCTTGGCTTCGACGCCTATATTCACTACACACTAATGTCAAATTATAATAAGTACTCAGTTCTTAACTGGATATTTATTCTCTTACTAGTACGTTACTAGTACACATGAACGTATTACGGAAACAAGTTTGTTATTGCCACCACGATCGGAGTCTGCGCGGTACTGCGGTACTATACTACCACGGCGCGGATACCCTACACATGTACCTAGTAAGTACACAACACAACTGTCTACAGTCTAACTAACCATAGCAATTTTGTCCGTTCACCAAACTACAACGTTGTTATACTTTTTTTAAACTTACAAGGTTTCTGAGTAAAGTTTATAAAAGAGCAATGAACGCTCCGAACAGCGACTGTATAAACGCGTCAAACGAACGCGGTCTCGAACACAACTGTCGTATCGTAGTGGAGCAAAGTGAAGTGAGTCAAAGTGTAGCATAGCCGCTGAGTCGGGCAGGGGGGACCGCGTGCTCGTGTGTGCGTTCGCTTCCAGACCCGTCGAAAGCACCGCACTTTGTCTGTGTGCACCGGAGTCCCCTCGTGCTTCCTAACCCTCGTATTATGCTCGTCTTGAAGCCCAAAGTGGTAGAGTGCCACCCACATCACCCGCTCAACTGGAGCGCCCGCCTTTATATTTCACAATATCATCAAAGCTAACGACGTATGGCATACTATGCACTCGTGCAATGTCGCTCACTGAACTTTTATAAGCTCGCTTACACAACGACTAAATAAATTTTGATTCATCCTAATCCTAGGGCACAGAAATGTAATGGTAGGTGTAAATAGGTACGATACTAAGGTACACTGAGTGGTAATGTACTTATACCCAGGAGGTAGGTACTTTTATATTTGAGATAACATAATGGTAATGTAATAAAAGTAACTAACAAGTAAACGCATTCAAAATATTATGTTTACCTGTAAGTTGCCTAGAAGATATCACTTGCGATGAGACGTCTTCTGTTGTGTCATTCAATATACCTACCTACCTATTTACTTATTTGACAAATCCACAGCTCTTTATGTTACTTAGTTGATACAAAAAATCTATTACAGCCATCATAGGATTGTTTTTTTTAAACTTTAAGTTAAAGACGTTAAAGAGTTAAAAATTAAAGACATTAGGGGCTGATTTTTCAAATCCCTAGATAGATATAATATCTGACAAATAAAATGTAACAATACCGAATAAAAAACGTCACTATAATATTAAAATGAAACAAAATTTGAGGGCTTTTAAATTTGGTTGAGTTCGAACTTATTCAACAGATATATTTTATCTGAGGAATGAAAAATCGGCTCCAAATATACCTTAGTAATTTCTAATGCGATAAACAGGAGTAAACACCAGTTCTTATACCTCCACTAGGATCATACTTTAGAATAATTTATTTTCAGGATTCGGCAAACGTAAAGTGTAAAACGGGACTATCTCACTAATATTATAAATACGAATGTTTAGATGTTTGGATTTCGATCACGAAAAACTACTGAACCGATTGCTATGAATCTTAATATGCAGATTGTTGTAGATCAGGATTAAAACATAGGCTACTTTTTATCCCGATATCATCGAGGGATCGGGACTTACGCGAGTAAAAGCGCGGGCACAGGTAGTATACATTATCTCTTATTCTTATTATTTTCTTAGTTATGGCTTCTGTCAGCAATATAGGACAATTTAGCCAGTTTCTCGTACTAATAGTGAACTATCACTATTATACTGTAATCGTTTGAAATAATTTTCAATGCGTGAAGCCTGCAGAAATCAGGGCCACGATTTTTCTCCAATCCCATGGAACATTTGTTTGTAACGTGCTAATTTCGTGTTTGGCACTGGTATTCTTATTTTTACTTAACTCGTTGAACTTCGCGTAACTAAATTGATAACATGCCGCCGAAATTAAACAATTAAAACGCAATAAAACTAGGTTTTGCGAAAATAAAATTCAGGACGACGTTCCACTAATGCGTCAAAAACAAAAGTCCTATATTATCTGTAATTGTTATTTGTAATATCATATTTTATCTCTATTAAAACGAAAAGTTGCCATGTGGTTGCCTTGTTTCATAAGAACATCATGACCAACAAAGTGTAGATATTTAGCGAACACAATCCACGCGGCTCCATCCGTACGACAGCTGGCACAAATAGGTGGCTCTGCGATTTGGTGTTTTCGAACAAGGATAGTGTAGGCATCATGACCTAGATTTTTATTCACTTTGTCCTACTTCTTAAACGCAAAATAGCCGCACCCACGCACTTTCAATATTATTACGTACGTAATGATCCTGCAAAGGTAAAATAAAGTGACATATTAGGGGTTAAAGTATGAAATTGCCGATTTGTACTGAAAATCTTAATTGTTTATTTTTTAAATTTATAACAAATTTATTTAATCAAAATAGTTGCCATTATTATCTATACATTGCTGCCATCTAATGGGAAGGTTATTAATGCCTTTGCGATAGAACTCCGACGATCTAGACTGCACAAACTGTGTGAAAGCATTTTGTACTGCCTCCTGGGAAGAAAACTTCTTGTCACGTAGATAATTGTCCAAATCACGAAAAAAATGGTAGTCCGTTAGAGCAAGGTCTGGTGAATACGGAGGATGACGAATGGTTTCTAAGTGCAGTTCCTGAAGGGTCAAAATGGTTTCTCGTGCTGTGTGAGGTCTCGCGTTGTCGTGGAGCAATAATGGTGAAGATCGATTCATGAGTCGGGGCTGTTTTACTGCTAGTTTTGTCAACATGGTTCGGAGTTCGGCACAATAGACATCTGCCGTAATTGCTTGACCAGATCGAAGAAAACTATAGTGAATAACACCATGCTGAGACCACCAAACAGTTACCATTACCTTTTTATTGGTAAGTTTTGCTTTAGGACACTGTTGTGGCATTTGACCTGGGGTCAGCCATTGCATTTTTCTTTTCCGGTTATCATAAAGAATCCACTTTTCATCACATGTTACAATTCGATCCAATATTCCTTCATTTCTGTACCGGTTCAACAAGGCAACACAAGTTTCAACATGCGTTTCTTTCTGCATATCAGTCAAATCATGAGGCACCCATTTTTCGTATTGTTTTATATTATTGATTTGACGCAAGTGAGTCAATAAAGTGGGTAAGGTAACGTTAAACCATGCCGCTAATTCCTGGGTAGTTTGACTAGGATCGGCTTCCACTATCTCTCTCAATTCATCGTTATTCACCTGTGTGGGCGGTCTTCCTCGTGGCTCGTTCTTTAAGTCGAAATTTCCATCACGAAAGCGTTTATACCAAAATCGCACGGTGCGTTCATTAGTAGACCCCTCTCCAAACGCAGCATTGATATTGCGGGCTGTTTCTGCCGCGTTAGTTCCGCGTCGGAACTCGTATTCAAAAATCACTCGAATTTTCGCAGTATCCATCTTTCTTGTCTAAATTGAATAACAAAAACAATTGAAAGTCGATATTCAAATGTTTCACATTTTTTAAAAAAAGAACATCACAGAAACCATTTGAAAAAAGTTTCATTCGAAAACCTCAAACCATGAAGATTCTATGTCAATTCAAAGAACCTATTGCAATAAAACGGCAATTTCATACTTTAACCCCTATTATTATTCATAATAATTTAGCAGTTTCGTAGGATATATTTTTTGTGTAGTGAATACAAAACCTATACAGGAAAAACAGTTCTTTCGAATCGGTACACCAGTCCCTTTACATCTGGTCTTAAGGCGAGGTTCAATTCAATGGGAAGTAATCTTAAACTATTTTTTTGGTTAGATAAAATGTATAGTGTACTTCAAAAAACCTAATGTGGAAACATTTGGTAAGACTATAAGCAACTTCGCTCGATAAAAAAATCTCAGATTTTTTTTGCATTTTTCCGTCTGTATTCATAGTATATTGGACTTTTATTAATAAAAAAAAAAATCGTAGGTGTTAACATTTATAAGAGATATGTTTACTTAACAATTCTAAAATATAAAATATGAAACCAACCAACCTTGAAAGCTCGGTCGTTAATAATAATGACGTTATTGAATAAAACGCGAGTAAAACCCGGTGAATATTGTGTTTTAAATATAAAAACATATGTTTAACAATATGATTATTTATGAAAGATTTTCGCATTCTGTTGTCTGGCGTGGACGGACAAAGGAATTTTACTCGGTACAGCAACAGGCCCCCCTTAAATGGGCTCAAAATTCAAAAGTGTTTAAAATCATTACCATCACTGACAAGTTATTAAGAAGTATACGTATACGGTACTCGAGTGTAAAGAGTCGTAAAAAATGGGAAACAGGTGGTGGACGAAACACCTGCCCTCGCCACCGACAGATGCGCAAGATGCTTTATTTGATCTCGGTGGTGTGTTGTGCTTGATATAACCACAGCGTGGCCGAGAAACCGATTTCCCAGATTTAATATATCTACCTACTAATTTCATACATAAGTGCCAATAATTTTAAGGATATTAATATATTGAAGAGAACCCAGGACATATCTATATGTCCCAATTGAGTCAGGTATATTTAGATACCTGTCTCAATTTGGTACGTAAATGCCCATACATTGAGTAGATAAATTGATAATAATATTATATAACTAGCTGCGCCCCGCGGTTTCACCCGCGCAAGTCGCGATCCCGCGTCGTTCTTACACCCACCTACCGCAAGCAAAAATCCACACTTAAACAGTCGCTCATTGAAGTACTGTTGAAGCTAGGCGCTACCGCGCCTGGCATCATCAGTACTTCCCTGGTCATCCGTTTAAGTGTGGATTTTTGCATTGCGGTAGGTGGGTGAAGTAAGGCAAAATTTGTTGATGACGATCGATGACGAGAGATGACGGACGATGGTTAAAAAAAAACATTTTTTTTAAATTTTATCCGGATATCCGGACAACCGGGCTTGATATCCGGATAAAAAGCCTATATGTTAATCGGAGTCTTAAGCTACCTGCATACCAAATTTCATTGAAATCGGTCCAGCCGTTTCCGAGATTAGCGCGCACAAACGCACAGACAAACAGACAAAAAGTTAAACACGGAAATGTGTTCTGTTACGTTAGTACATACCCCTAAAAATACTTTTTTTTAATATCTTTCAAAAACTGACACCGCAAAGTTACGATTTTATTATAAGAATAGATATAGATCGTTAGATATAGATAATGATATAATTGTGAATTTGTGTTAAGTATGTAGTATGTTGTATTAGTTTATAATTATATTTTCTTGTGTTCTGTCAGGAGTATTTATATCTTCTTAGTTTGTTTTCATTTGTGATTTCCGTAATTGGCTTTCTGTTTTATATTTTTAATTTCTATTATGTGTATGTAGCTGTGGATGTCCTTTATGAATAAACAACTAAATACTATAGAATTTGTAAAACATATTTGCATTTCTGCTAGAAAAGCTCAAGCTTTTATAATATTTACCAAAATACCACCTCAAGCATCTAAAAACTATTATTAAAAACCGGCCAAGTGCGAGTGGGACTCGCGCACAAAGGGTTCCGTACCATTATTACCAGTACAAAAAACGGCAAAAAGACACTTTTGTTGTATGGGACCACCCCTTAAACATTTTTTCATTTTGTTTTTAGTATTTGTTCTCATAACGGCAACCGAAATACATCATCTGTGAAAGTTTAAACTGTCTAGCTATCACGATTCTCGAGATACAGCCTGGTGACAGACGGTGACAGACAGCCGAAGTCTTAGTATTAGGGTACCGTTTTAACACTTTGGTTTCGGAACCCTAAAAAACTGTCGATTTTGGTATACCACCTGTAGTAATGCGAAAAAGAAGAGAAAGGTTCGGAAAGCAAAGGTGTTTATGCTAATATACCTAAAATTAATGTTTGGCATTGTGAATTGCAATGATTTCGCCGTCCAGTAAAATGTATGCTTTAAGAAATAATTATAATGAAACCCAACTCTCTACACATTTGGTCAGATAATCTACGGCAGATGTAACATGCAAAAAGTGCATAATTTGAAAGGAAAAAACTGAGAAAAAGCAATAATCACACGCAACGGACTTATAGATCCTATCCTTATCTATCCTACTAATATTATAAAGCTGAAAGTTTGTGAGTACCTATGTGTGTTTGTTATTCAATCACGCAAAAACTACTGTATCCGTGAAACCGCGGGGCGCAGCTAGTTTACTATAAATATTAGTTCCTTGATCACACGACATAATAATAACATTGACTTTAATATTGTAATAATATTGAATTGAATTTTTGAATTTAAGAGCTGAAGTATTTTATTACAAGGTTATTTTAGTCCAATCAAAAACCGTGCAAGAGGTTCTTTTCTATATCAAAACAAACAGCTACTTTGATAATTCGACATTTTCTTTTTAAAGTTTTATTTAAAAAAAACTGCTGTTATTTAAAGTAGAAGCAATTAATTTTGGATTTTGTAGTAGTTTATACTCAATAAAATGTCCAAGAATCAGCTGATCTTCAAGTAAACTTTAACTTAAAATTTTCGGAAAATAAGTAGGTACTTTTAGTATATGTACTGCCGAAGCAAGTAGGGATGTTAGGGAAACCTTTGCCCAGCAGTGGGACAATATAGGATAATAAAAATAAAATAAAAAAGACTTTTAATTTCCAAAAGTTGTTCGTTTTGGTGTAGAAAACTACCCCCTGCAATGTTTTGATTGGAACAAAATAAAATAACCCTGTATACTTTAGGTCATATCAATATATGTAATAGGCTGTGCGTTGTCAATCTAGCTAGTAAGTTGGTAATATAATCAAATGATCAGTATGCTTTACGTTGCACGCATGCAGGTGCATCGAAAATGTGAGAGGCATACTAACATCGATTTGAAAATTTTTGTTTAAAGTTTACAAATAATGGTCCCAGTTTTCAGATCATTAACATAACATTAAAATATATAAGTAAATATAATACTTATAACATATAAGTAGTATAAAGACTTAAGGCGAGGTTCTCGTTGGAATTTCCGAAATCGACCTTTGTTTGATTCAATGGTAAGTAATACTAAACTCATTTTTATAATTTATTTTGCATAAAATTTGGTTAAAAACAAGAGATAAGCAACTCCGCTCGATAAAAGAATCTCAGAAAACTGACAAAAATTACAAGACTGCCAGAGGACGTGTTATGTATTTTTAGTATTTTTCGTCTGCATCAGTGACTTTTACTTAAAAAAAAAGTAAAATCGGATTTATTAACATTTATGCAGGATGTTTTTGGTTAACAATTCTAAAATATGTATCACAATTTGATAATATATATCAAAGATTCTCGCATTCTGCTGTCTGGCGTCCGCGTCCGTCCGAGGCAAAGGATTTTACTCGGTGCTGTACTCTACTCATAGTTCTGCACCCGACTAGATTTGATCCTGAAACTCTTACAAATCAAGTGTTATGCGTCGTGTATGCGTCTTTCTGCTTGTGCCTATCTCGTCGAGAGAAAAAACTTATTAACACCGGCACTAAGACAGTTTTAGAGTTTTTGTGTGGAAAAATGACTCTAAAAGCAGTCTCTAAAACAAATCAAATTTTATATTTCTAGGACCAGCGGTTAAGGCTGCGCGTTGATATATAGTTCAGTCAGCCATTCAGTCAGTGAGCCAGGACATTGAATTTTATACGTATAGATTATTTTGTCAGGTTAGATGGCAATCGCAGCATATGCCTTAGCACCTGTTCGTTTACAGTGCTCTTGCGCAGCCGGCTGCGATCGACACGTGTTCATTTGCAATCTGGCCTCTCATCTCCGACGCAGCCTCGGATTTTTTGTCTCCTTTTTTCTTTTATCAAAGCCACGTAAAAAGGACCTTGCGGGCTACGGGTTATTATTACTGACTAATTCAATGGTAAACTGTTTAAACTTACACGATTTTTGTCCATTTTTACGCGTACCTACCTAGTTGTAATAATAATAATTTAGTAATTTATTTAAGGGCCTGGTAACTTTGGGCTTTGCAAAATACTAAATATTATTGTTACACAACGCGAAAACTGATAAATAAGTTTAAAAATCGATCCAACATCGCGAAAACAAAAGAAAAATCTATAATAATCAAGACAGTCCAATAAAAGGGCCCGGGCTTATTCGAGGCTGACCGAGCTTTTAAGCATAACTTTTTCTTTTACTTCCACCATTAATTTTATGGATGCTACTGATGTTAGGTAGCACCTTAGGTAGCTACTAATATCTTAGTCTATCAGGACAAGCTCTGCTTAATTTTGCGCTTTAATACATTTTAATTCATTACAGTAAACACTTGACCGTTCAATACTTACTATGGAAATGTTTCCCGGGCCAGTGGGAGTTTAAATTATAGAAATCGGTAGAACCCACGTTTAACCGGTGATTTTACGATATCACAAAATTAAATGTCGACTTTGCCAGTTGCCGTTTGAAACGGGATTGGGTTTTAGATTGTACTTGATATGAAATATGAGATTTGATTGCGAAGCTCCGATTCCAAAGTGATCTTATAGAAAGAACTAGGAAATCGAGTTCAGTGGTGTGATGGATCGGGGGCTTATATTTTTGTATGTTTGTTCGATGATAACTTTTTTTTGTTAGATTTTGTTCCTGTCCAGTTCAAATATATTATCAATAGCTGAGTGCCGGGTTTTCACCCGCGTTTTTCCCGATCCCGTGGGAATATTAAGGTAAAAAGTAAGTATTTTTTGTAAAATTGTGTGATTTCGGGTCGTGTTCGGATCTATTTGTTACAAACAAACAAATATTTATTCTTTGTAATACTAGTCTACTATAGATTAGATTAGTAAACTTATTAGACTCACACGACTTGTACTCATATCAAGGGGACTCGTACAGTCCCCTCGTGACCAAGACTTTGTGACATAGTCGAAATGTCGAGGCGAGAGAATTTAAAAATAAAACAATACGCGAAGAAGAGCCGAGTAAAACAGTAATATGAAACTAGATTAAGGGCTGATTTTTCAAATCCCCGGATAGAGATATCTGACAGATAAAATGTAACACCTCTGAATGAAAAATGTCACTTTCGTCGGCTTCTAAATTTGATTGGGTTCGAACTTATACGACAGATATCTTTTATCCGTAGAATGAAAAATAGGCTCTAAGTATACTCGTACTACAACGAACTCGAATAAATATGGAAGTAGCAATCCTTTGAAAAAATGTTCCACGCAAACGGTGGTTGCGGGGCCTAGAACGATGATTCGACCGCCAGTCTGTCACTAAAAATCGCCCGCCTTTGGTCGAACCAAAGGTCGATCATACGTAATAGGTACTGAACGGAACATGTCAGTGTGTGCATCTGTTGCTGTGTGACCGTGGAACATGTTGTTTTCTAATTTAATAGTGAAGTTAGACTCCTGAGGTATACTAACTGCAGTAAGAACAGTGAGTTCCCCAAGCCACTCGTTGAGCAGGGCCTCCGGGTCATCGGCAGAGGACCCCGCACCTTGTTCTTCTACCAGCGCCATCTAGAACAAAAAATACATATTTTAAAGAGATTTTTATTCAAACAGTCAGACAGATCAACTTGCTTATTACGCCACGTTGATTTTTGCGAATACTGGTATCCAATTTGACAGTTATAGTCGCAAGTTTATTAATTGCAATGGCAATTTGTTTGCTACCGAATGAGAAAAATCGCGTGAGTACAACAATTTCAATTGTTTCTATCTAGATTACTTAACAAGAGTACGTAATCAGGCCGCAGATCTGTCCAATAAAATGTAACTCTACCGAATAAAAACGTCACTATCTGTTCAAAAACAATCAAGCTTTAGAAGCTTTCCAATTTGATTGTATTCTATTTTATAATCTAATATCATAAGAGCAATCTTTCTTCCTTTTTTTTTTTCGGCTAGTCTTTTGTTAGGGGGTTGTCATCCCGTCTTTGCGAGGTTTCTGGGGACCGCAGGGCTGGGGGTTTCTTGTCCCAGAGTATAAGCCTCGCGATTCAGAGGGGGAACGCCGCCAGTTTGCTTGGGCTTTGGGTCGAAGTGCCTTGGAGGGCAATCTTTCTTTTATAACTAGCTACGCCCCGCGGTTTCACCCGCGTAAGTCCCGTTCCCGTGGGAATATCTGGATAAAAAGTAGCCTATATCTTATTCCCGGTCTTCAGCTACCTACATTCTAAGTTTTATCGCAATCGGTTCAGTAGCTTTAGCGTGAAAGAGTAACAAATTCATATACATACATACAAACTTTCGCGTTCATACTCGTAATATTAGTAAGATTGAAGTAGATAGGTGCAATATAAAACGTGTACAACTAACGCAAGTAATTTGGAGAAATCTGAAGAATTGGAGAACGCAATCAATCTAATCAATAATTTAACTTTTGAACTGTTTGAACCTTGGCTTTCATAATTAGAAAAAAAGTTCATCGACAAATAGCCTCACTCGCGCTGAACTGCTAGTCGGTAAAAACCGTTGAGGTTGGAAATCACTAAAAACCATAGTCGGCCCGGCCCATCTCTATTAAATACATAAAAGTATTTTACTTCAGCTCCGTATAAGTAAAAACCATAGTCAGCCCATGTCTAGTAAATACTTTAAATTATTTACTGCAGCTCCGTGTAAGAAGTTTGTGATTTTTTACAACAGTTCATTCATAGCATATGGGACAGATGGTTGTATACAAATGTATGACCACGTGCGCCTTCGCATCAGAATTAGAACTTTTTGTATTATTCTCCACTCATCCGGCAGATACTAGGGTTGCCAAACGTATTCTCTGCCGGATGAAGGTAGTTGGTAGCTACTTATAATAAGTCGAATTTTAAGTACCTACCAATGCAATGCAGCCAGCCTTTTGGGTACGTTACGTAGGGACCCATTTTTGGATTTTTAATTTTAGTTAATTTTATTTAAATATAAGTAGGTATGTTGGTGTATCTACCTCATAAATAGGAAACATATATGAGATATGAGGAAATTAAATAGTAGGAAATTCCGTTTTTAAAAATAAGATACTCTGTATAATTTGTATTTGTGTTTTTATATTTAGTACCTACCTACTATGTGTTTTTCTCGGTGTATTTCTATATATATATATGTATGTATTTACAAAAGAAAAATAAATATAAGTAGTATATCCGTTGTCTAGTCACCGTAACACAAGCTTAGCAGCTTACCACGGGGCTAGATGGCGCTGTGTATTCGTCACAGAATTTAAAAATAATTTAACTTTATTTCAGATCTGGTACTTACTATCTTGTTACTAAAGTTAAAGTTAAGTTATTGCGATAGTTTGTATGTATGTATGTCTGTATGTGACTTTCTTACTTTTTCGCGCAAAAACTACTAAACCGATTGCGATGAAACTTGGAATATACCTACGTAGCTAGCGACCTGGAATTACACAAAGGCTATTACCGCGGGAAATACTATTGCCGCGGGAACAGAACTTACGCGGTTGAGGTTTCAGCGGGGCGCTGCTAGTGTGCTATAATAATTATATACTTTAGATTTTTTTTTGAGTAAGTATACTAAAATGCTTAATGTTGACAATTTAGATTTTTTTTTCTTTTTAGTTTTAAACAATCGACAATTTTTTTTAGTTTTTTAAATGTATACATACTTTATTTTAGGAAAAAATGTTGACAACCCTAAGTGTGACACACCCTGTGGGTGGACACACCCTTGGGCGAAGTATTTAGGTGTTTTATAAAACATTACAAAGTGTTTTCAATAGTTTGACTTACGATTTCATGGACAACTAATTGCTTAGCAGGTAGTCACTTGTAGTCAATTCTTGGAAATTTGTGTGCAGTGTGACATTTATTATCTAATAATTTATCAATATGCGAGAGATGTTTTTTAAATAAATATTAGATAGAATAAAAATATTTAAAAATTAATAGTTTAACATCTGGTGACCAAAGGGCTGGTTGTGACTTTGGCTAACGAATATGTAACTAATATAATTATAATATAAAACGAATTTCTATCCCTTTGGATAAAGTTAATAATTTTTAATTGCCTCTTTAGGCATTGCAGCAAACCTTTTGAGAAGGTGAGTTGAACCGTGAGTTACTATAGTTAACTCAAACCCTAGAAGGGTCTTGGGGAACTGGGTGAAATGGTCCCAACATGAGAGGACCGATCACCCTTCTGGTGCTTGCGCTGGCGTCCCCTGCTAGAAATAATAGTAATAATCTTTTATCATCAAGAAAGGAAATATGTTTTTTAGATTGAAGGTCCCAACTAATCTCCGATAATAGGTACCTAACCTATATAGAAATGTATATTTATATATATAATATACATCAACAACTACGGGACTATATAACGTATTTAGAATTCAGTCGTGGGTTTCGAGCCCACCTAGCTAGATGCAACAATGAGATAAAAATACAATTACATCTAACATCTACATGAATTTGTCTTACATAATTACAATACATACATAATTTTGATAAGATGATATAATAGGCATGGTATACCAGTTCTGATTAAATATGTACTAACTTCTGCCCAAGGCTTCTTAAGTTTTAAGCCTGTAATATCAAAACTATTAGATATTTTTGACCACAACAAAAACTAGTGTATTTGTATTTAAATAAGTACAAGCATTACTGTAACAAACTTTCAACCGCTTTGGCATACCTATTACCAATCTTAATTAAACGTTGTTTATCTGATTTCGCCACAGTTTCCTGTCTCAAACTTTGGTCAGTTCTATTGCAATCTTTCTACGGTTGACGTGAAGTGGGCTAGTGGCATGTTATCGAACCATGAGTCCTGCCGGCTCTGTAATGGCAGTTCTAATTAGAACGGAAAGGATTGTTCCACTGTTCATTGTTATGGAAAATCGACTATTTGTAGGTTTCTTAACTTGAGCAAACTGTTTAGTTCATAAGGCATAAAATGTAAAAACTATAGGTACCCACTTCTACTAATTGGTTTTAAAATTAAGATAGGTAGGATGATTTCAACGAGGCTAAACTTGACATGTCTATCTTTCTTTAAAAGCCAAGTTCCTTAGATAGTCCAAGTCCATCAGATCAGTTCCATGGTACCATATTATTGTTACCGACGTCACTGGAGTATATTTGTTTACTTTTTATTTTCATCGCTTCTTTTCACCCCCTATCTCCGTAACCCCTAACCGATCCCGCTCATCTTCGAACTTAAAAAAAATATTAACCTTAGGTACCAACGTACCTAAAATTATGAAGATCGGTGCAACGGTACCTACTCAAGTTATCGTTGAACAAACATGTAAAGATGCAATTCAGCGTCCGCCATTTTACAACCGATCAAAACTAGTACCAGTTTCAAACTTCGGGTAAACAGTGTGTCTTGACATGGTCTTGACACACGATGGGTAGATCAACTGTCACCGTCACAGGTCACCGTGTATACCGCCGCAATAACTAGTTGCAGGACTTTTGTTTTTGACACTTTAGTGCAACGTCGTCCTGAATTTTCATTTTTACAAAACATAGTTTTATTGCGTTTAAATTGTTTATTTCGGCGGCATGTTATCAATTTATTTACGCGAAGTTCAACGAGTTAAGTGAAAATAAAAATACTAGTGCCAAACACGAAATTAGCACGTTGCAAACAAATATTCCATGGGGTTGGAGATAAATCGTCGCCATTTCTACAGCCTTCACGCATTGAAAATTATTTCAAACGATTACAGTATAATAGTGGTAGTTCACTATTCGTACGAGAAATTGGCTAAATTGTCCTATATTGCTGACAGAAGCCATAACTAAGAAAAAGAAAGAAAGAAACTAGTTGCAGATGCGTCACGTGTGTCGTTCGATACGTTGTCGTTATTGCACGTTGAATCTGGTCGCTTGTTTCAGTCTTGCAGTCTATTATTTTAGGTGATCGAACGTAGTCTAACATGTAGCACGATTATCTTGAAGATATACTTAGTTAAAAAATAAAATGCAAATTACACGAAGTCCATAGCAACGGAATGTGGGTAGGTGTATGGCAAATAATGTTTGTGTCGTGGACGCTATCGACACACGACACACAAAAGTTTTACCATTTGTGTCTGTTTCAGTGTCGTTGCCTATCCCGAGCCTTAGTTCCTCTGGACGAAACATAGTAGGATTATTGATTACTCTTTGTTGAGTAAGAACACCGAGTTAGAAGTTTGACCGCCTGCGCAGGCAAATCGAAAGTAAGGTTATGCAGTCGGTCATGCGAGTCGCGCAGGGTACAGCAAGCCCTTCGCATTATGTTTTTGCTACTTATCACAACTTCAATAACCGGGAAGGAAAGTTGAATTGATGTAATATTTTACGTAATAATAGAAGTACCGCTATATCACACACAATGGATCAGTTCGTGACTGACTAAATCCAGATTACAAAAGAAAAATGCTTTCAAAATGGTGTTTCTTGCCTAAAACGTGTCTTTGCGGGACCAACATGATTACTTTTTACCAAATTTGTTCTCTTTCGCCTTATTTGATTATAAAAATACCATATTATAAAAAGGACACGAATAGCTTTCTCAAGGGAGTTCCTATAAGAAAAAGAGAGTAAGGGATGATTTATATTAGACAGTTTCGGGTCCGCATTTCGTTGTCCATTGCTCAGTCGCCACTCGGTTGCTACAGACCGATCGACTGCTCGCCGAACAATGGACAACAAAGCTCGGCCGGGTGACGGTCTAATTTAATCATCCCTAATCCTCTAGTTTTCGTGTTTTTCTGTTGGGATTGATTTAGGTATTAGTTAACACATCGGCTTTTTATCCCGATATTCCCGCGGAACCGGGACTTACGCGGGTGAAATCGCAGGGCGCAGCTAGTGATGTCTAATTTTGAGCGAGTAAAATTTTTTAGTAACCTTTAGGTGCTCTCACACTGCGAGCAATTCTTGTAATGCAACATTATATATTCGGCTCACAAGGTGCGCACTGTATGTAATGGTCGAATCTATAATGCTACATAAGGGTGATTTATTTATACTAGCTAGACCGAGCCGTCTCCGTACCGTAGCTTTTTAGTATGAAGAAAACGAGAAGGACGTGCCGCATCCGTGCTCTACACTAATAAAGCGATAATAATACGCAGACCGGCTTGGAATAGTATAATTCATCCTTAATAAGGCAAATAGCAAACAAAATGCATACTGATTGACAAAGATTTCTCACAAAATATTGAAATACTTAAATAAAATAATTAGTCCCACCCATCCCATAGGTTAGGGCACAGTATAAATAATAGTTGTAGTTAGGGGAAAGTGCAGCTCAGGGAAGATAAGTTAAGAACTTCAATTTGATGTGAGAGGCCATCAATATAAACCATAGCATGCGGGCAACCAACCAACGAACGAACGATGACGGGCCCAACGTCAGTGAGTAATATAAAAACTACAATCCTAACACTTATAAACGTAAATTTTATTTTAAATAAAAACAAAAAACGAATTAATCAAATAACCCGCCCCTGATTTGTTCCTGGTGCAAAGGACTCCTTGGTTCCCATCACACTTGCAGCAATGCCGCGCTGTACGGCGATGGCTAACCTTTGCCCTAGAAACAAGCAAATATTTTTTTAAATTTGCTATAAACATATAATTGTATTATATCGACCCGAAAACTCTAACAATGGGTGAGCCATACCACTACACGAAAATAAATATATTTGTTTATTATCCTGCATAATAAACATTTTGGTATTTTAGACAAGTTTAAAGTTGCAATTGACGATATTTGCTATGTTTATTAAGTTTCCCAATATCCATATACTACCTAACGGTCTTGTTACGATAACCTTTTGCATCGAAGTATTGCAGTCCAATAAATATGCCATTGTTACAGGTCATTCCCACCACATTCAAGTTTATAAAACAGTGCGCCGAAACATGCAGAATGCACTTGTTGTAAAACACAATTCAAGTTTCTTTATTTGGTTGATAACAGGTAGTATGGGAATTTCAATATTTTAAAAGTATCTACTTACAATTTTCTTCTTGTTCGCACAAAACACCACAAGATGGCATTACCGGTCTCCGATGACCTGATAATTGAATTTGTAAAAACAATATGGCTGTACGTTGAGTCATCTTTCAGCTAATGTTTTGGAAGCCACGTTTAGCAGTTGGTCTCGGCTGTTATCTCTGATAGCATTAGATGAAGTTTGAGGCCTTAGAGCGACCTGAAAATTCTAACATTAGGTGAGTAACTCACACCACTACACGAAAAGAAGAAGAAGACATAATAAGACATACACATCTGTAACTTTTGTGCCTTTTTTTGTGTTAATATTAGTTACTACCATCCATCTTTATATCTACCACTAATAACAAGGATTAACATACAGCAACAAACGAGTTGTCTTTATACTTAAAAAATGTTGAGTATCATTCTCTAACAATGTTATCGACTGTTACCATATGTTGACTGTTTTCAAAAGTTAGGCAACATTTTAAGGTGTTTTCTCGCCGCAAGCACTCGCGTGTAATGTAAATTTACTGATTCGAACATTACATACTGTGCGAACCTTGTGAGTCGAATCTATAATGTCACGTTACTGGTATGTTAAGTGAGTGGTGAGGGAGCACCTTAAGCACCCTATACCCGCTAAACTTGAAATCCTTGTCGGATTCATCGAAATTTTTTGATTATTTTCTGACGCAATGTTTTAGAATGTTTTCGTTTGTAGCGTTTGTAAATGACATTGTTCCCTAAATTTTAGTGTAGATTTTATTTTGATTTTTAATGAAGATATTAAAAAAATTCGAACGGTGTTTAATTTTTAGCAAATTTCAGACAAAAAAATGTATTTATGTATTGTTGTATAAAATGTCCTAAGGCTTCGAAACAATAAGAACTTTTTGTCTTGAAAATAATAAACAAAAAACCTTAAGGTGAGTACTGACCGACGACGTTACGGCTCGTAATGTAACGTGTTACACATCGAACGTGCAGTCAGTATATCATTCCCTAGTATTAAAACAAAGTGGTTTTCCGCTGTCTGTCTGTTAGGATGTTTGTATATGTATGCTTAGATCTTTAAAACTACGCCACGGATTTTGATGCGGCTTTTTAGTACCTAGATAGTGTGATTCAATAAGACGAGACATTTTCTAGTACCTTTTGCTTATTACCTACCTAATATAGGAACCGTTGTACTACAAAAACGAACTGCTCTGTTAACGCCATGATGTTTGACATCTTTTGTACAAGTCAAACAAGTAGAAAACGGCTATCTTATTAGGAAACTAAAATTAAAATAGGCGCCACGTCTTGAGTAAAATGCAATACGCGCGTGAGAGGCATGTCTGCGCACGCGATGCACTGATATGTTTACATTAAATGCAGTTTACGATATCGTACGTATAGCCATACTATTTTTTATTAACACACAGTCGTTTTTAGGGTTCTGTACACGAATAATCGACCAAGTTTCCCTCACAAACAAAATAACAAAAATTAAAATAAACAAAACTATACCTAATTTGTCTTCGTTTTTAGGGTCAAAACGGGACCCTATTACTGAGATTTCCCTATTTGTCTGCCACATGGCTGTATCTCCAGAACCGTAATAGCTAGACAGTTGAAATATTTATTTTATTTATTGATTATCGGTTGTGAACCGATTATGGCCATTAGGAAATTAGCCAGTGTCAAGTATTATTAAAATATAATGCAAGTTATTTGCATCAAAACAGTCAAGTCGTCATAGTTAAAGTCAAGTTTAGGGAATCATTTATAAACACGACGGCCATTTATAAAGATTTGCCACGGAGCTTTAGAGACAACACTGAGTCCATGTTTTGCACCTACTCTAAAATAGTACACCTACTATTTTAGATGAACCTTGTGGTACGAAATCCAATTAGTAGAACTATAGATAAATTATTATTAATTGTCTTTGGTAGAACTCAAGACTTGAGTTCTATTGAATTATACTTATTGGATTTCGTAACACGTAGTAATGTACAAAAGTCGGCTATGCACTATTTCTAGACAAAGTCGCGGGTAACAGCTGGTAAGTAACAACATTACTATAAAAAAGATAAAATATTTCATAAAGAGAAAAAAAAAACGGCCAAGAGCGAGTAGCACTCTGTGCACGAAGTGCTCCGTACCACTATAACTTTGGTACTTACGGACCCCTATAATGAACACCATTCGAACACAGACTTTTATTAAACAGTTATTAGTATGTATTTAAAACATAAGTATTTAAATACCCTTTTTGTGGGAGAAACATCCCACTAATCAAAAATCCCCCACGACAAAAAAAAATATAAGCTCATAGAACTTGTATACGAAATCTTATCAAAATCGGATCTCGTAGTGTAGAGATATCTCGATTTTAATCCGACCTGTCTACGGGTCGTATTTCTTATCCGATTTTAATCAAAATACCAACATACAGAAACAAGTTTTTTTTTTTTTTTGTGTGAAGGGTGGGAGAAATACCCCACCAATCAAAAGTCCCCCACGACTAAAAAATCTATTTCCTCATAAAACTTGTAAACCAAGTTTCATAAAAATCGGTTGAGAAATACGACCTGTAGAGAAGTAACATACAGAAAAAAGAAAATTTGGCCAACCAGCTGTGGTATCATCTAATTAGCATCTACCGCTACTAGTTGCTATTTACTGTCAAACAACATTTCGTATTCTACATTGCTGCTTTGAAGTAATCACCTGTAACAACCACTTTACGTCAAAGCAGCAATGCACTGCAACTTAGCAACTACTAGCGATGGATGCTAATTAGATGATACTACACCTGAAGCATAGATGCTTCGCTGGCTATCGCTTGCTCAGTCAAAAATCTGTGAAAATTTCAATCGTCTAGCTATCGAGGGTCAATACAGGCTGGTGACAGACGCAATGCGGTAGCAGAGCCCCGTTGTCCCCAACGCTTGCGGTGCGAAGGACACCCGAGGTTTTTTAGTGGGTGGCAAACAACATCTAGTCCAGGGGGACCCCCACACACCGGGCCGCTCTCCCCCGGGAGCGGCCTGAAGGTCTTAATAAGATTTTTCCCAGGCAAAAAAAAAAGGCTGGTGACAGACGGACAAACAGCGGAGTCTCAGTAACAGGGTCCCGTTTTTCCCTTTGGGTACGGATTCCTAAAAACGAAGACAATTAGTTTCGTTGAGTTTAATTTAAATTGTTAATTTGTTTGTGGGGAGCTTCTTGCTCGTTTATTGGTCACAATTCGTAGCAACACGCGAACTTAGAAGACCATAATTATAGGAAGTATACAGGGTGAACTATTTGAATAGGCATTCAGACGGACATCCCACTAAGCTTAAGGTAAAAATGCAGTAAAGAGTCGTCCCCGATTTTGAATTTTTTTTTTTAAATTCATTACCCATCACGAATGGTCTTTTTTCCAACTCTAATAATAGAAAATGTTTATTTTTTAGTAAAATGACAAGAGGTTCGTTTCCTGACTTGGGTATAAATTTAAAATTATATATAAGTATTCCATTTTAGTTGGTAACAAAATCTGGGACGCAACTCCTTTCCGCATTTTTTGCTATGTCTTTATGGTTTAAGATATCCCCTAAAAAGCCTGTTTAAATGGTTCACCCTGTATACATACCTACATAAGCAAATATTACTGTGATATTATATTAGGGGTTAAAGTATGAAATTGCCGATTTGTACTGAAAATCATAATTGTTTATTTTTTAAATTTTTAACAAATTTATTTAATCAAAATAGTTGCCATTATTATCTATACATTGCTGCCATCTAATGGGAAGGTTATTAATGCCTTTGCGATAGAACTCCGACGATCTAGACTGCACAAACTGTGTGAAAGCATTTTGTACTGCCTCCTGGGAAGAAAACTTCTTGTCACGTAGATAATTGTCCAAATCACGAAAAAAATGGTAGTCCGTTGGAGCAAGGTCTGGTGAATACGGAGGATGACGAATGGTTTCTAAGTGCAGTTCCTGAAGGGTCAAAATGGTTTCTCGTGTCGTGCTGTGTGAGGTCTCGCGTTGTCGTGGAGCAATAATGGTGAAGATCGATTCATGAGTCGGGGCTGTTTTACTGCTAGTTTTGTCAACATGGTTCGGAGTTCGGCACAATAGACATCTGCCGTAATTGCTTGACCAGATCGAAGAAAACTATAGTGAATAACACCATGCTGAGACCACCAAACAGTTACCATTACATTTTATTGGTAAGTTTTGCTTTAGGACACTGTTGTGGCATTTGACCTGGGGTCAGCCATTGCATTTTTCTTTTCCGGTTATCATAAAGAATCCACTTTTCATCACATGTTACAATTCGATCCAATATTCCTTCATTTCTGTACCGGTTCAACAAGGCAACACAAGTTTCAACACGCGTTTCTTTCTGCAGATCAGTCAAATCATGAGGCACCCATTTTTCATATTTTTTTATTTTATTGATTTGACGCAAGTGAGTCAATAAAGTGGGTAAGGTAACGTTAAACCATGCCGCTAATTCCTGGGTAGTTTGACTAGGATCGGCTTCCACTATCTCTCATAATTCATCGTTATTCACCTGTGTAGGCGGTCTTCCTCGTGGCTCGTTCTTTAAGTCGAAATTTCCATCACGAAAGCGTTTAAACCAAAATCGCACGGTGCGTTCATTAGTAGACCCCTCTCTAAACGCAGCATTGATATTGCGGGCTGTTTCTGCCGCGTTAGTTCCGCGTCGGAACTCGTATTCAAAAATCACTCGAATTTTCGCAGTATCCATCTTTCTTGTCTAAATTGAATAACAAAAACAATTGAAAGTCGATATTCAAATGTTTCACATTCTTTAAAATAAGAACATCACAGAAACCATTTGAAAAAAGTTTCATTCGAAAACCTCAAACCATGAAGATTCTATGTCAATTCAAAGAACCTATTGCAATAAAACGGCAATTTCATACTTTAACCCCTATTATATCAATTAAAATATATTAACCTAATGCTGATCCCACTGCATATTATGCCAAACTTTATATTTTACCAACGCCCAGCGGGATTATCGGGATAAAAAGTAGCCTATATGTTATTCCCGGTATCCAGCTACCTATATTCCAAGTTTCATCGCAATCGGTCCAGTAGTTTTTGCGTGATTGAGTAACAAACATCCGAACATGCACTTTCACATTTATAATATTAGTAGGATGTAGGATAACCGCACAGTTGGCGCCTCGGCGCTTTATTAGCCCAGCTGTCACACAATTTTGTTTCGGGGAATGCGGAATATACAGTATACAGATCGGTCACATATAACAATAATATTAAATCCTGTGACCAACACACGGCGCCATCTTGCCCCATGATAAGCTGCAACGCTTGTGTTACGGTGACTAGACAACGGATATACTATTTATATTTATTTTTCTTTTGTAAATACATCCATATTGTACATCGAAACACACCCAGATCAGGTACAAATATTTATTTTTAAGCATTATTATTTGCACCTGGCGGAATTGAACCCGCAAACATCTGCATTGCAGTCAGGCATTCGCCCGCCGCACCACATAAGCCATCAAGTTAGTAATATAAGTTGTATCATAAATGAATAAACTTATTGCAAACTAGCTGTGCCCCGCGGTAAGTTCCGTTCCCGCAGGAAAATCGGGATATAATGTAGCCTATGTGTTATTCCCGGTATCCAACTACCTATATTCCTAGTTTCATCGCAATCGGTTCAGTATTTTTTGCGTGATTGAGTAACAAACATCAAAACATCTAAACATCCAAATACACACACTTTCACATAATATTAGTGGGATGTAGGATATCCAGACCCACAGTATATATATACCGGACAATTGGTTGGTCACATGACTTTTCAAAGCAAATTTTCAGAAATCAAGCAAGCTTTTAAATACATAATTTTCCTAGATATTATTTAGGCAAAATAGTAATTAAAGGGTTTAAAGTTTTTTTGACATTGTCAACGATGTACCTATCCTATTTATTTTGAAAAACTGAATGGGAAAAAACATCTTGGATGGACTAAAAATCGACATCAATCGACGCAGAATTCATAATCCAATCCAATGGTATAATAAACTCATTTTGGCCAAGCAAGTATTGTTGTTCCACCGACGATATTGTTTTATACATAGTTAGCTTTAAGCACCATTTTCTATTTAACCATTATTGCACCTTCTGTAACCCCAATAATGGTATTCCAAATTGAAAACAAATATAATTCGATTCTTATGAGAACTTGCAAAATAATAGCTGGGAATTTTCTATTGTTCCGACTCTCGATACTTGTGGGGAGTATCATGTGGTAGGGGGTAGGTGAGGGGAGGGGGAGGCAGCGGCGCGGGCGGTATTGATCGCCTGCACCACCTGCTTCATGCCATACCATGCCTGCACCTCTGAAAATCCCCTTTTCTCACGATAAACCTAATAAACCATAGCTGAATTCTGTTAACCGCTCTTTCGAATCCACATTACATCTGTTAAGGATAATTTAGATTTTTCGATTTGCCGCTTACTTCATAAAAGTAACTGTGTAGGGTAATTCCACGGTAAAGAGTAAAAAAGAATGTGGGTAAACCCTGTGGTCAAAGTAAAACTCTTGTAGGATGTTGGTAGTATATTAACGTATTGTTTATTCTGAATTTGATATAAAATTTTCTGAAAAATGAAGCTTCACTGAAAATCCCTGTCGGATTAATAGAAAATTGTTGATTATTTTCTGATGCAATGTTTTAGAATGTTTTCGTTTTAAAGCGTTTGTAAATGACAGTGATATACACAACATACAGACGGGCAGAGTTGCATTTGTAATGTTCATTCGGATAACATTAATGGCAAACCTTGTCATCGCTGTTGTCGATATTTTTTTTTAATTGCGCCCCATTTTTATCCAAAATTTAAAAAATCTGATATCGACCCTTCTCCTGATCAACAACAAACAAACACAACCCAAAAAATAATTGTCGAAATCTGTCCAGCCGTTCGAATCAGGCGTGATACCGTGACCACGCGAAATAGGAATTCATTTCTATATACTACTAGCTGCACCCCGCGGTTTCACCCGCTAAGTCCCGTTCCCGCAGGAATATCGGGTAGCCTATGTGTTATTTTCGGTATCCAGCTACCTATATTCCAAGTTTCATCGCAATCGGTTCAGTAGTTTTTGCGTGAAAGAGTAACAAATTCACATAAATGCACACACACTTTCGCGTTTATAATATTAGTATGGTTATGAGCAGGAGTATAATACAGGAAGCTACGAGGACGGCCATTCAAGCCCAAAATGGTTTTGTTCTACAATTTTTAGAAATTCGAAGTAGGTAGTTGACACACACGCCGCAATCAACCCGCTGCTTGTACGTAACATACTCGTAATACCTACCTACTGCTTGTGGTGTGTATTCTAAAGGAAATGTCTGTTTCCGTCAAGGATGTTGTTTCCCGGAGTCTCTTTTTATGGTAAGTATGCCATAACTACCGCGTTTTAAAGAAATTAACATGTGAGAAATGGGTTCCAGTTAGACTAGGTACGTTAGTTACTAAAGTTGTAATCCTAATAAAATCATGCATAGGATTAACTATAGATTATTATTTCCTCAGACTGTAATTATTTTATAGTCTGAGATTATGTTTTAACTAGCTGCGCCCCGCTGTTTAAAAAATAAGTTTTTGAAGTGTTAAGTGTTTAAATAATCGAAAATAGAATAGAATAGATATATATTTATTAGGACAAGCACACAGCAAAAATACAAAACAGAACAAAACCAAATGTAGTAGGTACTTAAATAAATAAATAAAAATAAAAAAAACTCTATTCATCAGCTCAACGCGGGGAAAGGCTCAGCAACTATAGTATAGTAAATTAATAAGACGACAATATAGGTAATTCTAACTATCAATCCAAATTCCCGTTCTGAAGCCCGACAAATTGGATGAAAACAGTAAATTGAGAATTATTGGCAAAATGAAGGCGATTGATGGGTCATTCCCCTTGCCTGCGAGCTACCCAGGGTGGTTTAACACAAGGGTCGCCGGTACCGTGCACTAACACAACTCCTGGGGCCCAACCATGCATCTTCCGTTGTAATCGGCATCGAAATCCCACTGCGCAAAGGAATAACCTGCACGGTTCAAACCATAGCGGGAATTTTCATGCATTTGAAGGCGACGCGGTTTCAATGACAGTTGAACTCGACGGCGGCAGCTCAATAACAGTTAAACTCGATGATGCTGACTTCAAATGCATGCAAATCAACGCTGTCGTTTTCATCGCGAAAGTTATTCCTTTGCGCAGTGAGATTTTGATGCCGTTTACGGCGGAAGTTGCGCGGTTTGGCCCCAGGGCCAGAAATACCTATAGTAGTAACAGAAAAATAAGTAAATAAAGGTAACAATATACTTGTGTTGACCAGTGTAATCAATTTCAAAAGAGATGAGTATAAAAGGACCAAAGACCCGTGTGCTTGATTCCCAAAGAGGAATACGAGGAGGCGGTTTAGGAGTCAATGTTATGCAATATGTGCCTCGGTTCGGTTGGGGGTTGTGGGTTGGGAAGGAAAGAGAAGGGGGGACGAGACCTTCAACAAACGGTGCTATTGACCTGCGGAACACCACGTGGAACTAATCGAGCGTTACACAAATGTTTAGTGCCGAAACGAAGTCTGCACGTCATGGTAAAAGTTTAAGATTCCATATTATACCAATGACGCTGCAGAAAGATTACCTCTTTACCTCATTTACTAATTGCCGTATTCACAAACGAGCCTACGGTGGCTTAGTGTTTTGTCTTGCTCTGGTGAGGGATAATCACCGGTAACGCAAATGTAATAAAAGCTGAGACCACGTATGAATCCGGCTGCAAGTACTTGTCTTCTCAAAGTCCGTGTACTTTTGTAAGTACACGGACATTCGTACTAAGTTACTAGACTTTTATAACTGACTATGTAGTAACGCCATAGTCTTATCTTACTCTTACTAATATATTATTATAAACGCGGAAGTTCGTATGTATGTATGTGAGGTTGTTACTCTTTCACACAAAAACTACTGAACCGATTGCGATGAAACTTGGAATATAAGTAGCTGGGGACCTGGATTAACACATAGGCTACTTTTTATCCCGATATTCCCGCGGGAATGGGACTTACGCGGGTGAAACCGCGGGGCGCAGCTAGTTAGTTATAAAGGTCAGTTTATTTGTTTGTTTAAATTGAATAGGCTCCGACTTTCCATTTTTATATGGCAATGTCATCTGTATGTATATACCATAGTCGGGTGACAATAGCCACCACACTCTGGTATACAATCGCAATTTGTAGATTTGATCCCTAAGTAGGTAATAGTGATTGACGCCTCATCCTAATTGACTTCAGTCAGTGTTCCGTTCAGTCATTTTCGCATATTGTTTCAAATTGCTCTGTCCTGGACAGCGCGGGGCGGCCGGGGCATCGTCTCGCCACTAGTGATTCTAGAAACGATTCATCCGTTGTCAGAATCTGCTTTAACTCTAAAGATAGGCCGTTGATCTCGATATAACAAACCAAACTTATCCTGGCGTGAACAGATATTGCGCATAGAAAGCGGCAGAAACCGTGTATTAGAGATTTGAGCGTAAGTTAGATATGTTATGTATGTATCAAATTTGGTGTAGGACAATAGTGCGAATTGATAGCGTCGTTCCTTCCGGCAATGCGTACAAGGTCTGGGTTGGTGAGGTCGTTACCCTGGGCAGGCGCCCCCGCCTCCGCAAACGCGCCGCCGCCCCCGCTTACTTGCCAGCTGTCTCCGCCCGGTTATATTTAGACCGGATGGCAGAGCTCTCACTGAAACAGATTCTCCCCTCTGTTAACTCGTACCGAACTGTTTGACGGAGACTTTTATTGTGGAACAATGACACCGAACGCGTTCAGTCAGATGGTATAACTGAGTTCACTCATTATCGCATCGCGGCCGCGCCCGGGCTATCACCGTCGTCGCCGCCGAACGTCGCGCCGCTGCGGAACCAACTATGTCGCCACTCCCCTCGATATCCGTCTGAGGAAATGAACATCGATCATTATCGAACAATCTACGAGACTCGATTAAACAAACAGCCTCTTACACCTATGCATTAGAACTAAAATGGGCACAGGCGCGTCGAACCGAACGAACGTGGTATAACGTATTCGATTCTAAAAAGGCCGAAGTACCGTTACCCAACAAATGCAGCGAGATGCAAACGACTACGCCTGCGCCCGCGTCGCGTCGGCACACATCGCACAGTTAAACACACAATACACCATGACATATCGATGTGAATCTTGCACCCAAAACCGGGAACCTCATTATAGAAAGTAAACATGAGTCCACATTAAAGATTATGTTAATTTTCGGGTATTAACAACCGTGTCTTTTAAACATGTAAAGTTAAAGTTTTAACTGTGCGTTTCTGCAATTAGCCAATAACTGGGCCTTTGGGCGTGAAGAGTTTGAGCCATGGGTTTCCTCACGATGTTTCCCTTCACTGTAAGAGCGATATGTGCCCTGCTGGCATTCGAAACCACGAACTTCAGAATTAAGGTCGGGGTATCCATCTACCACTAGACCAACACCGTTCCATCCTAAGCATGTAATGAAGCTGATGATTTCAGTGTTGATATTTCACATAAAACAAGTCAATAATGATAAAAGTTGCCGATCATCAGAACCTGGCTTATTCCACTAATGTGGAAGTTAAGCTGTTTGTGTGTCAATTACGCAAAACGTATTTGACTCATAAAGTGTCTAATTCAGCTGAGCATGAGGAACAACCGGGACGTCAGAGGCTGAAGGATGGAGAGACCTCACTGTTTTTTAAGTCAATAGAATGCCAAGGAGTAGGCCAATTCACCACTGACTTGAGGTGTCCATCCTACGAGCATTTCCGCTCTCGCGACTCGACTCCGAAGGACAGAGAACGAAGGATCGTTCCTTTGTTAGTGTTCACTCCGACCAGCAAACTAAAGGGCTGGTCGGAGTGAACACTAACTTCAATAATAAATTGAAAATAATAAGGTTTCATACACATAAAGCTCTTTGATTTGATCGTGATCGATTTTCAATAAAGAACAGATAGAAAAATAAACAGGCACACTGATTTCTGTACCTATACTGTATAGTATAAATAACATAAATAACGATTGAAGAAATATAAGTAATGTAATTGAGATATTTATCTACTAGTAGCACACGTGGCTGACATATCGATGTCCGGTCACGTGTAGTGAAATGTACTGTGACTGGGTACTATGAAATTGCATGTAGGGCACCTTTGAACGAATGACAACATTTGACTCGAGGGTGCGAGTGTAACAAACCTATTCACAATTGACATTATCCCTTATTATTATTGGAACTTCGGACCTAGATCGCGTCTTACACATATACGGGTTACACCGGCCGTGGTCCCGAAAAGACACGGGAACGGGAACCCGTTTGCCGAAACGTCAAGGTAATTATATTTACAATATGTGTGCTAACGCAACCTAGACCTGTATTACCTATATTGAACAGAAATCGTATATGTTTAAAAAGTATGTGACATTATGCGTGCCGTGATAACTAAAGCCAGCGAAAATGTGACAACAGCTGAGTCCACGCATAGGGTCGTTTGTGAATACGTCTGCAACAAGTTTGACGAGAATAAAGAACCAATATCTTGCGCCAAGAATCTTTAAGCAATCACAGATTATTCGATTTCGCAATGTTGAAATGAAATTGAACTCAATTTTCGATTTAATCCCGTGGCTTTGGCCATTCTACCCTGAAGAAGAGATCTGCAAAGGTCTCAAAACGTAGGATATTTAAAAAAATGCTAAAATAATAAACACAACGGAAATTTAACCGAAAAATGAGTTTAATTTTAAAGCAATCATTTTAAAGTTGTTTTCAGTCGCATAAGGTTCACTTTATCACTTACTTGATAATTCGGTAGGTGCAAAAAATCTGACTCATTTCCAACTAATTTCAGGAATATTATGTCTAATTATCGTTTTTGCGAAATACCTAGGATTTTCGACAAATCTGTTTATCAAACTATTCGAAGACATTGACACTCTGGTAAAAGTTGCAGGCACGGTTGCACTTACTTATCAACAGCGGTACTATAGTATTTTTGGCTACTCTGTATGAAGTTGTTAGTAACTTAGTGATATTAAGCAGAATTACTAAACCATTATGGAAAAAATAAAACCTTAAAATATGCACCTGATTGTACCCTCAGCCCTTTTCTGACTGTACTACCTGGGGCTCGATTCGGTAAGGACATATAATAGCAAGCGAAATGCAGGCGACGTGCAGGAGATGTACGTTATTTCGTATTCTGTAAATGTTTTTTTACTTAATTACTGGTTAATTAGTTAAGTAACCTTCAAAATTAAGGTCTACTTAATTATTTAAATAGCTCTCCTTATCCTCAGCCAAATCAGTCTTAAAAGAAGTAATAGAATGGCTATTATTTTTACTCTGGCTACAAATCGCCTTCTGCAATGCTCATGCATCCCGCCTGCTTGTCGCATACTATGTTTTTAGAGAATCAGGGCCCTGTAGTGTACCTATAGATGATTTCATAAAAATAATATACGTAGTAGGTAGCCGGACTGACCTGCCGCCTGCCGCATCAAGTTCTCAAGGTGAATGAGTCACAATTATGATGTCTGTTGACATCATTGCCTTATTAAGTTAATGCTGGCACGCAACGGTATATATACTGACAACTTTGGACTTTTGGAAATGTATGTAGTAAATTAGGTGGAACATACACTATACACTACAAGCAGTGCATTCACATTTCGATCCCAATATAACAAATAGCATCATACCAGAATAGCGCTAGATTTAGAAAATGAAACAAAAACGATTAGGGGTTAAAGTATGAAATTGCCGATTTGTACTGAAAATCTTAATTGTTTATTTTTTAAATTTTTAACAAATTTATTTAATCAAAATAGTTGCCATTATTATCTATACATTGCTGCCATCTAATGGGAAGGTTATTAATGCCTTTGCCATAGAACTCCGACGATCTGGACTGCACAAACTGTGTGAAAGCATTTTGTACTGCCTCCTGGGAAGAAAACTTCTTGTCACGTAGATAATTGTCCAAATCACGAAAAAAATGGTAGTCTGTTGGAGCAAGGTCTGGTGAATACGGAGGATGACGAATGGTTTCTAAGTGCAGTTCCTGAAGGGTCAAAATGGTTTCTCGTGTCGTGCTGTGTGAGGTCTCGCGTTGTCGTGGAGCAATAATGGTGAAGATCGATTCATGAGTCGGGGCTGTTTTACTGCTAGTTTTGTCAACATGGTTCGGAGTTCGGCACAATAGACATCTGCCGTAATTGCTTGACCAGATCGAAGAAAACTATAGTGAATAACACCATGCTGAGACCACCAAACAGTTACCATTACCTTTTTATTGGTAAGTTTTGCTTTAGGACACTGTTGTGGCATTTGACCTGGGGTCAGCCATTGCATTTTTCTTTTCCGGTTATCATAAAGAATCCACTTTTCATCACATGTTACAATTCGATCCAATATTCCTTCATTTCTGTACCGGTTCAACAAGGCAACACAAGTTTCAACACGCGTTTCTTTCTGCAGATCAGTCAAATCATGAGGCACCCATTTTTCGTATTTTTTTATTTTATTGATTTGACGCAAGTGAGTCAATAAAGGGGGTAAGGTAACGTTAAACCATGCCGCTAATTCCTGGGTTGTTTGACTAGGTTCGGCTTCCACTATCTCTCTTAATTCATCGTTATTCACCTGTGTGGGCGGTCTTCCTCGTGGCTCGTTCTTTAAGTCGAAATTTCCATCACGAAAGCGTTTAAACCAAAATCGCACGGTGCGTTCATTAGTAGACCCCTCTCCAAACGCAGCATTGATATTGCGGGCTGTTTCTGCCGCGTTAGTTCCGCGTCAGAAGTCGTATTCAAAAATCACTCGAATTTTCGCAGTATCCATCTTTCTTGTCTAAATTGAATAACAAAAACAATTGAAAGTCGATATTCAAATGTTTCACATTTTTTAAAAAAAGAACATCACAGAAACCATTTGAAAAAAGTTTAATTCGAAAACCTCAAACTATGAAGATTCTATGTCAATTCAAAGAACCTATTGCAATAAAACGGCAATTTCATACTTTAACCCCTATTATAATATTTTCTCACTGAACATACATTGATTTGTTTAATTCTAAGGTGCATACCTTTGTTTAAAGATTGTTCTAAGTGAGTGCTTATGTTAGATTATTAGATGTAAACAACCCATCAGGTTTCTTTTAAATTTTTCTTACTCAATATGCTTTTAGGCATGCAATGTTGTTGGATTGCAATCTATATCTAAGCTTATATTTAACTACCCAGACCTAAGTTTTCATTTGGATTGTAGTCTGTTTTGTGTTGTTCTATAATAAATAAATAAATTATTCGACACTACTTTCGTAGTAAAAACACAGCTATAGTGTATTCATAAAAACTGTTAAAAACACAGACTTAGTACTTCAAAAGGATTGAGGTGAGGGTGATATAGACAGTTCACTGCGAATGAATCCAAAGATTGTTTTCAGTGTATCACTAAAAGTGAAGCGTCTATTATAGCCACACGCTAAACATGTCTCTCATTATTACTGTTTCAAAATCATTTAAAAAATTAAGCAAAGCCCTTAAATAAATTCAAAATAAAGCAATAATGAAAGGATAATGAAATGTCTAATATGACCATTATATTAAGGACGCGACTCATGTGAAATCCCTTCCGATTGAATAGTTTTCTTCATAACCGGTATCAAATAGATCTTTAAACAATGTTTAATGTTATTGTACATGATACAAGAAGTGTCCTCTTCATTTCAAAAACAATAAAAAATAACTTTAATTATCACTATTATACAGGCAAAGTTACCCCTGTTTTACAAAATAAATCAATTTTTCTTCTAAATCCTTAACCGCTATATTTTCTTATAGGCATCATAATATTAGAAAATACAATACCTAGAACCCCTTCATCGCATTTTATAAAAATATTATTTTAATCTTCGTTAATGATTGATTTTACGAGAAATTGTAGATTTTTTCACGCAATTCCATCTCGCTCATTTATATGCAATCGGACAAGGACCGATGATTATCATCTATCGCCGCCTTAAACTTGCTGTGTCCCGCATTTTTACCCGAGTCAGTCCCTTTCCCGTGGGAATATCGGGATAAAAAGTAAAACGCCTATGTTACTCCTCGATAATGTAGCTTTCTAATAGTGAAAGAATTTCTGAAATCGGTCCAGTACTTTTGAAGCCTATTGATTACACACTAACAAACAAACAAATAAATCTTTCCTCGTTAATAAATAAGTATAGATATATCTTTACTTATATATAAAGTTATCTGAAATAGCTAGATAACCATCTCAATTAATAGTTGTCATACGGTCGGTAATAAACGACAGAATAGAAAAAATATATATTCGACGAAATTTTCCATCAGATTGAATTGACGATGTAAAAAAACAGATCACCGCTCTTAGAATAAGTATTTAGTATCCTATTGTTTAGGAAAGGAAAACGTAAAAGCTTTCCTTTATAAAGGAAATTGATAGCTTTTCCGAGATCATTTTACATCAATAACGAGAAATATACCTAATACATACAGGTAAAAAGATTAATGTACAGTACCTAACGGTAAATGCGAGTACCTACCTTCTATATAAATTAAAATGGTGTACACACAGATATATAAATTTTGATATAGATTTTTATTGTGTTAATTAACATCAACGAACTATAATATATAAAATACTAGCTGCGCCCCGCGGTTTCACCCGCGTAAGTCCCGTTCCCGCGGGAATATCGGGATAAAAAGCCTACGTGTTAATCCAGGTCCCCAGCCACCTATATTCCAAGTTTCATCGCAATCGTTCAGTAGTTTTTGCGTGAAAGAGTAACAACCTCACATACATACATACTTACATAGAAACTTTCGCGTTTATAATATTAGTAATATGGAAGCAATCCTTTGAAAAAAAAACCACGCAAACGGTGGTTGCGGGGCCTAGAACGATGATTCGACCGCCAGTCTGTCACTAAAGATCGTCCGCCATTGGTCGATCCAAAGGTCGATCATACGTAATACTGTACGGAATATGTCAGTGTGTGCATCTGCTGCTGTCACTGCTGTGTGACCGTGGAACATGTTTTTTCGAATTTAATAGCGAAACGTTAGATCTCCATTCTATTTATTCCTCATATAGAGAAAAATCGTGTACCTGCCGCCAAAATCGTATAAACGCGAAAGTTTGCAAGTATGTATGTATGTCTGTGAGTTTGTTACTCAATCAAGCAAAAAAAAAACTACAGAACCGATTGCTAACTGGCTAAAGGTAATTGCCAACTCACCCGCTCCGGAATCCGATTATCGATGATTCATGATGATGATGATGAACCCTGAAACAAGAACTAAATTTTAATTCTTTGAAGACTTCCACGATTGCGTACACGAGTTGAAATAATATATATATTTTCCTACGTGTAGGTACGTTTGTCAGTAGAAAGGCTCCCGGGTCTTTTCTCCATACGATTATTTCCTCCCTGGATTAAGATACAAGACAAAATATTATGTTCTAATATTTCTAAATTTTAGTTCTACTCGTAGTCCGATTTAAAAAAAACTAGAACGAAATTTGCCACCGGGATGTAAAAAATGTTGGAATATATTCCGCACTATTTCATTTTCTTAGTTATGGCTTTCTGTCAGCAATATAGGACAATTTAGCCAGTTTCTCGTACTAATAGGGAACTACCACTATTATACTGTAATCGTTTGAAATAATTTTCAATGCGTGAAGGCTATAGAAAATTTAAAAAATGGCAACGATTTTTCTCCAACCTCATGGAACATTTGTTTGTAACGTGTTAATTTCGTGTTTTGCACTGGTATTTTTATTTTCACTTCACTCGTTGAACTTTGCGTAACTAAATTGATAACATGCCGCCGAAATTAAACAATATACACGCAATAAAACTAGGTTTTGTAAAAATAAAAATTCAAGACGACGACGTTCCACTTACGCGTCAAAAATAAAAGTCCATATTCCGCACTACCTCGCGCGCTAAAATTATCAGTTGTCGTTGCTTTGTCCTTTTGTCGTTCAAATAAATAAAGTAAATTTTAAATAAAAAACCTTTTTTTTGTAAATTAATTGATGTGTTATTGTGTGTGTGAATAATTAATTTTTTAGCTGATTGACATTAACGCGGCCATTTCACGACGACTTTAAGACATCACGGTAGGTTTCTGTAACCATATTTCAACCTAGCAAATAAATGACCTTCATTAAATATTTTTTTAACATAGTTACATACGAGTATAACTAGAACAATATCATAGCCTATGTTATAGACCTGCCACATATCCAATATTACCAAATGACAATTTTGCGACTGTTTCATAATATGTCCCCCTCCGAAGTATGAGTACATTGCGCTCAGTGGGTAAATAAAATTAAATCGGCTTGAGTTTTCCAAGTTAAGGCAAGACACGTTAGTGGTTAGGTTAGGTTACCATTCCTGGAAGTGAGTCTAGTACTCACATCGCTTCTAGAGCCTACCTATCAGGGCTCGTATATAATAACTAGCTTCATTAAAATAAAATGTAACTACTTGGATTGGAAATGTCCAACTAGTTACATTAATGTAACAAGTCGGAAAAACCAGGATTTTGTCGGGAACATGCTATTTGAACGAACTTGAGGAATCACTCATCAATCATCATATCACATTTCCAAGGGATTGTATACAATAATGACCTAGATAAATTCCCTGTAATATACATTATATAATAAATACACTTATATAAACAAATTGCTGCAGAGAGACTTAACTGAGACGCAAAAAGCCATTTTATCTACTTTTTTTCCGTCTGACGTCTAAGCTATTATATTATGGTGATGTTAGTAACACAAGGACGTTTGTGAAAAATATGGATTTCCGTTTGGGATGTTCTCGCAGCCGCGATACGGGCATCGCATCCGTTTGACGATACCGATAATATACCTCACGCTTGTTTGATAAGCAGTTTATTTTTAGCTTAGGTTTATGTTTGTACTAGCTGCGCCTTGCGGCTTTACCCGCGTCAGTCCCGTTCCCGTGAAAATATCGGGATTAAAAGTAGCCTATGGGTTATTCCCGGTATCCAGCTACGTATATTCCAAGTTTTATCGCATTCGGCCCAGTTGTTTTTGATTTAGTACAAACATCTAAAATCTAAACCCATACACTTTCATCATTTATAATATTAGTAGGATAGTAAGATGTTTATGTTAATAAGTATGTTTAGAAGGACCAAAATAATTTCTTCTATGGTTTTCGCGATTTTGCATAATAAAACACTTCATGTACTTGTACATGTTGTACATGTACATGTTGACTGAGATCTCAGTCAACCTTGAGAAAGCCAACTGTAAAGTTGGCGAAAGCTCGGTTCAAATAATGAATAGAAACGCGATAAAACCGGATAAATAAAGTGTTTTATTAGGACCAAAATAGATAAATGGATAGTAACTCTATTTGTACAGTCACGAGCAATTATACTTGTACATATACTGCCATATTTTCTAAAAAATATCTAAGCATTTGCCATTCAAAAAATAAGTACAAATACTACGTGTTCTAAATTATCTAACCATCTAATTGTGTCAAAACTTGGAATACCTACGTTAGTACTTACTACATTAATTTATACGAAACAAAATCAGTAATGAAAGGCTACAATAATGTATAATGTATATTATGGCTAGTGACTGTATAACATAAGATAAGACAACAACTCGCCTTACTAATAAGATATTATTTACACATGACTAAGTTATGTGACGATTGTCTCTGTCTGTCAACTTTGAAACTTCAGTGATTGTAAAAGACAAACGATGCATAGTTATGTAGCGCATTAATTAGCGTTTATAAGTAAGGGGGCAAAACACAAACATGTAAAGACAAAGCTTAAAATGTAAGTTGCGTCTCGTGGTCAAAATCGGAACTAATCGCTGTCCGTATATTTAGTTACGTAATGTGAGGCAGTAGCGATGGCGCCACCAGTCACGCGCACTAATCTAGCGCAGACTTTAGGTAGGAGTTAGAACGGAAATGCCAGGCCTACACAAGCGCCCGCGCACCTTATGCCATGCCTGAATTAGACTGCTGCATTATGAAATTGATAGCTTAGCTTTACACAATTATTATTTCAATTTATTTCTTATTTATGCGTCCCGCGGTTTCACCCGAGTAAGTCCCAATCCCGTCTAAATATTGGGATTAAAAATTTACTATCGTCGAAAATATAGCTTGCTATTGGTGAAAGAATTTTCTAAATCTGTCTATTATTTACAATGGGATTGGTAAGAATGCGATCTTTTTTTTCCGGCAACCTTTGGATGGACAAGACGTGAAGAAAGGTGAAAGGTAGACTGTATGTGTAGTTTGGAGATAAGGTAGGTATAGGTACTTATTTAAAAATTATACTTATTTTATATAGATAAAATTATATGGATATGTATGTCATTGATTAATTTAATGATTAAATTGCTATTTGATGATAAACGTCGTATCGGTTAATGACACCAATAATCCCACCAACAATCTAATAGTCTGAGAGCCCGTGAACCCCTTGGTTATTTTGTAAAAGCTGAAAGTTTTTCAGCGCGTGCTCTCTACACAGGTATGAACGATGGACCATTATAAAATTTGAAATTCGGAGTTCGGGATACATTTATATCTTATCGGTTGTGAACCGATTATGGCCATTTAGAAATTAGCCAGTGTCAAGGATCATTAATATATAATGAAAATTATTTGCATCAAGACAGTCAAGTCGTCATAGTTAAAGTCATCTCTAGATCTAGGCCATTTACAAAGATTGTTCACGGAGGTTTGGAGACAAAGCTAAAGTCCATGTTTTGCACCGATTTTTACTTTCATTGCACTTGTACACCTTCACGAAACTAAATTGATTAATATGTCTCCGAAATTTAACAATTTGCACGCATTTGAACTAGATTTCACAAAAATGAACATTTAGCAACTCATCTCCTCAACGCGTTCTCGCCGTGCAGGCGAGCAGGTGATCTTTCGTGCAGGTGTACAAGTGGAATAAAAGTGAAAATCGGTGCAAAACATTGACTTAGAGTTGTCTCCAAAGCTCCGTGAAGAATGTTTGTAAATGGCCGCCGTGTGATGATTCCCTAGACTTGACTTTAACTATGACGACTTGACTGTTTCGATGCAAATAACTTGCATAATATATTAATAATACTTGACACTGGCTAATTTCCTAATGGCCATAATCGGTTCACAACCGATAAGAAATAATAACATGGGTAATGTTGGGTTGCATAGGAGCATTCGCCTTAGAGTATAATATCCTCCAAGGCATTCGCTTACAAACTTTCAGCTTTTATAAAATAACAAAGGTTAAGAATACATCGGTCAGTTACAGTAAGAGAAATACACGTCGATCTTTTACTAAATATTATAGTTATTATTTCGATATCGCAACCGATATGCGTGGGCTTGTCCTACCTACACCGTTGTCGTAGTCCTATCATCTACCTTAATAGCTACCCACTCTTTTACACAACCACTTTTACAATAATAAACACTTAGTAACGTGATTAAACTTTATTTTCCGATTGCATGGTCTTTTAGGAGCCGAAATTTCAACCCGCTAAATATGTGTTTTATTAACTACACTCGTTAACTTTCGCGGAAGTAAATTGTTAATATGCAACCGAATTATCAATTTACACCAAATAAGTTATATTACTAGAATGAACAATTTCATTTTATTTACCGGGTTTGACTCGCGTTTAAAGTTAGTGAAACGCTGGTATGAGAGCATTGAAACAATGCCGTTTATAAATAAAACACAAGTTAAACCCGGTAAATATTGTGTTTTATTACGATGCGAAATCGAAAAAACATAAGAAAAAACTGAGTCTAGTTAGCGTGGAATCAGCGCGTTACCAACAAATGTTGGCATGAGGTTTAAATAAAATTCGCCGCCATTTTTATTGCAACCTACGAATTCGTAAAATTGTTTCAAACGATATGATAGTACATTATTAAACACGCGAGACTGGCTGAAATTGCTCTTTATTGCAAACAGAAAGGCCACAATTAAGAAAGTTGGATGGAGTAGACGCCAGTTGACCGCAACGCGACGCGGCTCAGCTCCAGTATAAATCGCAAGCAGGTATAACACACAATATAAATTCAACCCACACCTCTATTTGCATTGAGCTGTGTGATACCGCTACTGATAACTACGCAGTCCGTATATATTTGTTCTTTGCTTGAAAGGAGTGTCCACTTACTTAGAAACTGATTGAACTGCCTTTTCGATATCGTTAGCTAAGTGTAACTTCGTATAGCAGATAGCTGGAGGTCTGGATTAACCAGAGACATGTTACATCGTCGTCTTCGCTCCTAAAAGACTGTGCACTTGTCAACTTTTGAAATGTCAATCTCTATCATGTCCTCAAAGGTTAAGATAGTTTTGCTATGATATTTCAAAACTCTCTGTCCTTTCCACTCTGTCCTTTAACTAACCGACGAACACTAAAGTAAAAAATGACAGATTAGGATGTCTCTAACATCAAGCGGGACCATTTTTTGACGAAGTAAGCTTTCTAGTAATTACTGTACCTACTATTTCTATGGGATTAATACAAAGGACGCTTTTTATCCCAAATTCCGCTGTTAAATCGGGACTTAAGTGGGTTGAAACCGTTAGCGGTACGAATAAGTTTCACGTTTTTAGGGTTCTGTACATATAGGGTAACAACGGGACCCTTTTCCTAAGACTCCACTGTCTGTCTGCCTGTCTGTTACTAAGCTGCATTTCATGAACAATGATGCCTAGACAGTTGAAATGTTCACAGATGATGTATTTACGTTGCCGTTGCAACTAAAACAGAATAAATGTGGGGGTTGCCATGCAAAAGGGGTGGTTCACAAGAACTCGCACCTCGAAACTGCTTTATTATTTAAGTAGCTCTCAAATTTTGAGCGACGTTTAGGTATTGAAAGGACGGGATAATTTCGTATTATTTTCGTGTTACAAATTCCATCGGAGGTACGCATTACGTCTTCGCTTATGGTCGTAGCTTGTAAACAAGCATCATGTTGATTATGATTGATTTATTCAATGACATTATGAAATTGTACATGAACTATTGTTAAACATAAAACATTAATATAGGTAGGTAGGTACACCATCATAAAACTAAATAAAATAATAATTTTGCCAGCAATTGTGTCACCAGGGGCTAGTGGCTGCTAGTTGGGCAAATGTTACCTACTACTTTGTTACTCTAGCTTGGTCACCATAATGAATTAACTTATTTACAAGATGAAGTCTTGATGATGGATGACCATTGAGTTGATATTATATGATAATAAGAATAACAGAGCAACCCGCCTGGCTTCGGACGTCATGTGCTATATATAACTATAGGAAAATATATACCTACGTAACCTATCATACAATTAACATTAAAATGAACAGATTAAGGGTAAAAGGGGTAAAAAGTAGTACTTGGTAGCTGATTGTGTAATATTGTTGCTAACAAACTCGATTGAAACAATTGAAAATGTTGATTTTAGCGATTACGGGTACGTATAGAATTTGACAATTACAGTCGCTAGTTTTAATTGCAATGGCAATTTGTTTGCTACTGAGGGCGATGGCGTAAAATATAACATGAATACGACAATTTTAATTGTTTTGTGCTAGAGCTAGCGGAGGGTATTAATATTAAGTAGGTAATTGAAATTCGTGTGATAGTATGATCTGTATTTAGATTTGGAGTCGTGATCTTACAGACTATGCTTGTTACAGTCTGTGGTTCGATTCTGTAAAAACAAAGCATGCGACAAGCAGGCAGGATGCATAAGCATTGCAGAAGTAGATTTGTTGCAGGAGTAAAAATAATAGCTATTCTATAACTTCTTTTAATACTGAGTGGCTGGGGAACAAGGGTAGCTATTTAAATAATTAAGTAGCCCTTAATTTTGAAGGCTACCTAACTTATTAAGGAGTTATTGAGTAAAATAACAATTACAGAATACGAATAACGCACATCTCCTGCACGTCGCCTGCATTTCGCCGGCATTCCGCATGCTCTGTCCTTACTGAATCGAGCCCCTGGTTGCTTATCCTAAGTTACATTGTGAGATACCTTGTCGTAAGTATTGTATATACATAGGTAGGTACATGAGAGATGTAGGTAGGCTATATGAGAGATGTTGGTAGGCTAGGTATATGAAAGATGTAACTACATATACTACAGTTTCAATCGAGATTTATGAGCAACAAAGTTACGTAATCAGCTAGCCGGTAAAATGTAACTATGCAGAATATGGTTCCAGTGCAAACTCGTGACGTTGTTTTTTACTTAATTTGAAGTAAGTACCTTTTTTTTCAATTTATTTATCTTTTAAATGGTCACAAAAAATTACTTAATTAGGCATTTCTTGTTATTATTCAAAATAACTAGCAAAACATATCATCCAAATACCGAGAAATAGGCCACGATCATCCGCGTGAGAACTTTGTGCTATTGATAATGTTGTGGGACATCTGTGAATATGTTCGTGTAATATAATGTTTATATTATTATAATCGAGTAGGTATTGCACAGTATAACAGCTTAGTGACAACATTCCACGAACAATAACAAATAGCCTTCTGAAACATGTTAGTGTGACAATTTAAATTTTTACTTTGAACGATCATATTTATTTTTAGGTGCTGGTATACACTTTATATTACTGTAAATGATGACTTTTTCAATGGTTAAACTTATTTTTTTAAAACAATTACTTTATTTTACTATGACTTATTATTATTTATGATTTTTACGGTTTCGTAGGCAATAAAAAACCCTTATAATTTCGTCATGTCCGTCCGTCTGGCATAACTCAGAGACGCTTTGTAGGTACTTTGAAGCCGTCTTCGTAATATTGAGCTTTAAAATGCTAGTTTTAAGAGTTATATGTACCCTCCTCTAACAGGCAAATATATGGGCACATCATATTATTATGTATTCACGATAGAAAAACATATACCTAATGGAGTTTGAAGGAGAATTATCACAGCTAGGCCGATTAATAATTAAAAGACATAAAAAGTACAATTTTAAACAAATTCCGTTGAATATTACATAGTAGGTAGGTGTTAGTTGTAAGGACTGTTCCAGATTGCAATCCATGTTATTGGAAACTACGAAACCCTACTCTGCGCGTGGCCCAACAAGGCAAACTAGTCCAATTGTTTATGCCTATTTTTATGACTTTTGACTTGTTTAGAATTTATCACCAAAAAATTGCATGAATATGAACATGAAAGGCATTTGCTTTTCCCAAGTAAAAGTTTAAGGTCATGTTTTTATTTCGAGCTGTGGCTGTAAGGTCAACTTTATTATTATTTTCGTGTACCTAAATCAAAGATCTAAGAATTAATTTCATCATATAAATTGAAATCATTGTATAGGAAACATTACGAAAACTAAAATATATAAAGGAACTTTTTAACCTACCTATCTTTTATCATCAAACGCCGTACCTTTTACTCGTATATTGCGGGTTTATATCTCGTTCAGCTTCCACTATTTGCCGTGCGGGCTCGTAGCTCGTAGTTTAATTAAAATATAGTCAGCCACAATTTGTTTGACGTCCTTGTAACATATAATATGTATGCGTTGTTCTGTGTATCAATTGAGTGAGGCATAAAGACAATCATTTACATGGAATGTTGTCGCAGGACAAAGATTTTATTGATGTACGTAAGAACGATGTTATATATTTACATTTTACCGGGTCCTAATCGCGTACTATTTTTTTTATTTTATTTACATTTCGATATTGTTACAATGATCTTGGTCTCGAGGGGAATTGTAAATAAGTTAACAAATCGTGTGAATTTAAAAAGTTTTTTAGTACGATGTATTGGAAGTAAGTATAATCATCTTCATACTTAAAAAGTACCTACCTAAATAAAAATAAATCCCTATTTCCCTTGGTCACGACATCACGCGTAACAGCTGGACCGATTTTGCTAAATCTTTTTTTGTTGTGTTTGGTATCGTCAGGAGAAGGTTCTTATGAAAGAAAAATATCGATGTTCCCGCGGAATCGGGACTAACGTGGGTGAATCCGCGGGGCGCAGCTTGTACTTAATAAAACGCAAGAGTAATTAGCTGACTTACTGACGGATGACGTACAGCGAGCGTGAGTAAAATTAAAAATGAAAAAAAAAAAATAAGTCAAAATAACAAATAATTTAACAATTGAGACCCATTAAATGTCTAAAACAGGGAGGAACAAACTTGTTGAGTAAAACACATCTCAACGCGCAAAAAAACTCCAAATGTGGGTTTGTCAGCTCTGAACTCAATTGACGTTCTTCAAATTCAGAATAGACTTGTCCAAATTAGGAAGTGCTGCCATCCGAATTAAGAAGATCACTATGCAGATCTCCAGCTATCGGCATACCAAGTCTCTTTTCAATCGGTTCAGCAGTTATTGCATGATTGAAACACAAACATCTAAACCTTCGCATTTATAATATTAGTGGGAAGTGGGATAGTGATATGAATGGTAAACAAAATGACATTAATAGGATTAAATGTAGTATGTTTAATTTTAATATTATGACTTAGGCAAGGCACGTATTAAACGATTCTCAGGTACCGAACCGCACCGGAAGGAAGTCCCGTGGCGCGGCGCGTGCGCTGCATTCAACACAAACACGGGACACAAGTGTCGTAAGACCGAGTGTCGTACATTTATATTCCTCGTACGTAACAGGATTGTAACTCACACTTGTAATCCTTAGTGGATAGTTTGAACACGCCATAATAAAATTAATATTCATCTGCGTCTGAATCAGGTTTCTGGTGACCGGAGGGCTGGCAGCTTTTTCACTCGGAGGATTAGTTTGGCAATCCAGAGGGGAAACGTTAGCAACGTTTCCCCTCTGGATTCTTCTGCCTTCTGTGAACAATGGCTCGTGAGGACGCCTTCGAGGACATCTTTTACTTATAGGTCATATTTTTCAGTTTTTTATTTAGTTTTTAATTTTAGCTTTTAAGGGCTTATATAACCCTAATAGCGTGACAGGGATAAAGCTAGCGAATTTCAGATGTGTAACTGAAGGACGGAAGATGCGACTATGCAAAATTATGCGACTATGTAAAATCAAACAATTGCTAGTTTCAAGATAACTAAACGTTAATCTTAAAATTCAAAACATTCACTGCCTGTAGGTATTGAGCTAAGTTCAGTTCTTATACAAAGTTTTATTAGTTTTCGTACAATATTGACTGAGTAATATCACTTAATTATTTGTACAATTTAGAGGGATGTTTGGATTTTTTTCTATCGAGAAAATTTTTAGGAATCGTGTTTTCACGACATTCACGTGTTAGTAAATATCCTCGACTTTAATGAAAACTTTTATTTCAAATAACTTTTGTAGTAATTCACACTAGAAACATCAGTTCTGGCCTACTACGGCGCCTTAATGTTTTTTACTGTTTTGTTTTTGTTTAATAAATTGGTCAGAGGAGATATTCATCTGTTACTAAAATCAGAAAGAGGTAACGTTGGTAACATGTATGTTATGTATTTTAATCACCGTAATTACTGGACCGATTACAAAAATTCTTTCATCGATAGATAGCTACGGTATCAATCGGCATTTGATCCCGTTATTCCCCCGGGATCGGGACTGATCTCGAAACGCCAGACATGAGAAAAAGCGTAAAAATAATAAATAACTAATTGAAAACTGAGTTTCAACTTCAATACAAATCATGTTACAGATGAAAGATCTAAGATATATAAAAAACAAAATATGACGATAAAAATACATAAGTTTCACTAAATAATCCAACTAATATTATAAACGCGAAAGTTTGTATCTATGTAAATATGTAAGTATATTATGTATGTCTATATGTGACTGAACTGGACTGCAGTAATTGGACTTATGCGGGTGTACCGCTAGGCGAAGCTAGTCTTCTTTTTCATTATTTATAAAAATTAATCCCTATTTCGCGTGGTCCACGTCTGAACGGCTGGACCGATTTCGATAGTTCTTTTTGTGTTGTCTTCGTTATGATCAGGAGGTTCTAATGAAAAAAAGAAAAGCTAAAAATCAGGATTTATGCAGGTGAAACTGCGGGGGCAACTAGTCTGTAATATAATATAAATCTTAAAACGGGTTAAGGGACATCTGGCCCACACCAGAACTGGCCTAAAGGCAAGATGTCAAGTCAACTTTTTAAAATGTGCACTGGTAGATTCGTCCAGAGCAGCTAACGGGTCTCTAAAGTAAAGGGGAAAAACTAAAGGGATATTTCGGAAATATTGTAAAATTTTATTGGTGGAAAACAAAAGGCAAAAAAACAAAATAGGTCTAGGAGCGTGACTTGGAAGCTGTAGCCAAAGATCGTGAACTTAAAGATCAAAGATAAGGCATATATTCCTCCTTTCCTTAAGCTATTGTGTCGCCCAACACTCAAGATTTTCCTTAGTGTTTTTCAAAATTTTAGGAATTCAACATGTTGGCACTAAACGTTTATATAATAACTGCGCCCCGCGGTTTCACCCGCGTAAGTCCCGTTCCCGCGGGATGATCGGGATAAAAAGTAGCCTATGATATCTTGGCGAGATACCGGCAAAACTTAAAAGCTACCATTTGAAGTTTGTATTTATACGTCTGGTACTGCTTGCTCGGACTAGGTTTTATTGTGTATCAATGTGCCAAGCGAGTGTTCGATTCTTTAGAAATCCCATTTAAATATTATATGGTTGACCAAGAAGTCAAAGTCCGTACACCCTCGGTGTCAGGCAGGTTCACCCACGCTTGTTGCTCGGGCTCTGCCCACGGCAAAACACCGGCTTCACTTCACCCGTCAGTTCCATTTCATAAACTTCTAACATTTTCATAAACAATATGTTGGTTCAAATTAAGCTTCAAGTTCGATTTTAATCGCGTTATGACAACCTAAACGAAGTGAACTGGAAAGGTTTCGAAAAGCGGGCATGGAAACAATTCTAAAGGTAAACAACACGGCGTGAATAAACCCGAACAATTAGTTTATTTTGGTCCAAAAATTTAATAAGTACAATGTACTTTTATAAGTACTTTTATTTAAGCTTTCTGTTTACATATTTGTCTTACTTCTGATGAATACTGGTGTTTGTTTCCATATGCTAATATTTTAAGGAAATACATCACATCACAACAATACATTTTTATCCCTAGTTGAATTATGATACAGACATCCATCTACTAAATTTCTCTGTTAGAGATGGTTTTAAAGTTTTAATAAACATCATGCTCAGTCTATAGGTATCATTTTTCTCGTTTTCTGAGGGAAAAAAACTATCTAGTCAATCTTGTGAGCGATTTTGGTCTAGTGGTAGATACCCCGACTTTCATGGGTTCACGTGACGTGGGTTCGAATCCAGGCCGACCGCGCACAAATGTCTTGTTCTGAAAAAGTTATGTGCGCTAATAACATCGCTCTTACGGTGAAGGAAAACATCGTGAGGATACCGACATGTCATAGGACTCACCACGGTCCGAAGGCATGGGACATTCGCCAATCCGAGGTAGGCTCCCGTGGCGTGTTACTGCCTAACCCCCTCTAAGAGGAGGTCCTTGCCCAGCTGTGGGACAAATTAATGGGCTAATTGTGTTATGTTATGTAATGTCACCGGTGGATATAGCAAATTGCTTTCGCCAAGTCACAAACACGAAAATGCAATACTTTATTTTTGTAATCTCGACCGACGTTTGGAAAGGTTATTGACAGAGCTATTGTGCAAATAAACCGTGTAGTGTAGATGATATGTATTTTCTACACGGTTTGGATTCTTTGTTTTCAGACTAGTTATCCAAGTGTAGGAAATAGGCACATTAAAATAATAATGAAAATAAATTTACGCAACAAATATAACTTAAATTGTTTTTCTAATCTGTTCTTTCGAGAATTTGACTTTTTGAGAATCCGTCCTTTTTGAGTCTATCAGACGCCTTTATGAGAACAATCCTTAACTTGATCTATTTTGAATGAAAAGATATATTCACAAAAATGCCTGACGTAAACCGTGCGCTGTGTTTTTGTGAATATATCTTTTCATTCAAAATAGTTCTAAGAACGCCCAGTGCGGGCTTAAGCACTTAGAAAATAACAATATAATCCTTAATTTGTACTTAACAAAAATTTGTTGTATCTTAGTTTTACATAACTCAAACAATAGACACTTATCTTATTCCATCAGCCATTGTTTAACTAGTTGTTATTGAAGATTCAATCGAGTCAATTAAGCTCGCTGATCACAGAGACGCCATGCCAAATTAATATTCGGCTCAGGAATAAGGACAAAAACCTCATAAAAGCACACGCACTAGTATTAGTACCTACCTAGCTAATAGCCATACTTAATCTATCTTTGATAGTCTTACTAATATTATACTCGTAGAACAAAGTCACATATGGTATGTCAGTGACTTTGCTACTCTTTCATGCAAAAACTACTGAACCGATTGCAACGATACTTGGAATATAGGTAGTTGGATACCGGGAATACTTTTTATCCTGATATTCCCGCGGGAACGGGACTTTCAACGCTGCCAACCTAGGTTACGTTTGATCATGATATTCTCACAGGATCGGGACTTACGCGGGTGAAACCGCGGAACACAGCTATTTTTTTATATCTTTGTAGCTAAGTCATTAGTTTCGTCGTATTTTAAGTGGTAATAGGTATGCCAAATCGGTTGAAAGTTTGTTATATTAAAGTTTGTACGTGTACAAATACACTCGTTGTTGTGGTCAAAAGTACTTATTAGTTTTAATTTTACAGGCATTTAAACTTACGATAAAATTAAATATTGAGTCCCGCTAACAGTCAAATGACCGCATGTGAACAAGTTTACTTCTATAAATCGGTATCGAAGTAATTCTACTGTTACTTGTATTTTTAATTTTGACAAAAAATATGGAGAGCTAGTATTCAAAATTAGTTAGGTATCATTCTTAATTCTTCAAATAGATATTAAGCTAAACCTCACCTAACCTAAAAGCAATAAAAAACAAAAAATCGGTGCAGCCACTAAGGAAGGCCGATAAAATCTTGTTCCACGGCCGTCTTCACTTTTCTATATGAGCGTGTTACATCTTAGACCTTAGCATCAGGTGAGGCAGTGGTCAAATCCACATCTATCGTGTATATGGCGTCTGTGGTAGGTCGGGTTAGTGCCCGACTGCAATGCAGAACGCTGCGGGTTCGATTCCCGCCGGGTGTTAATATTTATGCTTAAATATAAATATTTGTATCTGGTCTGCGGCCCTAGCCAACATTCTTATCGAATAACAAAATCGCTAAACGACAGTTTTTTTTGTATGAAATTGACATAAGCTCGCGATAAAAATCAAGCGTGACCTTATGTCAATTTCATACAAAAAAGAACTGTCGATTGACGATTTCGTTATTAAGAATGTTGGCTAGGGCCGCTGGGTGTCTTTCTATGTTCTAATACTTATATATTTATTTGCACCCATAGCAAAAGCCTTGTGCTTAGTTTGGGACTTTGGGACCCAGCAGATTGCGCTGTGTGTAATATCGTGTGATATTTATTTATACATATATGTACGTATTTATATACATACAAATAATATGTAGATATAGAATTACACGAAAATTACGTTCATAAATCCCTTTTCGGTTCCTGATGAAAGCTATCTGCTGCTCGTTGTGACCCAATCGAAAATAATTAAATCAATTTGTGAATAAAAGGAAATATCAGCGGCAAGCACTGCGATTGAATTCGAAGCACTCCGATACCTACCCGTCGATGATAGCGACCTATTTCATATTTTAATAGGATTTCCTTAGCTTCTCAAGGCATAAGCGGTACGTAATAGGCAAATTATACTCGAAATATAAAAAATATATACAAGGTGTAACGGGTATGCCCTTTTAAGCCGAAAGGGAGTTGTTCTAGACATCTAGGCGAACAACTTTTGTTCTACAACTTTTGGAAATTGACGACCTCTGTGGCGCGTCGGGCGAACGATTGGCTGCAATGCAGGTTGCGGGTTCGATTCCCGCTGGGTGCACATATTTATGCTTAAAAATAAATATTTGTATCTGGTCTGGGTGTATTTCTATATAATATGTATGTATTTACAAAAGAAAAATAAATATAAGTAGTATATCCGTTGTCTAGTCACCGTAACACATGCTTAGCAGCTTACCACGGGGCCAGATGGCGCTGTGTGTTGGTTCACAGAATTCATTTATTTATTTATTAAATGCGTGCAAATGTTAGGTGCCTATATCAATGTTAGGTCACAGTTAAAGTTTGATCTGAAAATCCAATCGAAATATCGTTGTGAACGTCTGTAGCCTGATCAATTATGTATTCTCGTTGAAAATGATATTCGAAATAAGAATCCCTTTCATTTAAGTCTGATCGCGGAAGTCGCTTCCTCTCTGTTAAGCTTGTTAAGTGCCATCTGAATGCAGTTTGAAATGATTGCGAAACCAATCCACTTATAGATGACTAGCTGCGTCTCGCGGCTCTCCCGCGTAAGTCCCGATACCGTGGAAATATCGGGATCAAATGTATGCAAGTTTGGCATGTCAATAAATAAAATAAATTTTGCACGACATTACACACAGCGCAATCTACCCCAAACTAAGCACTAGGCTTATACTATCGGTACTAGACAACAGATTTACTACATATTAAACTTGTTTTTTGTAAATACATACATATTATACATAGAAAGACACCCAGACCAGATACAAATATTTATTTTTAAGCATAAATATTTGCATTGGGCGGGAATCTAACCCGCAACCTTCTGCATTGCAGCCAGGCGTTCGCTAGACCCGCCACAGAGGCCGTCAAAATCTATACTTTGATATTATAAAAAAGGAAGATTTATTTGTTTGTTTGTTTGTAATGAATAGGCTCCGGAACTACTGGACCGATTTCAAACATTTAACACCAAAAGAAAGCTATATCCATTATCGAGAAATTACTTATTATCCCGATATTCTCACGGGATCAAGACAAACGGACGTAGAATCGCGTAACGCATTTGGTTTGTTTATAAAAAAAGTACATAGAAATATTTTAAAGGAAAAAATCACTCTCATATTTACAAAAATATTAAAGTACCTACCAACCGTGACTGGGTCACTTTAGATATTCATACTACACAGTCCGATCACAAATACAAAATTAATTTAGCAGACAAACGCAATCTAAATTACTGACCTTATAAAGTACGTATAAGAAACGTTGAACCAAGAGTGGCGAATAGACGCTGCGTTATCAGAAGTGGTTGGAAGCGACCTCGTTCCAACCGTGGTCGACGCCCTTGGCTATCATGAGACGCCTGCCTTATCTCGAAGCTCTTACACGTTATATAACCGATGCAGGATCATGAGATAGTACTAGCCGATGCGACTGGCAACTAACACGACAGATGATAATTATCGGTCCTTGTCCGATTGCATAGAAATGAGCGAGATGGAATTGCGTGAAAAAAACTATAATTTCTCGTAAAATCAATCATTAACGATGATTAAAATAATATTTTTTTTAATTCGATGAGCAGCCCCTAGGTATTGTATTTCTAATATTATGATGCTTATAAGAAAATATAGCGGTTAAGGATTAAGAAGAAAAATTGTTTTATTTTGTAAAACAGGGGTAACTTTGCTTGTATAATTTGCCTGTCTGTATTTAAGGCGGCGATAGATGATAATTATCGGTCCTTGTCCGATTGCATATAAATGAGCGAGATGGAATTGCATGAAAAAAACTATAATTTCTCGTAAAATCAATCATTAACGAAGATTAAAATAATATTTTTATAAAATGCGATAAAGAGGTTCTAGGTATTGTATTTTCTAATATTATGATGCCTATTGTTAAACAGGGGTAACTTTGCCTGAAAGTTATTTTTAATTGTTTTTGAAATGAAGGGGACACTTCTTGTATCATGTACAATAACATTATACATTGTTTAAAGATCTATTATTTGATACCGGTTATGAAGAAAACTATTCAATCGGAAGGGATTTCACATGAGTCGCGTCCTTAAAGTTATTTTTTATTATTTTTGAAATGAAGGGGACACTACTTATATCATTTACAGTAACATAATATTATAATTATTGAGATGTATTTGATACCGGTTATGAAGGAAAATATTCAATCGGAAGGGATTTCAGCTTGATTTACATTAGTGAATCGAGCTGAATGTCGCGTCCTAAAACTTAATTTACATCACGAGACTTGTGTCAGTACAATATTTCATACAACAAACGTGATTATAGAGTCAACTTCACAATAAAGCAGTCCACAGCAGTGGAAGCAATCTTACTCAATAGATAAATAGTACCGCTCTGTCTACGCATTTTTCTTTCTAATGTAAATCTCGCTATGTTGTTTATAAGGCTATACAGGGTGGAAAAAGACCGTGGTTGGAGTTTGAAGGAAAATAGGTACTTTTACCTTAATATTGATCATTGCCAATTTTGCTGAGAGGAACAGTGTATTTATTTTCAAATACAGTCATGGTAGTTTATTAAAAATCGGGATTGTCTGCGATATGTCCATTGTCCATAAGTAAGTTTAAAAATTATATAAAAATCAAACGATACGATACGTCATCTTATCTAAATGATAAAAATCCTTGGAAGTGATTAATTAAACCCTATACGTATATATACAAGACGTAACGGCTATGCCCTTTTAAGCCGAAAGGGGTTTGTTCTAGACGTCTAGGCGAACAAATTTTGTTTTACAACTTTTGGAAATTCGAAGTACTTTTCGAAAATTTTAAGTGTAAAGTTTACTTGAAGATCCGCTGTTTCTTAGAGTTCGAGGTCATTTACCTTATTTTGCCCTTTCATTTAATTTGGTGTACTACAATCAAACCTTCAATTACCTTTATTTTCAAAAGCAGCTGTTCTTTCAGTGAAACATAACCACAAAATTTTCAAAAAAAAAGTTCGATTTTTAATACGAAAGGGGGTTGTTCTAGACGTCTAGGCGAACAACTTTTGTTCTACGACTTTTGAAAATTCATACTTTTTTTTGAAAATTTTGTGATTATGTTTCACTGAAAAAACAGCTGATTTTGAAAATAAAAATAATTGAAGTTTTGATAGTAAACCATCAAACTAAATAAAAGGACAACATAAGGTCAATGACCTCGAACTCTTGGAAACAGCTGATTTTTAAGTAAACTTTACACCCATATTTTTGGAAAAGTACTTCGAATTTCCAAAAGTCGTAGAACAAAAGTTGTTCGCCTAGACGTCTAGAACAACCCCCTTTCGGATTAAAAGGACTTACCCGTTACACCTTGTATATACGATAATGTGAATCACATGATCATTGCAAACAAAAAAAACCCTTGAGTTATACTTGTGTCTTCTTATATTTACACAGACCCCCTGAGTTAGTCCCCTCGAGACCAAAATCATTGGAACATGATTGAAACGTCGAGGTAAGGGAAATTTAAAAAGTTGAATTTCACGCGATTAAGACCCGGGAAAATAGGTAAATATGAGTTCCAACCGTGTTAGTTTAAAAACTTTATTGTGTCTACTTCTGACTGGAGATCGCTTTTCGAAGACACAGTAGTTTACTGGACGTTTCTAAAAATGTTTGTAGAATAAAAATATATGAGTATGAATCTATGGTATGAGTATTGTAAAAGTAACTATAATTGTGTAAAAAAACTTCCAAAATGAAGGCAAAAGAAGAAGAAATTAAATAACAAAATGTGTCTCGTAAGTTTTGCATTTACCGAGTCACATCCAAATCTACAAATTCTTCGATTACCGTCAGCTTAATAAGTAAAAGCTACTTAATTTCAGGCATTTTGATTTGTTTATTACAAACACAAATTACCCAGTGAAGTAACCTTTGCAAGCATTTCGATCGGAGGCATAGGAACTTTCAGTCTGACTAAAAATAGTCGGGTTTAAAAATAAAACTCAACTTCCGCATCTAGCAGACTGTGGGCTTACTCATTTTCTATTTGCATTTTGCTTCCCCACAATATTAAGCCGTATTTGTATAGCTAAGTTCGATTGCTAAGTTAAGGCCCCATACTCACCTAATGACGTGACAGGGATGGGGCTAGCTAATTTCAGATGTGTAAGAGAAGGACGTAAGATGCGACTATGCAATATTTTAGTGAGTAAAATCAAACAATTCCTAATAACAATTGCTAATTTAGAAAAACTGTTCTACCAATTTCAAGTGTATGTTATTATGCTTTGATACAGAAAAGATAGAGGTTTAAAAATGCGTCACGTTTAGCTGTAAAATAAAAATTTCGGTTTTAAACGAGTGATTTTAGATACAATAAATCTGTTATAAATGTTAACCAATCGTGTAAAGAAAAATACCAAAATGAAGATATGAATGAGAATAAAAAATAAATAAGTTTGGAATGTTATTACTGAGAAATATTGATATCCCTGCCGCCAATATCGTATCTATGTGAGTGCGTATGTCACCTTAATAATCATTTTCGAAATTTGGTATTTTTTCTATAAATATTTTATTTATTTTTAAAATAAAGTAATTCGGTATTTCTGTTGCCGCTAACAACAACAATTATGAAAAACAGAATAAATTAAACATTTAAGTGGGGCTTTCATACAACAAACGTGTTTTTTTTGGATCACGCCCTTCATACGCGACATCTATTGAGTCAGATTTTTGTTTATTTGCCTGCTAATCAGAAATGAATCAGCCATCATACATTTTCCCCATGCCATCGTATTACAAACGATTCCCGGTAAGACATTTTATTAATATGGGCGATCTTCCAGAAAAGTTTTCTGATTTGAACGGTGAGGGCGGGCGGTGTGACTGTGCGATGAATCACGGATCACGACTAAAGAACGACCGACGGAAGTGACTTCCGGTGAGGGCTCGTTTCGTGACTGATTCGCGACGTCTCATCCAAGACATCGACACCGCAACTTGGGGTGAAAATAGACTATACCTAGCTACATTTAAGTACTTCGATTTCTAATTGTAGACTTCGATTTGACACTTCTTTCTAAAGAAAAAAATATGTAAGTTGCCTGGCAGATGGGAAAAATCGACATTATTTTCATATACCTAGTGTGACAATGCGGCCACGGCCTGCTTCGCCATGCCAACAATCAGGTTCATCCTCACTCACCTACAGATGTTTCATATCAAAATTAAATATATTTTTATCAAGCTTTTATTTATTTTTACCTGTCTGGTATGTGATCAAATCTTGCAGTTAAATTTTATAGTTAAGCTTACTTAGTCTAAAGAAAATATTTATCTTTAAATGCAGTTTTACTTATTTATGAAAATAAAGGAATGTTTTCTTTAAGAAAAATTTGCCATCGTCAATATTAACGGTATTTTTTCTCCCATCACGGCCTTTTTTCCACGCTGTATAATTGGAATGAAATCAACCACGCAACATGGTTTACCACACTACCGATTTTCACGGAAATGAACTGTCTGTTCATTCCTTGGTATCGTAATGATGGTCATCCATCATCTATCGAAACGCTAAATGCAGGTTTAATGGAACACTTCCGGCGAACTGTGCGCAAACGCATTGCGCCGATTGCCGGCTCAAGGGTCAAGGGTTGACCTTTTATTGTTCGAATATCGATAAGCAAGGCGCCGTTGTCGTACACTAGGGTACATTGGGTACTGTTGAACCAATTTTCTAAAAAAATTATAGTTGCTACAAGAAGTAACGTTTATCAAACTAGCTGAGTCCCGCGGTTTCGCGGGATAAAAAGTAGCCTATGTATTATTTCAGGCCTCCATCTACCTATATTCCAAGTTTCATTGGAATCGGTTTAGCAGTTTTTGCGTGATCAAGTAACAAAATCACAGACATACATACAAACTTTCGATTAGTAGATAGAATTAGTAGGATATAAACATTTTTCTACGTCTGAATACTAAAATTGTGTTTCCAAATCCAACGGTTAGCTCACAAGAGCGGGTTAAAAAAAAGTTTAATGTCAAAACCTACCGAACCCTAATTATTAAGGATTTGTTCCTATAATTGTAAAGACAAACAAACTTAGTTTTGACATCCAAATGTAATAATGTCTTTTCTAGTCGTCAAAATCGCCAGATGGCTGACGCAATACTATAATTATGACACGCAATCAAATGCTTTCCCTCTATCCTCACTCCTCAATTCCCATGCACCCCCCGCGCTATCTCTTATAGTTTCGCTAATATAGCGACTGTCACAATCGTACCCAGTCTACCCTAAACCTCAGTAGTGGTGTTGACGACAATGCCTTGTACATTTATGTCTACAAACACATTTAAAACAAGAGAAAATGAACATTGGTACATGTTGTTGTTCTTTTAGACTTATATGTACCCACCTAACTGTTTTAGGTGACGGATAGGTATAGATCTTTAATATTTTTTTTGTCAAACATGGCTGCAAAGTTCATTTTTGCTGCGAGTTCTTGGATGAGCAAAACGAAGGATTCTAGGATTGAATATTCAAATATTGAATCCTGAGTGAAGCGAAGGTTGGGAGGTGAAAAATATTTCATTGATAAGGGCATGCACATGATCGGATCGTTTAGGATCTTCAATAGGTACCTACTCAATCTAGTGGGTCTTCGGAAGACAATCCAATCAATTGATTCAAACCTTCAATGAGAAGAAAACACAAGAAACTTATGGGATTTTTGTAGTGATCATGATGTGATTCACATTCTCGTCATCGTTACAATAGTAGAAAACAACGTCGCTTCACTGTCTGTCTGTTTGTATGTATTGTATGCTTAGATTTTTGAAACTACCCAACGGAATTTGAATGAATAAATTCTTTATTATACACACCAAATACAAATACGTACAAAGAAAACCAACAAAACTTAAAAATAGGTGGCACAATGGGCGGCCTTATCGCTTAAAGCGATCTCTTCCAGGCAACCTTTGTATGGACAAGAAGTCCATCCATTAAAACCATACCATTAAAACTATAAATTATACATACATATTACTCCATATATAATAATAATATATATATACCTATATTACATGTAAATAAATAAAATAAATATCTTCTTAGAAATGAACATGATCATTAAATACATTTAAGAATCAATCTCAATCCGTAAAGTAACAGATTTAAAGGACTTAACGTTTTCCAGCAATATGCAAATAATGTTTGTAAACCCTATTTTTGAAAATCGCCAATCATGTCGACTGTCTAATGACGACAGGCAAAGCATTCCACATCTCCACTGCCTTTGCCGTGAAAGAATCTCCATAAAAAGTTGAAGAACGAGAAGGGACTTTAAGCAGAAGAGCTATTGAAGAACGGACAGCTTGAGAAGGAGGATGTTGAAACTCAAACCGAGACTTCAGATAAGATGGAGATGAGGGTAGAAACAGAATTCTGTAAAGGAGTGATAAAATGTGAGAGTTTCTACGCAGACGAATAGGCAACCAATTTGATGCGGTTTAAAGTAGATACAGTGATTCAATAGGAAGATGTACATGCTTGCCACATCCTGATATTCCCACGGGATCTGGACTTCCGCGGGTGAAACCACGGGGCGCAGCTAGTAGTGTAGTAATTTTCTTACAAATAGAGTACGTTCGACCAAACTAGGATAGGCAATGAATAACAAATCTCAGCATAAATCGACATTTTTTCGATTGAACAGCTCGAGAGTTTCTCGAACAAAATAGCCATAAATACAACGCATAAATATATCAAAAATGTAAAAATAGAACTGTTAACTATCAAACGTAAAAGTTAACAAACAGCTGTCACTTTTAATAAATGTAGGTATGGGTTTATTGTTTACATTTTTGATCTAAGAGCCTAAATATTCGTTGCTTATGCAAGTCTGGTCGAATTGAGCCTAAACTCAAAATAGGTGACCAATTTAACTAAAATTTAACAATGTTCATTTTTGAACATAGTTGGGTAATAAAATTAGTCAAATATTTTAATAAAACTACAGCACGAGCATCAAATTAGTGAACGAAGTTATTCAATAACAGGGTAGGGTGAAGGGGGTGTATTCTGTAAACGAAATGACATTATCTTATCAAAGAGGGGAATCGGTCACAACACCGAGCGTGGAACTCTAGGCGAGGCACGACGACGCACGACGATGACTCACTCAATGACTCCTAGTTTACCTTTTCTTTGATAAATGTTTCCCGCTAACATGATGTAATCATTTACAAACAAATAAGTTGGAAATTGTGGTGAAACTACGCTATTTTAGGTTCTCGTTTAAACGGGGTGAGTTTTGCAAATACTTTGTAGTTTATTTCGTTTTTCCATAAACATTTGGAAATCCTAATATAGTATTATATATACGAAAGTTTAGAGAGCGGTGTTGGTCTAGTGGTAGACTGACTTTCATTCCGAAGGTCGTGGTTTCAAATCCCGGCAACATGTCTTTTTCTTTAAGAAAAAAATATGTGCGCTATTAACATCGTTCTTACGAGCAAGGAAAACATCGTGTGAAAACCCACGGCTTAAAATCACGCACAAAGGCTCAATAGTAGGGCTAATTGCGGAAACACACAGTTAAAAAACTTTAACTTTTGAATAGTAAAATAATTCCCGCACCGCAGTTTCTAGGGCAAAGGTTAGCCATCGCCACACAGCCACAGAACACTATTACTCTTAGCGGAGCATACAGCGCGGCAATGCTGCAAGTGTAATGGGAACCTTTGCACCAAGAACAATAAGGGGCGGGTTATTTAGATTTCATTTCAGTTTTAATAGGTATTCTAGTTTTACCCTTACTGCGTCACTGGATGAAGCTCCATACTGACAATAGTAATTAATGACTGTACCTAATAGTTATTAATATTCTAACCCTAGTTCTTAAGATAATGTTACTAACACTATGGACTTTGTCTGAAAATAAATTATTTCAATTTTAGTTTAGATTTAATATAGGTATTATTTATTCAGAAAGTAGTATTTATAATTATTTATAGTACTTACTTATGAATAGTAGATGTGACTAACGCACATAATTCACTTTCCGAGAAATAAAATTTTTCAACAAATGTTATGAGTAGGAACAATCTCATTTTCATTTACTTACAGTCATACGGATTCTCATAGCTAGATGGATCTAGTAATTTTCCTTTCTTCTGCGTCGTAGAGATAACCTATTCCACTATAAACAATTCTAATAATAAATGACTCATCAATCATCACGAAATCTCAGAAATAACAAGTGTTAGGAGTCTGAAATTTTGCACGGGGTATCTTCTTAGTACCCAGGTGCTTAATAAGAACAGATTTTTGAAAATTCACCTTCTAAGGGTGTAAAATAAGGGACGGAGGGTTTTTGAAACTCTTCTATCTTTAAAGGTAAGTTGGATATTAGGATTATTGTTAGGTATCGATAATAGTGAATAAAGTATATAAGGTAAGCATTTTATCAATCCCCTACGTTTCGATTCGTTTCGAGGTGTTTGCAGACTTCTTACTCAGGGGTAGACTGTATTCATGAGGGATAAAAGTTCTTCCTTAAAACATAATCTGTTGTCGTCTTCAAATACTGTAACTAAACTATCAACTTTTCAACTGGTTTACTTAATGTAATGAGATACACATCTGCCATGAACATTGCGCCACTCTGGTTGCACAGCTGTGTTATACATACATGTTTCTTTATGAATCCATAACATTTATATTATGTTAGGCACATGATTTAGCAATATTATTGACTAGCAGCTACCATCGGTTTCACCGACGTTAGTTTTGATCCAGTGGAAAACGCAGCTGAACGCATAGGTATAATATAAGTAACATATAGACAGACATTCATTGTAAAACTATAAATTCTCGATTTACTTGTTATCAGACCCATTTTCATTTAATTTTCTTGCGGCGCTCCGCGGTTTCACAAGCGTAATTTAAGCCACGATCCAGTGGGAATATCGTTATCAAAAGTAGCTTATTATGTTACTCCTCGATAACGTGAGTAGCTTTCTATTGTTAAAGAAAGAATAAGTAGGTCCTTGAAATCGGTTCAGTAGTTTCGGAGATTACCCCCAATATGCAAATATACATACCTACATACAAATGCCATGTTGCTAACGTTACCTCTTTTTAATATTAGTATAGATTACGTCCAAAGAACGTTAAGCTTTGCTTTATTAAAAGTACTAGCTGCGCCCCGCGGTTTTACCCGCGTAAGTCTCGTTCCCGCGGGAATATCGGGTAAAAAGTAGCCTATGTGTTATTCCCGGTATCCAGCTACCCATATTCCAAGTCTCATCGCAATCGGTTCAGTAGTTTTTGTGTGAAAGAGTAACAACCTCACATACATACAAACTTTCGCGTTTATAATATTAGTAAGATAAGATATTAAAACACCCCACTGTACTCAGATGCCAGAAGTACCATCTCTAATTCTCTACATTAAAATATTTATTCCAAGGTTTGCTAATCATTGCATTCGATATCTATTATACTGAGTGACTGTAATAAATAATAATTATATCATAGTGTGTGGTACACGTACGTACTTACCTACCGAGATATTCATACAGTCGTCTGGGTCAGATAAATCAGATGAAATACCTCTGCGTATTTATTATCGATGTACTTAAATGGTTTGCATTTAGATGCTTATTAGTACTTATATCTATCCGATGAATTAACTTTATTCATGACATTAGAAATAAACAACCCCCATACTTATTTGTAAACGATGGTTAATGCTTTAGTCATTGTTGTCTATCATCTTATGATAACTATGTATCTTTTGTCTTTTACTGTGACATAAAGTTTAAAAAAAACCGTAAAATTGTTTACTCCCTTATTCAGAAACTTGATGTAAACTAAAGACTCATATATAATTATTTCAAAGTGACAGCTCTTTCTTTACCTTTTCCTTTTTCTGTTCAGACAGTTCTGTATTTACATTTTACAAATTAAATTTTGGAAAATTGGAAAAGTTTCCAAAAAATGGGTAAGTATAGTCATATGAGGAAGGAAGGTAAGTACCTATTTATTCTATTTATACTTACTAATCTTACAAATCATACCACTTACTAATCCTACTTCCAACTAATATCATAAACGCGGAAGTTTGTACTCTTTCATGCAATAAGTACTGAGATTGAGTTCCAATGAGATTCATCCCTTAGGTACGGTTTTCTAATTTTCTACTGTTTTTCCGTTAAGATAATCATCTCATAAATTTACGGATATTTCACATAACAATAGGTATAAAATGTTTTTTATTTATTTAATATTTATTTATAGTATTTTCCCATACTCTTGGGAAAATTGTTTCTATTACAACATTGAATACTTATAATGAATAGTAATTTTCAACAGTTTTTCCAATTTTAAGTTAGGTAGTTTTATTTCTTACTGATGTAACGAATTAACGATGCATAATGTCATGCATAATCAATCGCTCGAAGTGGCACAAGCGATTTAAAAATAATAGATAAATAGGTACCCTTTTACTTTTTTTCCAAACAAAATTAGTTGCTTGACACTCGTTCTATCAAAGAAATCGCTGGTGCAACGCATTTTTTTTTGCAACGATAACTATAAGTTTCGCGACACTAGTTCCGTAATGAAAACACGGCTTTATATAAATAAATAAATTCTGTGAGCAACACACAGCGCCATCTAGCCCCATGGTAAGCAGCTAAGCTTGTGTTACGGTGACTAGACAACGGATATACATACAACTAAGTTTTTTTTTTTGTAAATACATATACAAATTTTATACAGATATACACACTCAGACTAGATACAAATAGCATAAATATATTTGCACCCAGCGGGAATCGAACCCGCAACCTTCTGCATTGCAGCAAAGCGTTCTCCCGACGCGCCACAGAGGTCGTCAAGTAAGATATTTATTCAGTAGGTTCCGAATATTTATTATGTTTATAGATTTGACAAATACTTAGGTCATGTATTACTTATAATTATTATTCTATTCAATAAAATAAATGAAATTATGTACGCATACGAAATAAAGATACCAGCAGTAACTATTACAAGTATATCCTGCCCTACTATGATGTCTTATTTATTAGGTAAGTCGTCGTGAAGTCGCCGCGTTTACGTTCAGCTAAAAAAAATTTACAAACAAATCAAATAATAATAATAAAAAAACCAAAGTTTTTAAAATTATCTGTGTTTTTTAAAAGTACCTAGTAGGTAGTTGGGATATTTTTTATTTAAAAAATACATTATTTTTTTGAGCGATAAAAGGACGACAAAGCAACGAGACACGATTATGGTAGCGCGGATTATACCATAACTACCTATCTTAGATCTCTAACTAGGTACCTATATTTAAGTTAGACTAACTTACTTTACTAAGAATTCTATATACAAAATATAACAAAATAAGCATCAAACGAAATGTGGTAGGTACTTAAACCAAAGTGTATCTTAATGTTAAATTCAAAGTGATTTATTATATTCATCAAACTTACCAGCAGACGCCGGTTGCTGCCCAAAATACTATTGCACTTTACCAAAATGTCCACAGCTCTGTCACAAAATCCAGAATCTAAAATATTCACAAACGTTTTTATTACCAACTCAACTAGAAATATACTAGAATGGTGTCGTTGAATATCGACGCGGCGAGAGTATGCGAGTTGTCGGCGGGCGTCCGGACTCTACTCCGCTCTGTTGTCACATACCGATATACCTACACATTTACTAGGTACAGTATGGTATGTAGGCGGAAACGCGTACTGGTGCATTACTATACAAACATACAACTATAGTAACAAGCCGCGACATCTATTGACCGTTTACGGCGTTTCTAAGTAAGCTACTCGAACCCTGTAGGGTTGGAACTTCGAACAGAAATTTCCAAACATCGAGTACTAGCTTCCTTATGTAGATGGCGTTGTTATTAAAAGTAACGTGCATTTTCATCGTTTCAACAGGAATAATTTATTTTTCAATTGTTTTCCAAGATTTTTTACGCAAACTCAGATTCTTAATAAGCACCGCAAAATACATAATAAAATGAAAGAAACCGGAACAAATTAGGTACTTCTAAACTTACATAGTTTAGAAGTACCTACTACTAGGGGATTGATTATCGGTCGAATTGCCTTGCAAAAAGCAAAACCCACGCACGGACCATCTGCCCTAACATGATCTCCAGAGGACGGAATTAGGTAGAGTCATTTATGTACTTGCATCGAAATGTTGATATTAATGTGGACCTTCCCAGGATTTCTAATGCACATTCCCGTGTGGCCAACAATATTACAAATAAATAATAATAAAACCCTCAGAGATAGACAAATAAAACAAAGATAATTAACATAAAATGTTTATTAGTATTTAGGTACATTCGTTCACAATACAAATTATTAATAGTTTTAAGGAAATTCTCATACGCATACTTCAACTTTTTTATAAATACGAGCAAATACTTTTGCTTCTAGCCTAGACTCGTGAGGTTTTGCTTATTCAAACGGCCCATTAGAATCATTTTCCTTATCCGATTCATTACCAGTAAGATTTGAAGTGTTCGCTTCCGACATCACTGTATAACTTTTGTGAGAATTAAAATATTATAACCATTAGCCCTTCAATATTTTCTGAATGAAGAAATGAATTTCTCCGAACGTCTAAAATCCATTTGTACATTGAAAAATATCGCTCTACGTCAACTGAGGTGAGGTTAGCAAATTTATACACTACTTCCTCCTCGTCATTAGTGAACGAACTTAATTCACAAACTTCAAATATCCAATCATCCAATACAGCAAGGCCAAATCAAAGTCCGTTAATGCTTGCCGAAATAGTCGTATTAAGTAGAGTCCAGAATCCAGTAAATAAGCCAAGGTCAAACACGATTCAAAACACAATAGGAAACAAGCGAGCGCATTCGACGAACCAAGGTAAGCGAATGAGCTGTGTGAATGAGTAAACCGATTTATTGCTAATAGATAGTTTGAATGCGGTAGAAAGAGACAAAATCTAGTACATTCCGTTATGCGGGGAGTGCTCCGCATTTCCGCTATTGCTTTCTTTTGTTCTCACAATCTATGTTGTGCGAACTACAAATGTGGCAACATCGCGCCTGTGCGCATTGAAATTTTTCAACTTCGGACATTCGATGTCATTGATGTAAGTTTGGCAACGTCGCGCGTGCAGTAGTTTAAATTGTGTAAGGTAAATAACTTTTTACTTAATAAATCACGGGATTTTTTCTGCTCTTTAAAATTAATACCGGAATTTGAGGCATATCCACTTTATTCTTTCGCTGTATGAAATCAGTGCAAGTACATAAATGACTCTACCTAATTCCGACCTCTGATGATCTCTTTACCGTCGCTAGTGTTCGCTATATCGTTCAGGTAAAAAAATAAACCCAACTTTAAAAAAACAAAAGATTTTTTAATTACTTACGTATACCTATGTGGTTTTTAAAGTAGCCGGAAGCCGAAATAAGCCGAAATATATGTTTTTTTTTTAATTTAATTTTTTTTTTAATTTAAAATTTTGGAGTTTTTGGCGGGAATGCGTTGAGGAGATGTGTTGCTAAATTTTCATTTTTGTGAATTTAGTTCAAATGCGTGTAAATTGTTTTAATTTCGGGGGCATATTAATCAATTTAGTTTCGTGAAGGTGTAGGTACAAGTGCAAATAAAAGTGAAAATCGGTGTAAAACATGGACTTTAGCTTAGTGTTATCTCCAAAGCTCCGTGAACAAACATTGTAAAAAATGGCCCCCTTTTTACAATGATTCCCTCGACTTGACTTTAACTATGACGACTTGACTGTATCGTTCGATGCAAATAACCTGCGAATATTGATAATACTTGACACTGGCAAATGTCCGAAAGGAAAAGCCATTTTAAGAAGAAGAGGAAGAAGAAGAAGAATTTAAAATTTCTTTTTTTTAGCTACAAAAGGGCGACAAAACAACGATATAAACGGTCATAGTACTTATACAAACTTACGGCAGAAAATGTGCTCTGTGGCAAAACCGCTAAGTTTTTCGTGCCTGGGCCATTGACCGTGAGAGAGTCTGAACCGACCCTGAGGTACACCATCAAGCGACGAAAAACTTTAATATGGGCTGCCTTTACCCAATGTCTATGTCACCGGAACCGCAAATTTCGTAGAATTCTAAACGAGAGAACAATTGCATTATTTTACGACCACATTTTCGTAAATTTATTTTTATTTGCGACGTCGCGTGGTAAATTTATAAACTAACGGATATCCATTCGTAAGATTCTAAACGGTTCGAACAATCACATATGAGCTTTTTAACCGTCTTCAAAAAAGGAGGAGGGTCTCAATTCGTCGCGTATGTATTTTTTTAAAATTTTATGCTTTTTTAAACAAATGCGGAAAATGACACGCTGCTCTCTGACTGCATTGTCATCAGAACTAAATTAATAGTGTGGTTCAAATTGAACTTTTCAAATTTGATTACCTAAATACCTATATATAGGTAGCAAGTAGCAACTATGGGACAGGTATAGCAAAATAAAACTTTTAATAATAAATAATAGGGAAAACAGTTTTAAGGAAAAGGATAGGCAAAAGCTTTTATTAAAATTCACTAAAAATTAAAATAATTTTATACACAAAACCAAACATTATTTAAGCATCTTATTTGTAATACTGTTTTACCTAATCAATACTTATGATAAATCGTAACTTAGCGGTGTCTGTTATTGAAAGATATCATGAAAAAAAATAAAAATTAAGGGTATGTATGTACTAACGTAACAGACCTCATTTCCGTGTTTAACTTTTTGTTTGTTTGTCTGTGCGTTTGTGCGCGCTAATCTCGGGAACGGCTGGACCGATTTCAATGAAATTTGGTATGCAGATAGCTTATAACTTCGATTAACATATAGGCTACTTTTTCAGTCGGTCGCACATTGAAGTACATACAAATTTTGAAATACTTCACCTACCTACTGCAGTGCAAAAATCGTCTGGCTCCAACACTACCTACTTCAATGGGCGACCGTTTAAGTGTGGATTTTTGTATTGCGTTAGGTAGGTGTAAGAACAACGCGGTATCGCGACTTGCGCGGGTGAAACCGCGGGGCGCTGCTAGTTAGCCATTCATATTAAACGAGAAATACAGTTTTTTTTTGAAGTCGCAACTTGAGTCGAGCTAGCTAGTACTAGCTTTTAGTTAATCAATGTTTCCCCATACATAAGTTAACAGGTTTATACCTAACTAGCTGCGCCCCGAGGTTTCACCCGCTGGAGATTTATCCAGATATTCCATCTGGATAAATCTCCAGCTTTCATCACAATCGGTTCAGTAGTTTTTGCGTGAGAGAGTAACACAATCACATACATACAGACATACAAACTTTCACGTTTATAATATTATTAGTAGGATAAGAAGTAAGATAAGATAAGCAGTAAGATATACATACATACAAACTTTCACGTTTTATTGGTAAGATCTTAATCCTACCATCTATCTACTGTCTCTATCGATTAAGTGAATTTAAGAGGCCATTTTTGTTAAAATACGGCATAAACAAAATTTGTCACTGCAAGCCGCAGCAAGCCCTAGCTCCTGCTAAGGCTGGGTGTATATCATTCACCATCAGCCATCGAGATTGAAAAAATTACCTCCTAAGAGATATATTCGTTTCATATTAAAGGGGTTCGGAGGGTTAAAGATCTTCTTCGTAGCCACTTTTTAATGGTATTGCCTAGGTCGGTAGTACTCTGAACTGTAATCTATATTCCTAAACCAATCATGATGCGATTGGTGCGGGGAGGCTGGGTGCATATCACCATCTGCCATCATTTTTTTTTGTTTTTCAGAAATCTTATAAACTGCTGAATTGAGATATCTAACGTACCTCAAAATCATTGGCATTTAAGTGATTTCGGATTAACGGATAATTAAGAAAAAGAAGAGCATCACTGTTCTGCTTGTAGCGATTTTGTCCGTCATTAGACGATCATATTATTAGTATATTAAACGTAGCCCTGCTGCGTCCATCGCAAACCTAGTACAGGATCAGCTAGTGACAGGCGCGGCGGCCGGCGTCAGACCGCGACGCGAGACGGGCGCTCGTTCGTGGTATTGATCGGTGTGAGAGAGTCAGCCGGTAGCGCCGCGGCGCATCGCGTCGGCGGCGCGGGCGATACCTCGTGCGCCGCGATTGTCAAACACGTGACGTAACCCGGTAGGGAGCACGCACACAGCTACCGGCAGCCGCCTGCTCAGTACGTCCGCGAGCTCTCTTGCCGAACGCACCGCACCTCTCTCTCTCTCTTCGGTGCAATGGTCGATAGGTGCTCCGCGATCTTTTAGTCAGATGTGAACATTGAAAATTACATCTCGCTGTCTACTCAGTGCCGGCCAAAGGACTTTACGAACGACGTCTTGCTTAACACGTCCCAATGTTTATAAACAGTCGATCGCGTCTTAGCGCTCCCTCTTGTTTTTGACACGAACACTAGCCACCGGACTATTGCACCGGCATACTCAACGTGTGCACCCTCACAGCTGCCCAACGTCTGCTGTGGGTACACCGTACAAGGTACTTATCATTGCAATCGTAGTTTGTAACATTTTTCGTTCCAATATTACCTACTAAGAATGATGAATAGTTTGAGTCTTTCTAGCCAAATGTTATTGAGATGTACGACGTTCCGGCACTCCGCAGTGCTACATACAAACAATGATGCGCATTTAGCAAATTAGCGCAGTCGTGTCTGTTTTCGGTGTTATTTTATTACGTTTTATTACACGACTGCCCAAGGAAGTGTTATGTTTTATAGGTAGGTTTGTGAAGCTACTTTGATAGCTAATATTTCTCATTATATTATCAATACTAGCTGCGCCCTACCGCGTTTTGACCCGCTTAAGTCCTGTTCATGTGATAAAATGTTGCCTATATGTTTTTCCAGTAATCATTCATCATTATAGTAGGGTATCATGACAGATTTTCTATCTGGATGACAGTTTTTTCGTTCGTTCACAGAATTATGGTAAAAGCCCAGGAGAAAACGGTCCAACTACATTTAGCAACACGCGTTAGATTCCAGGGAGTCTTACGATTTTAGTCTGTGTTTGATGCTAGATCTATGCGAAGGCGATACGTGTTTTCTGTTTTCATTTTATTGAAATACTAGTTTGGCCCCAGTAAGGAATGCTTTGTAATATATTTTTTTACCTATTAAGAATAAGCATAGACCTTCCCGAGCGCCGACCGGGTCCGAGTTTCGTTGTACATTGCTTGGCCGCCACTCGCTAGCAATAGCAACAAACCAAATCGTCTGCTTGCTGAGCAATGGACAACGAAGCTCGGCCGGATGACGGTCTAATATAAATCATCCCGTATATAATATAAACCCTCCTATTGAATCACCTAAATAAACCGCATCAAAATCCGTTGCGTAGTTTTAAAGATCTAAGCATACATACGAACAAACAGACAGCGGGAAGCGACTTGTTTTACACTATGTAAAGATGCCTTTGTTTGTCCTAGGTATTGTGTAAAAAGCCCAAGGGATCACCATAATATAAATCTAATTACACGTAATATTATCGTTAGGAAGAAATATTTTATCAAATCACCGCGACATTATGCCCCGCTGCGAATTAAATGTTCACAAAAGCATTTCGTCACACATTTGGTCAGTTATTCACAATGGCAATTCGTCTAATACGGCGTTTAGCACAAAAGCAATTAGTCATGTAGGTGATGTGATGAGGCGTGATTTGTCACAAGCATTTCTTTCAACACTCATTCGGTCGTAGCTTTCTGATTTAACTCCGTTAGACACGAGTGCAATTCGTCTTAAATACGGTGTTTGCCACAATGGCAATTTGTTGTGTGCGCGAATTATCATAATCGCCATTTGCCATAGACGCTGTTTGTCATGTTCAGCCTTAATTATACTGTAATACAGATTCCTATGACACTTAGAAAACCACAGACATAATTTCACGCGTAATAATTGATTAGTACCTACCTACTAGTAGATATTTGATAACATAATAAAAATATCTTATCTAGGTATACTATATTAAATTTGTATACTAGACCCGCGTCCCGCGGTTTCACCCGCATAAGTAATGCGAATCGGGATCAAAACTACTCCTCGATAATGTACCTATCTTTCTATTGGTGAAAGAATTTAGGAAATCGGTCTAGTAATTTTATTAAATACAAAGCAAGAGTAAAGAGTAAGGAACCCCTTTAGGGACGTAGTTGCTCAATAAGAATGAAACCTATCTTTCTATTGGTGAAAGAATTTATGAAATCGGTCTAGTAATTTTATTAAATACAAAGCAAGAGTAAAGAGTAAGGAACCCCTTTAGGGACGTAGTTGCTCAATAAGAATGAATTTTTCAAAATACACCCCCTAAGTGTAAAATGAGGGTCGAAGAGTTGTACGAAACTTTTTTGTTTTTAGAGTTAGACATATGAAAGTTGGGTTATTAGGTTTGTTGTTAGGTGTCGATAACAATCGACTAAATATTTTTCGGAAATCCTTCGGAAATAGGGGCTGATATAACAGTCTGGCATTATGTTTTGTAGATGGCGTTACTGGTAAAATTAGATCCCGCTGACGTTACGTTTTACGTGTCATTGCTCAATAGATGGCGTCATTGGTCTAATTAGAACGCGCTAACGCTACGTTTAGTGAAAAACAACATCCGAATAATTGATAACCTTCTCCATTTGTGGGAAGTCGGTTAAAAACTTGCAGTTGAAGCTGGTTTGCTCGCTATTAGCCACGCACGGAGCATCTTCTGTGAATTTACCACGAATTTATTTTGTCGATTGAGTCTGATTCGTTCGAGTTGGTTTTGTTTGGCTTTCTATTTGGATTTAGATGCTTCTTATTGATTGTATTATTATCAATTATACTATGTTAATAATTATACATAGGTACTTGTTACATAGTAGTAGTAATTTAGTATAAAAATATACTTATATACTATAGGTAATGCAGTTTGAAGAGAATTACTTTGAGAAGGTGCAAATCTGTTGCCGGTTATCATAATACTTAACCCCTAATAATTAATCTATGCTTTTATAAAGCGGAAACCAACGTATCGAAGTATTTTTTTCACTTGGATTGTTTATTTTAAACAGACAATATTAAGAGCTAATATTCAAAATTAGATATTTTTCATAATACCTAACTAATCAGTACGTTAGTCGGTTAGTCCTCTTCTCAGACTTGGATACACCGCATAGTAGTAAGAAACCTGAACTAGCCAGGTATCCAACAGGTACCATCAGTCATTTATTACTCCTGTTGTCACACCCGCATACACTTATAGAAATAAGATAATATCGCCGCTATGCTAACGCTCGTGGAGACGGTCCCATTGGTACTAAGTACTCGGTCAGACAAATCAGCAAATTACCTACATACCTAGGTATATAGTTCTAACCTAGTTTTAGATGTTTTCGTTTGATGAGGTCACGTCCTAAACGGCTCTACTGTGAATGACGGCAGGAAATATGCATTTTCTTAGTTCGCCTTCGGTTCGGTTAGAGCTAAACGTGGGACATCCTGTTTGCAAAGTTGTCTATCCTATATTAAATTTCAACAGAGTCAACTCAACGTCATTGGCATTCCTTTAAAAAATCTTTAAAGGTGTAATCAACTGCGCATACAATATCCAATAGTGAAAACTGGTGTAAATATTAAAATTAATTTGATTGCATAGATAGCAAAACGACGATATTACACCCAGTTGCACCAAGATAAACAGCAGTGTTTTCATTACGAAACGAGTGTCGCGAAAGTTATAGTCATCTTTGCAAAAAAAATGCGTAGCACCGGCGATTTTTGGATAAAACTAGTGTCGAGAAACTTTTTTGTGAAGTTGACTATAACTTTCGGGACATTACTTTGTAGTGGAAACACGGATTAATGTCGCATTACGTAACGAGTGTTAATGTTGTCAATTTCATTAATGTTCCACAAAACAATTTTAGCATAAGACAATGGTCCGTTAGTTTAACTAAAAAAACCGACTTAAAAAAAGAACAAAAAATAATTTAAAAATTTAAAAACACCAAAAAAAAAAGAATTGATAAAAATATCAAAATACCCTTAACATACAGCGCCACCGACTAATTAATCTATTTTATCATCTGACGTCGGGCAGCCAAACTAAGTACAATATGGAACCATACAGCCAGTAAAACGCCCGACTTCAGATGATAAAACAGATTAATTAGTCGGTGGCGCCGTATGTAGAGGTTATTTTAATATTTTTTATCAATTCTTTTTTTTTTTTGGTGTTTTTAAATTTTTAAATTATTTTTTGTTCTTTTTTTAAGTCGTTATTTAATTTTTAAATTATTTTTTTAGTACCTACCTACCTACTTTCGACTACCAAATAAATTAACAATACCTATTGTTACCATAATTTTAATTATTGAGGAGTTTGCTGATGAGAAGGTGGTTTTAGGTGGCCCATCAATCTGCACTTAGTTCTTTAGGGGTCTATTCTTTTTGGTAGAAGTCCAAAAACGAGTAATTTATTACATTCTGGGAAGCTATCCTGTCCATCATTCCGAAGATACTCATCAGATCCTGACCAAATTTTTATGGGACCACCACGGGGCTTCCACCTTTCTATTAAAAAAGAACCATCTCAATCGGTCAAGCCACCTTCGAGTAATCGGTGAACAAGTGAATTGAATACAGGTTTTTGAGGAGCATTCCCGGTCCTTACTTCTAAGATCCTCATCAGATCCTCACCAAATTTTTATGGGACTACCTCGGGGCTTCCACCTTTCCATTTAAAAAAAGAACCATCTTAATCGGTCAAGCCACCTTCGAGTAATCGGTGAACAAGTGAATTAAATACAGGTTTTTGAGGAGCATTCCCGGTCCTCACTTCGAAGATCCTCATTAGATCCTCATCAAATTTTTATGGGACCACCTCGGGGCTTCCACCTTTCCATTAAAAAAAGAACCATCTTAATCGGTCAAGCCACTTTCGAGTAATCGGTGAACAAACATAAAAATATATATATATATACGCGACGAATTGAGATCCTCCTCCTTTTTTAAAGTCGGTTAAAAATGTGACATAAATGCGCCTTGTTTGACACTTTCATTATTAAAAAGTTTCAGCCCGCTAGCTAGTCGGGAAGTGCCTCAAATTGAAGTTTCATAGTCTAATGTTGGTCACTGCAAGAAGCTCATCGTAGATTAGTATTTAATGGCCACTTAAAAATTTAAAGTTCGTTTCTGCAACTGGGTGTTAGATAGCAAGACGTAGGGAACCCATATAAAATTCAATGTCCTGACGTGGTCCTGACCTCAGATCACTCAAACAATTGAGTGATCTGAGGTCCTGACTGCCTGACCTAAATACTTTGGGGGCTTTCAGGGGGATACCCTAACCTATAAGAGATAGCAAAAACTGCTGAAAGGAGCAGCGTCCGCGATTTTGACATACATTAAAATGGCATTATTAGATTTTTGAAAAAAAAAACCTAGCTTGGAATCGAACCTTGTCTTTTACAAAAAATAAACATCCTATATAATTGTACAGATCGGTAGTGATGCTAATAAATATCAACTAGAAACAAACAAAGTATGGTAAATATGGTATAGTATATGAAATAGTCAAGTGTTTTTACCAAAATTAATCCTTGTCTAAAGTCCTTCTCCATAGTCTCATTTATCTATATACCAAAATTATCCCATCAAAATCGATACACTGGTTTAGACGTGAAAGCTTTACAGACAGACAGAGCTACTTTCGCATTTTATTTTATAAGTAAGGATAATTAAAAAACAGCTCAAGTTTATAAATACTTTGATCATCCAGCTTCCGATCGACCATAAACGAACGCCTCCCAGCGGCATCTAATAGTCATTGCTATTGAACGGTGTGTTCAGTTGATTTGACCGGACAATAAAAAGATATACTGGAACGGTATTGTTGGCCGCGCCTCGATTACTAACGTGGACATTGGGTAAGCCGGGCTATTGTTATTATATTATGTTAGTGTTGCTACAAAATACTTAACTATAAATACCCCATTCAATACTCAAAACTAGGCAAGGTCTATCAATTGCATTTTGTTGATTGTTGTTCAAATTATTTATTGATACAATCAGTGCTCTCATTATGTGTTCCTATTATAGGTTCCAACAAAACAATTACAGCAAAAAAGCACAAGTGTATTGATTGATGTTCAATTAGTCATACAAAAATATAGTTTTTAAAGACAGTGAAACGTCGGTAACAATGCTGTTAATAAAAATAACGCGATTAAAACAGGAAAATGAGTTGAATTTCTATACAAAAATTGGTATGTAATATTTTTCAAGAAGAATTCGGATTAAACACGCGACGATCGAAACAGAAAAAAAGTCTTTCTTTTATTAACATTAAAAACAATACATTTTTCTTTGCTTGTATTTACTTCTCTACTCTACTGTACAATAATATAAAACCACAAGGTTCGATTACCGGCAATAGTAATATTAAAAAAAAAGCGTTTTTGTTTTGTCAAAATATGGGACGCAATTCGTTTCTGCCTTTTTCGCTATATCTTACTTATATTTTAGGATATCCTCCGAAAGCCCATTGAAATGGTTCACCTGTATAATAATATAAGTGCTGTGAATGCTGACTGGAATACCTAGAAATTTAAAAACTATTCAATGAGACAATTTCACAAAGCATCATAAAAAAATCGATTTCCCCCAAGCGTGGCACACGGGAACCCACGTGACGTAAACTTTTCTTCTTCTTTAAAATGGCTTTTCCATTCGGACATTTGCCAATGTCAAGTATTATCAATATTTGCAAGTTATTTGCATTGAACGAAACAGTCAAGTCGTCATAGTTAAAGTCAAGTCGAGGGAATCATTGTAAAAAGGGGGGCATTTTTTACAATTGTTCACGGAACTTTGGAGACAACAAAGCTAAAGTCCATGTTTTGCACCGATTTTCACTTTTATTTACACTTGTACACCTTCACGAAACTAAATTGATTAATATGCCCCCGAAATTAAACAATTTACACGCATTTGAACTAAGTTCACAAAAATGAAAATTTAGCAACACATCTCAACGCATTCCCGCCAAAATTCCGACGTAAACTATTAAATTATAAAAATAAAACATCTATCCATAGATAAAATATGTCCTCCAGATCGTCACAACGAGGCATCGTCCCCAGAAGGCTTCCCCAATCACAATCGGTAGGTACTAGGTACCAAGCTATCTTCTCAATTTCGGAATATTTTAGGATAGCTAGGTACCATCTTAATTTACAAAGAGCACCTATCTAAAGCAGAAGCGCCGTTATCAATAACGTTACTTAAAATAAATCGATTAAATGACGTAATACCTAGTACATTTATTCGCATCTGGAGCATGCAATGTTTTGGTGGTGAACGTATACTGGACGTCATAAACCTTGTTAGAAGCGGTTCGTATATTTAGATTACCTCGCCAAGGTCATAAAGCGACGTCGTTCATCTATATAATATGCTGGTCCAGTCATTCTAGTATGTAGGTAAGTAATCAATGTGTGGGAAAACAAACATATTGGCAAAGACAATTAAATAACCGTAATTTATCAATGATATTAGTGAGTGACTATATGATATTTATTCAGTTGTCGTGGCTTTGTATTAAAATAAAACTCATTTACCCTGAGGGACGAGTCTGCAAGGCTCTGAAACGTAGGAATGGCTTTGCAGTAATGCGTATCTCACTTCTTACTAATATTATAAACGCGAAAGTTTGTATGTATGTATGTGGGGTTGTTACTCTTTCACGCAAAACTACTGAACCGATTGCGATGAAACTTGGAATATAGGTAGCTGGGAACCTGGATTAACACATAGGCTACTTTTTATCCCGATATTCCCACGGGAACGGGATTTCAAATTAATAAAGTTTTGAAACTTTGGTCACCTTTCCGTGTAGTGTTCAAGACCGACTCTCCTGTACTTTCCACCTGCAGCTATACCCCTTCACCGTCGAGTTTGTCCAAGTTAATAGTTGTTTTTAATTATTTTGGGAAAATTTATAATAGATACGAAAAAAGTATAAAAGACAAAAAAAAACACATTTAATTTTGCACAAAATATGGTCAATGTCCTTTTTTGATAGGCTAGATAGTTTTGGAGCTGTAGCCCGTTTGGTTTTGAAAAACTTGACATTCTATATCCTGCTATCTTACTAATATTTTAAACGCGGAAGTTTATATGTAAGTATGTATGTATGTAAGTTTGTATGTATGTATGTGAGGTTGATACTCTTTCACACAAAAACTACTGAACCGATTGCGATGAAACTTGGAATATAGGTAGCTGAGGAACTGGATTAACACTTTTTATCCCGATAACCCGCGGGATCGGGACTCACGCGGGTAAAGCGCGGGGCGCAGCTAGTAATATTATAAAGCTGAAAGTTTGTGAGTATGTGTGTCAAATGTATGTGTGTTACTCAATCACGCAAAAACTACTAAACCGATTGCGATGAAACTTGGAATATAGGTAGCTGGGGACCTGGATTACCACATAGACTACTTTTTATCCCGATATTCTCGCGGGAACGGGACTAACGCGAGTGAAACCGCAAGGCGCAGGTTGTTCATAATAAAATTGTGACCTACGAGGAACAAATAGTTGAGTCTAGCTAACTGCTGAAACCGGTTTGGAATTTTAGATCTAAAATTTAAATATAGAACTGTCAATTATGTATGTATTATCAAAGGGAAAGTAGGAGTTTTGGCGGGAACGCTTTGAGGAGATGTCTCGCTAAATTTTCATTTTTGTGAAACCTAGTTCAAATGCGTGCAAATTGTTTAAGTTCGTGGGCAAATTAATCAATTTAGTTTCGTGAAGGTGTACAAGTGGAATGAAAGTGAAAATCTTCATTTTGTCCATGAAAGTGCAAAACATGGACTTAGTGTTGTCTCCAAAGCTCCGTGAACAATCTTTGTAAATGGCCGCCGGGTTTACAAATGATTCCTTAGACTTGACTTTAACTATGATGACTTGACTGTTTCGATGCAGATAACTTGCATAATATATTAATAATACTTGACACTGGCTAATTTCCTAATGGCCATAATTGGTTCACAACCGATAAGAAATTAAAAAAGAGGAAAGTAAACAAATATGTTAAAATCTTACCTATGTATTTTGTTTACATTTTTGATTTACAATTCTGAAACGAACGAGAAGCGAACTGAAGCATTATAATTTTCGTTAATATCTGTTTTCTTTTTCAGTGACGATAAGAAAATTTAATCGAAGAACACGTACGAGTCGGACAATGTGGATCGATCAAAGAGAATAACTGCTTAGTAAGTCATTCTGGGTGGCTGAAGTTTAACCCCTTTTATTTCTAATCGTTATTGAACGGTACATCAGTTAGTCAGTGTTTTGTGTTTGCTACTTTTATTTTGAACCTTTGCCGACATTTTGTTTCGGGGAAGGTTCGACTACATTGATTGTCGGAATCATCACTCTTTATAAATTTTATATTTATAGGCATACTAGCTGCGCCATTTTGCGCCGTTTCACCAGCGTAAGTCCCGATCCCGATTATCGGAATAAAAAGTAGCATATGTGTTATTCCAGGTTTTCACCTACCTATATTCCAAGTTTCATGGTAATCGGTTCAGCGGTTTTTACGTGATTGAGTAACAAACACACATACACACATACTCACAAAGTTTTAGCTTTATTATATTAGTAGGAAGTACGATAAAGTGGTTAGACATTGGCCAATTTAGAATTATTGTTACCACTTCATCATTATTATATTACTAGCTGCGCCCCGCGCTTTCACCCGCGTAAGTTCCGTTCCCGCGGGAATATCGGGATAAAAAGTCGCCTATGTGTTATTCCAGGTCTCCAGCAATCTACATACCGAGTTTAATGGTAATCGGTTAAGCGGTTTTTACGTGATTGAGTAACAAACACACATGCACACATATACTTACAAACTTTAGAATATTAGTAGGTTTTTCAAATAAAAACAAATAATTTTGGAGCGACTTGGGAAAATAACGAGACCGACTTCCTCAATGCATTAAATTGTAAATTACAATGTCATCTGTCATTTTAATTTAGTAATTCTGTTTAACCTAAACTATTTTTATGTTTCAGATCTCTAAGTGGAAGTATCAAAACTAGAAGGGCCAGCAAACCATTCGAACGAGCAATCATGACATGAAGAAATTATTGTAGGTTTGAAGATAATGGTCAAATAGAGCAGCCATGCTGTCATACATTGTGCCGGTGGAGGAAAAGCCTCCACCAGTTCCTGGGAAGGGCAGACTGGCGCTGGAGCTGGCGGCCAGCCCTGGGAGCCCCGAGTCGACGACCGCGCGCCGCAACAGAATCAACATTTCGAAGGAATCATCGACTAACTCGTTCGCAAGCGACCTGACTATATCCTCCTCCACACCGACTGGAGTTCTCGACAAACCGAAACAAAAACTGTTTGGGAACGGCACCAAACACACCACACTGAAGAGGTAAGTGTGGATACCAATATCTGCGTACTTCTACATATTCACAGTGTTTTTATACGATGGCCATTTAAAGGAAAGGGGGTTGTTTTAAACATCTAGGCGAACAAATTTTGTTCTACGCGCGGAAATATCTCGTTTATTGGGTTGTATGAAATTAGTAAGTAACAACCTGGTGTTTGGAGTTTCGAGTGTTACATTGTCACAGGTTGACTGAGAAGTTATATCACTTGAAACGTCTTAAGCCAGACGTTACCTATCTAATGGCAGATGCGTTACCTATCTATACCTAGACTCTTTGTGATTGGGCGTTCTTGCATGAGAATGCTTCTAAAAAGATGTACTATACTTGTGAGCAGTCAACTGGTTTATCGTCTTTGTACTGTAACAATAAACATAAATACCTACATAGTGTGTATGTGGTTCGCAAGTCTTCAACGAGTGCTACACGAGTAGCTCACACAGCAAGCCTCTCGCAGACACATACACACTAGCTAAAACCTCGTTACGTCACAGCTTTACGATGACGTCATAAGTTTCACAAAATAAACATAAAAATACGTTATTGTTTGTTTATTTTGATTGTAATTATTTTAAAACTTTTTAACTTCAACATACTCCTTGTTATCCCAAGCATCAGGAAGCCGGATTGGAATTTTTGATAGCCATGACGTGTATATCTCCAGCTGACAGTCAGGTCTGAAAATAAAATGATAACTAACAGATAATAAAGTAAAAACATACCTAACGCATGGTCGACTGTGAGCGGGATTCGAACCACGCATCATGCCTTAATTAAAAAAAGACTTGCTGGCTTATATTCTAACTGAATAGTTTAATAATAAAAATGATTGTACTCGAGACTTAGCTTAAAAAATCTTGAACTTTACTAAGTATCGCTATTTGCATGCAACCACATTGTCATTTGACGACCTCGCATCGTGCATAACGAAACTGGACATTTCCGTTTTACATTTTGCACAATATCGCTCATGGCAAACAAGGTGTAAAGCAGGCTAAATAACTTTTAGATTATCTGACAGTTTATCTGTACAGATAATCTAAATTGTACGTGAGTGGGCAAAATTCAAAACTGCACAGTTTGATCTGAAAATCTAATCGAAATATCGTTGAATAGAACCGTCAGTTAAACTGTCAGTTAATTTGCCAGATAGTTTAAACGTCTGTAGCCTGCTTTTAAGCAAATGTAATGAAACGACGACGAGTCTTAAGTCGAAAATAGTAAATATCTAGCTAATGCAATTCGACTTAAAACGTTTCGCCCCAAACGTAATTATAGGCATAATTTGATAACGAAGCTTTTAGGAAAATCAAAAGAGAAAACTTGAAACACGATCTACACTCGAAGTTTTAGTAATAAGTTCCACACGGTTAAGTATTTCCTACACTTGGATGACTAATACCTATTTATTTCTTTAAAGAATTACTTTCCAAAAAATTGCATCTGACAGAACTTGAAGCCGCATCTTTGGCGTACCGTGCCAACGTCTTCACCAATTCGGTCACAGGTGCCGATTGCAGGTGCACAGGTACCTGTGTAGGCACAAGTCCTGTCGGGTGCAAATATTCGGAAATCATTTCTTTGAAGAAATGAAAGTTATTATGTTTTAGTCGACTTGTTTTGAATCGTATTGTTTTATAAGGACTTGTATTTCACACTTCTGTTTTCGCGATGTTGGATTGAAATTAAACTCATTTTTCTGTTTTATTTGCTTTGTGTTTATTAATATCCGCATTTTACCAACGCCCGACGTTTGGAAAATTTTACGGATCTTCTTCAGGGTTGGCCGTCGTCGTGCGAAACGCCGCGTCGGACTTTGAAAAACTGCTAAAAAAAAACAATAAACAAACCGTAAAATGAGAATAATGTAATTTGTAAATTTTGTCGAATTGCGTTTTTGTTTAATTTTCCATAGACGTTACTACATCCGACGTCGTCTAAAATTACCTATTTGGTGGGAAATAGAACAACGACGTTCGAATTTGAGTAAACTTTTTAAAGAGTAAATTTCTGAAGGTGTTCCAGTAAATTTCCGAACATAACAGCTTAACTGTGGAACGTATGAAACTCTGAGCCGACATAAAAAAGCTTCACTATCAGGCGGCCTTTCTCATTCTAGTCTGTCAAAGAGCAGTCCAGTTCTATGGTGGTCGGCATCTCTCGTTGCTTCCACGGAGATTGCACCACGCTCTAATGGCCACTTAGATTTTCTCACGCTAACGAGTTCATAAAAACTTACTCCGTTGAACACGTAGAGTCGTGCACTGAATTTTAAAGCATAGCCTGGGTACTGGGTACTACCTAAATTATACTTCAATTTGGCAATTCGAAAGTTGGTGGCTAGTTTCTATTATAGTAGAACTCTCTCATAGTAGAACTCTATATTAGCCGCAATTTACCGGACAGGCTAAGTGCGAGTTCGACACGAGTACAATGAGTTCCGTATCATAACCAGAAAAAAGTCTTTGTTGTACGTTTGTTGTTCTATCTATACAATATTTATGTAGTAAATAGGTAAGATTCGAACAACAACGTTCGAATGTTGTTCCGACTTTTGAGCTTGTGTAATTAATTTCCCGAACAAATAATTTGAACTTATGAAGCTCGTTCGTCGGAGCCGAGTGAACTTCACCTTCAACCTTCTTGTTCTCTTAAATTCTTATTATATGAGACCTATCCAAATTCTTTGCCTAAGATGTAACAAACATGTAAGTGGATACCTAATGCTAACATTAAAAAAAATGCACACTTCTATACCAATCTAAAATAATGTAGCTTTTCATGCACGTTCCTATAAAACTTTCAACTAACACGATTGGAACTCATCATCAATATTTTCCCGGGTCTTATTCGCGCGATTTTTTAATATTTAAGTTTCTTACCTCGACGTTTCTATCATAAAGGTTTTATCTATTCATTACATTATATATGTATGTATTTACAAAAAAAGTTAAATATGTTGTTATATCCGTGGTCAAGTACCCATAGTACAAGCAAAGTGTTTAGTTTGGGGCTAGATTGCGCTGTGTGTAACATCATACAATGTTTATTTATTTATTTGTAGCTTGTACAATGTATCTACTTACGTGGTTTGAACCTAATAAATAGTGTATATATATATATATATAATATTAATTAGATATATTGTATTAGCTACGCCCCGCGGTTCCACCCGCTTAAGTCATGAGCGCGAAAGATTATCACGATAAAATGTGTTATTCATCGAACTCAGAACAAACCAGAAGCCGCGGTCTGATTTATTTTAATGCACTGCAGTGTGTCCAACCAAAAACTAAGCGAACGGCCCGCGCCTAAGCCCACTTCCCACCCGCGTAATGTTGCTAAATTCGGAAAACTCCCACTTTTTGGGATACACTATTTTCGAAGATGAACCTCGACGAGCCATAGACCACTAGTAACGGTGTAGTTTTTGTTTCTACAGTTTGTAAAGCGTTTTGGTTTGTTCTGAGCTTTTGGGTGAAAGAGTAACAAACTTACAGACATACATACAAACTTCCGCGTTGATAATGTTAGTAAGATTTCTAATTAGGTATTTTGAAGCCGGCCTTGACCGTGCATCTCAAACAGAAATGTGAGGCCGAGGTTGCGGCTGACTCACCGAGCCTGTGTCGCTACACGTGTTGCCAAATAACATCATTTTTGTAGGTTTTCCCAAGGTTTTCCTTTATTTCGTTTACAAAATTAAGCGAAGAACTTTAAATGAAAACTTGAAATAAAAAACAAAAACAAATCCACGATTTTGTTAAAAAAAATATATAGTTTTTTCTTATTTTTTCGCGGTTCTGCATTGCATTAATGAGTAACTTTTTTGAATATTAAAATAGGCAAATTACGTCTCAGTTACCATGATTAAGCTGACTGTAAAGTTAGCGAATCATCAGTCATCATCTCTATATACTTAAAATCGGTTTAGACGTGAAAGCGTAACAGACAGAGTTAATTTCGCAATAGTATTAGTTTCAATAGCCTATCTACATAGATATAGGTAAGGATGACACAAATGATGATGATAGGATAGGGATGCAATAAAACTGCCGCCATCTTATTGCTTCCTTACGCATCTAAAATTGTTTCAAACGATTTGATAGTACACTATTAAACACGTGAAACTGGACTGAATTGCTCTTTATTGCTAGCAGAACTCCCATAATTAAGATACTGAGCTGAATAAGTATAATATTAAGTAGTTTTAAATGCGCCTTTTTAAGGTTCCGTATCCAAAGGGTAAAAACGGGACCCTATTACTGAGACTAACGGAGTCCGTTAGTCTGTCGCCAGGCTGTACATATCTCATGACATGAACCATGATAGATAGACAGTTGAAATTTTCACAGATCATGTTTCTCTGTTGCTGGTATAAGAACGAATAATAAAAACAAAACTAAAAAATATTTAAAAGGGCACCCTAAAAGGGTCCCGGGAAACAATATGTATGAAAGTTGGGCAACTGTGGTAGCGCCAAGAGGTGATAACTAGTAGGTAAACTGGGGCTGTACGTACTTTGAGGCTAGCCACCCAATAAATCCCGTCGAGGTGACAGGCACAGGCTTCAAGCTCTTGTCACAGGCCTGCTGAATGGACACTGCTACCTGAGGTAGGGATTTAGCTGCCTCTTTTCTTATAGCTTCCGTTTCCTTCAAAACTCGTCTAAAATAAAACAGAAGTGTAAGTATATTTGATCGAAGGAAGTATACCATATAAGTGAGCGGTGTTGATTTAGTGGCAGGTACCCCGACTTTCATTCCGACGGTCGTGAGTTCGAATCCAGGCCGACCACCGACAAAAGTTATGTGTGCTAATAACATCTTTCTTACGGTGAAGGAAAACATCGTGAGGAAACTGACATTAGACATATCCCATGACTAACCACGGTCTAAACTCATGGGATATTCGTCAATCCGGAGGAGTAGGCTCCCGTGGCGCCCTGCAGGGGGATAAAATATTGGGCTATTTATTATTCCTATATGGGTAGAGCATATTATAATAATATCTTCAAGCACCTATGTCCCAAGGCGGAAGACAACAGAATTTGCACGGGTGGTGGGTTCTAATCCTGACGGGTGGAGAATATTCATGTTCAAACTAATGAAATGCCAAGAATATATTTTATTCCTAAACTAGCATCGTTCGGCGGGTATACACGCGTCACCTTCCTTAAATCTTGTCCATTCATTGGTTGCCTGGAAGAGATCGCCCTTAGGCGAGAGGCCGCCCATTGTACCACACTAGTTTTAAGATTTTTTTTTTGTATTTGTAATATTTGTTAATTTATGTTTCTGGTGCAATAAAGTATGTATTCATTCATTCATTCATCCAGTCCCAATCCCGTGGGAATTTCGAAATCGCTGTCTTAGGCCAAATTTCATGTCCCTAAGACCAGCGGTTTGGACTCTTGCCTTGATATATATTTCAGTCAGTCACGCAATCTATTAGTCAGGACTTTGAATTTTATATGTAAAGATGTTTATATGTAGGTTATGATATGGTACATCGTACAATGTTTGAAGTAGCAAAAATATCAAGTATTACGAGCTGTCATGCGAATCGGTTCCGATTGCATTGCTATGAGAATTTTGAAATTGAACGCTGGATCAGACTGTAAGCATAGGTTTCGAATTCAAACGACCACATCCGTAATATTATCTTTTTGCCATTCATAATATTAAAAGTACCCATTATGTATCGTGTAAGTTTAAAAACGGAATTTCCTTTTAAAACTTCATTGGCCCATATCTCCGCAACGTGTCACTTTAGGACAGCTTAATGATGTACCTAATATTTTCAGTTTTCATTGGTCTCCATTATCGAACTACATATTTATACATTAACCCTCTTAATTAATGCACTGCATAATTTTGCATCGTTTGTCTTTTACTGTCACATGAAGTTTTAAAGTTGACAGACAGAGACAAACGTCACATAACTTAGTCATGATGAGGAAATAATATTTTATAAATGCCTTACTTCACCCTTTTTTGTTTTAATCTAAGTTCCCCCAGAGGTCATCAACTGCCTTACTTCACCCTTTTTTGTTTTAAACTAAGATCCCCCAGAGGTCATCAAATGCCTTACTTCACCCTTTTTTGTTGTAATCTAAGTTCCCCCAGAGGTCATCAAATGACTTACTTTTGCTCGTCTAGTAGCCAACTCCACCTATCAGCCCATTGCTGCTTACATATTTCCACTTTCTTCCATTGGGCACGCATTTGAAATGCCTCCGTGTTAGCATCGAATTTTGGAACTCCGCCTTCCTTCGCCATTATTTATACTATACTTGGTAACAAAAACATTTATTTACTTACTTATTGTAAATTTACTAAGCTTTCATAACTTTGTGCGCCTTGGTAATCGGTCTAGTAGCCTATTCATTACGAATAAAGCTTTCCTCTAAGTATATAGACGTAAATAGCATAGACTTATATAGAGGCCGACACCCGCCGCAGCTCCAGTCCCCTCGCGACCATTAGGTATAACATGGTTGAAACGACCAGGTAAGAAAATAAATAATAATACCCGAAGACCCGGTGAAATGTAACTATGTGAACAAATCGTGTGAATTAAAAAAATATATTTTATTAGCATAGACTTGGATTTAAGTAAGTTATGTTTTTCAATGGTATTCCATAGTCTAGTCTAGTATCTTTATTATAAGCCTGCTCCATATTTTGGAAATGCCGAGGCAAAGACATTCATCAAGTATTTAAACGTCTTTGCTGCGAGGTATGTCGAAGAAAAAAATATAGAATACCCACTGCTAGGTTACATTTTCATTGGGTAAAGTATTCTTATCTTTACAGGTAGGAGTGTTCGTATTTTAGTTCAGTGCACTAATAACCCAGTGAAAATAGAATTGTATGTTTTCTTGAATGAATTCGCATACCGCTGAAAATGAGCAATTCTAGTATATTAAAAACAGATCTTTAAAAGTGGTTCACAATTCACATATTATAGGATTTGCGTGCACTTTAGATACGTACCGCTACGCTACGAATTAAAAAGAATAAGGCTGCTTTTCCACCAGAGATACTATGCTATGATGCTATAAATACGTTTGATATCCACCAATCATATTCATTGGTGCACATAGATTAGCGTATTTTCGTAGCGTAGATTTCACATATTCGCAGCATAGCTGCATAGCACATCTCTGGTGGAAAAGTAGCCTAAAGAGTAACTAAAGTAACTAAAGATCTGTAGTAGAGGAGAAAGGGCTATTAGATCCATTATGCTGGGTTTACATTACGAAATTAGTTTCATGCTTGATTAAACTAATTCTATGACACTAATGTCAGTAACCTGTGAAACTAGTTTCATTTATAATGTCGTGAAATTTACGAATTTTATCTCAATGATGAAAGCATCTATAGGCCTTTTTATTTAGAATGATCCCTAAGGGATACTCCTATCAAATACGTCCTAAAAGAACTCAAAAGGAATTTCTATCTACTTAGGCTTTTTGGCACTAGTGTGAGGTTTACTGCGGATTCATTGTAGAATCTTTGGTGCGTACGGCGCTAGATAGATACTTCGATTTGAGAAATAAACCAAACTTACTATTAGATAAACTTTTCAAATGATAAAATAAGTACTTTAAATTATACACGGCACATGTTTGTAAACAGATTGGTAAAAAACTTGCAAGGCAAAGAAGGTTTTTTTTAAGGTTTATGTCTTCCAAAGTTATTTTGAGTTTGACATTGTAAATGTCAAACCTTTTAATAACTAAACGAAATAAGGAGTTATAAGCCAAGGAACTTTTATTGGAAATAAGTAGTAAACATAGAATAGATTTAGGCCCCAGTTTTGAATTCGTTTTATTTTTATTTAAAAAGTTACAATTTTTCCTCACGATGTTTATAGCGATGATAACAGCGCGTTGCGTTTATTTTTTTTAGCGCACTTGAATTTTTGCATTAGGAATTGGTTGGTGCGTGGTCTGCTGGGATCAACTCGTCCCAATGTCTAAACTACCTTTGGGTCCAGTTGACTACTATCAAATTCGAAAGGGGTCAAGTGGGCCCCTGTCCCGACCAATACCGCTACTTTAGGTATCTTTGAATACTAAAACTCAGCACGAAATTTCCGGTTTCAATCGCGTTGCGTTTATTATTTTTAACATTTTATCATTGGCCAACGTTTCCAGATCTTTACAGATATTTTTTCAGGGTAGACTGAGTTTAGGGAAAATAAGTAAGTATACTTAATTCAAATCCAACATCGCGAAAACAGTAGATAAATCATAGGACTAATAGCTAATAGCATAACGTCAGATGAAAACGCTGGCCTTTTGCGCTTCAGTTGAGTTTATCGGCAGAAATCGGTTCATTCAAGTGTATTACAATGACCTAAGTTTGCTGAAAAATAAACCTAGTTTGATTTTTTTTACCGATTTCACTTATTACTTTTCCGAGTATACCAACGTGTACCTAAACACTTTAAAAAAAAATGTAGAGTATAGTTTATGAATAAAAACTGTTGTGAGAAACCATATCATGGTGAACTCTCAACAGTAGTGCCACCTGTTTAAAGTTTTGAGTGTTGATTCCCATGTCCTCAACTCTCGATAGGCTGAGTGAAGATACCTACTTGTACAAGCACTACTCTTCCGACAGGGTTGTTCCGGTGATGTCAGTAGTTGGCTCACATCAATCGAGATCCGATACACAGACTAGTAAGAAGATACTAAAGTATATCCGATACTACCTATAGTATATTCGAGACTGTCTAGCTAAACATTTAAGCGAACAACTTTTATTCTATGAGTTTTGTAAATTGGCACTTTGGTTCATAAATTTCGAGTTTTTATTTTACTAAAAAACATACCTACCTAACCCTCCATCGGCAGGCGGGTAATAATAAGGTTTTTTTTTAATAAAATAACGACCATCAATTTTGATTGACCAAACTAAATAAATAAATAAATCCTTAAGGCGAGGTTTTCGTTGGAATTTCCGAAATCGACCTTTGTTTAATTCAATGATAAGTAAGTAATCGTAAATTCATTTTTTTTTGGTCGGATATAAATATATGCAGTAGTTCAAAATATCTAATGAGGAAACATTCGGTTAAAACACGAAATAAGCAAAATCACACGATAATAAAAAATATTTATAAAAAAAGTATAATCGTAGGTATTAACATTAAATTTATAAATGACGTGTTTTGGTAACTATTATCTTCTTCTTCTTCTTCTTCTTTTCGTGTAGTGGTGTGGCTCACCTGGTGTTAGAGTTTTTCAGATCGCCTTAAGGCCTCTAACTTGACCTAACGACTGTTATCAGAGATAACAACCGGGACCAACTGCTTAACGTGCCTTCCGAAGCACGGAATATTATAATATATTCTAGTTTCTCCCGCGTAAGTCCCGTTCCTGCAGGAATGTCGGGATAGTAGCCTATGTGGTATTCCTGGTAACCAGCTACGTATATTCCAAGTTTAATCGCAATCGGTTAAGTAGTTTTTGCGTCAAAGAGTAACAGAGTCATATTATACAGACATACCTACATACACCTATACAAACTTACGAGTAAGATGTTTAACAATTTGACAACTGTTACCGAGACCGCTAGCTTCTCTCGCATTTTGCTGTCTGGTGTCGTCCAAGGCAAATAAATTTTTCACGGTACCTTAAGAGGGCCTTAAGGTTGTGGTTTGCGACCTCTACCTCCTAAAAACAGCTGATTTTCAAGTAAACATGTGTATAAACGTGACTTTTTCATATTGGCAGGGTGTCGTTTGGGAGCTCGAAAGGGTCGATGGTGGAGACCCTGATATACGAGAGTCCACTGCAAGAGGAGCCGGAGAGCAGCCCGCCGGCGGTCCAACCCGCGCCCGCAGCTTCGCGACTTCAGGAGACCAACTTCCCTTACACACCCGAAGACGAGTACGTTACCAACTTTACATTCATTTCATGACCGTATGTTATTTTATTTTGTTTTATTTTAAGCTTTTTTTTTTGCGAAATTTACAGAATAGATGATTGGATAGGACAAATTATCTGCCATATGACGGAATACTGAAACATATCGTATTTGTTTTTTTATTATCACTTGTTTGAAAAACATCAAATACTTAATTCGCTAATAAGTGTTGAAATACTTACCTTTCCCTTGTGTGAGAAGCTCATTGGCCTAGCTGCACCTGCACCTTGAATGGCCATGGGGGTTAAGCAACGCTTGGGTCATTACTTGGATGGATGGGTGACTGAAAACTTGTGTGGCAAAAAATCACTATCTCGAGCTCTGTCGTGCTTTGAAAGGCTAACGTGCCTTCAGTTAGTCCCGGTTGTTTTCTCTGATATCAGTCGTTAGGCCAAGTTAGAGGTCTTAAAGAGACTTGAAAACTCGAACACTAGGTGAGACGTGCCACTACACGAAAAGAAGAATACTTATTTCAAAGTTTGAGGGCTACATAATTGAGTAGCTTCGGCATTCGAAATTGGAATGAGAATTTCTGAGTTTCACACATGCTACAGACATTTAGATTATTAACAGACAGTTTAAGTGTACCTACAGTTTATCTGGCTGTACGAATAAATCGTACGTGTAGGCAAAACCAAAAATTGCACAGTTGAAGTTTGAAGCAGGTTATATCCCAACTAACAAATCAACTTCAAATGTAGCTATATATCGAGAACAGAGCAGTCGCATATCCGTGGTAGACACGTTTCTGCAATGCGAAAATGGCCCCACTTTTAGCACTTTTAAGTAATACAATGTATCTACAGTAGCTCCACTTAGGACTAATCGGATACATGTTGGTGATAGATCTGTGTTATTTTTATCTTGTTGGTGTTATATCAGTGGCCTTAAATCAGTTGTAACACAATAAAGAAGCAATAGGGTCACAGCGACACCGATGTATCAAGTAATTTGATGACATATTGGTGATTGTGATTCTATAATAACTATACATTGTCGGCTAGTATTTTGGCAGAAAAATATCAATAATAACTTTGGTTAAGGTTTTTATATAATGTTAGAAGTTACATTTGAATGTCCATTTTGTTTTAAAATTTGTGCGTGTAATTAAAAAATCATAAATAGTGTAAAATCACATGCGCTTGAAATTCTGTTGATAAATTTATGGTACAATATTAGTGTTTTTTCAGTGGGCCTCTCTAATTTATACTTTTTAATAAAATAAAGATGATTTAAAATATGAATTGATTTTGTAAGCAGCATTATACAATTCATTAGTGTTATCATTGCTACTAAACAAACGATTTACAACATCTTGCAGCCATTACAATATTTAGGGTTATCTTAAAGCAAGAAGATAACTAAGTCCGTCCTAATAAAACTTATAAATTCCTCAGTCTTCTTAATCTGCACTCAATCAGGAAAAAATGGTACCCGAGAAAATGGAAAAAGCGATTAAAAACACAAAATTTAATATAAAGTAGTTGTCTGATTAATATTTTGTTAATTTGGCGACAAAAACTATGCAATAACGCAGAAAGGTCCAGTAAATGAATTTATGTGAATATATATGTGTCTATTTAGGTTTAAATTAGAAATAAAAACGTTTTTATGTCAATAAAGATATATGAGCGCACACAGATCTTCTTTGTAACTTATTAACGTTATTAAAGATCCCTTATCAAATATTTAGCACTAGTGTTAATAGATGCTTATATAAATCATATCTGAGATATAAGAGCTACAATGACATCCATTATATCACGTGTTAGCTACAGTGGTGATCAATATACAATTAGCTCGATTTTAGTGATCTTAAAGCCATATTAGTTTACTATTGCGTTTTAATGGCATCATAGAACCCATTGTGCAACATAATTGTTCTTTATTCAAGTTAAAAGTTTCAATTTACTGCTGTGTTATATAAGTTGTATAAAGTAGCTGACAAAACGTTTATGTCGTTAAGTATAAAGGCAATTGAGCTGTTTAACCTTATACAGCTTTTAAGCGTTTTATAACACAGATATACAAAAAGCAGTTATAGAGTTACGTATATACAAGTTAAATATCATTACTTAGTAATAAAAAATTGCCTGTTAACTCAATTTTGTTAGTTGGGATGTGTTTAGGGTGAGAGGTTGTATGTTAGTGTGTGCGCATTCCAATGTTCCCATTTTTTTATGGATTTAATCGCGTTGCTTTTATAATCTAAAGTATTTTTATAACGCCCGACGTTTCGAGATCTTTGCAGAAAGTCCTGAGCAAACCCTGAGTTTAATTTCAGTAATCTACTAATTTACCATCACTTCTACTATCGCCATAGAATTGTACAATACTATTGCTTAGGCTACGCCCGCACAAACTGGAGCTTGGCTTTAGCGTCTAAAGCCTAGTGAATTACCTAGCGAGTAATTACCTAATTAAACGAAGGTTCCAGCTAGACCGTTCGTTTTAGTTAGGTACTCGTTAGCTACACACACTGGCTCATCCTGTGCGGATGTAGCCTTAACGTTCCGTTGTCTAATAAAAACGCAGATTTTCTCAATTGAGTTCTCCACCCCTTTACCTAATAAGATAGTAAGGTGGTGGTAGTATAAATAAAACTTGCATTCACTTAGCTCTCTTAAAGTGACCATTATATTATTAGTATTGTCATAAATTACCCACACTTCTGCTACGTATCTAAGCCTTTTTAACGAAAAATTTCTAAAGGTTACCCATGACGTTTATTCTGTAAGTATTTATTTAAACTGTGTCTGTCTGTGGAAGTCGTTAATTACTAACACACCGTATCTAAACCGTAGATTTACGGAAAGTAAACAAAAAGCCGAAAACTATAATTTAAAACTACGCGGTACGAAAGTAGTACGGAACCAATTTAGAGTTAATAGAATTAGTTCAATTAAATTGTGTTTTAACTGTGCTATTGGGATGGAGAGTTTTACTTACATGACTTAAGTGGCAATGGGCAGGGCCTTGATTCTCTAAAAACATAGCAAGCGACAAACAGACAGGATGCATAAACATTGCAGAAGTCGATTTGTTGCAGGAGTAAAAATAATAGCTATTCTATAACTTCTTTTAATACTGATTGGCTGAGGAACAAGGGGAGCTATTTAAATAATTAAATAGCCCTTAATTTAGTAGACAACTTAATTAATTAAGAAGTAATTAGGTAAAAACACGTACATCTCCAGCACGTTGCCTGCATTCCGCCGGCATTCCGCATGCTATGTCCTTACCGAATCGGCCCCAGGCATTATAGCTCGAAGGACAGATAATCGTTGGGGAGTAAAAGTCATCGAGTGGCGACCACGATCTAATGCGAAACGGAGTGTTGGAAGACTTGGAAGATCACCTACTTGGTGGACCGACGACATTGTAGCGCGGGAAGTCATTGGATTTGGGTGGCTCGAGATCGCTATTTGTGGCGTGTATGCGGGTAGCCTATGTTCAGCAGTAGACGGATAGTGGTTGAGATGATGATGATGGTGACTTATTTAGTTTTCAATCGGGTCTTTAATTGATGACCGCCTAATCAAATTCCCCACTATTGTATGAGCGCTCATTTGCCACAGAGGCCTACAAAAACTGGTTTAAGTTTTGTTGTGCCGACACCCTTTCATTTTTAACTTTTTATGTTTTAGATTTTTTTATTTATTTGTGCTAATCGAACTTGCTTTTTTTTGGCAAATTTCATGGTTCCAGGTAAACGGTATTAGGCTTTAGCGGCGGCGGCGGCTATTAGGCGGGCGGGCCATTTAGGCTTTGAACCGAAAAAGTAGGGTACTTCCGGTTGACCTAGATTTATAAATATTTGTGAAAGCAAAGGTCTTATAGCATAGGTAAATAGAAAAGACTGAAAAGTAAAAATAAAAGTTTAATTAAGAAACATTATGGTACTTACAAGGTACTAACAATTTAAATTTGCGCATATTATCTTTTGTTGAATTAGAACTTTGATCTTTTACACCTAACAGGGATCGCTTTCAACCCGATATCTACACGCTATCCAAGATAATGGGTTTTGACCACGTTTTGACAGGCGGAAAAAGTATGATATGTTGGATATCCGTTGTCTAATACCTATAGTACAAGCCTTGGTCCTACTTTCCATTTAGCCCCAAACTAAGCAGTTCCATTTAGAAAGTTATGCAATATTTATTTATTAACTAGCTGCGCTTCGCGCGGTTTCACTCGCGTAAATCCCGTTCTCGCAGGAATATCGGTATCAAAGGTAACCTATGTCCCTCTTCAAGGTGCCTTCTATCTTTATACTAACATACGACAAAATCGGTTCAGCAGTGTAGGCGTGAAAGCGTAACAGACAGACGCTAGTTACTTTCGCATAGTTAACACCCGCTGCGCCCCGCGCTCGGTTTCACCTGCGTAAGTCCCGTTCCCGCGGGAATATCAAGATAAAAAGAAGCATATGTCATTCACCAAGGTCCTATCTATCTATGTACCAAAATTCATTAAAATCGGTTTAGACGTTTGGACGTGAAAGCTTAACAGACAGAGTTACTTTCACATTTATAATATTAGTAAGTATAGTTTACAAATTGTTGTAGGGTTGCAGTATGCAACGGATAGAAGAGAACTGCATGTTTTCGAGTGGGATGAGTAGACCCAACCTACCATCCGCAATCAATACATTACACAAAGAGCCCGTGATCGCCAGACTTACGTTATTTTGTAAAAGCTGAAAGTTTAATTGATTGAATTAGGCGTTACTTTTCGGAACTTCATATCAACTATGTTAAAAATTAATATTTAGTTTTTAGTCCCGACACCTGACTAGTATTACTACGTATCGTGCTGGTGTCAGTAACACTAACTTAATATCTAATTTTCTGCCGCATGCAAAGAGCGGTGGGAGGGTGGTGCTCTTTGCACGCTGCAGAAAATTCATTAACCGTGTAGCGATGCGTTTCGGCTTCAAAAAGACATCATCAGGAACGTAGACTCCGACCGAACTGGGCGACAACAATTAATAGTATTACGACACGACAATAATTAGTGACGACGCCGTTCAACCGACTGTTGACTCGCCGACAGCTGGAACAAAAGACTCTTGTTAGTGATACTAGACAGGTGTCGGGACTAAAAACTAAATATTAATTTTTAACATAGCTGAATGTTTGTCAGCGCATGCTCCCAACACTTGTAAGAACGATGGACCATTAACAAGTACAGGTTACATTGACTTTGGCACCTAAATGGTAATAAAGCTGTGTAAAAACTTTATTAAAAAATTAAAATTAGGTAATACAGAATATTATTAAAAATCACGTCATTTATTGCCAGACACTTAAAACACACGTGTTAACTCCTGATCAGATACCTTGCAATGTTGTATCATTCATGCTGAATGTTTTAAACACCTTTAATACCGTTTATTTATCTGCCAACGCAACTGTCACTCAAATTTCATAATTGGCCATCGTTCTTACTTATGTTAGAAGGATTAGCTCTTAAACTTTCAGAATTATTAAGGACCAATGATTGGGACTGTTCTCCTTAACACAGATTATTAATTTAATCTAGCTAGGGTACAGTTGTGACCTAAGCTGTGCAACCTTGTATTGTAAATGTATGAACTATACTTATTTTGTTAATTGTATCTGTGGCATAAATAAATTTTTATTATTATTAGTATTATTGACCAAGTAACGAAGGTCTAGCGTTCACGGGCTCTTGGCCTACATAGCCCACCGTCCGTCGTCGGTAGTGCGTCGGGTGACTCGGTGGGTCTCCCCTCCGAGTTCTTTACGTAACAACTTATTAAAAGACACTAACAAGAGGGGAGCTCACTGTAAACATCAAACTAACTATACTATAACTACCAGCTGCGTCCCGCGGTTACACCCGCGTAAGTCCTGATCCCGTCAGAGTATCAGGATCATAAGTAGCCGTTACTCCTCGATAATATAACTTTCTATTAGTTAATATATAAAAAAAATTGAAATTGGTTCAGTGGTTTCGGAGATTACCCAATACTCCGAAACCACTAAACCAATTTTTTTTTTTACTTAAGTACCTCTATATGATTTTAGATGGTGATACCCCGACATTTATTCCGAAGGTCGTGGTTTCAAATCCCGACCGCGCACCAATGACTTTTCTTTAAGAAAAAAATATTTGCGCTACTAACATCGCTCTTACGATGAAGGAAAACATCCTGAGAAAACCCACGACTTAAGATCACGCACAAAGGCCCAATAGTAGGGCTAATTGCGGAAACACACAGTTAAAACATTAACTTTTTTACATACGTGTTACTAAAGTTACCTATTTATCATATGAGTACCTATAGAAAGATAACATTTCTGTACAGCCCAACTAACTTTTGTTCATTAGGGCGAGGTTCTCGTCGGGATTTCCGAAATGAACTTTGTTTGATTCAATGGTACTACTTACCATTGAATCAAACAAAGTTATTTCTTTTTTCAAAGTCTTATTTCAAAAAAACCTAATGAGGAAACGTTTGTTTAAAAACAACCATAGTCGGACTTCGTTTTCTTAATTAAAAACGATAAGACTTCAGAGTCCGACTCCTTATTCCAACCAACAGGAAAAAAGTTCACGTTGTCCGATCAGTCGGACCACGTGTTCAGAGCCGATAACAACTTCGTTATATAAACAAAATCTCAGAATACCGTTTTTTTTTTGTTATAATTTTATTGTCGTCTGTATCTAGTAGACGAAAAATCCAACGAACTAAGTCAGACTGTTATGTAGTACTCGTATAATTATATTGGAAAAAATTAGATGCCACCTAGACACTAGGTAGCAAATATACATGTACATATTTTACCACTGAATGTGTCAAGTCAGTTTTCAGTAGGTGGCATGCTCAAAATCGAACACTGTGATCTACTCGCATGCTACCTTCTGCGCAGGTGGAAGTTGTTGCGATTTGGATACCCAAATCGCAATGTCTAGACTGGCTTGTCTATGAAATTGCAGGAAAACTATCATGATTTTTTAGGCAAATGGATACTTACAGGTAGTGAGCATGACACTAAATAATCATGTTAATATGCATGCTAATTTAGTGGCATGTGTATCTGTAGTGAATCTGTACGCAACGTACAACCAATAGGAACATCCGCGATTCGAGTTGCACGGACGGACAGTGTGTGGCGCTGCGTTCGCGTCGTCTCGTGCCTGTTCATTAAGTTCTCTGTGGTATAGACAAAGACTTGTGCACACTGTTATATATGTCGATGTCAAACTATTTTCTTTATTCGCTCTAGACTAGTATGCTATGATAGTAGTAGAAGTTTAGTAGTAGAATTTTAAATTGTATAAAATGATTACTTAATTTACAAATTTAGTGTTTGACTGTATGTACCTATAGAGTATTATGTACTATTACTCACATGTTATTTAGTTATTTACATTAATGATCTCACAGTACAAAAATTGCCGATAGAAATTGTTGTACCTATATTTCCGAATTCCACCCAACAAGCATGTTTTCTGAGGTAGCTTTGTGAAAGTAAGTATACAATAAGTTAACATAAAGTTATTATTCATTATTTGAAATGTTCCTGATTTCGAAGTCATGTATCGCGCCGGAGTAGCTATCCATAAGAAGTAGGTACATAATTCCTCTCGCAAAAAAAAAAAACAATCTCGTAAACATGTGTGTACTCGGCTTTATCCATCGCCGCTTACTTAGTCCGTCCGTAACTCGTTCCGTTCATAGTTCATTCACAAGTCGTTCGTTCATTGCGTCGGTCGCAGCCGAGCGGAGTCGCAAAGTCGTACGCAACGCCAACTTCCGAGATCGATGTTGAAGTCAAAAACACTGTTGTGAATACTTGTGAGTGAAGAGCTGCCGAAAATACATACTTAGATCGTGGTAACTGTGCCGATTCGAACAAATATCTTAGAGAATACTTATTAGCAACAACGATTGTGAAGTGATAGTGAATAGTTAGTTTGTCGGCGAATACGGGAAAGGTATGCTATTTACAATAATCACGTCATTTTTACATTGAACTGGGTGTTGCTTGGAGATTCGGGATTCTGTACATTCTTGATTTGTCATTGTTTTTGCTACCGTGTTGCAAAAATTATGCGTAGTGCGTTGTTTTTTGTATAGTATTTGTATGCAGGTGCAGGTCTATATTTGTCGCAGTGACGTCAAGAGATGTTGATTTATAAACATAATTTCGGAATCATCCAGCATTTGGGAGCACAAGGTCATTATTTAGTACCAGCGGAGATGTAATAAAACATAATATTACAAATGTTGGAAGGCTACATTGTTGTTCAAGGTTTCCTGCTTCACTGAATGGACCCGCCCTAGAAATCGCGTCAGTCGCTCGTACGGTCTAATTGAACTCATTATTGCCGACACCTTTCCCCCCTATCCAATAAACAGACAGATAGGTACCTATGTTCTTACCAATGAACTTCTTACAATTTGACTGCTTCGGTGTGATGCTCATCGGACTATTTGTATATACCGATGCCTCATACATGGTCATATTTTAAAATCTATCTTGTACACACATAAATGGCCAAATATTCCTTAATTTATGTCCAGTCTGTCAAATTGATTTAAAAAAAATGTTCATTTTGCTGACAACTCCACCATCATCAATTCATCATAGTAACCGCGTAGCCAATTCACCAGCTCCACACCATAGCCCATCTCGTCTTCATCCGTAGATTTCTCATTATTTCTATCTGATCCTTGGCTGCGTTTTATAGTGCAAACAGAGATCACTGGCTTGGTGTCCACTCATAATTTGTAGTTTATATTGTTATTGAAAAGGGCCTCCACATGTTGGGTTTGGCCTCACGCACAACTTCCAAAGGTCAGGGCTCTTTAAAATCTAAATAAGAAAAATAGATAAACTAAATAAACACATTTTATTGTATTGTAGATTAAACTTAAAACTAATGAATACACAAGTACTATGGGTGTCCTTATCGCTAAAAGTGATCTCTTCCAGCCAACCTTTTTGAAGTCAAGCTTGAAGTAATTTTTTTTGTCATGATTATGCACTAGCTGCACCTGCGTAGTTCCCGTTCCCTCGGGAATATCGGGATATTGGGTTGCCTTTGTGTTATCCCAGGTCCTCAGCTACCTATATTCCAAGTTTCATTGCAATCGGTTTAGTCGTTTTTGCGTGATTGAGTGACAAAGTCACGGACGTACATACATACTTGCAAACTTTCACATTTCACATTTGCTTGAGTTCTAATATGATATAGTCTGTGGCCACATCGACAAAGACATGTTAGCTGATTATATAACTCTATTACTAAAAAATCTAGATTGAAACAATGGAAATTGTTTATTTTTGCAATTACGAGTAAACAATTTAACAGCAACAGTTGTTAGTTTAAAATTAAATAATATAAATATAAATATTGCACAACATTACACACAGCGCAATCTAGCCCCAAACTAAGCACTAGGCTTGTACTATGGGTACTAGACAACGGATACACTACATAACTTTTTTTTTGTTTGACACCCAAACCAGATACAAATATTTATTTTTAGGCATAAATATTTGCACCTGACGGAAATCGAACCCGCGTCCTTCTGCATTGCAGTCAGGCGGGAGACGCGCCACAGAGGCCGCCAAATTGCAATGGCAATTAATTTGCTACTGAATGGCGTAAAAAAACGTCAATACAACAATTTCAATTAAGACTTGATAGCAACAGAGTTACGTAATCAGCTAGCAGATGTAGAATTGATCAATTACCAACCAATGAAGCCATTTAAAATGTGTTATTGGTCCTTCGAACTCAAGTGGTTCAAACTCATTTTCCATTGCTGCCAATTTTCGTTAATGCCTTTAAGTACCTATTTACTAATGCAATGAGGAGGAATTTTTGTTTGAATATAAATAACTAGTTGTGCCCCGTGGTTTTACCCGCGTAAGTCCCGATCCCGTGGGAATGTCGGGATCAAAAGCAGCCTATGTTACTCCTCAATAATGTAGGTCGCTATTGGTGAAAGAATTATTGAAATCAGTTCAGTGGTTTCGGAGATTACCCCCAATACCTATACATATACATGTTACATACCTCTTTATAATATTAGTATAGTATATACTATATATGGGATATATACTATTATAGTATATATACCTATATATCTATATCTATATACTATATAGGTATAGATGTAATGTAGGTTCTATTAACCTGTCATGTTTTGTATCATACATAATTCCTATTAAAAATAGATGGGTATGTCTTTCATGTATAACAATATGGACACAGCAAGAACAATTGCATGCGTCCCTACAGGTGTGTTAAATGTGCAGGCGAACACAAAACAACTATGTGTTTAATAGATAAAAACACTCCTGCAGTGTGTGTGTTATGCTCTGGTAGTCATCCTGCGAGTTACAAAGGATGCCAAATATACAAGGAGGTGTTAGCCCGAAAAAAAACCACTCAAAGGCCACTACTACCCATACATCCCAAAACCAACCATGCTAAAGAAAATAACGAGAAAAACATCACTTACACAAACAAAAGAACAAACACAAAGACGTACAGTGATGTTGTCGTGGGTAAAACATCAAGATCACAGGAGCCTCGTAATAGTGAGCCCAAGCATAGCAACATGACGGTAGACCTCACATGCACGCAAGGAGAACTATCTAAGAAAGACTACACACTAACACAAAGGCCATACGCAAATATTGACGAGAGACATCGTCAGAGAACGTATATAAGAAACAACAGTGACAGTGACGCACAGAGAACATATTCAACGGATAACAATTACACTACCGAACAAAGGCTGAGTCTAGAACAGCTTATAATAAAACAAACCGAAAGGATTGATCAACTAATCACACAATTGGGTACAATGGTGAATCTCATCACCACCCTCATGAGCAGACTTCCACAATGATTGTACTAAGGATTGCCACATGGAACATAAATGGCCTAGGGACACAGGATAAGCAATCAGAACTGAAAATATTTCTAAACATTAATAAAGTGGACATTGCCTTGATCTCAGAAACTCATTTGAGTGAACGCAGCAAGATCAACATCAAGGGGTATTGTGTATACAGTGCAAATCACCCAGATGTTATACAGTGTAAAGCACATGCTGGGTCTGCAGTCTTAATAAAAGAAAGCATAGAACACTATCTGCATAGTACCCACCAAGACGACTGGATGCAGGCCGCAACCATCACCATAAATGATAAGATGGGACCTATCAATATTGCTGCCATATATAGCCCACCAAGACACAATCCAATAAAGAAAGATTTTGATGATTTCTTTGCTTCCATGGGGAACAGGTTCATATGCGGAGGCGATTGGAACTGTAAGAACACCCATTGGGGATCACGTATAACCACAACAAAGGGACGAGAGCTGAAAAAAAGCATTGATAAAAACAACCTTATAACCCTGACAACTAATGAACCTACATATTGGCCAACTGATGTCGATAAATTGCCAGATCTCGTTGATTTCTTTGTTGTTAAAGGACTTCCAAATGTTTACTATGATGTTGAATCATCATTGGACTCTACATCAGATCACACACCTGTACTGGCCACGTTAAGTATATGCCCCATTCAAAGACTACAAAAACTAAGCCTCTGTAACTGCAAAACAGACTGGAACTCGTTCGTCGACTACCTGCAAGATAAGACTGAACTAAAAGTAAGACTTAAAACACGTGAGGATATTGATGAGGCCACATTCTACATTACGAACCTCATACAAGAGGCTGCATGGCGCTCTACTCCAACATTGAAACAACAACAAAAAAGAAACAATATACCATTAGAGATTCGTAATAAAGTGCAGGAAAAGCGAAAACAAAGGCGACTACTGCACTTGACAAGATCTGATGCAGACAGGAAAGCCTACAACAAGATCACAAGAGAACTTAGAGAGCTTATCAAGGAAACCCACAATTCCACATTTCAAGAAAAGATGGCCAGCCTCTCCACACACAAGAGAGACAACTACTCTCTGTGGAAGATCACGAAAAAATTTAAGCAACCCCAAAGCCACATACCCCCGTTAAGGAAACACCAAGCAGAACCATGGGCCAAGAGCAATAGTGAAAAGGCCGAGCTATTCGCTAAACATCTTGCTGAAGTATTCACCCCTAACGAGTCAAACATGAAGGACTTCGAAAAGGAGGTAGAAAACATGATCAATAGCGACCAACAACTATCTCCACCGCTTCCACTCATCACTCCGCAAGAACTCACTCTCGTGATCAGATCCCTGGAAAACAAAAAAGTACCTGGATTTGACCTGATAACGGGTGAAATCCTGAAAAAACTGCCAAAAAAGACAAAAGTTTTTCTAACCATGCTATTCAATGCCATTCTTAGAATCAGCTACTACCCAAAACTGTGGAAAATCTCCCAAATCTGCATGATCGCAAAACCGGGGAAACCTCCAACTGACCCCGGCTCATATAGACCCATAAGCCTACTCCCTGTGTTATCCAAGGTATTTGAGAAAATATTACTGAAGAGACTGAAACCGGTACTCGAAGATATTAACATTATTCCTGATCATCAATTTGGTTTTAGAGAAAAACACGCAACTGTAGAGCAGGTGCATCGAGTTGTGCACAAAGTCAGACAGACCCTGGAGAGGAAAGAGTACTGCTCAGCAGTATTCTTGGACATACAACAGGCATTCGACAGGGTATGGCATAAAGGCCTCCTGTATAAGCTAAAGACCCTGCTGCCCAACTCATTCTTCATGTTACTAAAGTCCTACATTGAACAACGACAATTTCAAGTGAAGTATAGAGATGAATGTTCAAACCTGTACCGTATAGATGCCTCAGTTCCACAGGGATCCGTTCTAGGACCAGTGTTATATTCTATCTACACGGCGGATTTACCTCAAACAGAAGGTGTTGTAACAGCAACTTATGCAGATGACACAGCCTGTCTTGCGACTGACAAGGAGCAAGGAAAAGCGTCAGCGAAGCTGCAAACACAACTGTGCAAGGTGGACGCCTGGATGGAAAAATGGCGAATTAAGCCGAGTGTTACAAAATCCGTACATGTTACTTTCACTCTAAAGAAAGGTGATTGCCCGAATGTAACGATGGACAACAAAATCTTGCCAACAAGCGAAAGCGTAAAATATCTTGGCATGCATTTAGATAGAAGACTCACATGGGCAAAACATATTAAAACCAAGCGAAAAGAGGCAAACTTGCTATTTAAATCCTTGTACTGGCTTCTAGGACGAAAGTCACGGCTGTCACTCAGTAACAAATTGTTGGTCTACAAAGCAATCATAAAGCCAATATGGACCTATGGCATTGAACTCTGGGGCTCTGCCTGTAACTCCAATATCGAGATCCTTCAAAGATTCCAAAACTTAGCACTGAGAACCATCTCAAGTGCACATTGGTTCGTGAGGAACACAGAGATACACGATCATCTTGAGATGCCAACGGTGAAGGAGGAAGTGAACAGGAACAGCAAAAAATACAAAGAGAGACTTAACATACACACCAATGAACTTGCAAAGGGCTTGCTGAACGACAGTGGCGATGTCAAGCGCCTGAAGAGATGGAGAATACTGGACTTAGATGAGAGATAAGAAAAAGAGGAAGTCATCTAATGGGATGACGCCTGCTGCTCTCCCCCCAAATAAATTCTTTGAACAAATCTGAAAAGGCTAAGAAGCCGATGGCAGATGAACTGGGAGAAAAAAAAAAAAAAAAAAAAAAAAAAAAAAAAAAAAAAAAAAAAAAATGTCTTTCATGTGATATACTTAAGGCCCATTCTCACAGTGACATCACTCAATGACATGACAGGGAAAGGGCTAGCAAATTTCTGATGTGTAAAAGAAGGACGTAAGATACGATGCAATATTTTAGTGAGTAAAATCAAACAATTATACTAATAACATGATAACAATTGCTAATTTAGTAAAACTGTTCTACCAATTTCAAGTGTATGTTATTATGCTTTAATACAGAAAAAATAGAGGTTTAAATACGCCACGTTTAGCTGTAAAATGAAAATTTCTGTTTTACACAAGTTGTTTTAGATAAAAATAATCAATTGTGTAAAGAAAACTACAAAATTGAAGATAAATGAATGAAAAATAAAATACCAAAATAGTGTTTCTGAATGTTTTGTAATTACTGAGAAATATTGAGATCCCTGCAGCCAATATCGCGAGTATGGCACCTTAAATATTGGATTAAAAAAAATAATGAAAAAAATCTTGTCCAATGCCACAATACACACACTTTGTGGTTATTTCATGAGTTTTATTTTATTAATAGTAAAAATATTTTTTTAGTTAGAAAACTAAAATTAAAACTATGAAAACCAAAAAATATTTATTAGTTAACAAGTAACTTATCATCCTCAAAAGCAAGAAATTGCTTGTACCTAACAGACATTTTTTTGCAGATTCACAGTCCATTTAACCCTGTTTTTCACTACAATAATAATTATATGAACATGACCCAGATTGATCCATTTATAAACCTGCTCGTACACAGTAGATTGATTGCTTTGGGATGTTTAAATCATTTCTAGGGGCATTTAGGGTGATAATGTTTTAAGCAAGGCACCTATTATAAAATGTGTACATTTAAGTTTTTTTTTTTTCACTAATCAAATTTAACTTTTTAAATTATATTTTCTATGTAGGTAGATTAAAAAAAGGTGAAAAAGAAGTGTTACTGAATCCCCGACGATTTTTGTTGATACACCCAGTTTCATATGTAGAAAAACAATGTATAGTCTATATTACCAATCTATACTAATATTATAAAGAGGAAAGATTTATTTAGTGTCTCAAAATGACCACGACCAATTGACTTGTACGTTCTTTCCGTCTTGTTATAATTATGTATGTATATATGTACTATAATGTCAACCAAGTGACATCAAGTGTCGAGTACCTACTAAAGGGCGGTCGCTTTTCAGAAAGAACTTCGGACAGTAACCTCTCTCTGTGTATCTCTCTCTCATTCTTGCATCAGATACACTGAGAGTGAGCGAGATAGCGTATCCCTAATGCTGCTAAATTACTAGTCAACTATAACAGCCATTTAGTACCAAAATGGCTACGTTTGATCCCGATATTCCGGGATCGGGACTTACGCAGGTGAAACTGTGGAATGCAGCTAGTCTGTAATAAAATGTTTTGTCCTGAATCACTAACTAAACCAGTTAAAGAAGAAAGTTGACATTTGTATTCCTATATTAAGATGTTAATATTCATTAAAAAAAGGTTTTTCGAAATCCCCACGGGTCTAAGCGGGTGTAACCGCGGGACAGCGCTAGTATAACATAAGTCACCAGCTATGAATTCAAATACCCTCATGTAGAAACAGGTTGTTTAATATTTGTCTAAGTACAAACAATATGGATTACGAGATGTTCGAGGTTAATAGATAAGTACTAGCTGAGCCCGCGGTTTCATTTGCGTAAGTTTCCCACGCCCCATGGGAATAGCGAGATAAAAAGTAGCTAATAATTTATTTTCAATTTCCATTTGTCTAAGCCGCAATGCCATTGAGTAGTTTTTGCGTGATCGCTAATATCACCCGCGTAGGTCCCGATCGTGCAGGAAAATCGGAATAAAAAGTAGCCTATGTGTTATTCACGGTATCCAACTACTTATATTCCAAGTTTCATCGCAATAGGTCCAGAAGTTTTTGCGTGATTGAGTAACAAACATCCAAACTCACACACTTTTACATTTATAATATTAGTAGGAAGTAGGATTTGTAGGATAGTAAGACTGTGAATTATGCTTTGGAAATAATATTATGTTGTCTGTCGTATTTGCGCGTTGTACCATTGTGTGTATTAGCCATGATCCAGCTCGGCATTGTATATGACCTTGGTACATCTGTCAATTAAGCTACGCGATCATATCTCTATTTTTGCCTGGTCTAGTATTTGAATCATGTTGTTGAGGAATGTGTGATGTCAGATTTTTATTCCTACTGTAATGTAACTACCAGTATTCCACTACTCCATTATGAATGTAGGTGGTAGAAACATCATTTGACTAAACTCATTCACTACGAACTAGAATTAAGTCCATATTTCTTTAGATAAATATGATTAATCCATTCAATTCTGTTTTACTCCAAAGGTTGGACGAAAGAAATCGCTGTCAGCGATAAGGCCTTTCATTTGTACAACTTATCTTAAGCTTAATTTTAAACTGTAGGTACGAAGTATTTTGTGTATTCAAAACTTGAATTATAGCTAAGTCCAAATTTTCTTTAGAAAAATATTTTGATTAATTCATTGAATTCAGTTTGACTCCATCTAAAGGTTGCCTGGAATAAATTGCTCTAAGAGATTAGTTATAAGCTTTTTTAGTATTTCGATTTTGTATAATATAGCTGCGTCCCGTGGTTTAACTCGCGTGAGTCTCAATCCCTTGGAAATATTGGAATCAAAGCTTTGGTTACTCGTAAATAATGTTTAATATGTAGCTTTCTGTTGGTGAAGTATTTTGTTTCCTCTTTATAATATAAGTATAGATGTGTTCATTGTGTTTCTATTATATGTTTTAAAAATAACTATATATGTACTTATGTAAATAAAATAGTAGAAGGTTTAGTATTAAATTGATATCTAATGCCATGCGATTCAGTTCTGAGTTATGAAACTTGTTTAATCAATATTTTGCATTCTAAACGAAGCGAAGGTTGCTCAGAAAGTCGTGGCGCTATAAAATCTTAATAAGTCACTTTCCATGGATCAAACAAGTAACTATGTATGACCTCATTTTGCCTGCGTCAGGAGGGTAACCTTGGTAGACAAAGCATATACATAAAGGTATATGAGTAGATGAGTAGCACGTGGGTGTTCAATACTAAGTCCATACCTACCTGTAGGATATTTACCTTTACATTCTGTGTATGTTTTGCTGGCTTTTGGTCTCATCTTGCAAGGCGAATGTTGCATAATAATAACCAGTTATACCTATATCGTATCCATAAATATGATAGCAATGACGCAATCACCTTTTATAAAATAACGTCCTATTGAATGATATTGATAGTTCCGCTATTCGTGATTTTACTGTCGTGCCCGAAATAGAAATGAAATGAGATTTAAGATTTATTTAAGCCTGAAAGCAAACTTGCAAACATCTTTAAATCATTCACATTAATGTTTTTCGTGTTTGTAACTTCATAGGCTTTAGTTGTTCACCTGTACCTGGCTTTAATATACTTTAATAATGGCATTTGCAATTTGAAACCTGCATTATGTTATGAAAGTAGCAGTACTTACCTACTTAAATACTGGTTTGAAACAGCATACATTTTAACTGCTGACTTCCTGTACCTTTTGTGTATTGGACGTACAAAAGTATAGTTGGTATTATACAATAGGAAGTTGGTACCAAAACCATTTTCGTCAAAGCCCGGAAATCGGGGCTATTTGATCGTATAACGGATTACTGCTTGTGCCTACAAAGAGCGCACGCGTGCAATGAGCGAGGGGTTTCGCCGAAACATTAACTGCTTTAGCGACCGCATTTTTATGTTTCTTTTTATTTTAATGATCTAGTTGATGACCTCATTGGTATTGTGTCGATTAGACCCGGCTCTGCTGTATTACTTTGCTTGCGACGTCGATGCCTAACTATGGAATATAAGTTAGTGATAAAATTTGTACATGTTTCTTCAAGGTTTTATATTTATTCTTTTTTAAGGTTCTGTACCTCAAACTGTAAAAATAGAACCCTTATAAGTCGCAATTCAAACAGAATACGGTGAGGCGCGGATACGGCGCAGACGCTGTTTTGCGCTAAAAGATGCGGCTTCAGTCACGAACAGAGTTAGGAAATCTAATCTAATCAACTGTAATCTGCGCCTTACCGCCTCTCTGTTTGCGTTACGTCTTTGCCGTCTGTCACCGACCATCTGTCAAAACAGACTGTGAAATATCTTAACAAGCAAAATCAGTTGTATTCAAGCTTACAACCAATGTCAAACCAAGTCAAACTCGCGCGCCGGAACCCTAGGCGACTTGCCTCGCCCCGGTTGTTTATAATCAAAATATTTGTAACACGACTTCCAGTTATGTATTGTATTATTTTGTACATTTCAGTTCTGATCGTGCGAAGGTCCGTGTGTCGTTCTATCAAGGTGCGCGGCCGCAGTGTTTGTCTCCTCCCCCGCCGCCGACAGAATCGCACGTTTACTACGCGACGCTTCTCTCGAACGCAGCACAAGAGATGCCCGAACACGGTGTTTACAATAGACAGACCAGGTTCATAGCCATCCATACCATATTATATTCTATAACTATTTTAAAGGAAACTTACCCGCGTACGTCGCCTTTCCAGGGGAATTTCGGGATAAAAAGTAGCCTGTGTCCAGGTCTCCAGCTACCTCTATTCCAAGTTTCTTCGCTATCGGTTCAGCGGTTTATCGTGATTGAGTAACAAATGTACATACATTATTTACTCACATACGTTTAGCTTTATAATGTTATGTGTTTCACCCGCGTAAGTCCTGTTCTCGCGAGAATATTGGGTTAAAACGTAGCCTATGTGTTATTCCAGGTCTTAAGCTACCTATTCCAAGTTTTATAGCAATCGGTTTAGAAGTTTTTGCGTGATTGAGTAACAAAGTCACATACATACATACATACAAGTTTTCGCTTTTATTATATTACGAGTAAGACTACCAGCGCTCCGCGGTTTCAGCCGCGTAAGTCCAGTTCCTGCAGGAATATCGGGATAAAAAGTAGCCTATGTGTTATTCCAGGCCCTTCATTGCAATCAGCAATAAAAGAGTAAGAAAGTTACATACTTAAAAACTTTTGCGTTTATAATTTTAGTAAGATATAGGAGGAAGTAGTATTACCTTTCTCTTAGAAAAAATAAACTACATTCTTTAATTCGATCTATCTCGCAAGTCCACAATATTTATTATTTTCTGAGTGAACTAGTCACTGAACTTCAATCTATCCGTTAACCGTTTTTGTAAGTGATACCGTCACGAATTCAGCTGAATACTATCGAAGCTACTGCGACAAAGTAATGGATAAAGAGTTTACTGTTAGAATAACAAATCTGCTATAAAAGACATGATTGTAATCTTTTCCGTAATATTCGGATGTTAATTTCGTTATTGATTCTAATTATCCATTTATCTATTTCATAATCATTTTAGTCCAGTAAAATTGTCGTCCGACCGAATGTATAGAGTCGTATGCATTAAATCCGGTAGCTGTGATTTTTTGCATACTTGTTTATGATGATGTTAGCCTAAATTTTAGACTTTAGTTTAGTTAGGCTAATCCAAGTTTGTGACCTCGAGCGCCGATCGCAACGTTGTCAAAAATCGATGATGGAATGGTTTGTTTGCAGTACGGAGAGTGGATGGGACAACCCGTTCCGACCGGACGGCGACCTAAGCCGCGAGGCCGATGAGATCGTCTCCCTCATCAAGGGCGGGAAACCCATCACGCCGACTCCGCCCGTCGCGGCTCCTCAGCTGGCTGATGAGGATACCGTCGATAAGGCACACGCTAATAATGTCAATGTGAGTACCGAACAACTGGACCGGTCTCTAATAGATACTAGAAGGAGAAAGGCCGCCTGATAGTAAAGTTTTTCTATGTCAACCCAGACACAGGGACATGACGAAACTGTAAGGCTCCGTACGCATAGGCTAACCTGTTTGCTTACTTCGATGTACTAAGCCCCTTGTTAGACGTCAAGCGCTCGGTGCGGTTGGTTGGCAACATTTTAGTTAGATACTCAATAGGTAACTCGCCACGCTTTAGGCGTTTAGCAAGGCCGTCTGCCTATGCGGACGTAGCCTAAGGCTTCGGCCGCGTGGGTAGGAAGCTAGAGGCTAGCGTGTCACACGAACGGTCTAGAAGAAACTGAGCGCTTGGCGCCTAGCTGTGTATCTTGTCAGAATGCAAGCAACTAGGTTCGTAGCAAGCCGCCTGCCTATGGGACCGCAGCCTAAGGGTTTCCTGAATGAATGACTATAAAACCCTATAAACATTTTGAGCTTTGAAGTATTTCTTTAGAGTGGATGGTCTATATGTATTTAAAGTACCTAAGCTTATAGGGATATTGAAACTGCTATGGTTACTTTTACATCCAAATTTCCTTAAGCACTAGTAACTGCTAATTATTACGGTTGGGACTGCTACTCTTAACACACTATGAAGTGGTAACCAAGCCGGCAATTATCCCTGTCTGCACTATAAAATGCAGCCAATGGCCAAGGACAACCACCGGATCGGATAGAACTATTGAGAAATCTACTGATGAAAACAACATGGGCTATAGTCATGTGATGGTAGTGGGTACTGGGGGAACTATGGTGATTATGGCGCTTGCCATAACAATGTCCAACAAATACGTAGTAATGGATTTTTTTATGGCATTTCTAACATAAATAATTTAAAGAGGGGAGCTCGCGTAGACTAGTTTGTAAGAGCACCGCTCGCTGTATTGATCCTGGGGGAGAGTTCAGATCTCGCCGGGCATTTTTGAAGATGTATTTTTCTTTGAAAATAATCATTTATTATTATTATTTCAGGCTGTTCCCGGTTCACCTCAGACGAAGGCTTCAAGTCCGATGACAGCTGGCGCTCGTAAAGCGATGAACGGGACGAAGAACGGCGCGGCGGGAGGAGAGGTTGGTGCCGGGCAGGTGGACGTGAAGCGTGCGCCGCCACCGGAGCCGCAGCAAGCAGAACACGTGACCATCAAGAAGAAACCCAAGTGCAAATGTTGCGTCATCCAGTAAACACACAGGCAACATCACATTCACTCTAACTGACACGCTACGTCTACATCACAACACTATTATACTGGTTTAGGGCGATATTACACAGTTCACTGCGAGTGAAGCACGCAAGCATTCATTAGGAGTGAACAGTGAAAGATTTCTTTAATCTTTTTCGAACTAAGCAATAAGAGTTTAAAATCGAGTGTCTACTCTCATATCTTGCAGAACAATAATGTACAACTATATGATGTACAGCCACGAATTTCAAGACGATTTTGGCTTCCAAAATTATCCAAACCTGATTATCGAAAAATGTCACCAAAATACAACAATAATGCACAACCAAATAATGTATTATGAACACGTATTTCGAATTTTGGCTTTCAATTATCAAGTTTGCCTTCTAATTTCCCAAATCTAACAATTGTCCACTTGATTTTAAGCTCTAATTATTATTATTATGTTAAATTCAAAATGAATTAAAGAAATCTTTTACTGTAAGTGAAGCAGAAGCAGTGCGGCTTGACTTTTATCTGGAATGTACGTCAGCAGTGAACGATGAATGACGCTGTTTACACGTTTCACTTATCGTTAATTTTCGGTGAAGCAATAATGAGTGAAAAATAAACTGTCTAATATCGTCCTTGCGTATGAAATTGACGATTTTCTGAGAACAAATCTGTTTGTATTAAATAAAATATTTCATTTTTTGACTATGATAGATAACCAAATTGTGTAATACCTTTCCCTCATGAAGCATTAAATTATTATGATAATAAATTTTGAAACTAGACCAAATTACATTCCGATTTCTCGTTTTAACAACTATAATAAATTTGATACTACGGAAATCTTAAATTCGTCAGTGTTTTTTTTCTATAGAAGACGCCAATTTCATACTTGATTACGTAATACATGCATCGATTGTATTCGATAGTTTCGGATGCGATTTTCTCGGTGCTACTCCAGCTAAGCGTCAACCTTTCGGCATCGGACGCATAGTATAAAACACGATCCGTAATATTCTTCGTATACATTGTCACACAAGTGCGTCCACTAATCCGAGCAATAAAAAAGCGAGCAGAAATTGTCGACGTTAAAGCTTATAGACAATTTCTGCTCGCTCCTTGTGCGGTAGCTATTTTCAACCCCGTTATCGACTGCATCGTATTCCCAAACCGACGCGGACGTCGAGTTAAACTGGACGAGAGTTACGCGGTCCCAGGTTGACGCATTGTGAAAATACATTCGTTTGATGCGATCCGTTCAATGCGTACGATACCGAAAGGTGGACGGTTAGCTTTCATTGTTTACTAACGCATTTTATCGTCGTATTCACGATATGCATGCGTTCATTGCACTTGCCGTGCATCGCGAATTTTGCTACGTATAATCCGTGTTTTATGAATATGACCAAAATCGGCCTGTAAGTAATATCGTTTGCCGATGTCTTCACTTGACTCTTGAGACGTTGCATTATATTTTTTTTCTTTTTATATGTTATTTGTAACTTAAGAATGTTTTTGATAATTTTATGTGCTAAGTTTTATGAAACTTTTAGGGTACAAACGAAAGTATTTATTTTGTTTAGCTAGTCTGACGAAGATTTAGAATTTTGGAAGTATTTAGGAAACAAACAAACAAACATAACATTAAGAAACCGTCGGTTCAGCGTTCTGTGTAGAAAGAAGACATTATTGTGCTTTTTATGTAGATAAGAATCTCAAAAGTAATCAGAATTTTACCAAACTATTGCCTAATTTCAATATTAAACTTCAACTTGATGGCGGCTCTGAAGAATGTTCGCATATTATAAATATCTGCATTAAATATCACTTCCTTTGTTGACCTGTGTTGTTATTGATTAATATTTCATAATTTTAAATGTATATTTTATGTCTGTTCATTACATTAAGTATTCATACATACGTTTATAATCTAAAACTAACGTCTTTTGCAGTGTCTGAACGTTTCAATTATTTTTAAATGTTACATAAATAAGTCAAGAAAATACCTACTTCACGATCTGGAGTTAGTTGTGAAGAAGGCATTGCAATAATTTGTTATTCCACAAAGCAATAAGAAGTAAATAAACGATTACATCACTTAATTAACTACAGACCTGCAAAATGGACAGATCGACAAACTGGCACGATTATCTCCGCAAGCGCTAATTTATAGTTAATTAAATACTAAATGAATACCAGGAATATTAATTTCCCACATATACAATGCAAAATCTTTGGATTCATACCACATTGCATAAAATAAATTAGACATACACAGCTAGTTAGTTGAAGGCATTTAAACATGCACATGCACTAAAAAAGTGCAACTACTTTTTTCCTACATTTAACAGAGTGTTTTTTAAGTGATGCTGCCTTTATAATGATAATGATCAAACTCTCGCATGTTTAAATGTAAAAAAATTGGCCGTCCTAAATGTGTACGTCTATGAAATGAGTCTAAAAGATTCAAATTCCGCAATGTCCAATCGATGTAATATGGACATTGCGGAATTTAAATCCTATAGACTCAAATGTAGTTCTAAACTTAAGGGCTTAAAGTCATGTCGCCTATCCGCTTACTCGTGCCGGTTTGTATAGAACCTGTTTAATATTTTAACTACATTTATATGTAGCCAAACCTATAACCTATGTTAAATCTTATAAGTTACGTGTAGGTAAATTTTACTGTTGTTAGAATTTAATGTAGCTTCCTACATTAACGTCACGCTTGCGTCCAGTAGCTACACATTACAGACATTTTCTAAATATTATAGACGTAACGAAACTTATTTTGTCATGTACACAATAGAATTCAGTTGTAATTCCGATAATAGTATAGATAAGACTGTTGTTTGCTTACGATTATCAGGTGCTTTGCAATTGCGTTCATTGACTGATAGTGTCCGAAGGTTTAGCGCCATCTGTGACACAAATCAGGTGTCTAGTTTTAGACCCAGTTTGGAGCCAGCTCACTTTAAATATCGTATAACATCACAGGCGAAACTCCTTCAACTATTGTTGGAATGGCGAATTTAATTATAAAAAAAAAACTATCTGTGGCAAAGAAAATAGATGTGTACAGGATTGATCGGGAACGATTCCCTTAAGAAATAGCATTAATGAGGTAGCTAGGTATAATTAGTAAGATCATAGGTAAAATATCGGCGGTATTTTGTTATAAAACGGATAACATTAAATTATTATTTGACATTGTTTAGGTTTTATATTGGACCGAGAGAGACTGGTGTAGATTTTCAAAGTTTTATACCAGTCTTTCTTGGGTTGAGATTTTCAGCCGGTATGGTTGGTATAACAACAGAATTGATGATTGAAATACAGAAAGGTACACTGTACAATAAAGGGAACGTCGTAGGCAATGACAAGCTGAGTAGAAACAAATAAGTATGAGACACTCATTCCTCCTCGTTGCTACTATAGTGATAAGATAAATCATTGGAAGGTTAGGGCGGTAAGCATGTTGCTATATCTATAGTAAAAATACTGCAGCACTGGTCATAAAACTGATGAGTGTCAGAGACCGATATACTGTGCGACATTCCGACGTTTTACCCGCTATGTGCAGCGAGAGAAAAACTATTCTATAGCAACGTTTACACCGAACGAAAGGTTTTTTTCCGTAAACAGTGTGAACGACTGGCACATTGAATTCCTAACTTTAATATCCGGTAGGCAAAAGGGGATGGAGAATTGTTGTGGCGGGAAGTTGGATTTTATTAAATCTAAATTTAATATTAATTTTGTATTATGCGCGTCATTACATAGCATACTTACATTGAAAATATCATTGCATTTTTGTCATGTTATCAAAATAAAGATGTCTTATTTCCCACCACACGGTATGGATTACATTCCCTTATTGATTATGGTACGATTGCTGGTATTTTACTAAGGCTTCATTTGATCCCGTTTTTGTATTGTAATGTAGTAGAGTACTACATTCAGAAGTAGGTTTGATCGACATAGGACTTTGTCGTTCCCTAACAACCTATAGAATAGCTTGATATTGTTTACTAAGAAGCTTGTTACTGAGTGTCAACGCAACTTGTTCGAAAGTTTCGAAATCATCTTTGGTAGGTATTTTCATAGCGTAGCTCATACCTGAATAAATGTACTAGTTCTATTTCATATTGTCTGTAGGTAACAACAGTATCATCGTAGTACATAAATTTGTATTCTTGAAGTGTTTGTTCTTCTTTAGTCTCAAATAATGGTAGATCGTTTTGGTTGTTAGTACATTATTTATTATGATACAAGTGTGTAATGTTTTTGATTACTGCTGAGACGCTGTGCCAGATTTGAGGCGAGCGAAACCGAGCGTTCGCATATATCGGAGGCTGGCTTAGCTCCTAGAGCCTAGCGAGTACCTACCTAATTAAAACGAACGGTTTAGAATGTTCGCGACCTGCGCCTGGCTTGTCGCTCGCTCGGTGTTCAATGCGGCCAGTCGCGAACATTGTAGACTGTTTGTTTCAGTTAGGTACGCACTAGGCTCTAAGCGCAAAGCTAGCCTCCGGTCTGCGCGGCCGTAACTTGGGAGAGGCGAAGGCGGTAATCGTCAATACTCACATGTATCATACGACGTTTTTCGACACACTTGTGAAGATAAATAAATGACCATCGGTTTTTTTTTCAAATCAGCATTTGTAATTAGCGTGGTAAAGCGGCCAGCAATTTAGTCTCGCAGCCACGTGTCGATTTTAATTAGTAATTTATTTTATAAATATGGCATAAATTATTTTTTTCTAGTTAGTTTTCAGTAAAAAAGTTTTTTTGAGTAACAGTAAATTTTAATGTGCGGTTATTGGTATAACACAACCTGATGTATTAGATTCACTTTCTGAGCAAGCGTGTTGAAAAATATTATAAGTGCGTTTATTTGGGCACAAAAGTTAAATAATTATTTGTAATTATAAATGGAAAACTAATACAACAGTTCCCATATATTCAAGTAACATCTTCATCGTAGATTGTTCATCTTTGGTGCTAATATACAAAACAGACTCCGGAGACTTGATTATTTATTGTTTTTTATTTTATTAGAAATAGTTTACCAACCAATTCTTAAAAATAATCTATCTAAGTACCATTTTGAAAGTGTGTTCCTTAATATTATTTTATTTTGAAGTAAAATACAGTCATTAAGGTCCCATTTCACTTCGTAACTAGTGTTCTACTTGTTGTACAAGCTTTTTAAAAGTACCTTTATAGTATCACATCAATTTATTCTAAATAAGATGAAGAAATATATTATGTTCTTATTTCCAATATATTTTAAATTGTTATTTATTACCTTACCTAACTAAAGTGTAACAAAAAAAACTAAAATGACATTATATTTGTATAGAATCTTTACTTTCTTAATATAATATTATTGTCAATCAATGAATATGTACAAATCAATGACATTGTAATTATTATTTATATTAAATCTTTAAAGCCGAAATTGTTCTTTTACTTCTACCCAATTAAAATTACTTACGGCCGAATTCAGTGACACTACTCAAAATTTGAAGGCAACGTAACAAGCAAGAATAACAACTCAAAAAATCCCATACAAAATTTAAAATTTCGAAGCTGTTTTTGATATATTTTTTTAAAGTGTTTCCTACACTTGGATGACTATACTTAAATAAATGCTTTCCAAAACTTTCGCACCCGACAGGACTTGATCTTGCATCTCTGGCCAAATTGAAAAAATGCGCTGGGACGGATCCCCAGAGATGCAGGTTCAAGTCTTGTCGGGTGCGAAATATTTGGAAAGCATTTCTTTAAGTATATTTCGAAGCTGCTCAACTATCTAAGTAAAATCTTTAAATTCTAAGTACCACTGTTAAGATAACTTTTTTCTAAAATAAATTCTAGAAAAAAGTTATCCAATCCTATGTCTTAATCCAGTAACAGACAAATATTCTAACAAACAAAGATCGATTTCGGTGGTCATTGATCTTTGTTTGTTTGTTAGGATCAAAGAGTAATATAATAAGTACGGGTTAGGATACGGTTGTATCTAATTTAAGTTGCAAGACTAGACACTTTCTAAATATTCTGCCGTAATTTCAAATCCATCCAAAGATTGCCTGAAAGAAATCGTTTTCAGCCGCCCTTTGTTCCGCCTAGTTTTTTCAAGATATTTCTTTATGATGTTAGTTTTTTGTTATTTTTGTGGTGAATCTATACTTAATATTAGAAAGCTAAAGAGTTTGTTCGTTTGAACGCGCTAATCTCAGGAACCGATGGTCCGATTTAAAAAAATATTTTTGTGTTCGATAATCCATTTATCGAGGAAAGTTATAGGCTACTTTTTATCCCGATATTCCCGCGGGAACGGGAAAGGGCCTTACGCGGGAAAAACCGCGGGGCGCAGCTAGTTCAAAAATAATTAATCAATCTTCTTCTTCTTTACAATGGCTTTTCCTTTCGGACATTTGCCAATGTCAAGTAGGTATTATCAATATTTGCAGGTTATTTGCATCGAACGATACAGTCAAGTCGTCATAGTTAAAGTCAAGTCGAGGGAATCATTGTAAAAAGGGGGCCATTTTTTACAATGTTTGTTCACGGAGCTTTGGAGAGAACACTAAGCTAAAGTCCATGTTTTACACCGATTTTCACTTGTACACCTTCACGAAAATAAATTGATTAATATGCCCCCGAAATTAAACAATTTACACGCATTTGAACTAAGTTTCACAAAAATGAAAATTTAGCAACACATCTCCTCAACGCATTCCCGCCAAAACTCCAATTAATCAATCAATGACTCGTTTGGAACTAAATTGGAATAATAAGAATAAAAATTAACCACACTTATTTAGATCTATAGGTATATATAATCGGAAAACAGGACGATTGATAAGAAATCTTGGGCAGCCCAGATTATCGTGACCACATCAGGCCCTCCAGCTCTGGTTGGTTCGATTCCTGGCACTGGGCCCTGATTCTCTAAAAACAGCATGCGCCAAGCAGGCGGGATTCATAAGCATTGCAGAAGTCGATTTGTTGCAGGAGTAAAAATAATAGCTATTCTATAACTTCTTTTAATACTGATTGGCTGAGGAACAAGGGGAGCCATTTAAATTATTAGGTAGCCCTTAACTTTAAAGGCTACTTAACTAATTACGTAGTAATTAAGTAAAATAACATTGATAATATACAAAACAGACTCCGGAAACTTGATTATTTATTGTTTTTTTATTTTATTAGTAATAGTTTACCAACCAATTCTTAAAAATAATCAAAGTTAAATAACAGAATACGAATGAACGTACATCTCCTGCACGTCGCTTGCATTGCTATGTCCTTACCGAATCGAGCCCCAGGTCATATAGTATTATTTTTACCGTACCGTAACATGACCGTAACAGAAAGTTTGTATATGTCTGTAATGGACTTAGGAAAATAAACAGGACTGATTAGTTGAACATTTTGCCTTACAAAAGACAGAGGCTAATCCGAGCCGAATGAGATAGCAATCGACGATGTAGTGTGTCTCGTTCTTTCATCTTGCCAGCCTACAAAAATTATCATATTTAAAAAAAACATTAAAAGAGGTTGCAGTTATTGTACGGCCAGATAAAGCACGACCCGATAATGTCAGTTAATTGGACGCCAGGGTCTCGTTTTAACACTTCCTACAAATTGTATGGGATGTAAACAAGACGAATATCCTGGCTTCCATTTAACAGGTCGTATATTATCGGGTCGTGTAATACGTGGTCGTCAAATACATTATTGGCTCCCATTTCCTTTTTAATATTTTAATGGTAACCCATGCCAGTGTCATGGCGGCATCATGGTAGTAAAATATTAGTTTTTTTATAAAATCGCTGCGTTAAATTCTATAAAATGGTGACAACGTGTTGCGTTTTTACTTGTACAAGTGAATCATATGGTGGTTGCAATATATAATTTCATAGGTAAGCCAAAATATGTTTATTATTGTATTACAAGAATTTATGGTGACTATGATTTTTGGATTTTTGTATTGAGTTCGGGTAAGTTTTTTTTACTGTAATTTTATTATTTCAGCTTTCCGAAAAATGAACAAATACGACAAAAATGACTCAGCAGTATGGATGTGAAGTAGAAAATTAGAAAAAAATCAGTCGTATGCAGTCGTCACTTCGATCTTTCCTGCTTTTACTCCCGTCGATTATTGAAAGCCGATGAATACCAACAATTCCGCTGGTGGTACGAATACTGTTAGATATTTTACTACTTACCTGCTGAACATGAGTGATAATAAGTAATTAGTCAAAAAGTTTTATTTTTGAAATTTCCTCTAGTTTTACATTTGATGAATTTTGAGGAATGTACTATATTAAATTTAACGTAATTGACCGTCATGTCTGTTAAAATTTGATTTCGTCAGTCAGTATGTAGTATGTGTCTTTGTGTGTATGTATTTTCCTTCTTCTTCTGCTGCTGCTTCACACCAAAGAAAATTAATTTAATTTCTTCTTCTTTCTTCGGACCTGTGCCTCTTGCATGACGGGCGAGAGCGCTAATCTTTGCCTCACGGGAACCCGTCGTGATACGGTGATTTTTGATGATACATTTCTTTTTGTAAAATATTTATACTTATTAATCAAAGTGTTCAAAAATTAATAAGCATACTATAACAATTAATAAAACTGTTTTATACCGTGTCCTTTTGTATTATTTTATTAATCCTTAAAGAGCGTCTATTGCTAATGGAAATCTTCAATTTGCCAACAAAGACTGAGACGTAAGTCTCAGTAATATTATAAACGCAAAAGTTTGTATGTATGTCTGTGACTTTGTTACTCAATCACGCAAAAACTACTAAACCAATTGCAATGAAACTTGAATATAGGTAGCTGAAAACCTATAATAACACATAGGCTATCCCGATAATCTCGCGGTAACGGTACTTACGTGGGGGAAACCGCAGGGCGCAGCTAGTAAATAATACAATTGCACTTGCATTATTAAATCTAACATCTGTCACATAAAAAAAATCTTATTATCACCCTATTAGAAAATGACACAAGTCCTTTGCTACAACCATCTTGCTCAGCTCGTTTTTATTCTGACAGATTTTCCTCCAGTTATTTATCTTACCTCCATGATGTCTGTATGTGACTCCACAGACTAGGAAGAAGATACGATAAGAAAGTGTGACTTTGTTACTGATTTACACAAAAATTGAACTGCGATATAAATAACTTGGTATTCAGATATCTGCGGGGCGCAACTAGTTTATAATAACTACGAAACACAACAACAGCAAAATTAAATTCGCGGACCGGAAGTATGATCAAAATGTATTGTTATTGACCTCAAGTTGGAGTTTTGGCGGGAATGCGTCGAGGAGATGTGTTGCTAAATTTTCATTTTTGTGAAACTTAGTTCAAATGCGTGTAAATTGTTTAATTTCGGGGGCATATTAATAAATAAATAATAAATAAATAAATCCTGTGACGAACACACAGCGCCATCTAGCCCCGTGGTAAGCTGCTAAGCTTGTGTTACGGTGGCTAGACAACGGATATACTACTTATATTTATTTTTCTTTTGTAAATACATACATATTATACATAGAAATACGCCCAGACCAGATACAAATATTTATTTTTTAAGCTTAAATATTTGCACCCAGCGGGAATCGAACCCGCAACCTTCTGTATTGCAGCCAAGCGTTCGCCCGACGCGCCACAGAGGTCGTCAAATCAATTTAGTTTCGTGAAGGTGTACAAGTGGAAATAAAAGTGAAAATCGGTGCAAAACATAGACTTTAGCTTAGTGTTCTCTCCAAAGCTCCGTGAACAAACATTGTAAAAAATGGCCCCCTTTTTACAATGATTCCCTCGACTTGACTTTAACTATGACGACTTGACTGTTTCGTTCGATGCAAATAACCTGCAAATATTGATAATACTTGACACTGGCAAATATCCGAAAGGAAAAGCCATTTTAAAGAAGAAGAAGACCTCAAGTTGAACCGCGCGAAACCATAATAAAAGTAGGAATTTTTTTTAATCAGTTATGAATCAGTTTTGGCAGTTTAAAAAATAGCCAGTTTCAAATATTATATATAATAAATTTTCGCAAGTTATTTTTGCATCTTGCTTGTGTATGTTTTGCGCCGGTTTTCACTTTCATTCACTAAATTAAATTAATTTCCCCGAAATCAAACAACTTATATACGTACCCGCGCGCCCGCTTTTGAACAAGGTTTTACGAAAATAAACTCTCTACGCGTTCCCGCCAAAACTCGTACAAATAATAATAATTATTTCTTATCGGTTATGAACCGATTATGGCCATTAAGAAATTAGCCAGTGTCAAGTATTATTAAAATTTATTAGGCAAGTTATTTGCATCGAAACAGTCAAGTCGTCATATTTAAAGTCAAATCTAGGGAATCTTTTGTAAACACGGCAGCCATTTACAAAGATTGTTCACGGTGCTTCGGTGACAACGCTAAAGTCGAGTATATATTACTACAAGCTAAAGTCCATGTTTTGCACCGACTTTCATTGTTATTGCATTCTTCTTCTTTAAAATGGCTTTTCCATTCGGACATTTGCCAGTGCCAAGTATTATCAATGTTTGCAAGTTATTTGCATTGAACGAAACAGTTAGGTCGTTATAGTTAAAGTCAAATCGAGGGAATCATTAGAAAAAGGGGGCCATTTTTTACAATGTTTGATCACAGAACTTTGGAGACAACCCTAAGCTAAAGTCCATGTTTTGCACCGATTTTCACTTATATTTACACTTGTACACCTTCAAAAACTAAATTGATTAATATGCCCTCGATATTAAACAATTTAACGCATTTGAACTAAGTTTCACAAAAATGAAAATTTAGCAACACATCTCCTCAACGCATTCCCGCCAAAACTCGTCGTTGTCACTGACTTTGACATAAACGAGAAACAAACATGATGGAACAAAACTCTCAGAACAATTACTAAAGCATAGAAGGAGTCTAAAACAACGATAAAATACTCATCCTACTCTTTCACATACGCCAAATACATGGAACAGAAAAGGACAGTTATATGTTGCTAAGGAACTGCTCGTGTACACTGTCCAAATGTCAAATTGGATACCTTGGATACCTTTATGCAGCCAAATTAAATAGTTACCTTATTTCAATTTATCTATAATGACTAGCACACCTACACATTTTGGTTATATAATATTACGTCATATCTAATAGTGTTGTGTTGTTACTTTATCGATAACGTTTAAAACAGTTCAGTTTTCATTCATAATAGTTGTGTTTTTGTGGGTTCCCCACCGATTTCTTCCTTGATTTCCCACAAAAAATAGAGGAGGTTTTATTATTTTTCAGCCCTCTGATGCTGATGAAGTGACAAAAGTGTGTTCATCGGCGGAAAAATTATTGCGGAAATACCAAACTCGAGTGGGATCTTAATGCGATAGACAACAGAATAATTTTCAACAATTCTAAATAAACTCACGAAAATGTTGCTTAATCACGAAATTGTTGCTATAAAACAAAAACTGTGTTATTTTTAGTTTGTAGGTTTTGAATAATAAAACACTTTATTTACTGGGTTTAATCGCGTTTTATTCATTTTCTAGGTTTTGGCTAAGTTGGTTCTGAGAAGCAAAGATTTCAATTGTAGATTGATAGACAGGGACTGAATGTCAAGCATTTCACCAGAGATATCTCTATACTGATCGCTATTTGCTGGCAATATAGGTAAATAAGAAAGTATGATTTTCTTTCTTTTGAGTATTTTTTCCAGTAAATTATGTACAGACTGTAGACACAGTAAACAATATCTATCGATATCGATAACTTGAAAATAGGGGTCACACACAGCACTAAAGAATTCTTTGTTGTCTATGGAAGTGTACGTTCAAATGTCATGTCGCCTCTTCTATGCTTTAGTAATTATTATTCTGAGACAATACTGAACCGTGGGCAAACGCCAAACACCAAACACTTTATAATCTTGCTAAAATATCTTGTATCTATCCGCCCTCTCACAGAACTCAAATAAAACTAGGCCTGACTAGTCATCCGTCCTTCTTCTCTTTCTCCAGATTATTCTGGTATTTTGTTGTAAATCAATTACTAAATAAAAGTTATTCTACACGTAACGATATGCTTTGAGTGTGTTATAATAATGACCGGTTTCCATTTCATACGTAGGTAAATCATTGTTTCGCTAAAAGCATCCAGCGACGTTTGTATTGTACAAGGAATATCTACCCGAAAAATGAGTTTACACAAAGCGAGGTAGGTTCTTGGGGATACCTACCTTCATTCTTAATGCTAATTAGCCTTAAATTAACCAACCACAGTCCACAGGTGATTGTCCATAGAAACAAATTGGAGTTCTCCTCCATAGGGTTCACTTAAAAATCTATCTACCCCTTATAGTTTGCTTTGTAAATCTCTCAATAAACTATAGCATTCTGAAATTAACGATGCAGATAAAGCAATTGATCAAAAATGTTTATAAACAATGTTTGAAATACAAGAATAAATTAAAACATCTTTGTTCAAAAAGGAGGAGGTGTGTTGTACTTAAATAATAGTACCTACCTCTTCAATGGAGGAGATTGATCCCTTCAACTAACGGAAAGTATACTTTGAAACCAGTTGATTTCGTTGTTTGTTCCAGAATAAAACAATTTGAAGAATTATTAAGTCAAGATGTTATTGACATTGCTAAATTACAGAAGTTAGCGTTCAATGGTAAGTGAAACTTTTAAATGTTACTACAAGCCAAGCTTATGCTATAACTGATTTGAAGATAAAAACTGTAAAATCGTATTTTTCATATCCTTAGGCATTCCCGATGAGAAAGGTCTTCGCTCATTAGTTTGGAAAATACTTCTGCATTATTTACCAAAGGAAAAAAATGCACAAGAACAAACTCTGCAAAAGAAAAGGCAGCTTTACAAACAGTTTATTGGTAAGTTAAGTAAATCTATAAAAATATTTAGTAATGTAATAGAAAACTAATACAGCTAGCTTTTTCGTTTTATTAAAAAAAACCGCAATAATGTTCATTTATTAAGTTATTTACTCATTTTGGAACTTGAATCTAGAATCTAGAACAATCCACAGGCATTGGTTATTCGCCAATCCACAATAGGCTCCCGTGGCGTCTTACTACATAACCTAATAAATACAGAACATTTAGGATCTATTTATGGACTCAAAGGGAATTAGTAATGAACTATAAAGAGCTGCACAAAAGATCAATTAACTGGTCGAAGCGGCATTTTGAATACCACACTCAATCAATAATAATAATTGGATGTGGACTGCAACCTCCAATGTAAAAGAATACCAAATCCAGGATCACAATTTTCTTTCAGCTGAGATCATAGTGGCCCCATGTGGTGGGGAAAGTGACCATCCTCTAAATATCAGCCCCGATAGTTCCTGGAGTAACTATTTTAAAGATAATGAGGTGCTGTTACAAATAGACAAGGATGTCCGCCGATTGTGCCCAGATATTTCGTTTTTCCAGTCAGCTACCGAGTTCCCTTGTCCGGAGGTTAGTCTTACTTCTCATTATGAAGATTTACTGTTATAACCTGTGATATTTTATTTTATTGGCACACAAAACAGAACACAGTCAAATACACAATAACAATAAAAGTAAATATACATTTTAGAGCTGTACTATATCCCAAACTATGCGTACCTACACAGCTTGACAAAATTATTGTATTATTACTACTAACAAGTTCACAAAATACACGTATTTATAAATATTAAGATATCCTGTTAAGGTATTCTACAGCAAAAGAACAAGGCATTTTTTAAACTGGTTAAGCTTATTACTAAATATATCGATATCATTGTAATGATCGACCATAAGATCATTGTATTGGCGACACATACGGACAATGGGGTTAAAGTAAGAAATATAATAATCGTATAGCAAAGCAAATCTCGCCATTTTTGATTCGATTAGTGCTGCCGAACTACCAATAGTTTGACTACCTATCAATAGCTGACCTCGAAAATCATCTTTTATATTGATAGGTATTAATACTTTGATCAAGAATCAAGAATTTTTATTGTTTAAGTGATGTACATAATGATCTTAAATTAACATGCATATTTTGGATATAATCACTTACCCACTACAGGCATACAATAATTAAAATTAGGTTCATTAATCTATAGTAATTTTAAAAACTGATACAATTTATTACTTAATGAATAATCGTGTCTGTTTCTTCGTAGTACTCTTTAAGTGAATAAAAGCTATTTGCTATTTGTCTGTCACCAGGCAGTATCTCTAGAACCGTGACATCTAGACACAGCTGATAATGTATTTCTGTAGCTGCTATAACAACCTGAGCTAAAAACAAAAAGAACAAAAATTTTAAGGGGCTCCAGTGCAACAAACGTGATTTTTAAAATATAAACGCAACATAATAGGGGTTAAAGTATGAAATTGCCGTTTTATTGCAATAGGTTCTTTGAATTGACATAGAATCTTCATGGTTTGAGGTTTTCGAATGAAACTTTTTTCAAATGGTTTCTGTGATGTTCTTTTTTTAAAAAATGTGAAACATTTGAATATCGACTTTCAATTGTTTTTGTTATTCAATTTAGACAAAAAAGATTGATACTGCGAAAATTCGAGTGATTTTTGAATACGAGTTCCGACGCGGAACTAACGCGGCAGAAACAGCCCGCAATATCAATGCTGCGTTTGGAGAGGGGTCTACTAATGAACGCATCGTGCGATTTTGGTTTAAACGCTTTCGTGATGGAAATTTCGACTTAAAGAACGAGCCACGAGGAAGACCGCCCACACAGGTGAATAACGATGAATTAAGAGAGATAGTGGAAGCCGATCCTAGTCAAACTACCCAGGAATTAGCGGCATGGTTTAACGTTACCTTACCCACTTTATTGACCCACTTGCGTCAAATCAATAAAATAAAAAATACGAAAAATGGGTGCCTCATGATTTGACTGATCTGCAGAAAGAAACGCGTGTTGAAACTTGTGTTGCCTTGTTGAACCGGTACAGAAATGAAGGAATATTGGATCGAATTGTAACATGTGATGAAAAGTGGATTCTTTATGATAACCGGAAAAGAAAAATGCAATGGCTGACCCCAGGTCAAATGCCACAACAGTGTCCTAAAGCAAAACTTACCAATAAAAAGGTAATGGTAACTGTTTGGTGGTCTCAGCATGGTGTTATTCACTATAGTTTTCTTCGATCTGGTCAAGCAATTACGGCAGATGTCTATTGTGCCGAACTCCGAACCATGTTGACAAAACTAGCAGTAAAACAGCCCCGACTCATGAATCGATCTTCACCATTATTGCTCCACGACAACGCGAGACCTCACACAGCACGAGAAACCATTTTGACCCTTCAGGAACTGCACTTAGAAACCATTCGTCATCCTCCGTATTCACCAGACCTTGCTCCAACGGACTACCATTTTTTTCGTGATTTGGACAATTATCTACGTGACAAGAAGTTTTCTTCCCAGGAGGCAGTACAAAATGCTTTCACACAGTTTGTGCAGTCTAGATCGTCGGAGTTCTATCGCAAAGGCATTAATAACCTTCCCATTAGATGGCAGCAATGTATAGATAATAATGGCAACTATTTTGATTAAATAAATTTGTTAAAAATTTAAAAAATAAACAATTAAGATTTTCAGTACAAATCGGCAATTTCATACTTTAACCCCTAATATATTTTGATGTACTTTTACCACTGGCGCTGTTTAGTGATTAATTGAAGTAAATTGCGTTCAGGAATGATCCAGTGTTTATTTTAGGGTTTAGTGTCAAATTGTGATGATGGTACCATTTTTTTTAATTTACAGTTAGTAAACAGCAATGGTGTGAAGCGTTTACATTCAAGAGTAGAACAATCGGTTTTGAAGTTTTCCACATTGGAACGCAAAGGATTGGGCGTTGCTAAGGTAAATGATAGGCTAAGGCTGCAAATAAACATATTGGCAACAACTAGTATTGTGTCATGAGATATTATTATACCTATGTCATATGATACTTGTGTATGGTATGAAATCACAGCGCCGAACGGTGTCTTATTTCACAAATACAGTGAGTACAGTTGGGTTTAAAAATGGTACTCCACAAATAAAAACAAAACAAACAGTATAGGCTTATCCACTTCTTCCTGGTTTTACCATAACATCGAATTGTGATAACGAAATGAAAAATTTCAGATGTGAAAAAAAAGGATGTACGCTGCTTATTTGCTAATTAACATAATACCAAGTTAGCTAGATAGTTTATCAAAAAATAGTACTGAGCATATTAAATAAATAGTTATCCTACTAAAATTATAAAGCTGAAAGTTTGTGAGTATGTGTGTATGTATGTGTGTTTGTTACTCAATCACGCAAAAACTACTGAACCGATTGCGATGGAACTTGGAATATAGGGACTTGGATTAACACATAGGCTACTTTTTATCCTGATATTTCCGCGGGAACGGGGCTTACGCGGGTGAAACCGCGGGTCGCAGCTAATTAGCTATAATATTAATTAGGTGTGTGTGACATGAATACCGAGTAATTCGCAAAGTTAGATTTGCGAATAACTCGTTAGTGACGGCCTCTGTGGCGCGGCGGGCGAAGCTCGGGCTGCAACGCTGAAGGTTGCAGGTTCGATTTCCGCCGGGAACAAATATTTCTGCTGACCATAAATGTTTGTTTCTGGTTCTGTGTGTTTTTTATATATTATATGTATGTATTTACAATTAACGGTAGCAAATAAAAGATGAAAATGAGAATTATTTTAGATATTCATAGTTGTGGGTGCTGCAGCACCCGAGCACCCACGGAGTCGGCGCCCCTGAGTCCAGGTCTCCAGCTGAGTGACTTTGTTACTCTTTCACGCAAAAGCTACTGAACCGTTTGCGATAAAACACTGGATATTGGAATGTAGGTAGTTGGATACCGAGAATAACACATAGGCTACATTTTATCCCGATAATCCCGCGGGAACGGGTAAAATTGTGGGGCGCTGCTAGTAAGTAATAAAATAAAGAAACTTTAATATAAAGTGACACAATCGGCCGCTGAGAGTGGTTTCTTCCGGAATGATATTTATTTATTAATATGAATTTTACTAAACATTTATCAAATGACATTAGAAATCGGCTTTACACTAAGCACAATTTCTAATATTGTATTGCTTGTATTGCCGGAACCGAGATACTAATATAATAATGTATAAAACATTTGATAATAATTCAAATTGGAGAAGGAAAGCGATTGCGATGCGATTTGCAATTTTTTTTTAATAGGACGACCTCTGTGGCGCGTCGGGCGAACGCTTGGCTGCAATACAGAAGGTTGCGGGTTCGATTCTCGCTGGGTGCAAATATTTATGCTTAAAAATAAATATTTGTATCTGGTCTGGGCGTATTTCTAAGTATAATATATATGTATTTACAAAAGAAAAATAAATATAAGTAGTATATCCGTTGTCTAGTCACCGTAACATAAGCTTAGCAGCTTACCATGGGGCTAGATGGCGCTGTGTGTTCGTCACAGGATTTATTTATATTTATTTATTTATGTTTGTGCGTAGTTGAGCAACGAGATATGCCGTTCGGACAGCAATAGCGGTAACTACGCGCCGCTAGCGGACGGCAGCGAGGCGCATTGGGAGGTCGTTGAGCGGATACTGTTCCTGTACGCAAAGCTGAACCCAGGCCAGGGCTATGTGCAGGGCATGAACGAGATCATAGGCCCCATCTACCACACCTTCGCCAACGACACCAACCAGGAATTCAGAAGTACCACACCTTAATCATACCTACTCGCTCTACCTACTGCTTCCTCCCTGGATTCATAGATAAATACCCCCTTATTTATAAATGCTAATTAATGCGCGGCTTAACTATGCATCGTTAGTCTCTTACCGTCACATGAAGTTTCAAAGTTGACAGAGACAAACGTCACATAACTTAGTCATGTGTAAATAATATTATTTAAATGAGTGAGTCAGTCTTCTAGAAACCACCCTCCAGACTGGTGACGCCGAATCTAAAAGTAGATGTAAATTATGTAAATGACTTCTGAATAATTAATGCTTAATTTTCGTCAGAACATGCGGAGGCGGACTGTTTCTTCTGCTTCACGAATCTGATGAGCGAGATACGAGACTTCTTCATCCGAACGTTGGATGAAGCGGAGGGCGGTATCAACTACATGATGGGCAAGCTGAGCTCCTGTCTCAGGACCATCGACCCTCCCGTTTATCAACTACTCCAAAAACAGGAGCTTAGGCCCCAGTACTACAGCTTTAGGTACGTCATCATCATCATCATCATCATCTATCTAGCTATTTAACGACCTCTGTGGCGCGTCGGGCGAACGCTTAGCTGCAATACAGAAGGTTGCGGGTTCGATTCCCGCTGGGTGCAAATATTTTTGCTTAAAAATAAATATTTGTATCTGGTCTGGGTGTATTTCTATGTCTAATATCTACAAAATACTTACAGTAAGTTTTTACAAAAGACAAGTAAATATAAGTAGTATATCCGTTGTCAAGTCACCGTAACACAAGCTTAGCAGCTTATCATGGGCTAGATGGCGCTGTGTGTTGGTCGCAGAATTTATTTATTTCAATATTTATTTATTAACACATTCATTTTATTACTAGCAGATCCCGATCCCGCGGGAATGTCGCAATATAAAGTAATTCAACTAAATTGCAAATTCCATCGCAAACGGTTCAGTAATGTTTGCGTGTTTGAGTTACTCACAGGCATACAGACATACATAAATGCAAACTTCGCGTTTATAATATTACTAGTTGCGCCCCGCGGTTTCACCAACGTAAGTCTCGTTCCGGCGAGAATATCGGGATAAAAATTATGGCTTTGTGTTTTTCCCTTTATCCAGCTCCCCATATTGCAAGTTTCATGGGCTCAGTAGTTTTTGCATGATTGAGTAACAAACACACATTCATACATACATACACACATACTCACAAACTTTCAGCTTTATAATATTACTAGGATTAGTAGGATGCTGTGCCACTGCTCACGGTAAAATAATATAGTAACACTTTTTTTTTTTTTTTATCTTACTTCTTACTAATATTATAAACGCGAAAGTTTGTGTGTATGTGACTCTTTCACGCAAAAACTACTGAATCGATTGCAATGAAACTTGGGATATAGGTAGCTGGAGACCTGGAAGAACACATAGGCTACTTTTTATCCCGATATTCCCGCGGGAACGGGACTGACGCGGGTGCAACCGCGGGGCGCTGCTAGTTTTAATAAATCTTATTAATTATAAATTTCTTATTTTTGAAAGAAAAACGCTTTTTGGCGCACCGCACAAAGAATTTTTCGTAGGTAGAAGTAAACGAACGAAATAATAGACGTATTACACCTCAGTCAACCTCGAAAAAGCCAACTGTAAAAGCGAAAGCTCGGTCGTTTAAAAATCATGAATAAAACGCGATTAAACCCGGTGAATAAAGTTTTTTATTATGCAAAATCGCGAAAACCATAGAACAAATTAGGTAGAAGTAAGTAAGGCTGATCCATCACGCTCGGAAGTGGAAGGCTCGATCTGGTGAACTCGGGAGATCGGTATTGCGATTGAAAATGGAGTTTTCACTTTGATCGTGCGGTCTTAAGCGGCCGTAGTAGGCCAAAACTGATGTTTCTAGGGTGAATTACTACAAAAGATATTTGAAATAAAAGACCATATTTATTAAAAGACCATATTTATTAAAGTCGAGGATATTTACTAACACGTGAATGTCGTGAAAACACGATTCCTGAAAATTTTCTAGATAGCGAAAATTCCAAAATTCCCTCTAAATTGTACAAATAAGTGATATTACTCAGTCAATATTGTACGAAAACAACTTTGTATAAGAACTGAACTTAGCTCAAATACAGGCAGAGATTGTTTTAAATTTCAAGATTAAAGTTTGGTTATCTCGAAACTAGCAATTGTTTGATTTTACGCAATAAAGTTTTGCATAGTCGCATCTTACGTCCTTCACTTACACATCTGAAATTCGCTAGCTTTATCCCTGTCACGCTATTATGGTTATAGTATAGGCCCTTAAGCATTCACTCTGCTTTACTTTTAACACAATGTTTACCGGTTTTAACTCGCGTTTTATTTAATAACCTTCAAAAGCGAACTGTAAAGTTAGCGGAAGCTCGGTCTTTAGTAAAAATGCCGTTATTGAATAAAAAGCGAGTAAAACCCGGTAAATATTGTGTTTTATTAAGCAAATCGCGAAAACCTTAGACCTAATTACTAACATATTTTAAATATTCTAGTAACAGAATGAGTCGATGTTACTTTTTCTATGTAGTAAATACGAGTACACTATCCATGAAAAAAATCGATACACCTCAGAAGTATAAGTTTGAAAGAGTTTAACTTATTCTTATATTAAACAAATAAAACAATAATAATGCCAGTTTGTTGCGGATATTATAAGGTAACGTTTAACGAAGATTAATGTTTCAAATTAAAATTTAATTTCTTTAGCTTACGTGTTTAGTCCAACAGGTACGATTTTACCCTCAGAAAAATTTCATATTATTAGAAGCAAAGACGTAAAAAAAAGTATTTTTTTAAAATTTAATATCTCGTATTGCCTCTCCGGGCTCTAATGACTGCTCTCTTACTATACAAGAGGAAATGAAATAACTATAACACCCAAATTCAGATTCGTTTCCTCCACTCGACTCGACCTCGACTCAATTTGAAGGATAATATATTCGAGGATACCTTAAGGTAGATCGCGACGTACCTTGAGTTTGACAATTCATTCCTCGACTCGACTGAGGAATTTCCTTAAGTGGAGGATTTTTATAACAACTCAGCATACCGATTCTATCCTTCAAGTTGAGTCGAGGTCGAGTCGAGTGGAGGAAACGACTCTGAATTTGGGTGTAACTCATCCCATTCAATAGTTATTGGAGTACTGTTTCGATTATTTTGATGAGCAGTGTAATTATTATAATGTATAATAAAACACTTTATTTATCCGGTTGAATCGCGTCTTTATTCATTGTTCTAAACGAACCGAGCTTACGCCAACTTTACAGTTGGCTTTTTCAATGTTGACTCCAGACCAGACTTCTAGACCTTTATACAGGTCTACCCGAGGAAGAGACTTGCGAAGGTCTCGAAACGAAATAATGCTAAAAGTAATAAACGTAACGCGATTCAAAACCGAATCTTCAATCGGACATCGCAAAAACAGAAAAAAATCAAGAATATAATTTTCTACAAATTTCTAATCTTATATTATGTTTTAATTCACATTAGAAATGTGTATACCAAACAAACACGCTGTAAATTATAATGTAACCAGATGGCTGACGCTGCTTCTCTCGCAAGAGTTCTCTTTGCCGGATGTGGAGCGGATCTGGGACAGTCTGTTCGCGGACCCGCAACGCTTCGACTGTCTCATTTACATCTGCGGTGCCATGATCATGTATGTATACATAAATATAAATCTATCTATACTTATAATAAAGGAAGGGAGGACAAAAAGTCTGTACTTGGAAGTAAATTACAAAAAATGTGGTCTAGGGGACTAAGGATAAGTAGTGGAACAAAATTATGTAATTTTAAAATTCATGTCTATCTGTCTGTTTCTTTGTTTATCTGTCTGTTCCTTATTGAATTAAAAATTACTTATCCGATTGAAATCTAGTTTTCAATATTGAATAGTTCTATTTTTGAGGAACGTCGTGGTATACTTTGCATCGAAATCCAATTAGTAGAACCCGAGTAATGAACGAAAAAGTGCAACCGCTTGAGAACCGCTCGGGCGCCCGCGCCCGTGATAACGCGTCTTTCACTTCCGCGGGTGAAACAGCGGGGCGCAGCTAGTAAATAATAAGGCGCTGTTGGTATAATGGTAGATGCCCCGACTTTCATTCCGAAGGTCGTGGTTTCGAATTCAGGCCGACGCGCACCAATGTCTTTACTTTAAGAAAAAATGTTGTGCGCTATTAACATCGCTCTTACGGTGAAGGAAAACATCGCAAGGAAACCCACGGCTTAAAATCACGCACAAAGGCCCAGTTGTAGGGCTAATTGCGGAAATTGCAAATTTGCGATCATATTTCGATACAATACGACAACTTGGGTCATAATTATAAATTGTCTAATCAAATTATTACTTCACACGGATACAAGAATTTTCACATATTTTCACCAAGGACGAATATTTTAACTCACGAATTTTAGGATTTTACTACCGTCGCCGTCGGATGATTATCGCATGTTTCGAACAAGAAAAGTGTTATATTTCTACACGGTTTGATGGGCAGTTCTGACGATCGGTTTTTGCTAGGATCGATAAAAGCAATACCATATTTACTTATTTATTTACGCCTGGAAGTTCGTTGCGTCACTGGGAGGAGATGCCGGAAGACCGGTGTTGTGGCTTCTTCTGGAGTCACAACGTATGCCGAGGCAGATCCTCGTTGGCAGCAGGCACACTGCTCACGTTGTAGCGGTTAATTGGACCTCGTATTTCTTTGACGTTATTTTTATTTCCTTTTCATAATAATACGAGTATAAGACAAAACGATCTTTGTTTTGTTTTATATTATTATCTATGTAAAAATTGTGTCCCATTGTTCTTATGTGTGTGTTTGTTGTCAATAAATATTTTTCTTTGGAGTTTTGGCGGGAATACGTTGCTAAATTTTCATTTTTGTGAAACTTAGTTCAAATGCGTGTAAGTTGTTTAATTTCGGGGGCATATTACTCAATTTAGTTTCGTGAAGGTGTACAAGTGAAAATAAAAGTGAACATCAGTGCAAAACATGGACTTTAGCTTAGTGTTCTCTCCAAAGCTCCGTGAACAAACATTGTAAAAAATGCCCCCTTTTTACAATTACCCCCTCGATTTGACTTTAACTATGACGACTTGACTGTTTCGTTCGATTCAAATAACCTGCAAATATTGATAATACTTGACACTGGCAAATGTCCGAATGGAAAAAGCCATTTTAAAGAAGAAGAAATGTTTTTCTTTCTTTCTTTCTTTCTAATTCTGACTCGAATTTGACCGGTTTTTTTTTATTTACAGATTGGTAAGAGAGGAGTTACTGCACGGCGACTTTGCTGCCAACGTTAAACTTCTACAGAATTTCCCTCCTATGGATGTCTCGTTGATTCTACAAAAAGCGGTCGATATATCTCAGAGGAATAAACCTCGAACGCCTTTCTAGTATACGCATTTACTCAATACATTCGAATTTATGCATTTATGGCAAAGACAATGAAGCCAATTGACTGATTATACTGCGATTTAGAAACACAACTCACCATTGCGGGCAGGGGGTGAGGTAATAAACATACTTTGTGATTGGCCATTGCGTTCCATAGGTACTGTTTTAGCTTTTTTACCCGACTGCGCGACGCAAAGGAGGGTAATGTGTTTTTAATAAGAGGGGAGTAAAGTCGGAGTAGTTTTTCCGCTTTTTGTTTTTGTCTGTCATCTTTGAAGTTTTTGTCCCGGAAAAAGACAGGATGTTATCGCTACTCCGACCGTACTGCACGTTTATTAATAAGCCCCTTTGTTGTTGGCCGATGCGTTATCTTTTTACTTATGCTGAAATCTATAGTCCGTACTTCGACTTTGCTAAGCAAAAACCTTGACTTTACTAGAAATATTTTTAACTTGGGGAACTTGCGTGGCCGAGCGGTATAGGCACTGGAGTATTGATCCAGGGACGCGAGTTCAAATCTCGCCGCAAGTGAATTTTTGAAGATGAATTTTTCCTTTAAAATGTTTCTAGTAAATATGCCTTGAGCAATAAAAACAAATTTACGAAATAGGTACCTTGACTTTAGACAATTTTTTGGTAATTTTTACAGCGATGTTCGCAACTATCCAAAGTTTTTGCTTAGTAAAGTTTTTCTTTAAATTTAGAATGTAAACCAATCAAAATAATGACCTAAACTTTGCTGCTCTGTTATGACTGAGTTTCTTCGTATATTACAAAATGAATTTCGACTATAAATTCCAATTCAAAGTTTGTGCTTAGTTTTTGCTAAGCTCAGTCTGAGCACAATCAAAGTACGCACTATAGATTTCAGCCCATAATAGAGTGCTACTAAAAGGACGTACTTACCTACTATTTTTATTCATACTTATGAACAGGCAACTGGTTTTATTGTCTTTGCTGCTTTACTGTAACACTGTGGGAGATTTGGAAGCAACGAGAAAAATCGATGATCGGCACTGATTTTCATTATTTATCTCATTCGAATTGTAAGAAAAGCCGTGTATTCGATATATTACTAAGCCGTTGTTACGAATAACTAATTTTATTTTTTTATTTTAAGAAATCATATGAAGAGCTTAGCCGGTTGTTCGCTTGCCCATACAAAGATTCTCAGTTTTTATTTGTTTTTTTTTTTACGGGGCTCGATATGTTGCCAATAATTCCAACTGTATTGTGCACGAGACTGGAAATCCCGCGGGAATATCGGGATAAAAAGTAGGCTATGTGTTATTCTAGGTCTTTAGCTACATATATTCCAAGTTTCATCGCGATCGGTTTTGTAATTTTTGCGTGATTGAGTAACAAACATACATTCATGCATACATACTCACAAATTTTTAGCTTTATAAAATGAAGTAGGATTTGTATGGAGAACGATCATGTGGTTTTAAATCGTATGTCTAAACTTAATTAAAACAAAAAAATGGAAAATGTGGTATATTCTAATACAAGCTGTTACCCGCGAATTCGCCTGCGTAGAAATAGTACATAGCCGACTGTTTCGTTCATTACTCGGGTTCTACTAATTGGATACTGTATTTGGTTTTCAATATTGGATAGAACTATCCAATATTGAAAACCAGATTTCAATCGGATTAGTAGTTTTTAATTGTATAAGGAACAAACAGAGAAACAGACAGTCAAATTTTATTTAAATTACTTATATAATTTTGCTCTACCACTTTTCCTAAGTCCCCTAGATAACTTTTTTTCTAATTTACTTCCAAGTACGGACTTTTTGCCTTCTCTTCCTTTATTAAAAGTATAGATTTTCTATAGCTAGAAACACATCCATACAAATACACACTCCTTCAACATCCCCGATACCGTGTAAAGTGAGAGCCAGATAGTTCTGCACGTGGTCAAAATTGGAACTAATTGCTGTATTAGGTAAATTGTGCCTAATGTTGAGCAGTGGCGCCCCCAGTCCAGTGCAAACTTATCTGGCACGCACGCTACATGGGAATCAATGACAGAGATAGTGAGACGTTCCAGACTGCAGCGCGAGTGAGATAGCAATCACTTAACGCGAAAGCTAGCGTGTCAGCTAGACGCAGTTTTATCGTATCAATGGGGTTGGCGGGGAGTTTTGACGGGAACGCGTTGAGTTAAATTTTCTAAATTTTCATTTTTGTAAAACCTAGTTCAAATGCGTGAAATTTTTTTCATTTCGGGGGCATATTAAACAATTTAGTTCCGTGAAGGTGTACAACTGTAATGAAAGTGCAAAAACGGTGCAAATCATGAACTTTTAAATAGCATTGTCTCCAAAGCCCGCGTGAACCGTCGTTGTAAAGAGCCACCATTTACCTGTCAACCTTGAAATAGCACACTGTAAAGTTGGCAAAAGCTCGTGCGTTTAAAAATCATGAATAAAACGCGATTTCATTTCATTATCATTGCATTAAATTTAATTTCAAATTTGTCGTTTGCCAAATGCTTATGCAACTTATATGTTTTTTTTTTTACATTTTTGGGACAATAAAGTTTCGATTGATAAAAGATATATATCGAATAAGTTCGAACCCAACCAAATTTAACAGCCTTCAAATTTTGTTTCTTTTTAATATCATAGTTACGTTTTTTATTCGGTGGTGTTACATTTTATTTGTCAGATATCTCTATCTAAGGATTTGAAAAGTCGGCCCTAAGAAATTAACAAGAAACAATGGGCCCTACCATGATGTCTTATGAGTCGTCGCGAAGTCGTCGCGTTGTCGTTCAGCTCAAAAAAATAAAATTAAAAACACATCAAATAATTTAAAAAAAAACTACAAAAAAATGATTTTTTAAAATTGTCTGTGGTTTTTAACTGATTATACTGCGATTTAGAAACACAACTCACCATTGCGGGCAGTTTTTTGTTTTTTCGGGGTATTTTTTATTTAAAATTTACCTAGCTTTTTGAACGACAAAGGTCGACATAGCAACGACAAACGAGCATAGTAGCGCGGATTGTCACTGATATTAAAACGAAACAAAATAATTTGAGAGCTTTTAAATTTGGTTGGGTTTGAACTTATTCGACAGATATCTTTTATCTGAGGAATGAAAAATCTTCTCTTGTTTTAGTGTATTTTCTAACCTCTCTAGATTGAATTTTCCATGCGTATATCTGGACTGAAGGTCTGAAAGGTCTTTCAAAGACGAGAAGGAGAAACGCCGCCTGATATCCGCATCGTATATACGGAATCCGATATAGTATATACAGTGCATATTGTATTGCGATACAATAGAATAGAAAACGCTTTATTGCACCAATAAACATACACCATTTCTATCATTTCATTTAATTTTTTATGTGCATTTACGGATTTCTAATACGAAAATATTACGATCCTTTTGATGTGATGCGTCCGATGCCGAAAAGTGGATGCTTAGCTTTAGCCACCATCTAGGTAAAATAACTCCCTTATCTATAGACGAGTCTAGTAATGACTTGTCTTAAGGCTGATTTTTCATTCCACGGATAAAAGATATCTGTCGAATAAGTCCGAACCCAACCAAATTTAAAAGTCTTCAATTTTCGATGTTCTAAATTTAGATTTATTTTATTTTCTTTTTCAATATCATAGTGACGTTTTTCATTTATCTAGGCATTTGAAAAATCAGTCCTTAGCCAAAGTAATTACTTAGACACGTCTATAAATACGGGTGTAAGATAGGAGAAAAGCACTAAAATTATAAAACGTACTAAAGACGGAAACTGTCTAAAACTCCTTATGTAAATAATTTATATTTAAGGATAAATTTTGTTATTCGTATTTTAAGGAAAATGTAACCTCCGGAGGAATCATGAGCATGTTTGTATCGAATTTTTTACTATCTAAAGTAGTTATGCAAAAATGTACAAATATTGAAATGTAACATATCATGCAGGTATGTTACAAATTCAGGCCTATTTTTCGAAGAATTAGTTTATTAGTTTATTTTAACTTTGACGATAAGTACACAGGTTTTAAAATCATAGACAATAAATATAAATGGCCCCTTTAGATGTTTAGTTTATTTTAAACTAGCTGAGCCCCGCGGTTTTGCCCGCGTAAGTCCCGATCCCGCGGGATTATCGGGATAAAAAGTAGCCTATGTGTTATTTCAGGTTGCCAGCTACCTATATTCTAAGTTTCATGGTTCAGCAGTTTTTACGTGATTGAGTAACAAACACACATACCTACTCAAAGTTTCAGCTTTATAATATTAGTAGGATGTAGTTTAGATGTAGAACTGTTAGTCCCTCAGTTACTCACTTTAAAAGGGGCTTCCAGAATTATTAGTAGATATTTTATAATTATATTTATACAGAACCTCAACGAATGAAATTATTTTCGTTTATTTTTATTCGTGTTTTATTACTGCACTATTATTATTTTTAGACCAAAGACCTCAGAGTATAATATACTCTGAGGTCGTTGGTCTAATTATTTTAGAATTATATTATAATCATTTCCTCGTTGTATACGTCTCTGTGTTATAAAACCAAATAGTACCATATAGACGTATGTCACGAGTAACAGCTGGTTGGTTACTGAGCGCGAAAACGTATTACTCATGCATTTTGTATTACTGAACTTAGCTTCACTTTGTTATAAAGCGCGCTCTATCCGGAAATAATTATATAGTCTGAGCCTACTACGACTTTGGAAATTTCCCTATTCTGTCCAATACCAAATCTAATTTCTAAATTATGATCATCGTGATTTAGTGCCATGCATTAAATAATATAAATATAAGTTTGTATGCAAAATTTCCTACTGTGTTTTACTGCGGGTAATCTCCAAAGTCGTACGATATAATTTAACAATGTTAACAAATAAGAGTTTAATTTACAGTTACTTAGTTTATGTGAATTTATATACGTATTTTTGTAAAACTTCGAATTTATTTTCTAAAGGGTCTTTCAACCAGGACGGGTCGGTGCTGAAATTGAATCGATCCGTTCTTGTTTAAAAACCCTTTATTACGGTAATTTGTAACGTCTTAAATATAAACTATACTCAAATGAACACTTGGTTTTAATGTGTCTACCTTCGACATTAAAGCGCTGTCTCACCAGGGACCTTATTTTATACGGAACAGCCCACAACTCCCACAAGTCCAGTTAAATTCAGTTTGAAATACACGGTTTTGACGTTAAGTTGAAGTCAACGAACTCGAATATATATAATGGAAGTATGCTTTCTATCCTTTAAAAAAATGTTCCACGCAAACGGTGGTTGCGGGGCCTAGAACGATGATTCGACCGCCCCAGTCTGTCACTAAAGATCGTCCGCCATTGGTCGATTACAAGGTCGATCATACGTAATACTGTACGGAACATGTCAGTGTGTGCACTGTTTCTGTGTGACCGTGGTACAAGTTTTTTTCGAATTGAATAGTTAAGTTAGGTCTCCATTCTATTTATTCCTCGTAGGTTTTTTTTATAATTGATAGGCAAGCGTTTAACCACTATCTCACCTGATGGAAAGCGACGATGTGGTCTAAGATGTTACACGTTTACCTGTCGACTCGTGACTCAGCGAAATTGATCGGCAGCGCAAATTTTACAACAGACATGTAAAATTTGCGCTGCTGACACATCAGATATTAAAAAAAAAGATATTTTCCTCTTTTAGGTAGGTACTCAAAACACCCATTATCATTTGAAAAATAATTCTCGGTAATTTTGTAGCATACTACATATACAGACTATACATGGTTCCGGGACTAAGCTGTTCACACGTCTGAACGTCCAAGGGGTTATTTCGCCAACTTGCTAAATAACACGAGTGTCATAATGCAAAACAGACATATAACACGATTGTTAAGAAGAACGACTGTTACATGCATTACTAGTAATATAGTTTATTTGTCAGAACGAGCTAGTACCGAAAAGTACTACATATTACATAGTCCATAGTTATTGTTTACTACACTTTTGCCAAAAAAAGGACATTCAGCAATAATGGTGTTCCGTAAGCTAGAGCGTCTGGCAATGATAACTATCTGACTGTAAGAGCAAATATGCATTATTAAAAATGTTCATTATACAATTTGTAACGGGTAAGTCCTATAATCCGAAAGGGGGTTGTTCTAGACGTCTAGGCGAACAACTTTTGTTCTACGACTTTTGAAAACTAAAACTTTTTTTCTGAATTTTTTGAGATTGTTTCACTGAAAAAACAGCTGCTTTTAAAAATAAGATAATTGAAGTTTTGATTGTAAACCATCAAACTACATAAAAGGACAACATAAGGTCAATGACCTCGAACTGGCAGAAACAGCTGATGTTCAAGTAAACTTTACACTTAAATTTTTCGAAAAGTACTTCGAATTTCCAAAAGTCGTAGAACAAAAGTTGTTGGCCTAGACGTCTAGAACAACCCCCTTTCGGATTAAAAGGGCTTACCCGTTACACCTTGTATAAATCAAATAAAGTTAGACTGAATTAAATTCTATCAGGTGAACGTTCTTTTAAGTGACATTACATTGTTTGTTATATCAAACAATTACTGTTATTTTGCTCTTGCATTTGTAACACATGTAGCACTCTCTTTGTGTATTATATCGTCCATTGATAATTTAACACACAATCCTTATGCACTCGTTATATCTAGTGTGTATATTACAGCGGCAATCAAAGCCAAATAAGCTTTATGACCACCAGTAGTACTTAAAGGACTATTAAAGTACTCCATGAACGCAGCCACAGAAGCCGCAAGATTTAAAATAGCGCCACAAGTACATAAACTTATTACTACTAATTTATCAGAATTTGTTCCAATGCTTGCTTCCATTAGAAGTCCAAGTGTGACGATACTGAGTCCACCAAATATTCCAGACATTGCGAAATGAGTTGTCGTGCTGAGATCAATCTCTTCCCAGTTATAGTACAGAGCAATCAGCATTATAATAGTCGCAGATCCACGTGTTATCATTTGAACTAATTGGTGTACCATCATGTTTGCAGTTATACTACTCTTGTTGCATTTTCATTAAATAAATTTACTATTACACTCAAATTATACTACTCTATGATTTATAAACACACGTTACGTAAACATGGCAATAAAAAATTAGAAAAAAAAACAGACAAGGAAGCCGCATTGGGCGCATTGGGCACATTGGTCGGGCGTCTCGTCGTCTTCGCTCTATGGTGTGATTACATATTCTGCCGTAGGCCGCTAGTGATTATATTCTCTTTGTATTCTGACATACTTAAGTATCTTCTTACTAATCTGTGATTCTGACATTGATTGTCACGTAGCTTCTTGGCGTATAGCGTGAGTTTACATAGTACTTTTTTTATTCTGTGAGAATTAAATTCTTTTGGATTAGGAATTTCTATTTTTTTTCTTCAAAAACTAATTTATAATGCTTATTTTGCGTGTTAGCCTTGTATATATATTCGTGATCAACGCATATGCTGGAAATGTTTCAGACACACCTTTAGATGCTTTTGACTATTGTGCTCACCCTGACTGTTCTCTAAAAAACCAACACACCATGTGTGTGGCGGCAAAAAGACAAAGCCCCAGACTCTACGCATCAGGTATGACTACGTGGATGCGGTATCAGATTTTGTTACTCCATAACCGGCACAGAGACAACGTTGCAATGGGGTTGGAAGCTGGGCAACCACCTGCCACAAATATGCGTAAAATGTACTGGGACTACGAATTGGAACACATGGCTGACCTCTGGGCCCGTCAGTGTCAAAAACGGCATGATGAATGCAGAAACACTATCCGCTTCAATGTTCTCCAGAATATGGATGTTCGTCCAGTAGTATCCAGAGTAACAGAGGCTCAACTTTTAGCAGATGCTGTCGGGGCTTGGTTTTCAGGTTCCCGAGTTCTGCCACCAGAACATGTCTGGTCGTTTAAGCGCAGCAACTGCAGTGCTCCTGGGGGCTGCAATGCTCATTGGTATACCGCTGCAACGTGGGCGTCAACTTGGCGACTTGGCTGCTCCCAGGCACTGTGCACGGCTAGAAGACGATCGTGTATTCTGTTTCGGAAGCGCCGAACATCTAAAGATCTTAAAAAGAGTTTTTTGCTGAACACAACTACAACACCTGTGACTGAGAATATTCTTCGTCGTACGAAATACATGACAGAGACTTCTACACGATTTGAAGACTTTCCCGTGACTCAGAAAAAGACCTCCAAAGATTCACCGTTACATCGTGGGAGATTAGAAATGGCAGAAAAAGATAAAAAGCGACATGAACCAACAGTAATGGCTTTTACATTTTGTAACTATGGTCCTGCTGGCAATATCGATGGGTTTCCTATTTATGAAGCAGGGCCAAGTTGCACTAACTGCCCTCAAGGAACTCTATGTGGTGATAGCACACATCGTGCGCTATGTTCGATGATGGGGGATCCAAATTGGAAGCCGGCAAATTGATTTTTAGATGTGCTTCTATGATTCGTAATTGTAATTTTTTTATTATTCGAATACATGCCTATTGTTTTAGTGAACTTAATGTAGTAATGTAGTAGTTCTGCAAACAGTAGACCTCGTGGGTACCATTCGAATACATACTTTTTTGAAACAATTAGTATGTATTTAAAACACAAGTATTCCACTACCCTCTTTGTGGGAGAAATATCCCACCAATCAAAATTCCCCCATAACAAAAAAATCTATAAACTCATAATGAACTTGTATACTTAGCTTCATCAAAATCGGTTGAGCAATACGACCTGTAGAGGAGAACCAACAAACAGGAAAAAAGAAAATTTGGCCAACCTGAAGCATAGATAGACGCTTCGCTCGGTCAATAAGTGCGAAAGTAACTCCTGTCTGTCTGTACCGCTTTCACGTCCGAACCGCTGAACCGATTTTGATGAATTTTGGTATAGAGATAGATGGGACCTTTGTAGAAGGATATAGGCTTTTTATCCCGATGCGATCATCGTTAAAGTTTGTCCTTTTATGACCTCCTTCGTCCTCCTCCCCCTCCTTCGGAAAATTCGCATTTTTTATTTATTACAAAAAAGTCTTATTAACTTTAATAATGCTTGTTGTTGTCAATGGTTGTCAATATGTTGTTTTTTGACATTCATCCACTGATCAATAAATTAGTATTTGTATAATATTTTTCCTATGTGTATTTCTTTCGAGTTTTGAAAATATTTCCATAAATCAAGTTAGCGAAAATGTTATCGGCCGCCAAAGTCCGCATTCATGGAATGCAAGACGAGAACTGGGTAATAAAGGACAAAATAAATCAATACAGGGGGCTTAACAAACTTTATGGTTAGTACAGGGGGGCTTCCACGCTGTAAGTATAGTCTGTTTATAATCAAAGGTACCTAGTTAATAAATTTGAGTAAATGATTTCATTAGATTTATTTAACAAAAATATCCCACACTACGTGCCTCAGTCGCGAAAACGAAGGGATAGGTACAGTCCATAATTTGGACTAGACGAGACGAGCACCTGTGGCCGAATTGGTTAAGGCATTGGCACGGTATTGCAGAGATGCAGGTTCAATACCTGTCGTGTGCGAATTTTTAAAAACCACTTCTTTAAAGAAATGACTGCATACTAAACTCACGAAAAGTTTTTTCAACGTAGAACGTGACCGCAAGATCCATGAAGGTGATTTGGCGAAGCAAAAGAAGCGGTACTCGCGTGACATAAGGCAGCTACGTAAAGACATTAATGTGAAGCGAGAGGAGCTTGGAGTCGCCGTGTACGGGGACAAACAATTCTTACGGAATGCCTTTCAAGAGCACCGGAGACTACAGCTCACTTATATGAATACTCAAGCCGATGTAAGATTATTGTTTTCGCCTCCATCGACTAAACCTTTTATCACTAAATACATTGTTGTTTACTGAACCGATCGCGATGAAACTAATAGATAGCTAGCTCAACAATATTTAATTGAATTTTTAAGTAAGTAAGTAGTAAGTAAGTAAGTAAGTAATTTATCCAAAAACAGATTATACAAGGTAGAGAAATCTGAGCTATATTACAGAACTGAATTAGACCTCTGATTCCTAAACTAGGGGTAACCCTGTATCATAGGAATCAGCGCTCTTCACAAAATGACATAATGCTCCTTAAATTTTTGATCACCATAAACTAGCAGTCCAGTTAATAGGTATATGTTTTTCGGACAAACAGATGAATAAAAAAAAACATTAACTTTAGTAAACTTGACGGTGAGGAAGGGAGACTTGAAGTGGGTCTTGAACACTACACAACCGGACCCTGATTCTCTAAAAACATAGCATATATTATGCGACAAGCAGGCGGGATTCATGAGCATTGCAGAAGTCGATTTGTGGCCGGAGTAAAAATAATAGCTATTCTATAACTTGTTTTAATAGTGATTGGCTGAGGAACAAGGGGAATTATTTAAATAAATACCATTTACTTTCAATTTTATCCTATTAACCAATACTACTTAACTAATTAAGTGTTGTAATTAATTAAAATAACATTTACAGAAAACGAATTAACGTACATCTTCTGCAAGTCACCTGCATTCCGCCGGCATTCCGCATGCTATGTCCTTACCGAATCGAGCCCCTGAAGCCGCAGTTCGATTTATTTTAATGCACTGCTTTTCGATCAAATGTACGGCTCTTCGATCAAATATACGGCCCGCGCCTAACCCCACTTTCCACCCGCGTAATGTTGCTAACTACCACTTTTTGGGATAAATATTTGTGAATATAAACCAACACTTGTCAAAAGTATGTTGACCCCTCGCCGAACCATAGTACACTAGTAACTTCAAAAGAGTTTTACAGTTTGCACCGACACGGTGTGGTTTATGTTTCTTCAATATGTAAAGCGCGCGCGGATTCTTGTTTGTTCTGAGTTCGAAGATGTGACTATAGTTTATTAATTTGTTTGTTTATCCCATACATTGATTGTATAGAATGACTGGACTATACCTACTAGCAAGGTTGAAAGTCAAATCGTATCCTTGCAGCCATTTACTGTATCTCTTTTCATCGAGGGGTCAATAAAAATATGAACATTGTCTGAATAAGTTAACTGATTTTAATACTTTTTTTAACTTAACAATATTTTAAACTATTTGTGCTCGCGGTTTCATCCTATCCCGCGTGAATATCAGGGTGTTATTCGCATAAACCTTTCTATTGAATCGCTCTATCTACTAAATTAACTGTATCAAAATCCGTTGCGTAGTTTTAAATAACTAATCATACAAGAAAACATCTAGACAGCTGGGAAGCATTTGACACGACATCATTACATTTCATAGCATAAAACAAAAAGCTGAAATGCATTTCAGCCACTTCAACGACTTTCTTCATTAAGTCTTAAGTCTTCTTCGTTTGTTTCTTTTCCTTGTCCTTGTAAGATAATTGTGTACATAATAGTAGTTATGTACCTATTTACTTTCCTATCGTTTGAACAAGACTTTATTAACCGCGCCTGCCTTTCTAAAATACTGCTGTGGTCTAAATATTTGTAAACCCAAAATACGATGAGTCTGCTTAAGACATCCAATTAGCATTATAATTAACAACAATGAGATGGTGGCGAATGAATAATGGAGTCACGGCTCATTAAATTCGTCAGTTTGGCCACAATGCGCGGTTTTGTTAAAATCCATCCGGAATATGCTAATTATCGTGACGTAGGTTTGGTACAGTGAAACCTAATCAGGTATTGAAATCATTCATTAGCCGTGATTTTATCTCAACTAGTTAGGTAAGGTACCTACATGGTGATGGAATTATAAATAGAAGTTTCTAAATTCAACAGTAACTCACACATATATAAAAACTAGCTGCGCCCCGCGGTTTCACCCGCGTTAGTCCCGTTCCCGCGGGAATATCGGGATAAAAAGTAAGTATGTGTTATTCCCGGAATTCCCGGCATCCAGCTACCTATATTCCAAGTTTTATCGCAATCGGTTTAGTAGTTTTTGCGTGAAAGAGTAACAAACTCTAATACATACATACACACATACAAACTTTCGCGTTTATAATATTATTAAGAAGTAAGATAAAATTAATCCCTTTTTTGCGTGCTCACAGCATCACGCCTGAACGGCTGAACCGATTTCGCTAATTCTTTTTTGTTGAGTTTGCTTATATGACGGGTAGGTTCTGATGAAAGTTAAAATGCTGAACCGATTTTGATTAATATTACGCGGGGGAAACCGCAGGGTGCAGCTATAATATACCTATAAAAATGAATCCGGAAAAATGAAATAATATGTCCTCTGGTCACGGCATCACGCATGAACGGCTGAACCGATTTTGCTAATTCTTTTTTTGTTGTGTTTGCTTAAGTCGGGTTCGTATTAAAGAACCAATGCTAAACCGATTTTAATTAATTTTGGTATGGCAACATAGTATGAGAATTTGGAGAATGACATAGCGTTACTGCGGTATCAGGACTTGCGCAGGTGAATCCGCGGAGCTCAGCTAGTATAAGGATACAACCAGATGCTATATACCTTGGAAAATATTATTCAAAACGTAAAACAATAAGAAATGCAATCCTTAATTTCGACTCGATTGAATATGCATCCGTGGCCAAATTGGAAAAATTAGCCAAATTGGCGTCGGGACTCGAGACGGATCCCCGGAGATGCAGGTTCAAGTCATGTCGGGTGCGGAAATACTAGAAAGCATTTCTTTAATTATAGTCATCCAAGTGCAGGACTGAAACACTTTAAAATAAAATACAAATATGATTTAATTAACACTATATAACTATCACGGGAACAAAATTGCACTTGAATAAAAGTATGCATGTGAGAATATCGGGATCAAAAGTAGCCTATGTCACTCCTGGATAATGTAGCTTACAATTGGTGAGAATTTTTAAAATCGGTTAAGTACCTACTTACATGTTGGTTTACCAACAATACTGGTTTATAATATTAGTATTAAAGTAAAGATTTGTCTGGCTGTGCATCTGTTTATCTGTAACTTCTAAATTCAAAAACTATCAAACCATTGTAAAGTCAAAATGGTTTATTTTCTTTAGATTTCTATACAACAATAAATGCACATGATCATTTGGCTACGTCTTAGGTGTAGTGATTTTAGTGTGGCTTTAAAAGTTGGTTTTCAATATTAGATAGCTGTTTTAAAGGAAGATCATAGTTTCTGAGTTCGATGATTATAGGTATGTTAAACATCCAAATTAGAAATGAAACGGATATCCGGTAACCCGGTATCCGGCCTATCCAGCTCAAATTAAAAATCCGGCCGAAAATTGAATAGGAAACGAGTGTCCGGCCGGATACCGGATTTCAAATAGTACGACATAAAGTTTGATCTTTAATCTTTGTTTAACACATTAATCATGATTTATTAATAAAATAACCAGAAATATATTACTGAAACTGCACTAAGGGCAAATTATGATAATTAAACGAGTTATGGTGCTGAATGCCGATTTTCGTCACTATGCCATCTTTTCCAAATCACCAAACAATTATTCCTTTAATGCCGAGTTTCCAATTTTTTTTACTCAAAGACATAATAAATAACTCCGCATCATGGGAAAAGTCAGCATTTTAGGAAGAGAGTAAAAAAAATTGAAAAGTCGGCATTAAAGGAATTATTGCATGATGATTATTGGATGGATACCATAAAGCCGAAAAATAAATTGTTTCAAAGTTTGCGTCACTAGAATGCCGACAATATGTACAGTCAAACTGCGTTAAAAGACGTACCTTAAAGACGACGGCCAGATATTCGGCTATTCGGTCTTAAGGTTAGCCGAATATTTGGTATACGGTAACCAGCTAAAGCACTATCCGTTTCATCTCTAATCGAAATCCATCCCGAGTAAGTAACGAAATACTGCCGCTAGTTCTAAAGTTAAAAGCGAGGAGCTCTTTATATTTGACTAGCTGCGCCCCGCGGTTTCACCCGCGTAAGTCTCGTTCCCGCGGGAATATCGGGATAAAAAGTAGCCTATGTATTAATCCAGTTCCCCAGCTACCTATATTCCAAGTTTCATCGCAATCGGTTCAGTAGTTTTTGCGTGAAAGAGTAACAACCTCACATAAATACATACAAACTTTCGCGTTTATAATATTAGTAAGATAAGACTAAGCAATATGGAGGGATTAACAACGAGCTGCTTTGATTCACGTACCCTTAATTAAAACTGCATTTCCGTTCCAGAAAGTACTCGAGAGTATTCACCAGGAAAACTTTAACAAAAGAAAGCAACTCGACAGAATTAGATACACGAAATGTAAGAAAATGGAGAAATTTCGATTGAATCAGGTAACTTGCTGCAATTGTTTAAGTTTCTACATTGAGTCGACGAAGGAGAAGAATTCACTGTTAGGACATTCCTTCGCAATATTTTTGTTTTTGGTTGGTATAAAAGGTTAAAAGTTTTCATCATAAATGGGCTATTTACGTGATTTTATGCCTTTGAATTTTAGGATCATTGCCTTGAACCGTCTCAGGGCAATGTTATTCAAGAGGTAAGATTTAAAACCGTCTGGAGGTTCCAATTATGCCTTTGTATCAAAAGAAAGCTTCAAGCCACCCTATTCTGTTTTCAGATATATTTTACCTTATTTTTGCCCGTAAACAGCCTCCGTACCTGGCTGTCTAGACTTACACGTGCTATGTCGGCCATGGTAGGTGGTCCTTGAAGATAGGGACGTACGGAATAATATTTCGGTCTAATTTTAACCCAAATTAATTCCTTCGAACGTAGTCGGAAAGTCAAAACAAATATGTTTACAAGCAATTGGATCAACCAACAGCTTTACATTGAATTTTAATCTGATTTACAAAATATGCGAAATGAAGAAAATGAAAATGGCACTTTAATTTTAGTGGAAACTGTTTTTAGCGATAAATATAGGTAAATTGATTTCCAAAAGGCCTCTTCTAAGTCTTCAAATATATTAAATTCTGACTGCGCGGGCGTCTCTCTATGATAGATAGAAATAAAATCATTTTCATATCGACATCGCAATCCGAAGATACAATAAATTGCTGACATTTTAAAACGATAATGTCAATGTTTCATTGAATAAATCTAAATTTGTTTAAAATGATTTGATAATAAGCTACACTACAAAACACGCGAAACTGGCTGAAATTGCTCTTTTTTACGGACACGACAGAACGGACAGAACGGACATAATAAAGAAACTGAACTAATTGAATTTTGATTGATTTTTTGTTTCAAGCTGGAAACAGCGGAGCTCCGTGACCGCTTACTGTACGAGATCGGTGGTAAACTCCCTGCCGAAAAGAAAGAACAGGCTGTGGCCAACTACGTACAAAAAGCCAATATAAAAAAGAACGCAGCTCTGGCCATCAAGGTCATGTACAAGAAAATACTGGATATTTTAAAAAAGGTTTTATTTACAATAACAAATAAATAAAAAAACATTGCATGACGTTTCACACAGAATGATCTAACTCCAAATTAAGCATAAAGTCTCCTATTTTGGTGACTAGACAACGGATCTAACTGTAATTATTTTTTTGTCAATACATACATATTTACAAGGTATAACGAGGATGGCCGTGATAAAAGCCGTAGCACAAAAGTTGTTCGCCTAGACGTCTAGAACAACCCCATTTCGACTTAAATGTGCATTCTTGTTACACCATGTATGTGGTTATAGAAACACCCAGAAACAGAAAAAAAAACCAGCCTTTTTAGGGGAGCATAAAATATATGTCCCGAAAGGGAATCGAAACCGCGACCACATGCGTTGCAGCCACAGAGGTCATCCCTGAATAAGTCGCGTCACAGAGGTCATCCCTAAATAAGTCTCACAAAAACTTAATAATTGTTTGTTTTTATTTGTAACAAATATTGTGTTGATAGAATTATTTTAAAGAAAATACAGTTTCAAAAATTCACTCTAGGCTAAGTTACTGCTACGGAGGCTGGAATACTGAAGGACTATACGAAACGTAACTTCCAAAATTTCGAAGCTGACCAAACTTCAGTAGGCAGTTATTGTACGTTCCAAATCAATAATATGAATATGTTCAAGACCAAAAGACAAGAAATTGAATATTGAGAATTATTAGTTCTTGACGTACAGTAACTATCTACTGGTTCCGGAGGCGCGAGTTCCGACTTTGCCCCGAGTGAATTTTTGAAGATGCATTTTCCTCAAATATATTTGTAGTAGAAATGCCTTGTGCAATAAAAAACAAATACGAAATATTATGTACTTTGACAACATGAATATGCTATTACGGTTTTTTTTGCCAGGATTCTTCGTACTTTACAGTCGTTTTGGACGCTTTGAGATTGGACTGTAGAGCCCAAGGTAAATGCCTGATGGGCGCCACTGAAATGGGTCAACTGGCCATGGAATACTTAGACGACAGGAAATTTGAGTTTAACAAGCTTGAGAAGGAAATAAAAGCAAACATGAAAGAAAGAGAGAGGACACTGAAACTCGCCCGTCGAGAAGTTGCTTATTTGACTGATTCTTTTCCGAAACTTATTCGTAAAGAGGTAAGTGGCTTCGGCGAAAGCTAGATATACTGATCTAATCCGTCCTGAAATATACCCGCCCTACAATTTCATCTGCATACGTCCCGTTCATTGCTCGGCCAGCAGACGATCGGTCGTAGCAATCGAGTGGCGGCCGAGCAATGGACAACGAAGCTCGAACCCAGCCGGCGCTCGTGACGGTCTCATATAAATCATCTCTTAGACGTGAAATCGTAACAGACAGACAGACAGTTACTTTACTTTGCTTTTCTAGCACTTGTATTACGCTTACGATAATATGCAGCAATCGGTTTATTAGTTTTTCTTTATAGTATTAGTAGAGATATAAAATAAAATCAATTGTTGATAGGAAGCTACCAATCTCGACGATCTTTACGAAGACGAAGATACTGCCAGTCAGCACTCAGTTCACTGGGAACTGGAAGAAGTTATGGGCATCTGTAAACGGCTTCAGAAAGCAACCCTAGTCTCATCTTTCGAACAGATACTTTTAAGGTAACCCTGCAAAATCAAAGTCAAAATATTTTATTCTTAATTTGATAGATATCACATTATCTTTCGAAACCTCAGTAAACTACCGCTGTCTTCCACCAGGATAATCCACTATCTACGTACCACTATAATTTCAAACCGGAAAAACAAAGAAATGTTTCCTTCATCAAAATTTGCCATCATCAATGGTTAGAGTACTTTTCTAGTGCACTACAGGGTGAAAAAAAAACCTAGTAATAAGAGTGTTTCATTGTAAGGTTGAAAGAACAGCGTTACCAAATGGACCGCCTGATGATGCAGCTGTCGCTGAACAGCACCAAACGCGACGCCCTCATTGAAGATAGGAAGCACGCGATCATGATGCTCGACACGCTGAAGAATGTGGGCCAAGAGTCGACTGCAAAGTAAGACACGCACGGGCTCTAAGAATTTAATTAAATGCTGAAGACATAGAACGCTGGAAAAGCGTTTTTGTAGCCCTTTCTTCTATTCTGTTTTCATTGTATTAAATACAAAAGTCACTTAAAGGTTTTAATCGCGTTGTTTTTATTATCAGCATTGTTATAGGCTCTGAAACGTCGGATCGGCATTGAACAATGCTGATAATAAAAACAAGCCGTTTATACTTTCAACGTTTCTACCGTAAAATGATTATTATTTCAAAGTGTTTTCAAAATTCAAACATATCATTGTAAAGGCCGTCATCGAGGTAACACAATTTAAAAATAAGACTTCGCGAATAAGACACAGAAATATAAATAAAAGTAAAAAAGTTCATGTTTAAAATGTGCTCGTGGTACAGATATATACTTGAAAAGAAACAGTTGAGGGCCCAACTTGACGCAGAGCAACGAGAGGAGAAGAATCTGTCGAAATCACTGGACGAAAAGGGGAAATTAATCATTGAAATGAAGACGTCCTTACAACAAATCAATGAACTATTGTCTTGTGTCGGTTAGTTTCCACTGACTTTACTTTTGTAACACTTTCTAATCGCCAATTAAATGACTGCGCATACTGCAAATTATGATACAAAACACAACCGTTGCGGGCAGGGAGTGAGGTAATAATCAAACTTGTGATTGGTCATTGCGTTACCTATCTAAAATTAGACGCTTTGAGATTGGCCGATGCGTTACCTATCTATACCCAGACTTTGTGATTTGCCGTTCTTGCACGAGCGAGTGCTACTAAAAACACGTTTTATTTTCTTGAGAAGGAAGTACTTATGCGTAGTGACCTGGTTTTATTGTCTATAGTTCTGAGTAAGCTATTATTGGCGCCAACATGTTTAGGTATTTGGATTTAGTGTGTTCGTATTTCAGGAGCTCCGAATGTCCCTCATCCGTTCGTTAACGTCCCGCCTGCCGCACAGTACGCAATGGACGACATGGTGCAAGCGATACCAGAATTGGAAGCCGATTGTTAATACCTATTTTTTACCTATAAACTGCTACTGTCCCAGTGAAACTGCCAAAAAGTGTAGGACTAAGGGTGCCCGATTCTTACCAGGATTTCTAGGTCATTTGGTTGGGATATGAGTTTAGGCTTTAACAGCTCCGGTACCACACTGGAGATGTGGAGAGGTGGCTTCTCTGCCGGCCTCAGCGAGGTTGTTCGTTACTTACTGGGGTAAGAGAGTGGTTTATTGCTCCGATACCTGTCTGGATAATCAGCTAGTGTCACTTGGGTACGAGCTACTCTCTTTTATAGCGAATTAATCTAACATTGGGTTCTAGATTAGTCAATACCCCTTTAGATGTAAAATGAAATATCCCGTTTTAAAGGGTTATTTTAATTATTATTTATTGTGTTGTAAAAGTTAACCAATCTTGTAATCAAAACTATCAAAATAAAGGCAAAAGAAGGTTAAACTAAATGCTAAATGAAATATGGTTTTCGTATGTTTTGTACCTAATTACTGAGATATTATATTGACAACCAAATCTACAAATTCTTCAATTCGCCCTGTTAAATGTCGAATTATTTTTGTTGTACTTGCCAGTCGACAAGCTGATATTAACAACGAAACAGAAACTGAACGTGTTGATTCAAGCCGTTTCAAAAATGGAGGTGACTCCCGAAGTGAGGGTTAAAGCTAACCTGTTCTACCACAACATTCTGGCGAGGTCCATGAGGGAAAGTTACAAAGACGAGGTCGTTGCTGAAGGAGGTACGTTAAGCTTTTAAGCTCATAATACACTCAAATACTGGAACTGGAAGTGTTCCGGAGAGGGGATTTTTAGGTTTCCGTACCCAAAGGGTAAAAACGGGACTCTTTACTGAAAAGTCGTGTACTCTCTGTCCGTGTGTCCGTCAGTCCGTCTGTCACCAGACTGTATCTCATGAACCGTGATACCTAGACCTAGATACTAATATTTAAGGGAGCTCCGATACAACAAACGTGATTTTTAAAAAGTAAACGCAACGCTACCGCGATGAATTTAACCACTATAAAGTTGTTGTTACCACTAGAGGTTGTTCTAGAGGTCTAGGCAAACAACTTTTGTTCTACGACTTTTGTCTTACTGCTTATATAGTTTAAGTAGAACTCATATTTTGAGTAGATTCAAAGTTTTGTTGGCTTAAAGTATGGTACAATTATAATAGTTGTTGTTTAGCAAGTTTCACAGACTTTGCCAATATTCGGCATTCAAACCACAATTGTCAAATTCGGATACACAGAAGCAATGATTATCAATCATCGTAGCGTCTCTGTATATTTACGTACTTACGGCCGATTACCGAGTATATTCCAGTACGAATAATATAACTTTATTATTTTAGGACTGATTGAGTTTGAAATGGAAGATCCAAATGTCCCAAGTCATGCCATCGTGAAGTTGAGAAGCCAGCAGCTGGTCGACGCGCAAGTCAGCGAGTTCGATGTACCTGACGCAAAGAAATAACATTTTAACAGAGAACTACGTGTATAGCAAATTTTTAATAAACTTAACCTTTAATTCGTTTTGACTGTTTATTTTATATTTTAAATCTTTTTTGACATAATCCTACTAATACTATAAATGCGAAAGTTTTGGGGTTTTTTTGTGTTTCAATCATTCAAAAACTACTGAACCGATTGCGATGAAAATTGGTATGCAGGCAGTTTAAGATCTGGATTAAAATACTACTTTTATCCCGATACTACCGCAGGATCGGGACTGACGCGCGTCAAACCGCGGGGCGCAGCTAGTGTAATGTAAATATTAGATGTTAGACCCAGCGCAATAATCTAGGCCCAAACGGATTTACTTCATATTATACTTCTTTTGACACGACTGCCAAAGGAAGTGTTATGTTTTTAAGTACTTCAATAGTCAAGTCTTTTTCAGCATGATGCTGGGTCCATCCGTCTATGCCTACTCAGCAAAAAAATCCTGCACCTGGCCGGAATCGAACCCGCAACAGTCTGCATTGATGTCGCGCTATACAGAGCCACCGAATATTATATGTGGCCCTCTGGCACAGATACATAAAAACTTCAACAAAAATACAATCTGTTCAATATATCCAACTAGCTGCGATCAGTTCAATAGTTAGTGCGTGTTTGAAAGACAAACTTCCAAATAAACATCTAAACAACTTTCGCATTAGTACCTAATATTAGTGGGAACTAGTGGGATACAGTTTGTTGCTTGCCTGTTTCAAAACAAAAATTTAACATCCAAAAGTTACACAAGTTTGAATATATTATAACAATTATGTAAATTTCCATCCAATGTGGATAAATGGAGAAAATGACGTCGTCGTAGTAGATATGCGATAATATAGTTATCAAGGTGTTATTATCTTTATAAGATAGATAAAGTATGTAGGTAGGTGGTTAGGTACGATTCTCAAACTAAGGCATACGAACAACTGTTCAGTGATCTGTTATATATTAGTCGCTACTTTTTGCTCGAGTGTTTACAAAGTTCATATGCTTATTATTGTGATATTTTTTTACACAAACTACAATATCGTTATGTGAATGTGAGATGTGAATATTGTTAATTGCTTTCAAATGTTTGTCGACTCTCAATGACATACTTACCTCTACCTACGCCTTGATTCGGTACAGTTTCAATTCTTTTTAGCGATAAATTGTTATCGTAAAAGTACTAGCACTATGATTGAACGATTTGTTCAAGTTTAGGACGTATTGATAAAATATTTAGTTTGAAATACATTTGTGTACAGCTGTTGCAGTGCCTTGTGATTGCGAGTTTCTGGTTGGTGTTGTGATTTGTTACATATTAATAACCATGGAGACCTATGCTGAAAAGCAAGACAATTGAGAACCCGGTTTTTAATTTAAACATTATGTACATATTGAATTAGTAATTGTTCATAAAGGCTGTCTTTATCCTCAATAACCATGGAACGGACAAAACAGAAATCTAAGAAGGACAAACCCAACAAATATGTTGAAAGGGAAAGGTCTCAGTTTTTCACGACCGATGTTAAAACTTTAAAAGAGAACATCAAAATACGCGAGATTTTGAGAACTGTCAAAATGAACAGCAGTATGAGGATAAAAGCACCCCGTGGAAGTAAAGTTATGGAAAGTAAGGATTTTATTGAAAACGGAGAATTTCAAGAATTCTTCGAAGATCAAACTAACAATGAAGACGATGAAGGTAAAGCTGGTGAAGGTGAAGGAGAAACTCCGAGTGCGACTAACCGTATTGTGATCGCGTCTAACGACGCGGTAGAAGTGAACTCTGTGGATCAGGAATCTGTCAAAGATTCTCTGGAAGCCCCTGTTCACGACAATACTTCTGATGTAAGCAATGACAAAACTGCTTTGCATAAATCGATAAGTTTGTCTGAAGGTCTCGAAAGTATAGGCGATGATGAAAATTCATGTGACGTCACTGATAATACTCCAATCGTTTTACCGGTACTCGAAAAATTAAGAGCAAGAGACAGAAAGTTTTCTCTCGATCATACAATGCTCTCGAGACGCGAAGGATTATCTCAATCTGACTTGGACCTACATTCGATAGGTAAATCACCTTTAGAACGAAAATCATCTTTCTTCAGGAAAAAGTTAGATAGCTTCCTGAAAAATACGACAGAAATTTTCAAACGTCAATCGTCGACATTAAGCAGTAAGTCGTCTCAAGGTGTTCAGAGAAGAGGGTCTACATTGTCTGGGATGTCAGTTTCTCTTCAATCTCTAAACGAAAATGCCTCGTTAAATGGCGAAAATGAAAATCAAGATGAAGCCCAAGACAAATATTACGTAAGTACTAATAATGGTTTTATTAAACTTAATTATATAAGCAATGCTATTTCGAATTTACTTAATAACACGGGCCACGACGACGACGTACGGGATGGCCCGGTGAGTCCCGATTTGAATAAATCAAAATTACCTAATTGCGAAGTTGTTTTTGTTTTCTCGTTGAGGTTTTTACCGTTGTGTTTTTATTTAGGCCTTAAATTGCATCCATTATTTTTTATTTCTCACTGGAAAATCGAAGTCAATGTAGGTACCTCCCTCTTACCTGCACCATATTCTTGGAGCTAGCAGTTGCTGAATCAAAATAACTTAATAGATATAACAAAGTAGCTATTTTTGTAGAAATTACAACTTCAAAAAAATACCAATACACATACTAAAAGCAAATTTAGTTCACAGACATAATTTACATGTTCGCCCAATTATTATTAGGTATATATTTATAATCTTTGCCCTTGTATTTGATATTCTTGTATTCAAGAGGTGCTATATATACCTACTTACCCACCTATATTACAGATTACTTACTTACATGTAATTTAATTTACTTTAGGATAATCACATAGGGAGCACAATGAGTCTCCGGTCCTCGGCCACACCAGCCAGAAGCAATTCGAGTCTCTCTATTAATCAAAGTGAAAGAACTTTACCTGAACATTCGGAAGACGACAGTCTCGCCGGAAGCCAAACTGCTTTGTCGGGAACCAGAACTTCAACGAGTATCAACAGTAAGTAAATAGCTTGTTTTATACTGGCATGGTTATTTTCACTGACTTCATTATAAAAATCTTTATTTAACATAATAAATACAAGTTCACACAATACAGACACAGTCAGTAAAATAGCAAAACATAATTTTTAATAAAACTAATGTCATTAAAAAAGGCTGTTCCGACCTTTTAGTTACATTATTGAACATTTTTACATTTTCAATCCAGTTCCATTATTTTGAAATGACCTATTAAGGGTCTATTGCAGTACTGAATAAAATTCCTTGGACGACGCCAGACAGCAGAATGCGAGAATATTTGATATATTATTTATTAGAAATATTTTTAAAGGAAAAATTCATCTTCAAAAATTCACTTGCGGCGAGATTTGCGGCGGGAACTTGCGTGGCCGAGCGGTTAAGGCACTGGAGTATTGATCCAGGGACGCGAGTTCAAATCTCGCCGCAAGTGAATTTTTCCTTTAAAAATATTTCTAGTAAATATGCCTGTATAGTATATTGCCTTGAGCAATAAAAACAAATTTACGAAATATTATTTATTATCAAATTGTTAAACATAATTTATGAAAATTAATTATTTTTAAATCTTTTAATTTCTTACAAAAAACATTAAATTTGAGAAACATAGTTTATTTAATTTCATAAATAAAACCGAAAATAACCCAAATAAAATGACAGTTTTCTGAAAAAAATTTGTCGAGCGAAGTCGCTTAAATTGTGTTTTAACCCCCCGACGACTGAAAAAAGGCGTGTTATAAATTTGACGTGTATAAGTGTGCGTGTCTGTCTGTTTAACCAATTAATGTTTCATTAGGTTTTTTTGTATATAGGGTAGACTGGGTACGGTTGAAACAATTTCACTTATTTTGTTAATGGTTTTACTATTTCTTAATTAAACTTCGCAAAATTGATGTTAAATGAAACTTCAGGGTTTTGTCTACTAATGGATATGATAAGTTTAGTTCTATGTATAATATTTTTAATAGTAGCTCTATTTAAAAAAATAGTAAAATTTGTTTTAATCGTCCCCAACCCAGGGGCGGTTGAAACAGTGATTAAGGTCAGTTTAGCATCATATAAATCATACAAATTACGTTGTTTTAAAAGGTTATAATGAATATTAATCTAAGGCATAGAATAATTAAGGAGATTTTTGGTAAAAAAAACACAGTCTTCAATATTTTAAGTACTTCATTATTAAATCTTATTTAAAATCTACTTAACATTGTTTTAATGGAAGATAACAAAATAATCAAAACAAAAAGCATTATAACAGTTTTTTAAACCAAATGACCCAAACATAACGGAGGTTTTCTCTCATTCGAATGTATCTATAGAGCGGAAAATTGTTAAATTATGTTTTTTTGCCATTTTTCACAATTAATTTCCTGATTTAACCTCTTCATAAGTGTCTCTGCGCGTTATCATGTCTATTTGTACATTGAAAACCTTTCTTATATGTTATTATACTATGTAAAATTATGAAAAAGGAATCAATAAAATGTTTCAACTGTACCCATAAAAATCGTTTCAAGTGTACCCAGTCCCTATTTCAAATATAAAGTCGTAATATTTTTTGTTACAAGAATAATATTTAAAAACCAGTTGCAGTGTTATATTCCACAAGCTTCATAATACACACAAGCACGCACTCAATACCGTCACTCAAATAGAAACGAAAATAATTATAAATTTGTTCGAGTAAAAATAGTTACTTTTGGTTGAAAAAATACAATAGGGTCCCCTAAAAACAAGCAGAACGCGCGAAAAGCGACGCAACAATAAGACTCGGGCTCGCGCGGGCCGTCCCCTTCTTTCTCCCCTTGGAACCTCCTCTGTTCCACTAACGGTTTGTAAGATATTCGAGTTGTTTCAAACGACCCCTGTTTCAACCGTACTCAGTCTACCCTATGTTGCATATAATACAACATATATTTTATACGACCAAAAAATGAGTTTACGATTCAAAGGTCGATATCGGAAATTACAACGAGAACCTCGCCTTTTAAATCTCTGGCATATATAGTCAACGGGCTCCATCTTGATTTTTTTCAATCTCTTGTCGCACGATAAAACCTATAAATTCAGAAAGAGGGGACCTAAATAGACATAAAACATACCATCACATGATATCTAAAGTGACTCGTTTCGGAGATATGGGCATATGAAGTTATAAGAAACTCTTCAAAAGTTCAATAAAACGTTACGTCGCGGATATGTTTGTAAACTACTTGAAAGAAAAAGTCAAACCAAATTATCTTTGCTTTCAAACTATGCCTCTAAACCGTTACGAAACAAAGCTATCCAAGGGCTAAGATTGAAAACGTCAAAACCGTCAAAAGGATTAAAAAATCGCCATGTCGTGAAATAAAACGTTCGAAAGAACACTCCTAACCACACATTTTTTGCCATCAAAATACACCTCTATATACCATACCGTCACACAACAGAGTTATTGGCGACATTAAATATTGACATAGTGTATGACAGAAGATATAATATAGGGAGATCTCTATCTGATTATAACGAGCAACTTACTAAAAAAGCTCCTTTCTTGGGTCACCGCCGTGACAGAGCCCTGCTCTCTCTATAAATAATATATTTTCCACAAGATTTTGCATGGTGCTGTTATTTGTCCTTACTTATTGAGTTGTTTAATATAAACACCAGTTACAAAACACGCAATGCACCAGTATTCTTACTGAAGGTATTGTAACAATCCATCATATTATTATAACCTGATAACTCGGTTGTGTGGCCGTTAAGAGTCTTCTGCTAATGATCAGGTTGATATTTTTAATCCTAACTTAAATTGTTTAAAAAAACACCCTAATAAATATTTTGCCTAAAGTTATTTATTTATTTATTTATTTTAAATAGATAATTGTAGTTGTTTGGTTGGTATACAAGGTGTAACGGGTAAGCCCTTTTAATCCGAAAGGGGGGTGTTCTAGACGTCTAGGCGAACAACTTTTGTTCTACGAGTTTTGGAAATTCGAAGTACTTTTCGAAAAAATTAGGTGTAAAGTTTACTTGAAAATCAGCTGTTTCTGAGAGTTCGAGGTCATTGACCTTATGATGTCCTTTTATTTAGTTTGATGGTTTACAATCAAAACTTTAATTACCTTTATTTTCAAAAGCAGCTGTTTTTTCAGTGAAACATAATCTCAAAATTTTCAAAAAAAAAGTTTGAATTTTCAAAAGTCGTAGAACAAAAGTTGTTTGCCTAGACGTCTAGAACAATCCCCTTTCGTATTAAAAGGGCTTACCTGTTACAAGTTGTATAGATGTTTAGCAGTGTGTATTTATTATGTATTATTCATTTTGTAGTGTTTCAAAAGCGTGTGTAAGTACACTTTTATAAAAAAAGGATACCTAAATTAATTTTTAAACTTACAAGACTTTTATATTTACCTACACCTAGGAAACAAACAATGTGTATTAAAGTAAACATAAGTACCTATGATTATAATTTGCTTTGTAAACTGAATAAATAAATATGTTGTTGGACGATGAAACCTATATTTGAAAAGCGGAGACCTAAATAAACAATAGTTATTTGTTACACAAGGGTGCAAAGTTGATTTTTGCAGCGAGTAATGTACCTTTAACTTGTTAACCCAATGTTTTAAAGACTGTTCCTAGTCTATTCCAAGACTATTCCGAGTCTCCTACTCTACTCTTAGTCTACTCCTATTTCTATTTCTAGTGTATTCATCTTCTATTTACATTCTATTTCTATTGGAACTCTTTGGTGATTGACACTTTTTACAAATATACACATTCCAAATTTAAATCGCCCCGGCCAATCAGTAGCCGGAAAAGTATAATCCCTGCTAAGAGGGAGGCAAAACGTTTTGCCAGCGAGTTAGCGTGAGCGTCAGCAAAGGGCTAGTTCCAGCCTAGTTTACAGGGATTGGATTAGCTCTTTTCGAATAGATGTGATGAAAAAAACATTACATCACTGATGTCCTAAAGTGACTTAAATGTTTCGGAGATATGGGCCTGGATACGTGGATTTAAGTTCTCCTTTCATTTACATGTAACTAATGAGACTATTTGAGAAAATTGATTTGAAAGAGATATTGCCCAGGGCGATGAACCTCAAATGGAGAATTTTTCTTTGAAAGTATCAGACTGTTTACTTAAAATCCCAACTACCAATTACTATTAACAATTAACCACCAACATAGTGACACAATTTAAAATGTAATATTCAAAACCCACATGAGGGTTTATCGATAAATTAAACTCGAAACTCCTGTAAACTTACTTGTGTGACCTGCAATAACTTTGGACTCCTGAGATTTCCTCAAACTTATTCAGCCCTAAAAATGCTGGTGACAGCGACCCGTAAATTTAAGCATAAGCAGGCAAATAAGTTTCTTTGACGTGTCGCTCTGTAGGTAATACGAATCAAACAATTTGTTCAACCTTACCTGAAATCATCTGACAAAAATTAAATTATTGCCGACTTAATTGAATGTAGGTAAATGGCCCATTTTCTTATATGGGTACGCCTTATTTACCGAAAGACCGCTCTCTTACTTAATCACGCAAAAACTTCAGAATCGATTGCGATGAAACTTGGAACATAGGTGGAAACTTGGAATAACACATAGGCTACTTTTTATCCCGATAATCCCGCGGGAACGGGACTTACGCGGGTGAAACCACGGTGCGCAGTTAGTATTATTATTTATTATAATAACGAAGTATTTACCATGATTAATTTTGTTTTCTTTTTTACACGGAGCTCGATATTGGCTCAATATTACCCGTTATTTAAAATAAAAACTTAATTGTTAAATTCAATCTTTGTATTAAAACGGCTACAACTTTGATTGTTTCTCACTGAAGAGTTTGTGATGAAATGTTATTTCAGGGGACCTAGTCAAACGTCGCACTCTAAATTATTCTAAAAGTAAACAATTTATTTGATTTTGAAGAAGGGCAACCTTATCCCTCTGTCACGTACAAAGAATATTTGTCCATATCCGATATGGTCAGATCATCACCGAAATTTATGAAGTCAATTTGAAACAACTATTTTAATCTTTGAAAATGGCTCTTATATGGAATAGATATCGATTAGCTCCCTTTGTGGGAGAAATACCCACTGATAAAAAATAAAAACAAAAGATATCCATAGAAAAATTTATATATTCATAAAACACATCATGTGTACCAAGTTTCATCACGATCGGTTGAGAAATTCTGTCTGTAGAGGAGCACCAAACAAACAAACCGACTGACAATAACATCAAAATTAAGATGTTATTACAATTTACTAATCTATTGTTTTATTTTGTCAAGGTCTCAATGAGAGTTACATTCAAGAATCGTTACTCAATTCGCGAGCTATATCCATGAGTTCTGGATTGGACACCGCACACGGACAGCGGAAACGGAAGACTTCTAAATCGAACAGGTAACTACAGAATATGTATATGTTGGACTCTGTGGCGCGTCGGGCGAAGGCCCGACTGCTATGCAGAAGGTTGCGGGCTCGATTACCGCCGGGTGTTAGTATTTATACTTAAAATTAAAAATTATTGTCTGGTCTGGGTGTTTTCTATGTAAAATATGTATGTGTTTACAAAAAAAGTATTATATGTAGTATATCCGTTGTCAATTTAAGTATCATAGTACAAGCCTAGTGCTTAGTTTAGGGCGAGATGGCAATGTATATAACATCGTATTATTTATTTATATTTATAGATACCTAAGTAGGTATATAGAAAACGCCATGCCTAAGACGTCTCAATCGATCAAACATATTGCGTATCTTCTGAATGTCCTAATTTGACGATCGCACAAACAAGAAATAATTGCACGATGAAATCTTACTAATATTATTTTGTATGTCGAAATTTGTATGTCTGTATGCGACTTTGTTACTCTTTCACGCAAAAACTACTGGACCGGTTGCAATGAAACTTTGAATATATTAAGTAGCTGGAAACCTGGAATAACAAATAGGCTACTTTTTATCCCGATATTCCCGCGAGAACGGGGCTTACGGGGGTAAAACCGCGGGACACAGCTAGTCCTACATAAATAAGTATCAAGGAAAATCGACAGGCAAAATTATTAAATCAGCCGGTATTTTCTTCTCCCTCATCATCTCTTTCTTGTCCTTTTGCTGTTGTTGGCTACTGCTCGCTATAATTCATTTTAAGTAACAGCTAAATGATAACTTGACACAAGTTGTACGGAGTACAAGGCGTATTTTTTTTTACAGTAACTGAGAATAAAGAAGTTATATTACTAGAACCAGAACGCTCACGTAGAACTAAAAAGTGTTCCGCTTCTACTTACGTGCTTACGTGCTGATGCTAGTAATACGGTTGCGGGTTTGATTCCAGCTGGGTGCAAATATTTATATTAGAAAATATATATTTGTATCTAGTCTGGGTGTATTTCTATAATATTATGTATGTATTTACAAAAGAAAATAAATATAAGTAGAAAATCCGTTATCTAGTCACCGTAACACAATAGCAGCTTACCATGGGGCTAGATGGCACTGTGTATTGGTCACAGGATTTTATTTATTTATTTATTCTTGGGCTAACACTCACCAGTCAGTCAACCGTGACTTTAGAATGAATTTAAGGTAGATCATTTGGCTTAGGCCATAAACTAAGTGGCTGATTAAACTAGTTGCCTGCGAATTATTATGCATCACGACAACATTCGCTATCATACCTATATCCTCTGCTTAGCTTAGTATATATTTACAATCACTTTTGTTGTGATTGTCGATCCTCCACTCTGCTTAGTACATTACTACACTAGTCGAATCAAAATAAAGCAAAGATCATAAGTGTCAAGTTTTATTATGTAAGTGCTCAACTTTTGACTGAAATTTTGTCTGAAAGTCCTCTTTCTATGCTACGACGAATATTCCCTCTAGCTTTAAATTAACTTTGATTCTTCCCACACAACATATAGGTAGCTGACAATAGAACTTCCTCCTTTTTAAAACGTAGTTATTTAAGCTAAACATAACAATGATACACAAGGTGGATACCTAACTTGTGTTTACCTTTTTCATCCAATCTTTTCGAAGGACACAATGCTTCTAAGGCTTCTGGGATTCTTTCATATCTTTGACAAAAAATGTACCTAACTTTATCCTTCAGTCTGAGCAAATTAATTATCTCTCCGCGCTACCATGGTAGGGTGGAATATCATATTCATGTGTAAATATTTACAAATGTTGACTGTCTACGTGTTTGCTATTCGTTTTCAATTTAATAACCTGGTTTAAAATACAACTTTAATGTAATAATATTTTCTATGAATTTAGCGGTTTAAGATCATTATTAAAATTTATTTGTTTTGTAACTTATATGTCTTTTTAGCGTAGCGGCTGTTTAGGTCAGGTGAGTGATTAAAATCATTCTGATAGATGACACAGTGACTTACTACTTTGATTAATGATCGATAAGACGTCTGGAGATGTTCATGGACTTTTGTTTTTGACGCGTTAGTGGAACGTCGCGACCTGAATTTATATTTTTACAAAACCTTGTTTTATTGCGTTTAAATTGTTTAATTTCGGTGGCATGTTATCAATTTATTTACGCGAAGTTCAACGAGTTAAGTGAAAATAAAAATACCAGTGCTAAACACGAAATTAGCACGTTACAAACAAATGTTGGGTTGGAGAAAAATCGTCGCCATTTTTTCTGCAGCCGTCACGCATTGAAAATTATTTCAAAAGATTACAGTATAATAGTGGTAGTTCACTATTAGTACGAGAAACTGGCTAAATTGTCCTATATTGCTGACAGAAGCCAGAACTAACAAAAATAAAAAAGATGTTCATAGTTTTCGTTTTTATAGATACTTACGTTAATAATTTATTTTCAGAGTAACCTGGGTCGCTAGCGATAGTTTATCCGACTACTTTAGACGACTGATTCAAGACGAAAAACATAAGGAGATGCAAGTAGCGTATTCTTGTCAAGATTTCTCGAGTATACCTGAGAACACAATGTGTAGTAACAGATGTGATTCGAAAGGAAGGCGACTATCGTACGTGAGGGCGGTGTCTGGCGAGGACCCTGTCCTTCCTTTAAGGTACATGGACTCTAGCTTGAGAAGAAAAAAGATCTTGGAAAACGCAGAGGTAAGTTTAATGTTTTATCTTGAGTCCTCCTCGCGCGGTGGCGGATAAACTGCTTGGTCCCTAGGGTGCCTAAAATATTGGCACTTTTTTTACAGCCGACCTTGCATCTGTTTTGGGAGCCCGGAAACAGATGCAACCGGGAACAAATAAAAAGAAGTTTAGTTGAAGATCTAAAACTGGAACTTCAAAAAACTCACTAAGAAATTGCATAAAGCTCTCAGAATCTATTCTTTAAGTAATTCTAAGCGTTTTTTCTAAGGGTGGTGGTGTTCAAAATGGAAGTTGCACCCACGTTTTAGACACCACAGAACAGGATACGTAGAAACTACTTACATTGAATCTTTTTTGCGAAAACTATACGTAATTAGGTCTTGTTTCTTTTTTCAACTAGGTATGTCACAAAGGTTTTATTTTCAGAATTTTCATGTTAAAATTAATTAAAAAAAACATAATTATATCACTAATCTTTTTCCACATCTTCCAAAACAAACATCGCGGCTTAGTCACAACTTTATTATAAGTACCTACCTAAACAATTTTGACAATTTCCAAAACACCGGGATACTTTTTTCGTGTCAATATAGTTTAAAAAAAAAAGTAAAAATACTGTCAACTTGAACAAACTTCACGGTGGGCTGTGTAGCGGTGGGTGGACGGAAACTAAAGTTACAAAACTTTATTAATTCTCTGAAGTCATTGTTTGTAAATCCTCATACGTTGATTACATAGGACGACTGGACTGTTACCCTTTTTTCGGTGTTACAAATAAACATTAATTGTGCGGAGTTATAGTAGAATTTAATTAAAAATGTCTGAATCCAATTACGTTAATTTGGTTTTACTATCTGTGAACGTAGCCGCTCGCGCCGGCGAACTTTGAATCCAAAAGATATGGGACGGTATGGTATAAAGATTGAACTAAGATAAGACGTTTCAGAAATCTGGGGCAACTGGCTCTTGATTTGATTACCGTTAACTTACTGAAAACGGTATGTTGAACCGGATGCTAGTCGAATTTATAAATAAATGGTATTTAATTTATCGTTAAAATCACCAAGTTACAAGTTACTAATCCAAAATAGTACCTATCTACTATGATTATTTCGTTATCCATTATAAAACTATTAAATATTTATTATGCTTTAAAATTATTCTAAATTCAAAAGTCGTTGTCATTTAACCAATAATGTCAGTCAAGTAATTCATAAACGATACTTATACCTTGCATTTAAAATTGGGATTGTCTTAAAAGTCTAATAAAGGTTTTAGTAGTTAAGTATGAAGTTTTAGAATCTCGGTTTACAAAATGATAGTAAGTATTAAGATGACGAATTGAAGATTTTGCAGGATTGGGTGCCAAGAGCCATATGTAGATTTTTTTATTGGCCGCCCTTTACAGGGCCAACATTCGGTGGCCAGACTATAATAATAATAACATACGAGATATACTGTTTTGGTTCTTATGAAGTCGCAACTTGGGCTAGCTAGCTTTATAATCTATCAAGGCTATAGATACCTTAAGGTGTAACTAGGAATATTTCTACGTGTAACTAGGCCTTTTATACGTAAACCCTTTTATTTTCGAATTTGACTGGCACCTGGTACCCCTCAGTTGCCTTAATAAGCATGAATGAAGGTAATTGATCAGTTTTCCTAGTAGTTGGCACCTCGGCACTTTTTATTAAGTACGCAATTCGATTCACCTAAAAAGGTTACCTCCCGTAGGTACTAACACTAAAGCCACGTAAAAACTCAGTAGTTCAGTAGTAAGTGCAGGTCGATTTAGTAACCGATTGCAATGAAAAACAAGTAATTTATGTCAATCAAAAAGACGAACACGTTACGCATGCACGAGGGATCTTATAAGGGTTTCGTAGTCAACAGGAAACCCTAAAAAGAAACCCTGTTAGTATTAAGAAGCTGTAACTTTGCATGAATATACATATTTTTAACGTTTGAAGTACGGAGCCTTAGTCAATAATATAAAAATCGGTGTTTTTATTGAGTTTTTAAACGCCTGTTTAAAAACTAAATAAAAACGTAAAATAAACTAAAAAAAAAACAACAATAAAACAAGTCCAGCAACCTCGGAACACCAGCTACTTTTACAGTCGGGAGCCTTATTAGAATGTTGAACTAGATTCTAGACAATTTAATGGGCCCCGACGATGGTTGAAATGAAGAAACCTAAAAATGATTTTTAAATACCTATTCAACGATATCCCACTTGACATAGTCAGTCTACTTTTTTTTCTTATTTTGGAGAAATATGACGAATCTAACGATCTAATTAAAGAAATCCATTAGGTGGATAGGAAGATACGAGCTGAGGAAGAACATTACAAAGACATACAAGATAGCCGCGAAAAACACCAAAACTTTCCTTGCAGCTGGGTAAAACCATAAATATAATAGTACCAAGTAACCATACGTTTATTTCCACCTAACTATTAACTAAACGATATTATAAAAGCTTAGTAAAAACTTAATGACCCCAAAACAAAATTATTCGTTTTACACAATGTCGTTTTCACAATTTTCTTAAATGTATTTAATGATCATGTTCATTTCTAAGAAGATATTTATTTTATTTATTTACATGTAATATAGGTATATATATATATTATTATTATATATATGTAGTAATATGTATGTATAATTTATAGTTTTAATTGTTTTTAGTTATATATATTTCACTTAAGTACCTTTTTCCTGTGTAAACACCCTACCTTTCACCTACTACCTTTGGATGGACTTCTGGTCCATCCAAAGGTTGCCTGGAAGAGAACGCTTTAAGCGATAAGGCCGCCCATTGTGCCACCTATTTTTGAGTTTTGTTTGGACGTATTTGTATTTGGTGTGTATAATAAAGAATTTATTCATTCATTCATTCATTCAATGTTATTAAAACGTTGTCCAAAACAAATAGGACGTGGGTATAGATATTGTGAGACACAGGAAAATAATCTCTTAAGTTGGCAAGTACCTATCTTTTTGTTGAACTCTTTCTACATATCTATAGTTAGCATCTAAAAACAGAAGTTTTGTTTAAGTTTTTAATTTGAACTAAGTGATGCCCGGAAGCGTTGCTTGGTCTTTCCTTTTAGTTTCAAGGGTTAAAGGGTAATCTCTCTTGGCAAGAACCATTTCTCACATTAACCTTTCTGTATTATACGCAAAGAAAAATACCTAAATCTATTGTCGAACCTCTTTGTCTCTATGTCTCGTAATTAGAATAAAACTATCGCGCCGGCAAGATCATATAAGTTCAGCCACAGTGTACTTCTCAGTCGTCACACGAAAAAAATATAGATAAAATGAGTTTTTTTCTTCCCGTTGTGCGGAAATCGGTTCATTTTAGTGGATATTACATTGTCTTAACTTAGCTGAAAAAATAACCTTGTGCTTAAATTTTTTATCAATAATGTGATAAAATTTGTTTTTAGTGTTTCGTTGTCAACAAGATTTCGTTTATAGTTTCGTCATGTCCGTCCGTCCGTCCGCGGCTTAGCTGAGAGACGCTTGGAGAGAAGCTGTAACTTTGCATGAGTATACATACATATTTTCGCGCCAAGAAAGTGCAACTATAAAAAAATGAATTAAGCATTTTTTTCGGGTAGTATGGGGAATGTTTTTTTTTTCTTGTTTACTTAATCGTGTGGGGTATCATTATATGGCTTTTAAAATAATTGTGGGTTTCCTAAACCTGTTTTTTATGTTAGGTTCCCTTTTCGAAATGTTTATCTTTAAAGTGCTAGAGTCGTCAGTACCCCTCCCCCCCCCTACTTGGTCACTTCATATACCTTTATTCACGATAAAGGTATATGAAGTGAAATAATAACAGCTGAGCGGTATTTTCGTACAGTACAGTAAATTTTCGAAAATTTTAAGTGTAAAGTTAACTTGAAAATCAGCTGTTAATAAGAGTTCGAGGTCATTGACCTTATTCGGTCCTTTCATTTAGTTTGATGTTTTACAATCCAAACTTCAATTACCTCTTTTTTCAAAAGCAGCTGTTTTTTCAGTGAAACATTATCTCAAAATGTTCAAAAAAAGAGTTCGAATTTTCAAAAGTCGTAGAACAAAAGGTCTAGAACAACCCCCTTCCGGCTTAAAAGGGCATACCCGTTACAAATTGTATACTCTATATGGAAATCTCTAGATTTTGGTGATGTATGTTCAAAAACTATTAGGTAAACTGTGGTTCGAACTCGAACTCTCTGCCGAACTCTCTGCCGCCGCCACGGCTTGTTTTTCAATTTTTACAAAATCTTTCCTGCTTTGCCTTTATTAAAAAGCTACATCAAGCAAAATACTTTTAAGATACTAAATACTTTACCACAGAGTTTAAGCAAAAACGAAACAGCTGTGCTTTTCAAATTTCATATTCATCTCCCAGATCGACGCTTCTTAACTCATAATAGTTTTATTTCGGACTAGAAACAAGTTAATGTTTTACTAAGTAGATAAAAATAAGTAAAGAAAATAAATTCTGTGAATAACACACAGCGCCATCTAGCCCTATGGTAATTAGCTAATAAGCTTGTGTTACGGTGACTAGACGATGGATCTTCTTCTTCTTTTCGTGTCAATGGCATAAAAATAACAATAAGTAGGTATGTCAAATTTTGGTGGACCAGTATTCAGCCACATCCACAGCGGCCTCTGTGGCTTCCATTAGGTCTATCCTTGTGCAGGTGGTCGGGCATGAAGGGCAAGAGAGTAAGTGCGACATATTTTTAATACTGACATTTATTCACCTTTTGTAAAAATACATACATGTTATAATTATAATACATAGAAAGACACCCAGATATAAATATTTATTTTTAAGCATAAATTTTTGCACCCGTCGGGAATCGTACCGACAATCATCTGCAATCGGGTATTCGTACGACGCGGCACAGAGGTCATCATAGTTATATTTGCTTGAAGTCCGAAACGCAGTATCTCACTACTTTTATATACCCAATAAATAATAAATATTTAATAAATAAATCCTGTGACGAACACACAGTGCTATCTAGCCCCGTGGTAAGCTGCTAAGCTTGTATTACGGTGACTAGACAACGGATATACTACTTATATTTATTTTTCTTTTCTAAATACATACATATTATACATAGAAATACGCCCAGACCAGATACAAATATTTATTTTTAAGCATAAATATTTGCACCCAGCGGGAATCGAACCCGCAACCTTCTGCATTGCAGCCAACCGTTCGCCCGACGCGCCACAGAGGTCGGCCAATAAGGGTCACATTTAGAGACCTTCAGAATGTTATAATTGAAGTTTCCTAATTAGGACTGTTATATCAGATATCGACTGAAAATAACTAGTTTCTTTTACGCGATAACAAAATGTAGTGCCTACGAACAAGTAGGTTCTGAAAACAGTTCCGCTGATGTTTTGACGTGAAATCGAAGTTGTTTTATGCCTGAATCGCGTGATACACGCACTACAAACTTGTATACTCCTTCATTATCGAACTTTAAGCGCGCCGTATTAATACTTCCCAACATCTTTGTTCTGATCTTTTCTATACGGGTTTCATTTTTATTACTCGTTAACACAATAACTATCCTAGATTCGAAACGCGGTTTCACCCGCGTAAGTCCTGTTCCCGGGGTTAAGGAACAACTGGCCCACGCAAAAACTGGCCTGCGGGCAAGATTACGACTTTTTAAAATGTGCATGGGTAGTTTCGTCCAGAGCCGCTTACAGCTTAGACAAACGGGCCAATATCGGAATAAAAAGTAAACGTGTTATAATGAAACACAATATTTACCGGGTTTTATTCGCGTTGTTTTCGTAAACTTTACAGTTAGCTTTTTATTAGCAGTTAATAAATAAAACGCGAGTGAAACCCGGTAAATATTGTGTTTCACTATGCAAAATCGCGAAAACTTAAGACGAAACTAAATGTATTATTCCATGTCTAATGCTGTCTATATTCCAAGTTTCATTGCAATCGGTTCGGTAGTTTCTGCGTGACAGAGTAACATGCAACTCATACTTGCTAAGTGTGCATATTTTGTAAGAAGTGTACGATTAATAAGATTCCGGAAGTGTTCGTGTCAATATCTCTGGCGATGTATTCGGATGTCACCCAAAAGCATAATAAATAAAGTAATAAACCTAACCTGATTAGGACGAAATAATAATATTATAATAAACCACTTTATTTACCAGGTTTAATCGCGTTTTATTCATAATTTTTAAACGAACCGAGCTTTCGTCAACTTTACAGTTGGCTTTTTCAAGGTTGACAAATTAAAATCCTTATTCAAAATCGCGAAAACCATAGACGAAATTAATATCATTATGACAAGCTGCGCTTAACAGTTTTGCCGGCGTAAGTCCCGTTACCAAGGAAATTTCGGGATAAAAAGTCGTTATTTGTGCTTTGTGTTGACCCTGGTCAAAATACGTAAAATTACGTACTTATTTTCGAAGTTTCGACGCAATCGGTCCAGTAGTTTTTGCGTGAATGAGTAACAAAGTTACATACGCACCATACATTCTTGAAAACTTCCACGTTTATTGTATTAGTAAGTATGATAACTAACTATTACTTTGTAAAATAGGCTAACTTTACTTGGAATAAAAAGACAGGTTTATTTATTTTATAAAGTTATATTTATGCAAGTGAATCATGGGGCCAACAACTGTCATAACATTACTTTTAACCCTGAAAATGTTTTCGCGTCTACTTTATTCGATCGAATTACTTGCCTTATAATGTAACTACTAAGTTTTTCAAATTTACTTCATGTTTCGCAAAGGTTTATGGTACATGTTGATTTATTACGGAATATGAGTTACCTACGCATGAAAGTAATGTACGATACTTACATACATTCGTAGGTATGTAGTGTAGGAAGGTAGGTACGTATACCTTATTTCTACTCTCATTTCTATAAACATTTCTATTTCTACCTATGGAATGAATCCCATAATCTTGAAATTTATTAACGGACGAAGCTTTGCCTTAGGAATACAAATGTCCTCTTAAATAACGAGACGTTTGTAATCAGTTTTAGTTGTTAAAATAACGTAGAAGCCCACTTGTATCTTATTTGAAAGTCGTATACATAATTATAAAGGTAATGTGAATAAACCGTTAATGTTTTTTCGTATTCAAGAGAATGCATTTGTCAAACTAGGTACCTACATAGAAAAGAGGTATCCGTGCATGCCAATAGTAAACCTAATATTTAGTGGTGTGAGGGCAGGTAGGGGTGGTATATTGCGCAGGTATTTCGCGCATTGGATCCTGCAGTTATAAAAGGGGGTGAGTGTCTGAACAAACCCTCAGTTCAGTGAGGAAGTCGTTGAGACGCGTCAGTGGCCGACTTGCTCGGGCCTCTGTACTATTCTCATTCATTTTCTTTTTTCCAATTCAATAATTTTAATGATATCAGTTGCAATATGCGCCCATATTCGGCCCATTATGTTTAACTTCTGTCATTTTTTCATTATGGTGAACTTTATCGAACTTTAGACGCTTGTGTGCAGAGTTTGTGTTACTTTTAAACTATTATCTAACTTTGTGTAATGTTTTATTTCCTACCGAATGCGCCTACGTAAAGTAAGTATGAACTACTTTTGACTGTAATTAAACTAGCTTATTTTGTACATGTGAAAACTCATTTTTTTACATTGTTTGGCGCAGCTGCTCCCCGCGGTGTCACCCGCGTAAGTCAAAATCATCGGGATCATAATAATATGTTACTCTCCATTTCTCTAACTATTCCTATGCATTTTTTAATCCAAATCGGTCGAACCGTTTCACCGTGAAGCGGACATACATTAAATATTATGTTTACTCGTAATAATTTAAAATATTAAGTTTCTGTTGAAATATATATTTACTTATATGTTTCTAAGGAAATCTACCCTCTCCATCTCTGTCGTCTTGTATTCCCACCTTTATAGACTTAATTTGTTGACATCAACTAACTATTGCTGAATTTGATTTTTTTTTTATTACCTGCTCAAATTTCGGCCTGCGATCATATCGGCATAAAATGTAAACAAAGCTTGTTTCTCAGTATATTTGCATATATGTATGTACCTAAGTACTTTGTTTCGTCGAAATCGGTTCGGTCGTATCAGAGCCTACAAAAATAAACTAACACAATTCGCTTTGTTTAGTGTAAATAAGTACGTAGGCCTCGATAACATTGGTAAATTCGTAGGTTGTGTGTCGACCGCCTGTCGGAAATGCCGGGATTGGCATTCAAATCCATTGACTGCGTTATCATTACAGCCAGTTCCATTTCGGCTTAACATGCTTTTGGTATAGGTACCGCGTTGAAACAATTCACTTGTAATTCGCTCTGAGACCACACGAGTTTTAATTTTATTACTTTCACTAAATAGTTAACTACTTGAAGTATTTCACGTTTCATCTTAAAAAAATAATATTAAAATTCCTTTTTCGACGAGAAACGGAATATTAATAGGGATCCTAGCACAGGATCTAAGGTATACTCCTAAGCCGGTTAAATGTACACTGTACTATTATTAACAGCACTAAAATTGGCACAGAATTTTATGAAGAAGCATTAAGTTAACCATTTTAACTAATGCTTAAACCGTTTAGATTATATTTGAACTTATTTAAATCGGCTTGCTGATACACACATATACATACGGTCGAATCATTTCAAAGAGCCCAACCTAGACTATGACTAGCTTAGAACCCGAAAAACCCTACAGGTGTCTATTGGCTTTCCTGATTAGTCAACGTGCAGACCCTGAACTGAAATCGTTTATTTAGTATTACCTAGTCGTGACGATTTTGACAATTTCTAATACGATAAGTGTAACTTACACCTACGACGAGTAAAATCCTGTGGAATTCTCTCCTGTGGAAACCTTCCAGCTCCATCAGCAGATCTGTTCTATGGTACCATATGTTATTGTCACTGACGCTTCGCTCTTTCGTTTGAAACCCCTCTTTGGTGTTTTTGTTTGCTTTATAATTTTCATCCCTCCTTTTAGTGAGTTCCCTTAACCGAAAAATATTTTACGTTGTGAAACAAATTTTAATATGTTGTTAACCATGCCATTTTGTCTTGGAAGCCGCCGGGACCTCGATGTGTAAAGTGTCAGGATTTGGAGATATTACGTCGTTAAAACGGCAGCGGCCGTATTTTGAAAAATGTTAATAATTCTAATTTTATGAAGTAAGTGAAGTCGTAAATGAAAGGGAATAAGATGTTTTACGTTTCTATAATGCACCACATTAGGTGAATTATAAAATTTCAAGTTTTTAAATCTATTTATTATCCCTGATATATAACTAAAGTTAGGAGAATACTAAAGTACCTACATATAATTAAAAATAAAATAGTTCAATAATCGATTAACATTGCACATTACCACATACCACAAATAAGTAACACTCTCTTATTATTATATATTAGATTTTATTAGTTCTCTTACCAATAGTAGATTACATTATCCAGGAGTGACATAGGCTTATTTTGATCCCGATATTCCCACGGGATCGGGACTTACGCTGGTAAAACTGTAGAAAGCAGCAGTACAAAAGAAAGTCGTGTTAGTAACACTATCTATAACGTAAGAACGGCTAAACAGATTTGAATCAAATTTAATACAGGGTAAGTTTAGGGATAGACATAAGATGTAGGGTACCTACTATAAATGATTGTACAGGTTAAACGTGTTTGAATGAACTGTGGTGCAGGGTAAGGTTAGGAGTAGGAATAGGATAGATCAAGGCTAGGGGAAAGGGTGGGGGGAAAGTGGGGAACTGATAGGGCCAGAGTGGGCGCAAGGAGGCAAGGAGGCAAGGGTGGAGCCAAGTTGGGACAAAGGTGGGGGCAAGGGTAGGAGCAAGTTGGGTGAGGCTAGGGGCAAGGGTGGGGATAAGTGGGGAAACGGTGGGGGCAAGGAGGCAAGGGGGGGCAAGGAGGCAAGGGGGGCAAGGAGCCAAGGGGGGGTAAGTGGGGCCAGGGTCGTGTAAGCGGGGCATGGATGGGGGCAAGTGGAGCGGGTGTGGGGGCAACTGGGGCAAAAGTGGGGGGCAAATGGAGCAAGGTTGGAGGCAAGTGGGGCAAGGTACGGGCAAGTAATCCGAAAGTAACTCTGTCTCTCTGCTGATACGCTGTTACACATAAACGGCTAGATGTCCCTGGTAAACAAAAGTCATTTGACGAATTAAAAGACCGACAGTGGCGGCATCATTTCTCCAAGCCAAAGATCTTGAAACTTGAAAGTTAAATAGGCAGCTGTATAGTGCATACCTCATCGCAAGGTTCATTACACAGCACGATAGGCGATGTAAGAGCCCGTTAAACCCGGAATTTTACTTAAGATTTTTCGGACGTCAGTCTTTACAAGATAAGGACGAGCAGCTCTTAAACAACAGGCACAGGTGGATGGCAGAATAACGACAGAACTTCTGAAAGCGGGTGGGGTCACCCTAAAGTCCTTCAGATGCAGTTCAGCTCCGTCAATTACGGTAGACAAATGCCAGAGGCGTGGAAGAGGAGTGTGGTGTTATCATTCCATAAGAAGAATTCCAAGAACTACAGACCTATCTTATTGCTGAGCCACGTCCACAAGCAAAGCTCGAGAAATTTAAACAATCGTCTCTCGCCAAAGTTTGACAATTTCCAGCCCTCCGAAGAAAACGGGTTTCGAAAAAACTTTGATACTGTGAACCTCATACTGACGCTCCGGCGGATCATTGTACAGAAGGCAAAGGAGTATAGTTTGCTCCTATGCTTAGCGTTAGAAGACTACGAGATAGCCTTTGATTCAGTCGAAATCTGGGCGGAGGTACCGTCTCTTCAGCGATGTCAGATCGATTACTGGTATTTACCAAGGTTAGTACAGTAACGTCACTATGTCATCCGGCTTCAGAACCGGAGCAAAATCCTGATCCTATTGCAAAAAGGGCTGAGACAGAGATCTTTCTGAAACGCTATCTCTCCGAAACTGTTCACCTCTGCATTATCGAGGATTGTTTGAGCTCTTGGATTGGAATTTGGAACGGCTATGGCATATCATTATTACTGGCGAGTACATCACTCACCTTCTGCTTATTTCCGACTAGCTGTATCCCGCAATTCACTCGCGTAACTACCGATCCCGTGGGAATATCGATATTAAAAGTATGTTACTCCTCGTTAATATAGCTTTCAATTGGTGAAAGAATTTTTGAAAGTATTTTTGGAGATTACCCCAAATATACATACTCACAAAAACGTACGTACATGTTACCAACGTTACCTCTTTATAAATATTAGAATAGAAAAAATGATTATGGTAAAGTCGTTGGAAGACCTTAGCACGATGCTAAGAGACCTTGATACCGTTTCACGACTGGCGGGACTTGAAATGAACAAGGGTAAATTTTGACGAATACCTATGTCGCACTTATACCAGGCCGGGTTAACGCAGTAGTACATAGTAGTAGACGGGTAAGGGCTGAGATGTTTATGATGACGAACCTAGAATATTTTATTTAAATTCATATAAATTTTGTTTATTATCATAACTCTCTTAGTTTTTGTTTTGCATTCGCAATTATCGCCATTTTTACTCGGCTGCAAGGAAAGGGTTTTGTTTTCCACGCCTGTCTTGTATGTTTGTAATTACATTTAATTTACATCTACTAAACGATATATACGAAATTGAGTTAAATTGCCTATGACCCTAGGGTACCACGTTCTGCGCTGACGTAGAACCTTGTACCTTATTTCAATCCTGAGATATCAAATGGTCAAATGAGACCATCGCTTGTTTTGGCCATTACTTACTGCAAAGGGAGACCAACCCACTCGACTGCCATTAATTTAAATTATTAAAATATTTTTTTGCAAAACCCAGCCGTTTAGTATGGCTAGATTCTGCAAAAATAATTTCGTACAAAAATAACTCATTTCTAGTTTTCCGAATGCGACCACTTGATGGTCGCTGTCTGCATAAATAGTTTTGCTTAATTAATTGTGATTTCCCATGGGATCGCGGTAAATAACGAATAGACTATAGCGTTCATGGTTTTGTTCTGCATTAAATCACTGACCTTAAAATATTTTTATAGAAAGATCGCCAGAGGCGATAAGGCCGTCCATTGTGCCACTTCAGTTTTTAAGCTTTCTATGTCTAATTCGTTGTTATTTGTGTTTTTGATACAATAAAGTATTAATCAATCAATCAATCAACCCCCCAAATGGTCTGCGTCTCCAAAACTTAGAATGCGAATACGGGTCCTAAAAACGAAAGAGATTGTCACTAAAAACGATTTTTTACATATAAAACAAAAGTGTTTGATGTAGTTAGGTAATTGAAACGGTAGCTAATTCTATAAACTATATTTTGAAAAAGTTTTCATTAACTTTCTGGCTACAAAAAGTACTCAATAATAAAAAAAATAATTTAAAAATTAAAAAACCGACTTAAAAAAAGACCAAAAAATAATTTAAAAATTAAAAAACCACAAAAAAAAAGAATTGATAAAAAAGACCAAAATAACCTCTACATACAGCGCCACCGACTAATTAATCTGTTTTATCATCTGACGTCGGGCAGCCAAACTAAGTACAATATGGAACCATACAGCCAGTAAAACTGCCCGACTTCAGATGATAAAACAGATTAATTAGTCGGTGGCGCTGTATGTAGAGGTTATTTTGGTCTTTTTTATCAATTCTTTTTTTTTGTGGTTTTTTAATTTTTAAATTATTTTTTGGTCTTTTTTTAAGTCGGTTTTTTAATTTTTAAATTATTTTTTTATTTCACCCTTTTTAGTACCTACCTACCTACTTTCGACTGCCAAATAAATTAACAATAACCTATTGTTACCGTAATTTTAATTATTGAGAAGTTTCCTGATGAGAAGGTGGTTTTAGGTGGCCCATCAATCTGTACTTAGTTCTTTAGGGGTCTATTCTTTTTGGTAGAAGTCCAAAAACGAGTAATTTATTACATTCTGGGAAGCTATCCTGTCCATCATTCCGAAGATACTCATCAGATCCTGACCAAATTTTTATGGGACCACCTCGGGGCTTCCACCTTTCTATTACAAAAAGAACCATCTTAATCGGTCAAGCCACCTTCGAGTAATCGGTGAACAAGTGAATTGAATCCAGGTTTTTGAGAAGCATTCCCGGTCCTCACTTCGAAGATCCTCATCAGATCCTCACCAAATTTTTATGGGACCACCTCGGGGCTTCCACCTTTGCATTAAAAAAACAACCATCTTAATCGGTCAAGCCACCTTCGAGTAATCGGTGAACAAACATAAAAAAAAAAAAAAAAAAAAAAAAAAAAAATATATACGCGACGAATTGAGAACCTCCTCCTTTTTTGAAGTCGGTTAAAAAACATAAAACACGCGAAATCTCAAAACTTGATTTTTGATGATGGTCGCATTAAGTTCCTCTTCCAACAGCGCTGTGCAAAATTCCACACTTTTAAGTGTAGAATTTTGCACAGCGGGCGGTAACATGTTACGCGCGCTGCATATCTTAGATAGGTAGATACTGATATTATAAAGAGGTAAAAGTTGGGTATATGGATGAATGTTTGTTGAAGGTAATCTTCGTAAGTAATAGACCGATTTTGAACGTTCTTGAACAAACAAACATACATTATCCAAACGGATATATTAAGCGTTATGTTCAGAAATATCATTTCAAACTATAGAAACACTATATTTCTAGATCAAGTATCATACTACAATAGCTAATGAGCTATATTTTAGAGAAAGATAAAGAATAAACATTTAAAACTCACACGATTTGAACCATAATCATTTTTCATGTAACATGATCGAAACGTCGAGGTAAGAGAATTTAAAAATAATAATAATATGCGAATAAGACCCGGGAAAAATAATTAAAAGATAAAGAAGTGGGCAATAGCTCGCAAATCAAAATTGCTCTTTTTTGTTTACATTTTTATTTAAAAAAAATAAAGAAATGTTGAATAACACATTATAAATACGAAGCCTAAGTACTTGTATTTTTATCGATATATAGTGAAGATTGTGTCGAGTTCCGTATTAGTATAGGTTTAGGAGATCATCGATACTACTTAAACAAACAGACCAACCCTCTCATAAACGATGTTTAACAGTTGACTAAGTTATGTGACGTTCGTCTCTGTCTGTCAACTTAAAAACTTTGTGTCACAGTAAAAGACAAACGATACATAGTTATGCAGCTGTTAACCAGCGTTTATAAGTAAGGGGGAAAGTCTTCGATTTTTTTTCTATAGTGATACATTTTATTCTAGATAAAATTCAATGACAGTGTTTATATCCTTACAGATTTAATTTAATAATTTAAATCGTTTTATTCATTCATCATCGTCATACATAGTCAATGTGTTATACAATTAAAATTAAAACTAACATTACACAAACAAAAATTAAACCAACTAAAAACGAAACTTAAACTAATTCAGCTAAAAAACACATTTAAATGAAAGTACATAAAAAATATTAAACCACTATAAAGTACCGAATAACAAAAATAAAATGATAAAAATAAATTAAAAAAAAACCACTATGCTACAAATAAAAAATGTAGTCAAGGGGGGTCCGGACGAGGCTTCGTCCCCAAAAGGCTGGCAATTTTCATTTTATAATTGTATGGATTATTTACCAATATGGACCCATTTCGTATGATCGCCCTCGCTAGAAGCCGAGCTTCGCCATTTATTGAAATGAAAATAGTATTAAAGTGCCCGGAAGACTTACAAACGGGCGCCTTGCGACCATAAATTGAAAATTTAAGAGATATCACCTTTTCCCTAAATTAAATTCTCAGTTGTTTTACTCAGGTTTAGTCTGTGCGCTTGGAGCTTTGTTAATAAAATGTTATGTCGTAATTTGTAATTAATTAATTCAGAATTATGAGATTTTAACATTTAACTGTAGGTAGAACTGTACCATACTAAATAATCTACGAGCAATAAATAGAATGGAGTTCTAACTTCAATATAAAATTCGAACAAAACATGTTTCACGGTCACACAGCAGCAGATGCACACACTGACTATGTTCCGTACAGTATTACGTATGATCGACCTTTGGATCGACCAATGGTGGACGATCTTTAGTGACAGCCTGGCGGTCGAATCATAGTTCTAGGTCCCGCAATCACCGTTTGCGTGGAACATTTTTTCAAAGGATTGCTAATTCTATATATATTCGAGATCGTTGTAAAAAAAAGACAAATCAATTATTAAACAACAGAATTAGGAAAAACAAATACTTATCAAACTACAGAATTAGGAAAAATACTTCCATTTAAAAGGGTTTACCTGTATCAATTGTTACTTATTATTATTAATAGCTGCGCCCGCGGTTTTACCCTGGTAAATCCCGATAACGTGGGAATATCAGGATGTGTTATACATATAAACCTTCCTATTGAATCACTCTCCAAAATCGGTTGCGTAGTTTTACATTCCTACAAACAGACACACAGAGAGACAGGGAGAAGTAACTTTGTTTTATACTATGTAATGATAGTGAGGGTAATATAATAAGTCAGGAACTGTAATTTTTATGTACGAGTATGTCCCCTCTCGTCGCGCCTTCAGTAACTCAGTTAATGAATATTTTTGATGACTTCTGCCGATCACGATAGTCGCGACATCAGTATATTACATTAAATGAGGATGGGTTGTAATTTATATTCTTAACTGACGTGTTGTTTTTTTACAGCGATAGCAATGATTAATTTTTTGGTTTACGTTATTGCGCATGATTTCGAGTTGATCTAAATTTGTTAGGCTTGGACTTCATCATTACTGCTTGACGTACTGGATAAAATAGGGTTACTTTATAACAGTATGCCTAACTTTGTGACACCCCACTTTTTGGCAAACAACATGACTTATCATTTTTTTTATCTGAACGTATCCAATCATACTTTAATAAGAAAACTATGTTAAATGTAAGTCGAAAAACAAAATATATCTTCGAGAAATCTTGTCACAAAGTATACCCAATTTACGGTACGTAAATTCTTTTGTGACTATCACAGAATACTACAGAATAGTTGATACTCACAATCACAAAAGAACGGTTCAGATGGACGCAACGCACTAATGATGCTTCAGCGTCATGTAAAGCGTCCGCCGCGGCGGACGCTTTACATGACGCCGAAGCGCCGGTAGCTACAATCGCAGTTCGGGTTCCGAACGTAATCCCAGAACTAAATTAACCGACTTTCATTTTAATTGAAAACTATTGACCGAGTTTTTTTCTCTACAAATTTAATTAGGATACACCTAATAATATATTTTATCTTGGCTTCATCCTTTGGTTGGCCTTATTTATTTTGGACTAGAGGCAGTAGGCATGACTTTCAATTAGTAGTTACTTCTGAAAAACCTTAGAAATGAACTAACCTTTTCGAAAATTGATTACAATTAATAAGTCACGGTTAAGAAACGAGCAATGAAAGGCGCAGAAAGTTATTAATGAGTTTCATTTGAACGAGTTAAATGTAGCCTAATTGAGTGCTTCAATTTGTTTCTATATCGGGTTACATAACCTATCTTTTATCGTTGCTTAAAGTTTCAGTCACACTTAAAAGAACATCATGTTATGAATAAATAGATATACATCACTGATTCTTGTGGCGATTTGGTTTGCACCATCTTGGTGCTGTTGTCTAAAAAAAAAGATGATGGTGACTGACCACGGAACTAATATATATATAAATGGCACAAATCAAATCGGCACAACAATAAAAGGAGATTTCTCTCTCATCTCATTTCCAGTGGTATATTTGAGTTCATTGAAAAACACTCTTACAAGTGGAAAGATACAAGTCAGAAAGTGAAAATATTATATTTAGCAATAAAAACCCATGTCAGCCGAGCTTACGTAAAAAAATCACACGATGGAATACGTACCTATAGAAAGCCAAACGTACACAAATTGCTCACTCTGCCCATATGAGTTCCCGCACACCCAGGTAGACGTGGGCGTTATTTAACGTAACTAGTTACAATAACTAGCGACGCGACATGTAACGAAATCACTAGTTTCGAGTCTAATTACAAGTAGGTAGTCAATTCAATTCAATTTATTTATTCAGATAAAAATACAATCATTTATGTTAGTTATATCTTATGCTATGTTAGTAAATTAGATTATCTAATAATTACATTGATATTTATTATTACTTAAACAAATTATTTTAGTAGGAATGATTTTTGTGTCACGTTCACTAGTTTTGAGTCGCGATTTCAAAATTCATTATTTGTGTAATGCTTTACTCGAGCAAGGCGACGCGACAACTTTCGACTGTACTTACGACATGTAACTAAATCACTAGTTTGGAGTCGTGATTTTTGTAATGTGTTACTGGGTATTTATGCAAACAATTACAGTAGCTGAATAAAAATAACTAGTAACAAAAATCACTAGTTCTGAAACAAGTTACGCGGACCAAATAACTAGTTTCGTAACGTTTCTTGAATATGACATAACGAGCCACGTCTACACCCAGGTCATGCGACCCCGTCGCGATATCGATAGTGATACGGTTCCGACATTCATTCTTATTTCCCTCGAGTTTGCCGCTGAATTATGAACTTTACTCCTTTTTAATAGAAAGCAAAATTTGCGTTTAGCTACTGTAGGTATGTTGTATCAATTTAGCATTGAAATGGTGCGAGGGGGTGCTTCGTTTTCGGTTAGGGGTAGCCGCAGTCAGTGGAACTCATTTTAACAAACCACTCTGATTAAATAATGTCAATATATTATATACATTTAGAAAACGATAACCGATTGAAAACTAAGGAAGACAATGCAACAGTTATTTTATTATACCTACATCCGTTGTAATGTAATTTAGTTAAAGGTAGTATTCCCTCTTCAACGTCTTATTAGAATAAAACGAGGGCCAACGTTTAAAATTTTCTTTACGTTCGAGACAGCGAGTGCTTTCTCGACACTGACTAATGATTCTTATGTTTTAGTAACACTATTAGTCACAGGGAAGTGGGCAAAGAGAATTAAAAATAAACTTATAGGAAAAACTTCAAATGGGTAGGTGTATTTGATTTGTTATGTGATTTATTGGTGAAGTGGAGAGTTTGTTTTTTGTTTGTTATACGTATGGAACTAGTCAAGTGGAATCGTTCCGTTTTCGCGTAACGTAAGCCGGTGCTGGCTGGTTACCCTAAGAACGAAATCAACCGTATCAAAATTGTTATTTCTACTGTCACGTCTTTTCCTAAACATAATCTATCCATTGATCGCCTCCTATCTTCCTCAGGATCCATGCCTTTTGCATTTCACCTAAGGACAATATGTCTTCATGTGATTAGGTATTGTAATTTGCAGTTCTTAGATGATGATCTTTTTTTATATGAATCAAATCATCAGTAAAAGCCAAATGCTTTTCGACACGCCAGTTCAACTACCAAATTCTAAATATCTAGAATAACCACTTAATAAACTGGTAAATTTGTGTGTTAAATAATAGCCGCTACAATGTTTCATTTTAACACTTAACTAATTTAATATTATGAATTAATTAATTTCCTTATGTATTTCTATGCAGGTCTGGCCCACTGGAGATGTTAATTATTATTTTTTACTTGCGTTTTTGTTTTTAATCTAATTTTTTATTTATTTTATTTTATTTGATTATTTTGTCATCATCATGACGGGAACGCATTCTCCCGTCAGTAGCCGTGCTGATTCCGTAAGTAAATTAAATATTTTATATGTTACAATAACTGTAAACTAGTTTTAATTTTACACTTTTTGGAAATGCAGATTTTTTTTTTGCAAAATCAAAACATAACAAATTGACAGCTTAACTGTTGGGGATTCGATTTTACATCAAGTTTGCGTCAAATATTATACTACTATACTAGCTGCGCCCCGCGGTTTCACCCGCGCAAGTCGCGTTCCCATGTTGTTCTTACACATACCTACTGCAATGCAATAGGTAGGTGAAGTAAGGCAAAATTTGTATGTCAGTAAGTGATGATGACGATGAATGACGATGGATGCCGATGGTTCAAAAACATGCAATTTTATTTTTTATCCGGATATCCGGATAAAAAGTAGCCTGTATGTTAATCGAAGTCTTAGGCCATCTGCATCCCAAATTTCATCAAAATTGGTCCAGCCGTTTTGGAGATTAGCGCGCACAAACGCACAGACAAACGGATAAACATCCAAACGGACAAACAGACAAAAAGTTAAACACTGTAATGGGGTCTGTTACGTTAGTACATACCCCTAAAAATACTTTTTTCAAAATATCTTTTAAAAACAGATACCGCCAAGTTACGATTTTATTATAAGTATAGATTAAAGAAAACGGAGGTGATACCTCTTGCCACACGGCTAACCCAACCAAAACAGTAATTTTCAGCTTAAATGTGGATAGGCTTCAATATTCTTTGACATATTTGTCTGGAAAATGCAGTAAAATGTAGAAAACAATGTCACCTAAATCCATATACAAAAAAATTACATCATTCCGTTATGACGATAATATGATAAGTGGATTTATTGCGAACTAGTTTTTTTGCTGAGTAGGCATGGACCCAAATAATCAACAATTTTCTATGACATGGATTTAAGTTCAGCTCATATTATTATATACCTTGAGACTCTTTTTTATTTTTCTTTACCCGGTTTCAATAATCTTGTTTTTAATCTGTTAAGGCTGTTTACGGATAACCCGAACGTTTAACCGAAAGAGATGACTTTCTTATTTTAAGGCAGCTTCAAGTTGATGTCTAGATCTGGCCAAAAGGTAGTAGATACTGAATTAAAAATTAAAAAACCGACTTCAAAAAGAAACAAAAAATAATTTTAAAAACACCCAAAAAAAAAAGAATTGATAAAAATGACCAAAATAACCTCTACGTAGGTACAGTGCCACCGACTAATTAATCTGTTTTATCATCAGAAGTCGGGCAGCCAAACTAAGTACAATATGGAACCAACCAGTAAAACGGGAAACTGAAACATCAAATTCACATCAAATTTTTATGGGACCATCTTGGAGCTCCCAATTAACCTATCCATTAAAAAAAGAATTATCTTAATCGGTCAAGCCGTCTTCGAGTAATCGGTGAACATAAAAAAAAAATATTATACTTACAGACGAATTGATAACCTCCTCCTTTTTTTGAAGTCGGTTAAAAAGGTAGGTAGTCTTGTCACAATGATAAACTTAAGTACACCATTATTCATCTCATTAAAATATGCTTCTTTCGGAAATTTGAACATTATGTTAATAATACCTCATAAAATAATAAATATAATTTTATTAAAAGTTTATTTACTAAGATTACCTCAAACTATGGCACAAGGAAAAAAGTTTACATAGATAATATATTATATTCGTATAGTGATCCGCATAGAAATAGTACTACAGAGTATCTAGAAAGCTTACTTCGTCAAAAAACGGTTTGATGTTGGAGAGATCCAGTTTGTCCTTTTTTCACTTTAGTGTTTGTCGGTTAGTTAGATAAAGACTGGATCCAACTGGGTTCAATAGAAACGTTTCGATTTTTCACAGCAAAAAACTACCTTACCTTACCAACCTTAGAGAATTCAATTGAAATTGATATTTCAAAAGTTTTCGCAAAAGTGCACAGTCTTATAGCAGCGAAGACGACTATGTGACATGTCTCTGGTTTTACGTCGCTTGGGAAGTAGGTAGTTGTAGTAAATACGGTTCATAACAAAGCAACTTATGCACGTTTGGCAGTGTGCCATTACTTAGCTTCACTTACTCTATGACCTGCCCTAGCTGCAAACGGGTTTCTGCAGCAAGGGTTAAAATAGCACTTTCATAAGGACGCGACTGATGTGAAATCCCTTCCGATTGAATATTTTTATTCATAACCGGTATCAAATAGATCTTTAAACAATGTATTATGTTATTGTACATGATACAAGAAGTGTCCTTTTCATTTCAAAAACAATAAAAAATAACTTTAAATATCACTATAATACAGGCAAAGTTACCCCTATTTTAAAAAATTAATCAATTTTTCTTCTAAATCCTTAAACGCTATATTTTCTTATAGGCATCATAATATTAGAAAAAACAATATCTAGAACCTCTTCATCGCATTTTATAAAAATATTATTTTAATTTTCGTTAATGATTGATTTTACGAGAAATTGTAGATTTTTTCTTGCAATTCCATCTCGCTCATTTATATGCAATCGGACAAGGACCGATAATTATCATCTATCGTCGTCTTAAAACAGATTATTTTAAATTAAATACAGCGTGTTTCGACGATGATCATTTAAGCCGAATGGGGGTTGTACTAGACGTCTAGTTGAACAACTTTCGATCTACAACTTAAAAAAAGTATTTTTTATTACTAGTTGCCCTTATCTCTAGATTAGATTCTATTATCCCGATACTAGTAATAATAATAATACAATATTATACCTAAACATGTAAACATGAAAACAAAAAAAACTATGCGCTTTCGAAATGGTAAATTAAATGGTGCCTTTTGCTCTTGTTACAAAATTCTTTACTACTAGCTGTTGCTTGAAACCCGTCGGGTTTGCAATCTCAGCTCATCGGATCGAGTATAATATATCGATCAGGTGAGTTGAGATTCATCATCATATTTTTTCGTACCCGTAGACCCTAGTGTAATGAGAGTTTTATAATCCATTTCTCTGTCGATAGATAGATAGAAAATAATATGAAGTCAAACAAAGATTTTTATTTATGATAAATGTAATTAATAGACATTAATACAATTCCTATGTTTTACTTTTCTTTACTTTAAATTCGTCCACCACCAATTTAAAAGAACATACTCGTAAGAAGTTTCATTAGACACGAAACAATCCAAACAAATTTATGTAGTACTTATTTGTAAAATTATTTATTTATCATATTTTAAACCTCAGACGGACTATAATTGATTGTCAGGGATTATGTTCAAAGACATAATGGTTTATTTCATAACATAAATGAGTTCAGGAAAATGATTTTAAAAATCTTTCTGCATGTTTGTTGTAAGTAGGCACTTTTGAAAGAAAACGAATGAAACTACGTGATTTAATCTCTACTGTAGAAAATTATACTTTGTTAAGTTACATTCTTTTGGTTTAGCCATTCTAAGAAGTTATATTACTACAACTAGAAAAGAAAAGAAAGGACAAAATGCTTTTATGCAGAGTTCTGTTCCTGTCTAATAGTGTTATTAGAAAGGGACAGCATGCTAAATGTAGCGGAACACTTTTTAGTTCTACGTGAGGATTCTAGTTCCAATAATATAACTACTTTGGGTTTAGCTAGTTTGACCTACAAAGAAGTAGCAGTGGGAATGACGAGGTTTTTCATTTGTCCAATACTGATCGAGGACGACGGGTGGTCCCCAAATATAGGCAAATTTTAATAACAACCGACGACGACGACGGCCAGGCTAGCGACGCGACGTTTGATGTTTATTATGGGCTCGCCGCTAAAAGGCCTTTAGGTGTATTTGAAACCCAAGATTGACTATGCACACTGTACACGTGAAGGTGAAAAGATATATATCTGTCACCGTAAAGTAAAAAGAAACGTAAACTTTCGTAGAATTCTAAACGAGAGATAAATTGTATTATTTTACAAACACATTTTCGGAAATTTATAAACTAAGGGATATCCATTTGTAAGATTCTAAACGGTTCGACCAATAATTAACAGAAGAGCTTTTAATTTTACGCTTCTTTAAAATACGGAAAATTACACACTGCGCTCTGATTGGTCGATGTCGACAGGGGTACGTTTTAGAATACCTAAAACCACGGAAAAAAACTAAAGGGACACCCCGACTAAGATTGGTTAGGATTATGTTAGAACATGCAGCGCTTTGGCGAGCGAGCGAAGCGAGTGTGCCGCGCGCCGCAGTGGTCGGTAAAGCGCTTAATTCTGTAAACAAAAAGGCATGAAGTGAAAGAGAAAGAAGAAGGAACACGTGACTTGATCAACCACTTGATCAGATCGCACTTGACACTCACTTATTATTTTACGCATGAGGTCGATAAGCTTATAAATTTACGAAAATGTGTTCGTAAAATAATACAATTTATCTTTCGTTTAGAATCCTACGAAAGTTTATAAATGAAAATTTATAAATTTGCGATTCCTATTATTTTCTGGTGACATTTCTAGGTATTATTTTCGTGCATAGATAAGACTTCGTTTATGACTCATAAATCGGGACTCGAGCTCGAAAGTTATATCAATAATTCAATACGGTCTTGAAGTCGCTAGCGACCTAGACTCTCACGCTTTTATTAGATTTGCCTTAGTACCATTACCTCTTCCGTCTTCAAAGATGACTTATGTGTACCTACACATTCGACGACCTTTGTAGGGTTGTCTTCTGTGGAGGCGAGGTGATCTTCCTCACAATATACCCTGCTCGAATTAAATACTTTTTTGTTCATTTTTTGTTGAATGATTTTCGGGTCCAAGCTTTGTTGTCCATTGCTCGGCGAGCAGTCGATCGGTCTGTTGCAACCGAGTGGCGGCCGAGCAACAGACAACGAAGCTCGGATCTGGCACATCCGGGTGACGGTCTAGTATAAATCATCCCTTGATATATAATTATTAATCTATAAAGGCAAGCTAATAGAGGAGAGATACCTCTTAGATCTTTTTACATTCCTTTCATGTAGGTGCTTTTTACGTGTTGTTTGGTCTTTAACCAAAATTGGATGAAATTATTTGAACATTTTAACAAACTTTTGGTACATTTTAACAAACTTTTGGTAGAGGCATTGCGAGACGGGGGTTGGTATCAAACAGAACATTCACTAACTAAATATTAGCCTTTTAAATCGTGCAAATACGCCTTCATGTACAAAGTGTATCGGCGAGAGTAGGTAGGTACCTAATCCGAACTGAAAGGTTTGTACTAGATTTTTTACAATTTCGATTTTTGTGTGTTTTATGTGACTTTGTTCCTCTTTCACGCAAAAACTACGAAACCGATTGCAATGGAATTTGGAATATAGGTAACTGGAGATCTGGAATAACATATCGGCTACTTTTTATCCCGATAATGCCGCGGAACGGGCCTTACGAGGGTGAAACCGCGGGGCGCAGCTAGTCTTATATATAAAATAGGTTCAAAAGTTACATAGGTACATACTTTTGCGTTTATAATATTAATAAGAAAAGTAAGATGAATGCCTATTTTGCGGGGTTATGGACTCGTCCCATTGTCTAAACCACCTTTGGGTTCAGTTAACTACTATCAAATTCGGAAGGGTTCAAGTGATCCCTGGTCCCAGTTTCGAGGGAGACGACTTCACCCCTAACCCCGGCGCTATCAATTTTTGCCCCGGACCTGTAGTCTATATGAGTTCATCTACATGAGTTTCGATCGAAATCGGTAGATAGTATTTTTTGTTACTCAAAGAAGAGTTTTGTCACAGTACATAGAGCGAGCAGTATGGAAACTAAGCCTCCTTTTCATTATAAATACCTACGCTCCATTGATGCGATAGGGTTGTCACTTTCATTGTTTTTTTTTTTAATTAAACAATCGTGTTCTATAAGTTATATTCGATCGAATAAAATGTAAATAGGTAATCTTATGGTGGCGGTTAATTCAACAAATGACGATAGTTTTTAACACAAAAAACATTTTAATAAAAAAACACTTTATTTACCGGGCTTAATCGCGTTTTATTCATGATTTTTAACCGACCGAGCTTTCGCCAAATATTTTAATAAAGTTAAAGATTAAGTAAAGTCGTTTTGGTCAATATTGAAATATTTTACAAGTGCGGTGGGATCGTACGCGAGCCGCGCTAGCCGCGGTTGGACGAATACGTTTCGTGCGCTGTTTACCGTGCGTAGGGGCGTCACCGTTTTCGGGTGTTTGTGACGTATTTTTGGATTGAACCGAACCGAGTATAAACTCAAAAAAATGCGTCATTTAATAAAAAAAACAACTACACACAAAATAATCTTTATTCTTCACAAATTATTAACAAAAATATTTTTTTGTCTGCTACGACTCATTCGGAGTTCTTTTTTTTTAGTATTATCAAATTGAAGCCGAATTTAAATAACCGACTATTCTACGTCAAAATAATAATCCGTATACCGTTGTTTACAAGTTTCTACATAAGTAGATACGCTATTGACTGTAGAAATGTCAAAGAAAGGCCGATCGAGAAGGTCAACAAGTGACCGTTTGTAATGCATACCCAAAGAATTTTACTCTTAATAACATATAAATATACCTATACTTTAGACACTGAACAAAAATGTTTCTATGTATGTATTATATCGGTGATATCGCAGACAATAGATTAATTAGGAATTTGATACATATGATGTTTAGAAAAATAATAGATCAAATCTATTATTGAAACAACCCACATATTATGTGATAGATACCTTTACACAATAGGCGGATTATTGGAATTTTTCCTAAAGGTCTAATATTGTTTCATAGCGGTCAAAGGTATAAAATGTCCATTGTATCTACATAATATTATATTTTATATTTAAGACTTCAAATTTCAATTGAAATTCAAAATTAATTAATTTACAATAAAACATCATGATAGGGTCATGATGTTTTATTGTAAGTCGTCGCGAAGTCGCCACGTTCTCGTTCAGCAAAAAGAAATTAAATAATTAAAAACAACATTAAATATATCAAAAAATTAAAAAAAAAAGTGTTTTTTTTTAGTATCTGTGGTTTTAAAAGTAGACGGGGTATTCTTTAAAAATTACTTTATTGTTTTGAGCTACAAAAGGACGACAAAGCAACGACATAGCATCGACAAACGATCATGGTAGCGCGGATTATCACATTATCGTTTTAAAACATCCAACTACCGTGTCTTCGGAACGCGAACTCCAATGAGAAAAAGACTTAGAAGAGAAAGAAGGTTTTTTTTAAATATTTTTTTTGCAATAATCATGTAATTCACATTGTCACATAATTTGCAGCTATAATGAAACTGGAGCAATAATCTTTACTAAAATTAAAAGTGCGATAGTAATTCTGTCTATTGGTTAAAATAAACTATCGCTTCCACAAACACACAACCCACTCAACAACATCTTACTTTACTTATCAAATTTTAATAAAGCTTAGTGCTAGATTAATGAGTTGAATCTTCTGAATCATACTAATATATTATTAGGGGTTAAAGTATGAAATTGCCGATTTGTACTGAAAATCTTAATTGTTTATTTTTTAAATTTTTAACAAATTTATTTAATCAAAATAGTTGCCATTATTATCTATACATTGCTGCCATCTAATGGGAAGGTTATTAATGCCTTTGCGATAGAACTCCGACGATCTAGACTCCACAAACTGTGTGAAAGCATTTTGTACTGCCTCCTGGGAAGAAAACTTCTTGTCACGTAGATAATTGTCCAAATCACGAAAAAAATGGTAGTCCGTTGGAGCAAGGTCTGGTGAATACGGATGATGACGAATGGTTTCTAAGTGCAGTTCCTGAAGGGTCAAAATGGTTTCTCGTGCTGTGTGAGATCTCGCGTTGTCGTGGAGCAATAATGGTGAAGATCGATTCATGAGTCGGGGCTGTTTTACTGCTAGTTTTGTCAACATGGTTCGGAGTTCGGCACAATAGACATCTGCCGTAATTGCTTGACCAGATCGAAGAAAACTATAGCGAATAACATCATGCTGAGACCACCAAACAGTTACCATTACCTTTTTATTGGTAAGTTTTGCTTTAGGACACTGTTGTGGCATTTGACCTGGGGTCAGCCATTGCATTTTTCTTTTCCGGTTATCATAAAGAATCCACTTTTCATCACATGTTACAATTCGATCCAATATTCCTTCATTTCTGTACCGGTTCAACAAGGCAACACAAGTTTCAACACGCGTTTCTTTCTGCAGATCAGTCAAATCATGAGGCACCCATTTTTCGTATTTTTTTATTTTATTGATTTGACGCAAGTGAGTCAATAAAGTGGGTAAGGTAACGTTAAACCATGCCGCTAATTCCTGGGTAGTTTGACTAGGATCGGCTTCCACTATCTCTCTTAATTCATCGTTATTCACCTGTGTGGGCGGTCTTCCTCGTGGCTCGTTCTTTAAGTCGAAATTTCCATCACGAAAGCGTTTAAACCAAAATCGCACGGTGCGTTCATTAGTAGACCCCTCTCCAAACGCAGCATTAATATTGCGGGCTGTTTCTGCCGCGTTAGTTCCGCGTCGGAACTCGTATTCAAAAATCACTCGAATTTTCGCAGTATCCATCTTTCTTGTCTAAATTGAATAACAAAAACAATTGAAAGTCGATGTTCAAATGTTTCACATTTTTTAAAAAAAGAACATCACAGAAACCATTTGAAAAAAGTTTCATTCGAAAACCTCAAACCATGAAGATTCTATGTCAATTCAAAGAACCTATTGCAATAAAACGGCAATTTCATACTTTAACGCGATTACTTTATTATTAACGCGATTTGCATGTCTACTAATATACTAATATTAATATCTGTTGCTAATATGAGAAAAACCTATAGGTATACAGGGTGAATCATTTAAACCAGCCCTCAGGGGGATAATAATATCCTAAATTATAAGAGGTAGCGAAAAATTCTATGTAGAGTTTCCCGAATTTGGCAAAAAATAAATAAGTAGTATATTTAGATTTTTGCTAAATGAGTTACCCTTGTCAGGAATCGAACTTTGTCTTTCTGCAAAAAATAAACGCCCTATATTATTATACCGCTCAATAGTGTTTAAATAATAAATCCTGAAAACAAACATATAATAGTCTATCGACAGAAACTTATATTTATAACAATATCAGCAACACTATCGATCGATACAATAATATAGGTGTTTGTTTTTTTGCAAAAATACAAGGTTCGATTCCTGGCTAATATAAAGGAATTTTACAAAAATCAACACATGTCATTATTATTTTTTGCTAAAATCGCAGACGCAACCCCTTTCGGCATATTTAGCAATCTCTTATCGTTATTATTATTTCCCCCTGAAGGCCGTTCTAAATGATTTAACCTGTATATAGTACCTACTAATAATTCAGATTGAAATTTAATTACAATCGTAGTAAGTATTCATATGAAGTTGTAAGTTGGAATAGGTACCGAAACTTACCTATTCAGTATTACAATAGGTATCTACGTTTAATTTATGGTCGACACTAGCTCGGCTCGTACAACACGGCTACATGGATATTACTAGAGTTGGAACTATTATTCGGTTACTATTCCGTATTTGCCCGGCCGAATTTCGAATAGTCACCGAACAACACTTGTTATATTTGATGAATAAGGACGGAGTATATGGTTTCCTCATAGAATAAACGTTTAATACTTATTATGAATAAAAAAGGTAAAAAGATAGGTTAAAGCTTTAAAGTAAAGTAAATATTTATTGTTTCGCTGTGACAAAAGTTCTTATGAATGTAATAGTCTCAACAGCTTACTCTTTTCAAGTATACAATATAAAACTTAGGTCTAGAGTAAAAAATAGATTACAAAAAAAAAATTTATCAGTGTCTTCAAAAAATTCTTTCATATTATAATACACTTTAGTTATGAGCCACTGTTTGAGTTTCTTCTGAAACAATAAACCATTTAATTTTTTTAATGAAGTTGGTAACTTATTATATACTTTTATAGCAGTATTATAGGAAGCACTCTTGTGAAACATACTATTGTTGACTTGCGGTATATATATATTATGCTTATGTTTATTGCGTAAACTGGCTAATCTGCTTGATCTCGTATTAAAAAAATATTCGTGGTTATTTTTTACAAATAAGCATATTTTCAGAATGAAAATAGCCGTGAGTGTAAGGTACTTCTCATTTTTGAATAAAATTCTTAATATGTCTGTATCCGTAAGGTTACATTTTACGCAGACATCTTTTCTGAAGGAGAAAGGTGGATTCGACATCAGCCGAGTTGCCCCAAAAAATAATGCCGTACGATAAATATGGATAAACATTTATTTTACAACATTTTAAACATTTATTGTAACAAATCAGCAAATTACGCAAAAAAAAACCTCAAAAAGTAAATATCCGTCTTATCAAGTTATCACCCATGGCTGATCTCTTTCACTTTACTTTTAGTAAATTAGGTTCAGCTAGCTATTACGTAACTCTGTTGTTAACAAATCTCTTTGAAACAAATGTTTTTTTTTTTAGTTTTGCGATTACAGATAAACAATTCGATACTTACAGTGGCTAGTTTTAATTGCAATGGCAATTTGTTTACTACTGAATGACGTGAAAAATCGAGATTTGTAAGCAACAAAGTAACGTAATCAGATCGCTACTTATTTTACGTTTATCAATTATTTTGTATTATTAAGAACGTAAGCTATATTTGAACTAAATTATTTATGTTTTGACTCTTTTTTTAAAGTTATCTGCGTTATTAAGGTGCGAATAATGATGTGCGTTATTCGTTAGGTTACTTAGGAATTATTTATTTTCGCCACTTATGCCTGAAGAGTCGAGTAATCGGCATTCAAACCGAATTAAGTGTAGTTACATCCCTAACGGTTACTTACGAGCAAGTTCACCTAATATATAGCATGACGTAGCTGGTAGTGTACCTACCACCCCACTGTTTGCATATTCGAATGCCTTGTATATTTTTGAATAAAGGTGATCACATATTGTGTTAGTAATGCACGCGCCTCATTTCACATTTCGAAGTATGAAATGACATAAAATTTGGCGAGAATGGTGAAGATAAATGTGCAAGTTTTTGTGTTATTTAAAACTAGCTGAGCCCCACGGTTTCACCCGCGTAGGTCCCGATCCCGCAGGAATATCGGGATCAAAAGTAGCCTATATTTTATTTCTGGTCTCCAGCTACTTATATTCCTAGTTTTATTGCAATCGGTTCAGTAGTTTTTACGTTATTGAGGAACAAACACACATACTTACAAACTTTCAGCTTTATAATATCAGTATGATAGGATTATGAATTCTGTTTTATGTCGATACAATAGATTCTCAATGATTAGAAGTCGATTGAAGTCTCAGTAATAAGAAGTCGATTGAACAAATTTCGGAGTAAAATTGAGCGCATATATAGTTTTTCGATGTAAAACAACATCGTCGTCATCGACAATACCTCGAAATATTTTTTAAAGTAATAAAAAATATATGCCGACGCACCTATTCAACGAATAGATTATAACAAAGCATTTCTAAGGTAAAAAAATATATTTAATACGTTTCTGAATATCGTTGGTATAAATGAAACAGTACAAGTGCTAAAGCCTAAGTTCTATCTACGATAAATTGAAAAACTTTACACATATTCAATTGCTTTAGATATCAGTTCTCTAATTTCTCTTTTGTTTACTCAACCTTGATCGTTTCAGGTCTTCTCTGTCTGATTTGTTTTAAATCTAGCGAATGTTCTAGTCTGACTATACCTACGTATGTTTAATATGTTTATACATATCTTATTATACGAGTATAATTTGACATCTTTGCTATTTTAAGGTTTCTTCGCGATAGCGCCAGCGAATTTCAAAAGTAGGACTTAAGATGCGAACTATGTGAATTTTAGAACAAAAAATCCCATATTTGCTGATCACGAGTTACGTAGACAGTTTATAAAAGAATGTGTTAATCATATTAAAAAAACTAAGTTATGAGTGTATATAATGTTCACGACAAAAAGTGCTATCATAAAAAACCCTTTTCAGGGTACCTCCTCCTCCCACATGTAACATGAGGGTTGAATTTTTCTTTTTTGTTTACCCCATCGTGTGGGGTATCGTTAGATAGGTCTTTTAAAATAATTGTGAGTTTCCTATTACAATTTTTCATTTTAGGGTTCCGTTTTCGAAATATTGAGCCTTAAAGTGTTTTAGAGTTTAGTTTTTAGAGTTATGTGTACTCCCCCCCCATCTAACAGCCAAACGTTTATACTTTGATACCGGAAACGTTATTAGTATCCACAATTGTAGTAAATATACTGAAGTTAAAAGGAAAATTATCACAGCTTAGCTGTATTTTCAAAGGGTAAGGTAAGTGTTAGTTTTAAAGACTTTTGCAGGTTGTTATCTCTGATATTTTTGAAAACTACGAAACCATACACTGCGCGTAGCCGGACAAGGCACGCACTTGCTCAGTTTTTTTTTATTGATTTGATTTCATCTATCGTGTTTTTTTAACAATGATGTTTTCACGTTTAGAAGATCAAGCCGCATATATTCTATTTTCAGGGTTTCATAATGTTTATTACGTCTGTACCATGAATTGCGAGTTATTCGCAATTTTATCGGAGCTAATTGACTATGGCGGACTGTTAAATTTTATAATTAGATTAGGAATAATTAAAAGGTACCCATATACCTAATTATTTAATTAAAAAGATAATATTTTGACTATAATGTTATAGACTATAATAATGTTTAAACAATCGAGACGGCCCCTGTGGCGCGGTGGGCGAATGCTCGACTGCAATCCAGAAGGTTGCGGGTCCAATTCCCGCCGGGTGCAAATATTTATGCTCAAAAATAAATATTTACAGCTGCTCGGGGTGTATTTCTATACATAATATGTACCTACTTATGTATTTATAAGAGAAAAATAATATATAAGTAGTATGTCCGTTGTCTAGTCACCGGAAGACAAGCTTAGTAGCTTCCCATGGGGCTAGATGGCGCTGTGTGTTGGTCACAGAATTTATTTAAGTCCAGCGGTGTTATATCGACTTCGGGAAATTTGAACTATTCTTAATACTTGTAAGTCAAATGTAGAAGCCATTTGACTTTATTTTCAAAAGTACCATCTATGACTGGATAGCACAAAAGAAATTTCATACATTTCTACATAGATGGCACTGTTTCATCATTTTTTACACGGAATTATTAAGAATAGTCGAAATTCACCGAAATCGAGATTACCCCGCTGGACATTTTGTTTATTACTATTTATTTTACGATGTAAGTAGGTACATACCTAAAAGATCTTTTAATTAAATAATGACTATGTACTTACAAATAATAATACGTAGTAGTATTATTATTTGTAAGTACATAAAATAAATTAAAGGTTTTTTTTAATATCATGAATTAATGTTGTGACGACGATCGCAGACGACCGACGTTTCGTAACACATTATGTTTGATTGTACATTGTGGAACTGGAATGTACCTACCTCGTGATAAAAATAAGTGAAATTATTAATGCAATAAAGCGAGTGCGGGGTGCAGAACTTATTTCTAATGTAATTTGGGAAATGTGCAATAAATTTCATACTAAAACAGTAATTAGTAATTAGTATTAATAAATATATAATAAATATTGGATTTTTTATGAAATATTGGATGATTTATATCATTGATATTTGACGAAAAATATGCACAATTTAATTTCATACTCAGTTTTTCTTAACACAGTTCAGAGTAAAAACACAACAACATATCTTTTTACCCGGCTGCAAGGAAAGGGATATCTTACTAGTTTTATAAACGTGAAACTTTGTGTGTCTGTAGGTGACTTTGTTACTTTTTCACGCAAAACTGTTCAGTAGTTTGTGATGCAACTCGGTATGTAAGTGCCTAATGACACATAGGCTACTTTTAATTCCAATATTAAACCGATGTAACTTCTGACCTATTTTACTACAAAATCCAGCATTTGTCCTACAAAATCAGTAATTTTACTACTAAATAAGGGTGTGATTTTACTTTAAAACCATGACTTGGCTCCTCAATCCTTACGGATATCCAATATTCACGCGGGAACAGCTGTGGTATCATCTAATTAGCATACACCGCTACAAGTAACTAACTTGCAGTACGTTGCTGCTTTGACGTAACGTGGTTGTTACCAGTGATTACTTCGAAGCAGCAATGTAGAATACAAAATATGTTTTTTGACAGTATTAAGCAACTAGTAGCGGTCGATGTTAATTTTATGATACCACAGCTGGACTCACAGCGGGTGAAACCGCGGTGCGCACGCAACTATTCAATATAAAGCTTCCTATATACTGCTGCGGTTTATAATACCTATTTCTAGGGAATAAGGTATATTTGCGAAATAATAATTGCCTTTTGTCTGAAAACATTGTGAAACCTAGAATAAAGGTAAGTTTAAGCACACCGCAGCCCCTCCCCCCCCCCCCCTACCCACGCATTTCTCATTCCGACCAGACCGACTCTACTCATAAATAATTAGATCCTCATTACCTAACTGGTATTTCAATTGGTCTTATGTTTGTTCGTATCCAATTCTTTTGTTTCTATTTTTGATACAGTAATTGTATTGAATAGAGCTCTTTATATTTTGTTGTTTTGTGTAACATTTGAAACCTTAAGAAGATGGCGATTGTTAGAATTCTTGTACAAACATAATACCAAAAAATGTAGGAATTATAACTTTTCTACGTAAAAGATATTCTTTATTTTTTTATTACTTAGTTCGTTTTTACAACGCAACTTTGTTTTGTATTTTTAAACAATTAAGCTCACTTTTTTTGTATACTAAAAAGCTTATTGAATAAAAGAGGAGCATAGTTTACGGAAAATTTGAAAGATTCTATTTAATTTACATTAATACAGCAATTAGTCAAAAACACTTGTGTCTTACTGGTCTGGTATAGTGAAATGGGTTAGAAATCGGCATAATGTGATTGGTACAAACCTACTTACCCTGTTTTCGCATAGGTTCAGAGATTCAATTATTTTGTAAATTGGAAGTAAAGCCTCTCGGATGCGATACATGACATCGTAAAGTATAACAGTACTAGTTGCGCCCGCCGTTTCACCCGCGTAAGTCCCGTTCCCGCGGGTTTATCTGGATATAAAATAAGCGGATGTGTCATTCCAGATCTCCAGCTACCTATATTCCAAGTTTCATCGCAATGGGTTCAGCGGTTTTTACTTGATTACGCAAACTTTCAGCTTTATTATATTAGTAGGATAGGATTTATTGGAAATACCTACTGTTTTGTCGCTACAAAGTCGCGGGTACCTTAATTCCATTAATAATTAAAGAGCAAATATACCTTTTACAATACCAAATTATTGATCGGGTTTAGTGACGTCATCTATTTTCACTTCGTTAGTGCTAACTCACGTTCGGGATAAATCACAGACATTTTTAACTGGAACATGGTTTGATCAGGGCACTTATTCTGTGACTAAATGGTCTCAACATTGAAAGATATTTCTCGATAATCCGCAATTGTTCAATCAATTCAGCAATTGTTGGTGGTTTTGCAATAAAATGCTAATTGTTTAGCAAGTCTTAGCGAAACTACATTTTTTTTTAAAAGATAAGGTGTTTCGATAAAAATCTATAATTAACTAATAAATTATTAATATTGCACGACGTTACACACACAGCACTAGATGTGTACTATGGATACTAGAAAACAGATATTACAAATATAGTATTTATATATTTATATTTCAATATCTCTTGTTTTGTTTGTTTAATTTTTTATATCTATAATACGAGTACATAGATGAGTACCTACATACTACCAATGCCAAGACGATGTTGAGACGATTTAGTTACAGAATACGTGTCCGCTACCGATGGAAACCCGATGACTGATGATGACGCAATAACATTGAATTTTGAAAATATCTACTTACGCCGCGACGTTCGCTTCACAATAGTTTTAGGTTCCTTTTACATGTTCTCGACAAACGAGATTTTACTTTATTAACCGACTTCAAAAAAAAGGAGGAGGTTATCAATTCGTCTGTATGTATAATATTTTTTTTTTTTGTATGTTTACCGATTACTCGAAGACGGATTGACGGATTAAGATGATTCTTTTTTTAATGGATAGGTAGGAGCTCCAAGATGGTCCCATAAAAATTTGATGTGGATCTGATGAGGGTCTTCGGAGTGATGAACGGAAATGCTCCTCAAAACGCATTAATCAATCCAGTTGTTTATCGATTACTCAAAGATGGCTTGACCGATTGAGATGATTCTTTTTTTAATGGAAAGGTGAAAGCTACGAGGTGGTCCCATGAAAGTTTGGTGAGGATCTGATGAGTATCTTCGGAATGATGGACAGGATAGCATCCCAGAATTCAATAAATTACTCATTTTTGGACTTCTACCAAAAAGAATAGACCCCTAAAGAACTAAGTACAGATTGATGGGGCACCTGAAACCACCTTCTCATCAGCAAACTCTTCAATAATGAAAATTACGGTAACAATATTGTTGATTTTTAGGTAGGTAAGTATACTAAAAAGGGTAAAATAAAAAAATAATTTAACAATTAAAAAACCGACTTCAAAAAGAAACAAAAAATAATTTAAATAACAACCAAAAAAAAGAATTGATAAAAATTACCAAAATAACCTCTACATAGGTACAGAGCCACCGACTAATTAATCTGTTTTATCATCTGAAGTCGGGCAGTTTTACTGGTTGGTTCCATATTGTACTTAGTTTGGCTGCCCGACTTCAGATGATAAAACAGATTAATTAGTCGGTGGCTCTGTACCTATGTAGAGGTTATTTTGGTAATTTTTATCAATTCTTTTTTTTGGTTGTTATTTAAATTATTTTTTTTAAATACAACTTAGTTGAATTCTCGTAGAATCATTGTTTTTACACAACTGCCAATGGAAGTGTTATGTTTCGTCTTCTTCAAGATATAAATAGGTATACTAGCTGCGCCCCGCGGATGATCACCCGCGTAGTCCAGTTCCCGCGGGATTATCGGGATAAAAAGTAGCCTGTGTGTTATTCCAGGTTTCCAGCTACCTATTTTCCAAGTATCATCGCAATCGGTTCAGTAGTTTTTGCGTGATTGAGTAATAAAGTCACAGACATACATACATAAAAACTTTCGCATTTATAATATTAGTAAGATTTGCACCAAGAAAACGTCCTCATCTTAAAAATATATATATATTATACTAATATCTTAAAAATATATATATATTAGTTTTTTGTATATGTATATGTTTTTTAAACGACTCCTCATTGCATTTTATACGAATGTGTTACATACAAAAAACCCGACTACGCATTAGAATTTAACAGTAAATAAAATACTTTCTCTGTAGAGGTCCGCGACCTAAAGCAAGGCATTTTCAGTCATTTTTTATTCAGCATTTAGGCACTAAAGGTTTCTTTCGATAGACAAGAAATAAAGTTTTCAAGTTTATTTAAATAAAACTAATTTTACGATTTGATTCGTGTTGTTTTTATTTTCAGCATTATTGCAATGCCGATTTAACGTTTCGGATCCTATTGCAGACTCCTTTCAGTATGTCTTGTCTACCTTAAAAAAGGAGTCTGTAATAGGCGCCGAAACGTCGGATCGGCATTGCTACAATCCTGATAAAAGAAACGCAAATAAAACTGTAAAAAAAGTTTTATTTAAATATAATAATAATATAATAAATCATTTATTTCAGACATTGATTACATAAGAGAGAATTCAAATTATAATTATGTCTATATCTTAGTTAGTGAATAATAATAATCAAAAGAGCCGAATGTTAAAGATAAATAAAGTCAAAAACAGAGTCCACCTTACGACTATGAAATTAAATTAAATGTCAACAAAAAATAAAACAAATTTAACTATATGTCAATAATTAAAAGTTAAAATAAAATAAAAATACAATTTTTTTTTTTTTTTTTTTAAATAAAAATACAGTAATTGATCGAAAATGATTGATGAAATGGTAAGGTTAACAGAGAAAATTACTATGCAGTTTTGTGTTTCCCTATCCAGTATCTCCAGATGGGAGACTCTATCTTGTTCGCCACAACACAAATCATACTATTAGAACCGCCCCGGACCCGACGCATCAGAGAAGCAATTCTTTGCCGCATTATTGCCTGAAAGGAAGGCACACCGTATTCGGCAAACATCCCCGACGCGCTACAGTGCCTGGGCAGTCCCATCAGCATTCTAAATCCGTTATTGTATTGAACCCGCAGAGCGTTGACCGCCAGTTTTGAATAAGTAACCCACGTTAAAGTCTTGAAACCAGAAGAAAAACACTATACGATTTAAAATTATATATCAACTAACTGCGCTCCGCGGTTTCACCTGCGTAAGCCCCTTTCCCGTGGGAATATCGGGATATAAAGTAGCCTATGTGTTATTTTCGGTTTCCAGCTACCTATATTCCAAGTTTAATCTCAATCGGTTCAGTAGTTTTTACGTGATTGAGTAGCAAACACACATTCATGTCAGCTGTCAGCTTATAATATTAGTAGGGTAGCTAAACTGATCACAAATTTATTGACACTATCATTAAAGTAGAGGTTTTATGGAACAGAATTGACGCCTCTTCAATAAAACCTGTCGTCGTAAAAGCTTTACTAATATGGCCCAATAAACTGTTAATTGTCTTTACTACTCGAAACATAAAAATATCATTTTCTATTCTTATTACCAGTTTTTTAGGGCGACTTGCATAAAAAAATTTAAAAACATATTTAACTAAATCAATTTTTAAATAATTTATGGGAAATCGAACATTGGACTCTA